>OX422214.1:169236751-171636751 GCA_949130495.1 Sambucus nigra | reverse complement strand
CTCCATCTGGGTGATAGTGGGTCGGTTGACTAAGGTGGACCATTTTCTATTAGTTTGTATGAATTTTGAGAGGAGACAGTATGCGTAGTTATTTGTTACTGAGATAGTGAGGTTGCATGGGGTCCTGATTAACATTGTGTCGGATCGGTACAAGACTTTTTTATCCCATTTCTGGCAAAGTTTTCATGAGGCTATGGGCACAAATTTATGTTTGAGCACGGGATATCACCCATGGACAGATGGGTAGACGGAGTGGGTTAATAAGGTGTTAGAGGATATGCTGAAGATGTGCATACTTGACTTTGGTGGAGGATGGGAGCAGTACCTTCCATTGGTGGAGCTCGCATATAACAACTCTTACCAGTTCACCATTGACATGGCCCCATTTTAGGCACTATATGGAAGGCCTTGTCGTTCACCCACTTTCTTGTTAGAGGTGGGGGACAACAATCTATTGGGGCCAATTATGATTTAGGACACCACTGCCAAGATTGAGTTGACTTAAGGGAGCATTCTAATAGCTCAGGATAGGCAAAAGATTTACGTCAATGCAAACATGAGGCATATAGAGCTAGAGGTTGGTGACCAGGTTTTGGTACGGGTGTATCCTATGAAGGGGTTATGAGGTTTGACAAGAAGGGGAAGCTATCACTAAGATATGTGGGACCATTTTTAGTTTCATATAAGCTGGAACTACCAGATTACTTATAGTGGATTCATGATGTGTTCCACTTATCATCGTTGAAGAAGTACCAGAGGAGCGAGAGGGCTTTTTAGCACGTCCCATTGTAGGAGATAGACTTACATCCCTCAAAATTAGGGCATACCTACGGTGAATAACCCATAACGTCCCATTGTAAATTTTATATACTTACCCTCAAAATTAATGTATTTCTAAGTATATAAAATTTACATTAATTTAGATTTTTTAGATTACACGCGTGATGTAATTTAATTGAGTTAAATATTATGAGTTTATTAAAATAGTAATCGGGAGAGATAAAGATTGATATTTATGTAATAAAATTACTAAGTGAGTAGTAAATGATTATTTTACGTCATATCGGGTGATAGTGACGTGATAGTGTTATATCTCAATCGGGAGTCAAGTGTAGACTATAAGAGGTAGAGATAGGAAATTATTATAGAGTGGATTTGATGATGATTTCAAGGTCACGATAGGTTTTTAATGGGTCCATATAATTAGAATATTGTACCCGAGTGTGTTGATTGGGTCCCAGAGCGATTTTAGACCAACCCGGCATCACGTAAGGGCAATTCGATCATTTAGGAATCTAGGGTAGAGGGAATTCCTAAAATTAGAGTTTTATATCAGCCCATTTGAGTGTGAGACTAGGGTTATAACACTTTAGAGAGAGAGGAGGCCATAGGAGAGGAAGAGGAGAAGAAACCTTTTCAGATCGGAGTAAGGAAAGAACATCCTCACCTTTTTAGAACAAAAATCAAACCCACTTCCTTAATTTACGTGTTTATCTTGCATTAGTTTGAGCATGTTATAATACCCATGTAGTGTAGGATTTTCAATTCAAGATTTAAATGATGATTCTTGGGATTTCGGTGGGTTTAACTCATGATTTGAAGTAGGAATTCATGTAGAACAAATCCTTATATGTATATAACAAGAAATCAGTGAGAGTGGATGATTAATATTAAAGAAATATGGGAAAATAATGAATATTCATGAAGAACACATAAACTAGGGTTTTGAAGAAATAATGGATTTTGTTATGTTCTTGGCTAGATTTCTTGTCATCTTCATGTGTTATTTACATAGATTATTGTCTCTACACATATATTAAATGTTTGGGTATGTTGGATGATATATTTAGGTAGTGTTATGGAGTTTTAAATGAGTTTTAATGGTGTAAACCCGTAACAGGAACGAAGGAAAACTGCTCAGGGCTTACGAACCAGTTCGGCATGTGAACCGACTCGCCTGCTATACAGTTCGATTCAGATTACTTGTTCCTGCCATATTTTATTTTTGTATATCTTCTCTTAAAAATTAATTATGGGAAAACTTTGAGGATAATTTAATCATTGTACAAAGACTTAGAGGAGGTCATTAGGTATATGATTAAGTCTTAATTAATCTTAATGAGGTTAAAATTGGGATTTGAGTCAACGATGCTTAATCGATTGGGAGGCGTATCAAGAATTTATGATTTGGGTCACGGTAAGAGTGAGCGATAACCAAAGACCTATAATATTAGTATAGGGATGTATGAATTACTGAAATAACTTAAGGGGTGGTTAGGACTCCTCGGGTAGTGAGGGATATGCGAAAAACATAAAATAAACACTATGTAAGAATCATTAGTACATTGGGTATTCGAGAGAGATAAATACTACGTACATGTTTAGATGATGGGTTGTGTAAATACCTTTACTGAATATATGTATATATAGGTTGTGTGAATACCTATTATGTGATTGGTTATGTGTGTGAACAGACCTACACTGCCTGTTATCATGTAAGGTTCTGCATAGAGGGCGATGCCACCTTAGCGAATTTAGCGAGGTCTGGATGTGTGCAAGAGAACATAGAACTTAGGGTGTCTCATTATGTGTTGTGTATTAGTGGGACTAGCAAGTCATATGGGTACGTTAGGTATGTGCATATCCCAAGGGATTAGAACTATGTTCACCTCCATTGTATGTTGTTGGATTTATAGTTCACGGAGACATTCTGAACCGGTAGTCCCTGTTTGGTATGGGGGGTTCATGGACTTGATATCAGAGTATCCTGCACCGCGATAGTCATTTCCGGAGATGCTATTTTTGTATATATATCATAGTGTGACATGTATATACGTTTGTGGATATTCTACTTATGTGCGATGATAAAAAAGATAGATAGTGTATATCTAAAAGTAATTTAAGTATTAGAAAACCTAAATAGATGGTGCGATAATAATAATTTGGTTAAAATTCGTTATTGGCTTAAATGTAGCGTATCGTATGGGCGGTATGGGGGAACTCAACCTGGTGTGATTAGTTAGATACTTATGCCTAGTTAAGCTGGGTAGCATGGCTAGGTGGGTAAAATAGGATATGTTAGGTGTGCACTAAAAATAAGAGGTGAGGAACTCAAGGGAGTGTACGCCGGACTGACGTGTGTATCTAATAACTACTTTTATAACTGCAATTTAAATAATTTCTAAAGATTTTTCAAATGGTTTTGGGCTCTGACCCGTGTCAAAATATTTTTCAAAATATTTTAGGTGTCCAGCTACAAGGATGTCAAGCTTGATGACTCATTCCAGGGATGTGTACCTGCAATATTGTGGAGGCTTATAAGACTTGGTGTAGACGTTCCAGTTATTCATTCCAATATTAGTATTTACATTTCAGTATTTTATTTGGGCATATTTCCCCTTCATCTGATACAATCTTTTTAGTTTATTTATCAAACTATGTTTTGGATTCAATTTTATTTCCTTTAGATTCATTGTTGGACCTTGTTTTGGGAACCGATGGTTTATTCGTTACTCTTTATTTATCTATTTATCGTGCGGTTAATTAAGACTTTTTAAATTTTGTGGATGGTTTAGTTATTGAATTTATATTCCGCGTGTTATTATATGTTAATGAAAGATAAAAATATGGCACCAACTTAACTTAACATTGGTGGTTAGTAATTTAAAAAGTTTCGACAATGATGTTAAGAATGAACCGAAGGAGATTCCTGTTTATTTTGCTAAATGACTGATCATCCGTGATTAAAAAGAAGCGGGGTTTCACAAAATTTAATTCAAAGATGAAACATTAAACTTTCGATCAAATATGATCATAAATGGATTGAGGCCATAATATCGCTATAAACACCACCGATGCGTGACAAATGAAGTTAAATGCATAATATCCCAAATTTAATACACAAAATTTCAATTAAAGGTCAATCAAATAAAATCCTAACTTTAAAATCTCAAAACCCATTAATGGTGGACAAAATGATCCCAAGCTTAAGACTAGCAACTAAACATGGTACGAACAATTAATACAACTAATTAGTAAGTAAAAACAACAAATTAAACAAAAAAATAATTATCAAACCTTGGAAACTAACTAACAAAGAAAGAAAACAATAAATTCAACATATATTAGCGAGGAAGATGATGAATAGTGCACTTACAAAACCCAAAGGGATCAACCATAGGAGAGGCAAGATCATACAAAAAATATCCCTCCTATCTAACTTGAAATTGAAGATATGTCTTCTAATAACATCCCAGTTACTATTTATAGTTCATGGGCAAAATTAATGGAAGTAAAAGAAGAAATAAAAATTCAAAATTCTTGGTTGAATATGTCTGGCTCTGGACAATTTTGCAAATTTCAAATAGTACTGCCATGGTATAATCAAAGTCCAATTTCACGCGTCAATACGAAAAAATTAATAACTTCCCCATTTGGATTCAGAATTATGCATGGTCGAAAGCACACGAAGATAATTCAATTCTATACATGTTGGAAGTTTGAAACCAATAAAATTGTGTAATATGAAATTACCAAATTACCCTTGAAGTTGAAGCTGGAGCTTAAACATTCCAAAAATAGCCATAACGTCCTCATCCGGGATCGAAATAATGAACGGTTGGCATCCCGATGAAGATAATTTAATGATATACATGTTTTTACTTTTATACCATCCAAAATATGGAATTTTAAAAGACTAAATTGGCCTTGAGATTGCATCTTGTGTTAAAACTTTCCTAAAATGCAATTAAACTTCATTCTTAACAACTTAACACTTACTAAAGCTCAATTATACCTCACAAATCATATAAACGTAAATAATAGAGGTTGTTAAGTTAATGAGAATATTGGAATGAAGATACCTGAGGGGGCTGAAATACATAAGGACATAGGGTAAATAAATGCAATATTCGAGATGAATTACACCCACTAAATTATACATTGGTACTCTCTAGCGATGTAATAAAAAGAAATAAGACTCTAAGTAGCACTATAAGAGGGGAAATATTTATAAAGGATATAAATTCCACTTTTGCGGGAGAACAATTGCATTTAGCATATTCAATAAGTCGTTAAACTCCAAGGTTACCCTAGATGACGAGCGTTGTTTCGTGAGTGTTTTCAGGGATGAAACCGATAAACATAAAGTTTTGTCAAAATTATACCCAAAGAACCATTGAAACAAGATAAAAAAATAATGAAAAAGATTTTGAAATGTTATTTAGCATTAAACTTATAGGATGAACATCATGGAATTGAAACTTAAGTGTGGGAGGAAAAACGAACACATGAAAACATTAATTTGGCAAAACTTTTGTAGATCGAATTACCATTAAAGAATAACATGATATTAAATC
Organism: Sambucus nigra; assembly: GCA_949130495.1. Lineage (NCBI taxonomy): Eukaryota > Viridiplantae > Streptophyta > Magnoliopsida > Dipsacales > Adoxaceae > Sambucus > Sambucus nigra. Next base: position 171,631,394 of record OX422214.1, on the reverse strand, counting down.
ATCCCCCGTGTATACACTCATTAAAATAAATCTCTATGAAATGGGTTGTAACACATATGGGACATGCGAGCATAAAGAGTAGATGTAATTGGAAGCTATGTCGTGCAGATGTCATCAATGAAGAACGCTATGTATAAAATAAACAAATGTAATTTCAATGAAATTTATCGTTAATCAAATGAGGAGAAATGTATTTTCAATATTATCACAACTATTAAAACTTTTTTTTCACACTCAAAATATCATCACATAAGGCTTTTTATAGGTTGTAACATAGGTTTACGAATAAGGTGTGTGAAATAAAAGGGATATTTATGGATTCAAATGTGTTTGGGGATGAAACACTTGGGATAATGGAAAATTGTGGGCTATTTCAAAATTGAAATTTAATTTTTGAAACAAGCAATGGATATGACATTGGAGAGTGATAAAGATTATTGAACACTATGTATATCAGGGAAACTTTCTCTCTCTCACTCTCTTTGTTTTCTTTTTTTTCCTCATATTTTCATTTTGTTTTTCACTTTTTATTTTTCTTCTCACTCTCACATGCTTAATTCCAGCCACATAAGAAGAACATCACTCAATCCCAAGCATCATTCCAAATAAAGGTATGAAAGGTGATATGTATGGTTTCTAACTCTAATTTGGAGTTGGTTATGGGATTTTGGGTTATGAAATGAAAGGATATACCTAGGCTCAAATGGGATGGCGATGGGAAATATTTAAGGTGACGTCAAGGTCATTATTGGGGAAATAACAAATATGGCTCACGATCCTTTCATAAAGTTTATGCAATTATCGAGTCAAAATAACTTCGAAAATCATGATCAAGTAAAACATTTCAATATGAACTCAAATAATGAACGATAAATGAAAGAATACTGAGATTACCAACGAATTTAATATTTTTAATGAGGAAAGAGTAATGTATAAGAACTCACAAATGTAGAAAGCTCACTTGGTGTCACTATATACAACGCCACAAAAGATTACCAAGTTATAAAGGCCTTAAACCAAAACAGTTAAACATTAAAAATGCATGTGCTTATGGGTTTAAAGTTTGATTCGTGAAGTTTTTCATAATATCAATGATTTGAATACTAAATTCTAATAACTTCTCGAATCTATTACATACATCATTGAATTATCTATTGGATCGGGCATTTATTTTAAATTTATCCTTAAAAATAAGGGAAAGATTCCCAATAAAGGGTAAAAGAAAAGAAAATATTTTTTTAAATTTTCAATTTTTAAAAAAAAGTATGCTTGGAACAAACATGCTAAGCAATAAATGGGAAGAATATCCCACAAACCTAACTTAAATATTGCATTGTCCTCAATGCGAATCAAGAACACAACATAAATAGAGAAAAATAAAGATATTACCCAAAATGGAGCGATCTCCAGTCAGATCAAGTCCATTGATTCTAAAAAATATGTTAGCACCAAGCATAACAAAGAAGAAGAAGAAGAAGAAGAAGAAGAAGAAGAAGAAGAAGAAGAAGAAGAAGAAGAAGAAGAAGAAGAAGAAGAAGAAGAAGAAGAAGAAGAAGAAGAAAACTTTAACTAATCACACTTGACCATTATTTAAAAGAAAAATAAAATAAGCTAATATTTACAACCTATAATTTTAACTTCTAACGAACTATACACTAGAAGTTGAAAATTTTGAGGATATACCCAAAATACAATTTGACTTTGAAGAATTAAAGTTAGTTCCTCATTTTAGTGCATGCCTTTCCAAAAATAAGAATTCCGTTTGAACAACGGAAGGTATATGTAACGCGTAGGAAATGAACCATTACCATTTAAAAGTTTTTGGCGGACAATGGGGGCTTTGGATGCTAAGGGAGATAAGACCAAATCGGTCAAAAGAAAATAAAAATTACCTTACAAAGGTTTTTCATTTAGAATGCATCTTGGGTTAAGGGCAAGTTAATAACCCATTTGATAAAGCAACTCAAAATAATATTCTCGTTAAAGAATCGGGTTAAAGCCCTCTAGACTTTCATCCGAGTCTTGTGATAGTCGCAATGGTTGGTAAACAATAAGAAACCAAGGAAATGAAGGATAATCTACCTTAAAAGAATTTGAAATATTTATAAGAGCTTCAAATTCAAAAGTAATTGGATTACTCTCAATTATTTCTTCTTCAAAAATGGGTGGCGGTGAAACACAAGTTTCAACCTCAATTGAGCTTTTGGAAGAAGAAATGATCTCATCGAGTTGGACATTTATTTATAAAGACCAAGCATTAAAACTCTCGACTTGGTCATTCAATTCCTTTTCTGTTAACTTTTGATCAAACTAACAAAAATACATAACATCTTCTTCTGGGATTTGCTGATAGTTAGAGGATTCCCATTTCATTACATTTCCCATGCGCTTTGTTGAACTCTCTAATTTTTAAGAATTTTTAATGTAATAACCCATTCTCATAGGTGGTGAGGAAAATTTTTCACGCTCAATTCCTTCATTTTTAATTGTTTATAAGCATTCAATCATAGTCTTGGGTATGTAAATTTGAGAAGTGTTTTCTTAACAATTTCCTCTATCTAAGGATTTTGAATGAGACATTTTATCGTGGGAGATTCAAATGCGTGGCGAGCACCCAAATTTCAAGTGTCTTGAAATAATTTATTACAAGTCAAAAATGCGAGTAAAAGGAATAAGTAATATATACACAAGTGTTAAATCACTAAAATCCTAAAATGAACCATTTACCATCAATGGCACCATTTTTTTGATGAGGCATAAACTCCGTATTTAAAACACGTGCCTCAGGTGTTTATGCCCTATAAAAAACAATTACCACAACTTGGCACACTATAAATGGAAGTTTAGTGTCAAGTAGGGATTGTATCTAGATGAAATGATTTTTAGGATTAAATTGATTTAGAAAAGGGGAAAATGAAAAGATGAAATGGAGAGGATATGATTAACACTAGGAAAAAAGTAAACCAAATTAAATTACAAAAATGAGATTAGGACCATTCCCCACCATGGGCTAACCATATGTAACAAGGAATTTGGTTCGAAAATAATTCAATGAGCATATTCAATTAATTATAAACATCAATCAAGGAGAAATTAAATTCATAGATGGAATAAAATTTAAATAAAATATGGTCACAAATGGATTGAGGTCATAATATCGCTATAAACACTATCATTGCGTGACAAATGAAGTTAAATGCATAATATCCCGACTTCAATACACAATATTTCAATTAAAATTCAATCTAACCGGACCCTAACCTTTAATGCTCAATACCTATTAATGATGAAAAAATGGTAAGAACAATTAATACAACTAATTAACAAATGAAAACAAAAAAAATAAATAACAAAAACTAATTATCAAAGTTTGGAAACTAATTAACACAACAAGAGAACGAGAAATACAAATTATATTAATGAGAAAGATGATGAATAATGCACTAACAAAACCTAAAGAAATAAAACCTAGGAGAGTTAATATCCTACCCAAAATATCCCTCTTATCTAACCTAAAATTGAAGACACGTCTTCTAATAACATCCCACCTACTGTTAATAGTTGTGAGTATAAGCAAATTCATAATAAAGATCCACAAAAACGATCACAAATGCAGATAAGTAAAATCACACACACAACAACAATATATGTGATTCGGTAACATGCCTACATTCACGGAGAGGTTACTATGATCTTATTACTGTCCCTCAATTCTCAAGATTACATCCCATTGTCCCGGGCCAGGGTTTATAGTTTATAGATGTTAACATAAGAGATTGAGTTATATAGGTAACTCAATGTGATCATAGTATTAGTGGTGTCCCTGAGTATCTCCTTCGAGATTATTGGTAACCATTTTGAATTTATTCATGAGTCTTTCAGCGCTCATAAAATACACGAGCCATTAATGAATATTGGATTTGGGTTGGGCATTCCTTTATGCATCTTGGGCTGGTTGGCTACTTTCCTAGGACAAAATAAATGGTTTCCTATAATTGCCCCTAAAATATTTGGGCTAAATGTTTAGGCCAATCAATTTTAATTGAATATAAGGCCCAAAACTTGAAACTACTTATTCTTGAAATCGGAATGGCATTGTTATAGTTATGGTGAATTCAAGGGGGTACGCTCGTCCTGAGGTAAACACAATGGCACATTTGAAGTTTTATTGAAGAGGCGAGGGTATCCTTGTCCGACCAACTATATGAAGTGCCAAAATTAATCTGGGATGTCGCGTCTATCATTATCTTTGAAGTTCAAACCGAAGATACATCTCCTCTGTAAGCTGACCTTTAATTTCTTACCCTGTTTTCTAAGTTTCAAAAGTTTTTCTTCTTTAGCATTCCATTTCTATTCAGAGCTCCATCAATTCTTTCAAGTTTAGCTTATCTTCCCTTAGTTTTACTCCTTTGTGATTTATTCTTCAATTGTAGTGAGGGTTTTCTCTTTGTTAAAAGTGTTCGTGGAGACATTAGATAACAAGTCAGTAGCTGAATTTAGGAAATCTTATAATATTTCAAATTAGGTAGAAATCGACTGTGCCCCTCTCCCTAAAGATGTTCGTGAAATTGAAGGGGGCACTAGATTCACACCTTATTAGTCACCCAAGGTGGTTTAACATTTCCTCTAATTCCTCTATGGGACTAATATGGTTATTCCTACCCAATGTGCAGCCAACAGTTGGAAAATTATGAATGGGGTACATAAGATAAACACACTTTATGGGGCTAAACTTGATCTTGATGAGCTCTGTTACTGTTATGTCTGGTGGCGAACCAATGAGGGTATTTTAAAATGGAAGAGCAGGAAGGGTGATAGGGTCCTAGTGGTAAACCTCCCAGATCCTCACAAATATTACAGGATTCATGGGATTATTTCCAGAAATGGGCAACGTTTTCCTCTTCGCGAGGGTGAGAGACACCGGGCCCTCTTGATATTAGACTTTTGGGAGGATCACATAGGTTGCTTTATCTTTCTTCGGTTTAATTATTTTTTATTTCTGATTTCTGTCCTCTGACTAATGTTTTTTTCTTCTGTTCTGTGGCTCATGCCCAAAATCAAGAGCCTGACTTAAGTGAAGTTAATATTTCTGAACTCCTGAGAGCCTGAAGGGTTAAGGAGAGGCTTTTGAATGGTGAGAATCCAAGATCTGTAGCCTATTTACGTGAATATAAGAATGAGACAAGTACTTTTATCGCTCGTTCGATTGACAAAGTCCCCAACCTAAAGGCTTTAGAAGTTAGTCCCTCTGATTTAGTGGTTCTAGAGGAAGAGGGAGAAGAAGAAGAAGAAGAAGAAGAAGAAGAAGAAGAAGAAGAAGAAGAAGAAGAAGAAGAAGAGGATATGTCTCCCCTAGTTAAGAGGAGGAAATTGAGGATTGGTGATGCTGAAGATCATACAACTTTGTCTAATTGGCTCAATTCATTGAAGATGTCAGAGGTAGATTCCCCTAAGGATAGTGGTTCTAGCCCAGGAGATAAGGGGAAAAAGAAAGAAAAATATGAGAGAAGAAGAAGAGAGGAGGGGAGAGAGAGAGAGAGAGAGAGAGAGAGAGAGAGAGAGAGAGAGAAATGAGAGAGGAAGAAAAGAAGAAAGAGGAAGAGAAGAAGATAGAGGAGGTTAAAAGAAAATATGTCCTGGAGTCCCCTTCCTCATAGCTGGTGTTGAGGGGGTTAGTGTGGGGGATATCCCTGCCCTTGCCCCTGATCTCTTAAAGGGAGATATGCTTATTATAGAGCGCGAGCGTTCCTCACGATTGGGGGTTGACCATCTCGCTCTCAATTCCACTCAAGGACTTGCCCTGGTTATTCTTTCTCTTATCCCTAAATTATCTTTGTTTTGCATTCTTTCTTCTTCATACTAACTTGGCTCTTTTTCTTTCGTGTAGTTTTTGGCTAATTTTACAACTCTTTTGGATGGTCACGTCGACCAGTACAAGATTAACCAAAAGGTGAGAAAGCCTTTGGTAAAGTCTGAGAAGGACTTTTATAAAGCTCATGCAGTATGGGATCAATAGAAAGAGAAGTCAACAAAAGCCTATATCGATATTGAGGCATCTAAGAAGGTAGTGATTTCTGAAAAGGAAGAGTTATACAAGGAAAACAAAAGTTTGTCAGATAAAGTCCATAAGTTAGAGGAGGAGGCCCCACATGAGAAATATAGATACCACACTAAGGGACGAAACATGGCCTATGATTATGTCGAGCTCCAGGTGGAGTATGAAAATAAGGTGGCCTTCAAAAAAGGTTGGGACCAAGCATTGGGAGCTATGGGGACTCCTATTGATTTTGATCTCTTTAGTATTCATTATCCTGGGCCCAACCCTTTTGTTGAGGGATAGCGGAGTGTTGGTCAACTGAATGACCATGCTGGGGACATGCCTACTAAGATCAAAATGGATGGTGATCAGGATCGGAGGGCTATCGAGAAGGTGAAGACAGTGGTTGAAGTCGAGAAGGTGAAGGAGTAGGGCTTTGAGATTAGTTTTTTTTTCTTATACAAATTTTTTAAGACTTGTATTTTTCTTTTTTGCTATAACTGTAATGGACTCTGGATCCCTTCTAACTACTGAATGAAAGAGAACCTCCTTTTTTCTATTAATTGGATTCTTCCATGCGTATTGATATTTGTTTGTTGTTCCACCTATTATATTATTTCTAGCATGACGAGGACTATATTCCCTTTGCTTCAAAGTTAGGAATGATCCTAGGGCCCAATATCAATGTCCAAGCATGCAAAGCTTTGGTAAAAATTTACAAGTCTTTCAGGGTGAGGACTGAGAAATGTAAGAATCAGTTCGAACTGGTCACGAGGCTAAAGGAAGGTCTTCAAGACATTGAGGAGATTAGTGCTTCAGTTAAAAATGAGGTGAACATGATGAAGGCTAAGCTTATGGAGACCACTAAATTAGGGAAAGTGGGTGAAGTGCTCCAAGCCTAGAATTACGCCTCGAGAAAGAAGGTCGTTGATCTAAAAGGAGATGCTCAAAGAGCATATGTGATTGTAGCTAGACTCAAGAGAGAAATCACAAAGCTCCAGGGAGATGTGACAAGGCTAAGGCATCTATTCAGAATGGGACCCCGAGAAGCCTAGGTAAACGACTATAATGCCTGATGGGCTGATGCCCCAATAAAGCTGAAGGAGGAAGAAGTTCTCGCTTTTTCTCATGGGTGGCTAAGTTCCCTTATGGAGTTTAAGAGACCTAAGGATTTTAGCTTATGGCACAAACACCAGGTTTATTGTGAGGCCTATTTCCATAACCCTTTTTCTCAAAGGATGACAAGTAGATCCCAATTAAAGCGATCCCTGCCCAACTCCTCGGTAATTACCTTGAAGATGATGTGGAGAGATTTCTCCTAACCCAAATGATGGCTGAAGGGATTGCATCATAGATTATCTTGCTCGTCATCTTGTGCCGTCTTAGGTCCTTGTGTGTTTTGGTCTTGATGTAATTGTACTTCCTAATTTTTGTCAATATAAAGCTTAACTTATTAACTTGTTTCATATTTTGAGCATATGCTGACTAAACATGAGTTAGTAACTTGTCTTTTATATCTGAACTTGAAAGTGATTGTTTCCTTATTAATTACTTAAGACCTTTGTCGACCAAACAATTATGTTTGACAATCTTAGGCCTTTTGTCATTTAAATGGGCTAGTTAGTTAGGTTTGATCATTTTAGGTTTTTCAGTCGACTAAATGATATTAAGAACAAGTGTCAGCCATTTTTTATTATGATTTTGAACATTCTCCCAGTCTAATATGCCTTAGCAGTATCATTTCGTTTACTTTACCTTTTAGGTTGTGCCATCACACTCCCTTAGGCCTAAGTGATATAATGGCGAGAATGTACCTTGATATGCACAAAGTGTACCTGCCAGCTCAGAGACATTAACATCAGCCTGTATGATGCCCGACTTTACAAGCATGACTCATGGGATCAGCTAGCCATCAGGTTGGCCACAGTCAAAGTTACAAGCATCACCTCGATTGGGCATCAACCGAGGTCTGTATGACTCATGGGATCGGTTATCCATCAGGTCAGCCATAACTGACATTACAAGTATCACCTGAGACCAGCAAAACCCTCATAGGCTCAATGATTAAGCATCATGTCATCATCAGCTCTGGCTGACATTACACCTCATATCCAACCTCGAACCATCATCTTAGCCGAGGTCTCCATGGAACCTTGATCTCAGCCAAGGCAGGGATCTTACTTCACCAACCTCGTACTCATCCAGGCCGAGGTTGGTAGCAAGAAAAGACATCCAAGCATCTACGAGCACATGTTTGGCCTAAAATACGTGGAAAAATCTATTATAACTGAATCATTCCCTCTACGTGAGGGAATATTGAGGTCATCATTACTTAGTTGAGATCATCCAGGTGTCATCCTTGCACTGGATGGATCTCCATGCACATGCACATTTCATGCTTGGGGGTACATTAGACCCCTCAAGCACTATATATGGAGGTCATCCTCAACATTGTAAAGGATGGATAATTGGAAATCCTAGCTAAAACTCTGTCAGTTTATACAATAGAGAGAGAAATCTTAAGTTATTGTATCCATGGCCATTAGTGCCTTTATTCAATGATATTACTCACACACACTCACAGTGGACGTAAGCCAGATTGGATGAACCACTTATACATAAGTGTTCATCCTCTTCTCCTCGTCTCTTTCTCCTACTATACATACATATACTATTGCTACCATTATTGTGCTTATTTGAGCTTGTTCATATCTTATCTGGTGGTGTGGTTTCCAACATCATCTTTTTGGTTCCGTTTGTGGGAACGAGAAGGTATATCTCTTCCTTTTTCTAGCTTAACCTCACCGGAGACCCTGGTGGTGAACCACACCTCACCCTTCGTATGAAGCTTTCTCACCATTGAAAGAGGTCCTTTAAGGTATTTAAGCTCTCATATTTTCATCACAAGCTCTTTAGCTCCAACACATGGCACCGGAGTTACCACCACCTCCTTCGCCATCTGATGTTGGAGGACCCAGTTCCAGCCAGTCATGACCCCAGTCCGAGATGGATGAGGTAGCAGTAGCTTTAAAGTCATTAGCTTTAAAGTTCTTGTATCAGTTTGTCATTATTTTCATAGATGACATTCTGATATATTCACACTCCGAGGAGGAACATGCTGAGCACTTGAGACAAGTTCTTCAGACTCTGCGAGAGCATCAGTTGTATGCTAAGTATGAGAAGTACGGATTCTGGTTGCGGGAAGTACAGTTATTGGGCTATGTTATTTCTGAGCAGGGGATAGCAGTTGACCCGAGTAAAGTGTCAGCGGTGAGGGAGTGGGGATAGCCCACCACACCGACGGAAGTGCGTAGTTTCTTGGGATTAGCAGGATACTACAGGAGATTAATTCGAGGGTTTTCCAAAATAGCGGGTCCATTGACAAACCTGACTCGCAAAGGGGTTCCATATGTTTGGTATGATGCTTGCCAATTGGCTTTCGACAAGCTAAAAGACAAGCTTACTTCAGCACCGGTCCTTGCTTTATCGAAGCTGGGTGTGGAGTACCTGGTTTACACCGATTCTTCTTTACGGGGACTTGGGGGAGTACTTCAACAGGAGGAGAAGGCTATAGCTTATGCCTCCGGCAAGCTTAAGCCACATGAGAAGAATTACCCCCCCCCCCCCCCCACGACCTGGAGTTAGCAGCGGTCGTTTTTGCATTAAGGATATGGAGGCACTATTTATTGGGGGAGAAGTTCCGCTTGTTCACAGACCACAAGTCACTGCAGTACCTGTTCACTCAGCGAGAGCTGAACATGCGTCAGCGCAGATGGTTAGAGTTTGTGAAGGACTATCGGTTCGACATACAATACCATCCGGGGAAGGCCAATATAGTTGCTGATGCATTGATCCGTAGACCGGTAGACGATGTAGCGGACATCAGGAAAGCAAAGTGGAAAGAGTTGGGTCACCAGGACGCAGTAGCACGTTCTTTCGTATCTGTCATGACAGTGATACCCGAGATTGTTACGAGGGTGATACAGGCACAGACTGCAAACCCGTTTTGCCAGGAGCAGATTGTACAACTTTTAGCTGAGGGTGCTGAGTCCTATTTTGTTAGTTCTGATGGGGGTTTGAGGTTTAATAGGAGATTGGTGGTCCCAGAAGGAGCAGAATTACGTCATGCAGTGATGACCCAGTCTCACGGGTCCCGATTTGTGGTACATCCTGGAGGAGATAAGATGTACCAGGATATGAGGTGACAATACTGGTGGAGTGGGATGAAGAAGGACATCGCTGAGTTCATGTCCAAGTGTTCTACCTGCCAGCTGGTAAAGGTGGACCATCAAAAACCGTCGGGGTTGCTTCAGCCATTGGAAATACCCGCGTGGAAGTGGGAGAGTATTTCCATGGATTTTATTACAGGGTTGTCTACATCACAGCGAGGCCACGACTCTATCTGGGTGATTGTAGACCGTTTGACCAAGTTGGCTCATTTTCTGTCGGTGCGGGTAGACTATACCATGGGTCAGTACGCTTAGTTGTTCATTGCTGAAATTGTCAGATTACATGGGGTGCCCCTGAATATTGTGTCAGATAGAGACAAGATTTTCGTGTCACATTTTTGGGAAAGCTTTCAGGAAGCTATGGGTACTGAGTTGAGGTTGTGTTCAGCTTATCACCCACAGACAGAGCGTACTAATAAAATGTTGGAGGATATGCTGCGCATGTGTGTTCTTGATTTTGGAGGAGGTTGGGAGACACATCTTCCACTGGTAGAGTTTGTTTATAATAACTCTTATCAGTTCACGATTGGCATGGCCCCATTCAAGGCTTTGTATGGAAGACCTTATCATTCCCCTACTTGTTGGCTAGAGGTGGGGGATAATAAGTTTCTAGGACTAGAGGTGATTCAGGAAACCTCTACGAGGATTGAGATGATCAGGAGTCACATTCGGATAGCCCAGGACAGGCAGAAGATCTACGCCGATGCGAAACGGTTCTTCCCGAAGTTTAATGTGGGGGACCAAGTGTTACTACGAGTATCTCCTATGAAAGGAGTGATGAGGTTCGAGAAGAAAGGGAAATTGGCCCCGAGGTACATGGGACCATTTCCCATTATCGAGAGGATTGGGCCGGTAGCATACAGATTGGGACTGCCCGAGCATTTACATCGCATTCACGATGTATTCCACATCTCGTCGTTGAGATGATATCTTCGGGATGATATGGCCCATACTCACATCGCAATAGACAAGATAGACTTACAGCCTGACAGCTCTTACGAGGAGAGACCGGTGGCTATCCTAGACCATAGCGAGAGGAGATTGAGGTCGAAGATAGTTCCACTCGTACGGGTCCAGTGGGAGCATCATAATGTGGAGGAATCCACTTGGGAGCGCGAGGCAAATATGCGCGAGAGATATCCAGATTTATTCTTACCAGGTATGTTTATTTTTTGAATTTCGGGACGAAATTCCGTTATTAAGGGGAAGTATGTACTACCCCGTATTTTTATGCTTTATAAATTTGGGGATTTATTAAATTTAAGGTGAATTATTAATTTAATATAAATCCGAAAATTAATAATGTTATAATTATTAACGTGATGAGAGTTAGTAATTATGGGAAATTTTTTGAATATTACTAATGAGCAAAGTAATATATAATATTGGTTCTATTAAATGTCAAGAGTGAATAGAATGACAATTTTGAAAATTTAAGTCGGGACGCGCCTGTGTCGCGTCGGGAATAAATGTTGATTAATAAAAGTGAAATATTTTTTAGTTATCCGTATGGTCGTTTTGAGTGCGCCAACGTGTCTGGAAGGGTCGAGATAGTCAGAAAAGTGTACCCGGGGGGTTTAGTTTGGGTCTCGGGGCATTTTTAGGCTTAATTAGTACCCCGGGAGGGCATTTTGGTCATTTTGCATTTTTGGGTAATTAAACCCACGAAAATTATTAAACTATATCAGCCATTTAGGGTTAGCAGACTCAAAACATTAGAACGGCCATAGGAGATGAAAGGAGAAAGCTTTCCAAGCAATCCAAGGCCAACGATTCACCCGGTTGCACCGCCACCACCACCAACGCGTAGATCGCGCGACGGGGAACGCAATAACACCAATTTCATTCGCAAATCTGAATTTTGAAAATCCCAGGCAAGTGTTTATCTTTCTTATTTTTATTAATGCATCACTCATGTTAGTCTAGGGTTGATTAGGATGAGTTTGGTGGAAGAAAATCCATGTTGGAGATAGGAAAATCGCATGTAGACTTGATTTGAATGAAAATCTGGAAACCCTTTCATATGTAGAGGCTTAACCACAAAATTATGATGAATTAGGAGTAGAAATTTCTGGAAAAAGACTGATTAGAACCATGTTAAAGAAATTCTAGGGTTCTTGAGATTTTTATGGAGTTTTGGCCTATTAATCCATAGTTATTGATGAAAAATTGTATGCTTTACGTAGAAGATGAATAATATGGGTGTATATTGATTATAGTACGAATTTTAGGGAGTTTGGGTGTGAAAAATCAAGATTTGGCTGAGGTTGTGTGATAGAACCCGTAACTGATTAACAGCAGAATTCCCCGTACCTGCTTGATCGATCGATCGAGCCAAGAGCTTCGATCGATCGAAGGTTCGATCGATCGAGTCCCTTCCTTTGATCGATCCACCCCTTCTGGCAGACTTATATTTTCCCTTTGAAAATTGTTGAATTAATTCTAAATGAAGAATACTCCTTAGACATCCTTATTAAAATATTTTGGGAGATAAAGATGATCAGTATGATTTATTAATGATTAAAGATCTTTAATGTAAGGCGAGATTTACATTTTGGGGGTGTTTATATATAAGGGACGATGGAATTTTTTATTAAAAGGAGAGATACGTAAAATAGTTACGATGGAAAATAAATGAATACCTACTGAATTTTACACTTGGGAGGATGGAGTCCATGAGCGTTACGTAGTAAGTTGGAATAATCCCTCAAATTAAAGTTAGAGACGAACCGTTATACGGGATAACTAATAATGGGAAAATAGGGATAAATGTTGTGATTATGGGTTATGGGATAAACCTAAATTGATATGATAAAAGTAGTATATTTATATGACTGTGTGTATGCATATATTATATACATGTGAAAATCATGCCCGCGCTACTTGCTATCCCTGAAGTTACCATGCTGGGACAGTCTTATCTCGATGGGACCTTTACGGGGGATATTGACTTGTACCCAAGAAGATAGGAATCCTACGTACAGGCTATCGAATCGATAGTCACGGTCCTAAGAGACGCGAGGGTATGTGTTGACCTCTTGGACTTGGAAACTATGCTTCGCCTCAATATTGTTTGTGTATGTATTGATACAGTTCGAGAGTGATTCCGAACGTGGATTTCCCTTAGTACGAGTGATACGGGGATTGGATAGCAGAGTATGCCCGCACCATAATTTTTATGTGGGGTGTTGTTAGAATATATATATATATATTATACGAGTATTTAATATATATATATATATATATATATATATATATGAAATTCTGAAATTTGGAACTGCCTACTGTGTTATGGTAAGTAAGAAATGAATAATGACTTCAAATTGGAAATACTTGTTTTGAAAAGTATAATATGACACTGGGAAACTTTATTAATAAATAAAGTTATAATGAGAACTTTGTTACTTAATGAAATTTTCCTCTTAAATAATTATATTGTTCAGTTTTAAATCTTACGGGTAACCTAAGATCAGTTAAATCAGTACGATATAAGATAGGATAAACCGTTTGGAAGATTAGTGCGATAGGAGTGCACATTAGAAGAGAGGTGAGAATTTCTCAAGAGAGTGTCGCACTAATATGCTGTTGCATTGGCCTGTAAACATTTTAAATACTTGGTAAACGAATTTTAAATCATTTACACTATCGGGCTCTGACCCGTTTCTATTTTCCTTTCTCTCTTGTATATATATGTATATATTACAGGTGCCTAGCCATAGGGGCGTCTTGCATAGGATCCTTTGGAAGGAACGCGCTGCAGCTTAGGTGGGAGTTGCAGGCCTCTTGCTTAGACGACTTCATTTATTTGATTCCACTTGTAGCTTATTTATTCAGTTGGGCTTGTGTCGCCAGTTTCCATTATCTATTTGTTTTATTGGACATTGTGGTCCATTTACTTCTAGTATTGTCACTTTGGGATTTATTACTGTCTGGATGTTTTACTTTAAGTTTTAAATGTTGGAATCTAGTTGTTGGATGTTTACTTATTGGATTGTTTCTTCCAGTATATTTGTTTTGCGATTCTTTAATTATAATTTATGTAAAGTTTTAAATATTGGTTTTTATAAATAAAATTTGAAAAGTAATGTCTAAAAAAATGGTTTTAACACTTAGCTTAATTAATTAGGGTGTTTAAATTGGAAAAGTTATTTTTCGACAGTGATGCTGATAATAAACCAACTGTTCACCTTGATTTAATTTAATAAAGGAGTGATCGTCCATTATTTAATTAGGCGGGGTGTCACATCAATGACCTGAGGAAGAGGTTATCCAGGTCGAGAAGTGTAGCTGGCTCTCAGAGGGTAGATGGTGAACATTAGGTTACTATGGTCGACCCCTACATAGACGAGACTGTGGCAAAAAGGTCAACCGACGATGTTGTGCAGCAGCTGGGGAACCATCAGTCCATCCCTTGGAGGTGGATGGGGATAACCTCGGCTAGGCCGATGTTGCTAAACCGTGGAATGACTCCATCCAACGTCTAGAAGAGAAGATAGGGAACCTCATCAAAAGACGAGACCCACTACAAAGAGGGTTCTCAGAGGGCTCCCCATTTGTGGCAAGGATAGTGAACTTCCCAACCCCTGCCAAGTTCAAACCACCTACGGTGTCTCCCAAATATTATGGTAGTACCAACCCTGTGTATCATATTGAGATGTACCAGTCTGCAATAGACATTTATTCGATCCCAGATGAGATAAAGTGCCGGGCCTTCTCCGGGACATTGACGGGAGCTGCACAGATTTGGTTTACCTCTCTTCTGAAGAACTCTGTTGAGAACTTTAAAGGCTTGGCTGAACGGTTTATTCACAATTTCTATTTTGGGGTAAGACCTCAAAAGAAGACCAATCATCTGTTGTATGTCAAGAGAGGCAAGAACAAGAGCCTAAAGGATTACATTGCTAGATTCATTAAAGAAAAATTGGAGGTTGAAGATTACAAAGAGAATACATCTATGACAACCCTCATTAGAGGACTCTAAAAGGGGAAGTTACTGTGGAAGCTTGCTGAAGACCATCCAAAGTCCATGATAGAGCTGTTTGCAACTGCAAGAAAGGTCATGAACGCTGAAGAGGCCATGGCTATAAAGTATGAGGATGAGAACGAAAATAGCAGTGGGAAATTCTAAAGGAAAAAAGAAGGAAAGAAGAGGTCTGCAGATGACAAGTTTGAACACTATACTCCTCTAACTATGAGCTGTGAACACATCCTCAATGAAATAAAAAATAGTCGGTCCCTGAGATGGTCGGAGAATCTTAAGGATCCTCCTCATAAGAGGAACAAAAATTTATGGTGCGAGTTCCACCAAGACCACGGTCATGTAACTGACAAGTGCTTTGCCTTGAAGGATGATATTGAGAATATGTTGAAGTCCAAAAATCTCAGGAAGTACGTTGATGGTAAATATTCTAAGAGGGGAAGAGATGACCCTAAAAAGAAGAGAAATGACAAATGTCGATAAGATCCACCGCAAGAAGAGATGAGGACTCAGATGATGATGATGTGGATGATCCTGACCTCCTACCGAAAGATGACAACGCCCCTATAAAGAGGGTTGGTATGAACTCCTTTGGTTTTAACACCATTTGTGGAGGACTAGAAGGAGGTGGCTCAGAAGTAGCCGACTATAAAGCTCATGTGGTAGAGGCTAAGTCAGTGACCTAAGTGGATTTTGTGAATATGTCATCTTCGGAGGCTAAGCAGAAAAGAAAGAAGGTAGATATGGATACTCTTATAGTTGGGTTCTCCCGATTTGATTTCAAAGTTATCTTGGCTCCACACGATGACCATTTCATAATCACTACAAGGGTGCATTGATGTGAGGTGCAGAGAATCCTCATCGATGGAAGAAGTTCAGGTCATGTAATGTTTTGGCCCTATTTCAAGAGCCTAGGCCTCAAGAGATCTAGGCTTGTACTGTACCTTTATCTGTTGATTGGCTTTAGCGGTGAAAATGTCCATCAATTGGGCATGTATGAGATGGACGTTCGAATGGGAGACGAGTTGCCTAAGAGGTTGACCCGAAAGATCAATTTTTTCAAAATGGATGAAAATGTCTTCTCGACCTACAACCTCATCATAGGACAAGTATCCCTCAAGAAATTTGAGGCCGTTCCATCGAAGGTCCACCAAATGCTAAAATTATCGACACCCTATGGGGTAGGCTAAGTGCAAGGATACCAGACCACGGTAAGATAATTCTACTTTAACTCGGTGGAAGAGAGAGAGGCCCATAAGAGGGCAATAACCACATAGAACATTAATACACTTGATCCCAAGGATGAAACAAAATTGAAGAAGGGAGAGGTCGCGAAAGAGGTAGAATCCATGTCCCTCAATGAGGACGAACCGAAAAAAATAGTCCAAATCGACAAGGCCCTAGGACTCAAGATCAAGGAAGACCTGGTAAAACTTTTAAAGAAGAGGCAAAGTGTCTTCGCTTGGAGCCATGAAGACATGACTGGCATTGACCTTGAGATTATGTGCCACAAACTCAATGTGGCAAAAGAAGCCAATCCAATTAAAAAAATATGAACAGTTTACTCTAGGTAAAAGTATGATGTCATCAGGGAAGAGGCTAGAAAGATGGAAGAGGCCAGGTTCATCAGAGAGGTATATACCCTAAGTGGTTATCTAACGCCGTTATTGTGCCCAAAGCTAACGGGAAATGGAGAATGTGCGTGAACTTCATTGATTTGAACAAGTATTGCCCAAAAAACAGCTTCCCCTTTCCTTGAATTGATCAAATGGTAGATGCCACAGCAGGACATGAACTTATGAGCTTCATAGATGCCTATTCCGGGTATAACCAGATTTTTATGGACCCAGAGGACTCATAGAAGATAGCATTCATAACTGACAAGGGGACCTATTGTTATAGGGTCATGCCCTTCGGATTGAAGAATGCAGGGGCCACTTACCAACGTCTTGTAAATAAGATATTTGAGGGACAGATTGGTAAGACCATAGAAGTATATGTGGATGACATGTTGACAAAAATCTTAAAGGACGACACTCACGTGGTCGACCTAGAAAGGAATTTTTGTAAGGAAAAATTTCCAATCGAGTCATTTGTTATATTAGCTATATTCCGTTGGATAAAACATTTTTGGGTCATACTGCATCAAGCTACATTCATCGCAAAGATTCAAGCATCGCATCCAAAGTTCATGCGTTATCAATATTCATGCCATGCTATCTATCCCACAAAGGTATATGACCAAAATACAATTTAATGTGTTGGAGTATTTTGACTAATCAAGAATTTTTCATATAAGAAAATGTTCGTAAATTAGCAAAAATAATATTGAAAAATCCTTGAAATAAATTTGAACAATTTTGGGCAAAATTTATAATCTCGTTCGAAGTTTAATCCAGGTCGTTCGAACGACCTGGATCTAACGACCTTAGCCAGCCTATACTGGTGCCTTATTAGAAGTTCGTTAGAAAGGTCGTTCGAACGACCTCGTTCGAACGAGGTTTCTAACGACCTCTAACATTCTATACTTGCACGTCGTTAGATATCTCGTTCGAACGAGAAGTCGTTCGAACGAACTCGTTCGAACGAGAAGTCGTTCGAATGAGTTTTTCCAGGTTTGATTTTTTAAACTTATTTTTTATGCAGTTTTTTCCCAAAACTATTTTTGCCCACTACTTGTTCAGTTTTTCTCATATGGACGAAAATCAGTTTTATTTGTTAAGGAAGTTCATTTTTCATTTGAGAATCTTTTCCACAACTTCCCTATTTTTGATACAAATCAACTCCAACATTTTTATCATCTTTTTCAAACAAAACCCATTCATTCAAATTCATTTTCAAGAAGTAAGTTTGCGGTGGATCTCTGCATTCAAGCTTTGAGGAGACGGTGGTTTTGGGCTTCGGTGGATACCGCAACACGAGGAGTGTTGAGCAACGTGTTGGAGCTTCGCGGACTACAACTTCAGAGGTCGAGGACGGCATAAGCGAGCCATGAGTGAGTCAATGTATGTAAGTCTTTTGAGTCTCTTGTAAAACCTATTGTTGTAGTGGATTTTGTCTAGGCCCAGCCGTCCGAGGTTTTTCCCATTTGGGTTTTCCTCGTACATCGGCGTGTTGTGGTTGGAATTTTCGCATTTCATTTTATTAAATCACCTAGATGCATGCTTAGGATAAAATGAATATAATTGGAATTTGTTCTTGCAAACTTGTGAAACTGCATTTAAATTGAGATTGGAAAATACCGCTTTATATCTAATATTAAAATTGGATTGCGTGTGTGTGTATTCTACGAATTAAACTAAGATCATATAACCCTGCAACTTCAAATTGGTATCAGAGCTTGTTTTTAAAAGTCATTTAGATGAATCCTGGAGGTTATATGGATAGTTTTTCGTCGAATAGACTACCGTTGTTTGATGGAACAAATTATACCTATTGGAAAGCACGTATGAAATCCGCTCTTAAATCTATTGATGAACGTTTTTGGGTCACTGTTGAAAGAGGATGGTCCCCTCCTACTATGGTTGTTAATAATGAACGTATTTTGACTCCTGTTGAACAGTGGAGTGAGGAAGATTTAAAATGGTGTAACTTTAACTCTAAAGGATTAAATGCCCTATTTGGTGCCGTGTCTCCCGATGAATTTCGTCGTATAATGACGTGCGAAACGTCAAAGGAAGCTTGGAACATTCTCCAAGTTAATCATGAGGGAACTAGTGTTGTTAAAGCATCAAAGCTTCAAAATTTAACTACACAATTTGAAACGATCACCATGAAAGAAACTGAAACTTTTGATGAGTTTTATGCTCGTTTATCTGACATAGTTAACTCTTTCTTTAACTTAGGTGAAAAAATACCTGAAAATCGTGTTGTTAAGAAAATACTTAGATGTCTCCTAAGCGATTCATTCCTAAAGTCACTGTTCTTAATTCTTTAGGAAACCTAAATACTTTAAAACTTGAAGAACTTGTTGGTGATTTGCAAACTTATGAAATTGATATGTTTCCTAAAGATAACAAAGGGAAAGATAAAGGAGTTTCTTTAAAAATTAAGAAAGTCGATGTGTCTGACTCTGATGAGTCTGACTTTGATTCTGATGATATAGCCTTATTCGCTAAAAAATTTAAAAAATTTCTCAAGTTTAAAAAACAAAACTCTAAATTTGAAAAACCTAAATTTGAGAATAAAAATAAAGGAGGAAATAAAAAATTCACTAATCAGGATTCAAAGAAGTTCAATAAAGACAACTTTAAGAAGGATGATTCAGAGAGATGCTTTGAATGTGAGGGACGTGGTCATAGAGCTTTCGAGTGCCCCACAAAACTTAAAAGACAAGGCAAAGAAAAAGCAGTTTACAATGCTACTCTAAGTGACAGTGATAATGAGTCTGAAGACTCTGATGACTCTAACCCGTCTAGAAATAACTTCACTGCCTTTATGGCGAGCCTTGCTAGTAATTCGTGTGAGTCCTACCTTAATGTTAACAATTCTGAACAAAATCTAGAGGTTGTTTCTACTCATTCTACGAGTAGTGATGAAAAAGAGAGTGATAGTGATATAGATGAGAGTGAACTACAATCTGCTTATTCCGAACTCTACAATGAATCTCTTCGGATTCAAAAAGTCAACAAAAGATTAACCTTGAAAGTCATAACTTTAGAAAAAGAGTTGAAAGGTCTGAAGGAGAAGGAGGATTTAGTTAGTCAACTCGAGGCTATTAAAATATCTCTTTCTGAAAAGCTTATCGTGATTGGTAAAGAAAAATGTGACTTGATTATCTCCTTAGAAAGTGTTAACAAAGATCTTAATGAGTCTCTAGAAATTAGAACATCACTAGAAGCTAAAATAGCCCAACTTGAAAAAGATCTCGATTCCTCTCGTGAAGTTAAAGTCACACTCGAGGACAATTCAGGAAGAATGGGAAAATTATTTCTAGGTCCTGTTTTAGGATATAAGGAGAAAGGTTATCAAGAGAGAAAGGGTATAGGATATGAAGAAGGAAATTCTTCAAAAGTCAAAACTGAACATGTTGCTAAGTTTGTTACAAAATCTAAACTTCCCAAAGTTAATCCCTCTAAGAAACCTTTAAAAGCCGGCCCAAAGCAACCCTATGTATGCTCATATTATCACAAACAGGGTCATCTTAAAGACTTTTGCTACAAACTTGGAAAGAACCCTCAATTCACTAATTCAAAACAACCCTATAGCTCCTTTGCTAATCTTAAGAGTCAAGTCGAGTATCTCGTCAATACTTCTAAAAGTATAATGGAAGAGTTTCTTAGGTTTTCTAAAGTCCAAGGAAATAACTCTAATTGTAAGACTAGTGCGAATCTAGGGAAGAAAACTACTCAAACTTGGGTTAAGAAAAATCAAACCAAGAAAGCTTTTGTCGCTCACGTTTCGCTAAAGGCACAAAATACCTCTCAATGGTATTTTGACAGTGGTTGTTCTAGACATATGACTGGCGATAAAACTCTATTTACCACTCTCGAAAACCATAAAGATGGTAAAGTAACTTTTGGGGATGGTAGCAAGTCCCAAATCATTGGTAGAGGTTCTATTGAAATCTCAGGATTCCCTAAACTTGAAAATGTTCTTTATGTTGATGGTCTAAAGGAAAATTTGATAAGTATTAGCCAACTATGTGATGATAATCTTGATGTGAAATTTAGTCAATCGGAGTGCATCGTTTATGATCAGTCGGGTGAATCGATTTTACATGGTGTTAGAACTAGTGACAATTGCTATGGAATCATTCCCAAATCTTCTTTAGTCTATAATAATGTAAAAACCTCTTCTACCGATCTTTGGCATCCAAGATTAGGTCATGTTAACTTTAGAGATCTTGACAGACTTGTGAGAAAAGAACTTGTTCGAGGCTTACCGCCACTAGGAAAGCCAACGTCCACCATTTGCGGACCGTGTCAATTTGGAAAACAAATTAAAAGTCCTCATAAAAAGTTAAACTCAATAACAAAATCTCGTGTCTTAGAATTGATACACATGGACCTTATGGGTCCGACTCGTACCGAGAGCATAGGTGGAAAAAGATATATCTTGGTTATGGTGGATGATTTCTCTAGATACTCTATTGTAGGCTTTTTAAGAGAAAAATCTGAAACAGTTGACTTTCTCACTGTTAAATGTAGAGCTCTTCAAAATCTTCACGGTGTTACTATAAACCGCTTTAGGAGTGATAGTGGAACCGAATTCAAGGAATCCGGTGTGAATGCCTTCTGTGATGAAATCGGAATAAAAAATGAATTCTCGGCTGTTCGAACCCCTCAACAAAATGGTATAGTTGAACGTAAAAATCGAACGATCCAAGAAATGGCAAAATCTATGCTCCTTGGAAGAAATGTGGCTCGTAGTTTTTGGGCCGAAGCGGTTAACATTGCATGTCACACAGTAAATAGAGTTTATTTGCGTCCTAACACTAATAAAACTCCTTATGAATTATGGACGGGTAAGAAACCCAATTTGTCCTATTTTAGAGTGTTTGGAAGTCCATGCTATATTCTTAGAGATAGAGAACTTCTAGGGAAATTTGACTCAAGGAGTGATGAAGGTATTTTCCTTGGATATTCTCAAAATAGTAGAGCATTTAGAGTTTTCAACTTAAGTAACTCTAAAGTAATGGAATCCATTAATGTTGTTATAAAAGATGATGCTCCAGCCACTCAAATTAATAATGAGGAAGATTTGTCATGTGAGTGTGATGTTGTGTCAAATGTTGTAAGTATTGACGCTCTAAATGATTTGGGTGTTCCATCTACCGAGAAAAAGGAAGTTACTCCTTGGGTGCGTAAAAATCATGACACTTCACAAATTATAGGAGATCCCGAGGTAGGTGTCAAGACTAGGGCGCAATTAGAAAATGAAGTTACCTATCTATGCTATACTTCTACAATTGAACCCAAAAACTATAAAGAAGCATTAAAAGATGAACATTGGGTTAATGCTATGCAAGAAGAACTGTTTCAATTTAAGAAAAATGATGTTTGGGAATTAGTCCCTAGGCCTTCTAATACCAATGTCATTGGCACTAATTGGATATTTAAAAATAAAATGGATGAAAATGGTGTCATTGTTCGAAATAAAGCTAGATTAGTTGCTCAAGGATATACCCAAATAGAAGGTGTTGACTTCGAAGAAACTTTTGCTCATGTTGCTAGGTTAGAATCGGTTCGTATTTTACTCGCCATAGCATGTCACCTCCAATTTAAATTATATCAAATGGATGTCAAACGTGCCTTTTTAAATGGTATTATTCAAGAGGAAGTATACGTTGAACAACCAAAAGGGTTTGAGGACCCAAAACATCCTACTCATGTCTTCTTTCTAAAGAAAGCTTTATATGGCTTAAAACAAGCTCCCCGTGCTTGGTATGAAAGACTCACCTCTTATCTCCTTTCTCGTGGATTTTTGAGAGGGGGAGTAGATATGACACTTTTCGTTCGGCGTGATGAAAAAGGTATCCTTGTTGCTCAAGTTTATGTCGACGACATAGTGTTTGGGTCTACGTGTGATAAACATACTCAAATTTTTTCAAAAGAAATGCACAATGAATTTGAGATGAGTATGGTAGGTGAACTTAAATTCTTTCTAGGTCTTCAAGTTCGTCAACTCAAAAGTGGGATATTTTTATCCCAAACTAAGTATGCTAAAGACCTCGTTAAGAAATTTAAACTTGAATCCGCTAAACATGCTCGTACTCCTATGAGCTCCTCTATTAAACTTAGTAAAGATACCAACGGAAAGGATGTAGAGCATACTCTTTTTAGAAGTATGATATGTAGTTTACTTTACCTAACTGCGAGTCATCCAGATATTTCATTTAGCGTAGGAGTTTGTGCTCGTTATCAAGCCTCACCAAAAGAGTCTCATTTACTTTCTATTAAACGTATCATCAAATATGTTAGTGGGACCCTGTCTTTTGGCATTTGGTACTCTTTTGACACCAATGACTGTCTATCAGCATATTCAGACGCTGATTGGGCAGGAGATGTTGATGGATGTAAAAGTACATCTGGCGGTTGTTTCTATTTTGGAAGTGTACTTGTCTCATGGATGAGCAAGAAACAAAATTCTATTTCCTTGTCCACGGCGGAGGCCGAATACATTGCCGCCGGGAGTTGTTGCACTCAACTCATTTAGATGAAACAAATGTTGGAAGATTACGGTATTTCCCAAGGCACTATGACCATATATTGTCATAATACTAGTGCAATTCATATTTCTCGTAATCCCGTTCAACATTCTAGAACCAAGCATATTAAGATCCGTGAACATTTCATTCGTGACTTGGTTGAGGAGAAAATTGTTTCTCTAAGCTTCGTTCCTACCGATCAACAATTGGCGGATATCTTTACTAAACCTCTAGATGCCCTTAGGTTTGAAAACCTTAGGAAATCAATTGGGGTTTGCTCTATTGATTGAGATCGAAGCCGTCTTTCTAGTTTAGGTTACTTCTCTTGTATATTTTTTTACCTATGAACTAGATTTCCTTTGTATATATTTTATTCAAAATCTCAAAAATATTTTTTCTTTATTTTCAAGGAAAATGGGAATGGTTAGAAAAGCTATCAAATTTTTTGTCCATATGGCTTTGTGGTCGATGTATTCAAATCCCTATCTTTTTCCATGTTCACGTGGCTTTCGATGAATAGTTAATCCATACATTGTTTATCTTGTGCACAATAATGCTCTTTTATGATATATAATTTTGTGATTTCCTCACATCTTTGCCTTTTGCACACACCGTACACGGAATATTACGAATATCTTGTTCACATTGTTCTTGCAAAGTGAGATTTGGTGTTGTCTTCTCAATCCTGTCACATTCCTTATAAGCAATCGAAATTGTGCATGATCATCCGTTGCCCGGATTGAAACAAAATGATTATATTCTTCCGGTTGGTTTCCGTTTCAAGCAATGGAATCGGGCTGCGATAAATATCAAAGTTTTTGCGTGAAAAGCCACCATTTGCATTCTCAGTTGTGTGGCTAAAATAGAAGCATTGAAAGTGATATATATGCTGCCAAGGCCAAAATAATAGGCTTGATTGATTCTCCAAAAAGATACATCTCAATCTATTGTTACTCATGGGATATATAAGTTGAAGATCAATGGGCATGCACATTTCATCAATTTATTGCTTTCTCCTTGTGACTTTATGTGACACCCCGACTAATTAAATACCGGGTAGCTACTCCTTTATTAAATCAATACAAAATGCCAAGTTGGTTCAGTTAATGGCATCACTGTCGAAAACATTTTAATGATTACTAACCACCTAGTATTTAAAAAGTAAGTTGCCAAATTTTAAGTTAAGTCTGATTAACATACAGTAAAAGGATAATGAAAGAATAACAACCATTCACCATAACGAATCAATAGAATAACCAACAGAATAATAATAAGTCCGGAGGAAAACTCCTCACAACAATCCCACAACTGAAATAAGTAAAACAATGTATCCTGAATTAATTACATGCCAAACGTCTGAAACTCTGAAATAGGAAATGTTTCTAATAGAAATGGGCGACATGCCCTACAACTGATGAAAGCTGAATATAGAGTCAAGATAGATGAATCATCTACTAGTAAAGTCCTGTAACTTCCACAAACAGCTACAACTCGTCACCTGAATGAGGATACTAAGCATGGTGTCCTTGTGGCTGGGCACCTAAAATGGTTTTTACAAAAAAATAGATTTGAAAGCAAATGGGTCAGAGCCCGAAAGTGGAAATTATTTTAAAAATAGCAAGTGCTTTAATGACATTAAAACAATGAATGGAAAATACATGTTAGGACGTGCACTCACACGAAATACTCACCTCTCGACTAATTTGTGCACTCCTAACGTACCGTACCCATCTAAGTAACATACATAACTAACCAAACCGTAATAAGTTCTACCCCTTAATACTTAATTCCCATTATACATTCTAACGTTATCGATTAAATAGAGGGCTTTACTTAAACTTAGATTCTCAATTAGTAGCAATACAATTCACCATCGGTTAACCCGTTAAGTTTTCTCAAAACATTACCATAATTATTTTCGCAATACCAACATGAAGGTTCCCATTAATTAAGTTTATATTATTCACATCATAAATATACAATACAAGCACCCGAGGCTAAGCTGCGGTGCACACATACTCTGCTATCCATCCCGGTACATCACGCACATAAGGATCACGCATTCCGAATCTCTCAGGAATCGTTCTCAGATAATAGCAAATCACAAACAATGGAGGCGAACACAGTCACATCACATGGGTCACGCACGTACCTACGCTCCCACGATCAGCAGACTTATTAACATCCCAATAAATCCTTCTCTGACCTGTGTTCTCGAGGTACCAATCTAAATCCGGGCAACACAAGGATGAGATGGTCCTAAGCGAACGTAAACCTCCCGTGATAGCAAGTATGGTAGGTATGTCATACACATAAAATCATATACATATACTAAGTATGCACACATCTTAGAAATCACCATAATTTATTTGTGGTACACTTCTCATTCTCGTACCGACGTATAATGTTACACAATTACATATTCCCGGTTAATATAATTATTTAAGCCATCAATAATCCTCGCATCGTAATAGTCACTCACGTTCTATTCCTCAATTTCAATTCAATTTGAGTCACACTTCTATGTTTTACTTATCAATATATCCCAAATGTCCCAACTATATCAATCTATCATCGAGGGAATGTTATCTCTACAATTAAACAAGGTTACGGGACATGCAAAATCAAAACAGGCCAAAAAGCCTAAACTGTCAGCTCGTTAGAAGTCTCGTTCGAACGAGGCTGTTCGAACGAGAGTTCGTTCGAACGAACTGGACATCTAACGAGATGTCATTCGAACGAAAGTCATCAAACGAACATCCCTCTCGTTAGAAGGCAAACTGTCAACTCCTTAGAAGCTCGTTCGAATGAGTTCGTTCGAACGACCTGGGTAGGTCTTCTAACGAGAGACCAGTTTCGAGCCCGGATTTCTAATTCTCGTTTTTCCAACTTTTCCTCCTCTCTAATCTCATCTAAACATCAATCCAACAATTGTTCAAGGTTTCTAATCATCCCTAAACATACTTAGGTCACATACTAACGTGTTTTGTGGGGTTAATTCATTCTAAACATCATCCAAATATCAAATCTATACATTTCTCCCCAATTTCAAGAACATGAACCCTAGAAATTCTTAAATCCCCAATGAACCTAATTAAATCCGTTTTTGTTTCCTCCAAAATATATTATCATCAGATTAATCACCTACATACAATTCTACATGCAATTCCTCATCAAAATACAAGTTTCTAATTCCAATTTAATGGGTTTTCATCAATCTCCCAAAAATAATGAAATTTTCAGAAATGTCTAAGCATGGAAGAAACATTCAATGATATTAACGTAATTAAACCA
Source organism: Sambucus nigra (assembly GCA_949130495.1). Lineage (NCBI taxonomy): Eukaryota > Viridiplantae > Streptophyta > Magnoliopsida > Dipsacales > Adoxaceae > Sambucus > Sambucus nigra. Next base: position 171,604,707 of record OX422214.1, on the reverse strand, counting down.
GTTGCCTCTGATATATCTCTGAATTTGATGTTGAAGATTGAATCATTCTCTCTCTCTCTCTGCAGAATTCTCCTCTCTCTCTCTCTACAAGTCTTCTTCTCCAAGGTGACAATGGTGGCTAGGGTTTGCCTTAGGAAACTTTTTGGAACTAATTCCAATAACCCCCGTAGCCCATTAGGTTATTAGTGGGTTTAGTGGGTAATTACCAAATCATATTTTTAATTCCTAATTTTTGTTGGTTTTATTTCCCAAAAATTCAAAATTACCAAACTACCCTTTTACGTTGCCGGTATGGCCTAAAAATGCCCCAGGACCCAAACTAAACCACCGGCTAGTGTTTTCTGACTATTTTGACCCTTCCGAACGCGTTGGCGCACTCAAAAGACCATACGGTTAATAGAATTAAAATTCACTTTTTAATTAAAATAATTATATTCCTGACGCGATTGTCACACGCGTTTCAACAAAATTTCCAAATTGCCGTATTTTAATCTCACGATAAGTTTCATAATTCAATATTCATATATAGCCATATATACTCATTATAATCAAATACCAACTCGCATCTTGCTAGTATTTTTATCCGGATTAATTTTCAATTAATATACATTTAATTCAATTAATCCCATAAATAAATATCATAAAAATACGGGGTATTACATACTTCCCCCCTAGTAACAGAATTTCGTCCCGAAATTCGGAACTAGAAAGTACCTGGTAAGAACAACTCTTGATAACGTTCGCGCATCTCATCCTCGCGCTCCCATGTGGACTCCTCGACATTATGATGTCGCCACTGAACACGCACTAACGGAACTATCTTTGACCGCAGTTTTCGCTCACTTCGATCCAAAATAGCAATCGGCCCCTCCTCGTAGGAGCTATTAGGCTGGAGATCGATGTCCTCCAAAGAAATATCAAAATGAGCCAAATCGTCTCTAAGATATTTCCTTAGCGAGGAAATATGAAACACATAGTGAATCCGATGCAAATGCTCCGGTAATCCAAGTCTATACGCAACCGGTCCAATCCGTTCAATAATAGGAAATGGTCCCACAAATCTCGGTGCCAACTTCTCTTTCTTCACGAAACGCATAATACCCTTCATAGGAGATACTCTGAGCAAAACCTGGTCCCCCACTTCAAATTCCCTGAAGGACCTCTTCGCATCAGCATAGCTCTTCTGCCTGTCTTGAGCTACTCGAATGCGACTCCTTATTAGCTCTATCCTTGCCGAACTATCCTGAATCTCTTTTGGCCCAAGTAGTTTGTTGTCCCCCACCTCCAACCAACATGCTGGGGAACGACAAGGTCTACCGTACAACACCTCAAATGGAGCCATGCCAATGGTGAACTGGTAGGAGTTGTTGTAAGCAAACTCCACCAGTGGAAGATACTGCTCCCATCCACCCCCGAAATCAATGATGCACATACGTAGCATGTCCTCCAATATCTGGGTTGTATGCTCGGTTTGCCCATCGGTCTGCGGGTGATACATCGTACTCAACTGCAATTCCGTGCCCATGGCCTCCTGAAAACTCTCCCAAAACCGTGAAACAAATATCTTGTCTCGATCAGACACGATATTTAGGGGCACACCGTGAAGTCTCACTATCTCTGCAATAAAGAGCTGGGCATACTGTCCCGTAGTGTAGTCTGTCCTTACGGGTAGAAAATGAGTGACTTTGGACAACCTGTCCATAATTACCCAAATAGAGTCGTGACCCCTCTGTGACATAGGCAACCCCGTGATAAAATCCATGGATATGCTCTCCCACATCCACATCGGGACCTCTAATGGCTGTAGAAGTCCTGCCGGTCTCTGATGATCCACTTTTAATAGCTGACAAGTGGCGCATTTAGAAATAAACACGGTAATATCTCTCTTAATCCCACTCCACCAATACTGACGTCTCATATCTTGGTACATTTTGTCCCCACCGGGATGTACTGTGAACCGTGAGCCGTGCGACTCTGCCATCACCTCGTTTTGCAGTTCCTCCCCTTCCGGAACCACCAATCTCCCATTGAAGCGTAATCCCCCATCTGAGCTAACAGTATAGGACTCGGCTCCCTCTGCTAGTAATCGAACTATCTGTTCCTGACAGAACGAGTCATCTGCTTGTGCCTTTACTACTCCCGTGACAATCTGTGGTGTAACAGTCATCACCGACATGAATGATCGGGCCACTGCATCCTGGTGTCCTAACTCCTTCCACTTAGCCTTCCACACCCCTGCCACTTCATCTACTGGCCTACGGCTCAACGTGTCTGCTACCACATTAGCTTTCCCTGGGTGATATTGGATATCAAACTGATAGTCCTTGACAAACTCAAGACACCTTCGCTGTCGCATATTCAACTCCTTCTGCGTGAATAGGTACTGTAGGGACTTGTGGTCCGTGAACAATCGAAACTTCTCCCCCAAAAGGTAATGTCTCCAAATCCGAAGGGCAAATACCACTGCCGCTAATTCCAAGTCATGAGTGGGGTAATTCTTCTCGTGAGGCTTTAGCTTACGGGAAGCATAAGCTATGGCCTGACTCTTCTGCTGCAATACACCTCCAAGTCCTTGTAAGGACGCATCGGTGTAGACTAGATACTCAACTCCCGGTCTCGGCAATGCTAACACAGGTGCTGAGGTCAACTTATCCTTTAACTCATCAAATTCCAACTGACAGGCATCACTCCAGATGAATGGCACACCCTTACGAGTCAGATGTGTCAAAGGACCCGCTATCTTCGAAAATCCCCGAATGAACCTCCTGTAGTATCCTGCTAGGCCCAAGAAACTACGGATATCCGTTGGTGTCGTGGGCTGTCCCCACTCCCTCACCGTGGATACCTTCCCCGGATCAACAGATATCCCCCGGTCGAAAATAATATGCCCCAAAAACTGGACCTCCTTCAGCCAAAACCCACACTTCTCATATTTTGCATACAGCTCGTTCTGACGTAGCGTCTGCAAAACCTGCCTCAAATGCTATGCATGCTCCTCCTCTGTCTGGGAGTAAACCAGAATATCATCAATGAAGACAATGACGAACTGATCAAGGAACTCTCTGAACACCCTATTCATTAAGTCCATAAACACGGCTGGGGCATTGGTCAAGCCAAAAGGCATAACTCAAAACTCGTAAGAACCATATCTCGTTAAGAACGCAGTCTTCGAGACATCCTCTTCCCTGATACGCAACTGATGGTATCCCGATCGCAAATCAATCTTCGAGAAGAAAGAAGCTCCCCTCAACTGGTCGAATAAGTCATCGATTCAGGGCAACAGATATTTATTCCGTATTGTAACCTTATTCAACTCTCGATAATCCACACACAACCTCAACGATCCATCCCTCTTCTTTACGAACAACACAGGGGCACCCCACGGCGAAGTACTCCTCCGTATAAACCCCTGACCCAACAACTGCTCAATGTGATCCCTTAGCTCTCGCATCTCTGTCGGAGCCATACGGTATGATGCGCGTGCTATAGGTCTCATATTTGGTAATAAGTCTATGACAAAGTCTATCTCTCGACTGGGGGGTAGGCCTGGTATCTCCTGAAACACATCGGAATACTCCCTGACAACTGGGATTGAATCTAAAGGAATCACAACCTCCTTAGAGGTATCCTCCTCTATGTAATACAAATGAGCGGTCGAGCCTCCCTCTGGGCGAGGCATCGCCACTACAAACATCTCTTGCCTCGGAATGGCAAAAATAATGCTCCCACCGAAGCAATCAATCATGGCTCTATAAGCTGCGAGCCAATCCATACCGATAATCACATCGTGCTCATGCATATCTAATACCAACATGTCTGCGGGTAATACCAAACTACCAATCTCTACCCCCACTCCCCGGCATATAAAGAAAATAAGTGACCCACTCCCCAATGGTGAGTCTACACACGTCACTGTGCTCTCTGCTGTGGCTAATAACCCTAAGGCTTTTGCAAAATGTGTAGCTATAAAACAATGCGTTGTCCCCGTATCAAACAAAACCCGACCCATAGTGCCATAGATAGGAAACATACCCTCAATCGCGGGTGAGGCCTGTGGATCTGCTGCCTGCTGAAGCTGGTATACTCTCCCATACTGTAGTTGTCCCTGCTGAACTGGGACCGCTGGAATGGGTGGTAATGCTGCCATCTGTGGTGGCGCCGTGAGGGCGGCGGGAAACACGGGTCTTTGCGGCTCCTGTCGAGCACCCTGCTTCTGATGCGGGGCCCTGTCCCTATCATCACGTACTCGTTCCCAATCAGACGGGAATGCATGTGCCTGAACTGGAGCGGCAACTGGCACCTAAGGTGGTGCCTGCTGAACTACAGCTAGTGTGGCATTTACCGCCTGGGCCACAATGGCTGCAACCTCAGTGGCATTCATCGTGCCCTGAACTGGTGCGGGCTGTGGTTCTGGCGTTGCATCCCTGGGAACCCGTTGCGCACGTCGTGGAGACATCTGAAATAAGAATAAAGTTTATAAGTTCGCAGTTATAAACTTGAAATAGCTGAAGAATGTAGCATATACAAACGAATACAACAATCCTAAAATATAGGGCTCTACATCAAAGAAAGTTCAGCGGAAACATAATAAGCCGTACAGATCCTAAAGCACAATAGAACCTGATGCTCTGATACCACCTGTGACACCCCGACTAATTAAATACCGGGTAGCTACTCCTTTATTAAATCAATACAAAATGCCAAGTTGGTTCAGTTAATAGCATCACTGTCGAAAACATTTTAATGATTACTAACCAACTAGTATTTAAAAAGTAAGTTGCCAAATTTTAAGTTAAGTCTGATTAACATACAGTAAAAGGATAATGAAAGAATAACAACCATTCACCATAACGAATCAATAGAATAACCAACAGAATAATAATAAGTCCGGAGGAAAACTCCTCACAATAATCCCACAACTGAAATAAGTAAAACAATGTATCCTGAATTAATTACATGCCAAAAGTCTGAAACTCTGAAATAGGAAATGTTTCTAATAGAAATGGGCGACATGCCCTACAACTGATGAAAGCTGAATATAGAGTCAAGATAGATGAAGCGTCTACTAGCAAAGTCCTGTAACTTCCACAAACAGCTACAGCTCGTCACCTGAATGAGGATACTAAGCATGGTGTCCTTGTGGCTGGGCACCTCAATTAGTAGCAATACAATTCACCATCGGTTAACCCGTTATGTTTTCTCAAAACATTACCATAATTATTTTCGCAATACCAACATGAAGGTTCCCATTAATTAAGTGTATATTATTCACATCATAAATATACAATACAAGCACCCGAGGCTAAGCTGCGGTGCACACATACTCTGCTATCCATCCCGGTACTTCATGCACATAAGGATCACGCATTTCGAATCTCTCAGGAATCGTTCTCAGATAATAGCAAATCACAAACAATGGAGGCGAACACAGTCAAATCACATGGGTCACGCACATACCTACGCTCCCATGATCAGTAGACTTATTAACATCCCAATAAGTCCTTCTCTGACCTATGTTCTCGAGGTACCAATCTAAATCCGGGCAACACAAGGATGAGATGGTCCTAAGCGAACGTAAACCTCCCGTGATAGCAAGTATGGTAAGTATGTCATACACATAAAATCATATACATATACTAAGTATGCACACATCTTAGAAATCACCATAATTTATTTGTGGTACACTTCTCATTCTCGTACCGACGTATAATATTACACAATTACATATTCCCGGTTAATATAATTATTTAAGCCGTCAATAATTCTCGCATCGTAATAGTCACTCATGTTCTATTCCTCAATTTCCATTCAATTCGAGTCACACTTCTATGTTTTACTTCTCAATATATCCCAAATGTCCGAACTATATCAATCTATCATCGAGGGAATGTTATCTCTACAATTAAACAAGGTTACGGGACATGCGAAATCAAAACAGGCCAAAAAGCCTAAACTGTCAGCTCGTTAGAAGTCTCGTTCGAACGAGGCTGTTCGAACGAGAGTTCGTTCGAACGAACTGGACATCTAACGAGATGTCATTCGAACGAAAGTCATCGAATGAACATCCCTCTCATTAGAAGGCAAACTGTCAACTCCTTAGAAGCTCGTTCGAACGAGCTCGTTCGAACGACCTGGGTAGGTCTTCTAACGAGAGACCAGTTTCAAGCCCAGATTTTCTAATTCTCGTTTTTCCAAATTTTCTTCCTCTCTAATCTCATCTAAACATCAATCCAACAATTGTTCAAGGTTTCTAATCATCCCTAAATATATTTAGGTCACATACTAACGTGTTTTGTGGGGTTAATTCATTCTAAACATCATCCAAATATCAAATCTATACATTTCTCCCCAATTTCAAGAACATGAACCCTAGAAATTCTTAAATACCCAATGAGCCTAATTAAATCCGTTTTTGTTTCCTCCAAAATATATTATCATCAGATTAATCACCTACATACAATTCTACATGCAATTCCTCATCAAAATACAAGTTTCTAATTCCAATTTAATGGGTTTTCATCAATCTCCCAAAAATAATGAAATTTTCATAAATGTCTAAGCATGGAAGAAACATTCAATGCAATTAACGTAATTAAACTAGTTGCCTCTGATATATCTCTGAATTTGATGTTGAAGATTGAATCGTTCTCTCTCTCTCTGCAGAATTCTCCTCTCTCTCTCTCTACAAGTCTTCTTCTCCAAGGTGACAATGGTGGCTAGGGTTTGCCTAAGGAAACTTTTTGGAACTAATTCCAATAACCCCTGTAACCCATTAGGTTATTAGTGGGTTTAGTGGGTAATTACCAAATCAGATTTTTAATTCCTAATTATTCGTTGGTTTTAATTCCCAAAAATTCAAAATTACCAAACTACCCTTTTACCCTGTTGCCCATCGAGGAATGTAAACCTCCCGGGACATCAGTCGTTCGAACGACCTGCAGTTAAAACGGTCAACTACTCTTCCCAAAATCCTGCCACCTCTCCCATTTTTTTCAATCCACGATTTCCCATACCCACATTTCCCCTCTTTCCCAGATTTCACTTACCCCTCTCTTCCATTTTCCCCTCTCCTTTTCTCTCTCTCTCTCTCCCACGATTTTTCCCTCTTCCCACTCTCTTTCTCTTATTTCATTCTTCCTCCAACCTTCTCCCATTCCCTCATCTACGATTTGTGCTGCTCCTCCATCTTCCATTCCTGGTAATTTTTTTCCCTTTTACTCTCTTCCGATATATATATATATATAATCTATCTATATATTATATAAGATCTATATATCGATATACACACACATATCATATATATATATATATATATATATATATATATATATATATATGCTGTTGGGGCCTATTTTCAAACTCGTTTTTCAATTTTTTCCCAACATTTCTATATATGCATGTGTGTATCTCTCTCATTTTTTGGGGGGCTATCTTCTTGTGTGTATTTGTATATGTTGCCCCTGATTAAAATATATCCCATGAATATTTTATTTTTTTTCAAATGAAAATTCAGTTACTATTCATGGAATTTATTTTAATCATTTTTTTTTCCTTTAATTTTTTATTATTTCTAACGGAGAATGAGAATTATGCTGATTGGTTGTTGATTTCTTGGTGTAATTGGTGGTTTGGTTGGACTATGTTCGGGTAGGTTCTACGCTTTATCATTTTTTATAGCACGTAACCGTCGTCAACGCCGCCTTAGTGATCCCCCCGAGGAACGCACCTCGTCCTCTGATGAGGAATCCTGTGCCATTCCCGACCTTAAACTACATTGGCGAACCCTTGCCAAACATACCTTCTATCACACCCAAGGGTTTGCTACCCGTTCCGTTGTTCGGGAGAAAGTTATTAACCTTCACTCTCTCCACGGCACAACTGTGCATTCGTGGATTTTCGATTTAGGGTGGGACCCTCTCTTCTCCCTCACGGATGTCGTTTTTCCCGACCTTGTTCGGGAATTTTATTTTGGCCTGCTTAACCGGGATACTCACCTTTACTCTAGGGTGCGTGGTCGAGAGATTATAGTCTCTCTCGACTCGATCGCTCAACTCCTTCCCCTCCCTCGGGTCACTAATCACTCATTCCCTTGGACATCCGATACATGTCCCGATCCCACACTTGTCTTTAACACTGTTTTCAGGTTCCTCCCGTCCGGCACTGTTACTATCTTCCATAAACACTTACACCCCGACTTTATGGTCCTTAATTTGATCGTCTGTGCTTGTCTTCTCCCTCGTGCCAACACCACTCAAATCACTAAACAGCACGTGGACCTTATGTTTGCTATAAGCATTCGAGCTCACATTGACCTCCCTTCCTATCTTTTTAGTGTGATTCGGTCTGTTAGGATCCTTCCCTCCAACCCCACTCGACAAGCCCTCCCGTTTGCGGCCATTATCACTCATTTTTGTCTTATCGTCGGTTGCCCCCGTGTCTCCACCGATATCCCCACCACTAAATACCAAACCGTAGACATGACCTCCATTAACCGCTCTCGTGGTCATTTGCCACCCGATACTCCACCCCTCACCCCCTCCACCTCTTCCCACTCCGCCGCTTCCTCTCACCCCGCCCCTAGTCATCCCGCCTCCTCCCGCTCTATCCATCTCCCCTCACCTTCCCATATTTCCGCACCCATCGCGTCGGAGGATTTTTTGTTTGTCCGTTCACAGGTTGAACAATTTCAGGAGGATCACCGTCAGGACCGGGCACTTATGAGGAGCTTATATTGTCTATGTAGCAGGAGCGCGAGGCCCAAGCCCGTCGAGATGCCGCTCGGGACGAAGCCCGAGCCCGTCGAGATGAAGCCCACGCTCGTCGAGACTCTCTCCTTTTAGAGCATCTTGATGCCATCCGCCGTCTGGAGATGCACCGCGGGGCAGGTTCTTCCGGCACCAGCTCTCTTCCCGATGACACTCCACCCGCTGATCCTGCCTCTTGATGTGCTTGGCTCATTTCATATATATTTTTATTTGTGAGGCTGAGTGATTTATTACTCTCTTGTATTGGATTCATTTGCTTTGGTTATTTCATTGTATGCACCTTAACTATTTCCCATTTCCCCCTTCCTTAATGCATTCTCAGTATTTTCATTATTATTGTTCATTATTCCTATTTCCTGCTTTGCTGTCTATTCTCTTTTCTATTGCAGGCCCCTTATCCCTTTGTCTTTTCCGGGCAAAAAGGGGGAGAAACTTTCATTAATAGGACTTCATATTTAGGGGGAGTTGGATAAACTTGGGTAAATTAATTGAATTTAATATTCATTGAATTTAATAATAATTGAAGGTAATTATAATTAAATTTCGTAATTGATTTTAATGATTGACCATATGCATAATTTAGGGGGAGTTAAACTCTTAACATTGAATATTGAGACATTCATGCACCATTCACAACATATGCTATCACATTGTCTTACATATAACTTACTCTTTATTTCCCCATGCGTTTATGAATTTGTTGTTTCATGTGTGTAGGATACATCTCCTACTCCCTTGCAGCTCGCCAGTCTTATCTTTGTGTCTGTCTTTTTTTTGGGGTTTTGGGACGGGCCTTAGAAACGGCTTGACGGCTGGCTTAGCAAATTCTGTCTTTTATTTATTTTTTATTATTTTGTTTTGTCCCGGAATAGCCAAAGGGGGAGATTTGTAAGGACAAATTTCCAATCGAGTCATTTGTTATATTGGTTATATTCCGTTGGACAAAACATTTTTGGGTCATACTGCATCAAGCTACATTCATCGCAAAGATTCAAGCATCGCATCCAAAGTTCATGCGTTATCAATATTCATGCCATGCTATCTATCCCACAAAGGTATATGACCAAAATACAATTTAATGTGTTGGAGTATTTTGACTAATCAAGAATTTTTCATATAAGAAAATGTTCGTAAATTAGAAAAAATAATATTGAAAAATCCTTGAAATAAATTTGAACAATTTTGGGCAAAATTTATAATCTCGTTCGAAGTTTAATCCAGGTCGTTCGAACGACCTGGATCTAACGACCTTAGCCAGCCTATACTGGTGCCTCGTTAGAAGTTCGTTAGAAAGGTCGTTCGAATGACCTCGTTCGAACGAGGTTTCTAACGACCTCTATCATTCTATACTGGCACGCCGTTAGATATCTCGTTCGAACGAGAAGTCGTTCGAACGAGTTTTGCCAGGTTTGATTTTTTAAACTTATTTTTTATGCAGTTTTTTCCCATAACTGTTTTTGCCCACTACTTGTTCAGTTATTCTCATATGGACGAAAATCAGTTTTATATGTTAAGGAAGTTCATTTTTCATTTGAGAACCTTTTCCACAACTTCCCTCTTTTTGATAAAAATCAACTCCAACATTTTTATCATCTTTTTCAAACAAAACCCCTTCATTCAAATTGACATTCAAGAAGTAAGTTTGCGGTGGATCTCTGCATTCAAGCTTTGATGAGACGGTGGTTTTGGGCTTCGGTGGATACCGCAACACGAGGAGTGTTGAGCAACGCGTTGGAGCTTCGCGGACTACAACTTCAGAGGTCGAGGACGGCATAAGCGAGTCATGAGTGAGTCAACGTCTGTAAGTCTTTTGAGTCTCTTGTAAAACCTATTGTTGTAGTGGATTTTGTCTAGGCCCAGCCGTCCGAGGTTTTTCCCATTTGGGTTTTCCTCGTAAATCGGCGTGTTGTGGTTGGGATTTTCGCATTTCATTTTATTAAATCACCTAGATGCATGCTTAGGATAAAATGAATATAATTGGAATTTGTTCTTGCAAACTTGTGAAACTGCATTTAAATTGAGATTGGAAAATACCGCTTTATATCTAATATTAAAATTGGATTGCGTGTGTGTGTATTCTACGAATTAAACTAAGATCATATAACCCTGTAACTTCAATTTTAACACCATGGATTTATACAGGATGAAGCTCAATCCTGCCAAGTGTGTCTTCGAGGTAGGAGCAGGAAAGTTTCTTGGATTAATCGTTAATCAAAGGGTAATAGAGGCTAATCCCGAAAAAATCAGGGCTTTTCTTGAAATGAAGAAACCCAGGACCATCAAAGATGTTCAGAGGTTAACCGAAAGAGTTGCTGCGCTGAACAGGTTCGTCTCCAGGGCTACGGACAAGTGTCTTCCTTTTTTCAAAGTTCTTAGAAAGGCCTTTAAATGGGATGAGGAATGCGACAAGGCTTTCAAAGAGATAAAGTCCTACCTCGGATCTCCTTTGCTCCTATCTCGGGCCATCTTGGGAGAGAAGTTATATGTGTATCTAACCGTTTTAGAATCAACCATTAGTGAAGCCATAGTAAGAGAGGATGATGGAGTGCAGAGGTTGGTGTACTTCAATAGTAAGGCCCTTCAAGAGTCTGAACAAAATTATCCTCGAATGGAAAAGTTGGCATATGCCCTAATACACGCGTCTAGGAAGATGAAGCCATACTTTCAGGCCCACTCTATGGTTGTCCTCACTGACTCCCCACTAAGATAGGTCCTCCACAAGCCTGAGAAGTCTGGTAGGTTGATGACTTGGGCCATCGAGTTAGGGGAGTATGACATTATCTATCAACCAAGGGTTGCCATCAAAGAGAAAATTCTTGTAAATTTGTTACTGAGTTTACATGGGAAGATGCTGAGATTGAGAATAGTCCAGAGATTAAAGATGAATCAGATAGTAATGTCTTCCAAAATCCAAAAGAGTTTGTGTCCAACAAAGCCAGAAAAGGAGTAGTTGAGAATGAGGAAGACAAATACCTCTTCAAGCAAGGGATCTTATCAGAGGGGAACTTTTCTTCAAATGAAGATGGTTGGAACCTCTTCATTAATGGATCTTCTTGCAAAAGTGGAAGCGGTGCAGGGTTGATACTATCAGCTCCGGATAGTACCGACGTTGAATATGCACTGAGGTTCAACTTCAAGGCTTCAAACAACGAGTCATAGAGTATGAGGCATTGATAGCGGGGCTCTCCTTGGAAAAAGACCTTAGAGTTGGCCGACTCCTACTCCATAGAGATTCGAGGTCAGTTATCAACCAAGTTCTTGGAGTATATGAGGCCAAGGTTGAAAGGATGGAAAAATACCTAAAAAAGGGTAAGAATAATGATAGAAAGCTTTAGAGAAGTGAAGATGAAGAGTATACCCCGTCTAGACAACAGTCGGGAAGATGCACTAGCGAGATTTGCCTCACCAACAAGGACAAGAATTAGAAGGATAGTACCAGTGGATATCCTGCTCAAACTAACCATTGAAGAAGAGGAGGTTGATAGGCCTTGCCTAAATTTGAATCTAGGAGCCTCTTGTATGGACCCCATCGCCAGATACATCAGACAGGGAGAGCTATTAGAGTCGAAGTTGGAAAGGAGAACGCTGAGGTATATGGCTGCCAAGTTCTTGATTGTAGGAGACGTCCTGTATAAAAAAAGGCCTCCTACTCCCTCTCCTCAAATGAATCCACCCCTCAGAGGTCCCACACATCTTGCAGGATGTGCATGAGGGTTATTGCTCCAGTCACATAGGAGGAAGACCATTAGTTAAGAGGATAATTACACAGGGATACTGGTGGCCGACCTTGGCTAAAGATACAGCTGCTTAAGTGAAGAGATGCGACAAGTGTTAGATATTCTCCACCATCCCTCACCAACCTCATCATCCTATGACGTCAATTAGATCACCTTAGCCGTTTGCAGTTTGGGGAATTGACTTAGTAGGACCTTTGTTTGGAGCTTCAAATAACTATCGATTCTTGGTGGTGGCAATTGATTACTTCTCCATGTGGGTAGAAGCTGAGACGATGATCACAATTACGGACCAGAAGACCATCCAGTTCATCTGGAAGAGCATCATATGCAGATATGGACTTCCTAATACCCTCATCTCAGATAACGAAACCCATTTCAAGAATTATTCCTTAGAAAAATATTGTGAAAGAGTGGGGATTAAGCGGTTCTTCTCCTCTCCTGTCCGACCCCAGGAAAATGGGCAGACTGAGGTCACGAACTGAAAAATCCTTGATGGGATAAAGAAGATATTGGAGGAGGCAAAAGGGATATGGATAGAAGAGGTATATGATGTGTTATGGGCCTACATTACGACTGCGAGAAGGCGAATGGGAGAGACTCCCTTCATGCTGGCACATGGTTCAGAAGTTATCATCCCTACTGAAGTAGGACTCCCCACCCACAAAGTTCAAACCTATGACCCTCAGAGGAATAGGGAAGAAAGGAGACTTGATTTGGATCTAATTGAGGAGAGAAAGGAAGATGTTGAGATCAAATAGGAAGCCTACCAGCAGAGAACAACAAAGTTCTACAATCAAAGAGTGAAATCAAGACCTATAGTTGTAGGAGACCTAGAGCTGAAGAAGACGTTGCAGAAGGAAAACAAGCTCCACCCAAACTGGCATGGTCCTTATAAAGTGGTTGATGAGGTTGTGCCTGGTACTTACCGACTAGAAAATCTAGAAGGGGAACCTTTTTCAAACCCTTGGAATGCTGACCACTTGAAGAAATATTACATCATGCAGTTATTTATTTTTAATACAATATATCATTTTATGAAGAGGATATTAATGAAAAGAGCAGTTCTTATGTCAATACTGTTGCATTACGTTTAAACGTCATTAGTTTAGTGAAAATTATGAGGTAGAACATCATATTTTGGTGACCTAAGACCTTAAACATCAGTAATTGGGTGAAATTATGAGGTAGAACATCATATTTTGGTGACCTTAGACCTTAAACATCATTAATTTGGTGATTAATTATGAGGTAGAACATCATATTTTGGTGACTTTAGACCTTAAACATCATTAGTTTGGTGAAAAATATGAGGTAGAACATCATATTTTTTATGACCTCAGACCCCAAACATCATTAAGTTGGTGAAAAATATGAGGTGAAACATCATATTTTGGTGACCTGAGACCCTAAACATCATTAAGTTGGTGGAAAATATGAGGTGAAACATCATATTTTGGTGATCTCAAACCCTAAACATCATTAAGTTGGTGAAAAATATGAGGTGAACCATCATATTTTTGTGACCTCAAACCCTAAACATCATTAAGTTGGTGAAAAATATGAGGTGAAACATCATATTTTGGTGATCTCAGACCCTAAACATCATTAAGTTGGTGAAAAAATATAAGGTGAAACATCATATTTTGGTGACCTCAGACCCGAAACATCATTAAGTTGATGAAAAATATGAGGTGAAACATCATATTTTGGTGACCTCAGACCTTAAACATCAATTAGTTGGTGAAAAAAATAAGGTGAAACATCATATTTTGGTGACCTCGGACCTTAAACATCATTAATTTGGTGAAATTATGAGGTAGAACATCATATTTTGGTGACCTCAGACCTTAAACATCATTAAGTTGGTGATTAATTATGAGGTAGAACATCATATTTCAGTGACCTCAGACCTTAAACATCATTAAGTTGGTGAAAATTATGAGGTAAGACATCATATTTTGGTGACCTCAGACCTTAAACATCATTAGTTTGGTGAAAATTATGAGGTAGAACATCATATTTTGGTGACCTCAGACCCTAAACATCACTAAGTTGGTGAAAAATATGAGGTGAAACGTCATATTTTGGTGACCTCAGACCTTAAACAACATTAAATTGGTGATTAATTATGAGGTAGAACATCATATTTTGGTGACCTCAGACCCTAAACATCATTAAGTTGGTGATAAAATATAAGGTGAAACATCATATTTGGGTGACCTTAGACCCAAAACACCATTAAGTTGATGAAAAATATAAGGTGAAACATCATGTTTTGGTGACCTCAGACCTTAAACATCAATTAGTTGGTGAAAAATATGAGGTCAAACATCATATTTTGGTGACCTCAGACCTTAAACATCATTAATTTGGTGAAATTATGAGGTAGACCATCATATTTTGGTGACCTCGGACCTTAAAGATCATTAATTTGGTGATTAGTTATGAGGTAAAACATCATAGTTCGGTGACCTCAGACCTTAAACATCATTAAGTTAGTGAAAATTATGAGGTAGAACATCATATTTTGGTGACCTCAGACCTTAAACATCATTAGTTTGGTGAAAATTATGAGGTAGAACATCATAATTTGGTGATCTCAGACCTTAAACATCATTAAGTTGGTAAAAAATATGAGGTAGAACATCATATTGTAGTGGCTTCAAAACATAAGATAAACATCATTGTATGACCAAGACAGCATGCAAAAGAAAATATTCATTGAAAGAAACAAAATCCTCTAAAGAAGATGGTGTTACATTTCATCAGTTTTACAAATCAAGTGTGCTGAAGAACCATCAGAGTTCAGAAAAATTACAGGCAAAAATAATTAGATGTTACAAATTAAAGCTTCACAAAGGCCTAAGTGTGTGCAGCTAGATTGGTGTCCTCTTGGCTGATGTTAGTCACCTATGCAGCGTCATCCCGATGAATGGCCTCTTCAGTTTTAGTAACCTCCAAAGGAGCAGTCTCTACTGGAGCAACACCGTCCTCCTCAACCTCTTGCAAGGCCGGAGCAAAATGAGGGTCGCGAAAGCCTAGACCGATAAAGTCTAAGGAAGTTAATATCCCTGACTCCCCTTCCTGAGAAGCTTACCACTTCCCAGTTGCTTTAATACCACTTTCAAGGTATTCAAAGCCGAAACTGATGAACTTATCAGAGACCTTGTAGTCTACAAGGATCTTCTCTGAGGCATCCTCCAGTGAGGCTCTGATTGCAGCATCCACTTTGGCCTGAAGGGCATAATCTCTAGTCTTCAGGTCTACTTCACGGTCCTTCTTAAGGGCAACGATATCCCTATCCCTCTGCTTGATCAACTTGTCAGCCTCTTTGAGCTATTCCTTCAGACGCTCAATTTCATCATTCAACGAGGCCTAGACCTTCATGGCTTCTCTTCTCCTCTCAATAAGGGGCATATTCCTCAGCGTCCAGTCAATAAATTGATGCATTAATAGAATACCCCGCAATGAAAATTCATATGTATGAGTTCAAGTTTTAACCTACATCTAGGCCGAGGTTACACTTGGAAGAGCAAAAAAGTAGAAGTTCGTACCTGAATTGACCTATAAAGGCTAAACTCGGCCAGCATGGGGTATCCAATGAGCATAGAAAATGTTTTTCTACATCGGTCATTAAAGAGATAATGGTATCCATTTCCTTCAGACCATGGCCTATCAGAGTGTCGCTGATCTTCAGTTGGGCTAGATGAAAAGCCATAGCATCATCTGTTGAGATATGGATGGCACGATCTCCCTTTTGGTTTTTATTCGACCTCTGATCCTCCGAGTCAGTGGTTGTCTTCCTCTTCTTTATAATGTTGGCCTTGAACATGTTGATGTTTTGTTTAGGGCGAGGAGGGGATACATTATGTCCTGCCTTCTTCATCAGCTCAATAAGGCTTGGGGCAGACATCTCCCAGAGCTCATCAGAGATGCCTTCTGGGCGTTCTGAAAAAAGAAGTATCTGAGTTAGTAAATCAGAGGTATTAAAAGTCAGAGGTACAACTTATGGAAAATAATACTTACGAAGTTCGATCAAAGGACTGCCACCTAGCCCTGTCTGAGAGAGGTAATAAGGGGTCATCAGATGTTCATACTTGACAAGACGACCCTATTCTTCCTGATCTTAAAGGTCCTTAACCTTTTGGAAATTATCTTGGCTAAGGATAGGGTCAGCTTTGGCATCCAGGGACACCTTTTCCCACCTTAGAGGTGTCCTTAGCTCCAATGATGAAGAGGTGGCACAAGGACCAAATTCCCATGCCCCTGAGGTAAAGAAATATTATAGTTTCCAGTTATGATTTGAAGTATGGGTAACCAGTAGCATCTTCTTATCTGACTTCCTATCTAGGAAGTGGTAGTAGTTGGGGTGGTTTTTGGCAGAGCATGGGATGTAGAAACCCGTGAAAACTCTAATAGGAAGGTCTGAGTGTTGGATTGCCTTCCAAAGGATAATGGCCCCAATCATCACCCTCCAGGCGTTGGGGGGTAATTATGAAGGGGTTAGGTTGATATGGGACAATATGGCTCTAATCAAAGGATAGATGGGGAGACGGAATCCCAACTTAAACATCTGCTCGTACACACAGATCTCCCCATCTCAGCCATCAAAGCCCCCCTCACCTCTCAGAGGTCTACTAAGCTTAATGGAGGGACCTATTGAATAGAGGTGCCCACATGCTAAGATGCCACACTCAATGACAAAACTCTCTATCTTGGCTGCCTCCGAGGTATCAATTTCACTCTCATGACCATCATCTTCGTCCCTGATAACATCAGCCTGGGCAGGTGAAGGGACACCATCGAGAAACCTCTGAGCGAACTCAGCCTCAGTGGTGGCCAACAGTGGGATAGCATCAATGGGTGGGAGAATAGCCACATTTGTCCCCACAATCTTGACATTAGAAGAAGTCTGTGAGGTGCCAGCACCATTATGGGACGAGGCATGACTTTGGACCTTGCCCTGATTAGGGTCCTGATATTGCCTAATGGAATAATCCATAGCCTCTTGGAAAGAGTCTATAGACATAGGGTCTGAAGTAGACGACTCAGATTCAAACATGGGAGTATGGTCTATTGGATCCTCTGTAGGCTCAGTTGGCTCAGGATATATCACCTTCAGAGGTGCACGGAAGATAGGCCTGAGGGGGACGACCTCAGCCCTATGAGTTTCCCCTTGGGCTAGCTCTATTTGCCTAATTTTTTCAAAGATCTTCTCTCTAAGAGAAGGGAACTCTTCTATAAACTTATACAAAGGTCTGAGTATAAGACAGAAGACCCTACACTTGAGACTCTAAAATACAACCAAATAACTCAATTCAAATCCAAATCAAAGATCAAAATTAGATTTTGAAATCCGTTTTAACCAAGAACACTCAAGAACAGGCTCACTGGCAAATGCAAAGTATCATCGAAAAACCCTAAAACCCTCGCTGAAAAGCCTAACTCATAACCAAAAAAAATCAAAAATGGAAATATAAGGCTAAAAATGGAAAGGCAAGGTAAAAACGATACCTGGTGGAGTACGAAATGAAGAAAAATAGGATTGAGAACAAAGAAATACTCAAACAACAACAGCAGCTGAGCTCTTTAAGAGAGAGAAATTGCAGAGAGAACAGGCGTGAAAATGGGAAATAATGAAGAAGAAGGAGAAGAAAAAGGGTTTAAACCCTTAAATCATTTTGCACGCATCCCAAAGCCCATGATTACCTGGGGAGACCAAAAGACAATCAGCATCATTACACATTATCAGGCACGCTACCCACTTTAGAAGTTGACACATGTCAAGGAAATATTGACATATAAGGAAATACAGCCTCAGATATGCATACCCCTTAGTCACCTAATTACATAGGTAATTAAGGGCTAGGGGTAATTAATAGGCCCAAAGTGTACCTGCCATCTCAGAGACGTTAACCTCGATCTGTATGACGGCCGATGTTACAAGCATCACGCATGGGATCATCTATCCACCAGGTCAGCCACAGCTGACATTACAAGCATCACCCGAGGTGTGCATGACTCATGGGATTAGTTATCCATCTGGTCGTCCACAGCCGACGTTATAAGTATCACCTGAGACCAGTAAAAGCCTCATATGCTCAATCAACAAGCATCATGTCATCATCGGCTCTGGACGACGTTACACCTCATATCCAACCTCAGCCGATCATCTTGGTCGAGGTCTGTATGGATCCTTGATCTCATCCTAGGCAAGGGTTGTACTTCACCAACCTCGTACTCATCCAGGCTGAGGTTGGTACTAAGAAAAGACAACTGAGCATCTACGCGCACATGTTTGTCTTGGAAAACATGGATAAATCTGTTATAACTGAATCATTCCCTCCACGTAAGGGAATATTGAGGTCATCATTACTTAGTTGAGATCATCCAAGTGTCATCCTTTCACTGGCTTGATCTCCATGCACATGCACATTGCATGCTTGGGGGGGTATATTACACCCCTCAACCACTATATATGGAGGTCATCCTCAACATTATAAATGATGGATAATTGGAAATCCTAGCTAAAACTCTGTCAGTTTATATATACAGCAGAGAGAGAAATCTTGAGAGATTGTATCCATGGCCATTAGTGCCTTTATTCAGTGATACTACTCACACACACTCACAGTGGACGTAAGCCAGATTGGATGAACCACTTATACATAAGTGTACATCCTCTTCTCCTCATCTCCTTATCCTACTATACACACATATACTCTTGCTGCCATTGTTGTGCTTATTTGAGCTTGTTCATATCTTATCTGGTGGTGTTTTTTCCAACATCATCATACCTGAACGATGGGCAATCCACTCAAGCATGATTTTTACGACCAGCTTATGTTAGCTTTATTGCCTAAGGATCCCCTGTAGGGCTTTTATTGTTGTCGAGGCAACTCATGAGGTATGTTGTGTTTATGATCGAGACCTGAGGGTTGTATTAATAGAAACACTTTATTAACATCTTATAACTACTACAAACCCTACTCAGTAAAGGAGAATCCTTGATTGAAACAAGTCGAATAACTTGTTGTAATCCCTAGGAGTTCTGCTGTGCATGGGGGCATTATCATTTGGGAATGGTTTGTAATATTGAGATGCGATCAACAAATTCGAAGCAGCTGATGTATAATATTAAAGTTCAAGAGCCAACTACCCATTATTCATTGAGTAATAACTTGCAAGCAACATAAGTTTGAAATAAAAATTTGCAAAAACTAAATGTGCTAACAAAAGATAAAGAAAACTAAAAGTAGAACTTCTTGAGATTGGTTGCATTCCACGCTCTTAGTATCTCCCTGCCCACCTGCATTTCTAAGTGATATGATCCTTGAACGTCGTCCCTTATCACCTTAAAAGCACTTTCCCAGTTTGGTCCCAGCTTGCCATTTGATGGTTTTTTGGCACGGTTGAGGACTTTACTTAGGACATAGTCTCCTACTAGGAATTTCCTCAGATTGACTCTTTTTTTCTACTGTTTGGCCAACTACTGTTAATAGTAAGCAAACTTGATCATGTCCTATTCCCTTCGCTCTTTTACCAAGTCATGCTTAATGTGTAATGCCTCATCATTTAGTCCTTGGTTGACCAAGTTGGTTCTCATGGTAGAGAGACATGCTTTAGGTGGGATAATGGATTCCATTTCGTAGGCGCACGCAAAGTGTGTTTCCCTCATTAGTGTGCTAAGAGTAGTATGGCAAGACCATTGAACATGAGGGAGCTCGTCTACCCAGTCTCCCTTTGCTCTCTCCAATATCTTTTTTAATCTGTCGAGCATGGTTTTATTAGAAGATTATGCCTAACCATTATTTTGGGGTACGCCATAGAACTGAAATGTTGGTGATATCGTGCTCATCACAAAAACCCTAAAAGAAGCCACTTTTAAATTTTGTGCTGTTGTCAGTGATGATAGTCTTGGTATTCCAAATCATATTATGATGCTTTTCCAGATGAACCTGGTCATGTTAGCGTCACGAATATTCACCAATGGTTCGGCCATTACCCACTTAGTGAAGTAATCTATATTGACTAGCGGATACTTATAATTTTCAGGTGAAGTTGGTAGTGGTCCGATAATATCTAATCACCACTGCGCGAATGGCTAAGGACTTGTGAGAAACTTCAGGTATCTAGGTAGCTAGTGGACCATAAGGGATAATTTCTAGAACTTTTCACATTTGTGAACATAGGTAATTGCATCCCTTTGCATGTGAGGCCACCAGTAGACTTCTGTAATTGCATGAAAAGCCAATGACCTCCCTCCAGCATGACTCCCACAAATACCATAGTAAATTTCACTAAGAACTTCCTCGATGTAATGTGGGTGGATGCACTAGAGGTAAAGCCCTTTAAATGATATCTTGTAGAGCTTTCCTCCTAGGGTGAGCTACAAATGGGCATATTTCACCCTTACTTGATGAGCTAATCTCTTATCGTCAAGTAGTATGTCGCTCCATAGATAGGCGATAATGGGATCCATCCAACTGGGGGCCTTTTCTGTGAGGAGGATTTGTTCAATGACCATTGTTTGGTTGATGCTTGGTTGGGCGAGGAACTTTATCCGGATGGTTCTTCTCATATCATAGTCCTCTATTGAGCTCAGGGCTGCTAACGCATCTGTGTGGTTATTCTTCCCTCGGGGGAACTATCGAATGTTAACCCTCTCAAATCCTGCTATAAGACTTTTTACCACCACGAGGTAGGCTACCATTTTGTCATTTTTTGCATTAAAATCTCCACTCACTTGATTGAAAACCAATTTGGAGTCATCGAATATGTTGAGGTGTTTTTCCCCCGGTAATTCGGCCTTTTATTAGCCAGCAACAAGTGCTTCGTATTCAGCTTCGTTATTGGAGGCCTCAAATCCCAATCTGATTCCCTGTTCAATAACAGTGTTCTCTAGCATGATGAGGACAATTCCTACTCCTACCCCTTTGGAATTGGAGGCTCCATAAACGTATAGGGTCCTGTCATTTGATTGTGCTTCCTCATAAGTGGACTGCTCCATTCCCAGTTGGTCGATAGGTTGGTCACCCATAAATTTGGTGATAAAGTGAGACAACACTTAAATGTGGATATCGAACCTCCCATGATCGACCGACCATTTAGAGAGTCATCCATAAAGTTCGTCTTTTCATAGAACGAATTTGAGGGGACAGTAAGGGATCATTGTTATTGAGAGTGCTTCGAAGTAATGTTTCAGCTTTCTTGTGGTGGCCAATAGTGCATAGGCAAGCTTTTCTAGGGGTAAGTAACATTGTTCTGTGTCCATAAGTGTCTTGCTAGCATAATAAATGAGATTTTATCCTCATTCTTTCTCACACACCAGAGACGAGCTTATAGCATGGTCTGATACTACGAGGTAGAGATATAATGAGCATCCATTATCTAGAATCACCAGGATTTTATCTCCTCCAAATCTCTTGAACAATCATCGTTCCATATAAGGCCTTTTTCCTTCTTTAGGAGCTAGAAGAATGGTCGACAACATTCTAAAGGCTTAAAGATGAAGATACTAAGTTTCATGAGCAAACCATTGAGCTTTTGAACATCTTTTTATGCCTGTAGAGGTTGAACCGTGGTGATTGCGTCGATCGGATCTCGATTGGCCTCAATTCCTCTTTTGATGAAGAAATAACCCATAAATGTTCCTGACTGGATACCGAATGAACACTTACTTGCATTAAGTTTCATTCGATATTTACTAAGGATCTCAAAGTTTCTGGCTAAGTTTGTGAGGTGATCGTCTTTATTCTTTCTCTTAACTAACATGTCGTTGATGTAGACCTCCATCGCGTCTCCCATCTGTGTTTTGAACATCTTTTTGACTAACCTTTAATGAGTTGCCCATACGTTATTTAGGCCAAACTGTATGACCTTGTAATAGTATAACCTGGGGGGTTATGAAGGATGTTTTGTCCATGTCAGGTCTATATAAAGAAATTTGATGATACCCTGAATAGGCATCCAGAAAACTCATCCTTTCTTGTGTTGCCGTAGCTTCAACTAACCGAGCGATTTTAGGTAGTGGGAAGTTGTCTTTGGGTTATGCTCTATTTAATTCTGTGAAGTTAATACAAACCCTCCAACTACCATTTCTCTTTCGTACCACTACTACATTAGGTATCCACTTTGGGAACTAGACTTCCATAATAGATCCTGTATCTAGGAGCTTTCCTACTTCATTTTCCACCGCTTTTCCCTTCTAGGGGGAAGTTCAGTGAGCCTTTTAAGTTATCGTCTTGAAGGTTGTATCAATATGTAAATGGTGGCAAGCTATGTTGGGATCAATCCCAAGTAAATCATATGGTTCCCAATAAAAAACATCTAGATTTCTTTTTAAAAAGGCAATCAATTCTCTATTTTCATGATCGACGAGTATGGAAACGATCATAAAATTTCTTTCTGGCAAGTTGTCATCATCTCCAACTTCCTCAAATATTTCAACGACACTGTTAGTGGGGTGTACCCTAGTCTCCTCGACCCCTGGTCGGCCGTACCGTAATTTCTATTTAGAGGATATGGCCCCTTCCTAGGCTTCCTATAGAGTATCCTTTTGATTCTTTTTCCTTATCCTTCTAGGGCGGATGGTTACGATAAAGCATTTTCTTACAGTAGTCTGGTGTCCCCAAATTTTGACCACGCCTCAATCGATGATACACTTTATCTTTTGGTGGTCGGCAAATGGTACGACCCTCATGGTATGCAGCCAGCCTCTATCTAGAATGGTGTGATATGGGGACTCTATGTCCACCACTAAGAACTCAATCAACATTTAGATATTTCCTGCTCTAATTTGTAAGACTAGATTTCCCATTGGCATTGTGATTTTGCCTACGAAGTTGACCAACGAAATCGTGTCCTACTTAAGATCGATTAGGTTGATCTTCAACTTGTGGAATAAATCTAGGTACATCACCTCTAACGAGCTTCCCTAGTCCACAAGAAGTTTATCGACTTCCTAATTTGTAATTCTAAGGGTTATCACTAGTGCATTGTGACGTGGAGTCCTCATTTTGATCAAATTTTCTCCAGTGAAGATGATGTGTTTGGTGTAGTCGATGTCCTCTGGTCAACAATGCTTGCCATATTATCTCTTAGCATGGTCAATCCATAGTGCCTCCATGACAGCAGTGACCTTTTTCATCTCTATTCAAATAGTATTCCCTTGGATCTTCTTTAGGTCTGATGCCCCATGGATCATCGCGAGCTCTTGTTCCATGTCATCATTAAGGACATTATTTGGCTTCTGGTCACCATTGCCTATGAACTTATCAATTTTATTCTCTATGTATTCATTGACATGCCCATCTTAGGACAACTCTTCTATGTATGACTTCATAGCCTTGTAATTCTCAGTCCTATGGTTACCCTCATTATGGATTGCGCATCTCAGTGCGTTATTCCTTATTATTGGGTTACCACCCATTTTCTTGGGGCACTTGATGAATGGTTGATCTTTGATATTGCTCAATATCTTGTATATATGTTGGTTGAAGACTGTATTTATAGTGTGGAACACATGTTAAGGATTAGCCTTGTTCCCATTCTTAGAGCCGTTCTTGCCCCCGTTCTTGTTCCCCTTCTTTGGAGTGTCACTCTCATCTTCTCCTTTGCTTATCTTTGATCGAATGTTTTCCCATGTATTAGAGTGAACCACGTCTTTAACCTTGGTGTATTTTTCAATACGGACCATGAGGTCATCAATGGTGCTGGCTTCTTTATTTGTCAAGGACTAGTGCAGCAGAGATTTGGTCGACAGGCCAATCTTAAAGGATGCTATGGTAACCTTCTCCGAGCAGTTCTCCACTATTATGAAGGCTCTCTCATGACTTTTTTTTGACACCTCGCCTAATTAAATACTGGGTGTGTAGAGGGGGCTTGAAGGTAATCCTGAGATTAGGGATAATTCCCTAATTGGAAATAGTGTTTGGGATTAAGCAACCGAGGCAGCTCGAGTGTGGCAAATCAATGAGACATCTTAGCGTGGAAACTCATATTTATCTTGTTATGTTAGTCATATTGTATCTTTGTTTATATTGATTGTAAGCTATAACAGTTGTAATGTTGTATTGAAAATAATAATTAGTTTTAGTGTAAGGTCAAACGGTACTCGCGAGAGACCAGGCTTGGCAGGGCCTGGGAGAGCTTTCATGCTCTATCGAATGACCTCGTCGTGGGAACTTTAGAGGGACTTAGTTTGGAGGATTGATAAGTGAGGCACCATTGGGGCTTGTCCTGACCATCTTAGATACACCAGGTAAAACACCGAAGGACCCTGACCGTGGAACCTCAGGCGGAGCAGCTGGGAGTTCCATCGGGCATTGAGTTATGAACCAAACAGCCCTCTAGTTAATGTCACATCTACTGTACGTGATGTCACTAGCCAGCTAAACAATATCATACCTACACTTGAGTAAACCACCGTGGTATTTGGGGCTGTCAGGAAGTTGGTAAGCCACCTCTGCGACAACAGCCCCCCTGACACACAGGGGTTAGGCAAAAGGCATGTCTTGGCATTTAATGTTTATGACATGGAGACAACTAGTACATCAGGCTTTTAATGTTTATGACATTGAGAAAACTAGTGCATCAGGCATTTAATGTTGTGACATAAAGTATGAGGGATATCTGTCATAGTCTTAAATGACTGAGTTGCCTCGGGGGTGGTGGGGGGGATATTTAAGGACCCTAACCACCTTTGAGGAAACGGGGGATCTTCTGAGAGTTTAGGATTTATTTCTAAAGAGAGAATACACATTAGAGAGAGTTATTGCAAACTAGAGGGTTTACTCACTCACCATTGTTATTTATTACGAAGCTTTTAATACTTGACAGAGATGCTTGAGGGTGTTTGGTGTGTTTCTACCTGCCTACCAAGGTGTATCTAGGGTGATTAATTCTCTCTCCCTCTAGATAAGATACTTCTAAGTTTCCTTACTACTTTTCTGAGTTATACACGAGAGATTTGTTAGGTTTAAACTAAGTCTTATCTTCATTGAGCTTGTGTTTGGGTGTTCTATCACTAATCCAAAGCTTTGGGAAATTAGCTTATCATTACCATACTTGAATAGGGGTTACGCATCCATCTATAATCTAAAGTACCATCTTACATTTGGCGACTCCGCTGGGGAGGCATTCTTCTAAGTAAAGAGTATGACGTAGGATAATGCTACTCGAAGGCTCAATTTTGATGACATACAACATAATAAAGAGCAGGTTGCGAGAGAACTAGAGGCCATAAGGGACGGGGCTCCTCGAATAGAGGTACCTCTAGTCCAGGCGATGACAGGTGGTCCGAGGGAGGCACAAGATCCCATGAGGGCAGGGTTGGGACCCACTCAGGTCGCGCTCCTCATGAGCAAGTTTTATGAGTTTTTACAAACCCAAGTAGCTTCAAAAATGTTGGGAGGATTGGAGACTAATGCCTTCGTAACACCAGGGGTAGATCCAACGGCCCCGCCAGGTGCATGTGTTATAGGGACGGTCCCGGCAAGCATACCCTCCATTGTAAATCCAGCAGTAGGAGTCGCGGGAGTATCAACAGCCCTAGATGTAATGTTCATTCCATCTCCAACGAGCATTTAACCCATGGTCTCGTTACTTGTTTCTACAATAATATCCCCCATGGAGGAGAGGAGAAAGGAGATGAAAAAGGAGATGCTGAAATTCATGCAGGCTTCCTCACAATCTGCTGGCGAGGTAACTTCGGTTTTTGATGAATTTTGAACATCGTATTCCCAGGAATACAACAATGAGCCCTATCCGAAGGACTATATCCCTCCTATTTTTGAAAAATACACGGGAAAAGGTGGAAACCCGAAGGAGCATATTAAGCGCTTTCTTAAACATTTGAGGGCCTATTATAATAGTAAAAGGCTTAGGTTGAGGGAGTTTTCTAAATCCTTGACCGATAAAGCATATAACTGGTATTCCCATTTGTCTCCCAACAGCGTTTCTACATGGGAAGAGATGCATGTGTTGTTTGTCCAGAAGTTCTTTCTGCAAAAGACGAGTTTACTTTAACCCAACTGGGTAGGGAGAAGCAACCACCTGGGGAAGAAGTGGTGGCCTATGTTCGAAGATTCAGAGAGAGATCTCTCGATGTAAGGGAGGAGGCTAAAGAATCCAAGTTATTACAGATCTGTGCTGGGGCCTGCTTCCTGAGAACATCTTCCATCTCATCAATGAGACGTAGGAGGGGACTTTTGTGGCGTTCTTAAAAGCAACGAGAAACATCTCTTTAGTGGTACGACCCAATCCGATGGCGGTGCCCATGATGTTCAGGCAATCGATGCAACTCACGGGGGGGGGGGGGGGGGGGAGGTCTCAGTCCCCACAGGTAGGGTACACCGAGGGGGAAGATATGGGCAAAGCACCGAAGAGGGACAATAAGAGGAAGTTCGGAAGGGACAGGGAAGACCCACCACCATTGACTTGTATAGTGGAAGAAGCTGTCAGCTGTTACAACACGATGGTCCAAGGGGGACGGTCTATAAGCCAAAGGATGTTCCAGCTGAGGATCTCGATGCGGAAACGAAGGCGGATCCGAAGTATATTCAGTTTCATTGGAGGATCCAGCATCCAACATAAGGTTTCTTCACACTAAGAAGAATTATTGACAAATATGTGAAGGTAGGGACGTTACAAATCCCTCCACGGGACATCAATAACAACCCACTACCAGCACATGGGGCCAATCTTATGGTGGCCTATGATGAAGAAGCAGAGAAAAGAGATAGAGATGAGTATGAGGAAGCTTTGAAGATTTGTACCAATGGAATGGCTAAATTCGTGTTGGCTTACGATGAAGCAAGCGCCAAGGATGTGGAGGATGTATATGGTGTCGAAGGCGAAGAGTAAACCCAACCCTAGAATATTGGGCAGTTTCAAAATCCCCGAAGTTCACTTGGTTCTTCGAACAAGTGGGAATTCCAAAGGAGAGTAGGTTGGAGATAACCCAGGCAATACTTGATATTTCGAGGAAGAATGTGTTCCCTTCGCTGAGATGAAAGGGACCCATGTCCAGGTTGGTAAGGAG
This sequence comes from Sambucus nigra, assembly GCA_949130495.1. Lineage (NCBI taxonomy): Eukaryota > Viridiplantae > Streptophyta > Magnoliopsida > Dipsacales > Adoxaceae > Sambucus > Sambucus nigra. Next base: position 171,577,162 of record OX422214.1, on the reverse strand, counting down.
GTTTCTGTCAAAGTAACCTTCAGTGATGCAGATAGGGCTGTAAGGTTCCCTCACAACAGGCCGTTATATGTGACTTCTAGTGTTAACAGAGTTAGCTTTGCAAGGAATCTCATGGATGAGGGGGCTTCCATCAATATCATGTCAATTAAATCTTTTCACGCAACCAATATTCTAGAAGAAAGGTTGGTCCCCATGCCTTTGGTAATTTCAAGGTATGATAACCAATCCTCCAAATCCATTGGGTATGTTAATCTGGGGATTGTGATGGGGAATTTGAGTTCCCATATAAAATTCCACGTAATAGAGAGTGCAATTTCCTACCATCTACTAATAGGGAGGGTGTGGATGCACAACCAAGGGCTAGTTCCTTTTACGTACCACCAATGCTCGAAGGCGAATATCAAGAGGACAAAGGTGACTATCAGGGCTACAAAGAGGCCCTTGGCTATCGAGGAAGCTCACTTAGTGGACGTAACATTTTATACTGAGTTGGAAAAAAATGTTCGGGTCCTAACTAGGAGGATGAAGGGATCATGGGTTCCCTCAATCAGAGAAAGGATGGGGCCCGTGAATGAGCAAAGTAAGGAGGTTACAAGTAGCACGAAGGTAGTAGCCGAAGAGGCTCAACAGGTGGTCCCTCAGCCCCAAGGCATCTCGAAGCAGCTTAAAGACAGGATGAGGCCCAGAGCGGATTCGATGGAGCATGAGGTCTAATTACAAAGAGTGTTGAGTCGATTCTCAGGAAAAAGAGTGGCCGAGGCGTCTAGAGAGAAGAAGAGGAAAGCATTCGTCGCTACCAGCAGACAATACAAGAAAGTCATTATCAAAGAAGGAAAGGTGGTGTATCGATTGTAACGGTGTGAGAGGGAGGTCAAGGAAGCTAATGATGAGGTTAAACCGATATATGAATGCTTTTTGGTTAATCAACGGGGGCAATTCATGGTGATAGACAATTCCAGCATACAGGAATTTATGGAGGAAGTCGCCGAAGAACCAGAATACATGACGGATCGACCAAAGCCACAGGCACAAGAGCTGGAGTATTTGAACCTGGCAAAGAAGGGGAGGACCCGAGGCCCATCTTCATCTCGAAGGATCTTAGCATAGAGAAATGAGGGGCCTTAGTGGAGTTGATTCAGGAGTTTATAGATGTCTTCGCATGGAAGTACATAGAAATAGAAGGGCTAGACGAGGAAGTGAGCTATCACAAATTGAACGGCATGCCTTCAGCCATTCCAGTAAAATATGCAATGAGAACGTACAAGCCTGAGCTGGATTTAAAGATCAAGGAAGAGGTTCAACGTTTACTAACAATAGGGTTCATCAAGCTGATACAACACCCGATCTGGCTGTCCAGTATTGTTCCAGTAGGAAAGAAAGAAAGAAAAAATTAGGTCTGCATGGACTTTAGAGATTTAAATAGAGCCAGCCCTAAAGATGAGTTCCCTCTACCCTCCACCTATAGCCTAATAGATGCAACGGCGGGTCATGAGATTTATAGATTCATGGATGGGTACATGGGGTACAACCAGATCAAGATGGACCCCTCGGATGTAGAAAAGATAACATTCAAAACCCCGTTGGGTAACTTCATGTACAGGGTGATGTCGTTTGGGCTCAAGAATGCTGGGGAAGCTTACCAGAGAACAATGATGGCTATTTTCCATGACTTCATTCATAAATTTGTGGAATTCTATGTGGATGACTTGGTCATCAAGTCGAGGAAGGAGGAGTCTCATCTGAGCGATTTGAGGAAGGTGTTTTCCCGTTGCAGGAAGTTTAAATTAAAGATGAATCCACTGAAGTGCATTTTTGGGGTGATAAGTGGGAAATTCCTAGGCTTTGTGGTCGATAGACAAGGGGTGCAGATGGACCAGGACAAACAGTGGGCGATCTTGGAAATGCCATGTCCGAGCATGGCGAAAGAGCTGAAGAGTTTCCTCGAAAAAGTCTCCTACCTTAGGAGATTTGTGCCTAGCTTAGCCAAAATAACACACCCACTGATGCAGCTGCTATGAGGGAACACGAAGTTCAAATGGGAGGCAATTCACCAAGAGTCTCTTGACGGACTGAAGAAGCTCCTCATTTCACCACAGACCATGGTTCCACCAAAGGGAGGAATATCGTTGCAACTGTATCTCACATCCACCACGAGGTCCGTGGGAGCTTTGCTGGCACAAGAGATCGGGGGAAAGAATGGCCAGTTTATTACCTCAACAGGATCATCCGTAGGCTAAAAGTCAGATACAGTAGCCTAAAAAGGTATTGTTTAGCCCTAGTATTTATGGTGCAAAAAAATAGACATTATATGCTGTCTTTTATAATTCATATTATAACGAGATGTGATTCCATTAAGCATTTGTTTGCAAGAACTATATTGATTGGCTGGGCAGCTAGATGGTTCCTTATCCTCTCGAAATATGACTTAAAGTGTGTGGTTCCTCGCGCAATCAGAAGCCAGGCGTACGCTGATCTATTGGCTATTTTCCCTTCAGGAACATTTGAGCCTCCCAAAGAAAGCATCCGAGGTGATGACTTGTAGGCCAATCACCTAGATGAAGAGGATGAAGAATCGAAAATGCAATTCTATGGGTCATTGGCAGAAAAGAAATGAGGGGAAGGAGTTATTCTTTCAAAGGGAATGGAGGAGATTCGCCTTTCTTACAAGTTAGATTTCCCTTGCACTAACAACGAGGAAAAAAATAAAGCATTGGTGTTGGGATTGCTAGAGGCTCTTCGAAGAGGGATCCATTCACTTTGCATCAAGGGGGATTCAAACTTGGTGGTTCAGTAAGTGAATGGAGAATACGCGTTGAAACACATGAGCCCAGAACTATACAGAACGATCATTCAGAGGCTCCTTGGCCAGTTCCATCGGACCAAGATCATGAGGAAGACCAAAATGATGAATCATCACCCAGATGCCTATGCCACCATTGCCTAGAAGATGATCACAAGGAGCGATACAACTATCATCGTGATTCAACGAAGAACATCTCCTTTGATAGTACAGGCAATTTTATCGATGGAAGAGGACGCAGACAGGAGGGAGAGAGATTAAGAGGCCACTGGAGTCTGGTGAAGGAACGATGGGGATCAGAGAATTAGCCCAGTACTTTACATCCAGGGAAATATTTACTTCAGAAACACAGGAGGATGGCTGTCAAGGTGCATCGGCCCAGAAGAAGCATGGCGGTGATTGAAGAAAACGCACGAAGAATACTGTGAAACGACTGAGATCCCCATTTATAGAAGAATTCAAAGGGAAGGATATTTTTGGCCTAGCATGAAGCAGGATGTGGCCAGGTTACAATGAAAGTGCGATAAATGCCAGTTATTTTTCGAAGCAGCAGAATGTCACTTCGTGGAGACTCAACCTGACTGGAGACAATCCTATATTGACTTCATTAAAAATGGAATTATCCCAGAAGAGAAAATTAATGCGATGGGACTCCGGCGAAGGGCCCCGAGGTTCTACGTTCAAGAGGTGCAACTTTATCGAAGGGTATACTTTAACAGGCCATTGCGTTGCATCACAAAAGAAGAGGCGGCCGAGGTTCTCAAATAGGTGCACGATCCAACTCATATGGGAGGGGCCAATCTATATGACCAGTTAATGACTATGGGTTACTACTTGACAACGATGGAGAAAGATTCCGCAGAGTTCGTTTGAAAATGCAAGGCTTGCCAGCTTCATGGAAATATGATCCATGCCCCGTCAGTGGACTTACACTCCCTAGCAACGCCTTATCCTTTTCACACTTGGGTGTTCAACTTGGTAGGGGCAATACACCCTTCTTCAAGGGGGAGGATATGGATCCTAGTAGCAATGGAGTGTTTCACAAAGTGGGTCGAGGTGATACCATTGAGAAGGGCAACAACAGGAGTAGTGAGAAACTTCATCAGGGAACACATCATTTGCCATTTTGGGATCCCAAAGGTTATCCTTTCAGACAATGGAACCCCTTTCGTCAATTCAGAGGTAACAATGCTCACGGACAAATACTCCATTGTCCATCACACTTCGATAGTGGCATACCCAAAGGGGAACGGTCAAGTCGAAGAAACTAACAAGAATTTGGTCAATATCTTGGCTAAAATGATGGAGGATTTCCCAGGATCATGGGATGACAAAATACCAGCCATTTTATGGGCCTATCGGACGACTAAGAGGAAGCCTACAGGGTATATGTCATTCTCTTTTATTTATGGGGCTGAGGCAATTCTCTCGGTAGAGTTAGAAGTTACCTCAGCTCGATATGCTTTGTGAAGCAGCATGCTCCCTCAGAATAGACACGTGCAGTTGGAAGCGCTGGACGAACACAGGGATAATGTGATGCAACAATTTCAAATGTATACGAGGCAGCTCTCCAGAGTATATGATAACTTGGTGAGACCAAGGAAATTCGTGGAGGGAGATATCGTATTAAAGGCAGCAGTTAAACATATTAGGGGGCTTCATCTACCTAAGTTTATAGCGAATTAGGAGGGACCTTTCATCGTAAAGGAGGCTTATGACTCAGGTTATTGCTTAATTTCTAAGATAAAAGAAGACATACCATTTAAGATTAATAACAAATGGTTGAAGGTCTATCATGTGTAAGAAATTACGTTTGGGGCCACCGATGTATCTAACTATTATGAATATATGAGTTCATTTTTTGTTTTATATAAGTTCTCTTTATTTTAGTACAAGTAGAGATGAAAGAACTACAGAACATATTCCACAATTTATGTAAACAGTTGTAACACAAAGAAATGGCATTTTCCATTCATAAACTTTGGGGCATTATAAAATTGGGAGCTATCGCCCAAGGATTACATGAGAAGAAGGAAAAAATACATATACAAAAAAAACTCATTGACCCGGGAGGAACCACAAATATGGGGAGGAGAAAAAATCTCCAGATTGGCCCTAGGATGCATCTAAGCAAGACCGTTGGGCATTAAGGGAAACTTTCAACCTAGTTTATGCCTGGGTACGCTCGATAAGAAGTTTTTCTCGATTTAGTTTTGCCAAACGCAGAGCTTCTTTGAGGTCCTCCACCTCCTTGTCAATGGCTCCGAGGAGAGGTGCTAGCTCGGCCAGCTTGGCTTCCTCGGCCCTCTGATTCTCCTGATGCTTACGTAAGAGCTCCCTCTGGCTGTCCAACTGTTGGATCTTCAAAGTCTTCAAATGTGTGATGAGCCAGTCAAAACGGAACCCGTCACGACCTAACTCCCTCAGATAGCCCAAGAACTGGTTGAGGAGGGGTTTGGTCACGTTCGCAGTTGGAGTATTAGCGATTTTAGCAATAACGGTGGCCATGCCTTGGAGCCTATGACTCATAACTGTGATGTTTGAATGAAGGCAGTCCACCGTAAAGGTCTCAGGATGATGGCTCACAAGTTGCTCAATGGACAAACGGTGGTTAGCAGGTATTTGGGGAGAACATTGGAGCACCATCAGGCAGAAGGCAAGAGGATCCAAGTCAGGCAGAGGAATCTCACACCCAAATTCGCTCTTCGTAGTGGCATCTGTCATAGAACCTTGATCATTATGGCTAAATCCTTCAGAGGAGACAGGTTCACGATGTGGCGAGGTAATAGGCGAAGGAATTGGTGGAGAATCCTCCCGAGCAACTTGAAAATAGCTAGAGGAAATACAGAGTTAGGGAAAAATCTTAACAAGCGTTTTTGTTGTTAAGTCACCAATATTGGGGGAGTTTATGAAAATCTTAACAAGTGTTTTCGTTGTTAAGTCACCATTGTAGGTGGAATTTATGAGAAAAATCTTAACAAGTGTTTTCGTTGTTAAGTCACCGTTATAGGTAGAGTTTATGAGAAAAATCTTAACAAGTGTTTTCGTTGTTAAGTCACCGTTATAGGTGGAGTTTATGAGAAAAATCTTAACGAATGTTTTCGTTGTTAAGTCACCGTTATAGGTGGAGTTTGTGAAAAAATATTAACAAGTGTTTGCGTTGTTAAGTCACCGTTATAGGTGGAGCTTATGGAAAAACCTTAACAGGTGTTTTCATTGTTAAGTCACCATTATAGGTGGAGTTTGTGAAAAAAATCTTCTTAACGAGTGTTTTCATTGATTCAGTCACCCAAATAGGTGGAGTTTGAGAAGCTGAGAAATACATAGAAATTAGAAAAGTACCTCAACACTAGGAGCGAGATTAGTAGTTGCCACGGGAACCATAATTCTAGAAATTATGGGAGGCGGGATCACTACCTTAGCAGCCTCAACGGCAGGCAAACTCCCCTCGTCAACGTAGGTTACTATAGCTAGCATGGGTGCATCATCCGAAGGAGACGTTGGACCTTCGAGAGATGCCCCAACGAGGGCAGTTGCTCCAACCTGGGCTTGAGAAGGGATAAGGCCACTCAACGCGAAAGGCGGAGAAAGACTTGGAGAGAGCTACAAATGTAAATACAAGTGTTAGATTAAAGGAGTAATCGCAAAAGGATAAGAGACAGAAACGCACTTAACTTACCCACGTTATGGCACTAAAGAGAGGAACTGCAGTAATGGGCCTTGACAGAGCAGGAGGAAGGAGAATGTTGGCTATCAGCGACGCCACTTCCACCTAAAATAGCCCAACATGTTAGAGTTGATATATAAACCAATGGGACAAATAAAAGATGCAAGGCTTGGAACGAAATCTACCTGTGGGGCACTCTCTTTGACCAGAACAAGGGGCAAAGAGACCTCCCTCTCTGAGGGCAACTCGGAGGAAGCTGGAACAGTTACCTAAGACTGGTTAGACATCTCAATAGCACCCACGGTGGCATTTCTAGCCTGGTGGGATGAGGAACGACGTGAATAGGTAAGGCTTATTAATGGAGAGCGTGGAAGGAAGGCAGTGGCTGGAGGACTACCGCAACGTCCCCCCATGAAATGACTCACTGGAGGACTAGGGGGACTGGGAGGACTGATCCTCACTTCTTTAACTCCCTGCACCAAAGATATCAGGCAATAAGTAAAAATGCTATGTCAAGAAAAGAATGAGAAATAAAGAATTCACATATATCCTCAGATCCAGAGGGAGAACGAGAGGGTATGACCACCGGTGAACGTGGCGAGGGGCAGTAGCCGAAGGAATTGGGGAGGAGGGCTCCTCATATGTTTATTTCTTCGGGGCTTAGTACCCAGGGTCTTCCTTCTTAAGCCCGTGGCACCACCACTTTCAGGAACCTTCGATCTTCTTCTTCTTTTTGCTGATGGCTCACTAGGATCAACCACGATTTTAGGGAAGGTACCCGGAGGAGGAATGACCACTGTGCATCGTTGGAAGTTAGCATTTATTCGAGCAACTTCAGCTAATTCCGAATACAGAGGATGGGGAACAGAGGTAATTGGGAATGCCTCTAATAGAGTTTGCGCCTGACCTTTGGCCTTAGACTTCTTGGATTTGGACTTTCTGACTTTCTTGGTAGGTGGCTCAGAAGGTCCTTCTCCCGTGGCAGCTTCAACCGTGGGGACATATGGTTTGGGGATCGCAGGGGCCTTTGCTTTGGGCGTGACAATAGGGATCATAGGGAAGTATGGAGGAAGTTCCTTGGGTGGTTCTTTAGGGGTATGACTCAGAGGGAACTCAACCCCAAGAATGGAATTTCCCTTCAGGCCCAGCTCTAGGGCAAAAAATGAAAGAATTGGTGGATACACGGGATCACCCTTGATGAATTCAGCAATCTGGCCCAGTTTCCTTGGCTAATATTTTGTGGTAAATAGAGGGGTCACATACCCTTGCCTAGTGATGTTGGAGATGGTGACTCGCCCAGCCAATGTCGAACTCACTCCCCACGCGGCCGTTCAGGAGAATAGGGAGCGTGCCTCACCAAAAGATACCTTAGGGTTTGATAATTGAAACACCGGGAGAGGAGCCCCCTGATCAAAGCCTAATTGACGGATGTATCAGTTGGGACTGTAATGTTCGCTGGTGTATCCCCACTCGGTGTATGAGGGCAGGTATCCCGGCAAAAACAAAAGCACAACGGTCAATGAGGGATATTCAATAATGAGGTCTATGGTGGTTGGCTGGACCACTCTTGCCCCATGCTTGAAATAATTGCAAGTATAGAGGAAAATATCCTCCCCATAGGGCCTCATTACAAAACTGGAAAAGTCATCAATAAAGGAGGTCAGCTCCTTTAGGCTTTGCCTATTATGGTAAATAAATGAGTGAGGGGGAAGGATTATTTCCCTCGAGGGAGGACGATTAGTCTTGGCGGCTACGACCGGGAAGCACACATAAAGGAAACTCATAAGGAGAACGTAGTTAGAAAAATTGGCTAGGTTGTAACGACCCAGAGATCGCTCCATATCAAAAAGGACCCTGTCAAGCCATGTGTAGAGGGACCCCAAGGCAATTACATCCAGAGGGAGCTTAATACCTCGGGACAATCGAAGAGATAGGTTGATGAGGCCCCTTCGGGGATGGTCGTTGGGCTTCCCCATTAAAAAGAAGTAAGAAAGAATGACAAGGATATAGGCAGGAAGCTCTAGCGATGTACCTTGTCCAGGGGCAGCCTCAGAGGATCCTCCTTCGGAAGGGTCCTTGAAGAAGTAGTTGATAAGGGGAGTGAACGTGGCTTTGTTTGAAGTACCGATGCACCTTCGGTATATACAGTCCAGCTCCAAACGGTCAGTGGTTTCTTGGGCATCCAGAGCTTCATCGGAGTAGGGCTCATGACCTGTTGCCTCAAGGCCAAGGAGCTCGCACATGTCCTCCAACGTTATTGTAAACTCTCCCCATGCAGCGATGAACGTGTGATTAGTAACATTCTAGCGAGATACCAGAACAAGAAGTGAAGCATTCTTCTTGGAGAGGGTGAACTCACCAAACCACTTGGCTCGATGCATCCCAATCTTAGCGAGAATATTAGCGTGGGAACTCTGCATATGAGAATTCCGAGAAGCAAAGTGAGCAAGAGAGCCTCCAGTACTTTCAAAATCGATGTGGGACCATGGGAAGTCCCCTCGCTCAAGACGAAACCTGAGAGTCCCCTCTGGAGGAAGAAATCCACATTCGTCAGAATCCTCATCTTTATCACCAAGCGTTATGGCATCATAATTGGCATTAAAAATGAAACTCTTGCAAAACCCAACAAAGTCATCACCTTCGCCAAAAATGGGGGATCGATGGTAGAAATGCAACTGTTCTTGATGAGCAGTGGTCAATGAGTCAGCAGAGGGGGTGGTGACAACGGAGGCGGCAAAAGGAGCACTAGTGGTAGGGGTTCTTGAAGAGGCGATTGTAGACAATGGAAGTACAAAAATGTCTGGTAAAAGAAGAGTTGGAAATGAATAGGGAGGTGCACAACTGCAGGTGGTGGTGCAAAGGATGAGAGGAGGAGGAGACATAGTAAAGAAGAAGGCAACAATGGAGGTCGTATAGAGATCTCAAAAAGATCTCTCTCTGAGGAAATATGAAATCTTGAAGAAGAAGAAGAGAAAGGTTTGAAATAGAGAGACGTTTGAAACTTTTATACCCTTTTACTTGTCATTTGAATTTCCCACCCACCCACCCCCCGCACGTGCGAAATCGCCTATAATCATTTCAAAGGCACACGTGGAACTTCGGGAAGTGTTTTGACTGCTGAAAAGACAACGTTACGATGAATACGAAGTGAAGTCTGGGGAATAAAAAGGGTTGCCTTCCTAACCAAGTTTATGTTTTGGCGCCAAAATGGTGTCAGACTTATCCATTAACACCAAACGAAAAACCTGTCCCAACAGTTCAAAAAGCTATGATGTCCCCTCGCCACAGGTCCAAACGTTGTTTAAATTGTGACTCAGTTACATCAGGTAGAATTTCACTTACCAGGAGTCCAAACGAGTATTTGATAAGGTTAGTAGGCCTTTCGGGGGAATTCCAAATAGTAAAGCTAGAACGGTTGAGGCTCAGCATGAGGCAAAAGTGGCAATGTCCCTTCGCCCAAGCCCTAATGAGTTATGGCGCTTCGACTCAGGTACATCGGGGAGAATTTTAATTTTTCTAGGAGAATATATCACTGCAGTTCTAACAAGGGAAAGAAGGCCAGAATTTTTTCACACAGAGAAGGTTCATCGGATTGAGAAGTTTCGTGTAGACATTTCTTATTCCAAAAAATCTCTCCACGAAGGGGAAAATATAGAGGGGGCATGAAGGTAATCTTGAGATTAGGGGTAATTCCCTAATTGGCAATAGTGTTTGGGAGTACGCAACCGAGGCATCTCAAGAGTGGCAACTCAGCGAGACAGCTTAGCGTGGCAACTCATATTTAGCTTGTTCTGCAAGTCATACTGTATCTTTGTTTATATTGACTGTAAGATATAACGGTTGTAATGTTGTAATGAGAATAATAATAAGTTTTAGCATAAGGTCAAACGGTACTCGCGAGAGACTAAGCTTGGCAGGGCCTGGGAGAGATTTCATGCTCTATCGAATGACCTCATCGTGGGAACTTTAAAGGGAATTGGTTTGGAGGATTGAGAAGTGAGGCACCGTTGGGGCTTGTCCTGACCATCTTAGATACACCTGGTAAAACACCAAAGGACCCTGACCGTGGAACCTCGAGCGGAGCAGCTGGGACTTCCATCGGGCGTTGAGTTGTGAACCAAACAACCCTCTACTTAATGTCACATCTACTGTAAGTGATGTCACTAGCCAGCTAAACAATGTCGGACCTACACTTGAGTAAACCATCATGGTATTTGGGGTTGTTAGGCAGTTGGTAAGCCACCACTGCGATAACAGGACCCCTGACACACAGGGGTTAGGCAAAAGGCATGTCTTGGAATTTAATGTTAATGACGTGGAGACAACTCGTGCATCAGGCATTTAATGTTGTGACATAAAGTATGAGGGATGTCTTTCATAGTCTTAAATGACTGAGTTGCCTCGGGGGTGGTGTGGGGGGATATTTAAGGACCCCAACCACCTTTGAGGAAAGGGGGGATCTTCTGAGAATTCATGATTTATTACTAGAGAGAGAATACACATTAGAGAGAGTTATTGCAAACCAGAGGGTTTACTCACTCACCATTGTTATTTATTATGAAGCTTTTAATACTTGACAGAGATGCTTGAGGGTGTTTGGTGTGTTTCTACCTGCCTACCAAGGTGTATCTAGGGTTCTTACTTGTCTCTCCCTCTAGATAAGATACTTCTAAGTTTCCTTACTAATTTTCTGAGTTATACACGAGAGATTTGTGAGGTTTAGACTAAGTTTTATATTCATTGAGTTTGTGTTTGGGTGTTCTATCACTAATCCGAAGCTTTGGCCAATTAGCTTATCATTACCATACTCGAATAGGGGTTGCGCCTCCATCTATAATCTAAATTACCCTCTTATAGGGTGATCAGTCCTTTATTAAATTAAAAATCAAAGTGAACGGTTGGTTCATTCTTAGCATCACTATCGCAAAATAAATTTCCAGTTTAAACACTTTAAATAATTTAAACCTTATTTATATTTTACTTAATTCCATTTTTAAAACCTTTTCAATAATTAACGGTTTAAGAATCGTATAAATGTTAAAGATGGAAATTAACACACAAGAATTTAACCATTCAGATAAACCAATACCAAGTCTGAAAACTACAAATGAAATCATCCTGACACGAACTTACATCCCAAAGAGTACCAAATACTGCAAATAAATGAACATAACTCTCTAACAAATCCAAACGAATAGGGAAACGGGCGACACATGCCCTAACTAATCAGAACTAAAATGAGAGTAGAGTCAACAACGAGGTCGTCTAAGCAATGGTCGACAACTCCCACATAAGTTGCAACGCGTCTGTTCCAAGGAATCTAAGCATGATGCCCCTGTTGCTTGGCACCTGTAATATATACATATATATACAAGGGAAAAGAAATAACTGGAAACGGGTCAGAGCCTGAGTGTAAAACAGTTTAAAAATAGTTTAACAAGTATTTAAAATGCTTACCGGATAATGAAACAACCATGTTAGTATGCGACACTCTCTTGAGAAATTCTCACCTCTCATCTAGTGTGCATGACAACCGTACTATTAATCTCAAAAGTTAATTTTAACTTAACTTTACCAAAAGGTTTCATTCCGATAGATACTATGGCTAAGATAATTAATTTCTGAAAATTAAGCTCTCTCATATATCTTATGTTATTTAAAATAGCCTGTCACAAAATTACCAAACACTTATAATAAAGTTGGAGTATTTATTCATTTCTTAACTACTTTTATGAAGAGTAGAAAGCTCCCATACTTAAGTGTATATATATATATATATATATATATATATATATATATATATATATATTAGTCACTCATATATATATATATATATATATATATATATATTAGTCACTCATATATATATATACTATCGGCACCCCACATAAAATCTATGGTGTTGGCATACTCTACTATCAAGTCCCCGTATCACTCGTACTAAGGGAAATACTAGTTCGGAATCACTCTCGAACTGTATTAACACAAAACACATATAAATGGAGGCGAAGCATAGTTCCATGTCTCTAAGAGGTCAGTACATACCCTCACGTCTCTTAGGACCGTCTGACTATCAATCACATAGGCTGTACCAAGGATTCCTATGTTTTAGGGTATAATTCAATATCCTCCATAAAGGCCCAATCGAGATAGGACTGTCCCGGCACGGAAACCCCCGTGATAGTAAGTAGCTCGGGTATGATTTTTACACAGATATATAATACGCACAATCACACAGTCATATATATATATATATAAACATTCATATTTTTAAATTAGGTGCGCCCACGACCCATAATTATAATTATCCGTACTTATCTCATTTTACTTGATTATCTCGCATAACGGACTGATCACTTTTATTCTCATATATAAGTTACTCCATACTTACTTCTCATCTCTCGAAGTATTCTATCTCCCTAAGTGTAATTTCAGTAGGCACTCTCACTTATCTTCTAGTCTAACTTAATCATAAGTCTCGATCTTTTATTAGACGTACGCATGATTTCGTATGTGTTAATAACTCACCATTAACCCATAATTTCATCCTACCTTAAATTTCACTCAACAGGGTCTACCTAGGCCCTACTGATCCCCTTTATAATTAATTATTCTCTATCAATGATGATTAAGGGTTCCTAAGCATTTAACCGAATTAAACTTAAAGAATAAAAATACACAATTTTTCAGGAGGGATCGATCGATCGAGGAAAGGGGGTCGATCGATCGATACCATCGATCGATCGATGTTCTTGATCGATCGATCGATCAAGCAGTTATGACGAAACCTGCCATTGTCCAGTTACGGGTTTACCTCTCCAACCTTAACCAAAACTCCATTAACGATCCCCAAACTCCCAAACAACATTACTACCAGTACTACATACCTAAATACATTATTTTCTACGTAAAATAGGTCTGAATACATCAAGTATAATGATTTAATGGGGTAAAATTTACATAAACTTCAAGAACCCTAATTTTTTTTTAATTTCCATTCTTCCAATTATTTTCCAGATTACTTGCTTCTAAATCCATAAAAATCCGTGTCTTATCCTCTACATGTGATTTAGATGTCCAGAATATGTCTACTTCCTCTACAACATATGATTTTTTGAGTCTAAAAAGTACTGGTTTCTTCCATGAAACATGTTGTAAACAACCCTAGAATAACATGATTGAAACATTAAGTAAAATAAAGCAATATAGATACTTTCCTGGAATTTGAGTTTTTGATTTGTGGACAAAAGAGGTATGGTTGCGTTCCTTGTCACGCGAGCTACGCTTTGGTGGTGGTGGGGGTGCAAACGGGTGAATCTTTGGCCTTGAGTTGCTTGGAAAGCTCTCTAATTTCTTCTCTAATGGTCGTTCTTTGATTTTGTGTTTGTTAACCCTTGAAGGCAACTCCTAAAGGCTGATATATCCTTAGGAAATCCGTGGGTTTAATTACCCAAAAATACAAAAATGACTATAATACCTTCTCGGGATGCCAATTAGGCCTACGAACGCCCCAAGACCCAAACTAAACCCCCGGGTAAACTTTTCTGACTATCTCGACCCTTTCAGACATGTTGGGGCACTCGAAATGACCATATGGACGATTTATAATTTATTCACTTAAAATAATAATAATTTAGTCCTGACACGACACGGGCGCGTCCTGATTTAATTTCCATAATTGTCATATTATTTTCTCGTGACAATTTTAATAAATTCAATTCTACATATTACTCTACTCAATAAGTAATATTTAACTAATCAACAATTTTCTAATAATTACTAACTCTCGTCACGCTAGTAAATATTTAAAACAAATTTTCGGTTAAATTAATATATCTTAATTAAATTTAATAAATCCCTAAATTTAAAATCCATAAAAATACGAGGTATTACATACTCCCCCCTATTAACAGAATTTTGTACCGAAATTCGTAAAGATAAGGCCTATCTGGTAAAACAATTCTGGATACCTTATTTCTAGGCAAACTCTCTACATAGTAAGGCGTTCAATCACTATAGCCCCCGCCTCACAGCAAGCTTGTTTAGAACTCTCACTACAGACACTTCACATTGTGCTCCCATCCGACAACATTCGCATAAGACACGCCTGTACATTATTAATTCCCATTATTTCAATATCATTGGGAGGCCGCACCTCACTACATGACAACTACTCGGATTTATCTAAAGACAAAACTTCCCTTCTGAGAGAAACCATACTAACATCTGACCACCCTAGTTCACCTAAAACAGTCGTGGAATTCCACCATAGTCATTAGACTCTAACTCAACCAATGCAAAATTCTGATTATTCGCCCATCTCTTAACATTCAGAGTGAGAAAAGTTAAGGTTTTTCCACAACAAAACCTCAATAAGCATCTTGTTCACAATAAACAGGTATGAGTTCTCCCATGGGACCCTACCATTGGGTAATATCCACCCCCAATTACCATACTATACTCCACTTATTAGCTAGAACCGTTGTGGAAAAGAAACGATCTCAATGAATCCAAAATTATTTTTACAGTCCTTCACTAATGGTTAATCACTACTCGCTTAATCCCCGAATCATGGGTGATACAACCTTCTTAAAATGGAATGATATCCCCGCTACTTCCTGAAATCCCATATTGAAGGTGGGATTCAAAAATCTCAACCTAATTCAGAAAAATACCGTGTAGGGCCACGTACCGGCGTGATCCTTCCTTTCAAAGGAAGACTGGGGCACACTAGCTAATATTGTCCTAAGGAATTTCAATCACTTCCTTCTTGGGCACCCTATTCTACATGTTCAAAGGGACTCTTGATCTTACCTTGAGGTTGTCAACTCATCCAAGAAACTTTATCGACTTTACCTGCCTCTTCCATCATAGGAATTGTCGATAGCCACAAAATTCTCTGGTTGCTCCTCTTGTTCCAACAGATTTCTATTTATGAGTAGTGCCCACGGAGACTACTCACTATGTCCCTCTCGACATCAACTTCTACTTGTAATGTCCCACATCAAGTGACACTTAATACTCCCCTTCTTTCCTTTGTGTATACTAAAACTTCTTACCCATGAACTTTTCTCCACGATGTGCACTTTCGGACCTTTTATACCATACTAACATCTTCACTCTTTGTACGCGCCAGTCTCTCTCAACATTTGACTAATTATAACTCTGCTCTGAGTGTTATCTATAATAATTACACTCTACCCTTCTCAAGGAATACCCCTTTTTAAATGGCTTCCCACATCCTTCCAATAAAATTCGGGTATGCTACTCTAATCACACACGTAGATATGGATTATCGTTCTTCACACGACGCTAAATCCACTCTGCCACTTCCACTTCGTTATTTTAGTCCCACGAACATATAATTTTCATACGTCTATTCCCACATCCCCACAACTCGGACGATTCTAATATCAACTAACCAGGATGCCCACACACCCTATAAACCGTGTATACTAGCGTAAGCATCACATACGCTTCACACATAACACCTAATTGTTTCTTTTCCTTGTGCTCACAACGTGATTACAACACTTGGGTACTATCAATCACCCTAGAAATTGAAATTTTAAATCCTCTTTATCATCGTTCCAACCCTTAACTTGTGGTGATAAGATAAAACTTTCAATGCTTTCTTTCCACCTGACCGACTCCACTGGCCTTAATTCATAATTCAAATTCCAATTTACAGATATAATTACCTCCTCCTACTACGAACGAGGTACCAAATTCATATACTAATGACCCAAACAACTTCTTATTTCCAACCATACACTAAGTTTCATGCATGGGATGTCTTGCAAAGAAAAATCCAAATAAGGAAAACCCCCGATAAACTACTACCTAGAATTGTCGATTATCGAAATCTGTTAGGCCCTATGTCCATAACAGGTACCCCTTTATTTCGTCTCTTGACAGAAAAGTTACATCTCCTCCCGTAATTACACTTAAACAAAGAACATTTTGCCAACCCACTATCATTTAGTATTGGTGGTAATCACAATTCGCAAACCTCGTACACATAAAATCAGGACTCTCAAAATCCTGACCCCAACCATATGAGTCTAACTCTTAACTCTCACATCTCTAAAGGATAGATATATCAATGAGCTCTACATATCACCAACTCATGAGCGGTAAACATAATAATGAGTCAAATCTTTCCGCTCAACAGTAAACCCAATACACACAAAACCATGACAACAAGGTCCTTAAACACCCCAGGATTTAAACTCTTCGATCCACTATAATCTTTGGAGTCTCTAAAATATAAAATATAAAAGCGAGCCCGAATATCTCATAGGTGAGGCCTCGCTAGAACAAATCATGTTTCACTAAGGCAGCCATTCTGACAGCCTTGCAATAACTGCCTACTATCGTACTAACCATTTATATAAAACTATAACCAAGGTAATATCATACTCGTATATCACATCACTAAAAAAAATAACCTCAATAAAGTATATAACACTATTAATACACCCATTCATCCTCACGAGTAGCCCTAAAGATAATTCCGCTACAAAGGTAACTATTCACATAATAATAATGTTTATAATTATGCATTAAACTCGTCTCACGTGCTACCCTAGCAATAGACAAAATATAGTGACTTGCTCATGTCACATAAAACATGCCTCATCCTCCGAGGATAAAAGTCATACTTCTACTTTGACAATCGCCTTGGCTAATCTTCCCTCTGGGCGAGGCATCGCCACCAAACACATCTCCTATCCCGAAATGGCAAAGACAATACTC
The DNA here is from genome assembly GCA_949130495.1 of Sambucus nigra. Taxonomy (NCBI): domain Eukaryota; kingdom Viridiplantae; phylum Streptophyta; class Magnoliopsida; order Dipsacales; family Adoxaceae; genus Sambucus; species Sambucus nigra. The sequence continues at coordinate 171,559,937 of OX422214.1, read as the reverse complement.
CTACCGAAAAAATCTAGCGTGCCAATAATGACATTGTGCTCATGCATATCTAATACCATCATGTCCGTAGGTAAAATGAAGCTACCAATCTCTATATCTATACCCCATCAAATAAAGAAAATCAAAGACTCATTCCCCAATGGCGAGTCTACGCACAACATTGCTCTCTTCGCCATGTTTAATAGCCATAAGGCTCGTGCAAAATGAGTAGCTATAAAATAGTGAGACACCCCAGTACCAAATAAAACTCCACCCATAGTACCATGTATAGGAAACATACCTTCTATCGCGGTTGGTCCCTGAGGTGCTGCTTCCTGGTGAACGTTATAGACACGTCCATATTGTAATTTCCCCTGCTGAACTGAGGTTGTTGGGATGGCTGGTAGAGTTGGCCTTTGCGGTTTATTATGGGCACCTTACTGCTGTGGGGCCCTATTCCCTTTTGGGAAATATTGACATCTATGGCCATTCTTGCCACATTTGAAGCACCTACATCGAAATTGTCTCATTTTACTACACTGTTGTTTAGTTTCGTCTTTGCTTTGGCCTTGTTGGCCTTGCTGAGCAACTTGAGGAAAAACGATGTCAGGTTGAGGACAATCCCTCCACTTGTGACCCGGTTCCACACATTTATAGTAGAGTCCTTAAATTTCTCATTGGTCGGGTTGGAGTTTCTCTCCAGCCTGATTCGAACTAAATTAACATTCATGGCCATCCATTCCACATTTGAACCACCTTTTTGTGACTTCATTCTGACCTCGGCTTTGTTGGCCCTAACACTTTTAGCTCTCCATGAAAATTTTGTTACCTTTGGGGCCTTTTCGGTCTTGAGGAGCTTGTTGCTACAATTTTGGTGTTTTCGCACAATTTTCAACACTAGTCATATCAAATTGACTAAACTCTCTAGGTCTTTTACCTCCTTTAAGCTGTATACTGCGATCGTGGTACTGTAAGACTGTAGTGGCAACTGCCTATGCCATAATGCCTGCTAATTCGGCGATTGATACCCTCTTCAGAGACACCTGAGGTGTGAACTACTCATGCTCATTAACTTCCCCAATGGCATTAGCTTTATCGTCTTGATGGGCCATCTGAAAGTTTAAAATGATCTGGATAAGTTCAGCATTCACATTGACAAATCGCAGAAGCACGAATTTCCAACGCATAAAGATGAATACAACATTCCTAATATTAGGGCTCTAAATCAAAGATGCTAAGCTGGAAACGAAATAATCCGCATAGATCCTAAAGGACACTAGAACCTGATGCTCTGATACCACCTGTGACACCCCGCCTAATTAAATATTGGGTGATCAGTCCATTATTAAATTAAAAATCAAGGTGAATTGTTGGTTCATTCTTAGCATCACTGTCGCAAAATAAATTTCCAGTTTAAACACCCTATATATATATTAGTCACTCATATAATATATATACTATCGGCACCCCACATAAAATCTATGGTGCTGGCATAATCTGCTATCAAGTCCCCGTATCACTCGCACTAAGGGAAATACTAGTTCGGAATCACTCTCGAATTGTAGTAACACAAAACACATACATATGGAGGCTAAGCATAGTTCCAAGTCTCCAAAAGGTCAGCACATAGCTTCACGTCTCTTAGGACCATCTGACTATTAATCAGATAGCCTGTACCAAGGAATCCTATGTTCTAGGGTACAAGTCAATATCTCCCATAAAGGCCCAATTGAGATAGGACTGTCCCGGCGCGGAAACCCCATGATAGCAATAACTCGGGTATGATTTTTACACAGATATATAATATTCACAATCACACAGTCATATATATATAAATATTCATATTTCTAAATTAGGTGCGCGCACGACCCATAATTATAATTATTCGTACTTAGCACATTTTACTTGATTATCTCGCATAACAGACTCGTCACTTTTATTCTCATAAATAAGTTACTCCATACTTACTTCTCATCTCTCGAAGTATTCTATCTCCATAAGTATAATTTCAGAAGGCACTCTCACTTATCTTCTAATCTAACTTACTCACGAGTCTCGATCTTTTATTAAACGTACGCATGATTTCGTATGTGTCAATAACTCACAATTAACCCATAATTTCATCCTACCTTAAATTTTACTCAACGGGGTCTACCTAGGCCCTACTGGTCCCCTTTATAATTAATTATGCTCTATCAATGATAATTAAGGGTTCCTAAGAATTTAACCGGATTAAACTTAAAGAAGAAAAATACACAATTTTCCAGGAGGGATCGATCGATCGAGGAAAGGGGGTCGATCGATCGAAACCATTGATCGATCGATGTTCTTGATCGATCGATTGATCAAGCAGTTATGACGAAACCTGCCATTGTCCAGTTACGGGTTTGCCTCTCCAACCTCAACCAAAACTACATTAACGATCCCCAAACTCTGAAACAACATTATTACCAGTACTACATACCTAAATACATGATTTTCTAGGTAAAATATGTCCGGATACAACAAGTATAATGATTTAAGGGGGTAAAATTTACATAAACATCAAGAACCCTAATTTTTCTTTAATTTTCATTCTTCCAATTCTTTTCCAGATTACTTGCTTCTAAATCCATACAAATTCGTGCCTTATCCTCTACATGTGATTTAGATGTCCAGAATATGTCTACATCCTCTACAACATATGATTTTTAAGTCTCAAAATTATTGGTTTCTTCCATGAAACTTGTTGTAAACAACCCTAGACTAACATGATTGAAACATTAACTAAAATAAAGCAAGATAGATACTTTTCTGGAATTTGAGTTTCTGATTTGTGGAAGAAAGAGGTATGGTTGCGTTCCTGGTCACATGATCTACGCTTTGGTTGTGGTGGGGGTACAAACGGGTGAATCTTTGGCCTTGAGTTGCTTGGAAAGCTCTCCAACTTCTTCTTTAATGGCCATTATTTGATTTTGTGTTTGTTAACCCTAGAAGGCAACTCCTAAAGGCTGATATATCCTCAGGAGAATTCGTGGGTTTAATTACCCAAAAATACAAAATGACTATTATACCCTCTCTGGATGCCAATTAGGCCTAAGAATTCCCCGAGACCCAAATTAAACCCCCGGGTACACTTTTTTTACTATCTCGACCCTTCTGAATATGTTGGCGCAGTCGAAATGACCATACGTGTGATTTATAATTTATTCACTTATAATAATAATAATAATTTAGTCCCGACACGACATAGGCGCGTCCTGACTTAATTTCCATAATTGTCATATTGTTTCCTCGTGACAATTTTAATGAATTCAATTCTACATATTACTCTACTTAATAATTAATATTTAACAAATCAACAATTTTCCAATAATTACTAACTGTCGTCATGCTAGAAAATATTTAAAACAAATTTTTGGATTAATATTAAATTAATCTATCATAATTAAATTTATAAATCCCTAAATTTAAAAGCCATAAAAATACGGAATATTACATTTTTATTCACCATGAGTCGTGAATCCATCCACTTGGGATGGGAGATATTGGTTACGAAGCGAGCATCAAAAGCCTTCGTTGGGGCCTTGAAGCTCCTAATCGACCTATGAAGCCGCTTCTCGAACCACTTATGTGCTACGTCATTAGGGTAAAAGGGAAAATTTGATAGATCATGGCATCATTGTGTATCAAAAGGGTTATTGCCTTCTTGTACTATCGAACGTGGTTTATAGTATTAAAGTAACCTCTGTGGAGATCTCTCTCCATCCTTTCAAGTCGCCTTTGAAGGCCATAATTTTCTTCCATGTCGAGGTTTGTAGCCTCCTCTTATTCTTAAAGCCTGGCTTCTTAAGTGTCGACCTATCTGGGGATCTGGGTAGATCTAGGTGGCCCTTGGATATCTTCAGAAGGTTGCTTTCCTTTGTAAAATTTGGGATTTCTTTGCTGGCAAATCTCTGAACTAACCCTAAGTGGGATTGAGTCTTCTTGTACATCGCCAACCTGAGGAATGTTGTCATTGTGGTGAGACATCATGGGATTTCTATTGATGAATGTTTTCACAAGACTAGAAATCGATTTCCACAGATAACGCTAATTATGAGTGCAAGAAATGTCACAATAAAGATCCACAAAAATAATCACAAATACAGGAAGTATAATCACACACAAAATAACAATATATTTATTTTGGCAACTTGCCTTCGTCTACAGAGAGGTTACTATCATCTTGTCAGTGTCTCTCAATGGTTGGGATTACATCATGTTTCCCCGAGCCAAGGTTTACAATTTATAAATGTTAACATAAGAGATTGAGTTGTAGAAGTAACTCAATGTGATCATAGGTAATTAGTGGTGTCCCGGGATATCTCCTCTGAGATTGGTGGCAACAATTTTGAATTTATACATGAGTCTTTTTGTGTTTGTAAGATACACGATACATTAATGAATATTGGATTTAGGTCGGGTAGTCCTTTATGCATCTTATACTGGTCGACTACTTTCCTGGGCCAAAATGAATGGGGTCCCCCAAAAGTAAGTGGGAAAAATAAATGAAAGTCAAAGAATAAATAAAAATGCAATTTTTTTTTATTAAATAGGTCTGGCTTGAGTCGAAAACTGGCTCTAGCCGGTTTTGTAAATTTCAGATAGTGATGGCATGGTCTAGTTCAAGTCTGATTTAATTTATCTATATGGAAAACCATAACTTCCTCATACAGAATTGGAATTAGAAGTTACGCAAAAATAACTTAATGCCCCCCCAAAATTATGCAATATTAAATTACCTTATTACCCTTAAAGTCGAAGAATGTGCCAAAGAGTTCTGAAAGCGTCCATAATTTCCTTATTCAGGATCGAATAATGCACATTTGGGGGCCATGCGAAGTTAATTTAATGATTTACATGTTTTTACTTTTCTACCATCCAAAATATAGAGTTTAGAGTTACTAAATTGCCCTTGAGATTTTGTCTTATAACAAAATGTTTTCGAAACCCAACCAAACGCATTCGCCATTTATTACTCTTCATTAGTACCATTAGCAAGTTTATTAGACAGTCGAGATACATTAAATATTTAATAAAATTTTCTTTCTTCAACTTGGCCAAATTTTTTCTTAAATCGTTATGTTCTTTTCCTCCGAGAGCACCCGTCATTTTTTCTTTACTGGCTCTATTTCCTTGACTATTTTGAGCTCGTGCCTAATAATGGATGTATTAATTTCAAGTGTCTATTTATGGTTCCAAGTAAAAATTCTAATCTTTCACTTACTTCTTGAGGATGGGATCCAGGGATGAGCCGATCTTGAATGTCCTTTTAGGATGCTCATCATTCAGGATTACTGGTTCTATTTCATTAATTGCTTCTTTATTTACCGTCTTATCTTCATTTTAAGGAGTTAATGTGTTGATCTAATAAGTATAAGATAATTTATTTATTTCTTCCTCATCAATCGAAGTGTAGTATCATTCCGTTCGTCCACCTAGTTTCCCTTCATAACTCCTACACCAAAATTGGTGGAGAACTTCAGACGTTGATGGACGGTTGAGGTGGTAACCTCAAATTTCTTTAGACCCACTCGTTAATAAATTATATTGTAGGTCGATGAAACATTCTTGGAACGGTCAAAGAATCTCTTCATCTCTATTCTGCAGTCTGTCCCTGTTTTAATGACAACTTCAAGATTGATTCTGCCCAGTGGGTATACATTTTTTCGTAAGAATCTGATTAGTGGGCGATGGTAATTTAGTAATTTTCTTTCAAGCAACTTCAGCCTTTAGAAGAAAACAAAGAAAAGTACATCCTTTGATCTCTTATTATTCACCAAAATTCTCTTCTAACTCCTTTTGTGGACCATTATGGTTGTCACCAGTAGGTAGGCATGAGTATATAATAACCCTGAGAGATTATCTCCAAAGAAACCTATCACCAGTCCCTCCTTAGTGACCTTATGAAGTCGGGTGTCAGCTACCATTGCCATATTGATTTCTATACTAGTGGAAAAGGACCTTGCTTCATTGAGGTGTCTCTCAGTATGTCCATCATATTCATCAGCATCCCTTCGTGCTATGCAACTACATGATAAAGAAATCATATTCAGTTATTCTACTGGATCCTTGGGCCTTGCAGGGAGGTCTGGATCTTCATCATTGTTGTTCTCTCGAGCTATTTTTCACTCTTTATTTTCACTACGAGGTGATCATGATATTTTCCTCAGCTTTCAATTATTACGAGATGGTGTTATACTACCATTTTTTCACATATTTATTTAGATTCCCTCTTTTAATGAGGGCCTCAATTTTATCTTTCAAATCTAGGCAATCTTTGGTCTTATGCTCGTGGCCTTTGTGGAACTTGTAAAAATTTTTGTTATCCTTTCTTCTAGTGAGAGTTTTTATCTTTTCTGACCAATTCAATTCACTATTTCCTCAGATCTCATCAAGGATATGGTGTACTCCTATTATCAAAGAAGTATATTCAACAAACTACTAGTATGGCTTCCTGTCGTTCTTCGGCTTGGAGCCATCTTTTGTCTTTTCCTGTCTTCCTTAGTTGTTACCTTATTCTAGTTTCTTGTGGATGAACTCTTCAGCGGCCATTGATTCTTCTGTATTCATTATCTTTCTTATTATGTCTAAGAGCTCGACCATGTTGTTTGGAGGTTCCTTGACTAATTCCCCTCATAATTTTCCATGCAATAGTCCACTCATAATTATTGTGATGAAAACTTTCTCATAATTTTCCATGCAATAGTCCACTCCTCATTTTGATGAACGCTTAACAAATATACTACCGTCTTACCATATTTCTCTCCTAAAAAAATTAATAACGAAGAGATTGGCTAATTGGTTAAAATTAGAGATTTTCCCTCTTGGTAACCCATTATACCAAATCTGAGTAGGTCCTGTGACAGTGATTGAGAAAGATCTACAATGCATCTCATCAGTAATTTAGAATATGTCACATGAAACCTCATATTTCTCGACATTCAAAATTGGATATGACTTCCCTTCATACCTGCGGGTGATCATATGTGGATTGAATTTTTCTAGGATGGGATAACTTATCACGAAGGTCATAAATGATGATACATGTACAAATCCTCTTTGGGGTGGGTTTTAGTTTTGATCAAGTCACCCAGACTGTCTCTTATTCTATGAATTGATCCCCTCTATAGTTCATCTTCTTCAGCTATTATGACATTATAAGCTCATTCTCCTGTTATCTTTAGTCAAGTTTCTTGAACTTATTTGATGCCCTGGCATTATATCTTGAATTATTCTCCCTTCTTAGATCCTACCTCCTACACTCTTCTCGTCTTATACCTTTTTGGGGTTTGGATGTGTTCGCGCCACTTTCCTTCCCAATCTATGAAAGACTAGTACTTTGATGAGCCTCTCAAAGGCATGTATGTGTTCAATTGAATATGTTTGGTCATCATCATATGTAGTTGACCTCATGGTTAAGGTTATACCTACTTTCAGGAGGTTCCTTCCTATTCTGACCCAATTCTTTAAGAAGATCTACCCATATCATATTCCAAACTGTCTCCTGGGGTTCTCCACTGTTTTACTTCGATTTTCTTGCCTCCTATCTCTGTATAGGGTAGGAGGAGGTGATTCCCTGCATTTATCTGGGTTTTTCTCTATAGTTAGGGTCGCTAGAATTGATTTTGTATGAACTGATGATATCTGTGAGGCTAAAATAGTTTGAGTGAGATATCTCATATTTTCTTGCATATTATCTTGGCTCTTGACTAAGATGTGCAAAAACCCTTCTAGATCCCCTATTCTAATAGTGGTTGAGGGTGGCGCAACTTCTTTCTCCCTACTATTTTATCGGTGTTAAGCCCTTTCTTGCCAAATTTTTAGAAAAACAAAGTACGATAATATGATATTAGAGTATGACGGGATATTTAAAAAATTAAAAATGGAGAAAATATTTTTGGGTAGGAATCTGTGTATCTAGGTTCAAATTACACAAAAGTAGACAATGGAGCAGTAAATCAACGATTTAAAGAGAGAAATCAAGAGGATATGTTAACTTCATCATGGAGATGATCGTTAATGAAATTTAGGTTTTTTTTATAGAAATTCTAGAGTCTTCGCATTTAGAAATTAGGAATCCGATGAGAAATAACTTGGCTTTATTATTTTCGATAAACAGTGACAATCTGTTATCGTCTAAAATTCGTTTCAAGGTTTTGTCTTAACTCTTTATTATCCAATCTGGGATAAAAAATAACGAATTAAGGTAGAGGTGAGAATAAGAGGAATTAAAACCAAAATTACATGGTTCTTCTCTTAAGAATGAGCCTACGTCCATAGGGTAACTTTTAGTACTAGGTTTTAATTGACCAAATGTCTCAGAACAGTACAAATCACGTAATCTCTCTATTTAGACAGTTAGAATGTAAGAATATCTCTTTGTTGTCAGTCATTCTGAATACCAATGATTAATCTCTCCTTTATAGTGGATGAGGATGTTGAAATGTTGGTCAGGATACCATCATGGGTTGATCACAACCAAGATAAGTAATAGTTTTATGTTATACCCATAAAGGAATGCTCCTGCATATGTTGGTTGTCGATGGTTCCACCCATGTGGTACCTGTTTGTCTGTAACAACATTATATGGTTTTGTTATGTCAATTAGCCTTGTTAGCGTCGACCTAGTCCGCTCGGATGTAAATGAGGGAATCTCATTGCTTAGCCGAGGTCATGTATTGGTGTTTGTATATTCGAGGTCGATATCTATAATGTTGGGTCATAAGGTGCTCGACAAATATCGTATAACGATGAATTTCCATGAAAATTATGATCTAGGCCGGTCTCTATATAATAAACCATGTTGTCCACATTATTGGGTGTCCCTAATTATCCAATTAATTAACACATGAAATCATGTAAAAAAATATAATAGATACACATGAAAATAATAAATAATTATATATATGAAATAAAAGAATAGAATTTCCCCTTTTCATCATGGCATAAACCTCTTCCTAGAGTAGACTCCTTGAAGATACTGATCCTTTTGAAAAAGAATCCAAGTTATTAAAGAGTTGTTGAAGAAGAGTCCCATTTGAAAACATAAACTACAAATAAAGTTCTTGAAGACCTATGTTCCTCGTTGTCCCACGTTGCTAATCGCGATCACGGCTTGTCTGGACTGAAGCCTTATTCATATCCTCTTGTCCTTTAGGGTTTGTGAATATTCATCAAAACTCCGTCATTTTGAACTTCCATAAGCCTTCAAAACTCCATTAATGGACCTCTGTTCTAGATGAAAATGAATTGAAAACCATGAATCTTTCACCAAAAACACAAATCAATGAAGAATCTAACATCTAATGATCACATCCCCTCACAAACTCCTTCAAATACATCAATGATATGCAATAATTAAAAGGCGTATTTATTACAACCAAATTGAATCTAAGAGAAATTTAACTACGGATAAACCACTAGGATCCATTCACATAATAAACATTTACAAGATCATTATGGAAGGTATATAAACATACAAATTCTATGAAGCAATGTTAGTACACAAACATATACACACTTGCATATATTTATAACATGTAAACCTTGGATTTAAAATGGTGGAAAACATGGGTCTTCTGAAAACATGATTATTTTACGGCGTGGGATCTGATGCCAATTAAATGGAATCAATATACACACAATAAAGTTTTAACCAATGAATCTTAGAATTATTATGTGATAGAAAGAACTAAAGAAAAAACTAGGTTTCAAAACTAACCTAGTATTATGAATACAATACCTTTGTGGATCCAATTGTAATCCGATATGAAGAAAGGTATTTTTTGAAGATGAAGGGTTGCTTTCTTTTATTTCTCTAAAATCTTTCTTATGTCCATCGAAGCACTTCTATCTTCTAGAATATGATTCTTCCAAAGCTAGGTAGGTATTTGGGCACCTTTATATAAAAAACACTTGGATTTGAGTGAGATATGGAACCCTCGCACTTAGCCTCTTCACAAAAATGTGAATAGTAATTTTTCTCCCCCTCTTTATCAATTGAAAATGAATAATGACGCGACTAAGAATGTGTATCTAAAGTTCGTTCTCTCTAGGATCAAGTGCAAGCCTATCACGTTAGTAATAAACCTTGTAAGTCGGGATCATCTCCACAGGGAAACTAGATTAAAATTATGGAACTAATGAATTAAGCAAGGATTAATAACTAAGAATGAAGTAATAAATATGAAGAGAAAAACAGGTCGGGAATACAATCCCCCAACCCCTAGTGTGTTGCTAGTATAAAATTAATCGTAAATTCAAGTGATTAATCAGACCCAGACTTTAGTACTCCCAAGCATTACATATATAAGGTTCAAGCCCGCACTATACATAATCAGAGGATGAGTAAAGAGGTATCACGATAACTACACTAGCATTGCATTCTGAAGCATCCCGGTTACCCCGAAGAAAACGAGATCCAAAGATCTACAATGGTCATGCTCGCTACATGACACGGTCTAATAAACCCTTAAGTTTAGAGGATTAATTTTATACATATGAAACTCTCACATCGAGTTGAGTTCATGCATCCCAACCCCAAAAAATCTAGCTGGACATATTGAACCTAACTATTCATACATTAACTACGTTGCAAGTGAAAGAAAACATGATGAAAGTATACTGAAACATGCAAGAACAATAATAGAGAGGATGAGAATTGAATTAAAACTTGCAATCAAATCCGGAAGTAATTGCTCTTAAAGCAATAAATCAAATCTATGTTCCTACGGTATTTTCCTACTTTTCTCCCTATAAAAAACTATTCAAAGCTATCTTTCTAAGTCATTATCAAGATACAAATACGTTTTAGAAGAGTTTGTAACATATTAGAACTCTTTGGAACAATCGACATTTAAGAAGTATTTCACATCCCAGGCACCTCGAGCCGGTTCACAAGTACCCCGAATCGGTTCGACTCCCAAACCGGTTCACCATGTGGTTTGGGGAAACTAGTTGGTTTGGTCCTTCTTTCCTTCATTTCCAACACTTAGAATATTTTCATGTTTTCTTCCTTTATTCTGTGAATGTTCCTTCAACTTCAAGGGGCCATAACTCTTTCACCGTACCTCGGATTTGGGTGCCGTTTTTTCCAGTGTTATCATTGTTTTGAGCTCTTCAACTTTCCAGTAGAACCCACCTCTAGGATCATGCTATATAATTACGAAAATTCCCTTGAACATGCCTTCCTAGCCTTTCTTTCATTGTTTCGATTTCTCTTTCGCACCGCTTGCATTCTTTACCTTTAAAACACATAAGAGAAACACAAAACACGAAATACTTGCCAACGAGGTTAGTAGCATAATTATGAGTTAAATCCATATAAATTTCACCACTCGGGTTCACCAAGGTACCGAAATTAAGGGGATAAATATAAAATATTTATCCCCGATCAAATAACAAACTTAAAACCCTAGTTTACACCAATATATATTAGTGCAAGTTGTAGGCTAGGATTGAGCTATTCTTCCAAAGCGTTTGGGCCTAAATACTTGGGTATGTGGACTAAACAAGGGACTTAAGGCATAATCAAATTGGATTCCAAATAGATACTCAAAAATTCCAAATTATAACCCCATAATTTATTTCCTTTGTTTATTTAATCATAATTACTCTCACTAAATAATTATGATTACAATATAATTTAATTATTACAAAAATCACTTAGATATAATGAAGTCTTATTTACAAAGTTGATTATGGTATAAAATGTGATTCCCCACATTAAGCTTTCGATACCCACTCGGTAAAATAAATTCTCCGCTAATTGATATTAATCAGCATTTAATCAATTCCTTAATTATCAGACGTAAATTATTTTTCTACTCTACAGTATTTTAAAATAATCTATTGATTAGTTTTAACTGGTGGAAACAAATCTTATTAGTATATCAATGGGGTATTACAATCTAAGATCATTCTTGGATGTGAATACATTCGAATTATGATCTCATACACACTCACACAATTGTTGGCAGACTCGGGGGATCTATTGACATGATATAAAATTGAATCTCACCCATAGAAATCAAATAAAAAATTGTGCAAACATACCAATCCTCATAAATCTAAGGATTAAGAATTTATGCACTCTTTGCATATGGTGTGAGATTACCTATATCTAATCAAGATACCCCCTAGACATAAATCTCACAATTACCCCTACAGAGTATATTCCTGGATACATTGATCACAATCCTCTTTCAAAATATCATACAAGTTCTCGAACCATCAGATAAGTTTCCTTAGTTTGTGATATACTAATAGGATTGTACATTCAACCATTTTGATAGGATGTCAATTTCCTATCTAGTTTGTGAATTATTCAATTGTATTAGAACCTAAATTTAGATCTCCTGCGATCTAGGTTAACCTAACTCACTAAAATTACTACTAAGTACAATTACAACGGTCTGTCCTGAGCATGAAACAACATAACCATTTAGACGAACGATCATTTTTCTCCCGAAAATCGATCTGGAGGCCACCGAGGGCTCCTGGGCTCCGTTTGACCAAAGTCAACTCTTCAAATCAAATGAGAATAAATGAATATTGGAAGGGCACTGAATACCTTACTAATGGTATGCCCCGTGTGCGATTCGGATCAACAGTTTGTGTTCTACGGTCATTTTTCCAAGAAAATCTGGACGAGACTGCCATTTTGCAGGTCTTGATCCCTACCTATCGACACTGTGTATGGGGTTACATGTCGATAGGTACCCCCAAGGGGTAGGCCAATCGGTACCCCCTAACCCTATAAATAGGGGCCATGACCTCACTCAAAAGGACTAACACAACATATCCATCAGCATCAGTGATCTCAACAACTTTCCCTCGAAATCAACGAAGTTCTTCATGTGAAGTTCCATCGAAGCTTACACTCCGATCCTTTTCATACCCAATTCAGGAAATATTCTTCCTTCTCATCAACATTCATAAACACTCAAGGGAGTTCATCCAAGATCAAAGATCAAGTTTCAAAGAAGGTCCAATTCCTTCCATCTCTCTTTAAATTCCTTGTTTTTAAATAATAAACAACAGATTCATAATCTAGTTCTTACTTTAGTTCATATATATTAATATCTATACTTTTATTAGTATATTGCACATACTTTATTTTCTATAAAAATCCCAAAATAAATAAAAGAGGGTTACACCCGTAAATTTCGAACGGAATTATCCATCACACTTTTTCCAAAATCAAAACAACACATTTTCTTATAATAAATTTCCGTTCGAATCTATGGGATAAGCCCCACCCCTATGCTACATTCGAACTATGTGGACTTTGATGCCTTTATAGGCTACGTAGGCGTCTCGGATTAAAATTCGAGACTCGAGTCTAATTTTCCAATTTTCCCAATTTCTCAAATTCCCTAATTTTCTAAAACCTCCCATTTTCATATATAAATGTATATATCATACTTGTTTTCATTTCATCCAACACATATTATCGTTCCCTAATAAGGATCAATCTCGTGATGAACGCATAAATCATACGTTATGCATATATTATTTTGGGAACATTCCTATGGATGACCTCACTCTACCTTATCCATGGTATGAGTTGAGTAAATCCGATCTCCATTATATAAACACGCACACACACTTCATGGGGATATAAAGGAAGATAATAACACTATCCCATGAGAGATCGAAAGAGCGGAATGGGTGCCTAACACCTTCCCATTCCATAACTTAGCCCCTCAACCTCAAAACTATTGGTTTCGTATGCATCAGTTTGTCCTTAATGCTGCTCTCTTGAAGTGGCAACATGTTCTTTTTTCTTTTTTGAGAAAAATAGGCCGGTGACTCTATCTCTTCACATTTACCCCCACATCGATGACAGAAGAAGAAACCCTACAAAGAGGGATGCAAGACCGCAATGTAGCCTTCCCGAAGGGGAAACATACCTATAGCTATCTCTCTCTCCTCCCTCCAGGTACTGCCCGAGATGGCCATAGTGGCGACTCTGCTGGGGACTATATTTTTAAGAGGGCTAGACTCTATTTGCAAGGGTGTTTCATTTTCTTATATATCCCCCTATTTTTCATGTTCCCCTTATTCCTTGTATATATGTACCTCATGCTTATGCCACTGTTCATTCACTTGTAGGAATTTTCCACGTATACTTCACACCACATGCACCTAGGATCACATATATCCACACGTTGCACACACCATATAGAAATCCATGCTTAGATGTCACTAATACACACCTCCACTTGTATATATCCATGCTCATTTACACTTATCACACACCCACTCTCACTTGTTGGCTTTACTGTTTATACTTATGCCTCATGCTCTATTGGGCATGATCAATAAAGATACTCTCTGTCCATAAGATACTAATCAAAGAATCATTCATAATATAATAAACATCAGCAAAGAGCATTTATATTGACTAAATTTTATCCCGTAACTGGGGGGTCACTTCGTGATGATTTCTAGTCCGGTAGGTCGCAGTTAGCCTAATTAATATAACTCTCACCTTCCATTGTCCAAGTACCTTCGACGTATATCGAATGGTTCCCCCGTATCTTACCTCTTAACCGAAGTTATGACGGGAGGTATATTGCAGGGAACTCGTTCACGTATGTTCAGTATATCTAATTCACTCTCACACATACTGTCCCCACGAGGTATATAGTGAGGCAATTCACGTACACTCATGTATATCAAATGGCTTGTCCACACGTACCGATTTCCCTCAAAAGCAAGACGTATATCGTGGAAGCCATGCCAAATGGGGGAACACATTCCAATTAAGCCAACAACTGCATACCTGCATATAGGTGTCAAGCTAGGACACACATATTAGATTACCGGTTTCAACCCAAAACTCTACCAAAATTTTGGGTCAACCTGCCGCACAAATTTTTGTGCAACTTTTAAAATGGTACCTTGCCCATGAGACTGGTAACAAGTCCAACCCTAGTTTTTACATATGGTAAACCCATTTTTCCAGGCTTGGGTCTCGTCCAGCATTTCGTTTTTTGCATCTAGGCAAACTTAATACAAGTGAGAACCTAATAAACATAATAATCATGATGAGACTCGTCTCTCGTCTTTTTCTCTCTCTTTTAAAAAGTCTCCAAATAACATTTTTGTCCTAATGTTTTCCAAAAATGTAAAAAAAAAGATTTTCCTCCTTTTCTAAAAAATTGCAAATTCCCATTCTTTTCTCTTCAGAAAATAAATCCTAATTTATCTCCTTATGAGGTCGATTGCATACCCTTTGCTTGGATCCCGATTAGCTTTGGTATTCAGTCGAACCGCCCCGGGGTTCAGTTAGTCCCCTTACTTCTTCTGAGTTCAAGATTCACCCGCCTTCCATGGAGAACATGGATCAAGTGCCAAATGTACAGCCGAATTTGTTGACATTTTTATCTCAGATCACTACCAAATTGACAACCTTCAAATCGAGGTTCATGATATGCAAAGAAACTAGGTCCCTGTCCCCAAAGATCCCGAGGTCCTCTTCCCTCGCATTATGTGTCTACCTGCAGCCGATCGTATTTGGGTTCCCGAGGAATACCAACATGATCCCCGTGCTCCTCATGCTAATGGGCCTCCGCTAACCCATCTGCCTATGCCAAGCCTTGCTAAACCAGGGGCTAACTTACCCCTGGTTGTTAACCCAAAAGAGGAAGAATTAGCCAAGGTCAAGGAAGACCTCAAGATCTTTACCAAGAAATTCGATCAAGTCAGACTCTCTGGGAACTACATGGACTACACCCACATGTCTCCCTATCCTAAAGCTAGGTTACTAAAAAAATTTAATATGCCCAATATCGAGAAGTTCCAAGGCAGTGGACCCCCAATCGTTCATCTCCATAGCTATCACCGATCCATGACTCTCCTATGGTCTTCTGAAAAAATAATGTCCTAGATGTTCCAGGAGACTTTGAAAGATATCGCTCTCTATTGATTCTTATCCCTTGAGGAATCCAGAATTCGTAGTTGGGAAGATGTTGCTTCCAAGTTCATGTCACAATACAAGTATAATGAGGAGCTAGAAGTTCCCCGCCATGACTTAGAGCTACTTAAGCAGAACCCTAGGGAATTAGTCAGCACCTTCATAGTAAAGTGGAGAGAAAAAGCAGGTACTATGACCAATCGACCTTCCAAAGAAGAAAAGGTCATTATCATAAAGAAGAATTTCCTACCCCATGTCCGAGCAACAATGGAAGGATAATATTATCCTCACTCCAGAGCCCTCCGAGAAGCAGGAGTGGAGATAGAAAAAAGTCTTTCCAAGACAAAATTTGAACCGAGGAAAACCTGTGGACAGTTTTCTCCTAGAAAATTTGAAAAACATGCTAGTACCACGATTTCTACCATTAACAACATCTCTCAGCCTGTGGCTTCATGGCCACCACAAATTCGCCCAAACTCAGTCCGAAAGGAATACATCGAGCTTCACGCTCCTCTCTCTAGCGTCTACCAGGCCCTCTAGAGCCAAAATATTATCAAACCCTTGGACCCCCATCAATTACCAAACCCACTTCTGAAAAACTTTAAACTTGATGCCCATTGTGACTTTCATCAAACTTTTGGCCATACAAATGACCAATTCTTCCATCTACGAAATGTGATCCCAGGCTTGATTGACCGGTGTGTCATCACCCCACCAGCTAATCCCAAACCAAACACTACCCATAATTCACTCCTGAATCATGCAAATGCCATCTTCATAGAAGAAGACTCAAAATTTGACCCATCCACCCAAATCTTACTGAGCAAATTACCAGTCATACCCATATACTCTATTAAACCTCTCCAAACATGCCCATATTTACTCTTACACCCTACCAGCTTTATCTATCAAGCCTTATCCCTCCTCACCAGAGAATGCACTGTCGTCCACACCCATTCTACAGGTAAAAATATTGAACTGTCATAATTATTGAACCAACTCTTAAAGTTCGGGATGAAATTTCCCTCCCAGATGACCATCGACTATCTAAGAGTCAGTGGGTTATTCTCAGAAGCTCTAAAATGGGTCGAGAGTTAGACAATTGGGTGGTGCCAACCGACGAAGTAAGTTTAGATGACATGGTCCAGATCTTGGTAAATTTGTTTCAACAGACTGGTGATATTCGTAGTACATCCGAGATACTCGATGCTTTGAAATTACAAGGGTGCATAGTCCCTTCAGTTCTACATTTCACTGCCGAATGGAATGAATTATATGAAGAGGCCGTAGAAGTTGTGAAGTGCACTGACTTTTCATGGAAAGATAATATCATTTCCACCAGATGGAGGGATGATTTCAAAGATTCAGATGAAGAGAAAGATTCAGAAAAGACTAGTTTGATAGACGACATATGCGGGATGATATAATTTGAGGATCTTCTAGGAAAATCAATAAGGTGGCTGAACAATCCGATATCGATGAAGAAATAGGATTTTTATTTTTCCCTTCTTCTGTGAACCATATGACAAGGTCATGAAGATATTATCAAATCCTAAATCTACAACCGTCAACAAGCGATAAAGGAAAGGGTGTCGAGAATATCCCTATGTTGAAAATGACCCTTGAGGAAAGTAAGATCCTCGATCAACTGAAAGAACCCAAGCCGACATCACTTTATGGGGACTTTTATATCTTCCTAACTAGACCAAAATTCCCTAATCAAGATACTCACAGGACCCACAGTTCCCCCCTTAACCATGCTCGAAGAAGTGGTGAACCTAGTCGAATCCTTGACCTCTACTCGAATGATCTCCTTTTCTGAAGAAGAAACCCCAAGATTGGTCCCAACCACAATCATGCTCTTAATATCTATGTTGAAGTTATGGGGAAAATTATCCCCCTCTCTCATCAATAACGGATCAGCTCTGAATGTTTACCCTCTAAGAACCCTCAATTATTTGGGATTAAAAATGAGCGACCTTACTCCAACCTATGTTGCGGTATGTGCCTACGAAAACACCCATCGAGAAGTAATGGGATCTATTAAGCTTGTAATAGCGGATAGCCCTATAAATCTTGTTTTTGAATTCCATGTCATCAACATCCAATTGTGTTTCAATCTACTTCTCGGACGATCATGGCTCCATAGAATCAAAGGGTATCCTCTTCCCTTCATCAGAAATTAAAGTTCTTTGCTAACGAGCAGGTTATTACCATCTTAGGAGACAGTGACAATATCGAGAATGCAAGCACTAGTAATCTAGTACTCGAAATACAACGTGGGGCTAATAATATGCTTATGTCAGGATTTCAAGTTGAACCACTCCTACTCCCAGCAAGGGATGACTTTAAGGACAAGGTTGTATAAAATATGACCCCCATGGAAATGTCAATATAATTGAGATGTTCAAGAATATGCATTTCATGCCCAGACTGGGGCTAGGGCGAAGACAATAAGGGATAATTGAACTTATTGTGTTGAAGTAAGTCTTTCCTCCCTGTGGATTGGTCTATCAGCCGTCAGAAAAAGAACTCAGATTGATCCATCAACCTTGATTGAAGAGGAGGTTAAAAAGTGCTAGAACTATCCCAGGAGATTCCCTAAATGGAAGATTCATCAGAGAATGTGAAGATTTCCCCTTTTGCGACTTCCCTGAACCTTGGTATGGCCATGTGGACAAGAGGATAAAATCAGGAATGGAGATCTTCTTTCAAGACAGCTACCCCTGGGCCGAGAGTTCCCAGCACCGTGTACAACCACTCACTGAAGAAACCATAGTTGATACTAGTGATGTTAAGGGCAGTGACTTTTAAGACTCTTTTAATTTACAAATATTAGAGCTGACACTATGCATGATCCACTCAGGGGCTACATCATCTAATCCATCTTGCCTCATCAAAGATGCTGATGCACCTATTCTTAACTAGCATACTGCACCTGTACCACCTGCTAATATTCAACCTAACCCCGATGTTTACCCCCTTTCCCCTTTAGTCATTTCCCCTAACTCTGATGTAATAAAGACCTCCTTTATAAGGTTCTCAATGTTATTTTCCTATCAATGAAATAAATAAAGATTTTGAGTATCTTTTTGTGCCTTACATTAATTGTCTTAATTATAATCAAACTCTTGATGATGATGATTTTGTGAATGAATAATTCTTAACTTGTCTGAATAAGGTTAATAAGAAACAACATAACGGTGTTCAAGTTAATGAAGATGAAACTGTTGATATTAATCTCGATTATAATAGCCAAATGCGCGAGATTAGGATAGGGGCACCCTTAATGCGCATGAGTGCGTGCAACTCGAAGAACTACTAAAGGAATTCAGGGATGTCTTTGCATGGTCCTATGATGATATACCTGGCATTAACCTTGAGATATCACAACATGAGATTCCAACTCTCCCGGAAAGCAAATCGGTTAAACAAAAACTGCGAATGCTCTGTACCGAATGGTCACTCAAGGTTAAAGAAGAAGTAGTAAGAAATTGAATGTGGGCTTCAATCGTGTGATCGAATATCCCATATGGCTAGACAATATCGTACTCGTGCCAAAATCAGGAGGGAAGGTTCGCATGTGTGTCGACTATCGATACTTGAACAAGGCCTCTCTGAAGGATAATTACCCACTACCCAACATCGACATGATTGTGGATAGTAAATCCAGTCACGCTTTCAAGTCATTCATTGACGGGTTTTCCGGATATAATCAGATCAAGATCCACCCAGATCACCAAGATAAAATTGCATTCATTACCCCTTAGGGAACCTTTTGCTACACTGTCATGCCATTTGGTCTAAAAAATACAGGGGCTACCTACCAGAGGGTTGCCACAACCATTCTACATGATTTGATACACAAGGAAGTCGAGGTCTATGTAGATGACATGATTATCATGTCCAAGACTAGATAAGGACATGCTACCTTTCTCCGAAAGTTCTTCGAGCGACTGCGACAATACCAAATGCGGCTCAACTCACAGAATTATGTCTTCGGCATTACTAAAGGAAAACTTTTAGGATTCATGGTTAGTGAGAATGGGATAAAAACAGATCCTTCTAATCTAAAATCCATACTCGAGATGCCACCACCTTGAACGGAAAATGAATTCCGGGGATTCCTTTAGAAATTATAGTACATCATATGGTTCATGAGCCAATTGACTTCCATCTGCGAACCCATATTTAAACTCCTCCGAAAGGATTCAACCAAAGTCTGGAATGAAGCTTCCCAATAAGCCTTCGACCGAAACAAGCAATACCTAACCCAACCTCAATTGCTCATGCTACTGCAGCTTGATCTTCCCTTACTCCTCTACCTAACCGTAACCGATACTTTAGCTGGGGCTTTGATAGCCCAATACCTCAAAGAAACCCGCAAAGAGAGAGGCATCTACTATGCTAGTTGAAAGTTAGCCAATTACGAAGTTAACTACACTGCCTTCGAAAAATCATGTGTCACTCTTATCTGGGTTACCCAAAAGTTACAGCACTTCATGCTCACCTTTACTATCAAGCTTTTATCTCGAAAGAATCCCATCAAGTACCTACTCGAGAAGCCCTCCCTATCCAACCGAATGGCTTGTTGGTTGATGCTACTAACTGAATTTGATATCACCTATATCACACAAAAGGCCATGAAAGGAAGACCTATCTCAGACTACCTTACTGAATACCCTATGTAAGAGGACAATGTATGGATCTCTGAGTTCCCTAATGAGAATATCCTCTGTATCTCCCAAGAAGACCTTCGATGGAAAATGTTCTTTAACATCGCTGCCAACAAACAAAGGAATGGCATTGGGATCCTCCTAATTGCCCTCGATGACTCTCACACTCCCATTGCCATCAAGCTAGACTTTATTTGCACCAATAATGTGAATGAATACGAGGTGTGCACTGTAGGCCTAAAAGTTTCCCTTAAGAAAGGAATTCGGTACCTTGATGTCTATGGGGAATCATCCCTCATCATCGATCAAGTACTTAGAAAATGAAGAGTCAAGGAAGAGAAAATCTAACCCTTCCATGCCCACTTAGAAGAGCTAGCTTCGTAATTCCAAGAAATCACTTCCATTACTTACCCCGAGCAAAGAACAACCTAGCTGATGCCCTTGCTACCCTAGACTTCATGATTGACATGCCCGAGGGAATATCAATGGCCCCTTTCCTTGTCCAAAAATAAGACAAACCCACCCACTGCTACCACATTGAGCTTGGCATGGAAGAAGATCGCGAGATAGCCGACTGCTGGTAAAATGATATTTGGTGCCACCTCAAACATGGTAGGCATCCCCAATGATCTGAAAATAAAGACTGAGCAAGTCTCCGCAGACTGGTTGCCTAGTACATTGTCTGTGATAAAGCATTATTTAAGAGAAACTTCGATGGAGCCTATTTGCACTGCATCGTAGGGGCTAACAATGAAGAAATTATGGAGAAAATCCATAGCGGGGAATGCGAACACCACATGAACGGCCATATGCTCTTTAAAAAGATCATACGACAGGGTTACTACTGGACTATCATGGTTAAAGATTGCACAATATACGTTCGAAGATGCCTCAAATGCCAACATTTTTCCAACCTACAACACTTAACGCCATTGGAATTGTACAACATGACTTCTCCCCAGTCGTTCTTCACATGAGGCATTGACATCATAGGGAAAGTTACACCGAAGGCATCCAACGGGCAAGAGGTCATCCTAGTCTACATTGACAAATCCACCAAATGGGTTAAAGCTAAGTCATACTCAATTTTGAATGCCAAGAAGGTGGATAAGTTCATCAGGAAAAACATTATCTACCGATATGGGGTCCCACACAAGATGGTATCGGACAATGGGTTATACTTCAAGGCAGAAGCTACAGAAGTGGTCGATGAGTATGGAATTCAAAGACACAAATCTTCTGCATACCGACCTCAGACCAATGGCGCAGTTGAGTCAGCCAATAAGAACCTCAAAGCCATTATTAGTAAGATGATTGAGACTTGTTGAGATCGGGTCGACAGGATCCCTTACACACTCTGGGGCTATCTTACTTCAGTTCGAACCTCTACTGGGGATACCCCTTACTCTCTAGTCTATGGCATGGAAGAAGCCCTACCCGTGGAGATGGAAATCCCTTTGCTATGTGTCATGCTTGAAAGCAAGGTCAACAAGGAAGACAGGCACAAAAGTCATCTTAACAAGATGTCCCTCTTAGATGAAAGAAGGCTAAAAGCTCTATATCACATACAAGGGTACCATCACCGTGTAGCGAGATCATTCAAACAGAGAGTCAAGTACTGCGATGTTCGAGAAGGGGACTTAGCCCTCAATGAAATAGTGGAGCCCATCTGGGACACAGAGGGAAATTCAATCCCAATTGGAGCGGCCCCTATATTATGAAAAAAGATCTTGTCAGGCGACGCCGCTATGTTCACCGACCTTGACGGAGAAGAAATGGCGCATCCATTCAAACTGGGTTATCTCAAGAAATTCTACCCCTAGTCCGAAATCTCAGCTCGCTACGAATCTTCTCATCTCCCTTATATTCTTAAAATAATAAAGGAAAATAACTCGTCATTTCCCCTACCAGAACTACGTGGGGGCTGATCCTCTTAAAACCTATTTTTTTAAATTGAATTTTAAAAAAAAATTCAAAACCTTAGAGGTACGTAAGCAGCTCATCCGCTTTATATGAGCACGACCCCCTTCTTTTTCACAAGATTTATTCTTTTCTTATCCCCGAGAATGGCAGTTCATTTTTAACATATACGTGGGCAAAAGGATTATGTATGCATTAGCGATTGGTATAGATAATTCAAAATGCAACGGTCATCAAGAGACACAACTAGATGATCAAAAACTTATTTATTTCATTATTCAAAATTTCAGTACGATTACGTCGGCATAGGGAGCCAAACGACTTCCCTTGTCAAGCCTACTCCTACATTCCTAAAAAATCCAAGAATAAAAAAAATAAGCCCCACTACTCCCAAAATCACCCTCCAACTATTCCCACAAACCACAATCATTACAAAAGCTTCATAAAATCCTACCCGCTGCTTCCAGAGGAACCGACCCCATCATCACCTACATCCTGGGATCCCCAAACCTCCCATGCCTAAATGGAGTATCGCAGACACTCCATAGAGTGATAAGCCCAGACTAGATTAGGGAAAACCACAACGCCTCCCTCCATGGTATCAGATATGGCAAGCCACCTTTACCCAGTCTCCACAGCTAGCATATTGGCCACTACCTTCTTCCACAACCACTTCATGTAGTCCCCAGAGACATGTCAGACTCTACCCACAGATTAGGAAGGATGGGTTGGCGGAATGAGATTCTCCCACATAGATCCAAGTCACATGCGCATACGCTTTGTTAGGTCCTCTATAGGAAAGAAGTTCGGTGTCCGTGGTGACACAATTTGTTCCTAACCAAATTAGCGCAGAAGCCTCCAGGGAAAGTAGAAAGAGGCCTACCTGAGTCTAACTAATCGGACATATTGGTACTCCCCCGAGTTTCAGAATGGGTAGCATCTCCCCCCACCAAGGCACTGACCAGCGCAAGCCCTGATCCCCGTGCTCTACAAACCAGTTCTCTGAACTCTCAATGTCCATGCCTACACTAATAAAATAGCATGAGAGGAAGTTTGAAACATCTGATAAAGGATACTCATGTGGTACCGCCACACAGAACCTCTCCGACAACCACATAAATAACAATACAGAGCTACCCCTCAGAAAGTCGAAACGACCTTCCCGTCAGGCATCCAGACCATTCAAATTCTCTACCAATATCACCGTCATAGGTTTGCGATGGTATGACATCTACGAATCAATAACCGCAATTTGGGGGTCCACTAGCATTTCCCCAATCATCAACAACACTTTTAAAACTAGACCCAGAATAATGGCCCCAGCATAACTGGCATCGCCCAAGCCCTGCAAATGCAGGAACCGCAACACCATTGAAAGAAAAATCATTCCTTTCGTGACCAACAGCCTGGATACCAAAGGCGAGATATGGAGAAGTCCAGCCAATAATTCCCAAGGAAAATAAGAAAACTCGGGCAAAGCCGCAGTAATGCTGGAACTTATCCCCAACATGGCCTAAAATTCCTCATAGATAGGACAAATTTCATCCAACCCCAAGTGAAAGACATGATCCTTGAGGTACCAGAACTCAACTATCGCCATCAACATATTCCACTCAATGGTCCGGTTACGCCACAAAGAGACTCACCACATGTGGAAGGCGTCATAATCAACAGTGTAAGAACACATTGCTTCCAAGGCTTTGAGGTAGTTGGCAAACTCAATTTTACTAGGGAGAGACATCTTGCA
Organism: Sambucus nigra; assembly: GCA_949130495.1. Taxonomy (NCBI): domain Eukaryota; kingdom Viridiplantae; phylum Streptophyta; class Magnoliopsida; order Dipsacales; family Adoxaceae; genus Sambucus; species Sambucus nigra. Next base: position 171,535,669 of record OX422214.1, on the reverse strand, counting down.
AAAAAAGAGGTGATAAACAAGTAAAAATGTAAGAAAGAAAGGAAATGAAAGTGTGAGGAGAAAAGCCCCATTCACACCCCTATTTAGACTTGAAGACACTCAAGTAAAGACAAGAAATCCTGCAGAAATCGTAGTAAATCTTGCCCCCCCCCCCCCCCCCAAGTACCAAGAAATTAAATAAACTGCAATCAAAGCCTTGGGTTAATTGGACTAGACTAATGTACCGATAGGCAGGACATGGGTCATGCTGATCTACAACCCCCTTTTTTTGGAAAATTCTTTTTTTCTTCTTTTGTCAAAATGAAAAACCTTAATAAAAATAAATTTTATCTTAAGAGAATTCTGAATTTCCTCAGACTTTTACTTATCCCATTTTAAAATAAATCCTTCTCAAGTCAATTTTCAAATTCTTTTAGTGCTCTCTATAGCAAAGTAAGAAGAGCATGTGCATTAATCACTAAAGCAAGAATTAACAAAAACTTCATCTTTATTTGCATATATTTTTCTGTGTTACATTGACATTTTGTAGGAAAAATAAAATGAACAAAATAACAGGACTCATCATGAACTCATTTTCTTTATCTCTCTCTTATTTCTCTATTTTCTCTTTCTCCAAGGGCCTTCATCCCTACGGCGCGCCCTCTTCCCCATGCGGCGAGATGATGCGCCACCACTTCCAGAACTTGACCCTTCCCCGGACGAGGCAGACGGCACCAAGCAAGAAGGGACCAAAATCACCTCACGAATATGGGAAGTCATCGAAGATATGCAATCCCTAATATCCCTCATCCAAGTGGTGGAGACCAGCATGTGATGCCAAAGAAATAGAAAAATCAAATCGGTCAAGTCTGAAAAGAAGAATAAAATAATAAGGAAATCAAAAGACAAAGAAACACAAGTGTACCTCAGGTCAAAGTACCTCCTCTGTCAAGCCCAAATACTCTGGGTTCATCACATTAGGATGATGCTATAAATGTACCGACCCTCCATTAGCTCGCCGGATGTTGTAGCCAGGCGAGAACTGTCGTACAAAGGGAGCCTCTGAAATTGTCATCGTCGCAGTGCCCGCACTTTGGGAGGACACCACCTGCTGACTAGAGCTTGTGTGAGGAAAAGGCATCACATCATATATACTGGGAGGCATCAACCAGCTCAATAAAAAATCCATATAGTCGTACATCACCATGGTGTCAGTATACACTGAATACGGCTCTCCCATCCTCGCCACCACTTGGGCATCCTCTGATATCTCCCGCACTCTCCTCAGGAACATAGGGCTTCGACTGCGGAACCACAACCTCATCCTCCATGATCTGTCATACTATCCTCTCCCGTAGGTACCAAGAATAGCCAAATTCATGCATCAACCGATGCCATATCTGCGCATACCCCCCAGTCACCCTGGTGTGCTGAATGGTCGTCCCCCAAGGATAAGAGGTCACCTGCAAATCCCTAGCAAGAGAAAAAGATCAATACCAACATCAAAACCATCAAAGGAAAAGACATTATCAAGATAAAAGAGGGCTTACCCTCTCGCTCGTCAGCCCATTCAAGACCTGACGCACCGCCTACAGAGAGAGAGATTTCTTCGACTGTCGGTTGGACCTCTGCCACCGGTACATCCCGTAGAAGTCCCCAACAGAGCCATCCTTCAAAGACACCAACTGAGTGTTTAATCCAATCATCTCATAAAATCACGTCTGTAAAGGGAAAAGGACAACATCTAAGAAATCAAGAAAAAAAACATGTAGGAAAATGTGAATGCATAAAAGGAAAATGCAAAAAATAAACAATACCTCCAGAAGATACGTGGCTCCAGTAAAAGCTACTGGTAGCACCGACTGAATGCATCAAGATAATAATAAAGGATCCCCAAAGTCAGGCTCCCACAATCATGAAGGAGGATGTCCAAGGACACCCTCAAGAATGGCAAAAAGCACAAGTGCACGGAGTCTCCACTCGTCGACACCAGGAAACCTCCCAACACCCACAGAATAAATAAGTGGGCCTTCAGACACACCTTCTTCCCATGGCTCTCATCGATCCTCCTCCTCAACAATAACTCCTTCAAGAGAGACAAACAGAGAGAGTCCCCAGAAACCACCCTCTCCACATCACCCAGCCCCGCCATCACTGCCTCCAGCGTGACCCTCAGCGTCCTATCCACCTTAATCTGAACACCATCATAGTGCAGCCCCAGCAGCTGCTGAACATCAATGGGAGTCACCGTCATCTCGCCAAATCCAAAATGGAAGGTGTGGGTAGTGTCCCACCACCTCTCCCCCAGAGCACACAGAACGACCGTAGAACGAGGTGTCTCATCCAAAGAAGACGCTAATCTCCCAAAGCCGACTGATGATACCATCCAACGCACCACAGATTGAAGGTGCTCTTAAACATCCTTAAGCTCCATCGTCCCTCGGGCACCACAGATTGAAGGTTCTCTTAAACATCCTTAACCCCAAAAGACCCAGTCAACACCCCCTTTAAAATTTCGTACAAAAACTCCAAAAAAATACTAAAAAATCAACAAAAATTCCTAAAATCACGACATTAATTTTGTAACCTTTTGACTAAGAAAAGAATTTTTTTACATCCCTAGAGGAATTCCAGAGAACAATCCTCCCCAACAATGTCTCCAAAGGGCGCTCTAAAATTCCAAAAATTCCCCGGCTCAAAACCCTCGGATCATTCCCTCTTCCCCAGAGAAACTTAAAACCAAATGCTTCCCCAAACCCCCAGAGAAAGATTACATATCCCCATTGGAGTCCCTAAATTTCTTAAAGGAAAGATAATCCCGCAGAATTGTCTTTGACTCGAAGAATTGGTCGCTTCTATCTTAAGCCCACAAAATTTTCTTCAACCCTTAGAATTGTTCGCTTCTATCTTAAGCCCTTCGAATTGGCTTTGACCCGCAGAATTGGTCACCCCTATCTTAAGCCCTCGGAATTGGCTTCGACCTGTAAAATTGGTCGCTTTTATCTTAAGTCCTCTGAATTATCTTCGACCCTCAGAATTGGTCACTTTTATCATAAGTCCTCCGAATTGTCTTCGAACCTCAGAATTGGATGCTTCTATCTTAATCCCTCAGAATTGGCTTCGACCCATAGAATTGGTCAATTCTATCTTAAGCCCTCGGAATTGGCTTCGATCTGCAGAAGTGGTCACTTCTATCTTATGTCCTTTAGAATTGGCTTCGAGCCTCAGAATTGGTCTATTCTACTTAAGCACTCAGAATTGGCTTTGACCTGCAGAATTGGTCACCCCTAAATAAGCCCACATAATTGGCTTTGACCCTCAGAATTGGTCACCCCAAATAAGCCCGTAGAATTGGCTTCGACCCTTAGAATCGATCGCTTCTACTTAAGCTGCATAATTGGTTGCCCTAAATAAGCCCGCAGAGTTGTCTTTAACCCACATAATTGGTCACCCCTAAATAAGCCCACAGAATTGTCTTCGACACTCAGAATTGATCACCCCAAATTAGCCTGCAGAATTATCTTCGACCCTCAGAATCGGTAGCCTCTACTTAAGCCTTCAGAATTGACTTCGACCCACGAATTTTTCACCCTATATAAGCCCGCAGAATTGGATTTGATCGGCAGAATTGGTCATCCCTATCTTAATCCCTCAAAATTGGATTCGACCCTCAGGATTGGTTACTTCTACCTAAGCCCTCGGAATTGGCTTCGACCCGCAGAATTTGTCGCTACAATTTAGATCCTCAGAACCAACCCAGCCCGCAGAATTGGTAACCTACTTACTCCTCACCTCCTTTAGGTCCTCAGAATCGGCCGCCCCAACATCACATTAGGTCACCACCATCGACCTCGACCCACTAAATCGGTCATCCTCATCCCTTAGGTCCACAGAATCGACCTCTATCATGTGGTGTCTATTCGATGTCTATCACTTATTCCAAGCTCACCCGTCAAGGGTATTTATAGACAGCACATTTTAGGACCCCCTATGTCTCCCCTTAGGTCCGTAGCACCTACCCATCTCACCGTAAATCCTAGGTCGCACTCCGAGTACCTATCTAGAGCCCCTCGAGCCCCATTTGACGCTGCTCAACTATATCGTCAGAGATAAAGATCTTTGAATCTTTAAAAGGATCTAAATAACCTTTCTAATGGTCTGCCCAATGCACGAATTGGTATAACAGTTCGGACGAATGGACCATTTTTCTACCAAAGATCGATTCGGAGGCCACCCGGCACTCCCAGGCCCCGATTTGAACCCAATCGACTTCATTGTCAGAGAAAAATCTCTTTGAATCTTCTAAGTTCACTGAATTCCCTTTCCATCGGTCCGCCTCGTGCATGAAATAGCATAACCATTCGGATGAACGATCAGTTTTCTCTCGAAAATCGATTCGAAGGCCACTGGGCGCTCCCGGGTTCCATTTGGCCAAAGTCAACTCTTCATCTCAAACGAGACTAAATGAATCTCTTAATGGCAATGAATACCGTTCTAATGGTATGCCCCATGCACTATTCGAATCAACAGTTTGTGTTCTACGACCATTTTTCCAAGAAAATCTTCACATGATTGCCAATTGGCAGGTCTTGATCCCTGCTTATCGGCACTATGTCTGGCACCATATTCCCATAGGCACCCCAAGGGGTAGGTAGATCGGCACCCCCTGAACCTGTAAATAGGGGCCATAACCTCACTAAAAGGGACCAACACAATAGATCCATCAGCATCAGTGATTTCAGCAACATTCCCCCAAAATCAACAAAGTTCCTCATGTGAGGTTCCATCCAAGCATACACTCCCATCCTTTTCATACCCAATTCAGCAAATATCCTTCTCTTTCATCAAAATTCATCAACACTCAAGGGAGTTCATCCAAGATCAAATATCAAACATCAAAGAAGGTCCAATTCCTTCCCTCTCTTTTTAAATTCCTTATTTTTGCATAATAAACATTAGATTCATAATCTAGTTCTTACTTTAGTTCATACAAATTAATATCTATACTTTTATTAGTATATTTCACATACTTTATTTTCTACAAAAATTCCAAAACAAATAAAAGAGGGTTACACCCGTTAATTCTTAACGGAATTATCCATCACTCTTTTTCCAAAATCAAAACAACACACTTTCTATACATACACATATAATAAAATTTCGTTCGAATCTATGGGATAAACCCCACCCCTATGATACATTCGAACTAAGTGGACTTTGATTCTTTTATAGACTACGTAGGCGTATCAGATTAAAATTCGAGACTCGAGTCCAATTTTCCAATTTTCCCAATTTCTTAAATTCCCTAATTTTCTAAAACCTCCTATTTTCATATATATATATATTTCATACTTGTTTGCATTTCATCCAACACATATTATCGTGCCCTAATAACGATCAATCTCATGATGAACGCAGAAATCATACTTTCGACATATATTATTTTGAGAACATTTCTATGGATTACCTCACTCTACCTTGTCCATGGTATGAGTTGAATAAATTCGATATCCATTATATAAACACGCACACACACTTCACGTGGATATAAAGGAAGATAATAACACTAGCCCATGAGAGATCGAAAGGGCGGGATGGGTGCCTAACACCTTCCCATTCCATAACTTAGCCCCTGGACCTCCTAACTATTGGTTTTGTATGCATCAGTTTGTCCTTGATGCCGCTCTCTCGAAGTGGAAACGTTTTCTTTTGCTTATTTTGTGTAAATTATGCTAGTGACTCTATCTCTTCACATTTAGCCCCACACCGACGACGGCCGAAGCAACCTTCCCAAGAGGGGTGCGAGACTGCGGTGCAACCTTCCCGAGGGGGAGACGTACCTATATCTATCTCTCTCTCCTCCCTCCATGCGCCTCCCGGGATGGCCACATCTTTAATTTAACCTTCTCCCCCTTTTGTCATATAATTAACAAAGGAAAGAAAATAAAGTCAAGAAATAGGTTTAGTCAATGGTAAATAATCATTTTTATAAAAGTTTATTAAAATGACATTTATTGTAAATAATTGTTATCTAATTCATCAAAGATATATAAATTTGTAAGACAACACAAAACAAGCTAAAATGATATAAATAACTAAAGATAATCGTAATAATCATTCCAACCAACAACGTCATTAAAGGAAAAAATTGTAGTCACAAAACTACTACCCCTAATGTATCAAACACAAGATACACCAAAATAAAGAGTTTTAGGATTACAACATATATAAATATAAACCACATAACTAATCCTAACTTAGTCCAACCAACTAATAAAAATAAACAAATAACCACAAATATAAAATTTCTACAACCAACACAAACACCACCACCTCTCATCACTCCACGTCATCTTTGTCGTCATTATTTAGTGCCTCATATGTCATGCAAAGTGAGCGTACGTAACCACTAAGTTTGGCCATTATCCTTTTGAGGTTTTAAAATTATTGATCATTATTGTTCAAAAGTTCATCGACATACTGAGTGAGATGTCAAGTCGACTCAGTTTGAGCAACCAACTATGGGAATAAAAGATCTGCAACTCAATGGGATATTTAGTCGAGATGTTGAATAGGTAAGCTATAACCACTAACCAATATTCATCCCAAATAAGTCTATATAGATGAGAAGCCACATGCATATTATAAAAATTAAGAAACTCATTTGTGAGTGGTGGAATATTTTCATCATGATCATTTCATCCATTTTCTTCCTCTCCAACATCATCCCCTCTTGATTAGGGATTTGATGTACTCTTTCAATGACCAATATCTAGAATGTAAATTTTTTGGTATCCTCCTTCAACATCATAATATTTATTTCTCTCACAATGATTGTAAAGAAGTGTTGTGAGGGTCATTGAATAATTCATCTGTATAAAACTATCTCACAAGGTTTAGGTAAAAAACATCTTTATTAGCCCCACACCTTCAACCATTTCCATTTTGATAACTCATAGATTATCACAGGCATATTTCACAGATGGTGTCCTAATCGATTGTCCTTTCAAATAATATGACTTGTTCCTTATATCTGGATTTAAACCATTATTCAACATCGTCATCAAAGAATTATGAAGGAATAGATGAGGAAAATGATGGATCAACTTAGGTATGTGATCTATTTGTGTTAGCAACCATGTCACCCTAAAAAAATCAGCCAGTAACCACAAATATATCCTAATCAGTATTTCATGAGCAATAGTTAAACATAAAGATAAGAATTTGATACTAAAAATGGGAAAGAGTCTTAGCCAATATAAATACCCAAATGGATGACATTGACTCTAAACATTCCAAACAACTATAATATTTGGCATGCCAGTGGTTCTAACTATGAAGTTTAAACCTATTAGCGTGATAAATTATCTATGGGGTCTTAGTCATACCTTAGTTCCTACAGACTCAGTTGGTGGTATGACACATTGTGTTAACTACATCCGCCCAAAACCAATTAGGCACACCCTTGCCTACCAATATGGACATTTCCATCTCTTGGATTGTTCAATTTTTTACTTCAACAATTTCCCTTTGTTAAGGTGTTTTAAGTTCAAAAAATTTATGGTGTATCCCAACATCAATACACTACTCTAGAATTTTGGTTCTTTTAAATTTAGTTTAATAGCCACTTCAAATTGTATCAATAATGCACACCTTTTCGTTCTGGAGTAGTTTCACTTAGGAATAAAGAAGCCTTTTATATTGGACTTGTCATGCCAAAATTCCACAAAAGTGAAACTAGGAAAACCATCTATGAACACAAGGACTTAATGTTCACCACTTGTTCTCTTCATACGTATTTGATGATGGGGATAGATATAAGAGAAAAAAATTCTACCCAAAAACATCGTATGATTATGCAATAAAAAGTAGGTTTAAAGGCTTAAACCTAGGGTTAAGAATGCAATACCTTTGCAAATCTAGTTGCAATCCGAATATGGAGAAAAGTTATTTGGAGAATATTAATTTTTGGACACCTTTACATTATATTATCCTCCCAAAACTAGGTAGGTGTGTGGACACCTTTATAGATGAAAACATGTGGTTTTGAGTGAGGTATGGACATTTCTTTATTAGTGTCTTAGTAAAAGTGTGAATTGTATTTTCTATCTTCCTCTCTAACCTTTAATAATGAATATGCATCTTAAAAACCTAGCTTATACTAATTTATATAGGTATAATTCACGGGCTTAGGATAATTATCATTCTAGAGAGTTTGGACCTAACTACTTGGATATATGGACTATATTAGGGACCCAATAACAAATAATTAACTCGGATTCTAAATAAATACTTAAAAATCTTAAATGACAATTCCGTAATTTATTTCCTTTCTTTATTTAATAATTATTAATTCCATTAAATAATTATGATTGCACTCCAATTTAATTATCTCAAAATCACTTGGAGTAATGAGGTCTTGTTCGTACAGTTGATATGGTAAATAATATTAATCTTGGCGTTATGTTTCCAATACCCAATTTGTCGCTAATCGATTTTAACGAAGATCTAATCAATTCCTCGATTCTTATACTTAATTTATTTTTAAACTCCCCCAGATTATAAAATAATCCAATGATGAGGTTTAATAGTGAAACAAATCTTAGACAATCTAAGATCTTTCTTGGACGCAGATTACTCCGAATTATGATATCAGACCTACTTATATAAAGATTGGCCAATATGTGAAGATTGAGATCCAATGAAATTTAATGTTTCCCATAACATTCAAAGAAATATTTATGTAGGCCTTCAAATCATCATAATTCTTTAGTGAATAATATGTGCACCCTTTGTAAATAGCGTGAGACTAGACAAGTCTACTCTAGTCAGCACCTAGACTTGGCTATCACATGCATTCTTATTCAATACATCCCGGAATATGACGGTTAGAGTCCTTTTTTAAACTACCATTCAAGTTCTCGCAGTTTAAGATATAGTACTAATATTTCACTCTCAGCTTTACCGATAGGATGTCAACCACCTTTATAGGTTGTGGACTCTCCAATTTCACTAGAACTGGAATTACAATCTCACGTGATCAAGACAAACCCAACTAACTAGAATCCTACTATGTCCAATTGATTGACATAACATAAAATATATTTTAACAATAAATATAAGGCATTCTTACAAAACTTATTCTCACATGAAATGAACTATACACAATTTTATTCAAATTTAATAAATATAATCACATGGTTTTAAGAATAAAACCCCAATAATCTCCAAGATAGTCTTAAATGTATTGGCCTCTTCACCTGACATCCATTCCCTCTACATGAATAGCAAAAATCACAGTCGTTAAGATCTTTGGAAAAGGATTTATGTGGTTATCCTGAGATGGGATCTTCATCACGATAACAATTTGTCTTTACACGATATCCTATATGAAATCATACTTTCTCTAAATGTGTTTTACCCCTTTGTGAGTCCTTATTTCTTCGGAGTTAAAAACTACACCATTATTGTCACAATAAAGTATAATAGCCGACTATAGTGAAGGAACCAAACCCAAATCATTTAGGAAGTTCGAGAACTAAATTACCTACATTATTTCCTCTGAAGCTGTAACATATTCGCTTCCATGGTGGAATCATCAATGCATGATTGCTTGATACACCTTTAACTTATGGATACACCTTTTAAGGTAAATACATATCTGAAGTTTGACTTCATTGAATATCTATCCAACTAAAAATCTGAGTTTGTTTACCCAATGGGTATAAGATTATCCCTTGAGTAAACTAACATATAATCTCTAGTCCTTTTCAAGTACTTGAGAATCTTATTATGTCAGTCTGATTCTCCTCACACAGGTTAAAATGGAATCTTTTAATCATGCTAATGGTAAAAAAAGATTTTCAGTCTTGTACACAGCATAAGATACATGAGGTTGCCCACCACTAAGGCATACGGTATATTCTTTTGGGGTTTTATTCTTAAAATCATGTATAATGTTTACTTTCAATAAAGGTGTGTCAGTTCATTTTGAAATTAGAACCATAGTTATAAGAATTCCTTATATTTTTATTCCTTAAATATATTATAAATCTATCTATCAGTTGTACTTAGTAGGAATTCCAGTGAGTTGGATTAAACTTCATCACTAAATATCAGACTCCAGTTCTAGTACAATTGAAAAGTTCACAACTTAGAAAAGGAGTTGACTTCCTATTAGCATGGTTGAAGGCATAATCCTAGAAGTTAATTTCAAACTATGGAAACCATTCTGATGGTTTGAGAGCTTGTGCGATAGTTCAAAAGATAATTGTGATTGGTACATCTAGGAATGTATTGAACGGGGCCCCCGTGAGATTTAAGTCTAAGGGTTATCTTCATTAGACTTAGATAATATCACACCGCTTACAAAGGGTACATAGATTCTTAATCCCAAGGATTACAAGGATTAAAATGCTTTCATAATTATTGCTTTGATTGCTATTGGTGTGGTTTAATTATATATTGGGCCAATAGATCCTCATACATTAGGCAATGATTGTGTGAGTAGGTCTGAGATCATAATTTAGAGAAATCTGCATTCAATAGATATCTAGGTTCAAGTTAGTAATTTTATCTAGGTTTATATCAGTGTAAGCTAAAAATTCACTATTAAGGGTTAGAGAGGGGGAAATAAATCACTATTCATATTTTTGTGAAGAGGTAGAGAGAAAGGAATATATCTCATTCAAACCCAAAGGTTTTCATCACCAAAGTTCCCCACAAACCAATCTAGTTTGGGAGGATCATATACTACAAGATATGATATTTTTGGTACACATAATCAAGTTTTTACAGGACCAAAATAAAGCTACCCTTTATCTTCTCCAAATACCTTTTTTCTTCATATTATAATTGCAACTAGATCCGTAAAGGTATTGTATTCGTAACCCTAGGTTTGAGCCCTTAAATATAATTTTTATTTTGTATTTTCAATTGCATGATCATTCAAAGTTTTGGGGCATAATTCTTTCTGCTTGTATTGATCCCATGTAATTGGTATCAAATTCGAAGCTATAAAATGATCATGTTTTAGAAAGTCTCATGTTGTCCACCAATAAACCCTGAGTTGCATGTTAGAAAATATACGCAGAGATGTGTATCTTTTTTACTAACATAGTTTTTAGGATCTAAATGATTATATCCATTCCATTATGTCGCGTGAATGTATTTTGTATGATTGGATGCTACAGTGGTCTATCTGTAGTGGTTTTTCTCCTCCTATATTCGATTTGGTTATAATAATTAGGTTTTTAATTATTGCATTTAATCATTGTATTTAAAGGAGAATATAAGTAGGTATAATATTTGTTTTTGGATTCTTATTTTGGTTTGATCTTGGATGCATTCCATGAAGTTTTGCATTTTTTTAGAGGTGTTTCCATGGTGATTTACAGAAGTTACAATGTACCTATGAAAAAAAATTGAAAAAGTACCACTTAAGTTGTTTAATTCAAGATTAAAACGTCTAAATCGCTCGAAATAATTTTTTGAAGAAAATTTTTTCTTTAAAATAAATAGCTAACACAAGATGTGTAGAAAAGAATCATGAACGAGATATTTCAGGTATTATGTATCCAAGTTTTGAAGACCAAAACAAAAATAGCTTTAAACCATCACGCTAATAGAAAGGGATAACAGGAAGAATAAGTACGCAAGTGCACAAAGATTTTAACATGGTAAAACCCCACCCAACTGGGGAAACATCCACGGAGGTCTCTACACCTCAAAATAAAAATCCACTAAAATAGAATAACAGATTACAAACGATTTAACAATCTAAACACATAATCAGACCTAATCTTAGTTCACAAAATATACCAGCTCCTCTGCATTATTTTGACTTCTCCCAAGGCTCTGATGTTCTCGGTGTTCTCTCAGCTTGGTAACTCCACTCCTTTTAGCTTTAAGTCGACTCTTAAACTCCAAAATATTTCTACCAGCACATTTTAGTATCGTAGTGTGAAAGTGTTGTGATGTGATGTACCTAATACATTGTTGATACGAGAAATCGTCCACTTTTCGTTCTCGTATCAACAAATTATAAGTAAAGTGCGTAATAAACAAGTAAAGCAAGTAAATAGAGAGAAGACAACATATAGAGTGGTTCTGACTCTAAAATAGGCCTACGTCCACTATGTTGCACCGTTCTCATTATATGCATTGCATTGTACAATATAATCGTGCCTAAAGAGTTGTACAAGTATGAGAATAAAAGAGAATACATGGATGTTGCGGTTATGGGCGCACCGGAGATCTGGACACGATGTAGATGAGTAACCCCTGAGCTATATGTTGAGGTGGTATAGAAAGAGAGTGTGGCAATGTTTTGCTAACTGTTGTAGAAACTGTTCTAAGGGAGGGGCATCGGTCCCCCTATCTCAAGATGTGGACCTTTATTTATAGGAGATATACGAGTTGTGTCACGTGCCCTGAGCACGTGACGTATACCAAGTCTAAAGTTATTGTAATAGAGAGGGATGTGGCCTGTAAGACAAACAAATTGAGTGTTTCATCATGTATGAGGCTATAGCCAAAGGGGCCACACCCTATATTGGGTAGGTCCGCAACCTATATATATAAGGTAACAATTTCATGCCACAACCTGTAGTCGATAGGGTCACATCCTATGCTGATGGGGTTTCGCGGCTTGTTAGCTTATGTACAAGATGAATAACTTCCGTGACGGGATGCGATATTTGTACTATTAATAAGCCCCCAATTTGCAGTGCCAAGAGATTTCGATTGGGGCTGCGGCTTATATCTTTCTCCTTAGGTGTCGCGGTACTTTCAAGGCGACGTTTCGTCTTTTCGCGCCCTCTTATATAAATTATTCGGGCTGTGGACTTCATTACATTTTCCAAATCCTTGAGAGAATTTCGAGAGCTGAACTCTGTTCATACGTCCTCTTGCTCTTTTCTGCGACCTTCCCAGGATGAGTATGGTGGTTCTAGGGCAGTCTGAGGCTGATCACTGCCGACTTCTCCATTTCCAGGTAATTTTCCAACCAAAAACCTCTTTAATAACTTTGCCGTTCACGATTCATCTTCAGAACTTCTGAATTTGTGCATTTCTAAACTTCGTGTTAGATTTTTTTTTCTAGATTGTGTCTATTTCTCAGAAAAAACCCCGATTGCTTGATAGGACCCTAGGCTTTTGTTTGAATAGTCTTCTAATTTCTAAGAATCGAACACGCATGCATGATAAATAATTGTAATTGTTGTTAACTCGTTCTTTGAATCAATCTTCATAATATGAAATGAACCCTTAATCTTCCACTATTTAAATCATATGGCCCGTACCTGTGTTGAATCGCATTGAATAATATAACTGTTCTTGCGCTTCTTGAATAAACCCTTCATATTCTGGGTCTTTGATCTCTAAATGAATCAACATTTAGATTCTAAGTTGTTTGAGTGAGGGGTCGCGGCATAATAGAATATCCCTTTAGTATCTTTAGGTGAGGGCTGCGGACGGTAGGTTCTAAGGCTAATCCCCTAGATTTAGGTTTTGCGGCTTTTAAGCCCACTAGTTGAAGTTTATGGCCTTAGGTTCTTAGGTTAGGGTCAGCAGTGTTTCAGCCCATTAGCAACTACGGTAAGTAAAACCTATCGAATCAACATGTCGCGACGATAGTTGTCTTTTAGGGCTCTTAAACCCCCACACTTGGCATATTTAGCCAATCTGGTTGATCATTTCTATTCACTTTACTCTTCATATATGCCGCGACTTCTTAAGGATTTTTAGAACCATAATGGCTGCGGCGCCAAACTGTGGACTCTGCTTTTCAGGTACTGCTACAGCCATATGAACTTTGACCCAGATGAATTTCTGAGAGGCTTTTGGGCAAAACATTTCGGAGCCTCTCCCCCTGAGCTTCGTTTCGTGCCTCCTCTGAAGTCAATAGGACCTTCTCAACTAAAGGATTTCCCTAACTACGTAGTACTAGAATTACACTCCGCGAATTCTACTTATAGGAAGGATTTCAAGGCCAAGTTAATGGAAGAGGAAGCTAATTCTAGTAACCAACCATTGGACGTAGAAGATGGTGTCGCGGCAAGGGGTGCCACTAGTATGAGGTACGAACCAGCTGGCCCATCTGGAAGGGACGAGAGGCCTCTTTTTGCGCTTAAAATTAGCAGCATTATGACCCAATAATGGGTTGACTAGGTAGCTGAGGCCTTCGAGTTTCCAAAAAACTTGATGCGCTCAGTACCTATCGCGAACCATAGACCGTGCACGGCACTTTCTGATCATGGGGTATGTCTCCCACTGCATGCTTTCATTTACGGGTTGCAGCTACCAGTTCCCATTCCCATCAGATGAATTTTTCAAGTGATGAAATTAGCACCAGCCCAGTTAGATCCCAATGGATGGAGGGCCATTCTTGCCACAGTCGTGCGTTGGGAGAATCAATTCAGGAAAGATATTACTCCCGAGGAGTTTTTCCACTTCTACCACCCGAAGGAGAACTCTGTAAAGTTTGTTGGCTACTACTACTTCTCCGTTCGCGTCAGGGACGAGACCCTTTACTCTAGGAGGCAGACCAGTGTAAAGAACTGGAAGGGGAAGTATTTCTACATCTCTTGAGAAGGATGGAAGATTCACCCTCAGGAGAACAAGAGGGAAAATCCATTTAGAATGTCGCGGAAATGGGGGTGTCCCTCCAAGCTAGGTATTTTAATTATAGATGCATCCCATCCTTACAATTTCTTGTTACTCTTTATACTAACCTTTAAAATGTTTTCTGCAGTTCTCGACAACTTGCAATTGAGCAAGCAGCAAGAGAAGAGAGTTGCTATGGCGGCGGCTATTCCTGTTATGGAGAAGAAATTCAGTGACCTTGTAACTTCTACCGTTGTGTTTTGAGGTAGGTTATTTCCCCAACAAGTCCATACCAAAATAAATGGCTGCAGAAGGTAATACCCCAATCAATCAATCTTTTTACCGCGGTAATTTATATTTGAATCAATTCTTTACTATTACCTTTCCTCTTTTAGGTGAGGAAGTCGATAGGGAGCTTTTTGCTACCCAATTAGCAGAAATGGACTAGGACGCAGTCGTTATAAATAATGTCGCACGAAACAGAAAAAGGAAGAGGAGAAAGATAAAAACTCCAGCCGCAGCCCCTTCCAGCAACAAAAATCCATCTGCCTCGGCCCAGAATAAGGCCGAGGAAAAAACTGTCCCTGCTGCGCCCCCACTCCTTGAGGAGTTTGCCGATGATATTAAGGTAAATTTGGCTACAGCAGGTCTGATGTCAGCATATGATGCCACCATTGGTTCAACCTTTGCTCCGCCGCCACCTATTATTGCGATTAATGCAAACTTGGCGCCTCCTCAGTGTCGTGCTGGAGCTGGCCCTGACGGTTGACCGTGGCCACAGTTAAGACATCCTGACCCTAATTCCTCATGGGGCACTACTGTAAGGGTTGCTCGAAGGATGGAGAGGGTTTTTGAAGCCGCAAACCTTGACAGGTTGGTGGACGAATATCATGACGATCTGGAGGATTATGGCCTCCATATCCTTTTGAGGGTAAGTGCAAGTGCTTTTTGAGTTTTAATTTTGCATTCCATACCTTACTCTTAACTTTATCTTTTCAGGCCGCGGACGTCATGGTAGCTCAAAAGAGGAAGTACGAGGCCCTATATAAACTAAAAGAGGTTGCGGAGAGGCTACACACCGTTGACTTGGAGAATGCACGTAATTCCTCCTTCGAAGCTGGCAAACAGTTTTCTGTCGCGACACTTTAGGCATCTCAGATGAACTTGGAAGCTGCAATCAAGGCAAAAGAAGAAGCGGAGGCAAATTTCAACCAAGTCACGGAATCTCTTAAGGTCTGTCAAGCATAATCCATGGAAGCTACCCAAGTTGCTGAATCCTCCAATAATAAGCTCAGACTCCTTCAAAAGAGGTATGAAGAGCTGGAGGTCAAGGCTGCTCGTGATGTCGAATCCCATGTCGTAGCAATGAAGAAAATGGAGGTGGATTACGGTGAAGACCTTCAACTGGCCATCGACAACACTGTGGAGTCGTTCAAGGGCTCCAGAGATTTTTATCTCATAAATAATAGGGCCTACCTCCACGGTTACCAAGAGCTCAGGCACAGAATCATAAAGAACTTCCAAGAGACTAAAGAGACGGTTCTTGTCTGGAGACTTGGTGATATTGAGCATCAACAATGTATAGCTGAGCTCAAGGCCACGGCCAAAGAGAAAGCCAAGTTGAGGGCACAGGCTGAGGCAGCAACCGTGAATAAAGAGACAAGACAGACGCTGAGGGGGAAGAAGGAGATGAAACCGATGATGCTGAATCTTAAGGCTTCGTTCCTCTTTTTATTTTTGTTGCCTCTATCTTTTGTTGTCTGTAATCTCAATATTAATTGTCAATATTTTTGGCTGCGGCCATCTTTAATGTTAATCTACTTCCTTTTCTAGTAGCCTTTTGTTATGTGTTACTCGCTTTAACATTTGAATGAATGTCGTCTTCACCTTTCTACTTAAATTCCATTATTTTTGCACATAGATATGTTTGAACATGGCCGCGGCACCTTTAGGTGTTTGAATCGTCTACTGCGGCTTTAGAATCTCATAATGTCCGCAGTAATATAAATAAGGCTATAGCACCTTTATGTGTTTGAATTGTACATTCTTTTTGAAAAAATGCACTTTAACTAACGTATGGGTCATAGGCTGAGACCATATTTAGAAACCAAAATGGTATTTAGCTTATGGTCACGGCACTATAATGTGGATGGTTTCTGTACATGGGTTATGACCCTTTTCCCTTTTACTTGCACTCATAACTGGAAGGGGATGCTCTTCTATAATAGGGCTGCGATAGTTTGACAATCCTGCCTTAATGGTCATAGCCATATTGATAGGGATGTCACTTTTGAATGTTTTAATTCCCTCTCTTGTAGCCCTTCCATCTGAACATGGGACTTTGTAGATATATGGGATACTATCAAGCCTCCCCAGGCTGGGTTATATTATTAAGACACCCACAACTAATTTACGGGATACTTTCAAGCCTCCCTAGGTTGGGTTATGTTATTAAGCCACCCACAACTAATATACGGGATACTTTTAAGCCTCCCCGGGTTGGGTTATGTTATTAAGCCACCCACAGCTAATATACGGGATACTTTCAAGCCTCCCCAGGCTGGGTTATGATATTAAGCCACCCACAGCTAATGTACGGGATACTTTCAAGCCTCTCCAGGCTGGATTATGTTATTAAGCCACCCACAGCTAATATACGGGATTCTTTCAAGCCTCCCCGGGTTGGGTTATGTTATTAAGCCACCAATAGTTATGGATATATATAAAGCCATCCCTGGATAGATATTACAAGTCTCCTAACTTAATGATGCATCCCGAAAGCTAAGAACGGGCATTGGAAGCCCTTGCAGCTAATGACGTATTCCGAAAGCTAAGAATGGGCATTGGAATCCCTTATGAGTGATGTTACAGACCAATTTAAATAGCCGCTCTCGATGGCTGCTTTCGCCATTTTCGATTATCACTTTCTTTCGAACAATCAGGCATCTTAACGGGTATGGTGGGCCCATTTAGATATTATCATTCCTGATATAACATATTGTCTCGAATCGAGATCTGTTTAAGACGAAAATGGTCTTTATAAGATAACATTTCATAGAAATGAGAATCAAAATATGGCACTATAAAGGTGAACATTATTTCAGATAACTATTCATATATATATATATATATATGACTTTGTAAGGATAATACAAAGTTTAGATTAAAATAGCATAAGAAGAGTCGTCACTGTAAAGTAGAGACAGATGGAATATAAGACATAAGCATGAAAAATGGACATGCGGTATGTGAGATTAGACCATCTTCTAAACATCTTTGAGGAACCTCCGCAGCATCCCTTCCCAATTAGCCTTTTAATTTCATCCTTTAGTGCATAGCACTACTCAGTGTCGTGGCCATGGTCCAGATGGAACTTGCACCACTTGCCTTTGTTCCCCTTGTGGGATGGAGCTTTGAGCTTCTCTGGCCACCTCAGCAGCTTTTCCTCCTTAATGGACTCAAAAATGTCTTCAATTGGGAAGGCCAATGGGGTGTAGGCCTTCGAGCTCCCTTCGGACTTATCTAATTTCCTTTTCTTACTCCTTATGATTGCCTCCATGGATGAATCCTCTGGTACCACCACGACAGCGAAGGTCATTAAAACAATGTTCCTTGGTGTCGCACCTACATTGGGTGAGGGCGCGGCCTCCAGCAAGAGTACCCTCTGAGTCAAATAGTTGACCTGGGTCTGGAGTGAGGCATGACTGTCATAGATATGGTTGAGGTGATTGTACAATTGCACAATCTCTTCTTTGACTTATGTGCTATGGCTGGATTCTCCCTCCATTTCTGCTTCTATTAGTCTTTACAAAGTATATATAATATAAGGCAAAACTAGCAAAAGCGAGTAATTATAGAAATATTGGATTAACCAAGTCGGAAGTCGGGATGCAGCATTTGAACTACTGCATGATACTACTGCTGAGGCCGTGGCCAGTAAGGCACACAAGTGTACTGCCGTAGACTTTGAGTGATATTACTGATGAGGTCGTGGCCTATAAGTCACATAAGTGTAATATCATGGCCTTTGAATGATATTAACCAAGGTTGAGATGGAGACCACCTGAGTTCGTTCCTTAATGTTTTGAAGCTTCTGTAATGCAACTACCCCAGTAGAGGCCGCGACATGTAAGGAAGTTGAACTACCATGCCGCATCCCTACCTAGGCACAGGGGACAATCCAAAAATTGAAACCCAGAAACTGAGTTTTTCTCCCAAAACTCGTGGAGAGCATACCTACTAAGGTCTATCCATGAGAGAATAACCTCTCGGTGCACAAAATGACACAATTCTAATGATAAACCCTAGATCATAGGAAAAGAACAGCAAAAATGTATATCGTGTATAATAAACAAATCAAGCGAGTAATATAACTCTTCCCTAATCACCCACCTTTACAGGGCTAAAGCCCATTAAGCTTTCCAGCTTTATCTAGGTGGGGCGTTATCATAGAGGTATGTAAAATATATCTAAGGTCATAAAATGGAGACCCGAGAGCAGATCTGAAGGTACAAAATACCCATTTAAGGGTGTAAGTATAAAATAGAGCTCAATAACCAAAATTATTCATGGTATGATGATCTAGAGGATCCCCATGAATAGAATAAGGTGTTTAAGAACTCGAAACATAGAGAAACAAGATTGAAATATCTCGTTCCCACAGACGGCGCCAAATTATTGATGCAAGAAATCATCCACTTGTCGTTCTCGTATCAGCAAATCATGAGTAAAGTGCCTAATAAACAAGTAAAGCAAGTAAATAGAGAGGATAAGATATAGAGTGGTACAACCTCTAAAATACGCCTGCGTCCACTGTGTTGCTCCATTCTCATTATATGTGTTGCATTGTACAATACAATCGTTCCTAAAGAGGCATACAAGTATGAGAATAAAAGAAAATACATGGTTGTTAAGGTTCTGAGCGTGCCGGAGATCTGGCCACGATGTAGATGAGTAACCCCCGAGCTATATGTTGAGGTTGTATAGAAAGAGAGTGTGGCAATGTTTTACTAAGTGTTGCAAAAACTGTTTCGAGGGAAGGGCATCGGTTCTCCTATCTCGAGATGTGGAACTTTATTTATAGGAGATATACGAGTTTTGTTATGTTCCCTGAGCACGTGATGTATACCAAGGCTGAAGTTGCTGTAATAGAGAGGGATGCGTCCTGTAAGACAAATTAATTGAGTGTTGCATCCTGCATGAGGCTAAAGATTGTTGATACGAAAAATCGTCCACTTGTCGTTCTTGTATCAGCAAATCATGAGTAAAGTGCGTAATAAATAAGTAAAGCAAGTAAATAGAGAGAAGACAAGATATAGAGTGGTTCAGCCTCTAAAATAGGCCTACGTCCACTGTGTTGCTCTATTCTCATTATATGCGTGCATTGTATAATATAATCGTGCCTAAAGAGGCGTACAAGTATGAGAATAAAAGAGATTACATAGTTGTTACGGTTCCGAGCGTGCCGACGATCTGGTCATGATGTAGATGAGTAACCCCCGAGCTATATGTTGAGGTTGTATAGAAAGAGAGTGGGGCAATGTTTTACTAAATGTCGTAGAAATTGTTCCGAGGGAGGGTCATCGGTCCCCCTCTCTCGAGATGTGGACCTTTATTTATAAGAGATATGTGTGTCGTGTCACGTCCCCTGAGCACGTGACGTATACCAAGTCTGAAGTTGCTATAATAGAGAGGGATGCGGCCTGTAAGACAAACAAATTGAGTGTTGCATCCTGCATGAGGCTATAGCCAAAGGGGCCGCACCCTATATTTGTTAGGGCAACGGCCTATATATATAAGGTAATAATTTCATGCCGCGCCCTATGCTGATTGGGTTCCGTGACTTGTTAGCTTCCGTACAAGCTGAATAACTTCCGTGGAAGGATGCGATATTTGTACTATCACACATAAATGCAACTCACACACACTTATTACAGACATAACTAGTATCAAATTACAAACAAATTTCTCATATGGGACAGAAATTTACAAAATCATTTTGATCGAAACTCTCAGACTTTTTGATCTTTACTTTATCCACAAATCAAGAGGGAATCTTGCAATATAAAAGAGCCAAGATCCTAGACACTTTCTTTATTCGACAATGCCCAGATATTTCACAAAATGTGAAATATATGAAAGTGTAAATCCACAATCAAGATCTCAACTAGATCTAAGTCTAGATATTCTCAGAAACTGAAATCAGAAATGATTTTGTTGATTTAGGTTTTGAAATCATCATAAGAGTTTAAAAAGAGCCAACAAAATAAAGATTTCTCGAAAGAAGAAATCAAACACAGTAATATCTACGTGATATGTATCACATAGTCTCAAATCTCAACTTTCTATGAAAGAAAATGAGATCTGGAAAACGTGATTTGGTTGGACAAGAGATTAAGAACTAGAGAGGATGGATCTTCTTAAATCTCGAACTAACTCAACTCTCAGAAGGGTTTTTTGGTGATAATTTGGTTGGAGTTGGGTTAGGGTTTTATTTCTCTCTCTCTCTCTCTCTCTCTCTCTCTCTCTCTCTCTCTCTCTCTCTCTCTCCTCTCTCTTTTTTCTCTCATATGTGAAAATGATCCAAAGATTGTAAACGTTGCACATATGAGTCCTATTTATACTAGAGCATGAAAGGCTCTAGAAGGACGAAGAAAATTAATGATCAAGGTTGAATACAAATGATCGAAGTAAATCTAATGCAAGACGATTCACCATTATTAAACACACTATGATTGGTTAAAAGGTTTAACACATGGATCGCTTTGGAAGACATGCATTCCATTGATAAAATTGATCTAATGGTTCAAGTAAAGTCTCATATATGTGAGGTAAAGAAAACACAAATATAATCGTTATAATACCAACACGTGTAAGGCTATGATCAACTGAAAAACATGTGTTTTTGAAGAATGAAAGAATTCAAATTTCCCCCATAATATTATCTAGCGCTTTCAGTTTCTAACCAAGAAAAGTTTTAGGCACTTAGGGAAATTATAAAACAGCCCCAAAACATTATAAAATCCAATTTTAAATGTTTTAAAATTATTTTAATAATTCCTAAAATTATTTTAAATAACCCAAAAATTGTAGAAAATTCTTTTAATGGGATTTAACATACACACACTCCCATATTATGTAGAATGCAACACATAAATGCAATCTTAGGTGAATGTGTTGGTGTTCTACCTTTAGGAACTTTAGAGGAATTCAAATGTAGAGTCTGAAGGGTTTTGGGTAGACTAGGATATGATTCAATTTTGTCACTATTTCCAAAATATATGAGCACTTATATAATATAGACTCAAGTGAGTTAAAGATATAGGGTGCTTCAATCTCCCCCTTTGGAAATATGAGACAAAATCTCCTTGGAGTCATCGAGAACTCGTAGGGGTAGAAAAGAAAAAAGAAAAACCTATTCCTATACAAAAATTCTTTCTACCCAATACCCTAGAAAAAGAAAATTACATAACTCAACTAGTTACAGACCAATATCCTATCAAAAGTCTGATGTAAATGTAGGTACTAATTCCTGAAATTGAGATAACTAAGATCAAGATTTTTATTCTAGAATAGAACAAGAATGTGCACGTAGACTCAAATTTCTCCCCCATTTTGTCTCAAATGGACAAAGGGCAAAGAAAAAAGTATGAAATAATAAATCATTATTCTGCCATAACCATACCAACAGATTTGTGCAAAGATTTGAATCAAAGATAATCCAAAGTTTTAGTAAATAAGCCAGCTAGTTGCAATTCAGTAGGCAGGTAATTTATTTCCATTTCCTTAGATTCAACTAACTCGTGTATGAAATGATATCTGATTTTAATATGTTTGGTATGAGAGTATAGAACTAGATTTTTAGAAATATTAATCGTACTTTTATTGTCACAATAGAGATGTAACTTATCTTCAGTTATATCACAACCTTTAAGCATTTGTTTTAGCCAAAGTAATTGAGCAAAACAACTTCCTACGATAATATGTTCGGATTCAGTAGTAGATAAGGAAGTGCATTTTGTTTCTTACTACTCCATCATTCTAAATTCTTACAAATATAGTAACATTCTCCTAAAGTACTCTTACTATCATCGGAACACCCAGCCCAATCAGCATCAGTGAATTTTACTATAGTGCTAGGAGTGTTTTTAGTGTACCAAAGTTCTAAATTTAGAGTTCCTTTAATGTATTTGATAATTATTTTAATGCATAATAAATGACTCTCTTTAGGATTGTTTTGATATCGGGCACACAAGAAGATAGAGTACATAATATCAGGACAGGAGGCAGTAAGGTAAAGTACGCTTCCTATCGTGCTGCGGTATAAAGTAGAGTCGATAGTTTTACCATTCTCATCTTTTGAAAGTTTAAAAAAAGTACTCATAGGATTCCTAGCTTATTTTGTTGTTTCTAGGCCAAACTTATTGATAATCTCTAAAGTGTATTTGAATTGTGATACAAATAAGCCATCTTAATTTTCTTCACTTGGAGTCCTAAGAAGAATTGTAACTCCCCCATAAGTGACATATGAAATTCCTTATGCATAATGTCATAAAATGCTTTGACGTCTGTAGGGGAGGTAGATCCAAAAATGATATCTTCTACATATACTTGGGCTATGGTAATATTTATGTCAAAATGTTTGAAAAATAGAGTTTGATCATTCCCTCCTTGCTTAAAACCGTTGTTTAGAAAGAAGCTAGATAAACGTTAATATCAACTCTAGGATCTTGTTTTAACCCATAAAGAGCTTTCTTAAGCCGATAGACATAATTTGGATGATGAGGGTCAGTGTACCCTTTGGGTTGTTCTACGTAGGTCTATTCAGTCAAGATGCCATTAAGAAAAGAATATTTAACATCCATTGATATAGTGTGAAATGCAAATGACAAGTTATTACAAAAAGAAAACGAATAGATTCAAGGTGAGTGACAGGAGCAAAAGTTTCCTCAAAATCTATTCCTTCAATCTGAGAGTAGCCATGGGCAACTAATCTAGCTTTATTCCAAATAATCATCCCAGATTCATCTATTTTATTTTTAAAAATCCAATGTGTGTCGATAACCCTTTTATTTTCAGGTTGAGGTACAAGATACCATACATCATGTATGACAAATTGAAGAAGTTCCTCCTGCATAGCACTTATCCATAATGTTCATTCAGTGCTTCATTAACATTCTTTGGTTCTATAATAGAAACAAAGCATGCCTAATGAGCAAGAGTACGTAGTTGGGATCTTGTACGAACTGGCTCAGTAGGATTACCAACTACACTATCTAAAGGATGATCTTTGGAAACCCAGTTAGGTACTTTACGGGTCTCAGTTGGTAAGGACTCGTCTATCTCTCTAGAATCATAATTTAAAAAGTTTTTGAATTCATCCACTATAGTTAGTCCTTTGATCTTACTTTCTACATTAATGTCACTTACAACCACATTAATGGATTCCATCATGATTTTGGTACGAAGATTATAGACACGGTAGGATCTACTATTTGGAGAATATCCTAAGAAAATAGCTTTATCTCCTCTGGTTTTGAATTTAGACAGATGTTCTCTGTCTTCACAGACCTAATAAGTTCTACTAAAGGTTCTATAATATATTAGGTTAGGTTTCTTCCCAAACCAAAGCTCATAGGATGCTTGTTTGGTATTTTTCCTTAGATAAACTCGATTGATTGGGTGACAGGTTGTACGAATGGATTCTACCCAGAAATATTTAGGTAGGTTCTTTGCATGAATCATCACATGGACCATCTCTTGAAAAGTGCAATTTTTATGCTTAGTAATTCCATTTTGTTGAGGTGTCTTAGGGGCACTAAATTCGATGACACTTAAATCTATTAATTATCCTCCTTCATCACTACGAATTCTATCTACATGGGAATCATTTTCATTTTCTATACGAACTAAGATTTTCAAAAACTTACTGAAAGTTTCTAACTTCTGTTTTAGAAAGGAAACCCAGGTAAATCGAGTGAAGTCATTATCCATAACTAAGATATAATTATTTCCACAAAGACTAATAGTATGAGAAGGACCCATTAGGTCCATATGGATGAGTTCTAGAGGTTTAGTGGATAAAACTTATTTAACTTTCTTGTGGGGAGCTTTAATAATTTTTCTTTCTTGACAGGGACCACATATGATGTTTGAAATTGGTCTGATCTTAGGAAGACCTCTAACTATCTCTTGGGAGAAAAATTTACTAAGACTGTCATAATTAATGTGACCCATCCTATTATGCAATATCTAATTGTCATCCATTCTGGCAATATTACAAACCTCTGTACTTGGATTGACCGTGTAATAACTATCTGGAGTACAGAGTCTTGTAATAATGCAATCGCCTTTTTTATTTAAAATTTTTCAATTGTTCTTTGAAAAGGTGACAGTATGGTTGGAGTAAAAAAACTGTGATAAACTTAGTAAATTGGCTTTAAGATCTTTTACCAAGAGATCACCCTCAAGAATATGTAATCCTTCTTCATGGAGTGTTCCTTTACCAATGATTTGGGCGGATACACCATCTCCAAATAATACTTTTCCTCCAAAGAAGTTAGTTTTGTTTGAAAGTTTGGAATCATCCCAGGTCATATGTTTGGAACATTCAGAGTCTAAATACCATCTAAATGTTGTGTGTTTAACTTTAAAAGCACTGATCAAAATGTTGCATTTCATCTAGGGTAATTGATCATCTTTTCTAATACAAATTGCTATAGTTTTCAATTTTCCCTATTAGCTCGTATTTGATAAAACATGCGAGCTTTTGTCTTTTCTTTAAAAGATTTTTGTGCAGGTTTATGAGTATTATAGACAACTTGAGCATTTGGTTTGGAAAAGAATCTAGGATTCCTTCTTGTTGATGGTCTTTTAGTGTTAGTTCTTCTCTTCCTATTTCGATAGTTAGAATTGTTGTTTGGTGGTCTAGGAAGGCATAATTGTTTTGACTTCTCCAAGAATAGTTGAAGTTATGGTAAACAATAAAGTTATAGATAGGATTATATAGACGTTTGGAATAGAAACAATCAAAGGAATGCCCATAGACATCACAATAGGAGCAGTAAAGATGGCACGTAACTCGTAATCTTGAGAAAATTGTTATTCTAAGGCTTGTATAGGTTTTGAGCTCTAGTCTTATTTCTAGGTGGACATGATGAAATGACGAATCAGCTTGTCTAATAGGGGGCAGACCTATTTAGACTTATGTTCAACATTATGATTAGAGTTACTTGATTCATCAATGTCTAACTTTTATTGTTTTGAGTTAAAATCATTTTTCAAAGTTTGAAAATTTGGACAAGTTTCAACAGGTCTTTTGCGACCAGAGACAAACTTGATAGGTTTAAAAGTTTTTGTTTACTTGGAGTTATTGGGGAAAAAGCTTATTCCAGTTCTATCATGAGAATTGGTCTTACTTTCAGTAACACAGTCTTCAAAACATTTAGAGTTATTTTTAAATTTAGAAAACGTTTTAAAGACTGTTGATGTCTTTTCTTTTGTTTGTTCCAATTCTAACAACGTCCCTTTGTATTTCGTTTCCAGAATTTCATTTGAGTTAGACAACTCTTTCAGTTTTTGTTCAAAAATTTTAGTTTCATTCTCATGAGTTAGACATTGAGAAGTGTACTCTTCAGTATTTTGTTTGATCATATGACTTAGGGTTTCTATCTTCTGTGTAAGATCTTTGACAATCTTATCAAGCTTAGTACTTTTCTTGAGAGTTTTTGTGCAGTGTGTGAATGTAAGGAGGTTCACATTATCGGAGTCACTAAGTGTGCAGTGTGTAGTGTCCCCTAACGATTCATTTTTAGTACTCACACATCCATTATCATCAATAATAGATCATTCCCTTTGACTCACACACATCGCGTTTGAAGCATGATCAGCATTCTCAAGTAACAAAGTAAGAAAATCGGTAGGAATAGCATTATTCAACATAGCATGATAAGGTTCCTTATCATCAATGTATATGATTTTAGCAAAGAAGTACAATACAAGGGTCATACGTGTTAGATGACTCAAGTTCATCAGTTTTTTATTCACTTGAGTCATCTGAAGTCTTGCACAAGTTAGCCCTATTGTTCTTGTTCTTACTCAGATTAACTCTACAGTCACTTGCTAAGTGTCCTAACTTTCCACATTTATAGCATTCAGTATTCTTAAGATCTCTACTAGGGTTGTTGTCAAGTGTTTTCTCATGAGGCCTATTATTAGAGTTGTTTGGATAGGTAGGTTTGCCTTGTCTATTTTCAATTTTATTTCTAAACTTCACAATTTTCTTGAAATGTTTAGACATTAAGGTAATCTCATTATCCAAGTTCTCTAAATTACAATCCTCATTACGATCTAAGTCAATTTTAGGTAAATGGAATTCGGTTTTAGTCAACTTAGAGGTAAAGACAAGATTGGAAGAAGCCTATTTCTTATTGGTCTGAGTTAATTGTTTCTTAAACTCTAATTCCATTTCCACAGTTCTTAGCTTGCTACTGAGGAGTTTGTGGGTAAGGTTTTGATCATCCATCTCCTCAATTGCATAGCGCTTATTGTCAAACTTTTGTGGAAGTGACCTTAGAATTTTAGAGATAATTTCTTTCCTATCATAAATTTTCCCATTAGCATGCAATTTAGTCACTATGTCTGTCAACCTAATGTAGAAGTCATCAAATGAATCAGTCTCAGTCATGACTAAAGTGTTGTACTACTGGATTAATATTTGGGTTTTAGTAGCTTTAACACATGTGTCTCCTTTATGTCTAGTCACTGGGGTGTCCCGTGCTTCCATAGAGGTAGTACAAAATGAAATCCTTTTAAATTTATGTTCATTAGTAGACATGAATATGACATTTTTTCCTTTGTTATTGTTAAGGGAAGTCTGTTTCTCTTCTTTAGTGAATTCACTCAGTAACTTTCTAATCCTCATAGTACTTCCTTCAGCGGCTGGTTTAGTGGGAAAAGTATAACCATTTTCAATAGCATCCCAAACATCATCTCCTAATGTCCCTTGAATTAAGGCAACCATCCTCACTTTCCAGTAAGGGAAGTTGGTTCTATTAAAGAGAGGGAGTCTGGACAGGTTACCTAATCTATAAAATTTCTCGTCCATTATTTGTTTTGAGAAAACAATTTTAGAAACTCAAGATCTAAATAATTTCTAAAACAAAAGATCTGATACCAATTGAAAAAGTACCACTTAAGTTGTTTCATTCAAGATTAAACATTCTAAATGGCTCCAAACAATTTTTTGAAGAAACTCTTTTCTTTAAAACAAACAGCAAACACAAGATGTGTAAAAAAGAATTATGAATGATGTATTTCAGATATTACATATCCAAGTTTTGAAAATCAAAACTAAAACAGTTTTAAATTAGCACGCCAATAGAAAGAGATGAGAGGAAGATTAAGTACGCAAGTGCACAAAGATTTTAACGTGGTAAAACCCCACCCAATTGATGATACATCCATGAAGATCTCTACACCTCAAAAAAAATCCACTAAAATAGAATCATAGATTACAAACTATTTAACAATCTAAACACACAATTAGACCTAATCTAAGCTCAGAAAATATACCTGCTCCTCTGGATTATTCTGACTTCTTCTAAGGCTCTGATGTTGTAGATGTTCTCTCAGCTTTGTAACTCCACTCCTTTTATCTTTACGTCGTCTCTTAAAGTTCAAAATCTCTATACCAACACATTTGAGTGTTGTAGTGTGAAAGTGTTGTGATGTGATGTGCCTAATACATGCATGCAACTCACACACGCTTATTACAGACAAAATTAGTATCAAATTACCAAAAAAAATCTAATATGCAACAGAAATTTCCAAAATCATCTTGATCGAAACTCTTATACTTTTTTATCTTTACTTTATCCGCAGATCAAGAGAGAACCTTGCTATATAAAAGAGCCAAGATCCTAAACACTTTCTTTATTACAAAATGTACAAATATTTCACAAAATGTGAAATATATGAAAGTGTAAATCGCCAATCAAGATCTCAACTAGATCTAAGTCTGGATATTCTCAGAAACTGAAATAAAAAATGATTTGGTTGGTTTAGGTTTTGAGATCAACATAAGAGTTTAAAAACTGCTGACAAAATAAAGATTTCTCAAAAGAAGAAATCAAACACAGTAATATCTACATGATATGTATCACATAGTCTCAAACCTCAACTTTAATGATAGAAAATGAGATCTGAAAAACGTGACTTAGTTGGACAAGAGATTAAGAACTAGAAAGGATGGATCTTCTCAAATCTCGAACTAACTCAACACTCGGAAGGGTTTTCTGGTGAAAATTTTGTTGGAGTTGGGTTAGGGTTTTATTTTTTTCTCTCTCTATCTCCTCTCTCTTTTTTCTCTCACAGGTGAAAATGATCCAAAGATCGTAAACGTTGCACATATGAAACCTATTTGTACTAGAGCATGAAATGCTTGGGAATGACAAAGTAAATCAATGATCAGGATTGAATACAAATGATCGAAGTAAATCTAATGGCTGACGATGCACCGCTATTAAACACACTTTGATTGGTTGAAAGGTTTAACACATGGGTCTCTTTGGAAGACATGCAGTCCATTGATAAAATTGATCAAACGGTTCAAGTAAAGTCTCATATATATGAGGTAAAGAAAACACAAATCTAACAATTATAATACCAACATGTGTAAGTCTACAATCAACTGAAAAACATGTGTTTTTTAAGAATGAAAGAATTCAAATTTCCCCCACAATATTATCTAGCGCTTTCGGTTTCTACCCAAGCAAAGTTTTAGGCACTTAGAGAAATTATAAAACATCCCCAAAACATTATAAAATCCAATTTTAAATGTTTAAAAATTAGTTTAATAATTCCTTAAATTATTTAAAATAACCCAAAAATTATAGAAAATCATTTTAATGGGATCTAACACACACACACACACAAACACACACTCCCATATTATGAAGAATGCAACACATAAATGCAATCCTAGGTGAATGTGTTGGTGTTCAACCTTTAGGAAATTCAAAGGAATTCAATTTTAGAGTCTGAAGGTTTTCTGGTAGACTAGGACATGACTAAATTTTGTCACTATTTCCAAACTAGATGAGCACCTATATAATATAGACTCAAGTGAGCCAAAGATATAGGGTGCTTCACAAATCACGTAGAAATAATGAATAAAGGAATAGAATTAATGCACTATGAAGAAAATAAAAGTTGTTATTGCGGTGATCCAGAACCGATATAACGGTATATAGAGTCACTATAGTGGTGGGAGTTTGCCACCATATAGGGAAAGGAGCCAACTTTTAGTTCTACCTTAAAGTTTAGGGTCTCAAAAACACGAAAGAGATAAATATATAGGGCTAAAGTGCAAATAACCAAAAACCCCAGAACCACTTAATCCATTAAAAAAGTTACAAACAAGGGTCGATTGTCTAAAGGTCTCTACAATAATATTCAACCGGACAAAGGTGTTAGGCAATCAGACAAATCCCTCTAACACCAGATCTTATCCAAATCTTTTCCCAGACATTGATAAAAAAAATCAACGGCTAAGGTCCTTGGGCCGATTGGCTATTTAACCCATCAAAAATTCTATAAATAGAGGTACCCGCCAAATTTAAAAAGGGATTCTAGAGCTAAAATTTTATTTGGTTTTCTTACTTTCTTAATCCCCGAGTGCCCAAGATACTCGAGCTCATTCCTAAAAAGTTTTGAAGGACTTATACTTCAGAGGAGTCACTTTTTCTAAAGGAAAAGCTTGTACTTCCAAGGAGTCTCCCCCAAAAAGTTTCTTACTTCTTAAAAATTGCTTTTGAAAAATAACTATAGTCAAACCCCTATAGAAATTCGGTAAACCTCAACATTTCTAGCCAAAAGCTTTGCCCAACTAAAATTCACCAAAAAGTATGGTTTTCCCCAACGTAAAAAATTGACTTACATCACGAGGATAAAGAACCTAGCCTAGAGTTTTGTGTAACTCCCTATATATATTGTGAATATTTTGGTACCCTCTCTAACTCGTCCCCCTTTAGGGGACCGGGTATGAAATTTGCAACAGTTATATTTGTTTAAAGCCTAGTTTCCTATACAACACCACACTCGTATCATGAATTGACATGATCATATTCTAAAATAATACAAATCAAATTGCATGATTATAAAATACAAACATGAAAATATACTTTTCAAAATAATTTCTCAAGAGAGTGCCATTAAGCTACATTCAACATGAAACTTTGCAGGCCAAAGTGTAAAATTCATCTACACTCGCTATTCCTCTGAGCGAACAAAGCTTCTCACTACGTAGCAACCCGAATATGTGTTTTTATTTCAATAATTGTTAATCACAGGTATTTCATCAACGTATAAAATTAGCATATAAATATATCAATCCCATAAAGTGGAAATGCTATATTAAGGACTAGGTAACATAAATACTGATATGACCAAGAGTAACCTCATCCTGCTACGAGAGACATTAGCATCCACAACCGAGTTCCCAAAGGACCCCACTTTGGTCGTACCCAAGACTCATTCAGATTAGGGTCGGTCTCATCATCCACATCCTCGGACATCTTGTGAACTGAGATCTTAACAGATCATTTCATCAGCGAAGACTTATCTTGTCCTCTAATTCAGTCGACACTTGGTAATGACTTGTATAGCACATCTCGACCTGACACCTTTAATCGAGACCACACTTATCACTTGCCAGCATGAAATCCCATACTACATCAATAACCTTGTACTCGATCAAGTCGAGACCCCTCCAGATGGCATCTACATTATGAGAAGTAAAAATTCCCCTGATGGAAAATCCTACATGAACAAGTCTGTTATAACAAGATTATCCCCTCACGTAAGGGAATCTTGCATCATGATTAGTTAAATGTGTGAGGGACATGTGTCAACTAGCTATTGAGAGCCCTTCATGCATATGCTGATTATATGCTTGGGGGTACATTACATCCCCAAGGCACTATAAATACACTTCATCTTCTATATTGTAAAGGATCGATTATTCACAACCCAGTAAAACTCTATCAAATTGCTTAATGAGAGAGAAAAGATCGAGCGTTATATTTACAGGCCATTAGTGCCATTATTATAGTGAAAACCACCATTCACACTGCACAGTGGACGTAGGCTCTACCTGAACCACTTAAATTCAGGTGTTCTTCAACTTTTCCTCATCTCTCTCTCCATTGTTAAATTTTTATATTTTTTCCATTGTTGTACTGGTGTGAGTTCATTCATCACCTAGACATGGTGATACTAATTCTGGTATCATCATTCTGGTACCGTCTGTGGCAATGGGATAGACATTATTTTCCCTTTTTTCTATAGCTACTCTATCAGATTCTCTGGTGGTGGTACTATCTCGTCCATTGGTGATCTTGAACCACCATTAAAAGAGCTCTGGGTGAGTTTTAGCTCATTTTTTGCTCTTCCAGCTTACCACAAGTACCTCAGTGATTTTTATGATTATTAAAATTATCTGGAAGGTAGAAGATCCACTAATTATGGGTGGTCCTAGTACCAACCAGGCTCCTCCTCAGTCAGAAATGGCTGAGGTAGCAGCGGCCCTACGCTGCTTACTAAACATTCAATGACAGATGTAAGCAACCCTTGCTGCTTTCACCTAAATATGGCAATTAGGCCTACAGACGCTGGAGATCAGCTAATAACTCTGGCCACTAGAGAAGGTGATGTAGATTAAATGGATAGGGGACCACCCGAGGCTCCACATAGATATCTCCTCCCTCAACACCGGCACTAGGACGTAGCCGACCCTAGGTGTTTATGCTTAGGGAGGCTGGGTCAAGAAATCCCTGATGATGAGGATGACTAGTATGATGATGAGTACAAAAGGGAATACTGGGAACCTTATAAAAAATTTAGAGGCAGTGTATGACTAATCCAAGCCAGCGGGGCTGAGTGTGGTAGGTCGAGATGAGAGTGTAGGCCCATGGCATCAGAATTAGATAGGTTGAGTAGGGGGCGGCCTTTGATAGGCTCAGCCTAGCAGCAGAAGATCTGAGGAACCGCCTCTTTAAGTGCAGAAGTATTATAGGATCCCAAATGAATGATAGATTTGATGATGGTCGGCCTTTAAGAGGCCAATACGAGGAGCAAAAAGAAGTCAATAACCGATAAAGGACATCTCCTACGGATAACCAGTTCGTCCGAATGCCAGAGAGAAGCCGGAGATAATGTAAGCCAATCCTATATTGTAGTGGCAGTCAAAAGACCCTCGAACGATTCTATTCAGAGGTTAGAAGATAAAATAGGGGATATCTTGAAGAGCCGAGACCCCTTGTAATAATTTTACTTTGAAGGATCACCCTTCGTGGCTATGATCGTCAGTTATTCAACCTTGGAAAAATTCAAGCCCTCCGTGGTCACTCCCAAGTATGATGGGAGCACTAATCTAGTCCACCACGTGGAGATGTACCAGTCAGCTACCGACATTTACTCAGTCTCAAATGAGATGAGGTGTCGTGCCTTCTCAAGCATATTAACTGGAGAAGCCCATGTTTGGTTTACATCACTTCCTAATAACTCATATGATAATTTCAAACAGCTCACAAAGAGATTCATACACAACTTCTTCTTTGGGGTGAGACCCCAAAAGCAGACAACACACCTGTTGTACATCAAGCAGGGGAAGAATGAGACTCTCAGGGAGTATATTGCGAGGTTAAACAAAGAAAAGCTAGAAGTCTAAGATTATAAGGAAAACATCACAATTACAACTCTATTTGTAGGTCTACAAAAAGGAAAACTACTTTGGAAAGTTACTAAAGACCCACCAAAGTCGATGGCCGAGCTATTGGCAATGGATGGCAAGGTCATGAATGCTAAAGAGGCTATGACAACAAAGAATGAGGATAAGAAGGGAACAAGCAGTGGAGGCAATTTCCAGAAAAAGAACAAGGACAGAAAAAAATGTCAATGTATGACAAATTTGTCGATTACACTCCTCTGAC
This sequence comes from Sambucus nigra, assembly GCA_949130495.1. NCBI lineage: Eukaryota > Viridiplantae > Streptophyta > Magnoliopsida > Dipsacales > Adoxaceae > Sambucus > Sambucus nigra. The sequence goes on along the minus strand of OX422214.1, from coordinate 171,502,097 downwards.
AATCAGCTGTGCGTACATCCTGAATGAGATAAAAAATGATCGATCTCTGAGGTGGCCTGAGAAATTAAAAGCTCCTTCGCATAAGAGAAAAAATAATCTATGGTGTGAGTTCCACCAAGACCATGGGAACCTAACCGACAAGTGTTTAGCTCTCAAGGATGAAATTGAGAAAATGTTGAAGGATGGGAAATTGAGAAAGTATGTAGACAATCGCAGTTCAAAGGGTGGTCGAGATGACTGATGATACGAGAAATCGCCCATAAGACGTTCTCGTACCAACAAGTCAACAGTAAAGTGTATAATAAGTAAATAAAGTGAGTAGAGAGAAGGCAATATATAGAGTGGTTCAGCCCCTAAAATAGGCCTATGTCCATTGTGTTGCCCCGTTCTCATTATATGTGTTACATTGTACAATATAATCATGCCTAAAGAGGCATACAAGTATGAGAATAAAGGAGAGTACATGATGATTGATCATTCTGGTGTGCTAGAGAGGTCGTCGCGGTGTGGATGAACAGCCCCCAAGTTGAGTGCTGAGGCTGTGTAGGGAGAATCGGTATTGTGGAATCTGCCCCGGGTGTGTATGGAATCGATCCCCTCATTTTGAGGTGTGGTCCTCTATTTATAAGAGATATGTCCACATGTAGAGATCACGTGATGTATATAAAGTCGGGAGTTGCAATGGATGGATGTTGTCTATAAGGCAAAGGTGTCGTTCCCCGTACTGGTAGGATCCCCGACATGTTAGTGGGGCCGCACCCTATAATAAGGAGGGTCGTGCGCCCTGTATTCGGTTGATCCGCATCCCGAGTTCAGTAGGGGATGCGCCCTATGTTGATGAGTGTCATGGCATGTAGCCTATGCAGTGCAGAATATCTTCGGCGGTATGGTGCTATATTTGTACTATCAATAAGCCCCCAAGTTGTAGTGCTAAAAGAATTCAATTGGGGATGAAGCTTAGTTCAGTCTTCTTAGGTGTCACGGTACTTCGAAGGCGATGATTCATCTTCCGCGCTCTCTTATATAAATTGTTTCTAGCCTTAGACTTCATTATGTTTCCAAAACTTTGAGAGCAAATCGAGAGAGAATTTTGTTCTTCCTTTCTCTTACGTTTTTCGGCGACATTCCAAGACTGTGTGTGGTGGTGCAAGGCGGTCTAAAGCTGAGCATTGCAAGTTTCTTAACTTCCGGGTAATTTTTCAACCAATAACCTTTTAAAATAGCTTTTGAAGCTCGTAATTCCTCTTTAAATACACAAACATAAGAGCTTCTGCGTTGCTTGATAGAAAATTAGGTTTCAATTGAATAATCTGCTATCACCCTAGAATCGAACACACATGAATGATAAAACAATCGTTATAATTATTTGAATCAATCTGCGTATGCTGAACTAAACCCCTGATCCTCGAGATGCCATGAAAATCATATAACTGTTCTTGCTGATCATAAACAAACTCTTCGTATTCTGTGTATTTGATCTTAAAATGATTAAACTTTAGATACTTAACTGTTTAAGAGAGAGGTCGTGGCATGATAGAATATCAATAATCTAAGGTTTTGAATATTTCGTTTTGCACCTTGGCCGCGGCATACAGTGGGCTCCTTAACGTAGTAATTAGCCACGATGCTGCAGTACATATCCAATCAATCTGCTGTGGCGGTAGTTGTCTTATAGGGCTCTGAATCCCCACACTTGCATTCCCTGATAAATATTATGATCATATAAACTGCGTTTGTGTAGAATCATATTAAAATCGAATTGTTCTTTGATGTTCCTTGAGCACACACTTCACATTCTTGGTCTTCGATCCTTAATCAAATCAAACATTTTGATAACTGTTTGAGAGAGAGTTCGCGGCATGTTAAAATATATCTAGTAATTTTGGTGATGGCTTTAGCCTGTAGACTATAATCCCTCATTTTAGTAAGATGCTGCGGCACTATAAGCTCCCAAGATGATATAGGAGATGGTTGCGGCCAGTAGGGTCAGAGGGTAATCCATTAGGTTCAATGAATAGGGCTAGCAGTGTTTTAGCCTATTAGTAACTACAATAGGGATATGTTATGGCGCTAATTATCTTTTAGGTCCTGAACCCCACATCCATTTGGCTAGTCTTATTGATCACTTATATTCACTTATTCGTATAACTAATCTTTATGTGGCTTCTTAAAGTCTTTTTCAAGCCATACTAGCTGCGGCGCCTAACTGTGGACTCTATTTTTCAGGTACTGCTGCAGCCATATGAACTTGGACCCGAACGAATTTCTGAGAGGCTTTTGGGAAAAGCATTTTGGAACCTCCCCTCCTGAATTTTCTTTCGTGCCCCCTCTGAGGTCAATAGGGCCTTGCCAACTGAAGGATTGCCCCAACTACGTAATACTAGACTCAGACTCTACGGATTCTGTGTCTAGGAAGGATTTTGAATCCCCACTAATGGAAGAGGAAGTCAATTCAAGTAATCATCCATTGGGTGTAGGAGATGATGCCGCGAAAGTTATGGATAACCCATCCGGTCCATTTGGGAGAACTGAAAGGCCCCTAGCTGCGCTTGATATCTGCAGCATCATGACCCAAGACTGGGTTGACCAGGTGGCCGAGAAGTGTAAATGATAAGTGTAAGACCGATGCTCAAGCTAGTCGAGATGACGATGAGTCGGACGACTGTGATGAAGATGACCCTAACCTCCCTCCTAAGTTTACTGATCTAAAGGGTCATCTCAATATGATCTCTAATGAGGTCAAGATGATCTATGGGGGGCTTACTAGGGGAGGAAAGGATATTGCAGATAGGAAGGCACATGTGGCCGAGGTAAAAGTTATTCCACCAAAACCTAATACTGTCAACTTAGCTACAGTTCAGCCTGTCAAAGGTAAGAGAACTAATGTTGATATTAATACCTTGGTTGTTAATTTTTTAAGATTAGATTTCATGGAAATTTTAGCTCCACGTGATGACCCTTTGGTCATCACTACTTTGGTACATGGGTACGAGGTCCAAACGATTCTGGTAGACGGTGGCAGCTCAGCCGATGTGATGTTTTGGAATTATTACAAAGGTCTAAATCTGAGCAAGAAGAGGTTGATTTCCTATCACCAACCCTCATCGGCTTTAGTGGTGAAAAGGTGCAACCCTGGGTATATATGAAATGGAAGTGAGAAAGGGAAATAGTTGGTCGAAAGGTCTTGCAAGGAATATTATCTTATTTATCATGGATAAGAACGTCTACTCGACCTATAATATAATTCTCGAAAGGGAAGACCTCAAGGAATTTGAGGTCGTCCCCTCAACAATCCACCAGATAATTAAATTCCCGACCCCTTATGGGGTAGGGGAAGTTCAGGGGGGCCAAGTTGAGTCACACGAATGCTACTTTAACTCAATCGAGGAAAGAGAAGCTTATAAAAGGGACACTACGACCTACAACATTGATACCTTGGACCCTAGAGATGAAAATAATATAAAGAAGGGAGAGGCCGCTTAGGAGGTAGAATACGTCTTCCTCAAAGAGGATGAGCCAAAAAAAATAGTCCAAATCGATAAATCCCTAAATAATGAGGTTAAAGATGAGCTGATAAAGATGTTAGAGAAAAGACAGAGTATCTACGCTTGGAGCCATTAGGAAATTCCAGACATTCATCCTAAGGTCCTTTGCCACAAGATCAATGTGGATGAGAATGCAAAGCCGATCAAGCAGAGAATTAGAGTATACTCTCGAGAAAAGTATGATGTCAATCAGGAAGAGGTGAAGAAGTTGGAGAAGGTTGACTTCATCAGGGAGGTCATTTACCCTGAATGGTTGTCATCGTCCCCAAAGCTAACAGAAAATGGAGGATGTGTGGTGATTTTACGGATATAAATAAAGCCTGCCCCAAAGATAGCTCCCCATTGCCAAAGATAGATCAGATGGTTGATGCTACTACCGACCATGAATTAATAATCTTTATAGATGCCTACTCAGGCTATAATCAAATATTCAAGGATTTGGGCGACGTAGAGAAGACATCCTTAATAACTTACAAGGGGACCTATTGCTATAAGATCATGCCCTTCGAATTGAAAAATGTTGGGGCAACATATCAAAAGTTAGTGAAAAAAATACTTGAGGACCATATTGGAAAGACGATGGAAGTGTATCTCGATGACATGTTGACGAAGAGACTCAAGGCTGACACTCACGTGGCCGACCTTGGGCGTACTTTGGACACGATGGATGAGTATAGGATGAAACTCAACCTCGCTAAGTGTGTTTTCGGTGTGGGAGAAAGAAAGTTCTTAGTCTTCATTGTGAATCAAAGGGGGATTGAAACCAACCCCCAAAAGATCAAAGCTTTGTTGGAGATGAAGACTCCCACAATAATAAAGGATGTGCAGTTGACAAACTAGACGAGTGATCGCATTAAACAGGTTTGTATCTAGAGCTACTGATAAATTCCTTCCTTTCTTTAAAGTGTTAAGAAAATCTTTTGAATGGAACGATGAGTGTAATAAGGCCATCCAAGATTTAAAGTCCTATCTCGGCTCTCCACTCTTGTTATCTAGACTAGTCCAAGGAGAGAAGGTGTATCTTTATCTAGCGGTTTTGAAGTTGGCCATTAATGCCACTATTGTCAGAGAAGAGGATTAAATTCAGAAACTAGTGTACTTTAACAGCAAGGCCCTCTGAAAGGCCACGCAAAGATTCCCCAAAATAGACAAGTTGTCCTACACTATCATCCATGTCTCAAGGAAGATGAAACCCTATTTAAAGGCATATACCACGGTGGTCCTCACAGACTCATCCCTCAGACAGGTCATCCATAAGCCTAAGAATTAAGGAGGGCTAATGGCCTAAGCAATTGAATTAGGGGAATCTGATATCTTCTACCAGTTGAGAACGACCATTAAGGGGCAGGCCCTGATAGATTTCATAATCGAGTTCACCTGGGAGGAGACCGATACTGAAGAGATTGAAGCTACAGCTTGTGAACAAGAGCTCAAGGTGTGTCCTCCCCTGGCCGAGATCGAGACGAGTTCAGTAATAAATAAGGTGTCTGAGAATGAGGAGGAGCGATACCTCTTCAAAAATGGAACCCTAGAAGAGGGTGATTTTTTCTCAAAACTGTACTGTGAGGAACCTCTTTGTTAATGGATCTTCGTGTGAGAACGAAAGTGGATTAGGATTAATTGTGTCAGCCCTAGATGGGACTGATATAGAATATGCACTGAGGTTTATATTTAAAGCCTCCAATAATTAATCAGAGTATGAGGCTCTCCTAGCAGGCCTCTCCCTTGTTAGGACAGTGAATGTCAGCTAACTCGTTATCCATAGTGATTTTAAGTTGGTTGTTAACCAAATTTGAGGGGTATATGAGTCCAAGGACGAGAGAATGGCCAAGTAACTAGTAAGGGTGAAGACAACATTAAAGCATTTTAGCTAAGTGAAGCCTAAGAGGATACCCCGACTAGACAACAATTGAGCCGACGATCTGGCAAGGTTAGCCTCGGCCACTAAAACTGAAATTAGAAAAACGGTCCCAATAGTGATTCTCCATTGACCGACCATTGAAGGAAAAGAAAATACAATGGAATTTTGCTTCAAATTGATTATGGGAGCTTCTTAGATGGATCATATCATACGATATATTAAAGAGGGGGAATTACCAGAGTCAAGAGCTGAGAGAAAGAAGTTGGGGTATAAAGAAACCAAGTTCTCCCTTATAGGAGACATATTATACAATAAAGGGTTATTGATTCATCTACTCATATGTGTCCATCCATTTAAGGTAGATTACATTTTAAAAGGCATACTTGGAGGGTCCTGATTTAGTCATATTGGAGAGAGGTCATTAGCTAAGAAGATCATCACTCATGGTTACAGGTGGCCGACGTTGGCCAAAGATGCAGCTGTATATGTTAAGAAGTTTGATAAGTGCCAGCAGTATGCCACCATACCCCATTAACCTCATCAGCCTCTTACCACTATTACTTATCCTTGGCCATTTGTAGACTGGGGGATTGATTTGGTTAGGCCATTATCAAGAGCTATTAATAATTATTGCTATTTGATTGTAGTGATTGATTATTTTTCAAAGTAGGTGGAGGCCGAGCCAATGATTACATAAAGCCTTTCAGTTTATCTGAAAAAACATCATCTGTAGGTAAGAACTACCTAATACCCAGATTTCTAATAATAGGATGCAATTCAAGAACCTTTCCCTAAAGAAATATTACGAATGAATTGGCATCAAGAAGTTCTTCTTTAGTAATGGCCGACCCTAGGCCAATGGGCAGGAAGAAGTAACGAACAGAACAATTATTAATGGAATCAAGAAAAGATTGGAGGATACCAAAGGGAGGTGAACTGGGGAGGTGTATGTTATTCTATAGGCTTACAAAACGACGAATAGGACTTCAATCGGGGAAACTCCATTTATGTTAGCTTATGGCTAAGAGGCAGTGGTACCAACCGAGGTAGATCTCCCAATACACAGGGTTCAGATGTATGACCCAAAAGAGAACGTTACGGAGCGAAGACTTGACTTGGACCTTGTGTAATAAAGAAGATAAGATGTTGAGGTTTGGCAAGCTACCTATCAGTAAAGGACATCGAAGTTCTACAATAAAAGGGTAAAGGCTTCGCTGCTGAAGGTGGGAGACCTTGCCCTAAAAAAGACACGGCAGAAACCCAACAAGCTTCACCCGAACTGGAATGGTCCGGATAGAGTGGTTAAAGAGGTGTTCCCAGGGATGTATCGATTGGAAAACTTATAAGGAGAGCCATTCTCCAACTCGTGGAATGTCGGCCATCTCAAAAAATACTACCATTAAGATTTCAATTTTTATTATCTCTTTTTACTTCCATTGTGGTACATGTATATGAGAATTAGATGATGAATGAAATTCAACGAAAATTTCCAAGTGTTCCCTCATACATTGCCTATTTATTTGTATATTTTTTTCTTTTATGTATCAGCTTATCTTAAGCTATAACACATCATTTGTGGTGAAGTAGCTCTAAGTTGCTCTCGGTGACATGACAGTCCAGACAGGGTTGACCTCATTCATGGACTCTCAACAACATCGAAAGAATTAAAAATCACCTAAGTGTGGTTAATTTTAAACATCATTAACTTGGTGGAAACTCTCTCTCTCTCGGTCGAGACGAAAATGCATGTACAAGACGACACTCATCCATACACTCTCAAAATGACGAGAGGGGACTTATGACCTAACACCATAATTTAGTGGATTTAAATTTAAAATTATTTAGTTATGGTTCATTTATTAAACATCTTTAACTTGGTGGGAACTCTCTCTCTTTCTCTCTCTCGGCCGAGACGACAATGCATGGACAATGATATGCCCCAAGTGTCACCTCGGCTCAGAAACTATAACCTCGGCCAAGACATTGCTGAGGTTGAAAATGCCTTGGATCAGTGACAATAGGCCTCGGCCATAGCAGGGTCGGCCCTGGCCAACACCACTACCAACCTCATCGAGGGGAGACTGCATGAATCAGTGGGGTCAGCAGTTCATCAGTTCACCTGGGAATGACAACCTCGGCCAGGGGTAGGCCGAGGTTACAAGGAACCACTTATACAAAGGTCAACCTCATCAGTAAATCAGTCGATGTTCCAGGCATATTCCAGCTTAATCGTGGCCCAGGCCGACCTTAACACCTTACCTCGGCTTCACTTAAGTCGAGACCATGACAGCTCATCTCGGATTTGATAGGCAGTTAGACCTTACCAACCTCGGACTCTTCCAGGCCGAGGTCATGACCAAGCATAGAGGCCGAGCACTTATTAACATGGATAAGGACACGTGGACACGATTCAGTTATAACAAATCATTCCCCTCACGTGGGGGGAATATTTCATCATCATTCTCTACATGTGACAGTGAGATGTCTTCATCAGATTGGCTAGATCAACACGCACATGCTCATTGCATGCGTAGGGGGTACATTACACCCCCAGGTACTATATAGAGAGGTCACCCTCTACCTTGCAAAGAATCCAAAATTAGCAACCCTAGCTAAAACTCTGTTCAAATACACAGTAGAGAGAGAAAGCTTGAGAGATTGTATCTATAGCCATTAGAGCCCTCATACAGTGATACCCATCATACACTTGCACAGTGGATGTAGGCCAGATTGGCTGAACCACTTATATTTCGGTGTGAATCCTCTTTTCCTCACCTCCTTCTACTATATGCCTTTATGCTGCCATTGTTAACATTGAATTGAGCTCACAAACACCTTGAAGGGTGGTGCTGTTTCCAGCATCATCATTTTGGGGCCGTCTGTGGGAACGAGAAGCTGTCTCTTCCTCTTCTGCAGCTTAACCTCACTGGAGACTCTGGTGGTGAACCAGGCACCACCCCTTGGGTGGAGATGTTTCACCATTGAAAGAGGCCCTTTAAGGTATTAAGCTCACCTGCTACTCAAGCCCTTTATTGTTAACACATGGCACCAGAATTACCACCGCCTCTTCCGCAGCCTGGTGGGGGGGGGGGCTTGGTTCCAGCCAGGCACCGCCTCAGTCCAAAATGGTGGAGGTAGCTGCAGCCTTGAGGTCTTTAGATGCAATGCAATAAGCTATGCAGGAGCAGTTTGCACAGCTCAGCCAAACTATGATGAGGCCACCTGGAGTTTCACCGGAGATGATCACTCCGACGGCTGTCCAGCCTCATCCTAACGCCAGGGGACCACCCTAGGCTCCAATGAAGGACCAACCTGCACCCCAGTGAAGGAGGGACATTGCTGACCCTAGGCGCTTACGCCTGGGGAGGCAAGGAAACCCTTGCCCGGAGGACAGGTATGACGATCTAGAGGCGGAAGAGGTCCCAGAAGATTATTGGGAGTCGTATGAGGTTTCGAATAATACGGTACGTCCTCTTCAGCAGTGTCGAGGTTGTGTCGGCCGAAGAGGTGAAGAGGCCCAACAATGGGGATCAACTTTTGATCAATTGAGCAGAGGGTCAGCCTTTGAGAGGTTGGGCCCAGTGAATGACCTAAGACAGAGATTATCAAGGTCGAGAAGTGCAGCCGGATCGCAAAGAGGAGACAGACAAGGTCGTCCTGACCAAGGCCGACCCCATGAAGTCAGGGGCAGAGACCAGGAAGAGGTCAACAGTCGAAGTTGTGTTGCGGTAGGGTAACCCTCAGTCCATCCCTTGGAGGTGGCTGGGGACAACCTCGGCCAGGCCGATGGTAGGAGACCGTGGAATGACTCTATCCAACGTCTTGAGGAGAAAATAGGAGACCTCATCAAAAGTAGGGATCCATTGCAAAGGGGTTACTCATAAGACTCTCCATTTGTAGCTAAGATAGTGAGCTTCTCGACCCCTGCTAAGTTCAAACCACCCGTGGTGTCTCCCAAGTATGATGGTAGCACCAACCCTGTTCATCACATTGAGATGTATCAGTTGGAGGCGGACATCTACTCGCTACCTGATGAGATGAAGTGTAGGGCCTTCTCTGGGACCTTGACAGGAGCAGCACACAACTGGTTTACTTCTCTTTCGAAGAATTCAATTGAGCATTTCAAGGGCTTGGCTGAACAATTCATTCACAACTTCTGCTTTGGGGTAAGACCTCAAAAGAAGACCACTCACCTACTATATGTCAAGAAAGGCAAGGACGAGAGCCTAAGAGACTACATCTCCAGGTTCAACAAAGATAAACTCAAGGTTGAAGATTACGAAGAGAATATAGCCATGACCGCCCTCATAGGAGGTCTTCAGAAAGGGAAATTATTGTGGAAACTTGCGGAAGACCCTCCCAGGTCTATGGCCGAGTTACTGGCAACTGCGGGGAAAGTCATGAATGCCGAAGAGGCAATGGCTGCCAAGTATGAGGATGAGAACCGCGGTAGTGGCGAAAAGTCCCAAAGAAAGAAAGATGGAAAGAAGAGGTCAGCCGATGACAAGTTCGCTCACTATACTCCTCTAATCGTGAGCAGTGAGCATATCCTCAGCGAGATCAAGAATGACAGGACCCTAAGATGGCCAGAGAAACTGAAGGCCCCACCACATAAGAGGAACAAAAACTTGTGGTGTGAGTTCCACCAGGACCATGACCATGTTACAGACAGATGCTTCGCCTTGAAGGATGAGATTGAAAAGATGTTAAAGTCCGAAAAGTTGAGTAAGTATGTTGATGGTAAGGCTCCTAAAGGGGGAAGAGATGACCCTAAGAAGAGGAGAAACGGTAGATGCCGTGACGATGCCCTAGCCGAAAAAGATAATGATTCAGAAGGTGATGATGAAGACGATCCGAAGCTTCCGCCGAAAGATGACAACACCCCGATGAAGAGGGTCGGCATGATCTCCTTTCGTGTTGACACCATATACGGAGGACTCGCGGCAGGTGGCTCTGAAGTGGCTAACAGTAAATCTTATGTCGGAGAGGCCAAGTCAGTGGTCAAACTTGAAGTTGTAAATCTAACGTCTTCTGATACAGCGCAGAAGAGAAAGAAGGTGGATATGGACACCCTAACAGTTGGGTTCTCCCGATTCGACTTTAAATGTATCTTAGCCCCACATAATGACCCATTGGTAATAACAATAAGGGTGCATGGGTACGAGGTGCAGAGGATCCTCGTGGACGGAGGGAGTTCAGCGAACGTAATGTTTTGGCCTTACTTCAAGAGCCTAGGTCTTAGGAGAGCTAGGCTGGTACCCTATCATCATCCTTTAATGGGCTTCAGTGGCGAAAAGGTCCACCCATTGGGGATGTATGAGATGGAAGTACGGATGGGTGATGAGTGGCCTAAGAGGTTGACCCGGAAGATAAATTTTTTCGTGATGGACGAAAATGTCTTCTCGGCCTATAACCTCATCCTCGGAAGAGTGGCCCTTAAGGAGTTTGAAGTTGTGCTATCGACGGTCCACCAGATGCTAAAATTATTGACCCCCTATAGGGTAAGGGAAGTGCAAGGTGACCAGACCATATCACGAGAATGTTACTTCAACTCGGCCGAAGAGAGAGAGGCCAATAAGAGGGAAACCACCACCTATAGCATTGATACATTGGACCTAAGAGATGAAACAAAGTTGAAGAAGGGAGAGGCCGCAGAAGAGGTAGAATCCATCATCCTTAATGAGGACAAACCAGAAAAAACCATCCAGGTAGGCAAAGACCTAAAGATAGAAATCAAGGAAGAGCTGATAAACTTCCTGAGGAAGAGGTAGAGTGTCTTAGCTTGGACTCACGCAGACATGTCCGGCATCAACCCTGAGGTGATGAGTCACAAGCTCAACATGACCAAAGATGCCAGGCCCATCAAACAAAGATGAAGAGTTTACTCCAGGGAGAAATACGATATCATCCGGGAAGAGGTTAAAAAATTAGAAGAGGCTGAGTTTATAAGAGAAGTCATATATCCAGAGTGGCTATCAAATGCAGTCATCGTGCCCAAAGCCAATGGGAAGTGGAGAATGAGTGTTGATTTCACTGACCTGAATAGATCTTGCCCAAAAGACAGCTATCCCTTACCTCGAATTGATCAGATGGTAAATGTTACTGCAGGTCATGAGCTCATGAGCTTCATGGACGCGTATTCCATCTACAATCAGATTTTTATAGATGCAGAAGACTCAGAGAAGACAGCCTTCATCACTGACAAAGGGACATACTGTTACAAAGTGATTCCCTTTGGTCTGAAGAATTCGGGGGCAACATACTGTGACACCCCGACTAATTAGGTAGCTACTCCTTTATTAAATTTAATCAAAATGCCAAGTTAGCTCAGTTAAATAGCATCACTATCGAAAACATTTTTATAATTACTAACCACCTAGTATTTAAAAGTAAGATGCCAAATTTTAAATTAAATCTGGTTAACATGCAGTAAGAGAATTTTAAAAGAATCACATAGCCATTCACCATAATGAAGCAATGGAATAACCAATAAATAATAATAAGTTTGGAGGAAAACTCCTCACAACAATCCCATATTTGAATTAAATAAAAATACATCCTGAATTAATTACATGCCAAAAGTCGGAAAATCTGAAATATGAAATGTCTCTAATAGAAATGGGCGACATGCCCTACAACTTGTGAAAACTAAATATAGAGTCAAGACGATTGAAGCGTCTACTAGCAAGGCCCTGTAACTTCCACAACAGCTACAGCTCGTCACCTGAATGGAAATCCTATGCATGATGTCCTTGTGGGTGGGCACCTAAAAGGTTTTTACAAAAAAATATATTTGAAAGCAAACGGGTCAGAGCCCGGAAGTGGAGAGTATTTAAAAATAGCAAGTGTTTTAATAACATTAAAATAATGAATGCAAAATACATGTTAGGACGTGCACTCACATGAAGTGCTCACCTCTCGACTAATTGTGCACTCCTAACGTACCGTAGCCATCTAAGTGACATACATATCTAACCAACCCGTAATAAGTTCTACCCCTTACTACTCGATTCCCATAATACATTCTAGCGTTATAAATTAAATATAGGGCTTTACTCAAACTCGGATTCTCAATTATTAGCAATACAAATCACTACCGGTTATCCCGTTATATTTTCTCAAAACATTACCATAATTATACTCACAATACCAACATGAAAGTTCTCATTATTTAAGTTTATATTATTCGCGTCATAAATATACAATACAAGCACCCCGAGACTAAGCTGCGGTGCACACATACTCTGTTATCCATCCCGGTACATCACGTACATAAGGATCGCGCATTCCGAATCTCTCAGGAATCGTTCTCAGATAATAGCAAATCACAAAACAATGGAGGCGAACACAGTCACATCACATGGGTCACGCACATACCTACGCTCGCACGATCAGGAGACTTATTAACTTCCCAATAAGTCCTTCTCTGACCTATGTTCTCGAGGTACCAATCTAAATCCGGGCAACACAAGGATTAGATGGCCCTAAGCGAACGTAAACCTCCCGTGATAGCAAGTATGGCAGGTATGTCATACACATAAAGTCATATATACTAAGCATGCACGCATCTTAGCTATTACCATATTTTATTAGTTGTATACTTCACGTTCTTATACTCCCACACTTGTCCCCAGTTTATATATACACGTCATCCATTATCCTCACGTCGTAAATAGTTACTCACGTTCTAACCCATAAATATCATTTGGTTCAAACCACACTTCTATGTTTTACTCCCCAATATATCCCAAATGTCCCAACTATCTCAATTAGTCATCAAGGAAATGTCATCTCTACAATTAAATAAGGTTACGGAACACAAGAATTCAAATCAGGCCAAACTCTCAGCTCGTTAGAAGTCTCGTTCGAACGAGGCTGTTCGAACGAGAATTCGTTCGAACGAAGTGGGCATCTAACGAGATCTCGTTCGAACGAATGCATCGAACGGACATCCCACTCGTTAGAAGTCAAACTGTCACTCGTTAGAAGCTCATTCGAATGAGCTCGTTCGAACGACCTGGGCAGGTCTTCTAACGAGAGGCCAGTTTCGAGCCCAGAATTTCCCCTTTTCGTTTTTCCCAAATTTCTTCACCTCTAATCCCATATAAAAATCGTCCCAACAGTATTTTAAGGCTTCTAATCCACATTAAACATTCATAGGTCATAACTAAACATTAATATAGGTCCAAATCTTCCTAAACATCATCTAATCATCAAATTTCTCCAATTTTCCCCAAATCCCATGAACATGAACCCTAGAAATTAAAGTCTTCCATAGACATAATTAAATCCGTTTTTGGTGATATGAAAGATGTACTTCTATCAGAATAATTACCCTATCACAATTCTACATGCAATCTCCTCATCAAAATGTAAATTTCTAATTCCAATTCCATGGGTCTTTATCATTCTCCAAGAACAAAACAATTATATAAATTTCCTACGCATGGAAGAAACATTCTTTGCAAATAATGTAATTAAACCACTTGCCTTATTTTCCAGATTTGTTTTTCATTGAAGATGGTTGAATTCCTCTCTCTCTCTCTCTGCAGAATTCTTCTCTCTTTCTCTCTCTACAAGCTCTTCTCACAAGATGACAATGGAGGTGGGGGTTGGTTTTTGGCAAATTAGAAATAGTTTCTTAACTTCTCCCGTAGCCCACTACTTAGATTGGGGTTGGAAATGGGTTAGTGGGTTTAATGATAAGTTGTAATTAAAGTCTGATTTTCGTGGGTTTTAATTTCCAAATTTCCGAAATTACCAAACTACCCTTTGGGGTTGCCGGTTTAGCCTAAAAATGCCCCGGGACCCAAACTAAACCCCTGGCTAGTGTTTTCTGACTATTTCAACCCTTCTGGACGCGTTGGCACACTCAAAATGACCATACAGTTAATAGAAATAAAATTCACTTTTTAATTTAAATAAATACATTCCTGACGTGACTGTCACGCGCGTCCCAACAAAATTTCCCGAATTGTCGTATTTCAATCTCACGACAAATTCAACAATTTCAATATTCATATATTGCCATATATACGCATTAAAATTAAATACAAACTCACATCTCGCTAGTATTTTATCCCGGTTAATTCCCAATTAATACACATTTAATTCAATTAATCCCATAAATAAATATCACAAAAATATGGGGTATTACACATACCAACGACTTGTTAATAAGATGTTCGAAGATCAAATAGGCAAGACTATGGAGGTGTATGTAGACGATATGCTGACGAAGATCTTAAAGGCCTGCACTCATGTGGCAGACCTTGAAAAGACCTTCGATACTATGGACTTATACACGATGAAACTCAACCCAGCAAAATGTGTCTTCGGTACAGGAGCTGGGAAGTTTCTTTGATTCATTGTCAATCAAAGAGGAATTGAAGCAAACCCTGAGAAAATCAAGGCTTTTCTTGATATGAAGACACCGAGAAGTATCAAAGATGTCCAAAGACTCAAGGGGAGAGTGGCCTCACTCAACAGGTTTATTTCTAGAGCGACGAACAAGTGTCTTTCGTTCATTAAAGTTCTTAGAAAGGCCTTCAAGTGGGATGAAGAGTGAGAAAAATCTTTCAACCAGCTCAAGTCTTACTTGGGGTCTCCCTTGTTGTTATCTCAACCCGTAGTAGGAGAGGAATTGTATGTGTATCTAACAGTCTCCGAATCGGCTATCAGTGCATCCATAGTGCGAGAAGACGTTGGCATCCAAAGGCATGTGTATTTCAACAGTAAAGCCCTTCAGGGATCTGAAAAAAATTACCCTCGTATGGAAAAGTTAGCCTACGCCCTGATACATGCTTCAAGGAAGATGAACCTCTACTTCCAAGCCCATTCCATGGTTGTCCTCACCGACTCCCCACTAAGACAGGTCCTACATAAACCTGAGAAGTTCGAGAGATTGATGACCTGGGCCATTGAGTTGGGGGAGTACGACCTTACCTACCGACTAAGGACAGCCATCAAAGGGCAAGCCCTCGCAGACTTTATTACTGAGTTCACATGGGAAGAGGCCGAGGCAGAGAATGACCCAGAGGGTGCTGAAGGGTCAATCAGCAGTGTCTTCCGAGAGCAGGAAGAGGTGGCACCGAACGTCATCCGAGATCAGGAAGAGGTCGCATCCAACAAGATCAGGAGTAGAGTAGCGAAGAACGAGGAGGATCGGTACCTCTTCAAATAAGGAATCATGTCAGAAGGGGTATTCTCATCGGATACAGACATTTGGAGCCTCTTAGTTGATGGTTATTCTTGCGACAGTGAAATCAGTGCAGGGTTGATACTTTCAGCTCCAGATGGTGCCAACATTGAATACACTTTGAGGTTTAACTTCAAGGAATCTAATAATGAGTCAGAGTATGAGGCCATGATAGCAGGTCTCTCATTAGCAAAGGCTCTGGGTGTAAGACAACTCTTACTTCATAACGACTCAAGGTTAGTTATCAATCAAGTATTAGGAGTCTATGAAGCCAAAGATGAAAGGATGGCTAAGTATCTTAAGAGGGTGAGAACAATGTTAGAATATTTCGAAGAGATAAAGCTGAAGAGAGTACCTCAGCAAAGTAATAGCCACGCAGATGCATTGGCAAGGTTAGCCTCGGTGACAAAAACAGACGTCAGAAGGACAGTTTCGGTCGAGGTCTTAGGAAAAGCGACCATTGAGGAAGAAGAGGTAGGCAACCATTGTCTCAATTTGAACCTAGGAGACTCATGGATGGACCCCCTTGTAAGGTATATCAAATAGTGAGAGCTTCTCGAATCCAAGCTAGAAAGGAGGAAATTAAGGTATAGGGATGCCAAGTTCTCCATAGTAGGAGACGTCTTATACAAGAAGGGATTTCTGTTACCTCTCCTCAGATATTTGCATCCCACCAAAGTTCCCCGCGTCTTACAGGAAGTTCACGAGGGCTCTTGCTCCAGTCACATAGGGGGAAGACCCTTGGCCAAGAGAATTATTACCCAGGGATACTAGTGGCCAACCTTGGCCAAAGATGCTACAGTTTACGTGAAAAGGTGCGATAAATGTCAGAGATTATCCACTATTCCTCATCAACCTCATCAACCTATGACGTCAATCACCTCTCCATGGCCCTTCGCAGTATGGGGAATTGACTTAGTCAGACCCTTACCAAGAGCTACCAATAATTATCGGTTCCTGATAGTAGCCATTGACTACTTCTCAAAGTGGGTGGAGGCAGAGCCGATGATAATGATCACAGAACAGAAGACCTTCCAATTTATTTGGAGGAACATCATATGCCGACATGACCTCCCAAACACTCTCATCTCAGAAAATGGAACCCAGTTCAAGAACTCCTCTTTAAAAAAGTACTGCTTAAGAGTTGGGATAAAGCAGTTCTTCTCATCTCCTGGCCAACCTCAGGAAAATGGGCAGACCAAAGTCACGAACAGAATAATCCTTGATGAAATCAAGAAAAGGTTAAAAGAAGCAAAGGGAAGATGGACCGAAGAGGTCTACGCTGTGTTATGGGCCTACAGGACCACGGTAAGGACACCAACAGGAGAAACCCCGTTCATGCTAGCATATGGCTCAGAGGCCGTCATACCAACAGAAGTGGGGCTCCCAACTCATAGGGTTCAGACCTATGACCTGATAAAAATGGGGAAGAGAGAAGACTAGACCTAGATCTGATTAAAGAGAGAAGAGAAAATGCAAAAATCAGACAAGCAGCTTACCAGCAGAGAGCAGCAAAATTTTACAATCAGAGGGTGAAGTCAAGACCCATTACCGTGGGAGACCTGTTACTGAAAAAGACCTTACATAAAATAAACAAACTCCACCCAAACTGGAATGGCCCCTACAAAGTGACAGAAGAGGTTGTACTCGGGACCTACAGGCTAGAAAACCTAGAAGGGGAACCTTTTACCAATCCCTGGAATGTCGATCATCTGAAGAAGCATTACATATGATGTTGCAGAAAGTTATGTAAATGTACCATCTTATGAAGAGATTATTAATAAGAGATCAGTTTTCATGTCGATTCTTGCTTCATTGTGCTCTAATGGTAGAAATTATGAGGATAACATCTTAGGTGATGACCTCAGACCCTTACAACATCATTAAGTGGTGACAAGGTCTGAGGTCAGACACCATAATTGGATGACCTCGGACCCTTACAACATCATCAAGTGGTGACAAGGTCTGAGGTCAGACACCATAATTGGATGACCTCAGACCCTTAACATCATTAATTTGGTGAAATTAATTATGAGGATAACATCTTAGGTGATGACCTCAGACCCTTACAACATCATTAAGTGGTGACAAGGTCTGAGGTCAGACACCATAATTGGATGACCTCAGACCCTTAACATCATTAATTTGGTGAAATTACCTATGAGGATAACATCTTAGGTGATGACCTCAGACCTTTACAACATCATTAAGTGGTGACAAGGTTTGAGGTCAGACACCATAATTGGATGACGTCAGACCCTTACAACATCATTAAGTGGTGACAAGGTCTGAGGTCAGACACCATAATTGGATGACCTCAGAACCTTAACATCATTAATTTGGTGAGATTAGTTATGAGGATAACATCTTAGGTGATGACCTCAAACCCTTACAACATCATTAAGTGGTGGCAAGGTCTGAGGTCAGACACCATAATTGCATGACCTCAGACCCTTAACATCATTAATTTGGTGAGATTAATTATGAGGATAACATCTTAGGTGATGACCTCAGACCCTTACAACATCATTAAGTGGTGGCAAGGTCTGAGGTCAGACACCATAACTGGATGACCTCGGACCCTTAACATCATTAATTTGGTGAAATTAATTATGAGGATAACATCTTAGGTGATGACCTCAAACCCTTACAACATCATTAAGTGGTGACAAGGTCTGAGGTCAGACACCATAATTGGATGACCTCAGACCCTTACAACATCATTAATTTGGTGAGATTAATTATGAGGATAACATCTTAGGGGATGATCTCAGACCCTTAGAACATTAAGTGGTGACAAGGTCTGAGATAAGGCTACTAATTTATTTCCTTGGATGAATTCTATTGTACAATTTTATAATATTAGGATTTGCATTTTTAGCATATCTCTTTTATTATTTAAGTATCCATTATGAATTCATCCACTATCTTGTAATTAGTTTATTTTTATTTTTATTTTTATTTTTATTTTTATTTTTATTTTTATTTTTATTTTTATTTTTATTTTTATTTTTGTAGTTTTTATTTTAGATTCAATAAATATATTGGTCAGTGATTGTAATTAAGAGATTGTTAATGTAATTGAAGATTCCATTTCAATTTAAGGCTTAAATGGGTTTTATTTATTCCTCTCTTATTACTTTTATTTTAATCATCATATGCTTTCAATTGTTTATCTTATATTTTTTGATGACGATTATTGAGGGCTAATCTCCCATTCATGGGATGTATTTTGAATCCCTCACGAGTCCAATTTAGTTAGTTTACTTTTTGGCAAAATTTTGTTTACCTCATTTTTTTTCTTAGCTTTTACATCTTAGTTAGTACTTTAAAAATTAATATATAGTTAGTTAATTAATAATCCCTCGAAAAATCCATAAAAAATAGAAAAAGCAAAAATAGAAAAATCATAAAATATAAAATATTTGCAAATGAATTACACATGTCTTATCATATTTTGTGTTTCATCCTTAGAGTTAGATTGATACTCCCTTACTAACCCTATGCATATTTTGAGTTTATTTGTAGGTTCAAGGGAATTTTGATAGAAAAGAAGTTGCAACAACGACACACAAAAATACATTAGAGAAGCAATTTTTTTCCTATCAATCATCCTCTACGTCCACATGGCCAATCATAACACTCATTGAGAGTTCATCGGGGCCATCACTTTTACTTTCATAAGAAGGGCTATCAAATGCGACGTCGGATTTCAAAGTACTTGATGTTTTGTCCAGTTGCAACATCTTACACTGGAGGGTCTGAATACACCCCATAGGGCCAATACCCTCATGACTTCAAAAGAAGGTCAAGTTTCCATTCGACATTGAGATCATCACCATTCAGGGAGATGACTCTAGGCCACTATAGCCAATACTAGTACCACCCCTCTTCTAGACACCCATCAAGACATTAGTGATGCCTCGATAAATTTTGGGTCATCCCACTCATTCGAGTGAAAAGAGGGAGAAAGTCATCCCGGATCATTGAAAATATAGGACACATGCTAGGGTTCGATCTTGGAAAATATCAGTTGGGAATCCTCAAGACTATCGTCAAGGGAAAGGTCGGACTTTGGTACACCCCCAATGCAAAAACCCTAACAGATAGCCTCGAAAACCCTCATCAAGGTTGGAATGGTCACTTATGTCTCCAAGGAGAGGACTTCCCCTATCACGGACTCTTAGAGCTATGGTAGGATAAGACGTAAAAATACCCATGACCTATAATGCAGACCCTCTATAAGGAAGGATTTTATGTAGATTACGGGAAAATCACCATAGTCAACTAGGGAGAAATAAATGTATCATAGGTTAGAGTAGACGGTAGAAAACCCCTCAATGAGAGCCCAAATAAGAATTACCCACACTATTCCTGATTAAAACTGTCCTAATAGTTATACTGAGCTCCATCGATTCGACCATGGAATAACGCTTCAACAATTGGTACACCTCCTCGACCAACCCCATACACCTCTATAGAGAAAGGGCGATTGATAAGCATCTATAAACTCAATCTCTACCTCCGTGTGACAAGCTCTATCATTACCTAACTTGAGACACTGACTGTAGTCAAATCTCACGACACACTCAAAGAACCCCAATAGGACTATTAGTGGAATAAGTAAAATCACCAATTCCTACTTAAAGCCCTCTCCAAGGCTCTTCCTCGCACCAACCCGGTTGCGAACCTCACTAAAGACCATAAATCTTCCCTTAAAGGAAAAAGGTCTCATCCTAAGAAACATTATATGTCCCAGTCTGCAGTCAGTACAGAGGTCACAAAGAACCCAAAGGTCACTCTAAAGTTACATCAATGAAACCCTTCTCACCTCATCTCAAACATTAAGGGAACCCAAGTACTGAATAACTAGACCTTTACCAGATGCAACTTAGCACCAATCACACCGAGGCCCTTAGAGTCGGTCATGTTATCTAAAAAGTCCCCTTTATCCCCTCTCTTAATGGATACCTCTATAAAGAAGACTTGTCGGCTATTATTATTGTTGTCTTTTCGTATTTTGATGGAATAATAAATGATTTTTTTCATTATTTGTCTGTGTATGTTACATGTGATGATAATGAATTCAACAATAGATTATGAGTCACCCTTAATAATGATAACTCTAGGGACTTAAAATACTTAAAATATTCACAAAAACTTGACCAAAGTCAAAATAATCATATGTCTCCCAATGAGGATGACACAATTACCATATACTTGGGTGCTCTCCAAAACCCAAAACAGTTACAAATAGGATCCTACCTAAATAAGAATGAACAGAAGGAGTTCATGGATCTCCTTGCCACCTTTGTGTATATTTTCGCTTGCTTCTAAGCTCACATGACCAACATCGACCCCTCTATCACCATGCATGAAATATCTACTCTCCCTAATGCTAAATTCGTAACACAGAGACCTTTAAAGCTCATACCCAAATGGCCCTTGAAAGTTAAAGAGAAATTAGAGAATAACTCAATGCTGGCTTCATCCAAGTGGTGGAGTAACCTACTTGTCTAGCCAATATCATACCAGTACCCATAACTAATGGCAAAGTCTGAATGTTTATAGACTATAGGGACATTAAATGGGCCAGTCCCAAATAAGATTTCTCATACCCCATGTCGATCTATTGATAGATAGTACAACTATAAGTTTATTAAATTCAGTTCTGGATGGATTCCCAGATACAAACAGATTAAAATTCACCTTGATTATTAGGAGAAGACCCGGTTCATTGCCCCCTGGGGATGTACAGTTATACAGGCATGCCCTTCGGTCTTAAAAACACTAGTTAACCTACGATAGAGTGGGCAAAGACATCTTACATGAACTTATACACAAGTAATTAGAAGTCTATGTGGATGATATGACAATCAAACCCAAATATCTTAAGGGACATATCCTTTCACTTCGCAAGTTCTTCAAGAGACTGCACCTCTTCAAGATGAGGTTAAACCCGTAGAAATGCATCTTCAGAGTCACTAAGGGAAAGATGCTCGTATCTATAGTCAAAAAATATGGAACCAAGGTAAACCTGAACAAAGTCAAAGACATACATGAAATTCCCCCACCTAAAATAGAAAACGAAGTACAAGGGTTTCTAGGTTAGGTACAGTTCATAAGTCGGTTAATCAACCAGCTCACCACCACTTGCGAACCCATATTCCAAATACTTAAAAAGGACACTCCGAAAGAGTGTAACACTCAATTCCAAGAATTATTCGATAAGATAAAAAAAAAATACCTCGCACGCCTGTTGGTGCTAGTTCCCCCTTAACTAGGACAACCTCTAATGCTCTACACGACCATAAGTGACATGACCATGTCAGAAAAAATAGGTACTCATGAGCTCAAATACACTGCCTTGGAAAAGGCTTATGTGTCCCTCGTATGGATCACTCATAAACTTCAGTATTACATGATGGCATTCAGCATAAAACTCATCTCATGAATGGATACCTTATAGTATCTATTCAAAAAACCTTTTTCTCTCCAACTGAATGTCCAAGTGATTTCTCATGCTATCAGAGTTGGAGATCACATATGTCAAGAAGAAATCTACCAAAGGATGAGAAATATCTGACCTCCTTATCGGGAAACCCCTGTTAGATGAGGAAGAAAATGAGGCAAAATTCCCAAATGAGGATATCTTCTCTCTAAATGATAGAGAAACTTAGGAACTATACTTCGATGGAGCCCCCAACAAAAGTGAATTTGACATCGGGATGCTCCTTATATCCCTCGACTCGTGACGACTCCCCACATCTATCAAGATCACATTAGAGTTACCTCCAACATGGTCGAGTACGAGTATTGCATCACCCATATCAAAATTCCCTTGGAAATGGGGATCACTAGCCTGAAAGATTATGAAGATTCTAAAGTATTTATTAGTCATATAAAAGGTAAGTGGAAAATTCAAGATGATAAGTTTCACCCACACCATGCATACTTAGAAAAGGTGAACTCATGATTCGAACACCTTGAATTCGACTTCCTCCAAGAGATAAGAATAACGTCACAGATGTACTCTCCACTCTAGACACTATGATAGATATATCAGAGGGCACTACGAAAATCAAGTTTATCGTAACCAGTCAAAACACCCCCATCTTACTGCTTCAAGGTTAAGTCAATCGAAAAATAGTTGTGGGAGCCATAGTCTAGTACTATGACATCTGCAACTTGGTTAGTAAAATTCTATACCAGTAGGATGTTTCTTTTAACGACTTACTTACCCATAGGTGATAAAAAGACTAATTTATCATTTTCGGGATCGTCTCTACAAAAGAGAGTTCGACAGAATACACTTATGAAGCATCATGGAGGATGAAACCTTCAAAATTAAGGACAAAATCAATAGCGAATAGGACATCTGGGGTAAGGTTCCCTCTGGTGCATGCGAATATGAGGTATAGACCATCATCATGTGGAGGATAATGTAAAGAGATAGAATCACCTCCCTATTTTCCTAAAAATAGGCAAAAGAATGTCATCGCCTTAAGAGAATGGAATTAAGTTTAAACTGATGCTTATAAAAACAAGTAGTTCAAGGGTTTGAGGACTAAGTTACAGAATAGGAAGGTGTTAGTCACTTATCCCTCCCTTTCGATATCTAATGGTCTAAGGTTAATCTTCTCATTTTAGACTCCATGTCGTGTGTGTACATGTGCATAATATGAATGGTTGGAGAATGGAATCACTCAACTCAGGTTATGGGAGGGACGGAGTGGATTCATCCGTAGGAGTATTCCTAAAAGTAATTGATAAAAAATATGATGTAAGTGTTCGTTGAATCACAAATCGCTATGAAAGAGAGAATGTGCATGGCGAACGAAAAAAAAATGTAAGAGGGTAGTTTAGATTAGATGGAGGCATAACCCCTTTTGAGTATATTAATGATAAGTTAACCAGTAACACTGTTGATTAATTACAA
This sequence comes from Sambucus nigra, assembly GCA_949130495.1. Taxonomy (NCBI): domain Eukaryota; kingdom Viridiplantae; phylum Streptophyta; class Magnoliopsida; order Dipsacales; family Adoxaceae; genus Sambucus; species Sambucus nigra. Next base: position 171,478,554 of record OX422214.1, on the reverse strand, counting down.
GACATGCAATCACAACCTAGTGAAGATAAACTCAGTTTGAACTCACAAATCTCTCGTTTATAACTCATAAAGATAATAATGAACTTAGAAGTAACTCATTTAGAGGGAGAGAGAAGTAAGCACCCTAGATACACCTTAGCAGGCAGCCAAACACACCAACTCTCAAAGGTCTCCAATCAGATATTAGAAGCTTCGTAATAAATGACAATGGTGGGTGAGTAAAAGCTTTGGTTTTTGCAATAACTTCTTTCTTTTGGATAATAAATATGTCTCTAGCCAACCATCTCTAGAAAAGAACTTGTCCCCCTTAAAAGTGGTTGAGGCCAATAAATAACCCCCACACAACTCCCGAGGTGGCTCAGTCATTTATAACTGTGAAAGACATCCCTCATACTTTATGTCACAAACATTAAATGTTCGATGGACTAGTCAACTCCATGTCATAAACATTAAATGCCAAGACATGCCTTTTGCCTAACCACTATACATTAGAGGGCAGACATCACAGGGGTGACTCACCCATTGTCTAACAGCCCAAAATACCATGACGATTTACTCAAGTGCGGGTTTGACCTTACTTAGCTGTCTAGTGACACCATCTAAAGTAGATGTGACATCATGTATATGGCTATTTGGTTCATATCTCAACACACGATGCAACACAAGGCTGCTCTGCCCAAGATTCCATAGTCAAAGGCCTTTCGGTGTTTTACCAAGTGTATCCAAGATGGTTAGGACAAGCCCCAACTCTATATCACTTCTCAATCCTCCAAACCAAGTCCCTCTAGAGTTTCCACGGCGAGGTCATTCGATACAGTATGAAAGCTCTTCCAGGCCTGGTCTCTCACGAGTACCGTTCGACCTCACACTAAATAACATTGTAATTGTTATAACTAATAGTCAATTAGAATAAAGGATACAACAAGACTAAGTAAAAACAGAACTAAAAGATGAGTTCTCTCGGCTCGTTTCTTTACTGGAAGATCTCCCTAGGCTGCCACGCTGAACTACCTCACTTGAGCTGCCATGCTAAGCTTCCTCACTTGAGCTTCCACGCTGAGCTACCTCACCTTAATCCCAAACATTGTTGTTGATGGGGGGATTATCTCTAATCTCAAGATTATCTTCAATCCTCCCTTACATTTTCCCCTTCGTGTAGAGATTTGTTGTGAAAGCAAGAAATGTCTGCAGGAAAACTTCTCAATCCGATGAATCTTGGCGTCCTTGTCTTAGTTACGACCTTTGCCATTATCACTTCCAGGAAAAAGTAAAATTCTCCCCGATGTACCTGAACCACAGTGTTGTGAATTTTCGGTGATTGGTGAAGGGACATCGCCACTTTTTCCTGTCACTAAGATTTAACCGTTTTGTCTTTGCTTCCTTGGCTATCTGAAATTCTCCCGAGACACCTGATGACTTTCTCAAATACCCGTTTTGACTCTTGGGAAGTGAAATTATCCCGTCTCTGCTGTTGTGGAGCATAGTTGTAAGCAGTGAGTTTTTGCATTAAGACTGCTCGTAGTGGTATAAAATCTCCCCCTTGGGCATTCCTAGCGTTGAGACTTGTGGAATTCTCCCTTGTAAACTTCTCCCTAGGAAATTATCCCAATTTGAAGGTGATACTTCATTTGGGTTGTGCTGTGTCATCATTTCTTTATGTTCGAAAAAGAAGGAAAAATATCCCCGATGTATCTGAGTCATAATTAAACAACGTTTGGACTTGTGGCGAGGGGACATCGTAGCTTTTTTGAACCATTGGGAAAACTTCTGTGTTGGGAGCTATTGGATATGCCTGACAAAAATTCTGGCGCCAAAACTCAAACTTGCCTAGGAAGAAAACCCTTTGTATTCCCCATGTGTCACTTCATTAATGACGTGGTTCTGTCTTTTCAACTACCAAGACACTCCCTGAAGTGCTATTGTTCGCTTGAAATGATTATTGGCGACTTTTCACATGTGTTAGTGGGAAAACTCAAAAGACGAGTTTAAAGGATTATAAACGTCTATTTTTCAAAAACACTTAGCCATTTTTTCCTTCTTCTTCTTCAAACTCCTAGCACTTTTTTAGAGAGAGAAATATTTAAACCTCCAATGTTAACAAGGTTTTCTCTGGTTCTCTCTCTTTTATCATCTCTTTCACCGCCACTTGTGGTCGTATTCCTCCATTTCTGTCCCTCTCTCTCCTTTTTTAAACTTTTCTTCTTCCATCATTCACTTCCATGGCCTCTTCCAACGTTCCCAGCACTCCCACCACCAGTGCTCCGCCTGTAACCATCCTGGACGCCACCTCCATGGTGGCAGCACGCCAAGAATAACTAAGCTTTTAACGTCGATCTCCCATCTTTGGTAAAGACGATGAGTTCTCTGATGTGTGCAAGACCTACCATTTTTCAGCTAAGTATGACCCTTTGCTTCTTGGTGATGAAGATGAAGAATCATCCAACTGGGGTTTTCTTCCTTCAGAGGGGACTCTATGCTTCAGGTTGGATCGTGGTTACTTTCCTTACTCCTAGATCGATTTTGAAGAACCTAGGGGATCTCCAACTCATTTTATCCCCTGGCATGCACATATCAGTGCTCCCACGCTGTAGTTCTTGCTAAGGTTGGTCTTCACCGAGCCAACTGGTTTGGGGAGTTCACTCTCTCTAAGCATAACACTGCACTCCAAGTGCTTATCTCCAGATGGAATGTCACAACTCACACATTCTTCGCTGCCTGGGGGAGTTGACTATTTCTTTGGAAGATGTTTGTGAGCTACTTGGGTTTGAACCCATGGGTGATTTTAGTTATCTTAATGAGGCCTTAGATATCGAAGAAACTGTTGATGGAGCTGAGCCGGATCGTTGCATTGGGTCTTCCAACAAGGCTATGTTTACTCCCCTTATCAGCTATTGATCGGGCGGAAAAAGTGTGTTCGTGTGAGGACACAGTCGTCGTGTGTTTCGCCGCCGCGATACAAAAGAACCTAAGCTACAGCTACACTTGACAAGCAAGTAGAGCGGTAGGTCGGGTATCGAGAATCCACAGGGAGTTATTAAATTTCAGATGTTAATTGTTTAATTACTTCAGGAATAAAAGTGTAAAAGGTGATAGGTGGTTATGGTGACTAAAGAAAATGAGAAGTTACGCTAAATTAAAGTAAAGCGAGGATCGGGATCGCATTCTACCAAACGGATCGAAACAACTACTAACTAGAGTTAAGGCTCGAAAGCAATCTAATCGAGCATTTACAATTAAGCGTAAACATCACACAATAAGGAATTTAAGCCAAAGTTGCGAGATTAAACATTTAACTGAAAAATGGTCGCACGCGGATTAAACTCGGATTGTCGCTATAAACTCTAACGTTGCATGAAAAAGAAAGATAAACGCTTAGCAATCCAACTTTGATACGCGCTGTTTCAATTAAACGCGATTTTGCACTAAACCTAGTTTTCGGAGCTCGGGGTCCGAAAATGGCGGAAATGAAATCCCGACCCTATTTATCTAAGGGTGCATGGTGAGTTAAACTAAATTATGCTAATTAGACTAAGAAAGCAAGAATTAAAGCATGTAAACTAGTTAGAAAGCATTGAAACTAAATTACAAGGCAAGAGGAGAAGAAGAACAAACTATATAAATGGATAGGAAGTGAATAGTTCAATCTTACAAACCCATGGGTTGTCAATCCAAGAAGAAGAAGAAAGGAAATCTCCACACCCAAACCCTAACTACCCTATCTAATTCAGAATATATATTATCTCCTTATTACAACAAAAACCAACTTATATAGTAAGTTGTAATAAAAGAAAAGAAGAAAGAAATAAAGGAAAATATCTGCAGGGGAAAACAGGGGATCGATCGATCGACCTCTTATGTCGATCGATCGACAGTGTAATTCGTGGCAAAAATAATAAGGGTCGATCAATCGACCTCTGATGTCGATCGATCGAACGAACAGGGGCAGCCTGCAATTCTCCCTGTTTTGGCATACATTCCAACGTCGCTCCAATCGCCGTAACTTTGTCGTTATGCATCGGAATCGCGCACCGTTCGCGGCCACGCGAAGCTAGCGAGGAGAGCTACAACTTCCGTGTAGATGTCGGGCCATGTGCCCAAGCTGTCAAAAGACTAAAATGCCGTTGCGCGTGCGGTTGTGTACGGAAATCGAGCGAAACGCATCCGGACTTCACACTTAGCATCCAAATACCTACAAAAGCTCAATTAACACCTGCGAAACATGTTATCATAGAAATCCGAGGGTTGTCTGGTTAACGAGCATAAATATAGGGAATAAGATACCCGAGGGGGCTAATAACGCGTAGGTTAACGGGTGAAATACGCAATATTTCCGCCGTATCAGCTATTTTTTTTAAGATCCTGCTACGAAGGACGTCACTTCTATCACGGGACAAGGTAAAGGTACATATTTGGAATTACAAGCCTATATCCTTGTGTTGATTTCTCATTTTTTCTTGACTGGGAAACCCAACGACCAGCCTAGGAGGGACCTCATAGACATCTCCATTCGTTTGGCCCAGCATTTCAATCTTCCTCTAGCTGCCATTGCTTTGAAGTCCCTCTATACTTGGATGGATCGAACCCACCTCGACATGGAACGATCCCTTGTCCGTTACAACCTGGCTAATTTTTCCAATACCATTATCTTAATGGGTTTCCTCTATACCCGCTTTCCTACTATTGCTGCCAAATCTGCTCCTTATCTCGTGAACCAAGGCATTTAACCCCCTCGGCTCCTTTGATTCCATAAAAAATAGAGTCAAAAGGAGATAATGGTCATTTTTTATCATTTTGATTCCTTCGTCATGAGGCCATATAGAGAATCAACCTTCGCCCATACTTGGAATTTTTTTCCTTCTACAGCTAGAACGGTCACTTTCATTCCGGTTGTGGAAGATCCTTCGTAAGCCGTGGTGCTTCTGTTCACCCTTGGGTTCCTTCCTTCATTAACCGAATGGGGATATCTGAACCTTACAACCCCAATCAGTGCAGCAGACAGTTCGATTTTGATCAAGGGGCTCCTCGACCTGTGTTTCAATTAACAAATGAAAGGGCTACTTTTGTTAAGGCCTGCACTTTCTATCATTTTGCAACAGTACTTGGCGTGACTTTTACTATGGATGGTCGAGTTACCATCCCTAGTGCTATTAGAAAAGGGGGAGTGTACACTTCTTTTGCCACCAAATTCTGGCCGATGCAGCTGGCCAGGATTCGTGAATTCATACAAAGTCCTCCCCCAATATCCCCCTGTTCTTTCTTTCTCTACATTGGAATTAGGCCTCAAGGGCAAATCTATTCTCAGAAATGAGTTCCCTCTAAGCAAGACTCCTAAATATCCTCCCAGTGATCTACCTCCTTATTGCCCCATGATCCCTACTGCCATGCCCAAATCCAATAACGTTGCCACCCATAAATGGCCTTCCCCCACTAAAGGTGTTTCTAGTGAGGGTGTTCCGACCGATGCAACTTCTGGCGAAGGGCCTTCTAAGCCACCAGCCAAAAAAACTAAGAGATCCAAGAGTGGGACTTTTTCAAAGTCTAATTCCCAACCTCAGCCTCAAGCTCCCTTGGAACCATTCCCTATTGCCTCTGTTCCTCCTTGTATGTCTGCCAAAGTGAGTGAGGAGTTAAGAACGAAAATTCAAGATGAGGTGGAGCGAATAAATTCATAGTTTTAATGACACGCTCCCATCATTCCTCCTACTGCTGCCTTCCTAACTATCTTAGTAGATGCATCTAAAGGTGGGTCAAAGAGAAGTAAAATCTCAAGGGTTCGTCCAAGTCTTGGTACTGCTGGTGCGAGGAAAAAGACTCTGCGTACTAAGTGCTAGAAGAAATGGGCTCCTGATATATATCTCACCCCAACTCCTTCTGCTGCTTCCCCTTCTTCCTCGCCGATGGTGATATCATGCCACTCTCCCCCTGGATCAGAGGTATACATGTGTTTTTATTTCTTTCTCTCTTTTTCTTTTTATAATAAATTGTATTTGTATAACTATTAGCAACTTGGTACAGGAAGCTGAAGAAGAAAGACCCATCCCTCCTGTGGGGGGGGCACTTCGGGAGTGGTTCCGTTGATGAAACTCTCCCCGTTCTCCCATGACCGAGCTCACTTATTCACATCATTTTGTATCCTGACGTACGATGGAGGCTGCTAACGAGGTTGTTTCTCCTATTGGCCCTGTGGAAGTTTCCTCTTTAGCCAGAAGGAGCGCCCCTAGATTTTTTTGATTCATCCCCTTAGATGGAGGTCCCTTTATATATCGTTCCAGTTTTACAAAGTTCTCCCGAGGTAACATGTTCTAAACACTTATAAATCGTTCTTTTCTGTCTTTTCCACTATGTGAATCTTCTTAACATCTTAGTGTATCTTAGGTTGAGGTAGCTTCCTTTTTGGCTTCATCATTGTTCAATATATTTCTTCCACCTCCATTAGCAAGACACATCGCTGCAGTGCCCCTCTTCAGTAATATTACAGAGGTAAGTTAAATGTAAAGTGTGTCTCTTCTTTCTATATTATTCCCCACCTCCAACACTTAGATTTATTTTTAAATTTGCAATTTTCTCCAGGTCTGATTACGACATCATCCTTCGGAACTCTACCCATTTCTAAGGCCACCGTTGACTCTTCTACTCATGTTGATGCTTCGTCTGCCCCCCACTAGTGTTGGTGCTTCTGTGGAAGGTAAAATGGCTTCTTCAAGCTCTCTCCAAATATTGGCCTTAGTTCCTTTTGTTGATGCAGGAACTTCACCCAATATTGACGTTCCTCTAGTTAAGGGTGTTGTGGAGGCTTCTGAGGAGATGAACCTGCCCTCAACAGTTCCCACCATTGTAGCCTCCTTCATGACTCCCGTTCTTACTCCAGCCATTGCTGAGGTATTTTGCTATTTTCTCTTTATTTCTTGTTGTTCGTCCTTTATCTTGACAATGTACAATCTAGAAGAATCTCTTTTTCAAACATTCAAACTCCACCAGTAACGGTGACTTGACAATGAAAAATCACTTGTTAAGCTTTTTTTGTAAAACTCCACCAATAACGGTGACACCCATAACGCTGACTTAACAATGGCAACCACTTGTTAAGATTTTTCATCAAACTCCACCAGTAACGGTGACTTAACAATGAAAACCACTTATTAAGATTTTTCGTCAAACTCCACCAGTAACGGTGACTTAATAATGAAAATCACTTATTAAGATTTTTTGTACTTAACTCATTATTTGCTTTATCTGTCCTCGGGGTGCTAGGGAGTCCCCTCGCGTTGAAGAGAAACCTCAAGTAATTCCTTTACCTGTCACCTCACCAAATCTGGAACCAACTGTATCTGAGGAAACGAGTCCTAAAGACCAAGATTCCACGACAGGTTCTCAGGCCGACAGTGAATCTGGTTATGAGCTTTCTCTTCCATCTCTAGCTCCCCATGAGTTTTATCGTATAGTCCTTCGTCGCTCTCCCCAACTACCTGCTAGCCATCGATTGGTGATTGAACGGATCGTAACTCATCATCTTAAGACTTTTACTATTGACTATCTTCATTTAAATATTATCGTGATGAGCTATAGGCTTCAAGGTATTTCCCTCGTTATTGTTAATCTCATCAGCACCCTTACTGTAAATGTTACCAGGCCCTCCCTCAATCAATTTTTGGGCTATCTAAAGGATTTGGATAGGGATGGCTTCCAATTTAGCTGGCTGATAGGACACTTGAAGACTTTGAAGGGTCATCAATTGGAAAGTCAGAGGGAATTATTGCACAAGCATCAGGAGACTCAACAAGCTAAGGAATCTAGGTTGGCCGAACTAGTACCTCTACTTGAAGCTACGAGTAAGGAGGTGGAGGATATCTAAGAAGCTCTTCATTAGGCCAAGTTAAAATGAGAGAAACTTCTCATTGAGCGTGCTCAAGTTCAAACTAGGCTGGAGGGCTCTATCAACACTCAGCAAGCATATTTAGCAGCTTCCTCGGGTCTGCCTAGAAATTTTTTCTCTGCTTTAGACTTGTGGTTCCTTCTAGACCAATGATTTCTCCCCCATACTTGTATAAATTTCCCGTTTCTCACTTATGTAATTATTGGGCAGTAGTTTCCATTTTTGTAATGCCTCCCAATTTATGAATGAAAGAGAAGCTATACATTTTCCATGCCACTCGTTTGTGTTAAAATTGTTTGCATAAATTATAACTTTTGCAATCTTCCATCCTACTCTAGTTACAACGCAAGACATATTTTAAGAGGAAAATGGCTTATATATATTTATAACAAAAATCTAGATACATCTATGTTCTAAGATTACTTGCTTGTACATGATAGACTTTCAACCATTTATTGTTAATCTTAAATGGTTTATCTTCTTCCATCTTAGAAAGTAAGAAATAACCTGAATCATGGACGTCCTTTATAATGAAAGGTCCCTCCCAATTAGCTAAAAACTTAGGTAGAGAAAGCCCTCTAATGTGCTTCACTGCTGCCTTCAAAATAAGGTCTCCTTCAATAAACTTCCTTGGTCTCACCAAGTTTTCATATGCCCTTGAGAGTTGCTTCGTGTACATTTGAAAGTACTGCATTGCATTATCTCTATTCTCGTCTAACGCCTCTAATTGCACATGTCTGTTCTGAGGGAGCATGCTGCTTCGCAAGGAATATCAGGCAGAGGGAACTTTAAACTCCACCGGGAGGATTTCTTCAGCTCCATATATAAGGGAGAACGGGGTATATCCTGTGTGCTTCCTTTTAGTTGTTCGATAGGCCCATAGGATGGTGGGGATCTTGTCATCCCACGATCCCAGAAAGTCTTCCATCGTCTTGGCCAAAATTTTGTCCAATATTTTGTTAGTTGCTTCGGCTTGTTCGTTTCCCTTTGGGTATGTTACCGTTGAAGTATGATGAACAATGGAGTATTTGTTTGTCAGCATCGTTACCTCTGAATTGACTAAGGGAGTTTCGTTACCGAAGAGGATAACCTTTGGAATACCAAAACGGCAAATGATGTATTCTTTGATAAAATTTCTCACCACCCCCGTTGTTGCCCTTCGTAGTGGTATCGCTTATGCCCACTTTATAAAGCACTCCGTTGCCACTAGTATAGAAATTTTTCCTCTCGAAGAAGGATGTATTTCCCCTACCAGGTCAAATGCCCAAGTTTGGAAAGGGTAAGGGGTTGTCAGAGAGTGTAGATCCACCGATGGAGCATGAATCATTTTTCTATGGAGTTGGCAAGCTTTACACTTTCTAACGAACTCAGTAGAGACTTTCTCCATCGTTGGCCAATAATACCCTAACGTCATCAGTTGGTCATACAACTTTTCTCCTCCTATGTGAGTTGGGTCGTGAGTTTGTTTGAGGGCTTCGGTTGCTTCATCCTTTGTGAAGCAACGCAATAGCCTATTGAAGTACCATCTTTGATAATTCTACCCTTTTTGAACGTAGAACCTTGGGGCCCTTCTTTTGAGTCCTATCGCACCAATCTTCTCCGTAGGGATAACTCCGTCTTTAATAAAGTCAATATAGGGTTGCATCCAATATTATTGAGCTTCAATAAAATGGCATTCAATCGCTTCGAAGAAAAGCTGGCACTTATCACATTTTTATTGTAGCTCTGCTGCATCTTACTTCATCCTAGGCCAGAAGTATCCATCCCCTTGAATCTCCTATAAAGAGCGATTTATGTTGTTTCACAATGCTCTTTGTGTGCTTTTTTTAATCTCTACACTGCTTCTTCTGGTCCGATGCATCTTGACAGCCATCCTCCTGCATTTTTGTAGTAGAGGCTTCCCTGATTTATAAAGTATTGGGCTAGTTCTCTCAATTCCATCTCTCCGTCCCCAAACTCTAATTGTTTTTTTAATTTCTCCCCTCCGGTCAGAGTCATCCTCCATCGATTGCATTGACTATACCACTGAGGGAGCTATTCTTCACTGAATCATGACTGTAGTTGTATCATCTCTCATGATCATCTTCGGAGCAATGGTGGCATAGTCATTTGGATGGCGATTCATCATTCGGGGATGCCTCTTGACCTTGGTCCGATGGAACCGATTGAGAAGCCTCTGAATGATTGTTCTATAAGGTGCCAGACTAAGGTGTTTCAACACATATTCTCCATTTCCTTGTTGAATCACCAAGTTCAAGTCACCCTTAATGCAAATCAAACGAACCCCCATTCGAAGGGCCTCCAGCAACCCTAGTACCAATGTCTCATACTTTGCTTCATTATTGGAACAAGGAAACTCTATCTTGTAGGAAAGACAAATTTCTTTCATTCCTCTTGAAAGAATAACCCCTGCTCCTCCTTTCTTCTCTGCTGAAGATCCATCGAACTACACCGTCCATCACTTGTATCCATTTGATTATTTTCGCAAATCATCTCCTAGAATGCTCTCTCGTGGTGGCTCAGATATCCTAGATGGGAAGATTTCCAAGAGATATCCGTATGCCTGGCTCTTGATCGCACGAAGAACCACGTATTTCAAATCAAACTCTGAGAGAATGAGGAACCACCTAGATGCTCTACCAATCAATATGGTTCTTGCCAACAAAAACATAATAGGATAATATCTTGTTACAATATGAATTGTAAAAGACAGCATACAATGTCCAAGTTTTTATGCTACAAAGACTAAGGCTAAACAATTCCTTTCTAAGATACTATACCTAACCTCTGGCCCATGTATTATTATACTAAGGTATTAGATTGGTCGTTCTTTCCCATAAATCTCCTGTGCTAATAGAGCTCCAACGAACCTCGTGGTGGATGTGAGGTATAGCTGCAACGGTATTCCTGCCCTTGGAGGGATCATAGTTTGAGGTGAAATGAGCAATTTCTCCAGCCTTGTGAGAGACTCCTGGTGAACTTCCTCCCACTTGAACTTTGTGTTCTTTTGCAAAATTTGCATTAACGAATGTGTTATTTCGTCCAATCCAGGTACAAATCTCCTAAGGTTGGAAATTTTATCGGGGAAACTTTTGAGCTCCTTCGTCGTTCTTGGACTTGGCATCTCCAAGATCGCTCGCTGTTTGTCTTGGTCCATCTGCACCCCCTGCCGATCTACCACAAATCCATGAAACTTTCCACTAGTTACTCCGAAAATGCATTTTAGCGGGTTCATCTTTAGTTTATACTTCCTACATCTGGCAAATACTTTCCTTAAATCACTCGGGTGGGACCCTTCCTTCTTCAATTTGATGAACAAATCATCCACATAAAACTCCACAAATTTATGAAAGAAGTCATGGAAAATGGCCATCATTATTCTTTGATAAGTAGCCCCGGTGTTTTTTAGCCCAAACGGCATTACTTTGTACATGAAGTTGCCTAATGAGATTCTAAATGCTATTTTTTCTGCATCTGTGGGTCCATCTTGATTTGTTTATACCCTACATACCCATCCATGAAACTATACATCTCGTGTCCAGCCGTTGCATCTATCAAGCTATCAATGGAGGGAAAAGGTAACTCATTTTTGGGACAAGCCCTATTCAAGTCTCTGAAATCCACGTAGATACTTATCTGATTCTTGTCCTTCTTACCCACTAGGAAATGCTAGATAGTCAGAGTGGGTGTTATATCGGTTTGATGAACCCTACTTCCAATAGACATTGGACCTCTTATTTGATCTTTAAGTCCAGCTCAGGCTTGTAAGTCCTTGTTGCTTGCTTGACCGGAATGGATGAAGGCATCACGTTTAATTTATGGCAGATTACTTCTTCATCTAGCCCCTCCATCTCCATATACTTCCATGCAAAAACTTCTATAAACTCCCGGATTAGCTCAATCAAAGCCTCCCATTTCTCCATGAAGAGATCCTTCGAGAGGAAAATGGGCCTTGGCTCCTCCCCTTCTTTTTCCAGGTTTAGCTGCTCTAATTCTTATTCTTGTGGCTTCGATTGGTCCGTCATGTAATCTGGTTCTTTGGTGACATCATCCACAAACTCATGTACATTAAAATTATCTATCACCATATATTGTCCCCATTGATCCATCAGAAAACACTCATATATCGGGTCAGCCTCTGCTATAGCTCCTTTAGCTACCCATTCACACCATTATAGGCGATAAACCACCTTCCCTTCCTTAGTAATAATCTTCTTGCATTGCCTATTGGCCGTTGTAACCGTCTTTGTTTTCTATCCCTCGAAGCCTCTTCCATTCTTCCTTCAGAGAATCGACTCAACACACTTTTTCATGTGACCTCACGTCCCATCGGGTCTATTCTGGGCTGCATCCTATCCTTTAGCTGCTTCGAGATCTTCTCAGGTCGAGGGTCCACTTAGTGGGATTCTGCTGGTACTCCCCTGCCGCTTGCAGTTTCGTTATTCTGGCCATTTACACGTCCCATCCTTTCTCTGATCGAGGGAACCCAGGATCCCTCCATTCTTCTCATTAGGACTCTGACGTCCTCCTCTAACTCTGTATAAAATGCTGCATCCACTAAGTGAGCTTCTTCGACAGCAAAGGACCTCTTCGTAGCTCGTATAGTGATCTTAGATCCTTTAATATTAGCCTTGGCACATTGGTGATTCATCAAGGGAACTAGTCCTTGGTTGTGCATCTACACTCTTCCTATCAACAGATAGTAGGAAGTTCCACTCTCTATCACGTGGAACTTCATGTGGGAATTCAGATTTCCCATTACAGTCCCAACATTCACATAACCAATAGATTTGGAAGACTGGTTGTCATAACATGAAATCGCCAAAGGCATGGGGACCAATCTTTCTTCTGGGATGTTAGCTGCGTGGAAAGAACTGATGGCATAATATTGATGGATTCTCCCCCATCCATAAGAGCCCTCGTGAAGCTAACTCCATTAATTCTGGCAATCACATATAACGAACGTTATTTCTGACAGAAAATTCTTCACCATCCTGGCCATGGGTCCCTTTCATCTCAACGAAGGGGCTACATTCTTTCCCGTAATATCTAATATTGCTTGGGTTATCTCCAACCTACTTTCTTTTGGCATTCCCACTTGATCGAAGAACCAGGAGAACTTTGGGGACCGTGAAACCGCACAGTACTCCAAGCTTTGGTCTATTTCCTCACCTTCAATGTCGTATATGTCCTCTATATCTCTGTCACTTTCTTCGTCATAGGCTAACAACACTTAGCCATTCCTATGGTACAGTCCCCCAAAGCCTCTTCGAACTCCCCTTGCTCCGTCATAAGCTCCTTCACTTATCTTTTTGCCTCATCGTCATAGGACACCACCAGATTGGCCCCATATGCTGGGAGTGGGTTGTCATTAACACTTTGTGGATGGATTTGCAGTGTCCCTGCCTTTACATGTTTATCAATGATTTTTCTTAGCAAAAAATAACTTCCTGTTGGATGTTGAATCTTTCGATGGATCTAGTAATACTTGGGATATGCTCTAGGATGCCCTTAAGTTCATACACCGTTCCTCCTTGAACCATGGCATTGTAACAGCTAAAAGCCTCCTCTACTATTCAGGGTAACGGTGGTGGGTCTTCCCTATCTCTCCCAAAGTTTCTTTTGTTATCTTTCTTTGGTTGTTTGCTTTCTTCACTTCCATCGATCTATCCCACCCATGGGGACTGGACACATGCTGCAATGGGTGGATCAGGCTGCCAGAACATCATTAGTACTGCAACGGGGTTCGATCGAACTACCAATGATATATTCCTTGCCGCCTTTAGAAATGCTGTAAAAGTCCCTTCGCGAGTTTCATTAATCAGGTGACAGATGTACTCTCGGAGCAAACCCTCAACATAGAGTTGTAACAGTTTGGGCTCTTTGGCTTCTTCCTTCACGGCGAGGGACCTCTACCTGAATCTTCGACATAAGACACCACAACCTCTCATGGCCGTTGCTTTTCCCTGCCCAATTATGTTAGCATGAACTCAGCTTCTGCCAGAAAGAACTTCTAGACAAGTAAAACATGCATCTCTTCCCACGTTGAAACACTCTTTGGCGCCAAATAAGATTACCACGTATAAGATTTATCAGTTAATGATTTTTAGAACTCCTTCATCCTGAGCTTCTTATTGTTGCATTGAGCCCTTAGATGTTTGATGAAAAGTTTGATGTGCTCGTTCGGGTTCCCCCCCCCCCCCCTTCCCAGTGTATTTCTCAAAGATGGGAGGGATGTAGTCCTTCGGATAAGGCTCATCGTTGTATTCTTGGGGATAGGGCGTGCGAAAATCATCATATACTGAAGCTACCTCGCTAGAAGACTGGGAGGAAGATTCTATTGTTTTCAGCACCTCTTTTTGCATCTTTTTCCTCATTTCTTCTAATGAAGAGGCTAACGTCTTCTCAACCGTGGAGGGAGTGGCCATAGGGACCACTGATGGAACACTAGTGGAGTTTGGAAGGACGATCGATGGCACATTGGTCACACTCGTTGAGCCTATTATTGAGGCAGGAGTGGGTATTGTGCCTATGGGTACAGTCCCCGTGGGGATAGCTGAATCAGGGTTCATCGGGGATACTAGGATCACCCCAGGTGTCATAAAAACGCTGAGATGTGTTCTTCATCCTAGGACCGTGGCAGCCTCATGTGTCTCCAGAAACTTAAAAAACTTACCCATAAGGAGGGTCAATTGCGCTGGTCCTAGGACAACACTAGTAAAGGCATGGGTGACCGTTGGGACTCCAGTAATCATTGGATCTCGAGGAATCTCTACTTGAGGGTGAACCCCACTTCTGGGAGCCTCTACCTCCCTTTTTGCTTGTTCCTCATTGCGTTAAACATTATGAAAGTTGAGTCTACGATTAATGTTATCCTGTGCCATACTCTTTTCCTAGAATAATACTTACCCAGCAGAGTCGCCAAAATGTAAGAGGGTATTTTAGATTGGATGGAGGCGTAACCCCTTTTGAGTATAGTAATGATAAGTTAACCGGTAACACTATTGATTAATTACAAGACACGCAATCATAACCTAGTGAAGACAAACTCAGCTTGAACTCACAAATCTCTCGTGTATAACTCAAAAAGATAATAATAAACTCATAAGTAACTCATTTAGAGGGAGAGAGAAGTAGCACCACAGATACACCTTGGCAGATAGCCAAACACACCAACTCTCAAAGGTCTCTAGTCAGATATTAAAAGCTTCGTAATAAATGACAATGGGGGATGAGTAAAATCTTTATTTTTTGCAATAACTTCTTCATTTTTATGATAAATCTCTCTCTAGCCAACCATATCTTGAAAAGAACTTGTCCCTCTTAAAAGTGGTTGAGGCTAATAAATAACCCCCACACCACTCCCGAGGTGGATTAGTCATTTATAACTGTGAAAGACATCCCTCATACTTTATGTCACAAACATTAAATCCTTGATGGACTGGTCATCTCCACGTCATAAACATTAAATGCCAAGACATGTCTTTTGCCTAACTACTGTGCGTCAGAGGGCTAACATCACATGGGTGTCTCACCAGCTGTGTGACAGCCCGAAATACCATGATGGTTTACTCAAGTGTGGGTTTTGATTTTAACTTGTCTTTGTATGTATGTCGTTGATGGAACCAAGCTAATCAAAATCCTCAAATACCTATGTCAAATATAAAATACTAAAAATATAGAGGTAAGTAAGGGATTATCGAACCAAGTTCAAGGATGAAACACATAAGAGAAAAATTTGTGCAAGTCACTTTTTCTAATTATTTTTTTTTTGTTTTATATTTTTCTATTTTTTATGCTTTTTTTCAATATTAAAACAAGTTTTGAGGATGAGTGAATATGACTAAGACTAATAACAAAAATAAGAGTAATCAAACTAAAATAAAGTGTGACAAAAATACTAGTGAGTGATGAAAATGAGTGAGAGTGTAACTAAATGAGAGAAAAATATTCAAGGGAAGAGATATCCACCCTCAATTCCCCAAATCAACTAAACTTGTATTATTTTAATTTCATTAATTTCCAACTTATTTCATTAATTCAAAAGCTAATTCTCATTAAACTAGTGAATTAATTAAATACTCTTGTAGAAAAGCAAATTTAATTCCCACAAGCACTACTCTAATTGAATTAAAATTAATTGAACAAATCATCCCCTAGGAAGAATTTGTCCAACTAATTTTAAATTGAAAGAAATTAATGAAATCAAGAGTAGATGAAAATTAGATTAATATTAAAATCAAATGATAGGTCTATCTCTAGATTAAACCACTTGATCATATATTAATTAAATTTTCATACCTTTCTCAAGGTTGATTTTCCATTTCTCAATGTGAAAATAATGTGGGGATCAAATATACAACTCAAAGGAAATTATCAAAATTAAAATTACAAACTAATTTGATTTGGATTCATGAGGGTTTCAATCACCTCTTGAATGAGGTGATTAGCCCTCCATAATCATCATCCAATAAAAATTAGAATCAAATAAGAACATAAAATGAAAATTAGAGAGGACTAATCAAACCAAAATTGCCTTCAATTGCATAAATTCTTCAATTCATCAATCATCTCAATTAATTACAACACTCAATATAAATAAAACTAAACTACTAGAAAAATTAAAATGGTGTTTTTCTATCTAATTTTCTCTCTATTCTTCTCTCCAAAAGCTCTTTTTTTTTATTTGGAGTCTTCTTCTTCATTTATAGTAGACACATGAAGCATGTGGATATTTTGGGAATTGGCTTGAGTGAGCATGAAAAGGGTGAGGTCATGTGGGAAGAGTGGGTGAGGGTTATGAGAATGTGAATGAGGGTAGAATCTGATTTGGGGTAGTTTTGGAATTTGGGTGAGCTAAGAAGAGTTGGGGGTAAAATGGGTAAATGGGGTAAAAAGGTTTAATAGGTTTATTGGCACATGGGGTATTAGTTGGTTTAAATTTGCTTGGTTTTTGGCAGCTCACGTTTTTGAGATGGGAAGTGGGAATGAAATGGGTTTTGAAGGTTGAAATTGGGATTTAGAAGATGAGTAGGAGATGGCTTTTGTTTGTGATATTGACTTTGGTTCTTGATTGGGAAATGGTGACCAGAGTGGGAATGGATGGGGCGCTCGCCGGCGGAGGGTATCGGGTTCCGGCCGGAGTAGGGATGGCAATTTTCCCCGAAATTTTGGGTCCCCGTGGTTAACCGAAAAAAAATCCCCGAAAAATCTCCGAAAATTCGGGGATCGGGTCGGGTTCGGGGAGTGAAAAAAATCTCCGAAATATTTCGGGTCGGTTTCGGGTATACCCTCGGGTCTCCACGGGGATACCCGAATTATTAATATATAATAAAATATATATATATATATATTTATATTATAATAAATATATAAGAATATATACATCTAAAAAAACTAAACCCTAATCAATTTACTCTTACTCACGCCGCTCCTCACTTCTGAGTTCACTCCCCCTCCCTCTCCTCTCTCACGCACGCGGCATGCCGCTCCCTGCTCATCCCCTCCCCTCCCCTCATCCTCACGTCCTCATCCCCACGCCACTCCCTCTCCACTGCCTTCCGCTTCTGCTGCGGCGCTGCCTCCCTCTCCACTGCCTTTTCGGTGCTGCTTCTGCCTCACACAAACAAAGTCTTATAATGAGAGCTTTTTGGTGCTGCTTCTGCCTCCCTCTCCACTGTCTTTCTGGCGCTGCGTTTGTTTTTTGGAATGAGAGCTTTTTGAGAGTCATGTTATTGTTAAACTGTAAGAACACAGGGCCTTTAGTTTTCTTTTAAATATTTATTCTCCGTTGTTTTTTTCCTCTGTTTATGTGAAGAATTTCACTTCTCTCTCCATATTTTTGTTGAAGCTCAATATTGAAGCTACATTTCCAAAATCATTACAATTATTTGGTGTAGCCCACACAGTTACGAGCCTTTTATCTAGGAACATGTATTTTAGACCTTCCTACACAAGTTGATGAGTACGAAAAACCTCCTCTCTTATGATTTCATTTGAACTGTATCTTACTGCCTTTCCGGTGCCTTACTGTTACTATTTATCAATTGACAAAGATTTGTCTTACCAAATGACAAAGATTTAAACATTTGAACTGTAAAATTATTTCCGGTATTTCAACATTTTATCTGTAAAAGATTTAAACATTTGAGTTGTCAAATATTTAAGGGGGTGGAGTCGGAACTAAGGGGGTGGTCGCGATTTTCAAGGTCGCCGGTGTTGGTCGGCAGGAGGGAGCTCGGGATAGGGTCAGGCGAGCAGGTGGGTGCGAGAGTTTATGGGTCTCGGCATGGGGAGGCGACGCCGGCGGGGTGTGGCCGGTGAAGTGAGAGAGAGAGGGCGGAGGTCCGGCGTCGGTATGGATGACGGAGCAGGGCGGCTCCGGCGACTGGGATTTCAGCCGGGGGTTAATGGGGTATAGGTGTCGTATGGTATGGTGATGGAGGTGAGAGAGTTGGGGAAGGTTTTGGTGGTATTGATTATAGAGGAAAGAGGAGAGGGAGAGGGAGAGTGGGGGTGAGGTTGAAGATGAAGTTGGGTGAGGATTGTGTGTGAGTGGGTGTAGGGAATATGGGTGAGGGTGAGGGTGGAGGATAGTGTTTGGGAGTGTATGATATGTAATGTGGGTTATGTGTGTTTAATTAGGACCCCTTAAAAAAATATAAACTAAAATTAAAATTAATCTAAAAAAAAATAAAAAGTAAAATAAAATAGACACGACACGACACGACACACTAAACAAACTCTAAAAAAAATTAAACACAACTAAAATAAAAACTAAGAATAAAAACTAATAACTAAAAAAAAAATAATTAATAACTACTAAAAATATAAAATTCTATAAAATAAAAGACACAAAAAATAACAAGATAAATCTAAAAAGAAATAAAAATAGAAATCTATAAGACTAAAAACTAAAAGCCTAAAAAAAATAAAATCTAATAAATCTAAAAAATAAATGAAATCCTAAAAAAAAACTAATTCTAATAAAATAAGATAAAATAAAATAAAAACTAAAACTAAAAACTAATAAAATCAAAATCAAAATAAAATTATACTAAATAAAAAGAAATATAAAAATTAGAAAATAAATCCTAGAAATTCTAAATAAATCCTAAAAAATAAAAATGATTCAAACTAAAAATCTAAAAAATAATAAAAGGGCACAAACAAACACACACGCGGTTTAGGCTGGGCTTAGTCTCAGTTTTGGTAGGTTAGGATACGGGAGAAGGGTATTTAGCTCCATAAAATGCACAATTGCCTTGAAACACGCATGTGAACACTGCAACGTGCATTAAGCCTGCATAATAAACATTTAAGCACATAAGACCCATATTGTCGAGAATTAGCAACTAACGTACATCTATTTGGGTATAAATTGTACAGTTTTGGGTACTTATCACACCACCCCCAAACAGAGCGTTGCTAGTCGTCGAGTAATAAGATAGAGAGAAAGAAAAAGATAAGTAACCAAAAGTGTACCACTTTCGCGGGCACTTGCGATTGCACTTAGCATGTGCAACAAGCCTTTAAACCTATAGGTTGCCCTATAGGACGAGTTGTGTCTCGTGAGGATTTGCAAGGAATATACCCACAAAATTCTTATTTGCAAATATTTATTGAAAGGCAGTCAATATCTTATTAGACATAGAATAATCGCACAATCCGTCATAAGATAAATGATTTCAGAAATACAAGCTAGAATGTGTAAAAAGATTAAACTAAGTAAATACTCAAGGCACATCCTTCTTAGATCTCAACGTGTGTAGTGTGAATCAGTCAAAATGGGTCGAGTATCACAAGAGTAATTCCTGGATTGCCTTGTTGGAATCAACGCTTCAACTTCAAAATCTCACGGATATATCACTCTCAAACGAACTCTCAAGATTAGGGTTAGTGTATCGCTCTTGTGTGTGAGGAGGTGAGTAAATGTAAGCAAGTTCAAACGTCTCACACACACATAAGAAAGAACGAACATATAGAAATAAAATTGATCTCATGAAAGAATGCTAATCACTATAGTGAGAACGTCGAGTTATTCACCACGTCGACTTTCATTTGCCCGAACACCTAGGGGAAATGGGTGAGGGGGAATGAGATGGAAAGGATATGATGATATGAGATAGGATGGTATGAGGGATAAGATGGGATGGTGACAGTGATATGAATGTGTGATGGATAAAAGATGGATGCGATAGAAGAGTGTATACACTTTAGGCACAATTGTCTTTATTTCTAACTACAAACTCTCTTTCTTTTCTTTTCTCTCTTTTTTTCTTTTGTCTTTTTCTTTTCTTTTTCTCTCTTTTTTCTTCTATTTTTGCTATTTTTTGTTTTTCTTTTTTTGTTTTTTCTTTTTTTGTTTTTTCTTTTTTTCTTTTTTTCAAACTAACACTGAAGACATTTACATTTGAAATCACACTCTTTTATTTGAAAATGAAGGATGATATATGAATGGAGGTGATAGGTGATGGAAAAATATATGGATGGTGAGGGGAATATATGGGAAAATGATGGGTGAGTGAATGAAAATGTGACATGGGGGAAAGTGGTAGGTGTATGGATGAAAATCTAGTATTCGGGACAAATTTCAAGACACGCGTTTCTTACAACTCGAAAGTAATGTCGTTCTCAGTGATCAAGCCAAAAATGAAGAATAATGAGATCATACAACAATTAAAGTGCGGACCCAAAAGAAGTTGAATCAACTTGTGACTCAGAGATTGCGTAAAACACTCTGAAAGGGTGAAAGGCACAAATCTCACAAGCTAAAGTCTCTACTAGTGATCCTTAAGGTTCTCTCTAGAATTGTAGTACTCTTCAACTCTAAATCGTATTGACGTGATAAGTGCGCAAATTTTGTTGAGTCTAGAAATTCATGGTGCAACATGCCTTGTTACGTATTACATAAGCTATTAGAAAAAAATATTCTCTAACTTGATTCCTAGACTTAGAAAGATGGATGATTGAAAATTCACATCATTGAGTGAGACGAAAGAAACTGCACGAAATTTTAAAAATCAGGTTTAAAATTCAAAAAATTTCAAAAGAGGCAGGTGTGACACCCCGACTAATTAAATACCGGGTAGCTACTCCTTTATTAAATTAATTCAAAATGCCAAGTTGGTCCAGTTAATAGCATCACTGTCGAAAACATTTTAATGATTACTAACCACCTAGTATTTAAAAAGTAAGTGCCAAATTTTAATTAAAGTCTGATTAGCATGCAACAAGTGTAATAAAGTATAATAACACCATTCACCACAATGAAGTAAATCGAATGACCATCACATAACGTAAATAAAGTATGGAGGAAAAACTCCTCACTACAATCCCACAACTGAAATAAGTAAACCGAAAACTAAAACAGTACATGCCAAAGTCTGAAAACTGTAATGGAAATGTAACTCTAATAGAAATGGGCAACATGCCCTACAACTGAATGATGATGAATCTGGAATCCAAGTGATAGAAGCGTCTACAAACAAATCCCTGTAGCTTCCACAAACAGCTACAGCTCGTCACCTGAATGAATATCCTATGCATGGTGTCCTTGTGGCTGGGCACCTAAAATGGTTTTACAAAGAAAAATAGATTTGAAAAGCAAACGGGTCAGAGCCCGAATGTGGAGTTATATTTTAAAAACCTGCAAGTGCTTTAAAAACATTTAAAACATTAAATGCAAAGTACATGTTAGGACGTGCACTCACATGATATTCTCACCTCTCGTCTAACTGTGCACTCCTAACGTTAGTACCCATCTATAACGACACAAACCACTAGCTAAGTGCCATCATATCTAGTTAGACTGACGTACGTCCTACCCTTATTACTCGGTTCTATTAACATTATAGCGCTCGTAATTAAGTAGGGGTTTAACGTAAACTCAGATGCTCAATATGCAATATATATCACTATCAGTTAACTCGTTATATTTCTCGAAGCAATATCGTAATTATATTCACAACATTAACATGAAGGTTCCCACTTATTAAGTTTATATTATTCACATCATAAATATACAATATAAGCACCCCGAGGACTAAGCTGCGGTGCACACATACTCTGCTATCCATCCCGGTACATCACGTACATAAGGATTACATATTCCGAATCTCTCAGGAATAGTTCACAGATAAAAACATCACAAACAATGGAGGCGAACACAGTCACATCACATAGGTCACGCACATACCTACGCTCCTACGATCAGCGGACTTATTAATATCCCAATAAGTCTTTCTATGACCTATGTTCATCAAGGTAACCAGTCTAAATCCGGGCAACACAAGGATTAGAGGGGCCTAAGCGAACGCAAACCTCCCGTGATAGAAAGTATGGTAGGTATGTCATACACACAATTCATATACCAATACTAAGTAAACACACGTCTTAGTAATCCTGTAGTTTAATCGTAGTACATATCGCTTTCTCGTACTAACTTATAATTATCACAATTTATACTATTCCGGTTTATAATCATACGCACCATAATTTATTCTCTCGTCGTAGTAGACACTCACGTCTCAACCCAAACCGTCCATTTAATATAACTCTCGTATATAATTTCCTTCTCATAAATACCCAAAAGTCCCAATTCTATCATTACATCATCATCGGAATGTTATCTATATCCTCGAACAAGTTTACGGGACTCCAAAAATCAAAACAGTCTAAAAAGGCCCAAACTGTCAACTCGTTAGAAGTCTCGTTCGAACGAGGCTGTTCGAACGAGATTCCTCTGTCAACTCGTTAGAAGTCTCGTTCGAACGAGGCTGTTCGAACGAGATCCAGTTCGTTCGAACGAACTGTCCCTTCTAACGAGATCTCGTTCGAACGAGGCTCCCTTTCGTTAGAACGACTGGTAAATTCGTTAGAAGCTCGTTCGAACGACCTAGGCAGGGGCTTCTAACGACCTACCAGATTCGTCCCAGATTTGTCTAATCTCGTTTTTTCACCATTCTTACTCCTCAAATCTCTTCTAAACTAAGTCCCAACAATCATTTTAAGGTCTCTAAACAATCCTAAACATATTATAATCACATCCTAATACGTTTTGAAGGATTAATCCATCCTAACATCAACCAAATTTACAAATCTCTACACTTTTTCCCCAATTATCAAGAACATGAACCCTAACTTTTTGAATCATGAATTAATCCAATATAAATCCATTTTAATTTCTTCCAATCACAAATATCATGAGGATAATCATCTACCTATCATTCTACATGCAATTCTCCTCAAGATTTCAAGTTCTAAGCTTCAAAATACATGGGTTTTCATTATCTTTCAAGAACAATTGATATTTTTCAATTTTCTAACATGGAAGGAACATTCTAAGAATTTAAATATAATTAAAACACTTGCCTTTATTGTCTCTGAGTTTGGATGATGGTTTGATGAAGATTTCTGCAGAATTTCTTCTCTTCTCCAAGCTTCTTCTCCAATGGTGGCTTAAGGTGGCTAGGGTTTTCTTTGGGAAAGTTGTAAACCTAATGATAGCCTCCGTAGCTTAATGGGTTAATATGGGTTGGTTAGTGGGTTTAGTGGGTTAAATCCACATTAGATTAAAACTCCCAATTTTCGTCACTTTTAATTCCTCAAAATGTAAAATTACCAAAATACCCTTTAAGTTGCCGGTATGGCCTAAAAATACCCCGGGACCCAAACTACACCCCCGGCTAGTGTTTTCTGACTATTTCGACCCTTCCGGACGCGTTGGCGCACTCAAAACAACCATACGGATAATAGAAATAAAAATCACTTTTATAATTAAAATAATACACCATGACGCGGCGGTCACACGCGTCTCAACAAAATTCCCAAATTGCCGTATATAAATCTCACGACAAATTTCATAATTCCAAATTCATATATAATCATATATGCACATAATCAAATACCAACTCGCATCTCGTTAGTATTTATAACCCGAATTAATTTCCAATTAATACGCGTTTAATTAATTAATCCCAAAATAAATATAGCCAAAAATACGGGGTATTACAGCAGGATTTTGATAAAATTCCCCACCCCCAAACAAAAAGGAACATCGTCCTCGATGTTAGGTAAAATGATGTTTAAAATTGAGAGTATGAGGTAGGAAAGAGATTACCAGAATGAATCACTAATGAAGTAGACATGTGAAGCCAAGAATAAACCTGAATAACAAGTGAGAAAAAAAAAGGTGTACAAGTCTATAAGCATGGGAAAACATAGGGTGATGTGAAACACCACCCCCAAACAAGATTAAATTAGTACAAGAAACGCGGATTGCCTCCCGGTAGCACTAAGTTTAATGTCTTCAGCCAGACTGATGTGAACTCACCCAAAAAGATGATAAACGAGGAGAGAACGGGGTGGCAGAAAAGTCGGGGGATAAGACTCACCCCCAAACAAGACTGAATAGTCAGTCTTCATAAATGGGGTCAACAAGGTCAATAGATTCTATGTGAGTGGAGCCTAGCTCCAAGAAGGGCTTCAAGCGTTGACCATTGAACTGAAAGAGGCTACCATCCTTGGGATTTTGCACGGTGATGGCACCATAAGGGGTAAATGACTCAACAATGAAGGGTCCAGACCACCTGGTTTTCAATTTCTCACGAAAGAGATGCAACCGAGAATTATACAACAAAACTTTTTGACTAGGGTGGAATCTTTGCGCATGATGTTTTGGTCATGAATCCTCTTCATTTTGTCCTTATACTTTTTGGACAAATCATAGGCATCATTTCTCATTTCCTCCATTTCATTAAGTTGCAGCTTCCTATGTACACCCGCCTCATCAATATCGAAATTAAGGGCTTTGACGGCCCAATAAGCATGATGTTCAAGCTCGACAGGAAGGTGACAAGGCTTGCCGAAGACCAAACGATAAGGAGGCATGCCAATTGGAGTCTTATAAGCAGTACGGTATGCCCACAATGCGTCGTTCAAGCGTAAGGACCAATCTTTCCTATTAGGATTGACGGTTTTTTCAAGAATTTGCTTGATCTCGCGGTTGGAGACCTCAACTTGACCACTAGTCTGCGGGTGGTAAGAGAGACCAACCTTGTGGGTAACACCATACTTTTTGACAAGGTGTTCAAAGACTCGATTACAAAAATGTTTACCCCCATCACTAATGATAGCTTTGGGGTGCCAAAATGCGTGAAGACATGCTCTTTGAGAAATTGGACCACAACTCGATGGTCATTAGTGCGGCAGGAAATTGCTTCGATCCATTTGGAAATATAGTCAACAGCAACAAGAATATACTGAAAACCATGAGAGGAGGGAAATGGTCCCATGAAATCGATACCCCACACATCAAAAATTTCAACAATGAGGATGGGTGTGAGAGGTATCATATGACGACGAGAGAGACGCCCAGACTGTTGACAATTGGAACAAGCCTGACAATATTGATGGGCATTGCGAAAAAGAGTAGGCCAATAGAAACCACTTTGCAAAATTTTTGCAGCAGTTTTCTTGGAACCAAAGTGGCCTCCACAAGCACTATTGTGGCAAAAGGACAGAATACTGAGTTGTTCACATTCGGGAACACAATGACGAATGACTTGATCGGGGCAATACTTGTAGAGAAACGGGTCATCCCAAGAGTAGAACTTTACATTCGCCATGAATTTGGAGCGATCCTGTTTCGACCAATGATTAGGAAGTTGATCAGTAATAAGAAAATTGACAATATCAGCATACCAAGGTGAAGTGGAGATGGAAAATAGTTGTTCATCGGGAAATGACTCAGAAATGGGGATATGATCACAGTCAGACGTGACAGTAATGCGAGAGAGGTGGTCAGCAACAACATTTTCACAACCTTTCTTGTCGCGAATTTCAAGGTTAAACTCTTGGAGTAAGAGAATCCACCGTATCAATCATGGTTTGGAATCCTTCTTATGAAGAAGGTGCTTAAGAGAAGCATGATCAGTATACACGATAATAGGGGAACCTATGAAATATGAGCGAAATTTATCAAGAGCAAACACAACTGCTAACAACTCCTTTTCGGTGGTTGTGTAATTAAGTTGAGCATCATGCAAGGTTTTTCTAGCATAAGAGATGACATGTGGGCGCTTGTCACCTTTCTGGCCAAGAACGGCACCAAGTGAAAAATCAGAAGCATCACACATGAGCTCAAAGGGAAGAGACCAATTGGGAGGTTGCATGATAGGAGCGGAAGTGAGGTCAGCTTTTAGGCGCTCAAAAGAGGCAACACATGCTTCATCAAAGACAAAAGGGATATCCTTGGATAAAAGGGTTGTTAAAGGTCGCGCGATTTTAGAAAAGTCCTTAATGAAGCGCCGGTAGAAGCCCACATGTCCTAAGAAGGAGCGAATGTCCTTAACAGACTTAGGAATGGGGAATGAGGAAATCAAGTCGACTTTTTCTTTATCGACCTCAATACCGGAGCTGGAGATAACATAACCTAAAATAATACCCTTTTTTACCATGAAATGGCATTTCTCCCAATTGAGGACCAACTTCTTTTCTTGACAACGCTGAAGGACATAGTGAGATGGGATAGGCATTGTTCAAAGGATGAACCAAACACAGAAAAATCGTCCATAAGGACTTCGAGAAAACGCTCTACCATGTCACTGAAAATACTTGTCATACACCTTTGAAAAGTCGCAGGTGCATTGCAAAGGCCAAAGGGCATACGAGAGTACGCAAATGTGCCAAATGGATAGGTAAAGGTAGTTTTTTCTTGGTCTTCAGGGGCAATAGGTATTTGGTTGTACCCTGAATAGCCATCAAGGAAGCAGTAGTAAGCATGGCTCGCTAAGCGTTCAAGCATCTAGTCAATGTATGGGAGAGGGAAATGGTCTTTGCGAGTGACAGCATTGATCTTTCTATAATCAATACAAACACGCCAGCCGATTTGTATGCGGGTCGGGACAAGCTCATCGTCACTATTTTTTACAACAGTGGCTCCAGACTTTTTAGGCACCACATGAATGGGACTGACCCATTGGCTATCTGAAATGGGGTAGATAATACCAGCATCAAGAAATTTTAAAATTTCAGCTCTAACGACCTCTTTCATTGCCGGATTGAGTCAGCGTTGTGGCTCACGAGAAGTCTTGGCATTCTCTTCTAAATGAATGTGGTGGCTACAGACATTAAGGCTGACACCTTGAATGTCAGAAATGGTCCACCCTAAAGCAATGCTATGTTGAGTGAGAGTGTGGACCAATTGCTCTTCTTGATCCGGTGTCAATTCAGAAGCAATAATGACGGGGTGATGTTGGTTTGGGCCTAAGAAGGTATACTTCAACTCAGCAGGTAATGGCTTAAGCTCCAAACTAGGTGGTGGTTCAGGAGAGGCATCGGACTCAGACGCAGAAACAGAGTCCGGGAGAATATTGGGACATGGGTTGACTGGGTTATCCACAGAAAGAAGAGTATCGACAAGGAGAGGCTCAAATGGAGGAACCCAAGTGGAAGTGTCCAGCAGTGGTGTCGAATCTAACAAGGCATTGACCTCGGAGATGGAAGAATCAATATCAAAGTCGGACTCAAAGTGAGCCAAACATTGGTGGATAGGATCTTCTGGGTAGGTGGTATCCAACATCTCTTGGACTAAGGAGTCAATCATGCAGACCTCATCAATGGAATCAACATCGGCCGGTTGTTGCATGAGGTGGAAAATATTGACTTCGACGGCCATGTTGCCGAAAGAAAGTTTCATTGACCCAACTCGACAATTGATGATGGCATTGGCAGTTGCCAAAAAAGGGCGACCCAAAATGATAGGAATATTGGTTGGGTTGAAATCCACAGGGTAGAAAAAGTCAGACACTTTCACCAAAACATCTTCAACAATTCCTTTAGGCACTTTCACAGAACGGTCCGCAAGTTGAAGAGTAACCCGTATAGGTTTCATGTTTTGTAAACCTAACTCGAGGTAGAGAGAGTAAGGTAGCAAATTCACACTAGCTCCAAAATCAAGCAAAGCCCTAGTAGAGAACTGATCTCCTAACATGCAAGAGACAGTGGGATGACCAGGGTCTTTGATTTTAACTTGGCTTTGTATATATGTCGTTGATGGAACCAAGCTAATCAAAATCCTCAAATACCTATGTCAAATATAAAACACTAAAAATATAGAGGTAAGTAAGGGATTATCGAACCAACTTCAAGGATGAAACACATAAGAGAAAAATTTGTGCAAGTCACTTTTTCTAATTTTTTTTTTTTGTTTTATATTTTTCTATTTTTTTATGCTTTTTTTTCAATATTAAAACAAATTTTGAGGATGAGTGAATATGACTAAGACTAATAACAAAAATAAGAGTAATCAAACTAAAATAAAGTGTGACAAAAATACTAGTGAGTGATGGAAATGAGTGAGAGTGTAACTAAATGAGAGAAAAATATTCAAGGGAAGAGATATCCACCCTCAATTCCCCAAATCAACTAAACTTGTATTATTTTAATTTCATTAATTTCCAAAATATTTCATTAATTCAAAAGCTAATTCTCATTAAACTAGTGAATTAATTAAATACTCTTGTAGAAAAGCAAATTTAATTCCCACAAGCACTATTCTAATTAAATTAAAATTAATTAAACAAATCATCCCCTAGGAAGAATTTGTCCAACTAATTTTAAATTGAAAGAAATTAATGAAATCAAGAGTAGATGAAAATTAGATTAATATTAAAATCAAATGATAGGTCTATCTCTAGCTTAAACCACTTGATCAAATATTAATTAAATTTTCATACCTTTCTCAAGGTTGATTTTCCATTTCTCAATGTGAAAATAAAGTGGGGATCAAATATACAACTCAAAGGAAATTATCAAAATTAAAATTACAAACTAATTTGATTTGGATTTATTAGGGTTTCAATCACCCCTTGAATGAGGTGATTAGCCCTCCATAATCATCATCCAATAAAAATTAGAATCAAATAAGAAAATAAAATGAAAATTAGAGAGGAGTAATCAAACCAAAATTGCCTTCAATTGCATAAATTCTTCAATTCATCAATCATCTCAATTAATTACAACACTCAATATAAAAAAAAAACTAAACTACTAGAAAAATTAAAATGGTGTTTTTCTATCTAATTTTCTCTCTATTCTTCTCTCCAAAAGCTCTTTTTTTTTATTTGGAGTCTTCTTCTTCATTTATAGTAAACACATGGAGCATGTGGGTATTTTGGGAATTGGCTTAAGTGAGCATGAAAAGGGTGAGGTCATGTGGGAAGAGTGGGTGAGGGTTATGAGAATGTGAATGAGGGTAGAATCTAGGGCTGTGTTTTTTTTTTCGAACTTTCCGATTTTTCCGATTTTCGATCCGATTTTTTGCGAATTTGAAATGAAATTTTAGTTTGCCGATTTCCGATTTTTCCGAAAAAAATCGGATCGGAAATCGAAAATAATTATGAATTTCCGATTTTTCGATTTTTTCGATCCGATTTTTCCGAAACTATGCCGATCCGATTTTTCCGATTTTTTTCGAATTATTTCCGATTTTTTCGGAATTATTTTCCGATTTTCGATTTTTCCGATTTCTTTTCCAATTTTTTGAAAATTTCCCATATCCCACATCGGTTGGGAGAGGGAGAGGGCTCCAAAATATGCTTTATAAAATGAGAGTATCCTCCTAACTTCTACACAAATGAAAAATGAGTCAAATCCTCATGTGTTTACATGTTGGGTTAAGCTATTTTCATTGTTTCTTTAAAATGAGAATTTCGAGTAATCGAAAATCCATAATTTATTTTTTTGAAATTTTGGAATTTCCGAAATTTCTGGATTTTTAATATATTTTGTGAATTTCCGATTTTTTCCGATTTTTCCGAATTCGGAAATTTTTTTAATTTTCCGAAAAAATCGGATCGGAAATCGGAATAGTTATTTTATTTCCGAAAAAATCGAAATTTTTTCCGAATAGGCATTTTCCGATCCGATCCGGCCGAAACACAGCCTTAGTAGAATCTGATTTGGGGTAGTTTTGGAATTTGGGTGAGCTAAGAAGAGTTGGGGGTAAAATGGGTAAATGGGGTAAAAAGGTTTAATAGGTTTATTGGCACATGGGGTATTAGTTGGTTTAAATTTGCTTGGTTTTTGGCAGCTCACGTTTTTGAGATGGGAAGTGGGAATGAAATGGGTTTTGAAGGTTGAAATTGGGATTTAGAAGATGAGTAGGAGATGGCTTTTGTTTGTGATATTGACTTTGGTTTTTGATTGGGAAATGGTGACCGGAGTGGGAATGGATGGGGCGCGCGCCGGCGATGGGTATCGGGTTCCTGCCGGAGCTGGAGGCCGCCGGAGTGGAGTCGGAACTAAGGGGGTGGTCGCGATTTTCAAGGTCGCCGGTGTTGGTCGGCGAGAGGGAGCTCGGGACAGGGTCAGGCGAGCAGGTGGGTGCGAGAGTTTATGGGTCTCGGCATGGGGAGGCGACGCCGGCGGGGTGTGGCCGGTGAAGTGAGAGAGAGAGGGCGGAGGTCCGGCGTCGGTATGGATGACGGAGCAGGGCGGCTCCGGCGACTGGGATTTCAGCCGGGGGTTAATGGGGTATAGGTGTCGTATGGTATGGTGATGGAGGTGAGAGAGTTGGGGAAGGTTTTGGTGGTATTGATTATAGAGGAAAGAGGAGAGGGAGAGGGAGAGTGGGGGTGAGGTTGAAGATGAAGTTGGGTGAGGATTGTGTGTGAGTGGGTGTAGGGAATATGGGTGAGGGTGAGGGTGGAGGATAGTGTTTGGGAGTGTATGATATGTAATGTGGGTTGTGTGTGTTTAATTAGGCCCCTTAAAAAAATATAAACTAAAATTAAAATTAATCTAAATTAAAAATAAAAATAAAAAGTAAAATAAAATAGACACGACACGACACACTAATCAAACTCTAAAAAAAACTAAACACAACTAAAATAAAAACTAATAACTAAAAAAAAATTAATTAATAACTACTAAAAATATAAAATTCTATAAAATAAAAGACACAAAAAATAACAAGATAAATCTAAAAAGAAATAAAAATAAAAATAGAAATCTATAAGACTAAAAACTAAAAATCTAAAAAATTAGAAAATAAATCCTAGAAATTCTAAATAAATCCTAAAAAATAAAAATGACTCAAACTAAAAATCTAAAACATAATAAAAGGGCACAAACAAACACACACGCGGTTTAGGCTGGGTTTAGTCTCAGTTTCGGTAGGCTAGGATACGTGAGAAGGGCATTTAGCTCCATAAAATGCACAATTACCTTGAAACACGCAAGTGAACACCGCAACGTGCATTAAGCCTGAATAATAAACATTTAAGCACATACGACCCATATTGTCGAGAATTAACAACTAAAGTACATCTATTGGGGGTATAAATTGTACAGTTTTGGGTGCTTATCAGGTTTGACCTTGCTTAGCTGGCTAGTGACATCATCTAAAGTAGATGTGACATCATGTATAGGGCTATTTATCACAACTCAACGCATGATGGAAACCAAGGATGCTATGCCCGAGTTTCGATAGTCAAAGGCCTTTCGGTGTTTTGTGTATCCAAGATGGTTAGGACAAGCCCTAACTCTTCCTCACTTCTCAATACTCCAAACCAAGTCCCTCTGGAGTTACCACGGTGAGGTCGTTCGATAGAGCATGAAAGCTCTTCCAGGCCTACCAGGTCTGGTCTCTCGCGAGTACCATTCGACCTCACACTAAATAACATTATAATTGTTACAACTAATAGTCAATTAAAACAAAGGATACAACAAGACTAAGTAAGACAAACAGAACTAAAGGATGAGTTCTCTCGGCCCGTTTCTTTGCGCGAAGATCTCCCTAGGCTGCCACGCTGAACTACCTCGCTTGAGCTACCACGCTAAGTTTCCTCGTTTGAGCTGCCACGCTGCGTTGCCTCACCTTAATCCAAACACTGTTGTTGATGGGGGGATTATCTCTAATCTCAATATTATCTTCAATCCCCCCTTACAACAAGTATGTAGGAGTATAAAACTCATAAAATATGTATAAGATATAAAAGAAATATATAAACATGAAAAAGGAAGGGCTCGAATTTACGAATTGTCGCAAGATGCCCACGTAGCCCAAAGGTCATCAAAGTCCATGTAGTTCAAAAGTAGCATAGGGGTGGGGTTCAACCCATAAATCCAAATGTGGGATTTCTCTTATGTGTGTGTAGAGAAAATGTGTGTTTAAGAGTGAGAGTGTGAAATTGAAATACCACTTTTAAAATTCACGGATGAACCCACATTTTCTTTCTTATTGGGTTTTTTCCTTAAAATAGATTATGTGCAATACTACTAATAAAAAGTAAAGATTAATAAATATGATGTAATGAAATAAAAGCATAAATTAGAAATAAAATAAATAACACTAAAAAGGGAAGACTAGAGAAAGGGATGGAGAAGTTGACCTCCTTATGAATTCTTGTTGCTGGTCCTGAGATGATAATATGCTGATCTTGGAATGGTATTGAAGTGATATGGAGAGGTGGGGTGGATTTACTAAGTAAGGTAAGGAAGTGATGGATGGAAATTTGGGTAAATGGGATTTTGGGAATATGAAAGGCTCTGAATTTGAGGGGAATGTTTTCTAACATTCTGAGAGGGATCCATTTTATCCCTCTTAAGGTGAGGCCATAGCCCCTATTTATAGGGTTAAGGGGTGACGATCGGCATGGTTCTTGACCTGCCTATCTGCAGTGGGCATGCTTTGTTGGGCAAGGAAAATTACAACCTTCCGATAGGCAGGGTTCTAGGGTGCCTATAGGCAGTCCGGAACGGTCTTTTAATAAAATGAGCATAAAACGCAAGCAGTAAGTCTGAATCATGCATGGGGAAAACCTTTGATAGACATCACATCGACACTAGGGAAGAAGATTGAGTTTATTTTTGTGGACCTACGGGATGAGGGTGACCGATTCAGAGGATTGAGGTCAGTTCTGTAGATCTAAGGAATGACAACCAATTCTGTGATCGAGGTCAATTATGAAGACCTAAAGTTGTGGCTATAAATTAAGTGTGTTGAGAGGTTATAGAGACCGATTTCGCGAGCCGAGGTCAATTCTGAGAACCTAAAGCTGTAGTGACCAATTCTTTGGGCCGAGGTCAATTCTGATGATCTTAAGTTGTAATGATCAATTCTGTGGGCATAGGCAAATGACGATCGATTCTATGGGTCGAGGTCAATTCTGAGGTCCTAAAATTATGACGATCGATTCCATAAGTCTAAGTAAATTAGGAGGATCGAAAGTTATGATGATCAATTCTGTAGGTCGAGGTTAATTCTGAGGACCTAATATTATGATGATCAATTATGTGGGTCGAGATCAATTCTGAGGACCTAAAGTTCTAACAATCGATTTTATGAGTCGAGGTCAATTCTCAGGGCCTAAAGTTGTGATGACCAATTCTGTGGGACTAGGTCAATTCCGAGGACCTAAATTTATGATGACCAATTTTACGAACTGATGTCAATTCTGAGGACCTAAAGTTGTGGCGATCAATTTTGCGAGTCGAGGACAATTCTGAAGACCTAAAGTTATGGTGATGAATTATGTGGGCCGAGGTCAATTCTGAGGTCCTAAAGTTATGGAGGCCAATTCTTCGAGTTAAGGTCAATTCTGAGGACCTAAAGTTGTGACGACCAATTCTACAGGTCGAGTTCAATTCTGAGGATCTAACTTTATGACTACCGATTCTGTGGGATGAAGTCAATTTTAAGAAATTAATATTGTGATGACCAATTATGTAGGTCGAGTTAAATTCATAGGATCTAAAGTTGTGATGACCAATTATGTGGCCGAGGTCAATTCTAAGGACTTAAAGTTGTGGGAACCAATTTTGCGGGCCAAGGTCAATTCTGAGGACGTAAAGTTGTGACGAACGATTATGCCGGTCGATATTAATTCTAAAGACCTAAAGTTGTGATGACCAATTCTGCGGGCCAAGGTCAATTCTAAGGGACTAAAGTTGTGATGACCAATTATACGGGCCGAGTTCAATTATGAGGACCTAAAGTTTTAAAGGGATAGCTCCGCCATGGAAGGCGTGAAGAATGTAAGAACACTTTTGTTTCCACTAGGTAATGGGTTGACTTGCAGTTTTCACTGAGGATAGTCTAGTATGCTTGGACATGGGCATATTGTTGGGAAAATATAGCAGGCTTGAGTGTGGGTGCACTACGGGTTTTACTAGGAAATGTGTTGATGATAAAAGTGTTTCGCTGATTCAACTAAGGATTTTGAGAATTTAAAAGGGGTTTAGTGATTACAAAACTGTTTTTATTGGGGAAAATAGTGTTTCGTATTTTTAGGGATTTTTTTGGAAATTTGAGGAATTTTTTTTGTAATTTTCAATTTTTTTAGCATTTTTGGTACGAAATTTGGAGGGGACTGACGATAGGCAAGTGTAGGGAGGTGCTTATCGATATAGGGCATGGACTCCTGTGATTCTTGGTAAGAGAAAAGGTCAGCTATCGGTTTTCTTCTTTTCTGTGGCTTCAGAGCTCTACTTTTAGGTAGTTTATTGACTCTTTGTTAGGGATGTAGGTGACTTTTTATCCTTGGAGTCTTCCTTTGGGGATCGTCAGGGCTACGGCTATGCAAGTGTGGATAAGGAGGTTGTTAATGCATGATTTTGGGTACATCTGGTACCTGGAGGAGAGGGTTTTGCAGAAGATGTGGTGACATCCATTTTTGGTTCTTTGCTTTCGGGATTTTCTTACTGATTTGTCATTGTGACTGGAGGATCATGGCATTGACCATGTTGTATTCTTAATTTAGCAACTTTAAAAAGACTCTTAAAAAGTAAAAAAAAAATAGATGCATATTTGATTTGATTATCTTGATTTAGTGTCTTACTCTACATGCACTTCAATTTGCTTCTAAGGTTTTATTCTGCGCACGCAGAGATAAGAATGAAAATGATTTCTTAGGAAAATGTTTATTTTATGAAAAGAGGAGTAAAAAAAGAAATAACCCTAAGGATAACCTTTTCGAAGTAAATATTTTTCATAATTAATTTTGGGAAAAAGAGGAAAAAATGGAACCTTTCTATAAATAGGGGTTGCCAATTGGCATACCCTTTGTCCTGCCAATCGACATAAGACTTAAGTCAAATCATTCCTTATGCTTTGATTGAACTTTATTCATACTCGGAATACTTGTAAGTGAGATGGATTGATGAGATTCTAAGTGATTTGTCGTTGGTAAAGTTATTGGGTATAATAAGGGATGCATGAGATGTGTTTTTTCACCACCATCCTTATCTATTTTTTTGTGTTTTTCCCTCTCTTTCTCAAATGTTCCTCCAAGTGTCGGAAGAATTCTCTTCCTACATAGAAGGTTTAGAGGCCATGTGCCTCTATAACATCGACTACGACAATTTTAGATCGTGCCGGGGTTGTTTATGGCACAATCGGGCTATAGATTGTAACTTACTGCTAGCTGCAGTACAATTCTACTACCTCGAGGATCAGTCTTTTATTTTGTCCTAGAAGAGACCTTCCCTACTTATCAGGAGTTTTCATCAATTTTAAGGGTCAACCTCAGTGTTACAATGGCTATTCCTTATTTTCCCCATTCTCCTCGGGTATCTTTGGCTAAGTTTCTCCATATCTCTCCTTCGGCAGCTCGACCGCTGGTCCATGGAGGGAATATTGTTCTTCAGGAGGTTATGCACTCGATGCGTCAGAGGGGATTCGCTGATGGTGGCTTTATTAGAGCTAATGTTTTGGGCCTAACTGCGAGGCTATTATTGGTGACAGGAGACTCAATGGTTGATCCCCGAGTGTCCACAATAGTGATGTGCATGTCTTATTATTTTTGTCCTGCGGTGGTAGTGCTAGCAGAGAGCCTTAATGGTCTCGATGCTAGGAAGGAGGTTCATTTCAAATTTCTGCGAGGGAGCCCCATGATGCTATTTATGTGGATTTTTTAGATGTTTTTCTTGGTGAACGCTCCTGACTATTCCCAGTCGGGTGTCCCTAATTTCTTTACTTGACCCTTCTTCAATTTTGGCCCATCGACAGAGAGATGGGTGAATTGGTTCGTGGATCTTGGGACCCGGTGTCCTCATTGGTCTGTGCCATGGTGGGGAGACTTTTTGACTATTTTGCAACTAAGAGAGTATCGGTATGTGCATTTATTTTTCCATTAGCATAATTTCTTCTATTTTTGTTGGCGGCTCCTTTGCCAAGTGGGGTGGGAACAGATAATGCGTCATCCCATAATGAATTTCTTCCCGGCGGAGGACTTGACTAAATCTTTACGAATGATATTGGGACCTCTGTGGCAGCATTGTTGATCATCTACCTGTCCACCACAATATGTCGGAGGGGTATGGCATGCATCTAGGTATTATCTGAGGTGGTTGTGGAAGCGAATATTTGGGAAGATTTTGGAGGAAGAGACTGGGCAAAGGTGGCTTGTCACCTTCGACACCATGGAGGAGGAAGTTGTAGTTTTGACCAAACTTGTTAATGCCTACCGCTCCATGGAGCATATACTGAGTGTTAACTAGGAGTGGGAGACTTAGGGACCTCCAGGAGAAAGAAATGATGAGGAGGCAGGGTTGTCTAGCACTTGAGGGAAACATTTTTATGAAGTTAGGGAAATTCATGTTTGTGTTTATTTGTGTTGGTATCTGGCATATTTTAGGGTTTTTCTATGAAGTTGGTTATTTACACTGGGTAGATTGCTTTGTAGGTAGGCTTCGTTATTGGAAAGGGGGTGGTCTGTCTAACTCCCTCGATTAATAATTCATGTAATGGCTATGTTCCTTAATTTGATATTGAATATGATTTTGACATATTTTGTTATGTCTTTTGATGAGTTTTGCATTTTAATTATCTATACCAATCTCTAAGGCATACATAATCCTCTTATTCATGTAAGTGATAAGATGGACTGTCATTCTCGGGGTTTTGAAAAGAATATCATTTTGTGAAGAAAAAGGACCATATCCATGTGTGTCATATGGGATGCCTATTTTAAAAAGAATTATTTTGAGAGGATAAGGTTCCACATAGTTTTGGGTAGGGGCAATGAATAATTTTTTAGTTCCGAATGGGGATTAGAAGAGTCGCAGCACACCGAGAATTCAGATTGAGGGCAGAATTTCTTAAGATGGCCCAAATTTATTGGAAATGACATCTCTTATCCGTTTAGATTCGTGAGCATTGCGGCACCGCCTGAAAGAATTCTCTTCACAACATAGGGGTCTCTCTAATTAGGTTTGAATTTCCTTCTGGGGTCCTAGAGAGGTTATACGATTTCTTTGAGTATCAAGACTCCTTATTGGACACTGCGGTCCTTAACTTTCAAGTTGAAAAATTGCCCTATTTGGTTCCTAGACCACCACTAGACTCCTTTCCTTCTTTGAAAAAGAGATTCAGAAGACCGGCCCAGATCACAGTTATGCCCTCAACATCTCCACTGAAGTAATGTGGAAGATAGTCCTGCTCTCACTCGCCGATAATGGCTCCACCTCAATATGCTCCCATTAAGAACCTTCAATTACTTAGGGTTGAATGTAAGTGACCTGACTCCTACTTTCGCCGCAGTGTGTGCCTATGACAACACACGTCGAGAGGTGATGGGATCCATAACCCTTACAATAGGGGCTAGCCCTATTAATTCCATTATTGAGTTTCATGTTATTGACATATCCGCATGCTTCAATCTATTACTTGGTCAACTGTGGCTTCATAGCATTCGAGGTGCGTCCTTCTCCCTTCATCAGATTTTGAAATTCTTCTCCAAGGGGCAAGTCATTACTATTTTGGGAGATGATGACAATGTTGAAAATGCCAACACCAATATTTTGGTATTAAAAATACTATATGGGATGAATTACATGCTTCTCTCCGGCTTCAAGGTTAATCCACTTCCCCTTCCGGCAGGGGATGATTTCAAAAAATGAGTTTGTCTAGAGCATAACCCTTATAGTTATGTCAACGTGATATAGATATTCAAGAGTATGAACATTATGCCAAAAGTGGGGCTGGGGAGACATCAACAAGGGATATTGGAGCCCATAAACCTAAAGATGACCTTTCCTTTATATGGCTTGGGATATCAACTTTCACTAAAAGAACTCAGAATGCCCTGCCAACCACGATTGAAGAAAAGTTTAAAAGTTGCCAAGACTGTCACAAGGGATTCCTTGACTGGAAGATTCGTCAAAGAGGGTTAAGACTTCCCCTTTTATGGATTTCATGAACCATGGTATCATCATGTGGATAAGAATATGAAGCCAGGGATGGAAATATTCTTTTAAAACAACTACTCCTGGGATGAAGACTGCCAACATCAAGTGAAACCTCTCACTCAAAAAACTATAGCCATTACCAAGATCTTCGCTCCGAAGACTCATCCAGTATGCAGACACTTTAGCTGACTCTCTGTATGATCCATTCAGGCACCACATCGTCAGACCTATCCATTATGATCAAGGACACTGATGCGCCTCTCCTTAACTGAATGCGGTATCAGTTCTGCCTGTTGAAATATAACCCAACCTAGTTGTTTACCTTCTATCTTCCTCTATTGTTGTTCCTTATTTCTTCGATAATAAGGTAATTGAGACCTCTTTTGATGAGGTTCGTAGGGACGTTTTATTCAAAAATGAAATAAAGAAAGATTTTGAGTATCTTATTATGCCTTATATTAATTATCTTGATTCTAATCAAACTCTTGATGATGATGATTTTACAAATGAAGAATTCTTAACTGATCTTAATAAGGTTAATAACAAATAACATAACTGCTTTCAAGTTAATGATGATGAAACTATTGTAATCAATCTTGGTTCTAATAGTCAATAGTACGAGATTAGGATAGGGTACACCCTTGACAAGCACGAGAGTGTGAAATTCAAAGAGCTACTGAAAGAATTTGTGGACGTCTTTGCATGGCCCTACGACGACGTGCCCTGTATTGATCCTGAGATTTCCCAGCATGAGATTCCAACTCTCCTAAAATCCAAATTGGTCAAACAAAAACTACGAAAGCTCCGTATCGAATGGTCACCCAAGGTGAAGGAAGAGGTAATCAAGCAATTGAACATAGGCTTCATCCGAGTGATCCAATATTCCACATGTCTATCCAACATCATACCCATAGCAAAATCAGGGGAAAAGTACTCATGTATGTCGACTACCGAGACTTATAAAAAGCATCTCCTAAGGATGA
The DNA here is from genome assembly GCA_949130495.1 of Sambucus nigra. Lineage (NCBI taxonomy): Eukaryota > Viridiplantae > Streptophyta > Magnoliopsida > Dipsacales > Adoxaceae > Sambucus > Sambucus nigra. The sequence continues at coordinate 171,439,506 of OX422214.1, read as the reverse complement.
TATCCCACTACCCGACATCGACATGATTATGGACAATATGGCCAGTCACGCTCTCAATTCATTCATCAATGGATTCTCCCGATACAATCAGATAAAGATGCACCCTGATCATTAATAAACAATACTTCCTTCATCACCCTTTGGGGAACCTTTTGTTACATGGTTATGCCATTCAGGCTTAAGAATGCAGGGGCTACCTACCACAGGGCTACCACAACCATCTTGTATGTTTTGATACACAAAGAGGTCAAGGTCTATGTGGATGGTATGATCTTCAAATCTATGTCCCAAGAAGGTCAAGTTCCCGCCCTCCGAAAGTTCTTCGAATGACTACGGTGATATCAAATTCGGTTAAATCCATAATAGTTCATTTTTAGCGTCCCAAAAGGAAAGATTTTGGGATTCATGATTAGGAGAATGGAATCAAGGCATACCCTACAAAATTAAAATCCATACTCGAAATACCACTGTCGCGAACGAAAAAGTAAGTCCGAGGATTCTTAGGAAAATTATAATATATCATCCAGCTCATCAACCAGTTGACTTATATTTATGAACCTATCTTAAACTCCTTCGAAAATATTCTACCAAAATTCGGAATGAGGCTTTTCAGGAAGCCTTTGACAGAATCAAGCTATACCTTACCCGACTTCCAGTACTCATACCGCCGAAGCCTGGTCTCCTATTACTCATATACTTGACCATAATAGATACCACAGTTGGGACTTTGCTAGCCCAATACATTGAAGAAACTCGCAAAGAAATAGGCAAGTACTATGCCAGTTGAAAATTGGTCGATACGAAGTCAACTACACTGCCTTAGAGAAAGCATGTGTTGCCCTAGTCTAGGTGACTCAAAAGTTACGGCATTACATGCTTGGTTTTCCCATCAGACTTGTGTCCCGAATGAAACCCGTCAAATACTTTCTTAAGAAGCCCGGCCTATTTTGTCGAATGTCCTGATGGTTGATGCTGCTATCTAAGTTTGTTATTGTATATGTTACGTAGAAATCCATGGAAGGGGAGACCCATCTCCGATTACATTGCTAAATACCCTATGGAAGAGGTTGATGTTTAGGTCTCTAAATTCTCAGACGAAGATATTATCTGCACCTCTAAGGAGGACCGTCGATGGAAAATGTTCTTTGACGGAGATGATAACAAGAAGGGATACGACATTGGGATACTCCTAATCACCCCTAATGACTCTCTCACTCCCATTGACATTAAGCTAGATTTTCCTTGCACCAATAATTTGAACGAATATGAGGCATACATTATAAGCCTTAAAGTAAACCCTCAAGAAAGGTATCAAACACTTAGATATCTACGAGGACTCCGCTCTCATCATCGGTCAAGTTCCTAGATAATGGAAAGTCAAGGACGAAAAGCTCTTACCTTTCTACGCCTACCTAGAAGAGTTGGCCTCCCAGTTATGAGAGATCACCTTCCAATACTTTCCCCATGCAAAGAATAGTTTAGAAGATGCCATTTCTACCTTAACCTCCATGGTCGATATGATCGAGGGAATAATGATGACCCCATTCATATTCCAGAAATAAGATTTTCCAACCCAATGCTACTACATTAAGATCGTTACAGCGGAAGATTCATATATGGCCGGGTGTTGGTACTACGATATATGTCACCTCCTCAAGCACGATAGGTATCTCCAAGACACCAAAAAGAAAGATCGTGCGACCCTCCATAAATTGTATGCCCAATACATCATCTGTGACAATGCACTGTTCAAGAGAAACTTCAATGGAACCCATTTTCACTGCATCGCAGGGGTTGACATTAAAGAAATGATGCAGAAGATCCACAGCAAGGAATGTGGATCCCATATGAATGTTCATATGCTTGCCAAGAAGATTATATATCAATGGTATTATTGGACCCCCATGGTTCAGGATTGCATTGCCTAAGTCCGAAGATGCCTCAAATGCCAGTAGTTTTCCAATCTCCAACACTTAACCCCTTGGGAATTGTACAACATGACTTCTCCATCGCCATTCTCCACCTGGGGCATTGATATCAGAGGTAAAGTCACACCCAAAGCTTCCGATGGGCATGAGTTCATCCTAGTCACTGATGATTACTTCACCAAATGGGTTTGATTTGAGTCATACACAGTTCTGAATGCCAAGAAGGTGGTTAATTTTATACGAAAGAATGTCATTTGTCGATATGGGGTTCCCCATGAGCTAGTATCAGATAACGGGTTACATTTTGAAGCCAAGGTCACAAAACTGGTCGACGAGTATCGGATTTAGATAAACAAATATTCTCCCAACTGACACCAAACCAATCATGCAATTGAAGTTGCTAACAAAAACCTCAAAGCCATCATCAGCAAGATGAACGAGAAGATTAGATCCCTTACGCCCTTTGGGGCTATCGCACTTAAGTCAGGCCATCTACTGGTGCTACACCTTACTTTTTAGTATACGTCATGGAAGCAGTCTTACCCGTTGAGTTAGAAATACCTTCACCGTGTGTTCTGATTGAAAGCAAAGTTAGCGAGGAAGAGATTCGCCTGAACAAATTGTCACTCTTTGATGAAAAGATAATGAAGGCTCTATACCACATACAAGGGTACAATCATCGGATATGACGATAATTCAATAAAAGAGTTAAGGATCACGATGTTCGAGAAGGATATTTTGGCCCTCAAATAAATCTTAGAACCCATCTGAGACCCCAAAGGGAAACTCAATCCAAACTAGAGTGACCCCGATATTGTGAGAGGTGGAGCCGATATGCCCACTGACCTCGATGGAGGAAAAATGGCACGTTTAGTCAACCTATATCGTCTAAAGAAATTTTACCCTTAGTTCGAAAGCTCAGCGTGCTAGGACTTCTCTCATACCCTTTCTATTCTAAAAAATTATTCATTTCCCTCTACTCAGAACTACGTGGGTCTTGATCCTCTAAAAAAAAATTCTTTCGAAATGAAACTCAGAAAATTTTCAAAACCACCAGAGGTACGTATGCAAATCATACGCTTTACATGAGCAAGGTCCCTTCTTTTTAACAAAATTCTATTCCTTTCATACCTCTGAGAATGACAGTTCATTTTATCGTTTAGATGAACGAAAGGATTATATATGCTGTAGCAATTCGTATGGATAACTCAAATGTAAAAATCATCAAGAGGCAAAATAATATAATTAAAATATTTTTTATTTTAGACAAGGAAGTTTGGTACCATTACATGAAGTATCAATGAAGGGAGTTAAACAACCACCCCTCTCCACTGACCAAACTATTTCTAAACAAGCCTAACCAAACTTCACAAAATTATTCTCAAATCCCTAATGCAAAAATATCCAAATCACACAAAGCTTCACATAGAAATATTTTATCTTCACAAAAATCCAATCCCCAACTATCGAAACACCCAACCTCATCATCATCATCCTTTGAAGCTCCCCAAACTTGCCGAATATGCTCCATGGAGCTATATGCCCTAACCAACCTGAAAAAAAGAATACTCCCCCTTCCATGGTGTCAAAAGGGAAAACTAACTTTGGCTGGTCTTTTTCGTTAATATCTTCGCCACTTCTCATTTCCACAGCCATCTCAGATAGTCCATGTACACATGATAGACCCTGCCTATAGATTAAGATGGATAGGTTAACGATTGACAACTATCTCACAAAGAACCTAGCCTCATACACATGGATTCAGTAAACTCCTCCACCTAAAGAAGTCTAGTCTTCGAAGAGGCACTATTTTCTCCCATCCAACTTGACGCAGAAGCCGCCAAGGGAAGCAGAACGAAGTTTGCCGCAAGCCAACTAATCGAGCATGCTGATACTCTCCTAGTTCTAGAATAGGTTGAAGTTCTCCCCACCATGGAACCGACCAACGAAGGCACCAGGCTTCGTGCTGCATAAACTAATTGACCCAGTTCTCCACAGATGGGCCAAAATTAATAAAGTACAGAGAAAAGAAATTCGGCATGCCTACTAAGGGATACTCAGGAAGAACCACCAAACATAACCTCTCAGCAATCACATGAACAAAATCACCAGACTCCATCTCAGAAAATCAGAGCAAACTTCCCTCCAAGCATCAAGACCACTAAGAGTCTCCTCCGGTATCATCGTTAAAGGACTGCAATGGAAAGACATCCACATTGTTATAGAAACCAACTGAGGATCCACTATTAATTACCCCATCACCAATAAGATCCTCTAAGTAAGGCCTAAGGCAACAACTCCAACAAATCTAGCATCACCAAAACCCTTCATAATCAATCCCCAACAGCTGGTGAACATCTATGGGAGTAACAATCACCTCCCCGAAGTCAATATGAAAAGTATGGGTAGTGTCCCACCACCACTCTCCCAAACCACACAACAGCTCAGTAGAACGAGACGTCTCATCCAAAACAACAGCTCCATCCAAACCAGCATCATTACAGTCTATTTAACACATTAGATTCAGCACTATGCAATGAAGGCGACAAGCCCCACTTTATAACCAAGCATTTTATCCGCTCATCTATATACCAAACAAGCCGCCAAGGTCTTTCTCTATTCAAAAAATTCCAAAAAACTCATTTTTCATAATTTTTCTCAAAATAAATCCCTTCAAAAGGGAAGCTCTTTTTCAACCAAGCCTATGAGGCCATCTTCGGCTCAAACATGACAAAAACATATTCAAAAATTCCCCAAAAAACACACTTTATTCCTACTCTTTATCAAAGTAAAAACTCAGCATGTAATGCATGTAGAATAATCCACTAAATAGAGCTAATCAAACAAAATGTGCATTTTTTTTACCTTTTGAGTCTATTTTTAGCTACAAAGCCACTAAATCAATCGTACAACGTGGGCAACCCCAAGCTCCTCCAGTCATAACAATAGATTTGCATCCATAAGCCCCATTAATCCAAACACCACCTCATGCACCAGTAACCTCTTCATATGCACCTACCTATTTCTCTGCCTAAGGAAGCTCAGGATTCCTTGCCATTGCCAAATAGCAACCCCTACAACATATCGGTCGGCATACCCCTTGAAATTTTATATAAAAAAGGCCAAAAAATGCCAGAACAGTCCAAAAATTCTCTAAAAATTTATTAAAATGACAAGCAAGTATTAGAACATTTTTCACCAAGAAAACCATTTTAAGCTCCCAAAATTACCAACTAGAATAATATCACATACTATCACCAGTGGAACCCAAAATTAAATACTTCTTCAAAATCCCCAGCGAAATCACCAAACTAAACGAATTTTATCTCCCCCTAGCAGCGTTACATCCAATTCCCCAGCAAAATTTTCAAATTAAAGCTACTTCCTCCCAAAAATGACATAATCCCCAATCAGATGTCTTTCTCCAGCAAAATCACAAAAGCAACACGACAACAGACTTCCTAGAAGAGCAATCACAAATTTAGGTCCCCAGAGTTAACCTCGGCCCTCAGAGTTGGTCATCACAACTTTAGGTCCCCAGAGTTAACCTCGACCCTCAGAATTGGTCATCACAACTTTAGGTCCTCAGAATTGACCTCGACCCTCAGAATTGAGTGTCGTAATGTTAGGTCCTCATAATTGATCTCGATCGTCATAACTTTAGGTTTTAAGAATTGACCTCGACCCTCAAAATTAATCTCCATAAACTTTAGATCCTCATAATTGCCCTTTGCCCTTAAAATTAGCCGTCATCACTTTAGGTCCTCAAAATAGACCTCGACCCTCAGAATCAGTTGTTTAACTTTAGGTTGTCACGATCGACCTTGCCTCGCATAATCATTCGTCATAACTTTAGGTCCTCAGGATTGACCTCGGCCCTCAAAATTGACCTCGAACCTCAAAATTGATCTTCTTAACTTTAGGTCCTCAGAATTGACCTAGACCCTCAAAATTGGTTGTCATAACTTTAGGTCCTTAGAATTGACATCGGCCCTCAGAAATCGGTCGTCACAACGTTAGGTCCTCATAATTGACGTCGACCATCAAAATTGACCGTGATAAATTTAGGTCCTCAAAATTGACCTCGGCCCTCATAATCGGCCGCCTTAACTTTATGTCCTCAGAATTGATCTCGGCCCTTAGAATCGATCGTCCAATTTTAGGTCCTCACAATTGACCTCAGTTATTCTTTCATCCAACTTTACGTCCTCAAAATTAACCTCAATCCTTAGAATCAGTCGTTCAACTTTACGCCCTCATAATTGACCTCGCCACAGAATCGATCGTCCAACTTTAGGTCCTTAGAATCTACATCGACTCGCAGAATTGGTCTCCACAACTTTAGGTCCTCAGAATTAACCTCCGACTTTAGAATCGGTCATCCCCAGCAATAGCTTAGGTCCTCATAATCAACCTCGAACCTCTGAACCGGCCATCCTCATCCCTTTGGTCCACAGACTTGACCTCTTTACCAAACATCCATATGGTGTCTATACGATGGCTTTCACTTTTTCTAAAGCTCATCCATCAAGGGGATTTATAAACACCACATTCTAGGACCCTCATAAGACTCTCCTTAGGTCCCTAGTACTTCCCCATTCACTATAAAATCCTAGGTCATACACTGAGTATCGATCTAGAGTCCACTGGGCACCTTCAAACCCCGTTTGACTCTGGTCAACTTTCTAATCAGAGCGAATCTCAATGAATATTCAAAGGGCTCTGAATTCCCTTTCAAACGGTCCACCCCGTGCAGAAATTAGCTTTACGATTCGGACGAATGGTCCGTCTTACTACTAAAAAATGATTCGGAGGCCACCGAGCACCATTTTGATCCTAATCAACTTCCTCACCTGAGTAAAATCTTAATGAATCTTCGAAGGGCACTAAATCCCCTTTCCAATGGTCCACTTCATGCACAAATTCGAATTATCGTTCCAACGAATGATCCATTTTACTCTGAAAGGTCATCGGGAACTTTATTTGACCATGGTCAAATCTTCAAACCAAATGAGACTGAATGAATCTTCGAAGTTCTCTGAATACCCTTTCTAACAGTCCATCCCGTGTGCAAATCATCCTTATAGTTTGAATAAACAATCCATTTTCCTCCAAGAATCTCTTGTCCAAAAGACTGTCGGGCGCTTTCGAGCCCCATTGGACCAAAGTCAACTCCTAAACTCCGGAGCGCCTTAATGTATTATTAAACGACTTTGAATACTTTTTTCCAATGGCATGCTTCACGCTCGATTTGGACTTACGGATTGCATGAGGTTATCAAATGGCATGAGGTTATCAAATGGCAAACCCATTTTCCTTCTTGTCAGCAGTGTGTCTGGGGATGTCTGTCGATAGGAAAGACAAGGACAATTCCGATCGACACCTTCCTTGACCCTATATAAGGAGAGCATGAGATCACTTTGAAAAGGCACCCAAGAAACATCAACATCAGTTATCTCAACAACACTCTTCTAAAGTCAGCAAAGTTTCCTTGTATGAAACCTCTCCCCACCTTTCATTTCCGTCACTTTCACACCTAATTTAGAAAAATTCCCTTCTCACTCATCCTACATTCCTCATCCACTTGTAAGGAAGCCTTTTCAACAATCAAGATCAATCTTCAAGCCTCCAAAGAAGGTCCAAACATATTATCTCTCTTTAAATTTCCTTATTTTCGCATTAGTTATCTAATCTTTAATAATCTCACTTTTTATTAGTAGTATTGCACATACCATATTTTCTATAAAAAAAAAACAAGAAAAAGAAGATTTTACTAATAAATTCCAAACGGGATTGTTCATCACATTTTTTCAAATCAAAATACACTTTTAGACACGCATCTAAATAAAATTCTCGATTGAATTTATGGAATAAACCCCGCCCTCGTATTGCATGCGAACTACGTGGACCTTGATGCTTTTTAGGCTACGTAGGCATCTCGGGACAAAACCCAAGACTCAAGTCCTCTTTTCATTTTTTATTCATATATTATTTCCATATATTGTATTTGTGATTCTTAGTTTTTCTTTATCCAATGCATATATCATCGTTTCACCATAACAACCGATATCCCAATAAGCGCACACATTATGTTTTTAATTACTATTTTGGGAACACTCCTATGGATTATCTCACTCCGCCCTTCTCCATGACGTGAGTTAAGAAGTTCCATTCTCCATTTATCTATACACGCGCACACACTTCACAGAGGTTTTAAAGGAGAATAATAGAACATGCACATGAGAGACCGAAAGGGAGGGATGGGTTCCTAACGTCTTCCCATTTCGTAACTTAGCCCCCGAACCTTTTAACTATTGATTTTGCAAGCATCAGTGTGTCTTTGATTCTATTCTCTAGAGGCGACAACATTTTTTTCCTATTTTGTGCAAAATATGTTGGCGACTCTATCTCTTTACATCACCCCACATTGATGACAGCCGAAGAGCTCCTCCTAGTAAAGGGCGTAAGACCCTTAGTCTTATCTCCTTCCAACCGTGACGCATGAGCCCATGAGAGATACTTCCCCTGAGGAAAATGGAAGGGGAAGAAGTAATAGAGAAAAACAATCGGGAATGTCTATAGGATCCCCAAACCTATGTTAGAAATAAGTTTACATAAATAATATTTGCCAACACTTTATTATTTTTGTACACATAAATTCTTATCAAGAAGCCTCAGCCAAGCAAGAAGAGCTCAAATAAATGGCCAGTTGGGATACCTTGAGAGTTTTGGTTTGGAGACTGAGAGACAAGTCTTATTGGATAAGATAAGGCCCAACCACTTCAGTACCTTAGGAAAGAAGGAATACTAAAAAGAGGGACCTAAGAGGTCACTCACATTTTTACGTATTTCACACTTAGTAAAATAGGAGAGCAGTCAATGCACTGCTCATAAAGTCATTTTAAGTTATAAAATTAATGATTGGCCCTAAAGATCGCCCGTAAGTTTTAAAAATTATTTACCAAGTACCCCTTTAAAAATATTTACAAAATTGTAATTTTGGGCACTATTCTCAACATATTTTCCTTTTGACTTGGGGTTACCCCACATGTCGTTTGTCAGAGTGGACAAACGATAAACAGTAAAATATGACAAAAGGTATAACTCAGATATTGTCGTAAATAATATTTTTTAGCGCACAGACGCCACATCAGCCCTAGTATTTGGCTATAAATAGATCATTTAGAAAATATCAAAACATAACATAATTGAAGCATTGTTACTCTGCACACATATACACAGAAAGTACTCTCTTCCTGCTCTCTCCTTATTACTTGAAGTTCTTGTCTCTTCAGTCCCAAGAATCATCACTTTCAAGTGATTCTATCCCTTTTATTCTTACTGAAAATCTCTTAGTCAATAATTATCTTCCACACTAAGCAATCATAAACTTATCATTTTATCACAAAAGTTATCTTTCAACCACTTGTTGCTCTTAAAGATTTTAACACCTTGAAAGCATCTTCCATTGGAGTGGATCACGCTTCACCTGATTCAGTATATTCATAAATCCCAGTATCACTACCCTCTTAGAAAAGACAATGTCTGTATATGATATTTTAGAATCACCATATGTTCACACTTAATTCCTAAACCTCCGTCCCAACTAACCATGAAGGATAAATGGTCCTCAGGTGGTACCCGCTTCTTGAAAGATGTCATCGAAAACCCATATTTCTACATTTGGTCCTCATAACAACCTTAAATAGAAAGAGGTTGGAGTGTTTTGAATCTTTTCTAGACCAGAGTTTAAAATCAGGATGCCCTATGCCCTTATGGAGCTCTTTCATTTTTGGTGTTTAATCACTCACACTTAATAGCATAAAACTCGATTCCAGCTAACTAAGAAGGATAACCAATCATGAGGTAATCCTATATCTAAAAAGGCGCCATCGAAACCCCATGTTTCTTCATTTTCTCCCCATAACAACCTAAAATATAAAGAGGTTGGAATATTTTGACTCTTTGCTAAGTCCAAAGTCTAAAATTAGGATACTATAAACCTTACGAAGCTCTCTCCCTCCCAGTGTCTGAATCACCATATATTCATATCTAAGAGAATGAACCTCGATTCCAGTTAACTAAGAAGGATAACCAATCGTTAAATGGTCCCACATCCCAAAAGGCGCCATCGAAACCCCACTTTTCTAAATCTGCCCCATAGCGACCTTGAATAAAAAGAGGTTGGAACGTTTTGAATCTTTGTTAAGACCAAAGTATAAAATTTGGATACCCTATACCCCTATGGAAATCTCCCCCTTTCGATGTTTTAACCATACATTCACACATAATTTACTCACCCTTCTAGGTAACCAAGAAGGATAACCAGTCATGAGGTGGTCCCGCATCCTGGAATATTCCATTAAAACCTCACGAATTTACGTCTGTTCCCCATAGCAACCTTCTATAAAAAGAGGTTGGAACGTTTTGAATCTTTTCTTAGACCAAATTCTATAATGAGGATACACGATATCACTATGGATACCACTCCCTCTTAGTGTTTGAATCACCATATGTTCACACTTAATCTCCTAAACCTTTGTTTTAGTTAACGAGGTTGGATAAGCAGTCGTGAGGTCATCCCGCATCCCAAAATACACCATCGAAACCTCACATTTCTATGTTCGATCCCCATAGCGACCTTAAATATAAGGAGGTTGGAATATTTTGAATCTTTTCTCAGACCAATGTCTAAAATTTTAACCACCTATACCCCTACAAATCCCTCTCCCTCTTGATGTTTGAATCACTATACTTTCACACGTAATCGCTTAAACCTTGGTTCCAGCTAACCATGAAGGATAACAAGTCGTGAGGTGGTACCTCATCCCAAAAGATGCCATTGAAACCCTATATTTACAATACACAAAAATAGTCCATTTGTCATGGTCCAGAACCTTAACAAGTTGACCTTGTCACGGTTAAAGGCCGTGACAGGAATGGAGGTGAGAGTGAATCCATCACAGACATGTCGTGGTTAAAATTCGTGATAATTTTTTCCTTATTAGGGACTTGTCACGGTTTAAAACCTTGACAATTAAAGTTTACCGCGGACTTTGATCGTGATAAGGTCGTGACAAGAAAAACTTGTCAAGGACCTTGACTGTGAGATGTCTGTAACAAGTTCATAATTGTCATAGACTTGTCATGGTCAAAGTCCGTGACAATTCTGAGCAGTAGTTTAAAAAAAATTATTGGGCAATATGGCCACTGCGACTTCCTAGTAGTATATTATCACCTGTAGTAGCAATATATGATTATTTTCTCAATAATTAATAGCAATCAACATTCAATATTCATAATAACCAAATACTAAACAAATATAAGTAATAAACGTGATAGATAAACTCAAATTTGAATGTTTAATACAAATTATTACATAATTTTTATTGATTATCAACTTGGAGGAGAAATCTAGGCCATACAATATACGAACCGACATGGCCCTTAATATGTCGTACACCGTACTGTTCATTCAACCACACAACTTCATTCTCTTTTCTCACCAATACTTCAGTGATGCGGGCATGAGCCCCATGAGTCTACAATGGACGGTTATGCACCAAGGAGTTTGGACTTATATTCGGGTTCGTCAACCCCTGGATATTCCATCGCCTCCCCATATGTCTACTAGATAGAATATATCCAAACCAATTGTAAATGGAGTCTAGACAGTTGGGATCGGGGTAGGGTGGTGAATAAGTCATATGGATATGAGGGGGTATTAATGAGGGTGAGGGGGATAAAGACGGAGTAGTGGTCCTCTCATCCATTACTTTCTCCTTGCCTTTCCCTAAGCTAGACCTGGATCGACATTGAAGAGCTTTCTTTACAAACAAAAACATTTTATTCAATATTTTTTCAGGTTGTAAAACGTTTTGCCATTATTGGTCTGCATTTTGTTGACCTTGCTTGCCAGTCCAGTGTTGCTCGACACAATCCCGATGAGCCTCGATTTCCCCATCCGAGAGATAACACTCTAAGTATGGCCTTTATGATCCCGCCCAAGCACTTGACTAAGTGCGTTCATACTCAAAATGCCTTGTCGACATCAATCTCTGAGTTGTGACTTCTTTCACTTTTTCCTGAAACAACCAAAAAAATACCCAATTTGATGAAATACTTAAAAAGTATGTGATTATAAATATTTATTTAAAAACATAATTAAAATTATAATTTACTATAATGGTGTCCACGATCAGATTGACCTCCTTATCCTTCCATTTCTTCGTTTGAATTGCCACATAGGCATCCAACTAATGTGGCTTACCTCACGGACTAGTCCCCATCTCCTGAAATAAAATAATGCAAAATTAGTGAATTAGTATATAATTATCACTAAATAGAATAAAGTAAAACTAAAATGAAATAACATTCCAAACTTCCCATCCTATGCTCCACCTCGGCGAAAGACATACGCCCGAAGTAGTGCATGTTTTCCCTCCCTGATTCACGAGAGGACAATTACCTATTCGATGTCTCATTATCGACAAACTGTTACCAGTAAGCCAATGAGATTGGATACTTCTTGGGTACCATATCCGTACATCATAAAATTAACTCCCAATCCCGGCCAAAATACCATGCCTGCATATTTTTCTTCCACATATTCCATTGATCTCTTAGTTGCTCCAATGTGGAGTCACGTGCTTGTGGGTGCAAGTCGAATTATTCCTATAAAAAAAATACAAAATAAAAAGAAAGTGAGTTAGTAGTATTTAAATTATAAAATAAAATATAAATATTATTCAGTCAAGTAAGTACCTGCAATGCGCCCTAAATGGCCATCTTAAGCACATAAGGCACCTTCCTTCAATCAGTGTACTCAGGGCCAATAATATTTTTGAGAAATTCTAAGTCCCTAGCTTGGAAGTCCTTCTTGTTCTCCACTAAGATCCCTAACTTGCCCCACTTTAAGGGCATATTGGTAGATTAGCCTTCCTTGCTCCCACTTTCCCGACGCTCTGATGAAGGCATATCCTGCAAAAATTGTTATTAGTAGACATATTTATATAAGAAGATGATTTAGAAATATAAATAATGAATTAGTTTGACATATTCACTAAACCAAATTAACGACATTAGAAGAATACAAATCCATATCGTAAACCAAACTAATACTTCTTTCAAATAATTGAAATTCTTATAATCTAAGAATTATTTCATATTCGGGTTATGTCACGGATTTTGAAATAATGGTTAAACTGATTAAAATCCAAATTAACATATTCACTAACTAACCAACAAAGATTTATTCAAATCCCCAAAAACTGATCAAATACAAATGAATAGAGCATTAAACGGTCATCCGATAACATTAAAGCACTAGAAGAATACAAATTAACGACATTAGAAGAATACAAATCCATATCATAAACCAAACTAAGAATTGTTTCAAAAAATTGGAATACTTATTACAATTCCAATAATTATTTCATATTTGGGTTATGTCGCGGACTATAATATAAAGCTTAAACTGATTAAAATCTAAATTAACATATTCACTAACTAACCAACAAAGATTGATTCAAATCCCCAAAAACTGATCAAATCCAAATGAATAAAGCATTAAAGTGTCATCGGATAATAATAAAGCACTAGAAGAATACAAATTAACGACATTAGAGGAATACAAAAAAATTATATCATAAATCGAACTAATAATTGTTTAAATAATTAGAATACTTATTAAAAATCTAACAATTATTTCATATTCGGGTTATGTCGCGGACTATGAAAAAAACTAAGATATTTTTCAAAGTTATAAAGGTATTCGGTCGATAATACCAATTATTTATTGGGGTCATAAGTATTTAGTTCCATTTTTAAATATTATCCACTACAATGTTTTTATTGTCTTAGTTGGACTTGTAACAATTATGAGACGAGTGTCATTTTTTGCGTGAAAGAAGTAAGGCAGTTAGGGGCGATTTTAAGTGGTTATGGGATACTACAACTTAAAAAGTACATGGGATGAACCATAAGTATGTATTATTTTGAATGGAGAGAGAATTATGAAACGCAACAGAGAGAGGATGTGAAACACGATTGAGAGGGAGGCAATGACCTAAACTGTGGAATCCTACATAAAATAAATAAATAGGATTCAATAAACATGTCAAATAAATAATTAGAGCATTCTCCTAATCTTATAAACTTAAAAAATTCATATCCATTAACCATCCAATAAATGAACTCACATAATTTCCACTTCTAATTAGTGAAAGACGAAGATCTACAAAATTGGACTCCATGCATAGCAGAACATCAAATAACCAAAAATATTATAATTAACAAACTGCACATACAATCCTGAGCAATAACACTAATTTTACTAATGACCCTCTCTCTGAAAATTTAAATCACCAAACCAAACAGTAAAAGCTAATTGCCATTTCATAAAAGCAACGAACCAAACACTATGCCATTTCATATAAAACAAAAGTAAAACTTATAATGTAAGGAATCATTAATGTTGAAATATTTTTTTATGAATCATTTGTATATTTGTATAACATCAAGAAAGCCAACAATAACAATTTACTTGTTAAAAAGTTGTATGAACGTTTACTTTTAAGTATTTATGTTGTATTGACTCCAACTCCCAACTGTACTTTTCTTCAAAATCAAAATTGAACAAACTTTATAAAGGTACTTAAATATGAACACAAACTAAATTTTTGGCTTCGAACAAAAGCTTTATATTTCACTTTCTTGGGATTCTTAAGCATGTGTAGCATTCACAGGACAAAAGTCTCCGAACTAGTTCATTTCATATCTAAACAAGCAGATGTAGATGTAAACAAGCATAAGTGTAATAATTTAATACTCACATTAGTGTAATACTACTAAAGTATTTAAAATACATCACTTGTTTAGTTAAACTATTCATGTACAATAATTTGACTTTTGTGCATAGGGTCTCTCCCATCCAAAAAATGGGGGATACACTGAACCCTCTAGGGGTAAACCTAAAACAAAACCCAACTTTTGTGCATATGGTCTCTCCCATCTAAAAAATGAATATATCTAAAATAATTGTAGCCCAAATAGAGGCACTAAAAATCATACACACAGACTATGTCATATAAGTTTTAAAAAATAAGTATTTAAGAAACATAATTTAGGTATTGATTTAAGAAACACACAGACTAAAAATCATACACAAAGACTAAAAAATTGTAAAATTAACCTTCTTTAGATCTCTTATTACCTCCATTCCAAACATCGTCTTATGTACCTATTATTGGGTCAAAACCAGTTGTGGCCCTAAAAGAAACATCCAAGACCCTAAAAGTTCATGTAAATACATAGTTTATGGGTTGATTCGATAAAACCATAGGCATTAATTTATAGGTTCAAATATATAAAAAAATAAAATGAGGCAATGATTTAGATACATGCCCTTGGGATAAAATGGAGGTTGACTCGCTCTGAATTCACATTTAGGGTTCTTTTTGGACGGTAACAGGGGGAGAGAGGGTGGAAGGGGATGAGAGAGGTTGTTATGTGTGTGTGTGAGAGGGAGAGGGAGAGAGAGAGAGAGAGAGAGAGAGAGAGAGAGAGAGAGAGAGAGAGAAGGAGAAGTCGAGACAGTGAGGAAAAAACTATTTTGAGAGAGAGAGAGAGAGAGAGAGAGAGAAGTGTTATTGTGAAACGATGGTTGAGGAAGTTTTAGGGTGTACTAATTTTGGTATCTTGTCACAATCGTGTCAGGGTCAAAGAACATGACAAAAAACAAATGTTGTCACCGTCTTTGATCATGACAAGACCGAGACAATATCCTTGTCACGGTATTTGACATTGACACACTCGAGACAACATGTTATTATAGTCGTGTCAGGGTCAAAGATCATGATAAGGCCTCCGTATTTTTTTACCCAGGTTTTTTACAGTGATAACTCTTTGCGGGTGAAAGGTGATAAAAAAAACTTGTTTTGAGTAGTGTTATATGTCCGGTCCTCATAACCTTAAATAGAGAGAGATTGGAATTCTTTGAAACTTTCCTTAAATTGAAGTCTAAAATTTATGATACCCTAAACATATACGGATATCTGTAATACCCCGTATTTTTGTGATATTTATTTATGGGATTAATTGAATTAAATGCGTATTAATTAGAAATTAATCCGGATTAAAATACTAGCAAGATGCGAGTTGGTATTTGATTATAATGTGCATATATGAATATATATGAATACTAAATTATGAAATTGGTCGTGAGATTGAAATACGGCAATTTGGAAATTTTGTTGAGACGCGTGTGACAGTCGCGTCCGGAATATATTTATTTTAATTAAAAAGTAAATTTTATTTCTATTAACCGTATGGTCGTTTTGAGGGCGCCAACGCGTCCAGAAGGGTCGAGATAGTCAGAAAACACTAGCCGGAGGTTTGGTTTGGGTCCCGGGGCATTTTTAGGCCACACCGACAACGTATAAGGGTAGTTTGGTAATTTTGGATTTTTGGGAATTAAAACCTACGAAAATTGGGAATTAAAAATCTGACTTGGTAATTGCCCACTAACCACATCTTAGGACTTAATGGGCTACGGGGGTTATTAGAATTGTTCCAAAATTTCCTAAGGCAAACCCTAGCAACCATTAGCACCTTGGAGAAGAAAGCTTGGAGAGAGAGAGAGAAGGAATTCTGCAGAGAGAGAGAGAGAACACTCCATCAATTCGTCATCAAAATCAGAGATACACATAAGGCAAGTGGTTTAATTTCGTTTTTACAAAGAATGTTTCTTCCATGCGTAGGAAATTGACAAAATTTCATTGTTCTTGGAATATGATAAAAACCCATTGAATTGGATGTAGAAATTTATAATTTTTATGAGAAGATTGCATGTAGAACAATGTTAGGATGATTAGTCAGTGGAAAAATACATCTTTTATAACAAAAACGGATTTAATTAGACTCTTTGATGATTTATAAACTTCTAGGGTTCACGTTCTTGAGATTTGGGGAAATATGAAGAGATTTGATAATTGAATGAGGTTAGGATGAATTAACCCCACATCATGCGTTAGTATATGGCCTAAATATGTTTAGGGATGATTAGTAGCTTTGAACAATTGTTGGATTAATGTTTAGATGAGGTTAGAGGTGAAGAAAAGTTGAAAAAACGAGATTAGGAAAATCTGGGCTCGAAACTGGCCACTCGTTTAAAGACCTGCCCAGGTCGTTCGAACGAGCTCGTTCGAACGAGCTTCTAACGAGTTGACCTTTGACTTCTAATGAGGGTGATTTTCGTTCGATGACTTCGTTCGAACGAGACTTCTAACGAGCTGACAGTTTGGGCTTTTTAGCCTGTTTGGATCCCTAGTGTCCCATAACCTTGTTTATATGTAGAGATAACACTTCCTCGTGGATTAATTGATATGTTTGGGATATAATGAGGAGCAAAACCTAGAAGTGTAGTTGAACCTAAGGGAAATTATGAAGTAGGACGTGAGTGTCTATTACGATGCGAGAACTATTGACGGCCTAAATTACTATATTAATCGGGAACATATAAATTGTGTAGCATTATATGTCGGTATGAGAATGAGAAGTGTACCACCAATATATTATGGTGATTACTAAGATGTGTGCATACTTAGTATATGTATTGATTTTATGTGTATGACATACCTACCATACTTGCTATCACGGGAGGTTTACGTTCGCTTAGGGCCCTCTAATCCTTGTGTTGCCCGGATTTAGACTGGTACCTCGATGAACATAGGTCAGAGAAGGACTTATTGGGATGTTAATAAGTCTGCTGATCGTGGGAGTGCAGGTATGTGCGTGACCCATGTGATGTGACTGTGTTCGCCTCCATTATTTGTGATGTTGTTATATGAGAACGATTCCTGAGAGATTCGGAATGCATGATCATTATGTACGTGATGTACCGGGATGGATAGCAGAGTATGTGTGCACCGCAGCTTAGTCTCGGGGTGCTTGTATTGTATATGTATGACATGAATAATATACACTTAGTTAATGGGAAATTTCTTGTTGGTATTGTGAATATAATTATGGTAATGTTTTGAGAAAACATAACGGGTTAATTGATAGTGAATTGTATTACTAATCAAGAATCTGAGTTTAAGTAAAGCCCTCTATTTAATTGATAACGCTAGAATGTATTATGGGAATCGAGTAGTAAGGGGTAGAACTTATTACGGTTTGGTTAGATATGTATGTTATTTAGATGGGTACGGTACGTTAGGAGTGCACATGTAGTCGAGAGGTGAAAATTTCATGTGAGTGTACGTCCTAACATGTATTTTGCATTTAATGTTTTAATGTTATTAAAACACTTGCTGTTTTTAAAATGATTTCCACTTTCGGGCTCTGACCCATTTTCTTTCAAATCTATTTTTTTTTGTAAAAACCATTTTAGGTGCCCAGCCACAAGGACGCCATGCTTAGGATCCTCATTCAGGTGACGAGCTGTAGCTGTTTGTGGAAGTTACAGGACTTTGCTTGTAGACGCTTCATCTATCTTGACTCCATATTCAGCATTTATCAGTTGTAGGGCATGTCGCCCATTTCTTTTAGAGGCATTTCATTTATTTCAGTTATTCAGACTTCGGGCATGTAATTAATTCAGGATTCAAACTTATGTTATTATTTCATTCGTGGGATTGTTGTGAGGAGTTTTTCCTCCGGACTTATTACTATTTGTTGGTTATTTCATTACTTCGTTATGGTGAATGGATTATGTTGTTCTTCCTTTATTCTTTTATTGCATGATATTCAGACTTAAATTAAAATTTGGCAACTTACTTTTTAAAAACTAGGTGGTTAGTAATTATTAAAATGTTTTTGACAGTGATGCTATTAACTGAACCAACTTGGCATTTTGTATTGATTTAATAAAGGAGTAGCTACCCGGTATTTAATTAGTCGGGGTGTCACAATATCTCTCCCTCTCGATACTGGAATCACTATATGTTCACCCTTAACCTCTTAACCCTCAGTTCTAGCTAACTAGGAAGGATAACCAGTAGTGAGGTGACCATAAAGCCCTCAAAACTTTTGCCTTCCAAATTCTTACCCCATATATGCTAAAAAGGATGCACATGTGAGGTATGAGCCTATCATATCTTCATTATATCCCATGAATAGTATATACTTACATAGACTACACCCATTTAATATCCTTACAAGCCTCTAAGGCTTCGAGTTCCTATCCCCATGAATTAACCCATGCACATTACACCGGAAAATTTTATTTCCAACTCTTGTTGATATTTAATAATACTATCATAATAATTACTAATTAAATGAAACCATTGTCATCACAATTATCATCATTATTACTATTATTATCAGCATTATTATTATTTCATCATTTACTACTATTATCATATTATTTACAAGCATGACTCCTCAAATCGTATCATTATTGATATGCCCAAAGTGTACCCTCGTACTCAAGGTCACACACCTCGGCCAGTCCCCCAGCCGAGTTGACAGGAAGCTTATAACAACCATCAGAAAGGTCGTCTTCTGGCAGGTCGACCCCTAATTTATCAACCTCGGCTAGCCATCAGCCGAGGTCAACAGCATCTCATGGGCTCAAGCTATTGCCAACATCGTACTCTGCCTCAACCGACATTACATCCTACCTCATACGTAACCTTGGCAGTCTCCCAGGCCGAGGCCATATTGATGATTGACAGGATAAAACAACTATCGGACTCCTCCAACCTCGCACTCGACTAGGCTGAGGTTACAATAAGTGATATTACAGGTTCGAGCATACACAAGCACATGGATGGCTTAGATCACGTGTAAATTCAGTTATAACCAAATCATTCCCCTCATGTGGGGAAATATTTTGTCATCATTCCTTACATGTGGCACAACCATGTGTCCACTTATGATTAATGTATTCAACTCACACATGATCATGGCATGCTTGGGGGTATATTACGCCCTAAGCACTATAGATACATGCTTTATCCTACCTTGGAGGCGGATGGATAATTATAACCCTAGCCAAAACTCTGCTAGTATACACAGTAGAGAGAGAAAAAGTGAGAGATTGTATCACATGCCATTAGTTCCACCATTATAGTGAAATTACTCACACACTTACAGTGGATGTAGACCAGATTGGCTAAACCAGTTATATACTAGTGTTTCTCCTCTTCTCCTCGCCACCTTCTACCAGATATATATACTTTTGTGCTACCATTATTATTACTAGCGTAATCTTATCAATACCTCATCTAGTAGTGTTGTTTACAGCATCACCATTTTTGGTGTCGTTTGTGGGAACAAGTGAAATCATCTCTTCCTCCTTTGCTGCTTGACCTTAGCGGAGACTCTCGTGGTGAACCAGACCTCCTCTTTCACGTGGAGTTGTTTCACCATTGAAAGAGACCCTTAAAGGTATCAACCTTTTCTAGTGTTTTCATTTACATGCTCTCTAGTCTTTTTCCATGGTACCAGAATTATCACCTCCACCATCTGGTGTTAGAGGGCCCAGTTCCAGCCAGGCACCACCCCAGTCTGAGATGGCTGAGGTGGAAGCAGCCTTGAAGTCCTTATCTGCAACTCAATAAGCGATGCAGGAGCAATTCACCCAGCTAAGCCATAACATAATATTGAGACCACCTGGGGTCTCACTGGAGATGATTACTTCGGTATCTGCTCAACCACCTCATGAGGCCAAGGGACCCCCCCAGGCACCAAGAAAGGACCAACCTACTCCTTAGCGAAGGAGGGATGTTGCTGACCCTAGGGATTTACATCTAGGGAGGCGAGGAAACCCTTATCATGAGGATAAGTACGATGATATTAAGGCAAAGGATGCTCCGAAAGACTGCTAGGAGTCATATGATGTCTCAAACAACACTGTACGTCCTATCCAGCAGAGCCGAGGCCAGTGTGAAAGATGAAATTATGATGCACACCAAAGAGGATCAGCTTTTGATTACTTGAGTAGAGGGTCGGCCTTTGAAAAGCTCGACCCAGTTAATGATCTAAGAGAAAGGTTGTTCAGATCAAGAAGTCTTGCTGGATCTAGAAGAGAAGGAGGTAACTATCATCCCCATATTGCCTGACCCCCACATGGTCGAGACTGTGGTCAGGGGGAGGTCAATAGTTGACATTATGCAGCAGCTGGGAACACTCAGTGCACCCCATGGAGGTGGTTGGGGACAACCTCGGCCAAGTAGACGTTTCAAAACCATGGAATGATTCCATTCAAATCCCGGAAGAGAAGATAGAGGACCTTATAAAAAGTCGAGACCCATTACAAAGGGGGTACTCAGAGGCCTCACCATTTGTAGCAAGGATTGTTAACTTCCCAAACCTTTCCAAATTTGAACCTCCAGTGGTGTCTCCCATGTACGATGGAAGTACCAACCCAGTACATCATATCGAGATGTATCAACTACAGCAGACATTTATTCAATCTCTGATGAGATGAGATGCTGAGCTTTCTCAAGCACACTAACTGGGGCTGCACATATATGGTTCACTTCTCTTCCTAAAAATTCAATTGAGAGTTTTAAAAGTTTGGTCGATCGGTTTATTTACAACTTCTGTTTTGGGGTAAGACCTCAAAAGAAGACAACACACTTGCTTTATGTAAAGCAAGGGAAGAATGAAAGCCTCAGAGACTATATCGCGAGGTTCAAAAAGGAAAAACTAGAGGTAGAATATTATGAAGAGAGTATAGACATGACAACCCTTATAGGAGGACTTCAAAAGGGGAATATACTCTGGAAGCTTGCTGAAGACCAACATAAGTCCATGGCCGAGCTGTTAGCAATAGTTCGAAAGGTCCTGAACACAGAAGAAGCAATGGCCATGAAATACGAGGATCATAATGGAAGTAGCAGCGGGAAGTTTCAAAAGAAAAAGAATGGAAAGAAGAGGGCTACAGATGACAAGTTTGCGAACTATACTCCCTTAACTGTGAGATGTGAACACATTCTCAATTAAATAAAGAATGACTGGTCCCTGAGATGGACAGAGAAGCTGAAGGCTCCTCCACATAAGAGAAATAAGAATTTATAGTGCGAGTTCCATCAGGATCACGATCACTTAAATGACAAATGTTTTTCCCTGAAGGAAGAGATAAAAAAATGTTGAAGTCCGGAGATCTCAGAAAGTATGTGGATAGTAGTTCTTCTAAGGGGGGAAGAGAGGACCCTAAAAAGAAAAGAAATGATAAATTTCGGGAAGATGACCCTACCAGAAGAGCAGATGACTTAGATGATGATGACGTTGACCCTAACCTCCCACCAAAAGGTGATAATGTCCTAGTGAAGAGGGTCGGTATGATCTCTTTTTAGTGTGAATACTATCCGTGGAAGACTACCAGGGGTGGCTCAAAGGTAGCTGAATACAAGGCTCATGTGGCAGAGGTTAAAGCGGTGACTAAGGCCGAGTTTGTGAATTTAGCTTCTACAGAGGTTAAACATAAGAAGAAAAGGATGGTAGATATGGACACCCTCGTAGTCATCTTCTCACGACTTGATTTCAAAGGTATCTTAGCTGCCCACAATGACCCTTTATTCATCACCACAAGGGTGCATAGATGCGAAGTTCAGACGATCCTTATAGATGGGGGCAGCTCTACAGACATTATGTTTTGGCCCTATTTTAAGAGTTTGGGTCTCAGCCGAGCAAGGCTTGTCCCTTACCATCACCACTTGATTGGGTTCAGTAGGGAGAAGGTCCATCCATTGGGAATGTATGAAATGGATGTGAGAATGGGAGATGAATGGCCTAAGAGGTTGACCAGAAAAATTAATTTCTTTGTTACGGATAAAAATGTCTTATCAGCCTACAAACTCATCATGGGAAGAGTAGCCCTCAAGGAATTTACGGTCGTGCCTTCAACGGTCTACCAGATGCTAAAATTCTTGACTCCATATGGAGTAGAATAAGTGCAAGCTGATCAAACATCGGCGCGAGAATGCTACTTCAACTTTGCAAAAGAGAGAGAGGCTCATAAGAAAGCAACAACTACGTACAACATTAACACCCTTGACCCTAGAGATGAAACAAAACTCAAAAAGGGAGAGGCCGCGGAGGAGGTAGAATCCATTATCCTCAACAAGGACGAGACAGAAAAAACCATCCAAGTCGGCAAAGCCCTAAGACCTGTGATCAAGGAGGATCTAGTAAAGTTGTTAAGGAAGAGACAAAGTATCTTTTCATGGAGCCATGCAGACATGTCAGGTATTGATCCTGAGATAATGTGTCATAAACTCAATGTTGTAAAGGATGCCAAGTACATTAGGCAGAGAAGAAGAATATACTTAAGAGAGAAGTATGAAGTCATCAGAGAGGAGGTTCGAAAGCTTGAATAAGCTAAGTTCATCAGAGAAGTTATATACCCTAGTGGTAATCTAACGATGTCATAGTAACCAAGAGTAATGGTAAATGAATGATGTGTATAGACTTCACCAATTTAAACAAGTCTTTCCCAAATGACAGTTTTCTCTTACCTCGTATAGATCAGATGGTGGATTCCATAGCAAGACATGAGCTCATGACCTTCATGGATGCATATTTCGGGTATAATCATATCTTCATGAACTTGGATGACTCAGATAAGATAACATTTATTATAGATAAGGGGCCTATTGCTACAAGGCCATGCCATTTAACCTGAAGAATGCAGGGGCCACCTACCAGCATATTATAAATAAGATGTTCAAAGATTAGATAGGCAAGTCCATGGAAGTTTATGTGGATGATATGTTGACGATGAGTCTGAAGGCCGATACTCACGTGGCCAACCTTGAAAGAACTTTTGACACCATGGAAAAATACTGAATGAAGCTCAACCCGGCCAAATGTGTCTTTGGGGTAGGAATAGGGAAGTTTTTGGGATTCATCATCAGCCAAAGGGGAATAGAAGTTAACCCTAAGAAGATCAAGGCTTTGCTAGAAATGAATACACCCAGAACCATCAAAGATGTTTAGAGGCTAGCCGGACGAGTTGCTGGACTTAATAGGTTCATCTCAAGACCACAGATAAGTGTCTTCCTTTTTTCAAAGTTATTATAAAGGCCTTCGAATGGAATGAGGAATGTGTCAAAGCTTTCAAAGAGCTCAAGTACTACCTCGGATCACCTCTACTCCTATCTTTACCAATTCAGGGTGAAAAGTTGCATGTAGCTGTCTCTGAGTCAGCCATCAGTGCTGCAATAGTAAGAGAAAAGGATGGAATGCAGAGACCAATGTACTTAAATAACAAGGTACTTGAAGGGTCTGAGCAGAAGTACCCTCGGATTGAAAAGTTAGCCTATGGTTTGATACATGCTTCCAGGAAAATGAAGCCATACTTCTAGGCCCATTCCATGGTCGTCCTCACTGATTCCCCACTCAGACAGGTCCTCGCTAATAACTTGGGAAATTGAGTTGGGGGAATACCTGGGACGAAGTCGATGTTGAGAAGAATCATGAGGATACAGATTACCCAGTAAAGAGAAACGTCGTCCGAATAGCAGACGAGGCCAAGACAAGTATAGCAAAGAAAAGAATAGTTGAGAATGAGGAAGAAAGATATCTCTTCAAGCAAGGGACCCTATTAGAGGGAAACTTCTTTTCAAATGAAACTATTTGGAACCTCTTCGTTGATGGGTCATTATGTGAAAGTGGAAGTGAAGTAGGGCTGATAGTGTCTACACTAGATGGTACAGATATTGAATATGCGCTGAGGTTCAACTTTTAAGCTTCTAACAATGAGTCAAAGTATGAGGCATTAATAGCAGGTCTCTCTTTGGCAAAATCCCTCAGTGTTGGCCAGCTCCTAGTCCACAGTGACTCAAGATTGGTCGTGAACCAAATCCTGGGGGTATATGAAGCCAAAGATGAAAGGATGGCCAGATATATGAAGAGGGTGAAATCGATGCTAGAAAGATTGAAGAAAGTAAAGATGAAAAGGATACCTAGGCTAGACAATAGTCTAATTGATGCACTTGCGAGGTTAGCCTCAGTAATAAGGACAAACATAAGGAGAACAGTATCAGTTGAGATTCTACTCAAGACGACCATCGAATAGGAAGAGGTTGCTAGACCTCGCCTAAATATGAATATGGGGGGCCTCATGGATGGATCCTCTTATCAGATACATCAGAGAGGGAGAGCTGCTAGAGTTGAAATTAAAAAAGAGAAAGCTGAGGTTCGGAGCTGCTAAATTCGCAATTGTAGGAGATGTCTTCTATAAAAAAGGATCCCTTCCTCCTATCCTAAGATGTGTCCACCCTTCAGAGGTTCCACGCATCTTGCACAATGTGCATGGGGGCTCTTGTTCAAGTCACATAGGAGGTAGGTCGTTGGTTAAGAGAATAATCACTCAGGGGTACTGGTGGCGGACCTTGGCCAAATATATAGCTACGTATGTGAAGAAGTGTGATAAGTGGCAGAGGTTCTCCACCATCCCCCATCAGCCACCCCAACCTTGAACTTCTATCAGTTCCCCTTGGACATTTGCGGTATGGAGCATTGATTTGGTAGCATCCTTGCTAAGAGCTGTAAACAACTATCAGTTCTTAATAGTGACAATTGATTATTTCTCCAAATGGGTAGATCCTGAGCCAATGATCATAATTACTGAGCAAAAGACTTTTCAGTTCATATGGAAGAACATCATATGCAGGTATGGCCTTCCAAATACCCTCATCTCAAACAATAGAACGCATTTCAAGAATGTTTCCTTAGAAAAATACTGTGAAAGAGTAGGGATCAAGCAGTTTTTCTCTTCTCCTGGACGACCCCAGGCAAACGGACAGACCAAGGTCACAAATCGAACAATCCTTGATGGGATAAAAAAGAGGTTGGAAAAAGGCCAAAGGAAGATGGATAGAGGAGCACTACACCAAAATGATAAAATTGTCACCTTTCAGTCGGCCACCTTTGTCAAGGTCATTGACTGTGATACAAATCTCGCGTTTTGTGTCACGATCATTGACCTTGACACGAACGTGACAAAGAATTATCACAATCATTGACCGTGATAATTCTTTGTCACGGCCGTGTCAAGGTCAATGACCGTGACACAAAACGCAAGATTTGTGTCACGGTCAATGACCTTGACACGACCGTGACCCTTTTGCAGTAAAAAAAGCCCTAGGATTCTTTTTTTCCCACCTTTTTTGGTTTTCCCTCTCTCTCTCTCTCTCTCTCTCTCTAAGCGATTTCTTCTCTCTCTCTCTCTAAAGTATATTTTTTTCCTCTCTTTATCTTTCATTTCTATATGTATGTGTATGTGTGTATATATATGTGTGTATGTGTGTGTATATATGTGTGTGGTGGTGTGTGGTGGGGGAGGGGGAAGGGGGTAATGGGGGTGGGGTGGTGCAGGTGTGGTGGGGGGAGAGGGGAGGGGGTGGGGTATGTGTATATGTGTGTGTATGTATGTGTGTGGTGGTGTGTGGTGGGGGAGGGGGGAAGGGGGTAATGGGGGTGGGGTGGTGCAGGTGGGGTGGGGGTGGGGGAGGGGGGAGGGGGTGGGGTATGTGTGTATGTGCGTGTATATATGTGTGTGGTGGTGTGTGCTGGGGGAGGGGGGAAGGGGGGAGGGGGTGGGAATGGAATTTTCTAACTAAAAATATGATAATATTTTGTTATAATTTGTTAAAACTATGTAAACTTTAGTATGAATGCAAGGTTAGTGATAGTTAGAATTGTGTAAATGTTAGAGAAGTTCTAGAATTCATATGTTAAATTTAATTATATAAATATTTAAATTTGATAATAATTTTATTCATGAAATTAATTCAATTAGGTAAAACCCTAGATAATTTTTTAACAGAATTTGATAATATTATATAAAGTTTAGTAAATTCACAAAATGTTGCCAATTGTATATTTTTAGGAATATCATTAGTTATTTTCCTGCCCAACTATGTAGAATCCATACACATGCATGTTAGAAAGTCTTAAATTTAATTCTCACTTTAATTTGTAGAATCTCTGTACTTGGTTGGATTTATCCCTTTATGATAATGAAATTTATGCTCCAATTATAATTATCTCATGTCATAATTTTATTGATAAATAATAAATTAATAAAGTAATAAAAATATAAAAATACCCCAATTGATTTAGTAAGATTCGTTCTAGACTTCATTATAAATTATTCATGTCAAACCCGACTCTCTTATAAGATATGCATATTGTGATAAAATATAATGAGGATAAGAGACTTTTGAAATATAAAAGAATCTCAAAGAATAAATATAAAGATAAAGGATTAAAGAAGTAGATAATTGCAATGAATATACAGATAAGATGAGGGTAGGGGTGGGGTGGTGTGTGTGTGCGTAGGTGTGTGCGTGTGTGCGTGGCGGGGGGAGGGGGCAAGGGGTGTGGTGGGTTGTGTGTGTGTGTGTGCGTAGGTGTGTACGTAGGTGTGTGCGTGGCCGGGGGAGGGGGTCAAGGGGTGGGGGGGGGTGGGGGGGGGGGCAATTTTAACAATTGTATAGCTTTAATTAAGAAATTGTATAGCTTTAATTGTAATTTTAATTGTATAGTTTTAGATGAAAGTAAATTAATAATTAGTGCCAATTTCATATGAAATTAGGATTGTCCCTCATTGTAAATTAGTAAATTAATAATTGTATACTGTAATTGTTAGTTTGATTAATGAAATGTTGGGTTGGTTAGTTTTAAAAGTGGCATGACGTGTGCGTGTGTGGTGGGGGTGGGGTAGGGGTGTGTGTATGTGTACTATTAACATTTTTTTATCGGTACTAATAACATTTTTTTATAGCAAATATCTCCTTTAGATATTAAGGCAAAGATGATGATTATGCTTATGATGATGTCGTCTGGGCTCGGTGGTAGCGGAGGCGACGAGGGCTCCTCCGCCCCTAGGCTCCCCAAATATGGAAAATTTGGGATTACCGTCGAAAACAAATCAGAGCTATTAGTGAGATACCTCGAGCTGCTAAAGATGGTCATCGGCCCCGGGTTTATGAGTTGGAAGGAAGTGCCATATGAGCTCAAGTTAGCTGTTTGGGCGGCACTACAGGTAATATATTTCAATTTCAATTTCAATTTCAATTTCAATTTCAATTTCAATTTCAATTTCAATTTCAATTTCAATTTCAATTTCATTTTATATTTATATTTATATTTATTCGCAACTAACATTGAATTTGTTGGACAGGAACAATTCAACTTGGATCCAAAGCTACGCGATTCTGTCTTGGAGCAGTTGAGGGAGCAACACAAGGTGTGGAAGAAAAATATGCGGACACGGTACTTTGGGAAAACACGAGAGTCCATTATATAATGGCGTGGATCCGTCCCGCCCAAGGAGCTGATCGCATTGGCACAATGGAAAAAGTTCATTAACAATGAGATCGAGGATCGACAATTGGCATCTCTCCAATCGAGGAGGGAAAACCGGGAAAAAAAGACGGACGTGCACTACTCCAGTCGGACCTCTTACGCCGAGGTGGATCATAGGATGAAGGTAAGATTTAATTTTTATATAACTACAGAAATATATTATTCTTCATTATTTTACTTTGCAGGGCCGACACTAATTTTACTTTATTTTATTTCAGGGGGTGGGGAGTGGGCCAGGGGGTAAGCCACATAGGCTCGATACTTATGTGGCTCTTCGGACGAAGAAGGGGAAGGACAAGGAGGTGTCCCGAGCGTCGCGACGACGATTGTAAGTAATTCGACAGTTTAATTTTTGTTAATTACGTTATAATTTTTTCGTTTACTTATTTTACTAATCATGTGCTTTTTGTCGTTTCAGGCAAAGCTTAAGGAAGTGCATGAGTCGCAGTCTGATGCCGACAAGGCGTCTTTGTCCACAGACGCACTCAGCCAAGTGCTTGGCTCTGATCGCAAGGGGAGGACAAGGGGGGATCTCGTGGGTGGCCAAATCTAGGATCATCGGATTGGAGACGAGCGACACCGGGTTGGCTCGAACGGTGGATTCACATGACACGAGGCTGTTCCGTTTGGAGCCGACGGTCAAAGATATGTACGCATTCATGAAGCGTACATTGGGCGGAGACCGAAAGGGGAAGGGGAAAGGGAAAGGGAAGGAGAAGGCGATGGAGGAGGTGCGGGAGAATGAGGCACATGAGGACAAGGATGTGGACCTCGCTACTTTTTCACCGTCACGTGCGTATTTCGATGATCCACTTCCTTATTTGGCTCCCTTACCCAGACCATTTTCGACACTTGGTTGGCCGAGCGTGTTCATATTGGATGTATTTAATGGCCAGCGGATAGGGAGGGAGTTGAGGGACCCGAATATCGTCGAGGGTAGAATAGTTCATGGACATGCGCTTCAAGGGATTGAGTCCAAAGTGCTCATCACGCATGTGATACCCACGAAGGAGAACTCCCTATTATGGTTGCGCGAACAATACGGCACGATGTATATTACTGGGTTTGTCAATTCGTATATAGTGTGGCCAACTCACCTCCTCACATTTACCCAAGACATGTAGTAACATTATTTTTAAGTTTGTATATTTTAATTATATTTGGATTATATTGTCATGTATATTGTTTCTATTTTTAATATTTGGATTATATCGTCATGAATATATATTTGCACTATCTTGGGTATATTTGGATATATGATGTTTGAATTGGTACAACCAACGTTGTTATAACAGGTACAAGTATACTGCTGGGCAGTGGCAGTGGCCATACTGCCCAGCATAATTTTTTTCAATTCTGCCCAGAATTATCACGGTCATTGACCGTGATAAGTCCTTGACAAATCTTGTCACGGGCTTGTCATGGTCATTGACCGTGATTTTTTTTTTAAATATTGTCACGGGTTTGTCATAGTTAATAACCGTGACTAAACTTGTCACGGTCCATGATCTTGACACGACCGTGACCATTCTAACAAACTTGTCAAGGTCAATGACCGTGACAAAAAAATTTATCTCGCCCAGAATTTTCACGATCATTGACCTTGACAAGTCCAATTTGTCAAGGTCAATGACCGTGAAAATAGTGCAGATTTGGTGTAGTGGAGGTATATGTTGTGCTTTGGGCCTATAGGATGACAGCGAGGACACCCACAAGTGAAACTCCATTTATGTTAGCCCAAGGCTCAGAGACTGTCATCCCAACAGAGGTAGGACTTCCCACTCAGATTTCAGACATATGACCCTCAGAGGAATGGGGAAGAAAGAAAACTTTATCTTAATTTGATTGAGGAAAGAAGAGAGGATGCAGAGATAAGACAGGCAACCTATCAATAAATAACTGCGAGATTCTACAATCAGAGGGTGAAGTTAAGGCCAATAGCTTTGGGAGACCCAGTCCTGAAGAATACATGGCAAAAAACAAATAAGCTCCATCCTAATTGGCATGGTCCTTATAGGGTAATTGATGAAGTTGTACCTGGTACCTACCGGCTAGAAAATCTGGAAGGGGAACCTTTCTCCAACCCTTGGAATGTCGATCATTTAAACCCTAATAAATAATCTTCCATTGTGCCTTCTTGAATATTGCTACCTTTTTTCCCCATACAATTCTACAGTAGGGATGCATTATTATATATAGCTCATGTGGTAGGAAATCCTCTAAAGGTCGTCATTAGCCCGTCCAAGCCAAGCTAGGGTATGTGTTGAAGTAGACCTTAAAAAGTCTCTTCCATCGCGAGTATGGATTAGGAATAAAGAGAAATGATCAGGTTTTCTGCAATCTATTGTATATGAAGATATCCTTCCTTTTTATTACTATTATTCAAAGAAATGACACCAACAAAAATGTGTTTTGTGAAGAAATTGGAACAAGAAAAACATCATTTAATCATGAAGAATGTGAAGCAGCCTCAGGTATCCACGTAAGAATGGGTCAAGAAGTCATTTGGGTTAATGCATCAGAGACTCCAGATGTAGAAATCGAAGAAGAAGAAGTGATTGTTAATATAGATACTGAATAAATGATGAACCAAAGAAATGCTTCCATACGATAGCAAGCCCAAAGACAAATAAGGACTATGAAGGAGGTAAATTTGTAAAAGTATATGGTCAGCAATGAAGATAAATAACAAATGGAAGAGGGTTGTAATATTATCAACAATCTAAAGAACAATTACCAAGTGTCTTCTAATATACAGCAACTATAAATAATGGAAGATGCAACTCATATAGAAGATATTTATCAATAAGAAGACATTCGAGAAGATAATTAAGCAGCACAAGATCAAGAAGTAGACTACCAAGAATTTCAAAATTCTGTAGAATATTATCTAAATAACTCTCTTTAGACTCCAACTCAAAGCAATTATGATGACGTGGGATTCACTCTGGTTAACAGGAAGGAAAAAGAGCACTAAAGGAGTCAAAATCAAGGATGCTACGTATGGATCAGTTAGAATTATAATGTCCAACTCTAAATTATCCTCCACAAAGGCTTAGTGTTAAGTACAATCATATGGAATGTGAGAGGAATCTCAAAAAAGGGTGCTATTAGAAGATTAAAAAGGTTTAAGAGACTGCATAAGCCCCTCGTGATGGTACTTTTGGAGCCTAAGGAAGATATTCAGAAGATTAAGTCTTATTGTTTAAAATTAGGATTTCGATCTTGTGTGTCTAATCCTAATTGTAAGATATGGTGTTTTTTAAGGATATAATCACTTGGGAGATTGTCTCTGAAATGATCCAATGTATCACTCTAAGTCTTAACAAGGTGGGGAGCAATGTGAATATACAATGTAGTTTAATCTATGCTAGTTATAATATAATGGAAAGAAGACAATTGTGGGAGTATTTGAATGCCTGTAATATAAATGATTACTGGTGGTTAGAAGGTGATTTTAACATTATAACTAACAGTTCAGAGAAAGCTGGAGGTCTTGATGTTAATCTGGGAGCTATGTATGAATTCCAAGAATGTATAGAGGATAATGGTTTAACAGATGTGGGTTATATAGGATCAAAACTTACATGGCATAATAAGAGAGATCCTGAACATAGTATTTGGAGTAGATAGGATAGAGTTCTAGTTAATCAAGAATGCTTGGACTCTAATCTTATTTGGGGTGCTAACCACTTAAATAGGAGTATGTAAGATCACTCTCCTCTGCTTTTCAAAGGATTCATCCCTTCAAATAATTCCCCCAAGTATTTTAGATTCCTAAATTTCTGGACCAAAAATAAGGAATGTGCTGAGATAGTGAAGAAATCTTGGCAAGAAGTGGACTGTCCCAACCCTATTATAGGTCTATCTCTTAAGCTTAAAGAAGTCAGGAGGAAACTGAGTGCTTGGAGTAAAGCTAGATATGGAGACATCATCCAAGAAGCTCGAAATGCGGAGGATTCCCTTCTTAGTGCAGAAATGCTTTATGAATAATACCCAACAGAAGAAAATAGAGAGGAGTTGAGCAAAGCCACTTCCTTTTATAATTCTAAATTAAAAATAAAAGAAGATTTTTGGAGTCAAAAAGCTAATGATAAATGGGCATCTGAAGGAGATAAGAATACAATATATTTTCATAGCCTGGTGAGAGGTAGGAAGAAAAGTATGCATATTCAGAAGATCAAGAATTTGGAGGGTTATTGGGTCGATAAAAAAGAGGGCATAAAACTTGCTGCCATCCAGTTTTATACCAGTTAGTTTCAAGATCAGGAAGACATGGATCTTATAGCACAGTCCACTCTGCTTGATGCAATTCCAAAGCTGATAACTAATGATATGAACTCCTCACTTTCTTAGTGGCCTACCATGGAAGAAGTGGAGAATGCTCTAAGAGGCCTTAATGCAAACAGTTGTCCTGGAGTGGATGTTTTCGATGGGTAATTTTTTATATCCTTTTGGGATATAATTAAAGGTGATATCTTAGAATCTGTTCTTTTCTTTTTTGCAGGTAATAGTCTCCCAAAGATATGTACTTCAACTAAGATCGCTCTTATCTCCAAGATTGATAATCCCCAATATTTCAATGGCTTCAGGCTTATTAGTATACACAATTTTGTTAACAAGATTTTTTCTAGAGTCTTAAATGATATGATATCTTAAATTCTCCCTATTATCATCTCTCCTATGCAATCAGGGTTCATTAGAGGTAGAGTTATATATGAGAATGTGTTACTTGCTCAAGAATGTATGTCTAGAATTCATTCTAAGAATGTGGGAGGAAATATTATTATGAAGTTGGATATGTGCAAGGCATATGACAGAGTTTTATGGTGGTTCCTTATCAAAGTTATGTGGAAAATGGGATTTTATGAACACTGGTTGGACCTAGTATGGAGAATCATTTCTAATACTTGGATTACTCTTTTGGTGAATGGTGAAAATATGAGTTTCTTTCACTCTACTAGGGGCTCAAGGCAAGGGGATACCCTATCCCCAAGCCTCTTTATTATTATGGCAGATGTTCTCTCTAAAAACCTTTGTAATGTGGCAGTGCATCCTAGCTATGTGGGATTCAAAATGCCCATTGGTAGCCCTAAGTTTAATCACTTAACTTTTTCAGATGATTTAATTATCTTTTCCTCTGGTATGAATAAAGAAGTAAAGAAGCTTATGGAAGTGTTGAAGTCTTACAAGAGGGTCTCAGGTCAGCTCATCTGTAAAGCTAAAAGTTATATTGTAGCATCTGATAAGATCAAGCCAAATTCTCTTAAGTACTTAATATAGTACACTGGTATGCAAATTATAAAAGGACCTATCAATTATCTAGGTTGTCCCCTGTTTAGTGGTAGAAAGAAAATAATTTACTTTGAAGGGATGGTTTAAAAAGTTAAAAATATTCTAACTGGGTGGAAATCTAAATGTCTGTCTACTGGAGGGAAATTGGTTCTTATCAAGTCTATTTTAATATCTATGCAACTGTATATATTATCAGTGTTGTCCCCTCCAAAATCTGTGGTGAATAGATCGCATAGTCTCATGGCTAAGTTCTTTTGGAGTTCTAACTATGGTGATCAGAGGTATCAATAGTGAAAATGGGAGTATATAACAAGTCCTACTAAGGAATGAGGATTAGATATTAGGAACTTATATGATATTGAGTATTCTTTAAGCATGAAGATGTGGTGGTCATTCAGAGAGAA
Organism: Sambucus nigra; assembly: GCA_949130495.1. Classification (NCBI taxonomy): domain Eukaryota; kingdom Viridiplantae; phylum Streptophyta; class Magnoliopsida; order Dipsacales; family Adoxaceae; genus Sambucus; species Sambucus nigra. The sequence goes on along the minus strand of OX422214.1, from coordinate 171,405,554 downwards.
AATCTCTCTATGGGCTCAATATATGAAGGTTGTATATTGTAGAAACCAAGATCCTTTGTCTGCTCCTAGAAGAAATGGGGCTCACTCTTGGAATAGAATGTGTTTTATGAAATATCTTACTGAGGCATATATGGTATGGCAGATTGGTAAAGGAGAAATTAGCATTTACAAGGACAACTGGGGTGTAGCTGATGTCGAAGCTGAGTCAGAGAAGTCTATAAGTGATTTCTAGGATTCTAGACAAATATGGGATAAAGGAAAATTAGAGAGTCGTTTTCTTCAGGTATAAATTCTGAGATTTTACAGTTTGCAAGATATATGAGAATCAATCTGATAAGGTATCTGGCAGCCTAGTGGCACTCGTTCTTTTTCAATATCCTTAGCTTGGGAGTTATGTAGGACCAAGCATCTCTCCCAGTTTATCTCTAAATTTATATGGCATCAAAACATCCCAGCTAAGATCTCAGTTTTTATGTGGAAATTTCTTAATAACTTTCTTACTACAGATGATTCAATTAGATTAATTGGGATTCGAGGACCCTCAAAATGCCACTATTGTACAAAGTCAGATGAGGAATCTATAGATCATATATTTTTCGAGGGAGAAATAGCTTCTCGTGTGTGGGATTCTGTTACTCAACAACATGGTATTCAGAGAGCTAATGGTGGAATTAAAAGACAACTATTTCAGTGGTGGATTCATGGGCAAAAAGCAGATTCAAACAACATAAAAAAAAAATCATTCCATCTATAGTGTGTTGGAGTTTGTGGATACATAGGAACAAATGTAATTATGAAGCCATTACTCCTAACTTTATTTCTGTATTTTATCAGGTACTTCACTTGAAGTCTATATGCTCATTCACAAGCAGACCTATCAGAATAAAAGTCCAAGATTGAAGATTAAATGGATGTTCCATCCTTCAGGTATACTAAAGCTCAATATTGATGGAAGTACTATGGACAGTATTCAAAAAGGAGGTGGTGGATGCATCCTCAGAAATGAGTCAGGAGAGATGATATGGGACTTTATTTCATCTTTTTGAATTGTTTCTAACATGAAGGTAGAAGTTAAATCTCTTAAAATTGGCCTTCATCTCTTCATGGATTTTAAAGACTATGAAATCATTATTGAAAGTTCTTCTAAAACTTTGGTTGATATTCTCCAAGGAAAGGCCTCTACTTCTTGGAAAATAAGGTGGACTATTCTCCAAATTCAATAAATGTTAAAACAAACAAAGCACTCTCTAATTCACATCTATAGGGAAGGTAACCAAGTTGTTGATTTCTTGTCCAAAAGAGGTAGTGTAGAAGAGATAGACATTTTCTTAAATAACTTTGAAGATTTTCCAAAGCAACTCAAAGGTTTAATCACCATAGATAGATGGGGGCTGCTAAATTTAAAAAATGTCTAGTTGTTCTTGGAGAATATGTATTTCTATTTGTTGAATCAAGTTATCTCTAATTTCTTCTCTTGCCTTTGCTAAGTTTGTAAAGGTTCTAAATTATAAAGAACCTATTTTATGCTTCAAGTTTTCCTTAGTCTCCGTTGAAGGTAGGGATGTTAGCTATGTAAGACATGTATAAGAGGCATTTTTTTCTATACTTACTAATAAATTATTATTACTTAAAAAGGAATGTGATACACATCATAGTAGGAGTATTGGGATATATTGAAAGGTTAGTGTTTTTAGTGATCATTTTGATGAGATCCCAGACAAACATGAATCAGTCCCCATAAATTACAATGAGGCATTCCAAGACAAGGACTTTTCCTATGGCTTATGACTATGGATACTAAAAGGATTTAATTTATTCGAATACATTTTTGGGACCTATAAACTTGCATATGGGATAAAACTCACTAGGTACAAATGGTTTAATCAGAAAGAAAGGGATTGAATATGATCAAAACTTCTCGCGGTAGCCATGCTAAAGTTTGTAGGGATTCTTTTAACATCAAGATTGCATTCTTGAACGATTGTCTTGATAAGTACGTAGTAAGAAGTTAGGTAAGCTTATAAGATCCATCTACATATTTAAGATAACATTAATGTCTTAGGTCATTCAATTTGATTAGGCATTCAATATTTTGATTTTGATCAAAGCCCTAATAATACTTGTTAGTATAAGAAGAATGATAAAAATATGTCGGTATTTCTAGTACAATTTGTGGACAATTGGGAGTATTGTCTCACATAAGAGTGTGGTTGTTTAGTAGCTCAATATAGAGTACTTAAGACTATCCAGGAACATCCTTATGATCAAGATTTTTCTAGATCGGATAATAAGGATGTTGGGCTTATTCCAAATCACTTATATTAATGTTGTACTCATAAAATTAGCATCGAAATTCCATGAAAATATTTTCTTTTCAAGTATTGAAACTCTTATTGGGGAAAAGTGGAAGAACTTGATGAGGTATGAAAAATATACCTTATGCTTCGATAGTGGGCAACCTCATGTATGATATATTATGTACTAAATCGAGTATTTATTTTTCTATTATCATGGTCAGTATATTTTAGTTTGATAGTCTTACACCTAGGTACAAAGATTATGTTTTCAGTCAGATAAGGATTTCAACTTTACTACCTTAGAATATGTCACTACACCTAAAAATGGTTTTTGTCACCTTTCACCCGAAAGGAGTTGTCACGGTCATAAACCTTGATAAAAAAAATATGGAGCTCTTATCACGGTCTTTGAGCCTGATAAGACTATTGTGTCCATCCCGATCAAGATGTGCGCCACTTCCCCTCTTCTGCCTCCTGAAGGGGGATAGAAAAGTCCCATGCCCTACTTAGGAACGCTTTGGTTATAGTCGGTGTGGGGTGAATGTAAAGAGATGGATTCGCCATCCTATTTTGCATAATAAGGAAAAAGAACATCTTTCTACCTCGAGAGAGCGGGATTGAAGACAAACTGATGCATACAAAACCAGTAATTCAAAGGGCCCTAAGTTATATAATGGGAAGGTGTTAGGCACCCATCCCGCCCTTTCGGTCTCTTATGGGCTTGTGTTATTATTTTCCTTTATTTATACGTGAAGTGTATGTGCGTGTATATAAAATGGAGATCGGAATTGTTCGACTCATAGAATGGAAAGGATAGAGCGAGCTCATCCATACGAACGTTCCCAAAAAATAATGTATAGAAAATATGATTTATGCATTTATAGTGATATTGATCGTTATGATGAAACGATAATATTGTGTTGGATGAAACGCTAACAAATATAATATGTATACCAATATAAGAATATGCAAATGGGGGATCTAGAAAAATTAGAAGATTTAGAAAAATTTAAAAATGGGGACGTTGGAAAATTAGGCAATTGAACTGGAGTCTCGGCTTTTCATTCGACATGCCTACGTAGCCTATAAAGGCATCAAAGTCCACATAGTTTGCATGAGGAATAAGGGTGGGGTTTATCCCATAGATTCTAACGGGATTTTATTATAGGTGTGGGTGTAGAAAAATATGTTTTACTTTTGAAAAAGTGTGATGGATAATCGCGTTCAGAATTTATGGGTGTAACCCTCTTTTCGTTTGTTTTGGATTTTTTTTATAGAAAATAATGTAAGGACATAATTTTCCAATTGAGTCCCTGTATTGTTTTGACTTAATTTCGTGAACAAAACTGTGTTTGTAATATGTAATAGAGAGAATTTCATTTTGTCACGATCCCACTTGGTCTATGACGTATTGAAGAAATTGAAGACGCTGTGGCAAAGCTTCATAGAATCAAATCATGCCGAAGTTTATTTGGTGTATATTTAAAAGTTGGATCTTTTTCGGAGAAAAATTGGTTTTGTTTAAAACACACATATCGGACCACTCTTCAAATTGGTATCAGAGCTAGAAAATATATTTTATTTGTTTTGTGATCCCGTGTGTTTGTTTATCTCTCATGTGGTTATCTTTCTCTCGATGGATTCTCTAAGCTTTGACGATTTACATCGTTTAAATTTAAAGTTTGCAAAATGTATTGAAGTTTTGGAAAAAGAAAATTCTAGTTTTAAAAATAAGATTGAATATTTGCAAACGTTTCAAATTCAAAGAGATATTTGTCGTGAGCACTTTAGTTCCTTGTTTAGAAATTTTAATATATTAAAATTGGGCAAAAAGGAGAGCGATGATAAATTCCTCGTTTTAGAAAAAGAGTTAGAGAATTTAAAAAATTCTAGTGTTTGTGACATTGAGGAAAATATTTTGATTAATAATTTTGTGGCACGAGAAAAGGCACTTAGGGATAAGTTTGCTCACATTTAGGGGGAGCGAGATAACCTTCTAGGTGCAATTGAAAATTTAAAGAAGGAGTCCCGAAAGTTTAGGGAGTCTAATCGTTTATTTGAGTCGAAAGTTTTGAAGTTAAAAAATAATTTAAATGACTCGAGTAGTGATGGTAGCGACTCATCTTGTTTTATTGGTTCGATTGTAAAAGCCAAAACCATAGTTTGTTTTAGATCTTTAACCACATCCGATGGTATTATAAAAGGTCAACCTAAAGGTCCCGTTCCTCGTCGTGTTTTCACATGTTCGCATTGTGGTAGGAAAGGTCACCTTAGGAGTTTCTGTTTTAATCTTAGAAAATACCCTAGGAAGATTAAACGTAGTGTCCCATTGGTTCTCAAAACCCGTTTTGTTAGGTATACACCTGTTTGGGTTAGGAAATCCATTTTGGAGATGCTAAACACTTCGTTGGTTGATTCTCACATGCATGCACATGATTCATCTCTTCCTATTTCTTATGGTTAGTAGCTTGCATGTTTTTTCATACGCTAGCCCTTGCATAATGATTTATTATTTGCTAGTGATATGACATGTTTATCTGTTTGTATTTTATTTTTCACTTGTTTGAGTCTTATTTGAAAAATACAAAAAGATTTTGCTTTTGAGAAATTTTTTGAAAAACCGAAAATAGTTTTGTTTTCTTGTTGGTTTTTGTTTTTGAGTTTACATGTTTGATGTGGCATATTGGTGTGCTTGAACCCCCCCCCCCCCCCCCCCCATCTTTTCATTATCCATGTGGCTAGTACATTTGGTCATTATTATCGATGTTTAGAATGATCTTAACCATTGTTTATCTGGGGGTTTTCGAAGTTGATATGCATTTTGATTCGACTTTGTATATATGCCGACATTGCACACATGCACGAGTTTATATGGATGTTTGACTTCTCTTGCATATTTGAATTTGGTGAGGCGTTCTTATCTCAATTTTGTCATCTATGCGTAAGTAGACTTAAAGAGAAGTGTGCATGTAATAACCATTTATCGTGAGGATTTGAATTAAAAAAATGATGAGTGATTCACGGGAAAGGGCTGCGACAGTTCAAAATTAACTCGTCGTGAAAGCCACCGTTTAAAAGAACCCCAAAAGAAAATGCAAAATGCTAAGAAAAGGGCTAATAAGATTTTCTCTAAGTTAAGAATGCTAGAAACCTCAAAATAACTTGAAAAAGTATATATTTCTGAGGGAGTTTTGGTTGGAGAAAATTTAAACGGGTTTGCACAACTAATCTTAATGTTGAAACATTGCAATTTGACGCTATTATTTGTAGAATCGTTAAAATTTTGGATTTGTGTGCATGTAGTATGTTTAGTTCATTACGCTCACTCTTTAATTGTCATATGGCTATGATAAAGTTTGATGATTAATCACTATCAATTAGAGCTTCTTGATCGTTTCGATGTGTTGGAATTGTGACTCATTTGTTTTAGATTCATGCCCATTCATTCCAAGTCCATGTTTGAGCACATCAGTACTATGTTTGCATGTAACTCACATTTTTTTGTTTTTATGAGTTTTTACGTTGTGTGTTAAAAGCTTACTATTTTAACACTATTTTGCATCTGTCAGGCCCTTCCTTGAATTTTTTTGTGGAAATGTTATCACTGGGCAATATTTTATATTATTTTTGGGATTTTGGGAAATTTTGGCAGGTCGCGCGAAGTCTTTCAAATGACAACTCATCTCGCACAAACGACATCTGTACTTCGTTCGAGCGACATCCTCATCTCATTTGAGCGATGTCCCTATCTCGTTCGAACGACAAGCTGAAAAAATTTCTTCTAATTGGTTTTAAGTCCACTGGTTTAATTTGATATAATTTTGGTATTGCGGGAAGCATTTCTGGACTGTTTGGTTTATATGCAGGTTCTTTTATTTCAAAATTGGTATTTTGCATATAGTCTGTATATCACACCTGTTTATTTTGCGATATTCTTTGTGTGATGGTTTACTAGCTAGTAATTTGTCATTACATGATCTTATTTAGCTGCTTGTTTCATGGTTATCTAGCGTTTTTCATTTCTCAAATTGGTATCAATTTGATTCAATTTGGTTTCATATTCTCATGCTAGATATTTCAAATTGGTTTATCTTTTCACCGGATTGTCTATTCGAGACAAAAAGGGGGAGAGATGTATGTGATGTAGGGGGAGATTTGTTGAGCGCTTCTATTGATATCTGGATTTACCGATTGTTTGATTATATTTGTTTCAAATTGGTATCAAGTAATTGATCACATGTTTCAAATGATTTGTTCTTATTAGAAATATAAATTGGTATCATTTGTTCCTCCATACTTCACTGGGTATCTGTTTGTCTATTTCATGTGTGAAGGTATGCTTTCAGCGATTCGAGATTTCAAGTCTACATCACATTCAAACAGTTCATGCTTGCCGGTGCTACATATTCTAGTCCTGTATTTTTTATTTTGGGTTTATGGGATGGGATTTAGGTGTCATACGGCTTGACAGACCGGTTAGGCATTTCACTGATTTAGTTTTGTCCCGAAATAGTCAAAGGGGGAGATTTGTAAGGACATAAATTTCCAATTGAGTCCCTGTATTGTTTTGACTTAATTCCATGAACAAAACTGTGTTTGTAATATGTCATAGGGAGAATTTATTTTGTCACGATCCCACTTGGTCTATGACGTATTGAAGAAATTGAAGGCGCTGCGGCAAAGCTTCATAGAATTAAATCATGCCGAAGTTTATTTGGTGCATATTTAAAAGTTGGATATTTTTTGGAGAAAAATTGGTTTTGTTTAAAACACACATATCAGGCCACTCTTCAAATAAAGCATGTGCAATATACTAATAAAAGTGTAAATTTATAATGCGTATGAACTAAAGTAAGAACTAGATTATAAATCTAATGTACTTTAATGCAAAAATAAGAAATTTAAAGAGAGAGGGAAGGATTTGGACCTTCTTTGAAGCTTGATCTTTGATCTTGGATGAACTACCTTGAATGTGAGATGAAGATTGGATGAGAGAGAAGGTGATTTGTCCAAATTAGGGATGAAAAGGATGGGAATGCGTATGAACTAAAGTAAGAACTTCGCTGGGGAGATGTGCAATTGATTTCAGGAATTCCACTAGGGAGGAAAGAGTTCCATTGGGGAAATGAGTGTGGTAAAATTGATTTTCTTGGTGAAAAAGGTTTTACCATTCATTTGGTAATTTTAGGAATTTGCTAGAGATTGTTCGGAATTTTATGGCATTTTTTAGGAGTTGTTATACAAAATATCTGGAAGGGTGCCGACCGGCATGGTTTGAGGGGTGCCAAACAGCAGTGGCACGGTTTTTTGGGGTACCTCGAGTAGGTGGATGGACAGTGTCGATCGGTGGTTGGCAGGGAGATGCCGATCGGCATGCCCTTTAGCCTCCTATAAATAAAAGGCGGGTTCTCCTCATTTTTCACATCTTTCTAACTTACCTCCTTCTTTAATTACCTTCTGTGAAGCGTTTTAGCATTCCAAAATCAAGAGATGGTTTATTTCTTAAGAAGTGTGACACATATGGCGTGGCTCAATGTTGACAATTAGGAAAACTTGGAATGAAGGGCTAGGGTACCCCTTACGCTGGGCAGTGAAAATTCCTTCGACTCATTCGAGCCAGTAACGGATGAGCGGACCCTCTTGCGTGAGCCATCGTGCCAGTGTTCTTCCAGGGTGGTTAATCCTGGCATCTATGTAAGTATTGATGATTTCCGGTATTCTTTTCTTCTTTCCTCGTGATATTGCTTTTTCCTAGGAATTTTGACAAGGTTTTTTTCCTTTTTATCTTTGACAGTCTAATGTCTCTATGTTGACTCTGCATGCCCAAGGGACTACAGGCTGCATGCCCAATGGACTACGGGGCTTAGGAATGTTTAGGAGAACCTTCCATTGGTTGTGCACTAGTCCGTGTCATCAGTCAGTTTTGGCAGACTCGAGTCTGTTTTTGACAAGTTGCCTCTTTCGACAACCATTCTTTATGCTCTAGAGGAGAGGTGGTGGGACACCACCCACACCTTTCATTTTGGCTTTGGGGGGATGTAGACGACTCCCATAGATGTGTAGTATCTGTTGGTACTAGACTGCGATGGGGTTCATATTGATGTGGGTAGGTGTAAAGACATATTTGTCCATTATCAATTTGTATGTCGTACCCCGTTACACCGTTGAAGAAATTCAAGATCGCATCTACATCAACGGATCCGAATATCAAAGCGTCTTCAACATCATAGCCTCTCCGATAATGAACTTGGTAAAGTTTTATTTTTAAGTTCCTTAAAGTTCATATTTAGTATTGGGAAATTTTCATAAAATGTTTTTTATAAAAATTAGAAGTAAGTTTTTTCAAGAAAAATGAGACTTTTAAAAGTTTTTTATTTTTCTGGGAAGCCGGACCGGTCCGCCTCTATACCGGACCGATCCGCCTCCAGACCGGTCCGCCCTCTACCCGGACCGATCGGCCTTGATTTGTCCAGTAGACCACGGATCGCAGGCAAACCGAAGAGGCCATTTTAAAAATAAGAACCGATCCGAGGTCGGACCGATCCGCCCCCATACCGGACCGGTCCGCCTGGGATAAATTCGCCATATCTGTTCGAGATTTTTTAGGCTCAAAGTTTTCTTATTTAAACCAACTTCGGGGAGTTGTTTTCTAAGACTTTTCAAGATGATTTCCAGAGTCCTAAATACTCTAAGTCTTCACCTTGTTGATGTGCCAAACATCTTTTTGATTCACACACAAAAATCCCAATTGCTTTTGTGAATCTTTTGGAACCTTAGAACACAAACTTTGTTGTTGTTCATCTTTGTGGAGAGATCTTTGCAACCGAGGTCTACGTGTCATTGTTGAGGGAGTCTCTACAAAGTGTTATGACTGCGTGTCATTGAGGAGTGCTGCGGTTCTTCCTTTGTTGTTTGGGCTGCGAGTCCTTGGAGGGTGCTGTGTGTATTCTCTTGCTGAGTTCAAGACTGCGTGTCTTTGTGGGTTGACTGTGTGTTTATCCATTGAAGATTTGTCCATGTAATTGTAAGTTGCGACTTGTATATTCATAGTGAAATAAAGATTTTACCCGAAAGGGGTTTTTTCCTGAAATCTGTGTCTCAGCATATTTTCTGCGTTGCATGCTTTATTTTTTATGGGTTGATTTAGATGCATGTTTAGGGGCTGAAATTAAATAAGTGTACTATATTAGAAAGTTGCGAAGTTAATCAATTATCACACTGTCTCACTCCTCAAATTGACCTTATGAGTGACGCCAAAGGCAGTGACGGCGGTATTGGGTGATATGGAGAGGGTAGTCTCTGGGGACTCTCTTTTTTTAGGGAGTTATTTCTGAGTCAAAATATTAATGAGGAGGAGAGTTTGAAGGTATGGAAAATGGATCGTTTGTTTATTCTGTTGGTGTTGTGAGGTTACTTGGTGGCGATGAGTGGCGCCTTCGTCCACTTGTGGTTTTTTCCATTCTTGAGCTTGTTTTCGAGCATCCCTCTTTATGACCGGGGGAGCCTGAACTTGGCGACCCTTTATTCTTCTCTTGATTCATTCGGCTAGTGCTGGAGGCAAAATTTTACTGGAGCCACGTATCTTCTTGAGGTATTCTTTGCGCATTTTCAATTATGCATTCACATTTTTCATTTATGCAACTTATTCTTGGTTTCTTAATTATTGACCTTTTGTCCTTTATAAACGTGGTTCGATGAGGTGATTGGGTTTAACACCCAATTGATAGATTTGAAGGATGAGTTTTTTTGGGACTTCTGTCGGATGTACCAGTGGAAAAAATCTAACCAGGAGTCAAAGAAGTCTCTCTCTCTAGAGACGGTGCGTCGTGTCTTGAATGGCCTGACCAGTGAGCGTGTAAATGCGTTTTTCTCTTATGAGATCATTTTCCCTTATGATTTTTTCTGATATTGATCTTTATCCACTGGTGATTTTGCAGGTAACCTTCTACCCGTGGGGGACGTCCATCCAGCACACAGGGTTGACTGGGGGGAATGCGCAGATGTGGCATTTGATGGCACATGAGGCAAGTGCGGGAGATAGTGGATGATGCGCGGGTAGCGGCGATGATGGGAGAGCCTTACTCTCCATATACTAACACAGTGGTTACATTTTATTATTTGGACTTTTTTTTAAGCTGGTTGATGACACCCAACATATGATGTGATGCCTCTCCCCACTACGGGTTCGAGTTCGCCAGTGAGATCCTCCCACAGCGCAAGTGGCGACATTGATAAGGGTGATGACCTCGGAGGTTCCTTTTGTGCTACTGGCCCCTTCTTCTTATAATATCTGACGGTCTTCTGATGGAAGGTCGATGCGTATGCTGCACCGTCCTAATGAGATGCATTCGGAGGAGCTAGGGTTGACGGAGGAGGTTCTCCAAACACTAGTATATTTTTAATCTCTTTGCGTTTTGATTTCTTGATTTCTTTCTTTACCTCAGACTGACTAATTTTCTCTTTTCTCTTTTACTTGCAGCATATTCGAGTATCGACCACCTGACTGAAGGATATTTAGGATTGGATAGCTTTGGCATCTACCCACATTCGGGATGAGATTTCGATTCCTTCTTGCTTAATGTTGTCTGCCTCATCTGAGGAAGGGTCTGGCTCGGGGAGTAGAGGTACATCATCTCATCATTGGGGGAAGATATCGCATCGTAAGGAAGGAGGCTCCTAGGGAGTGAAGAGAGAGGTTGTAGGTGAAGATGAGAGAGAGAGAGAGAGAGAGAGAGAGAGAGAGAGAGAGAGAATGTAAGTTGGTTAGAGATAGAGATAAAGGGAGAAAAATGTGGGTTCGGGATGAGTCCCGTTGTATTTTCTTCTCCTGCAAAATCAATGTAACATAGCAATATCTATGCAAATAAAATCATTTTTTTGTTAATTTTTGGTTTAATGCACAATTCTCTTTTTATTTTGCTGCTGAGACTATAAAAAGAATTAAAAATGATTTAAGAGAGAATTTATTTAAGAAGAAGACAAATAAAAAGCATAAGGAGAAGAAACTTTGGAATTATTTGAGGATAGAAATTATTTTTATTGATTTTTTTTGGTTTTGACAAAAAAGGAAATAGGGAAATTTCCCAAAATAGGGGGTTGTTGATCGACATGACCCATGTCCTGCTTATCGGCATGTCAGTCCAGTCCGATCATTCCAAGGCTTTGATTGCACTTTCTTCAATTGCTTGGTACTTGGTGGGGTAGGTTGTTCTCTAATTTATGGAGGGTTCCTTATCTTTTTTTGAGGTTTTTCAAGTATAAATAGGGGGTATGGGTGGAGTATTTTCTTCACACCTTCACATTCCTTATATTTTGAATTCTTCTTTGCTTACTTTGCGAAATGACTCTCCCTAGTATTGTTGAATTTGTTAACAATCTCAAAACCTTGGAAGAGATATTCTCCTATAACATCGACTACGATGCTTTCAACATGTGTCGAGTCTCTTTATTGTGTAATCGGCCCATAGAGTGCAACATGATGATGGCAACTATAGAGTTTTGGTATCCTGAAGACAATGTCTTGCGCATCAGGTTGGATGAGGTCTGTTCGACCTCCGAAGAGTTATCAGCCATGTTGGGGATAAATCCCAGTGTTACGGTGGTTATTCCTGATATTTCTCAATCCCCTAGGGAGCTATTAGCGAGACTCCTCCATATCTCACCTTCGGCATCTAGGTCACTGGTTACGGGAGGAATGATCTTTCTTCCTACTATGTAGCATTCTATGCATTGGTCAGTGCCTTGGTGGGGGAGCTGCTGCCCGTTCTGAAACTGGGGGAATATCAGTATGTCTGGTTAATTGGCCTTAGCCAGACCTCTTTCTACTTTCCCTGACGGCTTCTGTGCCAATTTAGCTAGGAACAGATTGTGCCACCTCAGACACTATACTTCTTTCCGATGGAGGACTTGACAGAACGTATGCGCATGTGCCTTGGCTCTTTGTGGGTGAATCATCGACCGTCAACCCATCCATTCCAATTTATTGGAAGAGTCTATCATATTTCAGAGGACTACATGAAGTGGTTATGGAGAAAAGTAGTTGCCAAGATGCTAGCTATGGAGTCTGGGTAAAACGTGGTTCTCCATATCTAACAATATAGATGGAGGTGTTGTGGTTTTCCCCGGGATAGTCTAGGCTTATCATTTTATAGAGCATCTGTGGCACTCTATTCAGGCAGGGGAAGTTTGGGGACCCCAAGATGTGGGGGATGATGGGGCCGGCTCTTCTGAAAGTTTTGGGTAGGTCCTTTGGGGAGTTCATTTGTGTAGCTTTTGTAATGGGTTAGGTTGTATTTATAATTATTCTATTTGTGGGAATAAATTTGGAAGGGTTATTTTAGGTGAAATGGGGCTTATTTTTGGTTTGGTTTTAGGAAGGAAGGGTTTGGTTTGGCATGGTAAGTTGATTGACTCCCTATGCTGATGTAATTGTACTGAAATTTTCAAATAATGGAATAAAAATGTTTTTTATCATCTAGTTGTGCCTCTTGATGAGTTTTTACACTTAAATTATCTATACCGATCGCTAAGGCATACATAATCCTTTTGTTCATGTATATGCTATAATGAACTGTCATTCTCAGGGATAAGAAAAGAATAGTATTTTGTGAAAAATAAGGGGGTCGTGCTCATGTAAAGCATATGAGCTGCCTACGTACCTCTGGGGGTTTCCTGATTTTCAAATGCAGTTTTGAAAGAAAAAAGGTTTTTAGAGGATCAGGCCCCACGTAGTTCTGAGTAGAGGAATCTAAAGATTTTTTTTAGAATAGAAGGGAGATGAGAAGAGTCGTAGTGCATCGAGATTTCGGACTAGGGGTAAAACTCCTTTAGATGTTCCAGGTTGACTGGACAGCCCATCTCTTCTCCATCAAGGTCAGTGGGCATAGCAACGCCACCTGACAGGATCTTCTTTATGATGTAGGGGTTGCTCCAATTGAGTTTGAATTTCCCTCTGGGGTCACGGATGGGCTCTATAATTTCTTTAAGGGTTAAGTCCCCTTCTCGGACACCATAGTCCTTAACTATCTTATTGAATGATCACTCTATCCGGCGATGGTACCCTTATATGTGATTTAAGGATTTCAGTCTCCTTTTATCCAAGAGTGACAACTCATCAAGACAACTTTGATGGCAGTCTTCCTTACTGACTTTAGTTTCAAGCATGACACATAGTGAAGGAATTTTTAGCTCAACCAGTAGGACTACTTCCATGTCGTATACTAGAAAGTAAGGGGTAGCCCCAGTAGAGGTTCAAACTGAAGTGTGGTAGCCCCAAAGGGCGTAAGGGATCTGGTCATCCCAATCTCGACAGCTTTCAGTAATCTTACTGATGATGACTTTGAAGTTCTTATTGGCGGTGGCAATTGAACCGTTGGTTTGGGGTCGGTAGGGAAAAGATTTATGTGTCTGAATCCAATACTCGTCGACCACCTCTGTGACTTCTGCTTCGAAATGTAACCCATTATGAGACACTATCTCATGTGGGACCCCATATTGGAAGATGATATGTTTCTTGATGAATTTGGCCACCTTCTGGGCATTCAGAACTACGTATGACTCAACTTTGACCCATTTATTGAATTAGTCAATGGCAACTAGGATGAATTCATGCCCATTGGAGGCTTTAGGTGTGACCTTCCTTATGATCTCGATGCCCCATGTGGAGTTGCAGGGAGAAGTCATGTTGTATAATTCCTATGGAGGCAAGTGTTGTAGGTTGGAAAACTACTGGTATTTGAGACATCTTCGAACGTAGGCGATGCAATTCTGAATAATGGTAGTCCAGTAGTAACCCTATCGAATGATTTTCTTGGAGAGAATATGGCCATTCATGCGGGGTCCGCATTCCCCGTTGTGGATTTTCTGCATCATTTCTTCAATGTCAACCCCTGCAATGTAGTGCAAATGGATTCCATAGAAGTTTTTATTGAACAATGCTTTATCATATATAATGTACTGGGCATCCAATTTATGGAGGTTGCTCGATCTTTTTTGTTAGAACCTTGTGAGTGTCTACCACACTTGAGGAGGCACCAAATGTCACAGTACTAGCAGTCGGCTATATTAGGATCTTCTTCTATGATGAGCTCAATATGATAGCAGTGGATTGGTTTATCTTGCTTCTAGACTAGGAGAGGGGACATTATTATCCCTTTGAGCATGTAAATCTTGGAGGCTAAGGTATCAAGGTCATCAAATAGGTTGTTCTTTGCTCGGGGTAGGTAGTGGAAGGTGATTTATTCGAATAGAGAGGCTAGATCTTCTAGGTGGGCATGAAAGGGTAAGAGTTTCTCATCCTTGATTTTCCATCTTCTAAGTACTTTTCCAATGATGATTTTTGAATTCCCATAGAAATCTAAGTATCAAATTCCTTTCTTGAGAGAAACTTTGAGCCCTACCGTTCACGCCTCGTATTCAGTCATGTTGTTGGTGCAGGGAAAATACATCTTGATGGCTATGGGAGTGTGAGAGACATCAGGTGTAATTAGGAGTATCCCAATGCCATATCCTTTCTTTTTGGCCGCTCCATTAAAGAAAGTTTTCCATCAAAGGCCTTCTTGGGAGGTAGAAAGGATATTCTCATCCAGGAACTCAGAAATCCAGACATCGGCTTCTTCTATAGGTTAGTCAGCGAGATAGTCATAGATGGCTTTTCCTTTTATGGTTTCTGCATGACATACACAATATTGAATTCAGCTAAATTCATTAACCAATGAGCCATTCGGCTAAACATGAGAGGCATTTTTAGTAGGTACTTAATAGGAACCATTTGGTACACAAGTTTGATAGGAAAGGCGAGCATTTAGTGCCGTAATTTTTGGGTGACCCAGACAAGAGTGACACATGCTTTTCCAACGCTATGTAGTTAACTTCATACCCGTCCAACTTTTGATTAGCATAGTAAATGGCTCTTTCTTTGTGGGGTTCTTTAAGGTATCGGGCTAGAAAATCCCCAGCTACAGTATACATTACGGTTAGGTATAGGAGTAGGGGAAGACCAGGTTGTGGCGGCATGAGTACTGGAGGTCTGGTTAGGTATTTCTTGATTCGATCAAAGGCTTCTTGACAAGTTTCATTCCAAACTTTGATGAAATCCTTTCGAAGGAGTCTGAAGATGGGTTCACAGATAAAAGTCAATTGGTTGATGAACCGATTGATATATTATAATTTTCCAATGAATCCCCGGACTTTATTCTCCGTTCGGGGTGGTGGCATTTCGAGTTTGGCTTTCATCTTGGCAGGATCTACTTCTATCCCTTTATCACTAACCATGAATACCAAGAGCTTTCCTTTGGTAACACTGAAGACACATTTTTGTGGGTTAAATCGCATCTAATATTGTCTTAGTCGCTCGAAGAATTTTTAGAGAGGGGGAACATGGTCTCCCTAGTCTTAGACTTAATAATCATATAATCCACATAGACCTCGACTTATTTATGTATCAGATCATCCAAGATAGTTGTGGCAGCCCTCTGTAGGTATCCCCAGTGTTATTGAGACTAAATGGCATAATGGTGTAACAAAAGGTTCCCCAAGAGGTGATGAATGCAATTTTCTCTTGATGATATGGGTGCATCTTGATTTGGTTATATCCGATAAACCCATCACCGAATGACTTAAGAGCATGATTGGATATTTTGTCCATAATCATATCGATATTAGATAGTGGATAGTCATCCTTTGGAGAAGCCTTGTTCAAGTCTCAGTAGTCAACACACATGAGAACCTTACCTCCTTATTTCAGCATGGGTACAATATTGGCGATCCATATGGGATATTCGACCATATGAATGAAACCCACGTTCAATTTTTTGACCAATTCTTCCTTAAACTTGAGCGACCATTCGGTGCAGAGTTTTCATAGTGTCTACTTGACTGGTTTGCATTCTGGGAGAGTGGGAATCTCGTGCTGAGCTATTTTGGGATCAATGTCGGGCATATCTTCATAAGACCATGCGAAGACATCCACAAATTCCATCAATAATTCTTCGAGTTGAACGCACTCTTACTTATTAAGGGTGGCCCCTATCCTAATCTCGAGCAACTGGCTACTAGAATTGAGAGTAATAACGGCAGTTTCATCTTCATTAACTTGAATGCGATTATGTTGTTTGCTATTAACCTTATTTAAATCAGTGAAGAATTGTTCATTTGCAAAATCATCATCATCAAGAGTTTGATCAAGACAATTAATGTAAGACATGGCGAGATACTCAAAATCTTTGTTTATTTCATTAATATGAAAAAAAACATTGATAACCTCATCAAAGGTAGTTTAGATTACATTAAAGTAAAAAGAAACATAAAGAGAATGGGAAATGGGATAAACATTAGGGTTGGGTCAAATTTCAGTAGGTAACATAGGTATAGCATGCCAGTTGAGGAGAGGTGCATTAGCAAATTTGATCAAGAAGGATAGATCTGATGATGGAGCACCTTAGTGGATCATACAGAGTGCATCCCCAATGTCTCCAAGTTAAGGGCATACAGAGTGCCATCCCCAATGTCTCCAAGTTAAGGGAATACTCGTAGTCACTTTCTTTAAAATCTCCTATATCAGCTATGGTATTCTCAATGAGTGATTGCACATGATGCTGGGAACTTTAGGCCCACGATTAGCTATCTTGGGAAAATATCTCCATTCCTGGTTTCATCTTCTTATCCACATGATCATACCATGATTCAGGAAAGATGTAGAAGGGTAAATCCTCACCTTCTCTGATGAATCTTCCATTTTAGGTATCTTTTGAGATAGTCTTGGCACTTTTTAGCCTTCTTTTCAACTGAGGTAAATGGATCATTCGGAGTTCTTCTACTGACGGTTGATAGCCCAGGCCATAAGGAGGAAAATGTTTCTTTAACACAATGGGTTCAAGTATCCTTTGTTGTCGTCGTCCTAGCCCCAGTCCGAATATGAAGTGTATGTTCTTGAACATTTGGATCACATTAACATTGCCATGAGGGTTATACTCTAGAAAAACCCTATCTTTGATATCGTCCCATGATGGGAGTAGAAGTGGTTTAAATCAAAAACCTGACGAAAGCATACCATTACCCCGTGTTGTATCACAAGTAATCGATTAATGGTGCTTGCATTCTCAGCATTATTGCTGTTATCCAAGATTGTGATTACTTGCCCACTGGCGAAGAACTTAAGTTTTTGATGAAGGGAAGAATACTCACCCTTGATAGTATGAAACCACAGATGTTGAAGTAACGAATTGAAATAAGCGGGATATCAATGACTTGGAATTCAACAACAGAATTTATAGGGTCATCCCCTATTACAAGCTTTATGGATCCCATCACTTCTCAATGGATTTTATCGTAGGCATGTATAGTGACACAGGTTGGAGCAATGGCGATCACTTTCAGTCCCAAATAATTAAGGGTCCTCTATGGGCAGATATTAAGAGCTGATCCATTATCGACAAGAGAGAGTGGGATGGTCTTCCCCATAACTTTGATAAAGATATTGAGGGCATAACTGTGGTTTGGCCCAATCTTAGGGATTTCCTCTTCAAAGAAAGAGATCATTATAGTAGAGGTTAGGGATCCAACCAGATTCACTACTTCTTCTGGTGTGGTTGAAGGAGGAACTGTGGGTCCTATGAGTAGCTTGATTAAGGCATTTCGGTGTAGCTGGGAAGATATAAAGAGTCCCCACTAGGTGATGTTAGCTTGGGTTTTCTTTAACTGATTGAGGATCTTGCTCTTCAAAATGTTCATTTCGAGTAGAGGAAGATTATCAACACTTTTTCCTCTATCTCTCGCTGATGGTAGCATGTTTGGGACATGGTAATGCCTCCCTGACCCGGCCATGTGGTTCATAGAAGAGGGGAAAAATAAAAACCCCATCTCCTTATCGATCTTAGGTTTTTCATCCACCTTGTTTATTTCTCCTAGCAGTTCCTCAAATGATATCATTCCACAAATACAAAATTTTGGGCTAGTATTTTTTAGACTTTTCTCTTTATCTGAATCATCGGACTCATCCCACTATCCGGTGGCAACGACATCATCTTTCCATGAAAATTCAATACGCTCCACAACCTCAATGGCTTCTTCATATAAATCCTCCCATTCGGTGGAGAGATGTAAAAGTGAAGGGACTAGGTTCCCTTGTAGTTTTAATGCATAAAGCAGCTCGAATATATTGTAAATTTCACCAACCTGTCGGAATAAGTTTTTTATGATCTAGACTACATCATCTAAACTGACTTCTTCGGTCATTACCACCCAATTATCTGCCTCTCGGGCCCATTTTTGAGCTTTTAAGAATAGTGCACTGAATCTTTGGCAGTCAATGGTCATCTGGGAGCATAATTTTAGCCCAAACTCTAGGAGCTGATTCAACACTTCAGATAATTCCATATCATTATCTCTAGAACGAGTACGGACAGCGATGTATGCTTTGGTAAGGAGTGACAGGTCCTGATCAATGAAGATGGTAGGGTGTAGGAGAAAATATTGGCAAGTTTGGAGAGGTTTAGGATAGTATATAGGTATGATGGGTGATTTACTTTGGACGATCTGGGTAAATGGGTCAAATTCTGGGTCTTCTTTTAGGAAGATGGCATTTGTATGATTTGGGAGTGGATTGTGGGTAGTGTTTACTTTAGGATTGGATGGTGGGGTAATGTCTCCCCGATTCAATTAGACCTTGTATAGTATTTCATAGGTGGAAACACTAGTCGGTGGTATGGCCGACAACTTGTTGAAAGTCACAATGGGCATCTGGTTTGAAATTTTTGGGAAGTGGGTCAGTTTGATAAAGTTTTGGCTTAGAAGGGCCTCATAAACTTTGGAGAGGGGGGTGAAGCTAAGTGTATTCCTTTCAAACTGGGTTAGGGTGGTTTTCTAGTGCCCATAAAGTGGCAGGGTGAGAGATGTTATTGATGGTTGAAACTGCAGTACTAGAGGGCTTCTCATACTTCCTGGAAGTGAATCGTCCAGACACTTTCTTCGGTTCCACTTATGTCTTGGCAAGACCTTATTCGATCTCCACTCCTTCATCTCGGAGGGCTCAAAAATGAGGGAAGTACTATCCTCACACCGTCTCTCGGACATGAGGTAAGAAGTTTTTCTTCACGATACTGACTCGCTCCTCTTTAGAAGGTCAGTTGGTCATGGTGGTTGCTTTCTCTCTCCACCTTTCTATGAAGTTACTAACTAATTCCACAGGATTTTATTTGAGTAGCTCCAAATCACGGAAGGTAACCTCTAACTCTTCATTGTATTTGTACTATGACATGAATTCGCGAGAAACATCTTCCCAACTGTGGATCCAGGACTCCTCAAGGGATAAGAACTAGCGAAGGTTGTTGTCCTTCAAAGTCTGTCGGAATATTTGGGCCATAATTTCCTCGGAGGAACCTAGGAGAGTCATGGCTAGATGAAAACTGTGAAGATGAACAATTGGGGGGGTCCACTTCCTCTGAATTTCTCAATGTTGGGCATCTTGAACTTTTTCGACAAACTAGAATTAGGATAGGGAGACATGTGGGTGTAGTCCATGTAATTTCTAGAGATTTTTACTTGGTCAAACTTCTTGGTCAATATCTTGAGATATTACTTGGCCTTGTTTAATTCTTCCCCTTTCAAATCAACGATCACGGGTAAGTTATCCCTTATCTAGGCATGATTCAGCATAGGGAGTTGGGTTGGTGGAGGCCCATTAGTAGGAGGAGCACGTGGAGAGTATGGATATTCCTCAAGGACCCAAATAGGCTTGGGTACGGGTAGACCCATAGCATGAGGGAAAAGGACCTCTGGTCTCTTTGGGAACAGGGACTCAATTTCGTTGCATCTCATGAACATCGATTTGAAGGTTGTCAATCTTGGCAGTGAGTTGAGCTAGAACCATCATTAAATCTAACTGCACATTCGATGCTTAGTCTGTGTTCTCCATGGAAAGCGATGAATTTCAAAATTGGGGAAAGTAACAAGGGAACTAATAGAGCTTCGGGGCAGTTTGACTGAAGACCGAAGGCAATAGGGAGCCAGGCCAAGGCTATGCGATCGACCTGAGAAGAAGAAAAATACGAATCTATTTTTGAAAGAGACGGAAAACTGTTATTTTTGAAAAGGGAGGAAAATATTTTTGGACATTTTTTTGGGAAAGAGGGGAACAAAATATTTTTGGGTAAAGAGGAGGAAAAATACTTTTTGTATAACGAAAAAAAATTGGTATTTTTGATAAAAGAGGGACAAAATGTTTTTGACACTTTTTGGTAAAGAAATAGAAAAGACGAGAGACGAGTCTCAGCATGATTATTAATATGTTTATTTTGTTCTCACTTTTATTAGGTTTACATAACTACAAAAATATGTGCCAGACGGGACCCAAGCTTGGAAAAATTGTGTTTGAAAAGTATGTAAAAAATGGTTGGACTTTTTACCAGGCTCATGGGCAGGGTCCTATTTTAAAAATTGCACAAAAATTTGGGTGGCATACGGACCTACCATTTCAGTATAATTTTGGGTAGAAACAGGAAAACTAAATATGAGGGCCCTAGGTTTGACACCTATATGCGGGTATGCAGTTTTCGGGTTAATTGGAAGGGTTCCCCCCTTTGGTATGACTTTCACGATATACGTCTTGCATTTGAGGGCAATCGGCATATGTGGACAAGGCATTTGTTATACCTGAGTTACGTGAATTGCCTCACTATATACCTCTTAGGGACAGTACGTGTGAGAGAGAATTCGATATACTCGATGTACGTGAATGATTTCCCTGCAAAGTACATATCATCATGAATTCAATCAAGCGGTACAATACGGGGGGGAACTGTTCAATATATGTCGAAGATACTTGGCCAATGGAAGGTGAGAGTCGTACCACTTAGGCTAACTACGACCTGTCGGATCATCGCCCATCACGAAGTGACCCCCCAATTACGGGACAAAATTTGGTCAATATCAATGCTCTTTGGTGATGTAGTGTGTAAAATGCATGATTCTTGATTGGTATATTATGGAGGGAGTATATTTATTGATTATCATCATGCCAAGCAAGGGATAATGTACAAGTATAAAAATCAAATCTATACTAAGCATGGATTATATGAGAGTGAGTGATGTGTGAATATCTACAAGTGAATGTATGGTAGTGAACCTAAGTGTGGATCAACTACAAGTGGTGCGTGATATGTGTGAGTGAGCATGGATATATACAAGTGTAATAAGTGAAGGTGTGTGTTAGTGAAACCTAAGCCTAGATATTCTAAGTGGTGTGTGAAACATGTGGATATAAGTGATCCTAGGTGGACATGGTACGAATTGTATATGGAGAATATCTTTAAGTGTGTGAGTGAGTAGTGATATAAGTGTGGGGTATATATGTACAAGAAATAGTATAAGATAAAAAGGGATCATAGAGATAGGTGCATACGCACACAAGAAAAACAAAACACCCATGTAAATAGAGTCTAGCCCTCTTATGAAAAGTAGTCCCCAACGGAGTCGCCATAGTGTCCATCCCAATCAAGATGTGCGTCAATTCCTCTTTTCTGCCTCCCAAAGGGGTATGGGAAAGCAAGGGGGATTAAAAGGTCTCACGCCCTACTTAGGAACACTTTTGTCGTCGTCGGTATGGGATGAATGTAAAGAGATGGAATCGCCAGCCTATTTTGGACAAAACAGGCAAAAAAATATGTTACTGCCTCGAGAGAGCGGCATCAAAGACAAACTAATGCATATAAAACCAATAGTTCGAAGGGTTCAGGGGCTAAGTTATGGAATGGGAAGGTGTTAGGCACCTATCCAGCCCTTTTGATCTCCTATGGGTTTGTGTTATTGCTTTCCATTATTTCTCCATGAAGTGTATGTGTGTGTGTATATATAATGGGGATCGGAATCGTTCGACTCATACCATGGAAAGGATAGAATGAGGTCATCCATAGGAACGTTCCAAAACAATAATGTGTAGAAAATACTATTTATGAGTTTATCGCGATATTGATCGTTATGATGAAACGATAATATGTGTTAGATGACATGCTAACAAACATAATATGTATACTAATACAATAATATGGAAATGGGGATTTAGAAAAATTGGAAGATTTAGAAAAAGTTAAAAATGGGGAAGTTAGAAAATTGGGAAATTGGACTCGAGTCCCGAGTTTTAATCTGAGACATCTACGTAGCCTATAATGGCATCAAATCCCACGCAGTTCCCATGCGGCATAAGGGTGGGGATTATATCATAGATTTGAACGGGGTTTTATTATAGGTGTGGGTGTAGAAAAATATGTTTCAGTTTTGAAAAAATGTGATGGATAATCCCGTTTCGAATTTATGCGTGTAACCTTATTTTTGTTTTTTTTTTTTTATAGAAAATAAAGTGTATGTAATATACTAATAAAATTTTAAATTCTTAATACGTATGAACTAAAGTAAGAACTGGATTATAAATCTAATGTAAGTTAATGCAAAAGTAAAAAATTTAAAGAGGGAGGGAAGGATTTGGACCTTCTTTGAAGCTTGATCTTTGATCTTGGATGAACTCCCTTAAATGTGAGATGAAGATTGGATGAGAGAGAAGGTTATTTTTACAAATTAGATATGAAAAGAATGGGATTGTAATCATGAATTGAAATTCACATGGACGAACTTCACTGATTTCGAGAGAATGTTACTGAAAACAGTGATGCTGATGGATCTGAGGTGTGCTTTGGAAGTGAGGTCATGAACTCTATTTATAGGGTAAGGGGTGGTGCCGATCGGCATGGCCCTAGCCCTGTAAATCGGCAAGTGACCCTAGACACACTTCCAATGGGCAGGGAAATGGACCTGCCAATTAACAGCCTTGTGTAGATTTTCCCCGAAAAAATGGTCGTAGAACGTAATCCATTGATTCAAATCGTGCATGGATCATAGCATTAGAAAGGTAATTCAGAGACCTTCAAGAATTCTTGCTACTTAGCTCGAGTTTGGGAGTTGACTTTTGGTCAAATGTGGCTCGAAAGAGCACGTCGGTCCTTTGGACGGGAGATCGCCGAATGGAAACGGATCGTTCGTCTGCATGGTAAGTTAGAATCGTGTATGGGGTGGACCATTGGAAAGATTAGGAGATGTTTTTCGACATAAAAAAGAGCTTCTCTTAGTTCATAAAGTTAACCTTGGTCAATCGTGGCCCGAAAGCGTTCGGTTACCTCTCAAAGTAACTTGAAACGTTCGTCTGTATGGTAAGTCAGAATCTTGCACAAGGTGGACCATTGGAAAGGTTATTCAGTGACCTTCAGATATTCATTCAGTCTCATTCGAGATGAAGTGTTGACCTTGGTCAAATGGAGCCCGAGAGAGCCCGGTTGCCACCGGATTAATTTTTAGGGAAAATGGATCATTCGTCCTAACAGTTAAGTCGTTTTGCGCACGGGTCAGACCGTTGGAAAGGGATTTCAGTGCCCTTTGAAGATTCAAAGAGCTTTTTCAGTGCCCTTTGAAGATTCAAAGAGCTTTTTCTCTGACAATGAAGTCGATTAGGGTCAAGATAAAGGAATTTAGGATCAAGAAAAGGATTTTGTGATTTTGGTGTATTGATTTTAGGGTCAAGAAAAAGGATTGTTTTAGTTATTTGTAAATTTATTTGATTAGTTTTTGTAGAGACCTTTATGTCAGTTGAGGGAGGGAAGGTGTTAACGAATAATAATTATGTATTTTAGAATTAAATTTGATTGTACTATACAAGAGACAAGTTTAATCTATATGGCTTCACGTGTACCATTGAACATTTACATGTCCCAAAGAGGACATGTCATCCTCCTCAGCCTAAGTACATGAACTACATGAACCATTGGCGTTTACTAATATAAAAATGTTACCATTGAATATATACATGTAATAAAAGAAGAAATATATGTGTAACTTAACGCAAATACGCATAATATGTTAAACATTCATGTGTATTGATGTAACCAGTGTTACCTTTCAAAAATGTATGTGTACCAAAAAGGAAAAAATCCACTAGTGTGTTGTTTCAATTTCAATGTTCAATTTGTTATTATCAATTTCAAGCGGTTTTAGGGTTTTTTAGGGAAGGTTCTTCAAGCGGTTTATAGGGGTTTTAGGACAGATTCAAATCGTTTAGTTGATATATTGATATGTTGTTCAATCGCACTACTTGATTAAATTTTAAAATATTGAAGCTGAATATGTTCAAACGCATTACTTAAATTCATTTTTTTGCTCAAATGCACTAGGTATTGTACAATCTAACCTAGGGTTCTTAATTTTTCACACTTTTGTTGATATTAATTCATGAATATATGCTTCTTACCCATCATAGGTGATTGTTTGTCGTAGTAGTGATGGGATATCCTCTATACAAATAGTGGTGGGTGAGACAAATATACTAGGATATGAGTATCGAAGAAGTGCAAATAAGTCTGTAAAATTATTAAAGAGATGTCTTAATGATGAAGAGTTTCTGTGTTTGTTTGCACATTGTAGGAATGGTAAGGTGTTTGAGTGTAAAACACTTAAATGGGGTGTGTAAGATAGTTCTCGATCGTGAGTTTTTCAAGGGAAAATGCATGTTCCCTTTGTCCCGGAGCAACCTTCATAACAATCATCAAGTAGGATGAATGTACAAGGCCAGGTGGATAATGTAGATCATAATATATTAGAGAATTTAGTTGACGATTCTTATGGAGTTTATGAAGTGGAAGAAAATAAGGTCATTGACAATGTGGAAGATTCAGGTGCTTATGAAAATATTGGGATAAACCTTGACGTTGACTATTGAAGTTTGAAATTTAAGGTGACCTAACCGTTGTAACTTGGTTATGGCAAAGATCAAACAATTTCGCATGCCATGATTTGTTTTCATAGTTTGAAGACCCAATATAGTTTGTCTAAAAATAGCATGACGGGAATTCTAAAATGGATGAAAGGCTTGCTACCCAAGCAGAATGTGCTTCCAAATAGTTATCCTCGTATGATGTACAGTTTGAAAGGTTTGGGAATGAAGTATAAATCAATTATTTATTGTAGGTATGACTGCATACTATACCGAAAGGAATATAAAAATCTCGATTAGTGTCCAGTATGCGGGGAACCTAGATATGTGTAGTCTACTAGCAAGGATAGCACACTCTCAAAACTGCCTCAAAAAGTGTTGGGCCCAGATTGAAGCATTTTTTTCACAATACCATGGATAGCAGAGGCCGTGACTTGGCATACTAGGGAAAAATTAAGGGCTAATCGCATGCATCATTCTATTGACTTTATTATTTGAAGAGGATAAATTATGATTATCTTGATTTTTTTCGGGAACAGCATATCATTCGTTTGGTAATATCAACAAATTCTTTTAATCCATTTGGAAATCTAAGCACCAATCAGAGTGTATGCCCTGTGATCCAGGCACCACTTAACCTCCCTTCTTCAAAGTGTATACGGCTTGAATTTTCGATGTTATCTTTGTTGATACCTGGGCCAAAGGCGCCAAGTGAAGACGTCAATGTCCATTTGTCTCCTTTGGTAGAAGAATTAAATGAGTTGTGGTAGAGGGTGTGGAAGCATTTGACTATTGTAAAAAAGAAGAGCTTATGCTGAAAGCTATGTG
The DNA here is from genome assembly GCA_949130495.1 of Sambucus nigra. Classification (NCBI taxonomy): domain Eukaryota; kingdom Viridiplantae; phylum Streptophyta; class Magnoliopsida; order Dipsacales; family Adoxaceae; genus Sambucus; species Sambucus nigra. The sequence goes on along the minus strand of OX422214.1, from coordinate 171,379,682 downwards.
GATTTGGGAAATTCATGATCTCCCAGCTTATGGGCATTCTCCAGTTGTGTAGTACATGGTTATTTGGGGTGTTCTATCTACGGATAGGAGATTGAATCTCAATGTCTCAACACTAGTGGAAAAATTATATACCATTCCCATATAAGGTTTTTAGCCCCGACAATAGTTTTAGATTTGAGAGAGGTTCTAATTTTTTATTAACCAGGGTTGAACATAGGCTACCTCCGAGAAAACTTTTAGGATCAGAAATTGAAAGTAAATCTTCAAATTGTGAACCTAATATGGCAGGAAAGAATTATGAATTGAAGAATTCTAAGCATAAGAAGACCCCAACTGAGAATAAAACTGAGATAAAAAATGCATGGTTTAGGAGGTTAATTTTATTTGACTTGCCTTATTAGAAGGGTAAACCGATGTGTCATGTATTATATGTAATGCATGCTGAGAAGAACATCACCGAACATTTTGTGGGCACATGACTTGGGGAAGTCATTCGAAGGCTGGAGAAAATGCATGATGTCACTTTAAATCATTAATACTTAAGTCACAATTATGGTTGAAAGAAGATAGTAGCAAAAGGAAAATAATTCCCCATGGTGTGTTTACTTTAAAGAGTGATGAAAGAAAGGTTCTTTTAGACACAATATAAAATTTGAAAGTTCCCTCTAATTTTTCATCCAACTTGCAATGCATTTTTAATTTTGCTAGCCACGATTTACATAAGTGCAAGTCTCACGATTGGCGTGTGATCATGAAACTGGTTCCTTTGTTGTTCAAACAGTATTTCTCTAAGAATAAGGATAGGCGAAGGGCCATTATTCAAATTAGCATATGTTCATACTTTTATGTGAAAAGGTAATTAATCGAAAGCACGTTATGTCCATAAAAGTAGCTATAGTTGAAGCGATTTATGTGTTAGAGAAGTACTTTCCCCCATCATTTTTTGACATAAGTATTCACTTGTTGGCACACTTATATGACGGGGTACTTCTTTGCAGCCCAGTTATATATCGATGGGTGTACCAATTTGAAAGGTTGATGAAAGTTTACAAAGATTATATCAAGATTATACGATACATTGAAGGATCAATTGTAGAGAAATATATCACCATGGAGTCATCAATATTTTCTCGAGAATGTATTTATGACCCAAGCATTGTAAATAACAGTGATGAGTTCGTTGATGAGCGTGGTCATGTAATGGGCACACCATTGAAATTAACAAGTTTATAATATGAACAAGTAGCTCCTTATCCATTTAAAACTCATGAAAATGTCCAAGAATGGAAAAATTATGTTTATGTTATCTTGTTACATTATTTCAACTTTATACTTGATCACATTCATAATATATTCGTCACGGTCAATGTATGAAATATGATGTGTGTAGGAATAATAAAAGATGAAAAATGATGGCACAATCAGACAACGAATTTAGGATATGGGTGTCACACAAGGTAATTATTATGAGAATGTCCCTTACTAAATGAAAAATTACAAAAAAGATTTAAAACTCACCTAATTAATTTATCTATAATCTCAGCTCTTAAAGATGGGTGATGCGACATCAAGGCTTGCTCGCTAGCCAATGGATCGAATTTCATGGCACATGAGTACAAAAGATATCGAATGAATGGTTATGTATTAGGTGCAAGGGTGTATGAGAAAAATATAAATGTACAGAACTCGGGCATTTCATATAAGGCTCCTACTTATTTTCGAGTGAGTGCAAAAGATAAAAGCCTCGTTGAAGCTGAAATGACTTAGTATGGTGTCATTAGGAATATATTTAAATTAGACTATATAAGATTTAAATAGGTTATGTTTTACTCTGATTGGGTAAGAGTTGAGGACAAAAATACTTGTAAACTTGATTCAGGTACCAATTTGATCATGGTTGACTTCTCTAAGATGAAGTGCAACGAGCATGGGAGCGATTAGCTATTTGTTTGTGCTTTTCAAAAGGTCAAGCAAGTGTTTTTCTTAGAGTATATCATTAACGAGCCATGGTCAATAGTCTTACATGTACCAAAGCATCTAACCATAATGTGGATGACTTGGATGCTCCTACCGAATATCAATCCATTTTGGATGATAACCCGAATTTGAAATAATTTTTAGATTTGTAATAAGTATTCCAATTATTTTAAATAATTCTTAGTTTGGTTTATGATATGGATTTGTATACTTCTAATGTCATTGTTAATTTGTATTCTTCTAATGCTTTGTTATTATTGGATGACAGTTTAATGCTTTATTCATTTGGATCTTATCAATTTTTGAGGATTGAATCAATATTTGTTGGTTAGTTAGTGAATATGTTAGTTTGGATTTTAATCAGTTTAAGCATTGTTTCAAAGTCTGTGACATAACCCGAATTTGAAATAATTCTTAGATTTGTAATAAGTATTCCAATTATTTGAAACAATTCTTAGTTTGATTTATGATATCGATTTGTATTCTTTTAATGTCATTCTTAATTTTTATTCTTATAATGCTTTATATTATTATTGGTTGATAGTTTAATGCTTTATTCATTTAGATTTTATCAGTTTGGGGGGATTTGAATCAATCTTTGATGGTTAGTTAGTGAATATATTAGTTTGGATTTTAATCAGTGTAAGAACTATTTCAAAGTTCGTGACATAACTTGAAATTAAAACAATTCTTAGATTTGTAATATGTATTCCAATTATTTGAAACAATTCTTAGTTTGGATTATGCTAAATGTCATCGTCAATTTATCATATGCATATTATCTAACAATGTTAAACTAATTATTTCTAAATCATCGTCTTATATATATATATATATATATATATATATATATATATATATATATATATATATATATATGTTTCTACTACTAATATTTTTTCCAGGATATGTCTTCATCAGGGTGTCAAGGAAGCAGCGGAGAATAAGATGGCCTTCCAAGCTAGGGCCTTAGAATTTCTCAAAACAAGTATTGGCCCTCGATGCATTGATTGGAGGAGGATGCCTGTTGAGTTTAAGATGGTCATTCGGGGGAATTATAGGTATATGCGTAACTCAATAATATTTACATTTTATTTTATAATTTAAATACTACTAACTCACTTTTTATGTATTTGTTTGACAGGATCAATTCGACTTTCCCCTAGAAGCACGTGACTACACGTTGGAACAACTAAAGGAGCAATGGAAAACGTCGAAGAAAAATATGCGCGCCCGGTATTTTGGCAGGGATCAGGAGTTTGTCTTACGGCGTAGAGACGTAGTACCTGAGAATAAGCCAATCATATTAGCAAAATGGCAACATTTTGTCGATTATTAGATATCTGATAGGTGGTTGTCATCATGTGAATCGGGGAGGGAAAATCGATCCAAGAAGGTTGATGCACACTACTCGAGGCGTATAGTTTATGCCAAGGTGGAGCGTAGGATAAGAAGTTTCGAATGCAGTTTTATTTTACTTTTGTTGTATTCTATTTGGTAGTAATTATATACTATTTCACTAATTTTGTATTATTTTGTTTCGGGAGATGGGGAGTGGTCCTAAGGCTAAGCCACATAGGTCAATGCCTATGTGGAAATTCGTAGGAAAAAAAGGAAAGATAAGGGGATCAATCTTCCCGTGGCTGCCACTATTTTAAATTATAATTGTAATAATGTTATTAATTCATTATTTATAATCACATACTTTTTGTTATTTCATCTAATCGTGTACTTTTTTGTTACTTCAGGAAAAGCTCAAAAAAGTCCACTACTCACAGAGTGATGCCGACAAGGCATCTTTGAGTACGGATGCACTTAGCTAAGTGCGCGGGATGGATCATAAAGGCCATACTGGGGGTGTTAACTATCGGATGGGGAAGTTGAGGCTCTTTGGGATTACATAGAGCAACATTGGATTGACATTCAAGGTTGAATAAATCAAGACCAATACGGACCGAAAGTTTGACAACCTCAAAAAAATATTGAATAAAATGTTTTTGATGATTAAGAAAGATCTACAAGGTCGGGTCGAGTGTAGATCAAGGAAGGGCAAGGAGAAAGTAATGGATGATAGGAGCACTGCTCCGTCTTTCTTAACCTCACCTTGACTGATACACCACTCATGTCCATATAACTTATTCCCCACTCCCACCCCGATACTAACTATCCAGACTCTATTTACATATGGTTGGGATAAAGTCTATTTACTAGACTTATGAGGAGGTGATATAATTGTGAGGGGGTTAAAGTACATGAGTATACACTTAGGTTTCTTAGTGCATAACCGTCCACTGCAGTCTTACAAGGCTCGGGTCCGCGTCATTGAAGTTCTGGTGGGTAAGAGAATGATGTCATATGGTTGAATGAACAGTGCGGCATGAAACACATTGAGGGTTGTATTGGTTCTTACATTGTACCACCTACCTTTATCCAACTACTTGAAACTCAATGACCATTTACTTTTGATGTAATAATTTGTATTTAACATTCAAATTTGGGTTTATATATCATGTTTCTTATTTATATTTGGTTTATAATTGGTTATTATTAATATTGGTGTTGATTCTTGTTAGTTATTTTTAAAAATGTGTTAGTGATTGCTACTATAAGTGAAATAATATACTGTTGGGCAACGGCAATGGCCATACTGCCCAATAAATTTTTATTTTTCTACCCAGAATTGTCATAGACTTTGATTGTGACAAGTCCTTGACAAGAAAAACTTATAAAGGAATTATCAAGGTCAAAGTTACAGTTTTTTTCTCTATGACGGACTAGTCACGGACTTTGACCATGACAAGGTTAGATTGTCAAGGTCTTTGATCATGACAAGTCCATGAAAAAGGAAAACTTTCCAGGAACTTTGATATTGACACGTCTGTGACAAAGCAAAACTTGTCACAAACTTTAACCTTGACAAGTAATGACAAAATAGTTGTCTCCCTCATTCCTATCACGGTCTTTAACAGTGAAAATTAACACTTGTCAAGATCTTTGATCGTGAGAAATAGCCTATTTTGGTGTAATGTGTATTTACCCAAAGAAGTTAAGCTATTAATTAGAGGAATGTAAAGAAATCTCGGATGCTGACTCCACCAAGGAGGCCAAAGTTATGGCCACTACAGAGGAAACTAAAGAAGTTATATGGCATAGGGACTTCCTAAGTAATTTCAATAAGGTTCTTTATAGTGCAATTAGCTATTAAACTTTCTTGTGTTTATAGTGTTACAATTGCAAGTTGGAGAGAATTCGTAAATCATAAAAGGGTTAAGCACATTAAGAATAGGTTTCATCTAAATCGAGATATATAACAAGGATGTTAATATTATGACCAATTTTGTATCAAATAATGCTCGATTAATACTTTTGCATATAGGCAGCAAGTTGCCGAGTAGATGGGTTGGGAGTTAGATACATGGATTTGAGACTAAGTGGGAGAATTTTGGGGTTTTATTATTAAAACCATGTATGGAGTTTACTTTTCAGTATTGGTTTGTCATTTCATTTTGAAATTATAATCATGGTTATGATAATGCCTTGTACATATTCTTTAAATATATTGTAGACATGTCGATCAATTATACGTAGAAAGAATTTCGGTGAGTTTGGTTTGACTTGAACATGAGAGATCGAAATTATATTTCTAGTACAATTGAACAACGTACAACCTAGATAGGGAGTTAACATCCTACTGACATGGTTGCGTGTACAATTATAGTAGTTTATATCAAACTATGGGAACATGTCAAATTATTTGAAAACTTGTGTGGTAGTTTAAATGAGGATTGTGGTAGATACATCCTGGAATGTATTGAACAGGCCACCCGTGATGTTTAAATCTAAGGACTTTCTTGATTATACTTAGGTAATCTCATACCATATAAAAATAGTGAAAATATACTTAATTCTGAGGGTTATGAGGATTTAAATGCTAGTATAATTTTTGTTTTGATTTCTATGGGTGCAGTTCAATTATATATTAAATCAATAGATCCTCGCAAGTTGGGCAATGGTTATATGAGTAGGTTTAATATCATAATTCGAAGCAATTTGAGTTCAAGATATATCTTGTATTGTGATACCTCTGATAGACTTATATGTTTTATTTTCACTAGTAAAACTTGGTTGGTGGATTATTTTATAATCTGGTGGAGTAAAAAGTATGTTAATTCTAAGAATCAAGTAATTGATTAGATATTGGTTAAAATTGATTAGCTACAAATTGATTTGACCAACGGGTATCGGAAACTCAATGCGAGGAATCTTATTATGTACCATAATCAAATTTCCAAATAATACCTCTCTATTTCAAGTTATTTAGAAATAATTAAACTGAAGTGCAATCCTGAGTATTTAGTGGAGTTAATCACAATTAAATGAAGAAAGAAAATAATTAGGGTAATTATAATTGTGATTTATGAGTATATATTTGAAATCCAATTTAATTATTTATCTTAGGTACCTATTATAGTCAAATACCCAAGTAATAAGCTATAAAATCTTTGGAAACCTAATTAAGGCTAAGTCCATGACTTATACCTATTTATATTGGTGTAAGCTAGGGTTTTAGGTTAATGATACATTGCAGAAGGTTAGAGAGGGAGAGAAAAAAATCTATTCACGTTTTTATGAAGGTGTTAAGAGAGAGAAAGTGATTTATCTCATATTTGATCAAGTGTTCATCTACAAGAGTGACCACACACAATACTTACTTTGGGTAGATCATATGCTAGAAGATTCTAAATGTTCAGAGAATTTTGGCAAGGTTTTTAGAGAACTTTGAGGGTAGCAAGATCTAGATTATCTTTATCATTTTTCTCCTCATACGGATCACAACTAGGCATTTAATGGTATTGGATTCTAAACCCAAGGTTTATTCTTTAAACCTAGTTCTTGTTTCCTTTCCAATGCATGGTTAATTAAAGTTCTTAGGGCTCAATTTTTTCACTTTTTAAATGCCAAACCCAATTTCCCAGCATATTCATCATCCTCTCTATCTCATCAATTGCCTGAAGACACTAATACTTTGATATAGAAATTCCATACCTAGAAGAAATATATCCTTTATTATAATCTTGCACGTTAAACCTTGTGAGAACATCATCTATATAAAGGTCTTGAGATAATCCCAATATCCTATTTTTTCGATCACGCATAAGCTTGATCCCAAGGATGTGACTAGCCTATCCTAAGTCCTTCGTATCGAACTGAGTAGACAACCACACTCTTATACTAGATAATATACCTACATCATTCCCTATTAGGAGAATATCATCCATGTATAGTGTGACACCCTGCCTAATTAAATACTGGGTGATCAGTCATTTATTAAATTTAAAACAGAATATCTAGTTGGATCAATCTTAGCATCACTGTCGAAAACTTTTTATTAATTACCAACCACATAGTATTTAAAAGTCAAATGCCAAATTTTATCTTTTAATATAACATGCAAGCAATTTAAATGATTAACTAAACATTCACCATTCAATAACAATCTCATAGCAATTAAAACGACATAATGAAATAAACTGAGTCTGAAATAAACACATCTAGTCTAAATCCTAAATACAATAATTTGAAATGAAATAAAACCTAATAATTGAAATATAAATGAATGTCTAAAATCCCTCTCTCTAAATAAGAATGGGCAACAAGCCCTGATGAAAGAAATAACTTTGAATGAATTAAGGATAAATGTGGAGGCGTCTAATACCGAGGTCCTGTAACTTCCATAGCAGCTACAACACGTCAACTGAATGGAACTCCTATGCTTGTTTTCCCTGTGGTTGAGAACCTAAAAATTATATGACAAAAATAGATTTGGAAGCAAACGGGTCAGAGCCCGAGTTGAAAATATTTTTAAAACAGAAAGTATTTAAATTTCATAAATACTAGATATTGTATACATGTTAGTCTTGTGCCCTCCTTGAAATTCTCACCTCTCAAATATTGTGCACGCCTAACGTATACTCCTAACCCATACTAGTTATACTATCCCTCCTAATTAGTTTAAATCAAGTCCCTTATTATGATGCCTAAGTCATTGTGTACGCCCGTATTACCCGAATAATACATTCTTGCATTTCCAATGTTTATTAATCAATTCAAGTATTTCTTTACTCATATAAGTTTCCACATTTATAACATATTTTATATGTCGTATTTTTTCGTATCTACTAAGCAACACAGTAGAATAATCACCAGTGTATATATATATATACATCACTATCATAATATATATATACTCATAAGGCACCCCGAGAATAAGCTATGGTGCATGCATACTCTGCTATTAAGTCCTAGTATATCACATACTACATACAGGACTATAGGTTCATAATCACTCGAGAACCGTATAAGACACAAATCACAAATAATGGAGGCGAATCATAGTTCCAAGTCATAAGGGAGACGCACATATCCACTCACCCCTACGATCGTCTATCACTCACACATAAGATGTACCAAGGTTCTATGGTTCTAAGGTACAAGTCCATATTCCCTCGATGGGCTCATCACAATAAGACTATCCTAGTGTGAAAACCTCTTTGATAGCAAGTAGCGCGGTATAATGCATTACACATAATAATCCATTCTATAGGTAATCACACAACCTAAGTATATATAAAATCCATATAGGTATACACACGTCCCATTTTACAAGTCTCATATGTAGTATATGTATATCTCGAATATCCAGCATAATATTTTATTTAACGCGGTAACTCTCGTTGCATACTTCACGTACCTTTCCTTCTCTCAAAAGGTTACTAAGTTTCCTTATATTTCTTATGTTATTTCAGTAACTAAAATGTACCCCCACTACTGGTACTAATCTTAAGTTATAGTTTATCCGATTTAAACCCAAATTTACATAATTTCTAACTGTAGTTCATTCGATTAACACTTGTAACCCTCCATTCAATCACATACATAATAATATTTTTCTGGTCTTAAGTGTATCCTACTGACCTTCCCTAAGTCCCAATATGTTCCATTAATCATCACTAAAGATATCTAAAAGTTGGGATTTAATCAAATATTAAAAAGGAAACAAATCACATTTTTGTGGGGAGTCGATCGATCGATGAAATGGGTCGATCGATCGACATTCTTGAGTCGATCGATTAGTTATTTGCATAGATTTTCTTAACTGTTATGGGTTTCAAAATTTTTAACCACCAAAATCGTCTTTAAACATCTACAAATTGATATACATGAAACCCATAACCTATACTAACATTTTTGGACAATTCCTAACATATCCAAATCATTTAAACAACATCAACATGCATAAATTCACCCAATTACCGTCTTTAGTCTCAAGAACCGTAGTTTTGACTTCTCCTCCAATTAAACATTAAATTTTCAGATTTCTTCAACCAATTTTATTATAGTAACGTGGGTTTGATTCTATAAGAATAAAAGAACCTACTCCATTTAAATTTTAACCCAAGAATCGTGATTTACACTATCAAAAATCTTCCAAAGCATGAAATATTCATATAGATGTTACCCTATTCTAACATGGATCATATATCTACCATAAATTTACACAAGATAATTACTTGCCAGATGTTTGAAGGTCTGAACCATTGATGATGAAGGGTATGGTTGCAATCATCTCTCTCTGGTCTATACGTTGGCAGCTATGGTGGTGTAAACATTGTTCCAATAGTGGTTCAAGCCTTAGAAAACCCTTCACTCTCCTGCTCATATGGTTTACCAAGATTTTGTGTTTGATATCTCTATAAATACTAACCCTAGAATCTAATATAGACTTTGTAATTTCGTGGGTTTAATTACCCCAAAAATAAAAATGACTAAAATACCCTCCTGATGTGCCGATTTGGCATAAAAATGCTCCGGGACCCAAAAAGAACCCCCAGGTAGGTTTTTCTGACTATCTCGACCCTTCCGGACACTTTGGTGCACTCAAAATCACCATATGGGTCACTTATAAAAAAAATTACTTTATATTCCATTAAATTGCGTCCCGACATGACTAACACACGCGTTCCGACTTAATTTTCATAACTGTCGTATTATTCGCTCGCGATAATTAATTCATAATTACATATTACTTTACTCACTAAGTAATTTTCAACATAATTCACATCAATAAATACTAACTCTCGTCATGCTAGTAATTATTTAATCAATTTCGGATTAATTATAAATAAATTTCTCATTTTTAAATCAATTAATCCCATAATTAAAATCTTTAAAAATACGTGGTATTACATACTTCCCCCCTAATACGAAATTTGGTCCCAAAATTCGAAAAAGAAAAATAATGGTATACCTAGTAAGAATAACTCTGGATATTTGTTGTGCATCTCATCCTCGTGCTCCCAGGTAGACTCCTCGACATTATGATGCCTCCACTGAACACGTACTAACGGCACTACCTTTGACCTTAGTTTCCTCTCGCAGTGGTCTAGAATAGCAACTGGACCCTCATCCTAAGAACTATTGGGCTATAGATCAATCTCCTCTAAAGCAATATGAGTGTGGGCTAACTCATCCCAAAGATATCTCCTCAATGAAGAATATGGAACACATCATGAATCCTATGCAAGTGCTTCGGTAACCCAAGTCTGTAAACCACTGGACCAATCTACTCAATAATAAGGAATGTCCCTATATACCTCGGTGCCAACTTCCCTTTCTTCCCAAACCACATTATCCCCTTCATTAGAGATACTTGTAACAACACTGGTCCCCCACATTAACTTTCAGAAGAACCTTTTTGCATTGGCATAGCTCCTCTATTTACCCTAAGTAGTCTGTATACGAATCCGTAACATTTTAATCCTGGCCGAAGTATCCTGGGTTACTACGGGCCCAAGTAGCTTGTTGTCCCCCACCTCTGGCTAACACGGTAGATAACGCATAATTCCTCGAACAGAGTCATACCAATAGTAAACTAATATGAGTTATTGTACGCAGACTCCACTAGTGAAAGGTACTGCTCCTCACCTCCCATAAAACTCGAAAATACACATACGTAATAATTCTTCCATCATCCGATTAGCATGCTCAGTTTGTTCATTTGTCTGCATTTGATAGTCCGTACCCAATCCTAACGCCTCACTCATGGCCTCCTTAAAACTCTCCCAATAATGAATTAGTCATGTTATCCCCATTGGACACAATATCGATTGGCAACTCATGCAGTCTCACTATCTCGGCGGTAAAAATTTATTTTATTACCTTACATCAAAATATCTCATCTTTGTTTTTACCAATACTCCTTGGCAAGCACTCCACACCTTACTATCTTTGCTCAACACTTCCCCATTCTGATGGGTCTTACATGCTAATGGCTATAGAATTTTCTATATTGTATACCCGACTACCCATGTCAAACTTTCTCATCTTCAATTGATCTTGACGTAATCCTCATCGTATTACTCCTCTGTATAGAGTATCTCTTGATTACCCTCAAAATTTTAAAATGTACATTCTCTGTACTTGCCAGCACTATTATTTCCCCCATTCGCTTACTCTTTCATTTTTGGTGGCGCGCCTTAATATAACCTCGTTTTCCCACGTCTCACTTGTCTCTAGTTTACAAATACGTCTACATTTATTTCGTAATTTTCCACTTCTTTTCCTCACGAAAGATACCCAAAATCTCAACTAACTAGGGCACCCATACACCCTATATCCCGTGCATTTATGCACAAATTCACTAATCATAATATCCTTGTTTCCTATTAAATCTTATATACTTGGTTGGGTCATACATTAGGGTTCAAATCAACTTCCCCACTAATTGTAAATCAATCAGTCTCTAAATTTTCCCACTGACTTACTCGTGTTGTAACGTTCTATATTATTACTTACATAAATACGACACGGCTCTACCAGCCTTAAATCATAATATAAACATCAACTCCTAGTTATAACCACATATACTTATAATAACTAAGGTACTAAACTCGTGTTCTAAAGTCCAAACCTTTACCAACTTCTTAGCTTTGCTTAGTTTCATGCGTGGGATGTCTTGCAAAATGAAATCCAAACTAGGACCCCCCCCCCCCAATACACGACTATTCGTTAGGTTCTTAGTCCACAGTACGCACCCTAAAATTTTGTTTCTTGACATAAAAATCTACTCATCCACTCTCATGATACAAAAGACAACATACATTACGGTGCTCTTATTCATACTAGTTTCTTAACGCGAATAAATTACGAGCCATATCCCTCTGCCTGATAATAAACCAACCTATCATGAATCACATCAGTAAACATCCCTAATCATCAGGATCAAATATAACAAGATAACATACTCATCGAAGTCTGTGATACATTACCGTATATGTAAATACATACAATTTTAGGTGATACCTCTCAAAATAATATATTTCACCTTAGAATAATGAACACGAAAGTCTTATCACATAATCTACTACCTCTAATACCCTCGGTATTCAGTCACTATAAAGGATTGTAATACATTTCTATTTTTATAATTCTCAAAAGTAGAAAAATAATTTACACGATACAAACACCCCCTCAGTGTACACACCCGCTCCCCACATAGGTGACACCAAACGTCTTGATACTAAATGGTAAACATACTCATAAGATGGTTGATACTGCCAACGCGCCTACTAGCCTAACTCACACTCGGATTTGGTGCTAATACTCAAATATTGTGACTTATCCATGTCACCAAAAATGTATTCTATACTCATACAGATGAAGTAAAATTAACTTCCCCATTATCATCTAGTTTGTCTGGTCAACGAGTCCCTGAGTATAACTCTCGTGACGGATCTGACCCGTGACTTACTGCTATAGTTGTATATTCAGGATCGCATCCTCTCGTTACCCCTTGCCTTGATCTGGGTAATCTTTCTTTCTGTGGTCTGTCACTTTGAAACCTTATTAATTTCCAAATAACTCTCTTGTTTCGATTCTGGCCTACTGGCCGTCCTTGCCATTCCCTCAACCCTAACGGCCCTGAGGAATGAATATATTGTTGTTACTATTGAGGAAACTATTTGCCCTAACTGATATTACCACTCTTCGTCTAGTCACTTTCGGATCTAAATATCTTAGTCATGTCATTATACCAAAAGTTTCGCTCCCATTGTTATAGTCTGCTGACATTATTCATGTCTACATCCCAGCCAGTTTGTTCTCACTTTTTAGATGTAGATAAGTTTCATATAGGTGGCCCTAGTCCCTACATAGAGGACACCTTTCCTAATCATTCTCATATTTATGGCCCACCTAGCCATGTTGGTGGGTCCTTCAGTCAGACCGATTAGTCTTGGCCCTGATTGATACTCCTTGTTGTCCCTTTGGTTCCACTAGCCTTCTAAAACTCGTCATTGGTCTTAATGGTCCTAACGGATTCCAACATCAGTCGGTAGAAATTTGACTTGTTTGAAACATTTAAATGGGTCCCCTACTGGGTATACCTTTCTTTAAATCCAGTCTTGTTCTTAGGTTAGATTTTTTAACTCTACCGACTCCTTTCTCTTAGAAGTTTGATGTGAACTTATACATTTGTGATCCAGACAATATTGACATCAGCTATCCCATTCGAATTTCCCGTCCACACCTGTGAATCCTTTCTACGAGTCCATTATAAATACACGGACCCTTTTATCATTCTCTGTATCCCCTTCGTCGGGTATGAAGTTTGCTAAACAAATCATTGTCTCTCTCTTCATCGATCACCATCTAACTTACGTTTGATAAGTTTCCAAACTCCAATCGTATCTATGTCAAAACAGAAGAGGGAAGAATTTTCGGTCACTTCTCCCGAATCCTTCAATTCACTTTATATCTACTTTCTTATAAGGGATGACCAATTCATATCACCTCAATACTGGTCCTATGAACAAAGGTGGTACCTTAAATTTTAGTCATGGATGTCGCTGCACTACACCTTACACTATTATCTTTGGATCAGCTCCATCCGTCAATCAATCACACTACCTCTCATTCTAGACTCCTTAAAGGTGACTCTTCGAAAGAGTCCCCCTAATTCGCCCCTGCCTACAGCGCTGGGTGAGTCTGGAATTGTACCATTGTTCTCTACGATGATGTTTGGGGAAACTACTGTCCTTAATTTATTATTATAATCTTCATCTGTTCCAACAATATTTATGGTGACTTCTAACTTGGTTACCATTTCCAAAATACTCCATAATTTCTACTGAGATCTTTCTCATATAATCCTTCGAACGTCCTTCACTAGTCATTCTGTACTGTTCGATGTACCATGCCTAACCGAACTCATATATGAACTACCTCAAATATTCGTAATAGCAGGAGAAGGTTAGTCGCATATGTATAGGAATACAACAATCATAATATAAGGATCTATATCAAATAACGCTACGCTGAATCGTGAAAAGTCGCACATATCCTAAAGACTCTAGAACTCGATGCTCTGATACCACCGTGACACCCTGCCTAATTAAACACCGGGTGATCAATCCTTTATTAAATTTAAAATAGAATATCCTCAGTCTTAGCATCACTGTCGAAAACTTTTTATTAATTACTAGCCACCTAGTATTTAAAAGTCGGATGCCAAATTTTATCTTTTAATATAACATGCAAGCAATTTAAATGATTAACTAAACATTCACCATCCAATAACAATCTCATAGGAATTAAAATGACATAATGAAATAAACTGAGTCAGAAGTAAACACATCCAGTCTAAATCCCATATACAATAACCTGAAATGAAATTAAACCCAACAATTAAAATATAAATGAATGTCTGAAACCACTATCTCTAAATAAGAGTGGGCAACATGCCCATATTGAAAAAAATAACTCTGAATGAACTAAGGATAAATGTGGAGGCGTCTAATAACGAGGTCCTGTAACTTCCACGGCAGCTACAACATATGATTGGTGTCCCTATGGCTGGGGACCTAAAAACTGCTTGACAAAAATAGATTTGGAAGCAAACTGGTCAGAGCCCGAGTTGAAAATATTTTTAAAACATCAAGTATTTAAATTGCATAAATACCAGATATTGTATACATGTTAGTCACATGCCCTCATTTTGAATTCTCACCTCTCAACTATTGTGCTCGCCTAACTATACTCCTAACCTATACTAGTTATACTATACCTCCTAACTAGTTTAAATCAAGTCCCTCACTATGATGCCCAAGTCATTGTGTCCACCCGTATTACCCGAATAATACATTCTTGCATTTCCAATATTTATTAATCAATTCAAGTATTTCTTAACTCATATAAGTTCCCACAATTATAACATATTTAATATGTCATACTCTTTCTTATCTACTAAGCAACACAAAAGAATAATCACCAGTGTGTATATTTATACATCACTATCATAATATATATACTGATAAGGCACCCCAAGACTAAGTTATGGTGCATGCATACTCTAGTCTCAAGTCCCTGTATATCACATACTACATGAAGGACTAGAGGTTCATAATCACTCGAGAACCGTATAAAACACAAATCACAAATAATGGAGGCAAATCATAGTTCCAAGTCATAAGGGAGACGTACATGCCCACTCACCCCTATGACCATCTGCACTATCACTCACAGATAGGTTGTACCAAGCTTCTATGGTTCTAAGGTACAAGTCTATATTCCCCCAATGGGCTCATCAAAATAAGATTATCCTAGCGCGGAAACCTCCGTGATAGCAAGTATCGCAGTATGATGAATTACACATAATAATCCATATTATATGTAGTCACACAACCTAAGTGTATATAAAATCCATATAGGTATACGCACGTCCCATTTTACAAGTCTCATACGTAGTATATGTATATCTTGAATATCTTACGTAATATTTTATTTAACGAGATAATTCTCGTTACATACTTCACGTAGCTTTCCTTCTCTCAAAAGGTTACTAAGTTTCCTTATATTTCTTGGGTTATTTCAGTAACTAAAATGTACCCCCAGTACTGGTATTAACCTTAAGTTATCTTTTATCCAATTTAAACCCAAATTTACATAATTTCTAGCCGTAATTCATTCAATTAACACTCGTAACTTCCCCATTCAATCCCATACATAATAATATTTTTCGGGTCTAAAGTGTATCCTACTGACCTTACCTTAGTCTGAATATGTTCCATTAATCATCACTAAAGATTTCTAAAAGTTGGTCTTTAATCAAATATTAAAAAGGAAACAAATCACATTTTCCAGAGGAGTCGATCAATCGATCAGTTATATGCCCAGATTTTCTTAACAATTACGGGTTTTAAAATTTTTAACCACCAAAATAGTCTTTAAACATCTCCAAATTGATATACATGAAATCCATATCCTATACAAACATGTATGGAAAATTCCCAATGTATCCAAATCATTTAAACAACATCAACATGCAGAAATTCACCCAATTTCAATCTTTAGTCTCAAGAACCCTAGTTTTGACTTCACCTCCAATGAAACATGAAATTTCCAAATTTTGTCAACCAATTTGATTATAGTAACGTGGGTTTGATTCTACATGCATAAACGAACCTACTCCATTTAAATTTTAACCCAAGAATCATGATTTACACTATCTAAAATCTTCCAAAACATGAATTATTCATATAGATGTTACCCTATTCAAACTTGGATCACATATCTATCGTAAATTTATGCATGATAATTACTTGCCTGATGTTTGAAGGTCTCAACCATTGATGATGAAGGGTATGGTTGCAATCCTCTCTCTCTGATTTATACGTTGGCAGCTATGGTGGTGCAAACGGTGCTTGAATGGTGGTTCAAGCCTTAGAAAACCCTTCACTCTCCTGCTCCTATGGTTTCCCAAGATTTTGTGTTTGATATCTCTAGAAATCCTAACCCTAGCAGCTGATACAGACTTAGGAATTTTGTGGGTTTAATTACCCCAAAAATAAAAATGATCTTAAAATACCCTCTCGGGGTGCCTATTTGTCGTAAAAATGCCCCGGGACCCAAACTGAAACCCCGAGTAGGATTTTCTGACTATCTCGACTCTTCCGTACACTTTGGCGCACTCGAAATGACCATACGGGTGACTTATAAATAAATTACTTTATATTCCATTAAATTGCGTCCTAACACGACTGACACATGCGTCCAAACTTAATTTCCATAACTGTTGTATTATTCGCTCGCGAAAATTAATGCATAATTACATATTACTTTACTCACTAAGTAATTATCAACATAATTCACATCAATAAATACTAACTCTCGTCACGGTAGTAATTATTTAATTAATTATGTATTAATTATATATAAATTTCCCATTTTTAAATCAATTAATCCCATAATTAAAATCTTTAAAAATACGGGGTTTTACATATAGTACTAGAAATACCACCAGGTTTCTATCATGCTGCTTAAACACATAAGTTTCATCCGTGCGTTGTTCAAAACCATAAATTTGATTGTCTGGTCAAAACAAATGTTCCAAGACCTGGACACGAACTTAAGTTCATAAATGGATCTCTTATGCTTGTACACATTTCTTTTCTAGCTATTTACGGTATCATCATATAGACGCACTCGTCAAGATTACCATTCAGGAATGCAGGCTTGAAATTCATTTGCCAAATCTCGAGATCAACATGAGCCCCAATGGATGAAAACATTCAAACAAAATTTAACGTGGCTATTGGGAGAAGGTTTCCTCATAGATAGTCCACGTTTTTCTAAGTAAACCCTATCAGAATAAGTCTTGCCTTGAAGGATTCCACCGACCCGTATATCCCACTTTACTTCTTATAGATCCACTTGCATCTAATGGATTTTATCCCATCTGGAAAATATATAAGCTCCTCGAATCCATCTCGGTGATCATAACCTTTAGACAAATATCAATGTCCTTGTCCTGGAGTGCTTTAAAATATTTACCGCTATACAATTCGTGTTTGTAACGCCCCATCTCGGATTTATAGGTTACCAGTAATAATCTCGGTCCAAGTCGAGTGTTAGATGTGAAGTTCAATGAAGCAGCCTATATAATGTTGCTAGTCCAGTTTTATTTTAATTAATGTTTTACTTGATTAACATGAAATTCTAATTTCAAATCAAGCTATGTGAGGGACCCATGGGGAGCACCACGGAGTCCAAGCATACAGAATTACTAACGTAAAATAAAAGAGAGTACGTACCTGTATAACGCTTTCAAAATACGAAACCGCACCCAACCTGCCGTAACAAAATAAGGGAGTGAACCAAATGGTTAGTGGGAAATATACATATATATATATATATATGTGTGTGTGTGTGTGTGTGTGTGTGTGTGTACTTAATGCACGAAACGATTTTACTTTCGAAAACCTTACTTATCCCGATTAATTCACCTTAACCTTATAAAGACTTCTTTTTTCTCATTTAAAATTTATCCATTTATTTAACACTCCCGGTCAAATACTTGAAACAACTACACTTGATTTTACCAAAATCCATTTATTTACCAATATTGGCCCTTTCATTTTAACCAATCCACATTAGTATTTTCATTAAAAAATCATCCTTTCAACGCAAGCGAACACCGTGTTAGAAAATACTTATTTAGACTTTGAAAACCTTTCACAACACACCCTTCTTCAAATTATGGGTTAAACCTCTTAGGTGGCTTACATACCGATTTACCCACTTATTTTACCCTTTTCCAAACCTTATTAACATTAATCAATTAAACATTTACTTATCCATTTCATCCTTTACCGGAACATTTATTACTTCATTCAAGTTAGGTTGTCTTAACACATTTTCACCACACAACCCATTTCTTGACATGTTCCTTATTCCTTTATCTTTTTCTCGAAATCTTTAATAACCGCGTAATTTAACAGGCTACACCCTGTCGACTATATGCACCGTATACTCTGGCCAATGGTTTTGGGTCTTTCACTCCTGGGCTCCAGGCCCTCCTTAATTTTCCCGGTGTCATCTGAGTTCCTCTTTAACATGTTGTAATATTTTATAAATGTCCAAATTATTCCACTTATCCTTTTACTCGGCCGAAGACAAAACTCGGAGTTTTATTCCAACTTATATTACACTTTGAAAATTACCATTTCATATCTCTTTACACTTTACCTTTGATTTTATTCCAAAATCATATTCATTAGGATTATCATGTGTAACACCCTTTCCAATACTTTTATTTCATAAATATGTTCCACTTTACTTAAAATTACCATTTTACCTGTTTGTTTTTAAAATCACCTTTTATTCCATTTTCACAAGTGTTGATTTTTCAAAACCCCATTGAGTTAACCACACTAACTGCTTAAGTGTTTTTAACTGCTTAACACATTTTTAACCCTTTGGAGTAATATTCTTCTTAATTGGAAACATCTTTATTTCGGTACTTTTATTCCCAATAATCATTAAACATATAAGACTACTTTATAAGAAAACGTCATTTTATTTCCATAATCCCCTTTCCACAAATTTTGACGACTAGAATTTCCACTTTTCTTATTTCATGTTTAAATCCAATAAAACCTTCTTTAAACTTATTAAATGGGTTAAACATATTTTTCATTCTTGAAATTCATAATACTTTGCAAAACTGTATTTTCAAGACTCAAAGGGCATTTTATTTCTTCAAACTCAATAAATATCCATTTTTTATAAAATTTTCATTTTTGCAAGAAACATTGGAACATTATTTCACCAAATATTTTAGCAAAATTGGTATTATTTTCAAATATTTAATTTCATAAAATGTTTAACATCAAACTTCCAGAAAAAGAAACATTTTCTTAAAAATCCCAATCTTTATTTCAAGAAACATTGAAATATGCATTCTTCATTTATTCCTAACCAAATGAAATTTTCTCAACATTTTGATATCATAAAAATGTTTATTATTTATTTTACTAGAAACTACATTATCAAGTTCATAATCATTTTACTCTTACATTCTAATAACAAGACTAATAATTTCACAAAGTAGAGTCTTAAACCAAGAGTAGGTTTTCCCACCTCAATGAAGCTCCAACAATGAAATGCATGGGAGATCTAAGAAGATGGAAACCTCCCACCACCTAAGGTGGCCTCAAGGAAGTTTACCCACTCAAAAGCATGCTCCATTTAGCTTCCAAGTAGAACCTCTTCAAGAACCCTCTTCAAACTCCATGAAATCTCCATCTTCATCTTCTACAAAAATCCCTCAACAACACCTCTACAAATACGCGGTTATGCCCAACAATGGAGAAAGTGGGTATCTAAAGCTTGGATATGGTGAAGACTAGAAGAATATGATGATTTAAGGTTGATATATAGTGGTGGAGTGGTGGTTTGTGGTGGAGAGAATCTCAACAATGGTAGAAGACCACCCTTCTCTATCTCTCTTCTTTCAATTCAAATTAACCCAAATGAACCAAACAACCCTAAAAGAAACTCCCAAAAGCCTTAAAACCCCTTTTTTACCCAATGTGGATTCACCAAAGCTCAACAGCTCATCAATCTAATGGCCTAGAACGAGACAGCACACAAGGGTAGTCTAATATAAAAATTCGATTGACTTGTTTGAACGAGATTGTCCAATCGTTCGGATGAGAGGTGCGTCTCGTTCGATCCCTGGCTTCTAACGACCCTAATCAGTTATGCAGACGGATGTCATTCGAAGCTCTCTTCATCCCTTGCTTCAATCGATCCCTGACTCTCATTCAAATGACCCAACTCTCTTTTGAACGACCCTTCTTACATTTCCATAATTTTCTCCAAATTTAACCCACAAATTCCACTAATTATCATCAAGCCTCCATAATTGGTGAATTAAAATATAATCCCATTTATAATTATCCAAATCTCATGTTCCTCACTTTATTGTAACTTATACAGAAACTAAATGAAATATTAGGGCGGGGTATTACAAACTTCCCTCCTTGGGGAATTTCTTCCCCAAAATTATCGATCCATCGTTTTTTTTCAAATTCTTAGGGTTTACCCACTCTCATTCTAAGTCATAGAAACCCTCTAAGACAAAATCATCGAAGTCCTAAATAACTAATGACATGCTCTAATGCTCACCATCTTGCCAATCATCAACATCACATAACTGACTCCGAGTCTCCACTCACTTGATGATCATGCTCAATTAAGTCCTAATACTACCTTTGCTAATACCCAAAGAATATCGATGCCCCCACGAACTCACCTAAGAACAAGTTATAACATAACCAATCAAATTCATCATCAAGAACCATTTCCAGTCTTAGGACTACACATCATGTGTCCCATAAATTTTTAGGTTATTCTAATAACATAAATTTTGTCGGAGATTGACATTAACCTCACAACGATCATCACTCACTCTGAGGAGTAATACACTGACCAAATCATCATCGTGCGTTCGAATGACACGTTTCGCTGCGTCACTCTGATGACCCTAGTGCCAATCTAGGCATCTCACCTTCGTGCACTCACTTGAGCCTCGCCCCATTCCACTCACTGTGGTGAAGAAACACCATGTGCTAATTTTTTCTAGATTCCTAACACTATACAATATCCTCAAGTCATCATTCCTCTCTCCATAACAAGACCCACTAACTTCCATGTTGGCCAGTCAAAAGGTTGTTAATTCTAAGGAAATCAATTACCATGGGGAGACCGTGTGGCTAAAAGTGCAACCATCGGCACACTGAACTTTATGCAATAGCAAGAATACCTCAGATAGGGCGCACCCAGTTACTGAGTTGCATTAACCATATCCGTTCCACCATGATTTACCAGTACCAATCACGGTGTACCATGACATTGTACCAATCCGAGCTACCACATATGTGGAAGTTCCAATCCTCGATTATCAAAACCGAAAGGAACACACACAGATAGAAGGAACTCACAACCATTCTATAAAATTGCCCTCCATATGCATCAAACTACGATTTACAAAAGCGAATCTATGCTATATGCTTGAAGTCTTATCACTCATCCCAAATGTTCTCACTGGGTACTAACCTAGCCATATACCCTGGCTTGGGTCACCGGTCATAACAAGTCGAATCGCAAACATTCATCCTCACAAGACGAAAGCAACGTACGAACCTATCATTCTCTACAAAGTCAATGTTCAACTTCCTTCTTTAGGAGTAAGGCCCTTCCCCTCACATTCATAGCACACATGAACCATTCCAATTGGAGAATGCCTCTCACCCTTATCTACACTGACCTTGTCCCCTTACCGATGACGACATCCCAAACCTATTTTGCCGAGGTTACTATTTTCCTTATCATATCGTGATCACAACCTCAATTCCCCTTAGGCAGTACTCCATTCGAGAGAGATATTCACCTTATTGTATCCTTTGACTATACGAGATTATCACTAAGCTTACTTCCAAGTTCTACCCAAACTGAACTCACGTAACGGCCACACCAGTCCCTATAATGTGTATTCGATACATGCCAACATTAAAATGGTGCTTCGATATTACCCCACCTTGATTACAATTTTTAAGTCTCCATATGGTGTCACCACCCTAAGCCTTGAATACATTTCCTAATACTCCTCAAGATCAAGTGTCACACTTCCACTACTAGTAATTTCGTGACACTCGGGCATCACACCATATAATGACACAATCTTCTGATTCCTGCTTGGAGGATACACCACCCATGTGTGTCGCTTCAAGAAATCGTACCCGGCACGTATGATGTTTAATTCGTATGAACCTTGACCAACCACCTGAGATCATCATCTAATCGTTAACCCAATCACTAATAGGACGCTAATGCTTCTACATACTAGAATTAACCGATTTACTAAGGACACCAAACACATCCCTATAAAATTCCCCCAAGACCCGACAAGATCTCATCATCCACACCTTTATCATTGTAGGTGCATTATATAAACCTTTTAATACAAATATCTTGATTAATAAGTGCTCGCAAAGACACTATCTATGAGTTTCTACATATGGAGCATTTTAACTTAAGACGTCACACACAATTTGTCCTACGTCACTCAAAGATGACCTAAGACCACACTCACACTAGGATTACCTCACATCTATCCATTATCTCAACAGCTAAAACGAGCCTTGACATTTAGACGACAATCTTATTTCTCTTCTAAACGGACATGACCATAAGCCACGTACTAAATCATAACTAATGCTGCTAAGTATTTTGGCAGGATACATAACATCACCTATAACTTATAAACCTCTAGATCTGCATCACTGACATCATTAAAGATCCTATTCCTTGAAATCACGTCACATTTTCTAAAATTATGACCTAGAGCACTACCTAGAGTTCACTCTGAAGTCTCCTCGACCATTATCATTGCCTATGTAATATACTTATCATAATTTTCCTGTAACTCTCATCATATCCTACGGGGTACCACCTTCAATCAAGAATCACCATAACACTTGCAACAATATTCTCTTATCGACTCGTACCGAGTACAAATCCCAAGTGTTAACCAACATGATTCATCATGCCCACTAACTCATCAATTGCCTTACGATGTGATGCAATCCAAAGGATCGAATTCACTAACCACATTATTGGTACTAACTACCCGAAGTACTTATTAAGAGAACTAGACGCATCCCTATCGCAAATCAATACTGCTTAAGTATGACGCACTAACCACCTAATCCCTAAAGTTGACTTTACACGAGTCATATTTCAAATTCAATAAACGTCATTCCCCATTTTCTAGCTCTCAATTGGCTTCTCATATCACTACAAACTTACACACAAGCACCTCAAACTAAAATCTTACGATGTCACCATTATTGGCTAGCACGGACACTCGCGATATACTAGCATATCTAAATTAGAAGCGCGAAAGCGATTAACGACAACTAACTTGGTCGCCTGCCACTTGGTAAAGAATTAACCCGTTATGCTAACCTCTTTTACTTCACCATCGAGGACACGAACTAACCCTCACCAAAACTACCGTAATCGGCCCAAACCAACACCAACGCCGAAAGATCCACTACCAACCTCACAATGTCACTCCCAAAAGGGACCTTGAACCTAGATCTCTAATACCTTTTGTAACACCCCTACCCGAATTTATGGGTTACCTGTAATCAACCTAGTTTGACCCGAGCATTAGGTGTGAAGTGCAATGAAACAGCCTATATAATGTTGCTAATCTAGTTTTATATTAATTAACGTTTCACATGCTTAGCATGCAATTCCTATTTCAAATCAAGCTACGTGAGGGATCCATGGGGAGAACCTTGGTGTCTAAGCAAACAGAGCTACTAACTTAAAATAAAAGAGACTACTTATCTATATAATGCTCTCAAAATACGAAACTGCACCCAACTTGTCATAACAAAATGAGGGATTGAGTCGAATGCTCAGCGGAAAATATACATAATGTAGTATAGAATCAAACGACAGAAAGAAGACTCTAACACATTATACTTACGTGCACATGCAACTACCTTGTACATATATATAGACATACATATACATATATTTAATACATGAAACAGTTTCACCTTTGAAAACCTTCCTTATCCTGATTAATTCACCTTAAACTTATAAAGACTTTCTTTTTCTCATTTGACATTAATCCCTTTATTTAACATGCCCAGTCAATTACTTAAAACAACCACACTTGGTTAGATCAAAAGTAATTCTTTACCAAAATTACCCCTTTCATTTTAACCAATCCACATTAGTATTTTCATTGAAAAATCACTCTTTCAACACACGCGAACACCGCGTTGAAAAATACTTATTTAGCCTTTGAAAATCGTTCGCAACACACCCTTCTACTAATTATGGGTTAAACCTCTTAGGTTGCCTAACCACCCATTTACCCACTTACTTTAGACTTTTCTATACCTTATGGACATTAATCAATACACATTTACTTGTCCATTTCATCCTTTGCCGAAATATTTATTACTTCATTCAAGTTAGGTTGTCTTGACACATTTTCACCACACAACCCATTTCTTGATATGTTCCTTATTCCTTTATCTTTTTTTCTCAGAATCTTCCAATAACTGCATACTTTAATAGGATCCACACCGCCTGCTATGTGGATCATATACTCTCTCCAGTGGTTTTGGGTGTTTCACCTTAGGGCTTCGGACCCTCCTTAATTTTCCCGATGTCATCTGAGTTCCTCTTCAATGTGGTTTAATATTTTTCAAATGTCCGCATTATTCCACTTCTCCTTTTACCCGGTCGAAGCCAAAATCTGGGGTTTCACCCCAACTTGTGTTACACTTTGAAAACAACCATTTCATGTCGTTTACACTTTATCTTTGATTCTATTCCAAAATCATATTCGTTTGGGATATCATGTGTAACACCCATTCCAACATTTTTATTTCATAACAATATTCCACTTTAGGTAAAATTACCATTTTATCCATTTATTTCCAAACTCACCTTTTCATCCATTTTCATAAGTGTTGATTTTTTAAAACACCATCAAGTTACCCACGCTAGCTTCTTAAGTGTTTTTATCACCTTAGCACCTTTTTAACCCTTTGTAGTAATATTCTTCTCAATTGAAAACATCTTTATTTCAACACTTTTATTTGCAAGAATCATTAAACATATAAAACTACTTTATAAGAAAAATACCATTTTCTTTCATTAACACGTGTAGTCTTACCACCTTACACTTTCACCTATAATCCTCTTTTCACACACGTTGAAGACTAGAATTTCCACTTTTTCCTATTCCATGTCTAAACCCAACAAAACCTTCTTCAAACTTGTTTTTATGCTCATTATTAAAATACTACAAGTTTATATGAATGAGGAGATGGATTTTAAATCCCAAAATCCAATTAAATAGGATAAACATATTTTTCATTCTAGAAATTCATAATACTTTGCAAAAATGTGTTTTCAAGACTCAAAGGATATTTTATTTCTTCAAACTCAACAAATGTTCATTTTTCATAATATTTTCATTTTTGCGAAAAACATTGAAACATTATTTCACCAAATACTTTAGCAAAATCAACATCATTTCGCAACATTTTATTACATAAAATGTTTAACATCAAACTTCTAAAAAATGCACATTTTCATAAAAATCCTAATCTTTATTTCAAGAAAGTTTGAAATATGCATTCTTCATTTTACTAGAAAACACATTATCAAAGTCATAAGCATTCTACTCTTATATTCTAACAACGAGACTATTAATTACACAAAGTTGAGTCTTAAACTAAGAGTAGGGTTTCCCACCTCAATGAAACTCCAACAATGGAAGGCATGGAAGATCTATGAAGATGGAAACCTCCCACCTCCTAAAGTTGCCTCAAGGAGGTCTCCCCACTCAAAAGCACACTCGATTTAGTTTCCAAAAAGAACCCTCTTCAAACCCCATGAAAGCTCCATCTTCATCTTCTACAAAAATCCCCAAACAACACCTCTACAAATTCATAGCTACGCCCAATAATAGAGGAAGCGGGTATCCAAATCTTGGATATTGTGAAGACTGGAAGAATATGATTATTTAAGGTTGATATATGGTGGTGGAGTGGTTGTTTGTAGTGGAGAGAAGCTCAATGATGATGGAAGACCACCATTTTCTCTCTCTCTTTTTCCAAAATGAACCAAACAACCCTTATAAAACACCCAAAAGCCTTAAAATCCCATTTCACCTAATCTAGATTCACCAGATCTCGATAACTCATCAATGCAATGGCTCAAAACGAGATAGCTCACAAGGGCAGTCTGACTTCAAAATTTGATTGACCTCGTTCGCACGAGATTTCCCTATCATTCAAACGAGAGGTGTGTCTTATTCAATCCCTCGCTTTGAACGACCCTGATCAGTTATACAGTAGAATGTGGTTTAAAGCTCGTTTGATCTCTTGCTTCAAACGATCCTTGTCTCTCATTTGAATGACCCATATTTCGTTCGAATGACCCTCCTTATATTTCCATTATTTTCTCCATATTTGACCCACAACTTCCATTAATTATCATCAAACCTCCAAAATCAGTCAATCAGAATATAATCCCAATTGTAATTTAACCTCATGATCCTCACTTTATTGTAACTTATACGGAAATTAAATGAAATATTAGGTTAGGTTGTCAGGTTGATACAAATTTACAGTGTTCCCCTAGGATCTCACTGAAGTGTTCATCCAAATATAACAACTTGTCAGGTTGAGGCATGACTTGTCCACTATGACGCCCCTTTACTTGTGGTCCAATATAAGTGACACATGTATCCCGATCATCGCTAATAGCCCCACTATAACTAGGAAGTGTAGTTTTGGGTTGTATTTGATCCTGTATGGGTGGCTCAGAAGAAATTACATGGTATTTTCGTATTAGCTCTTGAAATATAATCTTGCTCTTAGGATTGTGGTTTATCATATAATCCTCCTCTAAGTATAGGGAATTTTTACTAACCAATACCCTTTGGTACTTAGTATTATAAAACACGCCACATCTCTTTCCCTTTGTATAACCTTTGAATATATATATATATTCCCTTGATTCCAAATTACTCAGGTTTTTCCTCAACACGTGTGCTTGGAAACACCAGATCTAGACATATCTTAGATTGGGTTTAAACCCAGTCCACAGTTCCATGAGAGTTATTGGGACTGAGTTATAAGGAACTAAGTTTAGTAAATAAGTATTCATCTCTAATACATAACCCTAAACCGAATCCGAAAAATCACAATAACTCATTATGGAGCTAAACATGTAATACCCTTGTGAACACAACGTATGTGGAGCCTAAATGATGCCAAGAGATGACCCACTATGTGCTTGCCCTCACTTCTAACATGAGGTCGTCTCAAGTTCTAGCCTATTCATCCAGCCTCAATGTACAGTTATCCCCCTCTATTACAGTCACTTGCTCACACCATATGGCCGTGTTCGCACATATACCTGATTAACTTCACTAGTCACGTGGAAATACGAAAAACGTGGTTGTTATGTGTCTGTTATTGACATACACCTCAGGACGCCCACATGGAATATAAGGCATATCAGTTTATTATAAATTAGTTATCACATTTGTATTGGTGTAACTTCTTGAACCATCAAGGCAGTCCACCTGTCCCCTAAAGATTCTCCACAAAATCACTTATAAATAGAGGGAAAACCCAAATGGAAAGGGGTCTCAATGATTTTGTAATCATTTCATCCCTAAGTATACACCTGACAGCAATAAAAGAAGAGTTAATAGCATCTGTGGATGTAGGTTTCCTTCTTGGGTCAATCCACGTAAATTCTTCCTCATTCTCATTAACTCACGCCCCCATTCTCTTTATTATTCATTCTCTCAGTAATTTTTCATTTATTTTCAATCACCATTTTTGGACGATAATAAACTGGCATCGTCTGTGAGAAAACAAGAAGCTTTTATGCTCCTTACTTGAATTTTTTCATTCATCGCCTACCCTTAAACTCTTGAGCATGGCGGATAATCCTGAGAGCAACCGTATAGCAGAGGTCCAAACACCACCCACCCTCATTGGGGTGGGCGATATGCATAACCAACTGATGAGTCTGGCCAAGGGATAAGAGGAGATGTAAGAGAGTGTAAAGAAGTTGGCACTCACTCTCCAGGCCGGGCTAGCAGAACCTAACCCATATATCGTTAACCCTGAAATGGAGACGTCGCGAAGTAGGGGAGGAAGATTTCCCCCAATTCCCTATAGATATGGGAAGTAAGAGTGTCATAGGAAATCTCGGGAGAACCCTAAAAGGCTAAGCCTAGGATCTCATGAAAATACCAATTCCACCCGTCGGTATGGATCTTAGCGGGATAAATCTTACCGACCTAGAGACACATCCTCCATCCAGTCACCCAGCTATTATGATAGTCTATCCTTCTTTAAAGAGCGTCCGAGTGTACTAGAAAGATTTATGAGAGGCTTAACTTTCAATCAACTAGTCCCGCATCATAATCGCGGGCAGGAAACAGCAGTACCTCAAGGTCATGACTAGATAAGAGGCAATTCAAGTAAATCCTTAACCAGGGGATCTCGCTGATCTTCTAGGGCATCGCCCGTACCCGAACAGACTACCCAAGAAGAGAGCTCGGTTGAAAATAGAGTCCGAACTGCTAAGTCAACTGGCAGGAAAATCAAATAGGACAACCAACTGTGGAAGGGATTGATCCAATGCTTGGAGGATCGACTCAAAAGATGCCTAGGTCAAAGAACCCTTTGCAAAGAGATATCATGAAGGGGTCTCCATTCGTCCCATCTCTTATGTCGTTTTACACTTCGATTGAATTCAAGCCATAAATTGTCACACCAAAGTATGACAAAAAAATAGATCAAGTTCTTCATGTTGAACAGTATCATACGGTTGCAGAAATTTATTCAATTCCCAACGAGATGCGATGTAGGGATTTCTCCATAATAATCATAAGTTCAGCTCAAATATGGTACAATAACTTGCCCCGAGGATAAATATCCCATTTTTAGAAGTTGGCAGGCCTATTTTTTAGTAACTTCTATTTTAGCATAAAATTAGGAAAGAGATTGGCCCATCTACTAAGTGTTTGGCAGAAGGTCGATGAAAGAACCCATGATTATATCATCATCTTTAACACTGAAAAGTTTGAGGTGGTAGATTACAACGAGAAAACAGCTATAATTGCTTTGATGAGTGGCTTAAGGTCGGGGAAGTTATTTTGGGCATTGGCGAAGGAACCACCCAAGATAATGACGGAGTGGCTGGCAAAAAATAGGAACAATCATGAACACCGAAGAAGCTATGGCTACCAAGGAGTCTGACCATCCTAAGTCATTGTCCAGTAAGGCGAGCGACAAGAACAATCAGAAAGATCAAAAGGTTGAAAAGCCAAAGAAGTATGATGAATATACCCCGCTGATAGTTTGCATCCATCACATTCTTGAGGAAATCTGAGGAAAAAAGGACCTCAAATGGCTTAGGAAGCTGAAGACACCGGCGAATAGGCTGGACAAAAGTAAGTATTATCAGTTTCATAAGGATCATGATCACAACACTCACAGTTGCATCGCCATAAAAATGAGATCGAAGGCCTAATCAGGAGAGAAAAGTTGTCTAGGTATTTGGACAAGAAGGGCCGATCAAATTCCAATGAGCATAAGACCAGGAGATAATCAGAATCACCGTGATGCAGAGCAGACAATAAGAAGAAGGGGAGGAATAATAACTCAAACGATGATTTAGATCTCCCTAAAAGAACTTAATGAGCCCGTACATGAGGTTGATACGTTATCTTTTGGGTGTCAGTTCATTACCTCAAGAGATGCAGGTGGGGGAGAAGACCCAACAGAAAGGAAGGCCTATCTGAACGAGGCCATAACTTGTGATCATATGAGGCAGATTAACCAAGCAACAAAGGTGAACACGCTCCCCCATAAGGTGAACAATGATAAGTCAATCGTCGGGTTCCCCAAAGGTGAATTATTCGAGGAATTGTATCCTCATGATGATCCTCTAGTCATCACTATGATGATCCACGAAGGAAGAATTGCCAGAATATTGGTTGACAATAACAGCTCCGCAGATGTTATATTTTATAAATATTTCGAAAGGTTAAAGCTCCGAGATAGTTTGTTAATGCCATACCACCGAACCCTAGTTGGCTTTTTAGGGGAAAAGGTGTACCCAAAGGGAATGGTGGAACTCGCGGTCATAGTGGGTACATGGCCAACCTGCCGAATCGAGAATGATTGATTTTTTTGTCCTGGACAAAAACGTATTGTTCGCTTAAAATGTGATATTAGGAAGGGTTAGACTGAAGAAATTTGAGGCCACCTTGTCCACAGCGCACCAGTGCTTGAAGTTTCCATCTCATTACGGAATTGGGGTCATCAAAGGCAACTAAGTAGAGGCATGGTTGTGTTATTTTACCTCCACAAACCTTGAATAGCAGAGGAAGTTAATGACCACCTACCAGATTAAAATAATTGATCCTCTAGATGAAGAAAAATTGGTCAAAGGGTAGTCAGTTGAAGAAATTGAGACAGTTCCACTTGAAGTCGACCACGCAGAGAGGATGGTCCAGATCGAGTTGTCACTAGATCCTCATTTGAGGCAAGAGCTCATAAAATTCTTACAGTAATGCGGAAACGTGTTTGCATGGAACCATAAAGACATGATCGAGATTGATCCTAATTTCATTTGTCACGAGTTGAGCGTGATGAAAGAAGCTAAACCAATCAAGCAAAAGCAAATGATTTTTTACACTGAGAAGAACCTCGCCTCTAGGAGGATGTCCATCAGCTCCAGAAGGCTAATTTCATCGATGATATCAGATACCCAGAATGGTTGTCCAACGTCGTGATGGTGTGCAAAAAGAATGATAAATGGAGGATGTACGTCGATCCCATCGACTTGAACAAGGCGTGTCTATAACACCCCATATTTTTAATAATTAATTTAATTAATTAATTGGAATTTTCTAGAAAAAAACAAATTTTTGGATTTAATGAATTTTATTAGTTAAATATGTTGGTTATGATTTTAGAAGAATAGAACTTCAAGCGGAATTGAAATCAGATTTGAAATAAATTTTTAATGGAGTTTCTAATATTTGCCTTATGTGATTTTCGTGGGGGAAGTGTCAGGTTTTCTGTAAGGTCGATAGATCGACCCTTTTAGTCGATCAATCGACCATGCCTAGTTTTTGGGCGATTCAGTCAAGTTTTAGAGTTGGATTGGGATTAGGACTCTTAATTGTTATATAAGCCTTATAATCCATAGGGGGGCTTCTCATAAACACTTTTTCCCAAGTTTTTCATCAGAAAGTTCTTCCAAAAGATTTCCCTCTCAACTATAATCATCAACCTTCGACACGATCAAGTTTTTGTCACAAGTTTTGACACAAGATTTAAAGTTTTAATTTGGGGTTAAACCAAGATTGTCCAAGAACGTCTCTTTGCTAATTTTTCTAGAGGAATCCAGATTTCTGTTCACATTATCAAATCAATCTTCACTCAGGCATGTTTATCCTATTCTTTTCCCTTAGTGTTATGTGTCTTAATTGTAGCCTCCATTAAATTCATGATTTCTAAAATAACTTGTTAATGTAATTATTCAAGAAATAAATATTGGGACTGTTTTTCATGAAAAAATTAATGTTATCTAATATTCATAACCTTGTTGTTCTTCGGGTAGTAATTCAGGTCGCTGGTTGTATTATCGGCATGTGCATGTAGAGGAGCCTTAGAATGTAAATTTTCAAATTTCATGAAAAACCCCTAGTTTAATTTGATTCTTGTGTTGGAAAATAATAACTATGATAGGACTTGAATGTAGCTATTATTCTGAAATACCACTATTTAGATTAAAATTATTTATTTGGGAATTTAGTGTTATTATGAATGTGGTTATAATATCTTAATTGTACCACTTTATGGAAATATTATAATATCTCGGGGACATTGGGTATTGTAGGTATTGGTCTTCAACCCTGGTTATAGTACACTTGTTAGGTATGGGACTAGTAAGTGGGCCTTAGTTGCGATTTATGCTAATTAGGTATGGGAATAGTTAGTGTGAGTCTATGCGGGTTATATAATTTGGGGTCTGGCTTGATTTTCTATATTATACCATTGTTACGATAGCCTCGGATTGATATCTAGGTGGAGTGATATTTTTATAATCATCCTTTACTTAGCATAGGACGAATTTGTGTTTTGGGAACCCTTAGTTGGGACGAAGGGGTATTTTAAGGATTTTCACATCGCTTTTAAGGGTGGGGGAAATTAATTTGATTAATGAGTATAAGAAATTTTACAAATTAACACCATAGGACTAAAACGGGTATTAAAATTTATTGACGACATAATGTGTGAGGACCGACAATTTAAATTGTCATATGACGATTTATGTCGTGTCGTGTGTGGAAGCTTGTCATATCGCGAGGATCGCAGGATAAAAATGGATCAGACAGCGGACTTGACAAGAGGATGTGTGTGTGGGTGGAACCTTATCATATCGCAAGGGCCGACAGTTAAAAACGGGTCAGACGGCGGCTTTGATAAGAGGATGTGTATCTTGGTAAATTATAATTGTGGTTCTTTTAATTAAATTTAATATTGTTGGGAATGTGGGTTAATTAAAATAATATTGGTGTGGCATATTTTAAAGAAACATTGCGAGTAGTTAGAAATTTATTTTTGGGGATTAATAACCTTATTAATTAAAAGATTTTATTGTTATGGTCGATATATATAGCACTATTGTCTAGGTTCAAGGACCCTAATTGAAAGGAGTAGCGGGTATTCATGCTCGGGGCTTTAGCTCTGACACATGCATTGACTAATCTTTTTCAGGATTTATTTGGGAGTTGCCGCATAGGATTCATTGGAGTTCTTTTGGAGGTGCAGCTGGGTTTATTTTATTTCTTTAGTAGATAGATTTCTCTTTCCATTCTATCGTATTATTTATGAGACTACATTTGAGTTTGATTGGGTCTTTCGGTTCCAAAGTTGTCTTGAGATTTCAGTTGGATTTTATTATTTAATTATTGAGATATTCGGAGATCACATGTGATGGATTTTTAATTGCACTTTGGTGTTTTATCAGTTGGATGTCATTCATATTTGGGTTTGATTAAAATAATTTATCTTGTGGACTAAAATTTTTGTGTCTAATATTTGTCACATGCTAAGGATGATATCTAATTTACTCGCACCCGGCATAGTTTTGGTGGCGTCCAATGCCAAAATTTATCCAGGTGTGATAGTGTCCCAAGGATCACTATCCATTGCCCCGGATTGACCAGCTGGTTGATATAACTTCAGGCCACGATCTCCTCAGCTTCATAGATGCCTATTCTGGATGCAACCAGATTAGGATGAATCCCTCTGATAGAGAGAAAACTTCCTTCATAACCATTCGAGGTACTTACTACTATAATGTTATACCTTTTGGCCTAAAATATACAAGCTCTACTTACCAGCAATTGGTTAATAAAGTCTTTAAAGAGAAGATTGGGGTAAACATGGAAGTATATGTGGACAACATGCTTATAAAGAGAAGAACGACAGAAGACCATATTAAGGACCTTGGGCACCAACTGGAAAAGCACCAAATGAAGATGAATCCGATGAAATATGTGTTCGGGGTGAAGGAAAGCATGTTTCTAGGTTTTATCGTTAATCAGCGGGGTATCGAAGCCAATCCTGATAAGATCCAAGGTCTGATTAGCATGCAATCCCCCACGATGAAAAAAGACGTGTAGCGGCTGACAGGGTGAGTGGCCGCACTTAAGGAGTTGGTATCTAGAGCCACAAATTAGTGTCTTCCCTTATTTAAACTGTTGAGAAAGTCTTTTGAATGGAATGAGGAATGCAACAATGTTTTCCTGGAGCTAAAGCGATACTTAGGCTCGCCCCTTCTCTTGTCAAGGCTTGTTACTGCGGAAAGGCTTTACGTATATCTTGTCGTGTCCGAATCAACTATCATTTTGGCACAGGTAAGGTAGGAGGAAGGAATTCAAAGGCCAGGTTATTAAACTATCAAAGCATACCAAAAAACCCAAATTTGGCAACCCCTAATGGAGAATCTAACCTTAGCACTAAGGAAAGCTTTGAGGAGAATGAAGTCGTATTTCCATGCCCACAACATTGTGGTACACACCAACCTACCCTTGAGGAAAATAATGTATAAACTAGAAAAATCTAATCGAATGATGGCTTGGGAGATCGATCTCGGCGAGTACAACCTCCAGTATGAACCTAGGATAGTCATTAAGGGGCAAGCATTAGCAGATTTCATTTTTGAGTTCACTTATGAGGAAAAGTCATCCAAGCAGACTCCTCCGGGAGATAGCTCCATTAATGAAGGTAAGTAGACTTCTATGGAGGAGAGATTAACTCCAGGCGAGATCGAGCACACTCCCTTTGAATAAATCTTCTCAATGAAGGGTGACAAGGATCAGCACGACGAATCTCAAAAGAAGCTGTTTAGATTTGGAAACTTAAAGAAGAAGATTTTGGCCACGACAACCTTATCTAGAAGTTATTTATTGATTGATCATCTTGTTCATGTGGTACCAGTGCATGTATCATCATCGCTACTCCAGATGAAATAGACATGGAATCCGCCCTGCTCTTTCACTATGAATCTTCCAGCAATTAGGCAGAGTACGAAGTCTTAATTACCAGGTTCTGGCTAGCCTCATCCTTGGGGGTCAACCATATTATGGCACACACTGACTCTCAGCTGGTGGTCAACCAGTTGCTAGGAATCTATGAATAAAGGGAGGAGTCCATGGCAAAGCACTTGACCATAGTGCGATAGAGGTTAAAAAAATTGCAGAAGTAAAGATTGTGAGGATATCGAGATCAAAAAATGCCCGAGCATATGCCCTAGCCAAATTAGCCTCGATCATAAGGATTGATTTAAGGAGAAAAGTATTGGTTAAAATATTGATCCGCAAAAGAACGTATGAGTAGAGCTTAAAGGTGATGGAAGTAAGCATGGGGCCATCATGAATGGATCCTATTCGAGCATACATAGAAGCCGACGAACTCCACTTCGACTCGAAAGAAGCAAGAAGTTGCACTACAAAGAAGTTCACTATGAAATAGAGGATGGAGAATTATACATGAGGGGATACGTCATCTCATTGTTGAGGTGTGTCCATCCCATAGAAGTCAACAAGCCAATTGAAAAAGTGCATGAGGGATGTTGTAGAGCATATTTCGCTAGAACATCACTGGTGAAGTGCATCGCAACCCAAGGCTACTATTGGCTAATTATGCTAATTATGGGAGAAAATGTGACAAGTGTCAGAAGTATGCCAAAATCCACCGCACACTAGGAGCGCCGCTAGCACCGACCACATCACTTCACGATATGGGAAATAAATTTGGTCGGCTCGTTACTGAGGATGAAGGGGCGATTCAAATATTTAGTAGTGGCAGTGGACTACTTCACACAATGGGTAGAGGCCTAGCCATTGGTTGAGATGCCCTATAAAAGGGTCTTCCAATTCATCTGGAAGAATATCATCTGCCACTACGACATGCCTTACGCATTCATTATAGATCATGGTACGCAGTTTGATAATTAAGACTTTGAGGACTACTGTAGCCAATCCAACATCAGAAAGTTTCACTTTTCCTCGGGACATCCATAGTGCAACAACCAAATTGAAATCACCAATAAAATGATGTTATATAGAATCAAGAAAAGACTGGATGATGCAAAGGGCAATTGGATCAACGAGTTGCACGGCATACTTTGGGCTTACAGAACCACTTCGCGAACGGCAACAAGAGAGATATCGTACATGCTTGCCTTTGGAACGGAGGTTGCGGTCCACAATGAGATAGGGCTCCCCAGTTGTAGGGTCCTTAACTCTAATTGATGAGGAAGCTAGGCCTTGGTCTGATTGAATAGGTCAAGGAGAATAAGGCACTGTGTGTGGTCACCTACCAGCAGAGGATTGTCGGCTACTACAATCGGCATGTACATCTGAGAAGTTTAAAGTAGAGAAACTATGTCCTAAATAAGATGATGCAGAAGAACAACATCTCAAGCCCAACCGGCATGGACCATACGGGGTGACAAGCATGGTAAGGTCTGGAACTTACCGCATCGAAACGTGGGAGGGGGAACAGTTCAAGAACCCGTGGAATTCTGAGCTTCTAAGAAAGTATTATCAATAAAACTGTATACTTTAGTCATGTATTCACTTGCTTCATATTAATAAAATTATGTTTCAGTCTCCATATTTTTCTTTCATTTTCTCTTTTCGAGAATGAGATATGTGCACACGTATCTAATTACCAGGCGTCAACCAGAATGAAAATTATAAAAACTTATTGTATGACCTCATAGGTTACGAAGAGAATTTGTATGACTTTGTTGAACAAACAAGTCACGAATAGGACGAGCACAATCTTTTTGACTTCATTAAATAAATAAGTAACGAACAGGACAACCACAATTTGTATGACTTCGTTCAATAAATGAATCACGAACGGGAATTGTATGGTCCCATTAAATAAAACATAACATAAACAGAAAATTAGATCCATGTATAATATTGTGCTCATAAGGTTGTGAATAAGGAGCTCATCCTAGTCTCTGTACGATCTAATGGGTCATGAACAGAAATGATCAGTCACTTTTGTACTTCAATTTACAAAGTTGGCACATTAAAAGTTTTTTACAACAGCACAAAGAAAAACGGTTATCGCACAAAAATCACCATTCACGGTGCTTCATATATAAAGGCATGTTTAAACATATTTTTGCACAAATAAAATCATCAGGCCTTTACTGTATAAATATCCGTTTGCGATCTCCCACAAAAAGATAGTAGCGAATACTAGTAAGCTTCACATAAAAAGTCAAATAGCAGGAATATATGGGTCAGTAGATCCTGGAGCAGTCTGTGCTGGAAAAAGGTTATCCACGGGAGCATCATTTAAAGGTGCATCATCACCATTTTCCCCAGCTAAGGCATAGCTTCCTCGTCGTCCCCTTGCCATTTACTCACTTCATCGGCAGGGTCGAAATAATGGTTCATGAACCTCTTTTTTAACTCCCCATATCCATATAAGAAGAAACCAACACAATCCACATTATAGTAAGTTGAGAACTTGTATTTTTGTATGCCCATCACCTCGGCAAAAGTGAGGGCCTCACGAGCACTCTGCAGGTCGACGGACATGACTTCCTTATCCTGTTTTGACTTTTTCAAGTCCTGTTGGGAATCAAAATGGGACTCATTTAAGCTCTTGATTGTGGCATCGTCAGTGTGGGACTTATCCTTAATATTGGTGATTTCGCTGTCCGCCTTGCTCAACTCAATCGTTTTTGTCATCAGCTAACTATCTCTCTCCACCAGCTCATCATTGGTCTTCTTCAAACCCGAGACACCTACTCTAAGTCTTCTTTCAACTTCTTATTCTATTCAGATAGTTCCTTAAAAGCATAATGGTTCACCACCGCCTTCTCCCTTAAAGTTGTGCATGTCATGGTTGCCTAACAACGACAAAAAGACAAGTCATTAAAATCAGAATAAAACACGAGAAGCAAAACTATTGAATGGAAGCAAAACTATTGAATGGAAGGAGAACCTACCATTGAAAGAATATGATGGTTCAGTTTCCATAAGGAATCAGGGTCAGAAACTCTCACGAATTTAAAATCCCTGTTATGACCATGATAGTCGAGCAGATCGGTAACGTTATTAGCATGATAGAAAATAGAGTCTGGATCGGCCCTTAACTCCTCAGATGTAATCTTGTGAGAAGGGTCTGTCACCTTTGCTTTGGAAAAGCTTAAAGCTGTTAACTTTGACGTTTGGTGCAAAACTTTGAAAAAGCCTTTGGGCTCTGGCCCACATCGGTGTAAAAGAAATATTGTGTTCTGTATATTTATAATTTTTTTGGGAACAAAGGTTCAGCTCTTTGGGCATTCAAGTTTTGGTGGGTATGTGGGGCAGATCCAATGGGTCAAGTCACACGCGCACCGCCGCCGTCCGTCCGGCCCGAGTCCTGGGGCTTGGGCTCATTAAGAATTAATTTTTTGGACAAATACATAACTGTTTTTTGGGCTTTAAAAATTATTTTTTTTAACGGTAATTAAATCCGAAAATTAAAACGTGTTTTATTCCGTGTTGATTTCTTCAACCGAGTTGCACACTATTTCCAGATTTTTCTCCACGTTGTTTACCAACGTCTCTTTTCTTTTTGCCCCATAAAAGAGGTTGTAGCGTCCGTTTCTAAAAAAACCAGTTATCTCCTAACAGTTTTCAAGACAGAATTTCCTCTACAGTTCTGAAAAAAAATTCCTTTTTCCAGAATAATTAATCTCGTTCGTGTACAGATTAATTATAGAATCGAGCAATTAATACAGAATGGGTGTATACAGATCGGATTGATTCTTGTGCTTTATCAATCCGTAATTTAATTTTGGAGGCTGTTTTATCCTGGGGGTGACGGGGCTTCGAGACTGTCAGCACACTTTGGGCAGAGCCGCGAAACACCTTAAAGAGAGCGACATTGTCGGCGACTCAGCCGTGTTCTTGACTGTCCGGTTCGGGATTTCTTATATTTTTCTGCCCCAGATTTATTTGCTCCAAAATTGGGTAATTTCGTTCCTAATTTTAATTATGCATTTAATTATTTAAATTGCTGCTACAATAATTTTAAGGTGTTCTATATTCTGCCATGGACGAAATTAACTCAAGTAACCTAAATAAGCCTTTCAAATATGAAGGCACCCATTTTAAACGTTGGAGAAAAAAATTGTTATTTTATTTAACTACGAAAAAAGTCGCATCGTGTGTTCAATTTGACAAACCCGTAGTAAATAATCCACCTACTGTTGAGGAAAGCAAAACAATTAGAACTTGGGAGGAAAATGATTTTTTGTGTAAGAACTATATTCTGAATGCTCTAAGTGACGAACTTTATGACTATTATGCCAATTATAAAACTGCGAAAGATGTTTGGGACGCACTTTTTAAAAAATATGACACGGAGGAGGCGGGTGCTAAAAAATATGCCGTCAGCCGTTATTTGAAATTTCAAATGACGGATGACAAATCTGTTGTTGCTCAAACCCATGATTTGCAAATGATTGCCCATGAAATTATTTCCGAGGGCATGGCTTTAGATGAGCAATTTCAGTTGGCTGTAATTATTGATAAATTGCCTCCACTGTTCAAAGAGTTTAAAAATATTTTGAGGCATAAGTCTAAAGAATTCTCACTAGAGTCATTAATTACTAAATTGAGAATTGAGGAGGAATCCCGAAAACAGGACTATAAAGATGAAATTCTTGTTGTGTCTAACAACAAAAATCAGAAAAAGAACCACACTCCAGTTGTTTTAAAGGCAAACGGAAAAAATATGAAAAATCAGAAAAAGAGTCACAACCAGAATTTTAAAAATCAGACTCAGACTCAGAATAAGTATAAGAACCCAGGAAATGGATAGTCTAGCAACTCGGGACAGTTTCTCTGTTTCAAGTGTGGCAAGCCTGGCCATATGGCTCGCAAATGTCGCAATGTGCCACAAGCACAAGCGAATTTGACCGAAGAGGACCTATGTGCTATGATTTCAGAAATCAACATGGTTAGCGGTGCCGAAGGTTGGTGGTTGGATACTGGCGCTTACCGCCATATCTGTTATGATCGTAGTCTGTTTAAGACTTATTCTGAGACTGCAGATAAGAAGGTGTTGTTGGGTGATTCTCACTCCACTGAGGTTGCTGGTACTGGAAATGTGGAATTGAAATTCACTTCGGGAAAGACTGTTATCCTCAAAGATGTTCTTCACACTCCCGAGATAAGGAAAAATTTAGTTTCGAGTTATCTTCTCAACAAAGTTGGCTTTACTCAAACTATTGGTGCTGATTTATTTACTTTGACCAAAAATGGAATTTTTGTAGGCAAGGGTTATGCCACTGATGGGATGTTTAAATTGAATGTTGATGCAATGAATAAAATTTCTCCTTCTGCTTATATTGCTTGTTCATTTAATATTTGGCATGCTAGGCTTTGTCATGTTAATAAACGACTTGTTAAAAATATGAGCACTTTAGGATTAATTCCCGAATTATCATTAAATGATTTTGAAAAATGTGAATGGTGTAGTCAAGCAAAAATTACTAAGACACCACATAAATCTGTTTTTAGAGAATCTGAACCACTTGATTTAATTCATTCAGATATTTGTGAATTGGATGGTGTCACAACTAGAAATGGCAATCGTTATTTTATAACTTTTATTGATGATTGTTCCGATTATTCATTTGTGTATTTAATGAAAAATAAAAGTGAAGCGTTTGACATGTTTAAAATTTTCCTAAATGAAATTGAAAATCAATTTAATCGGAAAATAAAAAGGTTACGTAGTGATAGAGGCACCGAATATGATTCTGGACCATTTATTGAATTTTATAAAACCCACGGTATTATTCACGAAAAAACTGCCCCTTATTCACCCGAAATGAACGGTAAAGCCGAAAGAAAAAATAGGACATTAACTGAATTAGT
Source organism: Sambucus nigra (assembly GCA_949130495.1). Lineage (NCBI taxonomy): Eukaryota > Viridiplantae > Streptophyta > Magnoliopsida > Dipsacales > Adoxaceae > Sambucus > Sambucus nigra. The sequence continues at coordinate 171,338,758 of OX422214.1, read as the reverse complement.
TGTTGCTATTTTATTAAATTCAGGGGCTGCCTCACATTGGTGAGGTGAAATTATTTTGACTGTTTGTCACGTGCTTAATAGAATTCCTAAGACTAAAATGAAAATATCTCCTTATGAAATTTGGAAAAATATTAAGCCCAACGTGTTATACTTTAGAACGTGGGGGTGCTTAGCCTATGTACGTAAACCCGACCCTAAAAGGTCTAAATTGGCAAGTAGAGCATATGAGTGCGTTTTTATAGGCTATGCTATTAATAGCAAAGCATACCGATTTTATGACTTGAAAAATCAAGTAATTATTGAATCAAATGACGCCGATTTTTATGAAGATAAATTTCCTTTTAAATTGAGGAATAGTGGGGGCGAGTCATCCACTAATATTTCTTTAAATAAAAATAAAGAAAATAATGAATCCATTTTAGAAATTCGAAAAAGTAAAAGGGCTCGTGTAGAAAAAGATTTTGGTCCCGACTTTTATGCTTACACCTTAGAGGAGGATCTTAACATTATTCAAGAAGCCTTATCTTCTTTAGATGCCGATTTATGGCAAGAGGCTATTAATGATGAAATGGATTCTTTGGAAACAAATAAAACTTGGCATTTAGTGGACCTTCCTCCTGGATGTAAAACAATTGGGTGTAAATGGATTCTTAAAAAGAAATTAAAACCTGATGGCACTGTTGAAAAATATAAGGCACGTCTTGTTGCTAAAGGTTTTAGACAAAGAGAAAATGTAGACTTTTTTGACACATTTTCACCCGTGACTAGAATAACGTCTATACGTGTACTATTTGCTATAGCTGCCTTAAATGATTTAATTGTACACCAAATGGATGTTAAAACTGCATTTTTAAATGGAGAATTAAAAGAAGAGATTTATATGGATCAACCTGAAGGTTTTATAGTACACGGTCAAGAAAATAAAGTATGTAAATTAGATAAATCTCTTTATGGAGTCAAACAGGAACCTAAACAATGGCATGATAAATTTGATAGCTTAGTCATCTCTAATGGGTTTAAAATTAATGAAAGTGACAAATGCATTTATTATAAATATGTTGAGAACATTTGCACTATCATATGTCTTTATGTTGATGACTTGCTTATATTTGGTTCCAATATTCATGCCGTAGAAAATGTTAAATCATTATTATGTGCCAACTTTGATATGAAGGATTTGGGTGAAGCTAGTGTAATATTAGGAATTAATATTACTAGGTCAGAAAAGGGACTTTATTTGGATCAATCTCATTACATTGAGAAAGTTCTAAAGAAATATAATTACTTTGACTGTAAACCTGCTAGTACTCCATTTGACCCTAGTGTAAAGTTATTTAAGAACACTGGTGATAGTGTAAACCAAAATGCTTATGCAAGCATTATTGGTAGCTTACGTTATGCTACAGATTGCACTAGACCTGATATAGATTATGTTGTGGGATTACTATGTAGATTTACTAGTAGATCTAGTATGGAGAATTGGCATGCTATTGAGAGGGTCATGCGGTACCTTAAAAGGACGATGAACCTCGGATTACACTATAATAAGCATCCAGCTGTCCTTGAAGGATTTAGTGATGCAGATTGGAACACCCTATCTGATGATTCTAAGGCTACTAGTGGATATATATTTAGCATCGCTGGTGGTGCAGTTTCTTGGAAATCTAAGAAACAAACTATTTTGGCTCAATCCACTATGGAGTCTGAGATGATAGCGCTAGCTGCTGCTAGTGAAGAGGCAGGTTGGTTAAGAAACCTCCTGTCAGATATCCCATTATGGGAAAGACCGATTCCAGCCATTTTGATTCATTGTGATAGTACCTCGGCTATTGCAAAAGTTGAGAACTGTTATTATAACGGTAAGAAACGACAAATACGTCGTAAGCACAGTACTGTTAGAGAATTTATCTCTACGGGTGCTGTGAGGGTGGATCATATACGGTCTGAACAGAACCTAGCTGATCCTTTGACGAAAGGACTAGCTAGGGAGAAGGTGTGGAACACCGCGAAAGGGATGGTACTAAAGCCCTTGGATAAATGAGTCATTTGTGATGGTAACCCAACATATAGACTAGAGATCCCAAGAAATATGTTCAAAGGGTAATAACAAGTCACAAGTGATATGGGTTGAATCATGCGATTATTAATTAAAATAGAACGGGGTTTTACTCCGAGTCCATCCCTAAGGAGCATGATATCCTGAAGCGAGTTAAGGATGAGTTATGATAACTCTTAATGAGAACTATAGCTTTATTTTGAGTGGGGTACTTAGCTACAGGAGTATTCTTGATAGACTCACCTATGTGAATGTGGAAGTGTGGCCGCTTCCTATGGATATTTTGGGCAAATTCCTAAAGCGTTCACTATACTGGGATAGAAGCACATGGCCATAACGTGCTAGCTATTAGACTTACACCCAAGTAGGGTTGTGTGTGGGATGTTGTCAGAGATAGAGTTCAAAACTACGGTTACTCTAGTATATTCTGAATCATCTTTACTACGTAAAGGTTCAAGTCGAAAGACACCTTTGCTTATGCACAATTCTATGAATTATTGCTCGATAAAATGTTTTCAAATTTTGCAAGTGGGGGATTGTCAGAACAGCTTTGCTTTGGAAAAGCTTAAAGATGTTAACGTTGACGTTTGGTGCAAAACTTTGAAACAGCCTTTGGGCTGTGTCCCACATCGGTGGAAAAGAAATATTGTGTTGTGTATATTTACAATTTTTTGGGAACAAAGGTTTAGCCCTTTGGGAATTCAAGTTTTTGTGGGTATGTGGGGCAGACCCAATGGGCCAAGTCACACACGTGCGCGCGCGCCGCCGCCGTCCGTCCGGCCCGGCCCGTGCCCATGTCCGGGTCCGGGTCCTGGGTCTTGGGCTTGGGCTCTTTAAGAATTAATTTTTTGGACAAATACATAACTGTTTTTTGGGCTTTAAAAATTATTTTTTTAACGGTAATTAAATCCGAAAAATTAAAACGTGTTTTATTCCGTGTTGATTTCTTCAACCGAGTTGCCCACTATTTCCAGATTTTTCTCCACGCTGTTTACCAACGTCTCTTTTCTTTTTGCCCCATAAAAGAGGTTGTAGCCTCCATTTCTAAAAAAACCAGTTATCTCCTAACAGTTTTCAAGACAGAATTTCCTCTACAGTTCTGAAAAAAAATTCCTTCTCCCAGAATACTTTTTCCAGAATAATTAATCTCGTTCGTGTACAGATTAATTATAGAATCGAGCAATTAATACAGAATGGGTGTATACAGACCGGATTGATTCTTGTGCTTTATCAATCCGTAATTTAATTTTGGAGGCTGTTTTATCCTGGGGGTGACGGGGCTTCGAGACTGTCAGCACACTTTGGGCAGAGCCGCGAAACACCTTAAAGAGAGCGACATTGTCGGCGACTCAGCCGTGTTCTTGACTGTCCGGTTCGGGATTTCTTATATTTTTCTGCCCCAGATTTATTTGCTCCAAAATTGGGTAATTTCGTTCCTAATTTTAATTCTGCATTTAATTATTTAAATTGCTGCTACAACAGGGTCAAACTTAAACTCATGTACATCCCCATAACAAGAAGTCATGCCCTGACCCCTTACGAACCTACGAAGGGGATGTTTGTCTTCTTCCACCCATGGTATTATATTCATGCTTTAAGAACATGGATGATTTAGAGGAGTTTTATCCCCAACTGTGGGCACTGACGGATGGAGGGGGCTTTCCCTTTGGACTTGGATTTGGAAACAACGACCTTTTTTTCTTCTGCCAAGTAGCCTATTCAGCACCATCTTTCTCCTCGACCATCCTTTAGCTATGACCAATTTCTATTTTCTTGTTTCTGGCCAGTGCCATTGCCTTCCGAACTATTTTGCGAGGAGCCATTCTGAATGTTTCTTTGGAAGGATGCTATATAACACCTGATAAAAGATGAACGAGTAATTTAAATGACAGATCCAAAATAAAAAAGAACCAATGAGGAAGGTATTGTACTACCCGCTTTAACACATTTTTCTTCTTCCTCAACCACCTACTCAACTACGTCAAGATGAGTCTCGTGCAGCATGCACTCTTCCCAAGGAGTCTGGACTTCCAATGGGGGATAACTTCCTATAAGGGTGTCATAACCAGCCACAATGAAGTTTTCTATCAAGAATACTCCTCACACTTTGGAGGCTTCCTCTCACAGTAGGTCTCAACCAGATCCACGAGGGACGCAGCTAGCCTGGGAACTTTCTTCACTGAAATGATCAACATATAAAGCATCAGAATGGTGAAATGAGCTAAAGCATACAATTGAACAAAGAGACAAAAAAATACGTACCTATTCGATTTGGTCAATTCCACTCACTGGGAATCCTACACAATTTATCTTGCTCATGATGTCTAAACTCCCACTCACCCTTAGCAAACAGATACTGACCCTTCCAATTGTGATTGTTGGTTTAAACAAATGTTACCTTTCGATATGGGATTTTCAAGGAGAAAAATAGTAATATCCCGGGGCTTTGGCATTATCCTTTAACGCATGAATATACTAAAAATTATCCCCAGTAAGGTCAACCCCATCCTAAGTTTCCAAAACATCATGGACCCTAAAATAGTCCTATAAGCATTAGGAGATAACTGAGTCAAAGTGACCCCATACCCTTTCAATCTTAAACATACCACAGGATTAAGGGGAAGCATCAATCCCACCTGGAGAGCCCAAAGGGGAAGACATAACTCTTCGGAGTCTTTCACAATGTGACACCTGTTTTCAGGCATAGGGTATGACACCCCGCCTAATTAACCCCGGGTGATCAGTCCTAAATTGCGTTAGAACAGGTTTCTTAGTTGGATCATTCTTAACATCAATGTCGCCTTTTTAATTACTAACCACCGAAGTGCGAAAAATAGTCTGGTGCCAAGTTTTATCTTTCATTAACTTAAATGAAACACATGCGGAAATAAAATAACACAATAATCACAAGTAACTGAAACAACCATTCATAATTAATTAACTGACCGAATAAACCATTGGCCCAAACTCCAACAAATATAAAATAAAGACAAGTAATCAATCTCAACAAGTCTGACAAAAACTAAATGAACTGTGAGCTACATGATCGAATAACTGATAAGAAGTCTCTATAATGGAAATGAAAGAATGAGGCATCTATCAAATCTCCCGCAACATCCACATATGCTGCAGCGACGGATCTGTGAAATAGAGTCAAGCCTAGCGTCCATGTGGCTGGACACCTAAAAGGTTTTTAAAAAGTTTTTATAGTAAGGGTTAGTACCCAAAACATTTGAAAAACATTTAGCAAATGATTAACTTGCAGTAATAGATAAATATGCATGCTCTCCATATTTTAGTTAGTGTCGCACTCCCTTTGAGGAAATCCTCACCCCTCCTCTAATGTGCACTACTAACGCCTTAATTAAATTTACCTAGTTCTTATTCTCCTGACTAGATAAATTATAACCCTTGTAAACACCCTACTCTAACCGAGTATGCCTTAATTATGATTTTTAAGTTATTACCAACATCATCATTTCCCTTTAATTTCATATAACTTTCACATCTGTTATACATATAATAAAACTCATGCTTTGTATTATTTATCCCGTATATAATTATTTACCTAATTATATACTTAGTCATATTAAAGTATTCAAAAACATACTGAAATAACATTTAATAATAATAACCCCCGAGTAAAGTCTCACCGGGTATAAATTCTCTAAAGTACTGTCCCACTAGGTGCATTCACTTAACCTAGTTATCCCAAGTCAGAATCGCTCACTAACTTGGTTAATACATACATGTTGGAGGCGGTCATATTCTTTCTCTGAAAGTGAGATGCCCCTCACCCATATAACGGACGCTATGACCTGGGATTATACTCACCCTACTCCTCAAGCTAGGGGATTCATCCACTACGCGCAACCTCCCCTTATAGCACTAGAGTATATAATAATAACATCTATCACTGATATTGATGCACACACCATATATATATACTATCACACACCGTATACATATAAATATAAAATATCCCGGCTATACCGTGTACTAAGTCCATGACACAAGCCTATTCCATTTTATTATGAGTTTATGGCCCAACTCGAATTATTTATTAATTTGCACATTAATGTTCTTTGGTATCACCCCAACCAATATTCGGTCTTACTCTCGTGGCCCGAATTAAAACAACACCCGAGTCTATATCACCGACTATAAATTATTTAGCCTTCACCTAAATAAAATTTTCGTATCGGCATCACCCCACCAATATCCCCAAACTTGTCTACTCAGTCCGTATTTAAAAATTTGAATTCAAATTCCCAAAATTTTAACTCTAGTATATCACACCTAATTTCCTCCACATCCCGATTAATTTTAATAATGATGTGTCACACCAAATCGACCTCAAATCCTAATTAATTTTTATTCACAATCAATTAGATTTAAACCCATGTATTAATTACTCAACAATTAAGGCATGGTAGGATGTTTATTTAATCTCCCTACATATAAAAGAAACTGGGCGAACTGTCAAAATTTCCGGACCATCGATCGATCGATCGTCCACCTTCGATCGATCGATCGATCAGGTCCTCGTCTTCCCCGAGTTGGTTGTTCAGCCATGGACGCCCACCTCCAAACCCTAGTTTCTTCTACACTTAAAACCAAGCTTTTCCATCGACAATAGACATCAAAAACCTTATGAGGAATCTCTATAAAGTCCAATAACATCAAAAATTTCACTTTCTCTACTGTTTTTCCAAGTTGGGATAAAATTCTATTTAATCTTTAACCCATTTAAACATCAATTCCTAGACAACAAATTCGTCTCCAATTCATCTGGGTTTACACATCTTATCAGATACAATATACAACTCAGATTATATATGATTTTCTAATCAATTTAGCAATCAGACTCATGGTTTACAAAACCCCATGTTTATACCCCCTTTAAATCCCAAAAAGAAATTTTCTTTGATTACACACATCACATGAATATGAATTGAAATACACTTTACATGCTACTACAAGTTAACCACTTGCCTTAGGGTTCGTAGAGTCTGAATTTGGAATCGTGAGTGCTCAAGGTTGAAGATGACTCTTTTTGGCTCTCCTGTGATCCCCAAATTTTCCTTTGGCTGCTGTTAGGGTTTTCTAACCCTCTAAGTCTTCTCTCAAAATCAATTCATTCGTTCCCTTGTTTCTTGTAACTGTTTAATTAACTTTAATCCCGTTTTTTGTCTAATGGGCCAAGCCTAAGTGACCCGAATGCCCCCGCGTGGGCTCGGCTATGTCTAAAAATGTCACGTGACCCGTTTACTACCCCCGAGTACACTTTTCTAACTATCTCAGCCCATCCGAACTCAACCGTACACTCATAATTGGCATTCAAATTAATTTATAAAAAATCCTATTTCACACCCAAATTAGTCTATACTGACTCCCGGCTGAAATAAGTACATACCCCGTCATTAATACTCGAAATGACGTAAATACATTATTACTATTCACTTAGTAAATAAATTTCCCTAAATATTAACCATTCACTCCCCGATTAATATTTAAATATAAATTACCATAATTAATTCAATTAAAATTACGAGACACAAGTAATTTTGAATTCTCGAATTAATTAAATAATTAATGCACAAAAATACGGGGTGTTACATAGGGATCCTCATTCGAATGGGTATTTGGAGGCCGTATTTCTCCCTTAAGTGATCAAGCTCGTCTTTAGTAATGATACTGGGTTACCATTGGGTATTAGTATAAGGAGGATCATAAGAGTTAGATGACCCAAAAGAGTTATCTTCCTCCTCCCATGCCATATCAGCCAAAGACTCATCTATAGAGGATGTGGATAGGAAGGGACCCACACTCTTAGGCCTCGTATCCTCAGCTCTAACTGAACTAACCTCATCAAAAAAGGACTCAAGATTTATGGCAGACATAATAATAGTGTTTATAATATTGACACTAAGAGAAAAAGGAGCAGAACGATCTAGCTCAAAATTATCTAAAATAGGGGAACTAACAAAAGGTTCATTGTGACTAAGAGCAGAACCATTACTTGAAGAGGTTTTTAGTGTATAATTGGGATGACCTAGTTTATCTTCAGGTTTGATTACTTACACAAGATGTGGGAATCTTTGCTCAATGATTCCTGAGTGCTCAGACTTAAATTTGCATATAAAGTCGTAGATACACTGAACGTGAGGAGGGAAACTCATATAGACAAAGGTTTAACTTCAAAACAAAGCAAATGCAGTAGTGAAATTAAGGGTTTAGGAAAAACTCGATCGTACAACAAGTTGATACAGTAGATTTCTAGCATGCCTTAACCCTAAGCCAACCGACTTAATGGTCATCTAATTAAGAGTATCTCGCCCAGAAACATCAACAACAAATTATACACCAACCAATAAAAGGTGCAAACTAAAAACCCAGAATGATAAGACCTTAGTAAGGACTGGGAAGGACGTACCTCATAGAATTAAAAAAAGATAAAGGTTTAGAATAGGCACCAAATAGAGTCCCTAAACGCGAAGAAGAAGAAACCAGAAAGATTAATTTTTACCTGGAAAAAAGCCGCCTCAAAAACTTCCAGAATTCTCTTCCCTTTGTGTGTGTAACTTGGAGTATTTGACTATATGATTATGATTGAGACAGATGGAAGGTATTTATAGTTCCATGAGGGAGACTGAAATGACACTATAAAAGAGATACGAAAAGCCTACAAATTTCAAATAATGGTAGAGGGAACCTGCACACGTTCCCTGCCATGATCATTACCAACAAGACGCTTCAGATGCCTACCACACGTCCTTAGTGTTTCCATAAATAATACAAAGCCAATATCATCGGCCCAGGCCAATCAAAAATGAGCCGACTAGCATACTTCATTACGAGCAAGATAAACACTTTATCTACTGGCTCGACACCATCCACATGGCTCATACACGAAGTCTTGGGGGCTTTCTATTATACCTTTGTGAACCCAGCCTACATAGACCCTAAATGACGCCAGAAAAGAACCTATCATGTGCTTGGCTTCACTTCCAACTTGAGGTCGGCTTAAGTGCCAGTATATTTGTGCAGCCTCAACGTATAGTTTTCCTCCTCTAGTGTAGTTACTTAGTCACACCATGTCGCCATGTTCGCACATATACATCATGAACTTCTCACTAGTCATGTGGAAATAAGGGAAAAGTGGTTGTTATGTGTTTGTTACTAACACGTACCTCAGGACACCCACACAGAATCCAAGGCATATCAATTTGTTATCAATCAGTTGTCGCATTTGTATTGGTGTAAATGCATGACCTATAAAGGCAATCCACCTGTCCCCTAAAGATTCTCCACAAAATCACCTATAAATAGAGGGAAACCCCATATGGAAAGTGGGATCAATGTTTCTGTAATCATTACACCCCTAATTGTACACCTAATAACAATAATATAAGATTTAGTAGCACCCGTGGATCTAGGTTTCCTTCTTAGTTCGAACCACGTAAATTTTTCCTCATTCTCATTATCTCTCATCCATATTCTCTTTGTTATTCATTCTCGCAGTAATTTTTATTTATTTGCTATCACCATTTTTTGACGATAACAAATACCCTTTGGTCCTTAGGATTCTAAAATTAGCCATCTCTCGTTCCTTTCGGATAACCTATGAAGAGATGTATATATGCCCTTGTTTTCAAATTACTCGAGTTCTTCCTCAACGTGTGTGCTTGGAAACCCCAGATCTGAACATGTCTTAGACTAGGTTTAATCCCAGTCCACAGTTCCGTGGGATTTATTGAGAGGGACATATAAGGAACTGAGTTTAGTAAATAAGTAGTTATCTCTAATGCATAACCCTAAACAAAATCCAAAAAATCCGAATAGCTCATCATGGACGTAACCATGTAAAAAGAGTATTGATCATCCTTTCCAATACATCATTTTATGTGGCGTGCTAGTGCAGACAATTGGGATGTAATTCCCACCTCCGAAAGAGGTAATATCATCCATAATTATATAGTAAAGTTTAGATTAGTTTACTATGCCTATGCTCCACCTCAACCTTATACACTTTGAATAAATCAAAGGCTACAAACTTGTGATGAATAAGGTAAACATATCCAAACCTCGAGTTATAATCAATGAAAGTTATGAACTACCTGTAGACACCTCTTTATCATACATTTATAGGGCCACACAAATCATAATGAACCAATTCCAACAAATATTTGGCTTTATATCCCTTGGTTATGAAAGGCCTCTTAGTGATTTTACCCTATAAGAAGGATTCACGGATTGAAAGTGACTCAACTTATAATGAACTTAGTTTTCCATTTGAAACCAGTTTTTGAATTCTTTTTATATTAATATGACCTAAGAGTAAGTTCCAAAGATACGTTTGGTATAATTGTGAAGGTTTCTTTCTCTTTAGGGTATTTTCATTTAACCTATTCCTTTATTAAATGTAATGGTGAGACGGACCTTGCAATATATAAATCATTTTGCAATCTACTAGAACAAATAAGAGATTTTACATTTTTGACAAAAAAAACTCTTTTATTAAATTATACCAAATATCTATTCATCATAAGATTAGAAAATGATATTAAATTTCTTCTAATTCTACGAACATAGAAATAATTTGTTAATATTAACTAATTGCCTTCACCAAAATTTAAAACTAAATTTCTAACTGCTAATATTGTTGCCTTGTGATAATCACCTATGAATAGAAACATTTCTCCTTTATTAAGCTTCATAGTTACTTGTAACTCCTGAAAATAATTTCAAGCATGATTAACATCTCCCAAATGTACACGCCAAGTAGTGGAAGATTACACCACAAAACATGTCTCAATGACTACGGAGAAATTATCGTCTACATTTTTCCTTGATAAGAAGATTAGTCACTACTTGTAGATATAATAGTTTCTACTTGTAGATATAATAGTTGCCTTTCGGCTTCTTACCCACTACGTGAGGCTTAAAAATAGTTTTGACAACCATAGGTTATGCTTGAGAGTTTCTCTTCTTCTTCTTCTTCTTACCTTTCCGGACAGAAGAATATGGACGCTTCTCACTAACCGAAATAACAGCCTTATACATTATGATATTCTTCATAACTTAGATCTCTTTAAGAAGTGGTGCCAACAAGTAACCAAGTTTTTTCACAGAATTGTTTAGGTGAACTTGTTTAAAGGACTCCGGCAGTGATTGGAGCATAAAATCATTCTAGGTTTTCCCCTCGTTTTCATAACCAAGCTCTTTTAATTCTCTTATAATGGACATCATGGAGTATAATCTAACATCTTGGTGTAAAACATCCTTTCCACTGCATCCAATCTTACAGCACAATTCTGATCCTCAAATATATCCTTGAGGTTAAGAATCATGTCGTAAGCACTCACCATATGTTGATTTTGATGTTTTAGCACATTATTCATAGAGGACAATACGTATAAATAATCAAATTTATCAACCTTTTGCCACCTCTAAAAATCTCGTACATTATGTTCGAATTCCCCCTATCAGGCCGACAAGACAGGTTTCAATAAAATCAAACTTAAAGTCATCAATAGTTAACACAATATCTAAGTTTCTTTTTCGGTTAATATAATTCATGGCAATAAACTTATTTTCCTTTAAGATAAAAGCAGTGGGTTGAATGTTCAGCCCATTTTGAAATATGAGAATCATAATTTGAAAATAGAATTAATTTCAAATTTATATGTGAGAATTTACTTCGATTTAATTTTAATTTAGCATCCTTCTATCTCCCATAAAAAATAATCCCATCGATCATTCTAGTTCTCTTATGAAGTGACATATATCAATGTGAGATTAAATCACCTCACCTTGAACTAGACATATTTTCATCTTTCAAATATGTTCTCCGGAGAGTCCAAGGACCATTTTCCTACATTATGAAATAGATGGAGTCTATTGATCTCACTTATAATTATAATGACTCCTATGGGAAAGATATCATTAGGTGCATTTAAGTGCATACCATTGGTTTCATTTTTTGAAATTAAACTAGTTCATGAAGTACTTCCTCAATAGCGAGGATCGGACTCACTTAGACTTTATTTTAAGAAACCATCTTATAAGTATTTTAAAATTCCAAAATTTGTCATTCCCTCCAATGGGGAAGGAAATAAAAATACTAAAATGAAGAATAATCACATCACATTTTTAAATGCCGATGGAGACCATGGACTTTATATTGAAATCCCTCTCCCACTTAATATTTTAAAACTTGAGGGTATTTGAGAAAACTATTTATTCAATTCCAAATTCCCAAATTAAATCCTTAATAATTTCCAATCTACTTGTACAAATTAAATGTCCCTATCTCACCATTTTAATTTTCTAAAATTGAAACTTTTTTTGATTAAAACAAAACTCGAAGATCATAATTTAATTAATGCCTTTAAATTAATTTCCCTATTAAATTCAGTTAAGAAAAAAATGGGTAAAACATATTTTCTAAGAAAAATCATGATCATTGTCAGTCTCAAAATAATAAATCATGTTGTCCATAAAATTGGGTATTCCTAATTAGATAATTAATTAGCACACAAAATCATGCAACTACAATAATTAAAATATATGCAAATATGAATAATTTCAAATAGAAATCAAAAAGGACTCAAAATCCCTTCCATCATATTCTGTAAGCACAATCCTTGAAGAATGTGGTTCCTTGACATACGTACTTGTTATAAAAGAATATGGTGAAGATAAGTCATTGAAAAACAAATAACTCCGAAGAAACAATCTCTTGGAATAAAAAAATTACAGACGTTTGCTTACTCCCACCCACCATTATAGCGGTGGAGTCCATCCTCTATGAGCTCATGACTCTGCTATAGAGGTCAAGGAAAACTATCAGAGAGGTAATTCCATTTTCCTAGTGTTTCCGTTTTCTTCTTCAGTTCTCTTTCTGTAACTTCTTCGAAATTACATTCCATTATAAACTCTTCCAATACAACTATTAAATCCAATTAATATAAAATCCTAATTATTATATCCAAATCATATCTAGGAGTAGAAAATAATAAGGAATAAACCACTATAGGGTCCATTAACACTAAATACATTCATGTGTACATAAGGGAAGGGATTTAATCATTCACATCCTACAAAACGATGTTTGTACAAAACTGTACACATCTATGCGCATACTTTCTAGCATGCAACCTATGGTTTAATGGTGGAAAATATAGGCTTTCTAAAACATAATAATTATACAACTTGGGCTCTTATACGAGTTGTTGGTCATCGATATAAGCGAAAAAAATTATACCCAAACACTTCAAAGGATTATGCAATAAAAAGTACAAAAAAAACTAGGTTTAAAGGATTAAACTTAGGGTTACGAATGCAATACCTATATGGGTCCATTTACAATCCAAATATGGAGAAAATTTATTTAAATAAGATAAAGGGTTTCCTTCTTTTGATCCTCTAAAAGATTTCTTATTTTTAATGAAAAGCTTTGATCTTTATATTTTATTATCCTCCCAAAGTTATGTAGGTTTGAGGTACCTTTGGAGATGAACATATTTAGTTTTGAATAATATATGGACCTCTCTCTATATATATATCTAATTCTCTTTACAAAAATATAAATAGTATTTTCTCTCCCCTCATAAACCCCTAGTAATGAATATTCAGCTTAAAGTCCTAGCTTACACCAATAAATATAAGTATAAGTCATGGGCTTAGGCTATTTTGGGCTTTTAGAGAGTTTGGGTATGTAACTGAGGCATATGGACTATACTATGGACCTAACACCAAATAATTAAAATGGATTCCAAATAAATAATCAAAATCCCAAATTATAATCTAGTAATATATTTCCTTTCTATTGTTAATCATAAATAATTATGATTGCACTCCGATTTAATTATCTCAAAATCACTCCGAGTAATGAGTTCTTATTTGAAAGTTGATACGATACATAATATTAATACACACATTAATTTTCCAATAGCTCTAGGTCAAATCAATTTGTCTCTAATTGAAGTTAACCAACATCTAATGAATTCCTTAATGCTCAGATTTAAGTAATATTTTTACTCCATCAGATTATAAAATGATCCACTGATCAAGTTTATTAGTGGAAAAATCTTATAAGTCTATCGAGGAGTATTATAATCCAAGAGCTTTCTTGCATGCGGATTCCTATTAATAATGATCTCAGACTTACTTACAAAATGATTTCCTAATCAGCAAAGATTGAAATCCAATGAAGTTTAATCTTACCCATATCATTCAAAGAAATAATTATTCAATCATTCTAATCCTGATAATCCTCGGGATTAAAAGTCTATGCAACTTTTACAAATGGTGTGAGACTACCCAAGTCCAACCTAGTTATCTTCTAGATTTGGATTTCATCGGTGATCCTGTTCAATACATTCCTGAATATATAACGGTCACAATCCTCTTTTGAACTATCATAAATTCCTCGATCCATCATACCGATTCCCGTAGCTTAAGATAAACTACTAGGATTGTACTCGCGGGTTTATCGATAGGATGCCAACCCCTATATAGGTTGTGAACTCTTCTATTTCACTAGAATCGGGATTCCGATCTCATGTGATTAGCTTGATCCTAAATAATTGTAATTCCTAGTAAGTCCAATTAACCGACATAACATAAAATATATTTAAAGAATAATTATAAGGGATTATCATGAAACTAGACATGATTTTATTAATAAATATATAAATGTCATTACATAATTTTAAGAATAAAGTCCCAACATTGTACCCGCGAGGTCTATGTATAGAATCTCTAACATTCGGGAGGTAAATATCACATTCAGCTTCTTATGTGGATTTTGGATCTGTTTGACAACTTGGCAAGTACCGTATATTTGGGAAGATGCCGATTCAAAATGATAAGTTATTAGGATTTCATTTCTAGTAATTTTGTTTATTTCCTTATAGCTCACATGACCCTGTTTCTTATGCCAAAGATTCACCACATATTCTTTTTATGTATTATAAAGAACATTAAGAGATGTATTCCTAACATAATAATTCTCCGTATTTCTAGTGCCCTTCAAAGTGCATTTACCTTTAGAGTCGGGAACAGGACATTCGTTCAAGGTAAACAACAAATTGTGATGACCATCGCACAATTGGCTAATGATAATCAAATTAGCCTTAAATTCATCCACTAAAATAATTTCAATAGTGCCCTTTCCTAGAACGTTAGACATATTCCCATCACAAACAGTAACCGTAGCAGTTTTGTCTTCAACAAGTATTGAAAATAATGATTTATCACCTGTCATATACCTAAAACATCCACTATCAAAATATCATATGAAGAAATCAATTGATCTTAAGTCATTTGAAAAACAAGACATTTTATATATTTCATTTTACCCAAAAAATTTACTAACAAACTTGATATCATTATTCTTACCCAAATCCTTTCATATTTTGTTCAACGTTTCTTGATTAAGAAAGTTATTGATATTGGACAAAATGAACTTAAACTTTTCAACAAGGTTCTTAAATTTATGGCTTACTGAAGAAAAATCATTATCCTTCAAAACATGGGGTCTTTTGGTCACTTTGCTCTTGTGAAGCTTATAATAAAATTCCTCAAGTGTCAATGTGAACTCATATACAACATGTGGTATGTTGTCATTAGAATGTTTCACACTCTTTTTCTTCTCTAGTTGTGGAGTATAATTTGTAAAAATATGATTCTCTTGATAAAGATTAGCAAATGTGGCTTTGGAGTTCACAATGGATATTGATTCTTATTTTTGAAACCCAATACCACTTTTGTCCTTTAAAGATCGGTTGTGGGATAAAAGCATTGTAAAACAATTTTGGGACCTATTTACCCAATCGACTATAAAACTCTTTGAGGATGGAAGATTATTTTCATGAGAGATGATATTTTCATTTAAAGAGACTTCAAAATACTTACATTCTAATAACTTGATTTCGAAAACATTTAATCTTTCTTGCAAATTATTTATCTCTTTCTCTGTAGATAGGAGACTTCCAATTAGATTGGAACGTTGACCCTCAACATTGCTTAAAAACAACTAGCCTTTTTAAAAGAAAATAATTCCTTTTTGGCTTATTTTAATTTCAAGGAAACTTTTAATAAATATGTTTATGTCAAACATTTATAATGCTCAATTTATCAGAAACAAGTTACAAGTCACCATATTCCTCCTCATCTAATTTGTCACAAAAATACAGAAGAAGAAAAAGTCTCAATCTTAGAAATATTATCATCACTTGAGAGATAAAACTTTATTTGTATTTACACAATCAAAAGATAAAAACATGTTAGGTGAGAAAACACGTCTTTAAAAATATCCATCCTGCGTACGAAAACATCATCTTCCATATTAGCCCAAAAATTGATCTTTCCTCTAAGTGATTAAACCTAATAAAAGGAGGACTAACTCTGATATAAGTTAAGAATGATCTATTGGAAAAATACTACTTGAAATGGAAGAATGCATCAAAGTAAAATTTAGTTTCAATTTTAGTCGATGTTCAAAATGACGAGTACGGCCTAAAGTTATAGGTGATAAAATTTACGAATGATTTTACACAACAAATATTGACATTCATTAAGCATTTGAGATAAAAAAATCATCCAGAAAAGTTAATCTTTCCACAACTCCGTATGTATGAGGTAAAAACCCAGAAATGGGAAAAATCTCAAGACAAAGCAACATTCTCACTAAAACTTGGTAAAGACTTATAGAGGGGATAAACGTCTTGTGATCACACACTGCACTAACTCACAGATAACCCTTTATCCATAAATTCTAATGAGTCTGAGACCTATGTAATGTCGATAAGAATCTAAACACACCGATTTCATGATCAAATGAACAACAAGATTGCCTTGAACCAACTTCAAAGTTGCCTTATAAGGAACCACATGATCACTAGAATTTCCCAAGGATAGTAAGTCCTAAGTTTAAAAAAAATGATGAACAAAATTATTTTACCGTTCATAAAAAAAAAATCTTCATTGACATTTATAACTCTTAAGATAAGGAGGATCAAGTGCAAATAAGATAAACAAGGAGAAGGTAAAACACGACTTTTTTCTCTAGAACTCTTTGAAAATGTTGTAAGTCTTATGAAGACTAATGAGGTATGTATTCAAGAGACATGATCCTACTTGACTTGGTAGAGAACGAAAGATCAGAAAAATATCTCATCAGCCCCTAAAAGTGCTATTTAGAAATATCTAGCAAAGATCTTCTAAGATGTAGAAAAATGGAAATGAACTAATAGGCATTGTTGGTGCTTTGCTACATCCAATTTTTTCTATATCGAACTGTCCGCGAAGGATGTAGCCATATTTTAACAATACGTCCTACGGGATAAAATATCGTATTAAGTATTAATTAAAATACATGTAGTTGTAGAAAAAAAGGCTTCGTTAAATCAAACTATCTCAGAAGGAGGTCAGACGTATAACCAGCCCATTTTGCCTAAAACCCACGGACACTCGCCCCCAACGAAGGTTTACCTTCATTGCAGCAAAGAATCCCTAAGACTAAAAAATGTGTTTTAAATATATATTTTCATAGACAAAAATACTATGACATTTTGGAGACGAAAAAAGTAAAAAAGAACTCAACACGGTTTTGAAAAAGAAATGAACAATTTGAATTTCAATATCCATGAAAATGTAATACCTCATATTTTTTGCACCAATTTTATGAAATCTAACTGCGGTTTTCTTGAATTTAATTGCATTTATTCGGATTTATTATATTTTCAAAATTAAGTTAGAAGCCCAGGGGAATTTTAGTCCTTTTGTATTGCTGGGGATCAAGCCTACTAGAGTTGTACGTGGTTGGATTTGGTTTGTGTAATCCTAAAAGGACTAGGAGTCAATCGAAATAGAAGAATTACTAGAAAATAAGAGAGAGAGAGAGAGGTTTGCGGTTGTAATCACTATAGCGATTCTAGTACACCACTATAACGGATGGGTGTAAAGGAGAGACGAAAGAGTTGGTTTGTACAGGACTCTTTTGAGACTATTTGTTTGGCCTTTTATTTTCATACGCTGGAACCTTATTTATTTCCATACTTTGAAGATATTTTTTCCATATGCATGCACTGTTATCAAACCTACACCCAGAACACTACAAACCCTAAACATAAACCCTTAAAATCCATTACATATTATCTTTAAACTTTATTTTGAATACCCTCTGCTTGGAGTTTGAGGATGACCTAGACATGAAAGTTGCTCAGAATTTTGCATAAATTACTAATTAGAGGTCAGAATGTGAATACAGATTTTTGTTATTTTCAAATTTGTACTTTCCATGGATTTTATTCGCTTGATGTAGGTGTCATTCTCTCGCGATTATCTTGAGTTCTATATATGTCCACCATTATTTGTATACATATATTTAATATTATGTTTTGAATATTATATGTCAAGTTTGTATATAATATTCATGTGGCACATGTGATTATATGATATTATTTTCATTTCTAGTAGAGGGGAAAAATTGTAATTATATGATATTACGTACATATTAGGTTGTAGAATTGGGTAGAATAATAATTACCTAATTTGTGAAAATTATTATTGTTGGATGATGCTAAGGCATCCCTTAGCCAGACCCCCCACTAGATGGTGTATGCTTTGGGGCCATTTTTCCTATATTTTATCTCCTGCGCCATGCCATGGACATGTGGGGTTATTAAATTAAGTTTATTATGGTCTATTAAGCCATTGTGATAGTATGATGAGGAAAGAACCCTATCATGCCTTGTGATTATGTTGGTTTGGGGTCATGGAGAGTTGTGAGAATAATTAACAAGAAAGGTGATCGAGAGTACACACCTTATTAAGGAAAGTGCTACAAAAATTTTATATATGGGGCCATTGGAATGTGAAGTGATGCATGGTGAGATTCTAGGATGTTATATTTATTCTTGGGATGATAATGAGAGTTCGTATGCATAAACTTTTATATATGTGCATGCACAAGAATCTATAGTTCACTTGGAGCACTTATACGAGCTTAGTGAGTTTCCTCTCTCCCCTGTAGTTTATCTATGCATGACAAGTTTTGATTCGAGCATCGATCTATATGTTGATTGATGTGGCATGATGGGATTTGGGTTACATGTATGAGTAGACAACTTTGTAATTTATTTTTCAATCATAGTACATCTTATTGTAAAAACATTGTAGAGGGAAAATTTGAGATTTAATGAGAATAAAGAGTTTATTTTGTTCATTTTACCTTTCCTCAAAATATTTATTTATCCATTGGGCATTGTTAAATGGTTTTGAAAATTCTTTAAATTGGACAAATTTTTACTTTTTAGTTCCCCCGGATTGTTACAAGTGGTATCATAGCGTGGTCTTAGGCCTTAAGGGTTATGAGTCTATTATATTTTTCCACGTTGTACATCTTTCAATCCTTTTGTTGATTTTTACTCCCTAGGCTTTGGGTCTAGCATAAGTGTTAGTGATTAGGCATAAATTTTTTCCATTTATACCCTTAATTTAGAGGCTTTTATCGCTCCGCAAAGTGTGATTCAAGTGGATTTATATCATATCATTACTATTGACAAGTTTCTAATGAGTACGCCGAGTTTCGTATGTTCTTCATCTATTTTGCAAGTGTTCAGTGTTTTAATCCGAGTTTCGTACCAAAAGCTTCAAAGAAGTACAACAAGGAAAGGTTTTTGCAAAAGCTAACAAGATGGAACCGAACCTAAGTGGAAGGAAAAAGAACAGATTCCATCCTGGGAAAGTCACTGTAAAGACTCTCAAGACAGAACCGAACCGAAGGGAGGAAATAAAGAACTGATTCGGTGCTCGAAGAACTCTCTGTAAAGGCTAGAAAAGATAGAACCGGACCCTTTAACACAACCGATTTTGTTCTCGATTATTCAAACTTATCCACTTGTAAAAATTAGAATCTTGCTTGGTTCAAACTCTTAGATTTCGTAGAGTATAAATTGTAAACTCCTCCCAAACATTAAGGGGAGGCTTCTGATTCATTAGGGAAGTTTTCTAATCAATTTTAGAGAAGAATAACAATAAACCCTAGTTACTTTCAATTTTCTATTCAAGTAATACCATTCTAATTCTTGTTTTACAGCAGTAATTACTTTTCTAATAACACCTTCATCTCTCTTCATCTTCATTCAGTATTAAAAATGTTTCCTTTCATTCCAAACGTGTTGTCTTCAAGTTTTCATATGTCCGGCAAGATTTTTAAGGTCAAGATGCATGAACTCAACCTGATGTGTTAGTTGCATGTGTATAAAATTAATCCTCTAAATTTAATGATTTACTACGACCTTATTGCAAAGAAACACGACAATTGTAGATCTATGGATCTCGTTTACTTCAGGGTAACCGGGATGCTTCAGAATGCAATTCGAGTGTCACTATCACAATACCGATTTACTCGTCCTCTGATTATGTATGGTGCGGGCTTGAACCTCATATATGTAATTCTTGGGAGTACTAAAGTTTGGGTCTAATTAATCACTTAAATTTACGATTAGTTTTATACCATCAATACTCTAGGGTTGAGGGATTGTATTCCCGTCCTGTTTTCCTCATTATATAGTTCAAGTTTTAATTCAATCATCATCAGTATTTCAAGTAATTTAGAATAGTTGCATTCCATTCATACTTTAGTTCATTAGTTAACCCTTTTCAAAATTGCATCTAGTTGTAGTTATTCCAACAATCAAATCACATTTCCCTTTTCTTTAGAGTCAGAGTTAGGGTTCCTTCGTCTGTCCAATGTCGTTACAACTCGTTTGTCCTATTTCCTTGAGGATCGATACCCGACTTATCGGATTATTACTTGAGCGACAGGCTTGCACTTGAGCCTAGAGAGTACACACTTCTGAGACACACCACCTTCTTAAAAGTTCTTATCGAATTATTACTTTTGAGTCTTTTTGTATTAACTTGGACACCTATAAAAGATTTTAATTTGGCTTATTATGTTTGATTTTGAAGAACTTTTAAGAAGTTGGAAACCTGTTTAAATTTGGATTTAGTTTTTTTAATCGCGGGAAGGATACTATAGCGGCTAGGTAGCGACCGACCCCGATACAGCGACCAGATACTGGCCAAGTGGCGGGGGTGACATTTTATTCAATGCATATTTTCTTTTTTTGGGACTTTATTAGGCGGTAATTTATTTTCTTGTAAAAGGAAACTGTAGGACTTGTATTTTGACATGCATGATCATTCTGATTTTCACAAAATATAGAAATCTACAGACCTACTATTTTTAAACCCTAAACACCATTAAAAAAACTTAAATCTTAATTTAGTGGGCTTTTTAGTGAGGTTCTAAAGAAGTCC
Source organism: Sambucus nigra (assembly GCA_949130495.1). Classification (NCBI taxonomy): domain Eukaryota; kingdom Viridiplantae; phylum Streptophyta; class Magnoliopsida; order Dipsacales; family Adoxaceae; genus Sambucus; species Sambucus nigra. The sequence continues at coordinate 171,317,364 of OX422214.1, read as the reverse complement.
AAAGAACAAAAGTTGCTTAATTTTGGAAGAAGAACAACGTGGGATTTTTGTATTTTCAGAATACGCCATATAAGGCAAGAATATCTCTATTTTTTTTATTTTTTTTCCTTAAGTATTATTTGATTTAAATGTTGCCAAAACATTAAATACACATGTTTTGCAAAGATGATTAGAGCCTAATTAAGGGTAGTGATAACCTAATTATAATTATGTTTTTATGAACTTATGAAGTTGGATTTAATACTTGAAATCTCATATGATTAGAGTATTATACTTTTTTATTAATAGGTATTGGGATGAATCGTATGTTAGATATTATATGGACCATGATAATACGTTTTTATTTATGAAATCCTGTAGATGATGAATACGATATTTGAACATTATAATATGTTGCTAAAAATCATTAGCTCGCATGTTTAAAATGGCTCATGATATATATTGATTAATTCTCATACCAATTGGAATATTGAATTTGGACAACTTGTTGAGATATTTTGTAGAAATTATATATCCCATGATTAAATTGTTTTAGTGTTTATGAAATAGAATTTCGATATTGGAGTAAAGAATTTAAAAAGTGTATATTTTTCCTATGTTAAAATAATACATTGTTGGACGTTCGTGTTACATATGTTAGTTTATGCTTTCACTCATATTGTTTATGTTTGATGTTTTTTAGGTATTTAACTAGCGAGTGGTCAATTTGTGGTTGGGTATTTTCTAGGTATGAGACTAGGCGATACATAATTAATTTGTGTTATCTTAGGTGCAAGACTAAAAGATGGTTATCGTTTAGGTATTTTTCCTTGGTGGGGGATTAAAAGGTACTTATGGATTTAGTGATCTCTAAGTATGGGACTAAATATGGATTTTGGTTTGATGCTCAGGTGATTTGGGGATAGTAATAATCAATGAGAACATGATAAAGTATATTGAGAACATAATAAATACCCAAGATAAATAACGAGTATTAAAGATGGATTGATGTGGTGTCCTTATATGTACAGGTGTATATTGGTTGGCTACATTATATGTGTGGGACGTACACTGTCTTAGCTACTTTGATGATTTTATGTGTGTGTTATGGTATGTGCAGGGTCTAGTATTGACTGGCCATTACGATGTGTGTGAGCTAGGAAAATCGGATATAATAATATTTTTATATTGGCATCAAGGTATGTGCGGGGTCTAGTGTTGACTGGCCATTACGATGTGTATGGGACCTGGGAAAATCGAAAATAGTGACATATTTTTTGTGGAACATGACAGTATGTGCAGGGTCATATAGAAGGTAAACTCGATATTATGATGTATGTGAATATTTTTAGAAGAGACGGTTGGCACACCATGGTATGTGCGGGGTTATATAGAAGACAAGTTGGCTATTACGGTGTTACCCTTAATAATAATAGTGAGAAAGATAAAGATAAGATATTAATAAATGTTGAAAGAAACATAATTGGCTATATGGGTAGTTGAGTTTGGTTACCTTAGATGGGTAGTAGTGTTGGCTTTGCATTACTCGCATAGTTATATATAGTGCTTCATTAATTAAACTATTATATTGTGATGTTTATCTCTTATAATGCTAATGCCTGGATTCATGGATCCTATTGGGAAGATTAGCTGATATTCTATCAGTGAGCCATGAACCATTATTGTTGACTAACTTTATAGGAAAAGTTGTTGTGTTATTTTTTGTGATTAATGGGACTTGCATCTAGAGATTATTTTATTGCATAGTTTAGTTTTCCTTTATTTTCGCTTCATCTATAAAATAATTGTAACATGATTTGGTGGGTCATTCGACACCGCAGTTTATTTATGATTATAAGTTGGAGAGATTTATGTTGATGACATTATATCATTTGAGATTACCTCTACAATCATTATTGCAAAATCTTGCCTCATTGGTTTCGCTCTTAGAGTCAATGACCCTACTGGTTAAAATTTCCTAGGCTCTACTAGATGTAACTATTCATATTATCTACTCTTGTAAACCTCTTGGGATTTTCTCCTTCTATGCAGTTCCTTTTGCTGGTGAGGTATTCTATACTTGGGTCAATGTTATACCATCTCTAGACATTGTTCCTACTTTGGCCTTGATCTTCCCAAACTTAAGAACTATATCCTTTAAATAGTTATGGCAATTCTATCGATGTAGAAGGTAACTCCCACCATCTAAACGTAAGTGATGATTAATTGTTTACCCAATAAAACCCGGTAAACCCTTCACGTAGGGTTTATGTTAACTCAAAACAAAATCTTCTCATAAAAAATGGATGACATGAACATCCTTCTTCACTTTCATACTCATCTATATCGATGCAGAAAGAGAAAGATAGTTAAACTTCTCCTCATACTGACTACCCCGCGGTCGCACAGATGAGGTCTTCAAAACATACTTTAAATGCCATTACGAATGGTCAGTAAGATCATTTCCCCTATAACCATACGTTAATCACTTGCTAAAGGTCTCCCGCCTAAAAGTCCTTAACTCCTGACTAAAGTCGACCGCATGCGTGGGACGCCTCATAAAGTAAATCCAAATAAGGAACACTCACTATACACTCGGTCTTATTCGAATCATTCATCAGGGACAATGGAGCAAAACCCCGTAAGTGATCGTCTTGACACAAAGTACAAATCCTAAACGATAAAGCTCTAAAGAAATTAGAGAATGTAATGCAAAAAATTGCGGATCAACTCAAGATCCCTAGGACACTAGAACCCGAAATGCTCTCATACCAACTATGACACTCCATAAAATTTATAACTAGATTGATCAGATCTAATTCAAATTTATGAGAATTAAATAGTTCAGTATATTTCAAAGCATGACTGGAAAGTAAACTAAATACATAAAGTAAATATTTGTACATAAGTGATGATGCTGAGATCAAGCACCACCAGATAAGTGATGATGAGCTCAAACTGCAGTAACCATGGCAGCCATAGAGATATGTATGTTTAAGTGTATAGAAGGGGATGAGTATAAGAGGAACAAGACAATGATGTATAGTGGTTCAACCAATTAGGCCACATCCACTGTGAGTGTGCGATCCACTAAGTAAGGGCACTAATGGCCTTGGATACAATGCACATAAGCCCACTTTCTCTCTCTACTGTGTGTACAAGCAGAGTTTTTACTAGGGTTACAATTATCGATCCATCCCCCTGAAGGGTTGTAGGTGACAAGTATATGGTGAAGTGTACCCCCCAAGTATGCATAGTGCATGTGAATGATGATCTAGCCAATCTCCTGTTGACACCTATAGATGCCAAATGATGATATAATATTCCCTCACATGAGGGGCTGATATTATTATAACGGTCTTCCACGTGCCATATGAGCCTCACGCGCCCTATTCCACGCATCTCCCAAATCACGCGTTGCGATGATGTCACCCTCGGCCAGTGGTACAAGGCCGAGGGAAAAGTTCCCTCTGTTAGTGAGTCTGGGATAATTTAGGCCTCGTACTGTCGTACCCTCGGAGGGTCGTCCGGGCCTGATGAGGGGTCGACCCCTTGGAGGGTCGTCTGGGCCTGATGAGGGGTCATCCCCTTGGAGGGTCGTCTGGGCCTGATGAGGGGTCGGCCCCCTGAGGGGTCGTCTGGGACCTGATGAAGGGTCATCTGGGGCCTGATGAAGGGTAGTCTTGTATTGGTTGAGAGATCATCCTCGCCTTGTCCAAGTGGAGTACACCCTCGGCCTGGCCGAGGGTATATATGGTTATATAAATAAGTAAGTTGAAAACTCATACATGTATGATACCATAGTTGACAATAACGGATGAAGATGTAAATAAGAGATGAGGGTGTAAGTGGCAACAACGGCCTAGATCCTAAAAATGGTAAATCAATAATGTTAACAGCAAGTCTAAGTATAATAATATTTTAATTAAATTTATCTACCATATCACTATGCATCTTCCTCTCATCCTTTGGTTGTTTTTAATTTTACCCCAACCCAAATAACCCTAGATATCTCATGTGTCTACTCCTAAACCCAAGTGATCCCATGATTAAGTAGTATTCATCTCGATTAGATCTAACTGGTGGATTTTAATTAATTATACACTTAATATCGCCAGTGTATAAGAATATAAGTAAATATATTCTATAAGTTTACTATTAACATCAGTACGGACCCAGCCACGTACATAACCATAAAGGGATCTATTTAAGACAACATATAATGAAGGCCCACCAAATTGCCTTTAGTAACTCTCATGTTGTGCTAGATAAAGTTATAGGTTATCCCACCCCTATAACCCCATAATATCTATTGGAGATCATCAGTACGCCTTAACACCAACCATATGTCCCCATACCTAAGGCCATATGAAAGAGTTCTCTCATATTATCAATATGGGATAATAGGATTATTGTGTACAGGTAAATAATCAAGGTAAACCCCTTCTCGTAATCGAGGTACCAATCAACGTTTCATGCACCCCATAAGGATATCCTCTATAGTACGTAATACCACGAGGACTCAAGACCGTGTATGTTGCTCATAAAATACAATAATATTAAACCCTAGCGTACAAGAGTTACTAAGTCTTTACCAAAATCTATTACATTACAAATATTCATAACTTTAATCATTCGGATCCAACATCAATTTCATCATTTCTAATTAATAAGATTCCTGTAATTTTATATGGATAAAGAACCTCCAATTCATTCTAAACTATTCCCCCATTACCAAAACCAATTCAAAATAATATATAAACCAACTTTTATCCAAATAGTGATGGTCGATCGATCAACTGTCATCGATCAATCAATGGTCCCGGTGTTCATCCTCTTCCTAGTTACGGTATTAAAAACTTTAAACCTCTATAAATGTATATCAGGTTATTCAAATAAGAATATAATTCAATATCCTTTATATATATATTTTATATATTAACATTCCAAACCTATGTTTAACAATTTTACACAATTCTAATAGGATTAATCGGTAAATTTTTGGTTCAGTATTCCATCAATTTGAATCATTAACGTGGATCTTTTGAAGATTAAATAGAATATAATCAATTCCTACTCTTCCTTAAAATATTTCCATTACAAATCATTTAGAAAACCTCAATAATCAACTATATCATTAGTCTAGTTTCTTATTTTAATTCACCAAATTATAATCCAACTAATTACAACCAATAATTCATATTTTCATGGGATTTAATTCAGATACAAATAAATAAGAATATAATTAAAAATAATTAAAATCCAATCCTAATTAAACTTGCCTCAATCCAAAATTATAAATAATTGATGCCAAATCACCTCATTTTCTCCTCATATCTTAAAGTCCCTTCTCTACCCCTTTGGATGCCTCCCAAGTTATAATTTCTTAAACGTGAAAACCCTAACGACTCCTTAAAACTTGTAACCCAGGAAATTCGGTTAAACCCTTACATCAGGTTCATCTAAATGAGTCCAAAACTATCTCTAATAAGTCGAAAACATTGTCCAAGTCCTATACTAACCAAATGGTCCTAAAACCCAAACCTTTAAACTAAAACGGACATGATATGCATCTTAAAACCAACCCAAAACATTTCGTAAAATCAATTACTAATCTAACTCAGTAATTTAGTAGTTGAGCTTATAAAAATCTAAACGTTCACAATTTAATTTATTTATTAATTTAGTGTAACACGGGATTATAGGAAACAACTTCACAATCGTCGGAACTCGACACCGAGGGAATAATCCACACAAGGAAAACCTCTATACCTAATCCCTTATCATTTCATAGTCACCCATAATACACAGTAATGTTAAAATACATAGTCACGTTAAAGTGTTTATTTATTGTTTTATAGTGTTTTAAATCGAATTTTTTAAATAATTAATATAACACATAAAAACATATAATGATGGCGAAATCAAATGTCATGGAAGGAAAATAGAATAAGTTAATTTCATAATTTATTTCATGCATAAAAAAGATGGTATTACATCCCCCCCTAAAATAAGGAATTTCGTCCTCGAAATTCAAATTCATTATACTTCTACGTGAATGTCTAGGAATATACCACCCGTATCGTCCTCATATTTCACAATGAATCTACTCATACTATAACATAATACACCCCAAGGTCTCTCGTCGTAAATCGACTTCAGCCAAAATTTTCCCAACTAGTCTAATTGTTGAAAAAATTAACTTATCCCGCAAGAACCTCCTCATTTGTGTACCCGTATCAACCTCGTCTACGAACCGACGGTGATAAGGAGAGGTCAAATGCTATCGAGCCCGCCGTATCCAAGAGTTTGAAAAGGCCTTATGTATCAAAATGTGAGAGTGTGCAATTATCTAATGGCGTTAACATATTAAATTCAAATGACAATCCACTCCAAATTTTAATTAGCCCCAGAACATGCAACTACGTGATTCCAACGTAAATCATACCAGGAATGTAATGAAAATAGAGTTTTAGAAAAAATCCCCTTAGGGAAAAACCTTTTATTCGCTTTATAAAATTTACAAATTCCAACTTATGAATTCTATAAAGGAATATAATATGATTCTCTTAAGAAGCACATAGTCGCATCTTTCCTTTGGCAATAATCCTCACAAGAATCACAAGAGTTGCAGTCCTTCGCCTTCAGTAGTGAATACCCTCGGGTTTCATAAGTCATCCATGGAAATGCCTTCTCCACAAAGGTTGTATGAAAGATACACAGTATAGGGTTTAAACTTGATTCACTCAAATAAATTCTAGGAATTATTTATGAATCAAAAACGGTTTTCTTAAACCAAAAGACGTAGAACGTTTGCTAAAGATATGCAGAATCAGTTCTAGAAAAAGTCTCTATGAAAACAAACACGAAATAGGTATTTACAAGATGAACACAAGTTTTGAGACGGCAACACTCTTTCGAATGAAAAATTAGTCTCGTTTGAATGAGAAAAGACTTTAATTTTAACGGCAGCAAGGTCATTCGAATGACACTCTAATCTCGTTTAAAAGAGCTTTAAATGAGCTTCAAATGCTGTAAAATAATACGCCCTCATGAGATGTTCGATTGAAGCAACATTCAAATGACCACTTTTAACGAGAAGCCAATCTTGTTTAAACGATATTCCTATCTTGTTTGAACGAGTTGCACGTACTAAAAATATTTTTAAATAAAGAAAAATTGCCTCAATTTTTCAATAAAAAATCCTTATTTCAGTTTTAATAAAAAAAACATCCCTAAATAAATTTAAGGAATAAATTTAAACACTAAATTATTATACCTTCAAAGTCTGGAGATGCTTGAACGTTGGAGAATCTTCAGACTTTGTTACGGTTCAAATCAAACGGTAGAAGAATATGCCAAAAAATTAATGTAAGCCTAAGCTTTTTGAGCAATGAGAGAAAATATGCTCTTACAAATCTCCTCCTTTTTGGATATTCCGGTACAAACATAAAATCGAAATCCAAATTACAAATGAATCCCCTAAGACAAATACAATATCTTGATACCCTACTAAACCCTAAAATGGATAGGTACAAGATAAAGTTGTCTTCAAATCAAGGTCTTCAAATCTCCACTTCTTCTTTGACTTCTTTTTGGCTCGTTGTCTTCATCGAGTGTAATCCAAGTATGTATTTCAAAATACCTACACACATGAAACAAAGCAAATACCCCATGATGCATCAATTTTGAAATAGATCAAATAAAATACATAAAGATACGACAATCTCCCCCATAAATCAAACTCCCCCGTAATTTGTTCTCCCGCTTTTATTTTGTACGAAATAGACAAGGAGTAGAAACTAAACATACAATATAGGGAACATCACCAAAAAGAATAAGATATCATCACAAAAGATATACCAAGATAAACATGCAATGATAATCTCAAAGGCTCCACAAACTATTTTTGATTTTTCAAATTTTTTGAGTAAAAAAAATAATTTTACAAAAACAACACACTATGCATAAACACAAAAATAACCGAATCATGGAAACAGAATGTAGGGGTTTGAACATATTCTATAGGTTAATCAATGTAGACAAACGTGACATATGTGTATGAAGGATGAGACACTACTAACGTAAGATCTCAAAGTCTACCTTAGGTGTAAAAATAGCGAACTCAAGTGAAATCGACTTAACCAATTCAACTAATCAAGATCGCGATTTTCACACCAATAATGCTCAAAACTATGTAAAGCTTTACGAGATTTTTTCAGGACGTGTAAACCCATTGATATTTGACTAAACTCCCTCAAATATCACATATAGAATTTGGTCTAGCAAATCTTTTTAAAGAAATTAATGCTCATATGTAGCGAAGCATCAATGTTCTTTGAAATTGGTCTAGCATTTTTTTTATGCGCCTTTAATTTTTAGGCTCTTTTATTTTTGCAAATGGTGGCTATTCACACAAAGACAACCTGTCTTTCGTAGCCTGATTCCATTTCATTAAATATATACCAAATTTACCGAAGATGTGAGTTTTAATTTTTCTAATTCGGGCAATGGTTCTTACAAGCACTACTTTCTTTGTCTTGTTTTTCCACATTTGGTTCATTTTGAAAGAAAGATTAAGACAAAAATACTGCAATCGACACATGAAAGGTGAGTATAATACTCAAATAAGTGCATTAAAGGTGACAAGGAGTCAATCATGTAGCAAGTAGTCACATCTTAATGACTCCACACATTATAAAGCACAAAATGAAATGATATCACCTCTCAAAACACTACAAAAGAGTCACGTGGATATGGAATGAATGGCTGATTCGGGTATCTTTAATGTTCATCCACATACGATGTAAAAAATATAAAACTCTTTTTGGATTTTTTAAAAAATTTATCAGAAATATAATCTTTTTGTCTTATCACTCTTTCTTAAAAAGAAACCGAAAATATTTTTGTATTTTTCCAAAAAATTTCAAGAAAAACAAAACTCTTTTTGGACTTATTAAAATTATATCAAATGGAAAATATAAATAAAATGATATTACATACTAGCAATAAGCACGTAAAATATGAACATGAAAAGCATCCTATTCTAGCAAACAAGTCTAAACCTCAATCATTAAGCCTGGAGGAGTTCTCCAAAGGAGATGACATCCTATGGAAAACATCCATCAAATCTTGTGAAGTTTTGACTAAATACTCAACTTGCACTCTAAAGCTCTCAAAACCTCCCCCGTAATGTGCGGGAGCTTCCGAAGTAACATGTGTGAGAGTGCATGCGGGAACATATGTAGTAGAATATCGTGGAAGATACCTATGAGACACACTACCCAACTTAAAATAGAATTCCCTAAGGTGTTCTCTTTGCTTGCAGTGGGAATAAACATACACGGGCTTAAGTCTACCTCTCCCAAAGCGTCTAGGTCGATCTCTCCTACGAGGATTCGAATGCTTGGGTGGGTTATGTCGAGCACCATGTGGATCTACCACAACCAGATCGGGTGCAACATGGGAAGTGGACGCACCATCATAACCTATTCCTAGCCTCTCAACATTATTCAAATCGAGACCGAGGAGCATCGTTCCAACCTTCTTAGATGTGTCCTCTAAAGTGACCTTAACCTCTCGGGCACGTTTGAGATCTCTCTTTAGTTAGGATACATAGGCTTAAAGTTTATCACGAGTCTCCAATTAAGATTGAAGATCTCTCGTAAGACTAGTCACGATGTTGATCAATTCACTCTTTTCTCGGACCTCTTTTCTCGGCCTAAGACGATTAACATTTTCACCCCTCTCTCCAAATCTAACACCCTAAGATACATAGGTTTATTAAAAATTTGGTTTTCAACATCTCGGTTTACAAATCACTAAAGGCCTTTTGGAGATCCCCTTCTCCCTCAGTTGTAATCTCATATTCACACTCACTATCTTTCAAGTGACTCAAATCATCATCAAATCTCTCACGTTTACATGTGTCCACATCATCGTGGGACAAACTAGAAGTACTCACGTCACTAGCCATGAACATAATGCACTATTCATGTGGTGATTCTCCCCTTGAATCAACTGAATCGATGTCACTATCGCTAAGAGTGGCATTATTTGCAATCTCTTTTCCCTTTTTCCTTCGCATACTGGGACACTCAAATGACTTGTTCCCTTTACCCTCTCACTCAAAACACCTTATCTCTTACTCTTTCTCATTGTTATCCTTGACCTCATCTTTATTTTCACTTTTCTCAAAAATCTTTTTGTTGGATGAATTTTTTTTCAAAAATTTGGGAAACTTCATTAAAATATTTGCAAATAAGACCAAGTCAGCAACAGCAAAATCTCCCTCATATTCAGACTCACAAACTCTCTCCTTTTACTTCTTCTTTGCTTGAGTCTTTAAAGATACCTCTATATCCTTAGGTTTCATAGTTTTATGGAACATATCTATCTGATAAGTCTGAAGGGCTCCTACGAGTTCTTCTAATCTAAGAGTGTTTCCCTAAAGAGTTAAGCACGGTGACCCTAGGAATAAAGCGGGAAGGAAGTGACCTCAACATCTTCTTAACGACCCTAGGCTCAAGAATTTCTCACCCAAATTAAAACTAGGGTTTACGATGTACGACAACCTAGCATAAAATTCATCATAACTCTCAGAATCTAACATAGTGATCGTCTCAAATATGGTGGTTAAATTTTAAAGCTTAGATGCCTTGACAGTGTTGGTACCCTCATGTGTCAGCTAGAGGAAATCCCATGCTTCCTTAGACATAGTGCAAGTTATGATGCATTGAAACTCGTCAGGGGTGAAGGTTCCAAAAATAACACTAAGGCCGCGGGAATTATAATTATTCCATTTATACTCATCATCAGTCCAGGAAGGGATGGGTTTAGGATTTGTGACATTATCAACCGTGATCATGGGAGGATTACACCCTACACCTCTTTCATGTAATAACCAAACTCTTTCATCTATGGCTTTCAAAGTGGATCTCATTCGGGCTTTCCAATAGGCATAGTTCGATCCATCGAAAATAGGCATCCTATTATATAAGTTCTCCATTGCAAAATTTGTAATTTTTCAAAACAAATAGTATCACGAAAAAATTTGCGAAAAATCATGATCTCACAATAATTTTCTTAAATCTACTCTGATTCTAATTTGATAGTGCGCAATTATCTGATGGCGTTAACTATTAAATCTAAATAACAATCCACTCCAAATTTTAATTAGCCCTAGAACATGCAACTATGTGATTAAAAATATAAATAAAACCAAGCATGTAATGAAAACAGAGTTTCAAGAATATCCCCTCATGTTAAAACCTTTTATTCACTTTATAAATTTACAAATCCTAACTTACAAATTCTATAAAGGAATATACTATGATTTTCTCAATAACCACATAGCTGCAGCTTTCCTTCAGCAATAATCCTCTAACAATCATAAGAACCGCAGTCCTCCACCTTCAATAGTGAATACCCTCGAGTTTCACATGTTATCCATGGAGTTTCCTTCTCCACAACGGTTCTATGCGAGGTACACAGTTTAGTTTTTAAACTTCATTCACTCAAATAAATTCTAGGAACCATTTGTGAATCAAAAAAGATTTTCTTAGGCCAAACGACTAAAAACTTTTGCTAAAGATATGCAGATTCAGTTCTGGAAAAAGTCTCTACGAAAACAAACATGAAACAGGTATTTATAAGATGAACATAAATTTTGAGGCGACAACACTCGTTCGAACGAAAAAGAAGTCTCGTTTGAATAAGAAAAGACACTCGTTTGAACGACAGTAAGGCCGTTCGAACGACACTCTAATCTCGTTTGAACGAGCTTCGAACGATGTCAAATAGTACGCCCTCGTGAGATGTTCGATTGAAGAAACCTTCAAAAGATCACTTATAACGAGAATCTAATCTCGTTTGAATGAGATTCCTATCTCGTTTTTGAATGAGATGCGCGCACTAAAAATATTTTTTGATAAGGAAAAACTACCTCGATTTTTCAATAAGAAATCATGTTTCCAATTTTAATAAAAAAATAAACAACCCGAAATAAATTTAGGGAATAAATCTAAACAATAAAGAGCATTATACCTTCAAAGTATGGAGATGCTTGAACATTGAAGATGTTGGATCTTCGAACTTCATGACATCTCAAATCAAACGACAGCGGAATAAGCCAAAAACTAATGTAAGCATAAGTTATTTGAACAACGCAAGAAAATATGCTCTTACAAAATGCCAACTTCCATCCGAACGCTGACTTCCCAATTTCCTTCCTCGAGGAGGTCTTCAAAAGTACTTAACTACATCTTCAAACCCCAAACCATATTTCTTTCATCTCAAAATATTATTTTGCCTTCTCTGGAAATCTTCATACACTCTAATATAAACACCACTTCTTCTGACGTTTTCCGACCATATTCCAAAATAAAAAAAATCATAAGTCTTAGCTATTTGTCAACTTGGTCAATCTCACTCAAATATCCGCAGTTGGTTCCATATCTTCTTTTGAACCATTGAACCCTAAAATCTTAATACAAGATGATAGTCGTGCTCTCCCATATCTACACTTGTTTTCGAACACTGCAACCCTTCACATGTTTTTAGAGGAACACCTTTTATATTGGCAAGAGCACCCTTCAGACACAAAATATGACCATAATTTCTTTATCTCACTGACACTAAAAACTCTTCAAAATACTAAACATCCAATAGCTTATGGACTCTAAAGTGAACCACGCAATATGTGCATCGGCCATAACTACCTCTCGTAGCTTGGGATCCTCTGGAATAAACTTCCCTTAAAATAATAAACCTCAACTTTCATTGAACAAAGAAAGGAAATTTGCCTAATTACGACTTACATACCATCTCTCGATAAAACTTCGACACTTAGGTGTAACCGCTAACACAATTTTGGGTGTAACAACCACTACTGCTATAAATGTTTATTCTTCATTAAAGTGTCATCTTTAAACCCCATGATGAAATCACCACAACAAGACACTTTTATTTAATTTATCTAATAGGTAATTAAAAGGTGGAAATGAGCATTTATTCTACGTTACGATCTTGTCGACTCCCTTTGAGGTCCTAGGCACATGTCTGAAGCATGTCTTACAGCATCTAGTTCACCCGCTCAGTTTGACCATCTAATTGAGAACAAAAAATCGTATTCAAATTCCGATGCACTCCCATAGTTTCTTAAAAATCCCTCCTAAATGATATACCCACGTGCAGTCCCAGTCAGGCACCTTTCCTAGTTAATAGGTGACATACCTCAATATACTCTCTTCAACATCTTTCTTCAACCCAGTTCATTAATACGATCTATGCATAACTTGGTACGTCTTATACCCTCCAAAATGTACCATGAACTGTAAATTATTTGCCTCTGCTAGAACTTCGCTCTTTACTCAGGACTCTCTGGCATAACCAAATGTCCTTGAAGTCTGAACTGATTGAGAAAGAAGAAACTCCGACTGACACTAGTTATTATACCTTCTCTTGGAAGAAGGAATCCGAAGCATGTGTTTATATCACCCACATCACCATGGTTTTCGTAACGATCAGTATTCCTAAAAAGCATCAATAAATCTAAGTCTCGTGTGGCACTCTACTATTCTACCCAAATGTTCGCTAAATAATCTATAATGGACTAGTGCCATGGTTGATATTATATCTAAAGAGTTACATCCCATATTTTCTTGGTGAGGTGAAGTAATGGTTCATATATTTAGATATGAACTCTTCTAACACACAAGTTTTTTGGCCCACTAGTAAGGCGTGTGATTGATGGTGCACATATCATGGGTTCAAACCCCACTAAAACTAGTTTGTGGATATAGAGCTAATAAAACCGCATAACGCTATGTGCGGTGGTAAAAAATGGGGAAAATATTAGTGCTGGAAGAGTGGGATGTTACATCATCCCCATGGTCATCCCCCCAATGATGAGTGTAATAGTGAGTCTCCGATTCAACGAACAGACTACCACATTCACCTTCCTCGAATGGTACTAAATCCATAAATGGTAGTCCTTTACAAACTCGCCCCATCTCCTTCGTCTTATAAACATCTCTCTCTTAGTAAAAAAGTACTAGAGACTTTTTTAATTGGAATATAAAGTGAAACTTTCACCTAGCTAGTAATGCCTTCAAATATGAAGGGAGAAGACTACTATGACCAACTCCAAATCATGACTAAAGTAGTAACTCTTATAAGGCTTAGGATTTTAGGATGCATAAGCTATAGTCCTCTACTCATGCATCAGTATTCCTCTTAACTCCTGAAGTGATGCATCTGTAAATACCAAATACTACACACCAGTATGTTACAACATAAGTACAGGCACTGTAGTGAGATCCTCCTTGAGATCCTCAAAATATCCCAGAAAGTCTACACTCCAAACGAATGGTACTCCCTTACGGGTGAGGTGAGTTAGTGGTCCCACAATCTTTAAGAACCCCTGAATGAACCTCCTGTAGTACCTCACCAAACTACAAAAAAAACTACCTTTTGTAAGGGTCATGGTTTATTTCCAGTTCCTAACTACAAATACCTTACTAGGATTTACTGAGATCGTATCATCTGGTATGACATGGTTTAAGAACTGTATCTCTCAAAACCAAAACCTACACTTCGAGAACTTATCGTACAACTTATGTTCACGTGGGGCCTATAAAACTAATCACAAATTCTCCTTTTTCTCCTTCTTCAACCAATAATACATAAGAATATCGTCAATAAATACGATGGTAAACTGATACAATAATGGCCAAAAAACTCAATTCATCATGTCCATGAACATTATTGGTGCATCAGTTCAAGCGGCATGACCCATAACTCATATAAACCATAGTATGTTAAAAATGCATCTTCAGAATGTCCTCCTCCCGAAAACATACACTACAACAATTCTTACATTTAACTGCAAATATTTTCGTAGCCAAAAGTGTATATTTCGTTGCTGATAGTTTTTAGCAACGAAACTTATTTCGTAGAGAGTTCGTGGTCAAAGGCCCGTCACTAAATGTTTATGACCACGAAATTAAATTTCATTGCCAATTGTGTAGATCATTTGCCACGAATTTGTTTTCGTGGAAAATAGTCATATTTACGCTACAATTTATTTCGTAGCTAATTGTTTAACATATCGTTGCTAAATGACTTCATTTCGTTGCCAATTCTATTAATAAACTAGTGTGTTAAAAGCTTTTAGCTACGAAATTTATAATTTATTTTGTAGTTATTTGTTCAACATTCCTTTGCCAAATGTCTTCATTTCGTTGCCAATTCTATCAATAAACTAGTGTGTTAGATGTTTTTAACCACGAAATTTGTACCTTCCTTCAAGATCTATTGGGTACGAAATTTAATTGTTGAAAAATGATTTTTAATCATTAATTTTTCAATAATAAACTATAAAATCTTAAACCGCACTTTTATTTATCAATTGCATATTTAACTACGAAAACATTTAATTTGGTAACGTATTGTTTCAATATATTTTTTTTATTTTTAAAAATTAATTTTATAGAGGAATGTATACCACCAAATTTAAACAAATTACCATCTAAAAAAACACATTCGTTTAGATGCACAAAATAACTAAATTATCATAAACAATATTAACATTAAGTCACATACACATACATTGTCAAGTCACCTAAACATTTGTTAAGTGACGTAGAAGTCTCAAATTTCATCCCCTTACAAACGACAAATAGTCATGGTGCAAAAAAAAAACTTAAACTAGTTAAAGGACTTAGAATTCTCAGATTTCATTTACAAACATTAAATGTCCAAAGTTCATGGCGCCTCAAAAATAACTTCTTGTCACGTCAAATCTGCAATTAAGAGAATAATATACCATTAGCTAAGATAAAGTAGTATTTGATTTGTCTTTATCATGAAAAAATTATAATGATGAGTGGAAGTTGATAATTAAAGAGATAATAATCGACACAGAATTTTTTTTAAAAGTACGTAATTGCGAAATGGTTAAAATTTTCAAAGTATGTAATTGCAAAACAGTAAATATATTGCTCCACAATAAAACAAAATGTAATTTTTAAAAAAATTGGCCATAATCTCATTTGTTTATAAAGACTATCCACCCTGCTTAACAAAGAATAAATTGTCCAACAGTATTCAAATAGTCTAAATTTATCAAACAAATACACATATAACATGAAATACAAAATATTCATCCACTGAATTCACATTGCGCCTCAAATAAACAAAGTGTCCATTTAAAAAAAATGGACAGAGTCCCCTTTGTTTATTGGACTATCCACCCTATTAAGGGATAACAACCAATCCAACAATATTCAATGATTTCAAAAGTAAAATCTAACAAATATTTTAACGAAACAAACTTCGTAAAAAAATCACATATATATAAACTGAAGTCGTCCCGCGTGTTCCACTATAATAATTGTGCGTAGTTTTCAAAATGCCACACAAAAAAGTGTGAGAAGAAAAATACCTTCATATAAGCTTGGCTCGGGCATCGATCTCACTGAAATCTCTGCTGTAACTTCCATCACGGACACATACCTCCTTCACATTCGATCTATTCTTGGTTTTGGACTACCACCTGGAAAAAAAACATGTACAGAAAGATCGAAAGCAGCTAGTATATGGAAGCCTAATGAATATGTTCATCAATTTCCTCTCCCTGGCAATCCCCAAACACTACATCTTCGCTACATTACAAATTTAAAATGACTACACCTTCTTGGCTACATTTCATAGTTAGTATCATGACTAAAATGACTACATTTTCTTGGCTACATTTCACATTTAAAATAACTAAAATGACTAAAATGGTTTTAGTTTTATGTTTTTGAATGGAACCCACAACTTATGTCGTACATTGAATAGGCCACCTCCAACTATTAGTGAAAACTGAAGGTCAAACAGGAGAGGAAGTGTTGGGGGTAATACAAAAATTATCATGAATTCTTAAATATTAACATATTTCAACTTATTCATAACATAAATAAAGACAAATTTCAGTTCAAAACTTACCACAACCATTTCCCTTTCATGAATTTCTGTTCAAAAATTTCAGCTCCTACTTGTGTTACACAGCTTCTAGCTCCTGCTTGAGTGCTACATGGTTTGCATCCAACCTCTTATTAACAACCAAAAGTGCTTGAATCTCCTGATGTTGACCAGCAAGTCTCTCCTCAATGATGGCAGGGTGAGGAGTTATCAATTGCAGTTGATACAACTAAGGAGGTTCGAGACAAAGCTGTATATACACATATATAATACATACACATACACATGTATACATTTATGGATGTATAGTTCAACTACACTCATACCATAGAGCTCGTCTTTCATTTCTGAATCTCAACCAAGATCAGGGATAGTGAAATCAGGGACAGTGAAATGATCATCATTGTCCTCTGAGATTTCAATTCTAGGCTTCTTGCTAGGCGAGTTGAATCCGATTGATTTGTATGAGTTGGTATTGCTTGGATGTGATATGAATCCTATGGTTAAAACTTTATTAAATGCATTATAACATAGAAAGTTTTGAATTTTCATTCATCATAAAATTGATGAGCCTGCATATGTGTATGTCTTTTGTGATATTTGACTACTTTAGGGAACCTCTGACTTTAACTACGCTGCCATATTTTACTTTTATCTGAATACAATTGTAATAATAGCTAAACTATGGCTAAACTACTTATAATTGAGTTTATCTCACTGAAAGGGCTACTACCTATGGCTAAACTACTTATAGCTAACACAATTTCTAAAGAGATAATGAAATCACGTGAAAATTCAAAGGTGGAACTCTTGGATCAAATGTCTGTTGAAATCAGGTGATAGCAGGCCTGTCCCATCTTGTCTCTCCAAAAACCTACACGAAATTTCCAATGACACTTTACCTACAGGTCGCATCAGATTTTTGAAAAAAAATGGAATAAAAGTTCAGCAAGCTACTGGAGGTTCAGACCAACCTCATGCCATATCCCCACATCCATTTCATACTCTCCTTATACGCAATCAGCAACATTTCGAAATCTTTATAATTGGCATGAAATAGTACTATTATGATCATTACCATATACACAATCATCAATGAGCAATCAAAAATATGTATTATAGGAAAATTAGAACAAAATAGTACAAAATAGTTTCTGACTACCATATACTCAAGATAGGTTGATACTCTCTATCAACATTACACCGTAACTACATCAACAATCAACAATGAGGATATCGAGTAATGGGTACAAGGTTTTCTAAGACAAGATGGTCTCTGCCTCAGCAATGATACACTGCATCTACAATGAGGATATCAGATACACTGCCAAAATGGCCTCTGCCTCAGGTTTTTTAAGACAAGTCATTAGGTAATGGGTACAAGGTTTTATCAGAACTTGTACCACCTCTGAATCAATAAAACCATTTACTATGTTAACATGACGATAGCACCAGTTGTGAATTATCAAATTGCAACTAAATATGAGGAATGTGGGTCCCCTGGAAAGGTTATGCCAACCACATTAAACACATGATGTTTTTGAAACTCAAGAGGATAGTCAAGTTGATAAACATTCTCCCAAAAAAGTGCGTTACAGAAAAATGTGCAAACAAACTCATCTAAAACTTATGGGTATTTCCATGTCTACGCTACTTGCAAAGGTAAACCATAAAATCGTGGAATCATAATGTGCACAAACTTGCCAATTATAAGAGGCATACTCTGGAAAAGAACTCAAACATCCTCGTGAATAAAAGCCGTAGGATCAGCAAAATCCTTAGATGACGAACAGACTAGAACCGTGGGGCGAGCTATGCACTATCTACAACAGAGACATCTTAGTTGAACGAGGAAATACATTTCGCTTTAAAAATATAAACGTCCCAAGTATTAGGATTATACTCGACCTAGAATAAGAATAATCCATTTATACTCTTCTTAACACCCACTGTTTTCATGTTAGTCTATCTATGTAATGCAATGGAAGAGTGTAGGTTGCACCTAATAATTGCTACAATATTGACCAAAATGTCAAGAGAAATGGACATATCGTTATCAGAGATGATACTTCCCCGATGGTACCGTATCATCGAGCTCCTTACGATAACATATAATTGGAGGCTCACTAGGTAGCCACTGCCCGTCCACAACATATATTCTTATATCAAGCCAAATCAAGCAAAGTTAGACAATGTGAGAAAGGACGCTTCTAGAATTAAGAATGTGAATTGACAACTGATAAGAGAACTTCCAATCCTAAGCAAATAAAGGCAAACATTGGAAAATAGAACACTGATCGAATGAAGCAGGTCACTGAGACCAAGAACTGTGAAGCAACCTACCAAAACTCAAAATCTCTGGATTATATGAACTGTGAAGTAGCCTACCAAGAAATTTAGCATGTAACTATAGGAAAAGCAAATAAATTATTCTTAATATATACAACGTTTTCTTCAGGTATTCTTAATATATAGTACGTTTTCTAATGAATCATCTAATGATTTTCTAATGACATTTTCCTTTAGTTTCCATCCACCAAATCATTAGTTGATTCTTAATATATACTACGTTTTCTAATGAATCAGCTAATGATTCATTAGAACCGTGGGGCGAGCTATACATTATCTACAACTGGAAAAATCTTAACTATTGTGTGGCTTTGGACAGGTTATCCCTCAACTCCAACCAAATTTTGAAAATGATGATTTTTATATACCATTACCAAACATGAGTATGGTTTTCACTCCATACGCAACCAAGGGCTTCTTACAATGATACGTGCCTTTGGTAAACATGTTACTATAAGGGACCATGCAGGATTGTCCCTAAGACCATCTATAATGGGTAGGTTTAAGATAAGAACTAAATAGTTTAACTCTAAGCTATGAGTGTAATACAACATGTCCCGGTATGTTTAGCTGGGAACTAAAACCAACATCAACATGTAGCCATAGTAATACAGAAGTAATACAACATGTCCCGGTATGTCCCAGCCACTTGGTTTATATTATACTAAAATCAGTCCAGTTGGGGTACAAATTTGCACGCCAACTTACTAAAACAACATGAACCAAGTTGTGAATTTTGCTTCAGTAAATTACCTTGGATTAATTGGACATGAGAAATTACTTGTGAGAAAGAGCGCGTCAATAATTCAATGATTTTCAATATTGTAATGGATTTACTCAAGCAGACCATGCATATAAATTGTGTAATAGGAGTCATGTACAGAAGGCCTACTATTTTCAGTATTTCATCTACAATTCAATGATTATCAGTATTGTGATTGTGTGAGTATATATGTGATATTGACATTTCAATAATATGTTATGCATTGTATGTCATGAAACCTACTATTTTGGTTATTGTCTATGTAGGTAGACAGGAGGCAGCTCTTTTTAATGACTTAATTGATAAAATCAAAAAGAGAGTGGAAGGTTGGTCTTATACATTGTTATCTTTTGGAGGTCAATTGATTCTTATCAAGAATGTCACTCAGTCCATGTATTATCATCTATTTTCAGTCTTAGATCCTCCAACAAGTACAATCAGATATCTAAGAACTGTTTTTTCTAATTTCTTTTGGTGGGACATAAGGGATTTTGAACAGAAACTAGAAGAAATGGTACAATATTTTCCTCATAAAGAGGGTGGTGTAGGTTTGAAGAAGATTCAGGACATTATTGCAACATCAACAAGTAGAATGTGGCGAAACTCCTAACCACTGATTCTATGTGGTATGTTTTCATAAGGAAAAAATATTATGAAAGGTTTAACCCTTTAGACTCTAATTATAGACTTTATTCTTCTCACATATGGAAAATAATGCACTCCCACATTGAAGTAATTCTTGATTGGAGTGACATGTCTATTAAGATCACTTAGAAGTCACTTCTAATGGGATCTTCAACTTGAATTATGGTTGGTACATTTAGATACAAGGGTTGCTCATAATATTCTTTCATCTCCATTTTGAATATGAGACTCCCCCAAAAGGTCTCTATTTTTCAGTGGAAGTTTCTTAGTAAAGTCATACATACTAACTCTACAATCAGAAACCTCAAGATTCCCTTATCTTCGAATTGTCAATACTGTAATTTGCACCAAGAGGAATCCATTAATCATTGGTTCTGTAAAGGGGAAGTAGCATAACATACTTGGTTGTACTTTGGAAACTTAATGGGAATTACTTCCAATTCATCTTCTATTAGGAATCAGCTAATGATTTGGTGGATGGAAACTAAAGGAAAATGTCTTATTTCCACTATTTGCTCCCTTATTCCCAGTTTGATCTCTTGGGAGCTTTGGAAAGGGAGAAATAGAAGCAAGTTTGATAATCAGCCTATGAAGACTCCTACCACTGTTCCTAATATTTACAAGCTCATAAATGAGATCTTTAAATCTTGTCCTTTCTTAGGCTCCAAATATAGGCTTGATCTTGAATTCATTAGAGAATTCAACATTCTTTGTTCACAAATTTTTTTTGTGCCACTAGAGAAGGGCTTTTCATCTCTAAATAAATAAAGTTTTTCTTTCAAAAAAAAAATTCTACACTAACAAGGATATTAATTATTGAAAACAGCATAAGTATAAAAGCAAGATAAAAACTAGCCTTTATATTTTTAAAATTCTGATTTTTCTTCTACGAATCTTCTTTAGAGGATGGTTCTATGCCCAAAATTGATCCAATTATCTCCCAGAATGATGTACTTCACTTTCCCTATGGTTATCCCTTCTATTTTATCATCTCATTGTCTAGGATTTATTTCTCTTTTCTTGGTAATTTACTGACCTTATTCCAAAAAAATAGGACTCGTTGTATAGGGGGTGAACTTTTATGGGATTTAAAGGGGTCTAAAGATATTGAAAGTACTTGTTGAAAGGTTCTCTTGGCTGTCAGGAGTCACGCGTCATTATTTGAGATGGAAAGCGACAAGTTTCATTATATATGTATTAATTAGTTAAACAATAAATTGAGGGAATGAATTCCAATCGATTTGAGAATCACAATTACCAACTGTCGAATCGGAATATGAGGGTTTTTTCTGATGGAAACCTCAGGTTATTGTTTATTGTTTAGAAGTTGATCTTTTAGTGGATGACTTTAGACGAGATCATTAAATGTTGTTAGATATTGTCAAGAGAGTAATGAAAAATATATAAATGAAAAATTATCCATTTACTCAATTATATGAACTAGATTTTCTTACTTGTATTTAGAGCTAGATATTAGACCCGCCCCCAATAAAGGGGATGCACTCTAAGATTTTTGTTCTTTTATGTGTGGTCCCTAACTCTTATTATATGACTATGAATATGTATTAACGAGATTACTTGGGATAGTTATATCATAAGACAGTCTCATATATTTATATTATGTAAGGTAGGACTGTATTGTACTCAAAAACTATCTTACCTTGATTAGAACTGATCTAAATAGCCCCTTCTTATTCTCAAGGCATTTGGTATTTCTCGCATTTTTTTGACACATATAAATTTGGATATGAAAGATTTTGGGGGTTTTCTTTGGTATTTGTGTTTCAATGTTCATACTTTGGGGTTTATTTTCACTTTCTAAAACCACGTATAAGATATTTTACAACACCACTGTATGGACTTTGAAAGTATGGACATTGTAAAACCACGTATAAGATATTCTAAAACCACGTATAAGATATTCTAAAACCCAAATTTACGATTTCATGAATAATGTTAGAATGAAACCTAAACTAAAATTTCATGAATATCCCAAAAGTTTGTAAAACAATTACAATCAAAATTTAACAACACTAACCACCGTGATATGGTACCAATTAAAATCTAACAACACCAATATAGGGTTCATTCAAAAGGAAAAATAAATTGAACTAATTGGAAAAATTCAACACTGAACTACTAACACAATATGTGGCTTAAAGCACTTAAATTGATATTAAAACCATAAATATGAAGATGTGGGTGGGGGATGGGGGATGGGAATAACAACTTGAAAAAGTGAACTCAATAATATCAGTTTCATATCAACAACAACAATGAACAAACTCAATAATACATGAACATGTTAGATTTGAAAAAAAAAATACCCAGAAATAAAATCACAAATCGATTTTATATTATCCCCAAACAGTAGACCTGAAAAAAAAACATTAGATATTTAAACAAATAACAATATAAATATGACAAATCTGAATACTTTAGATCTGCAAAAAAATACTTACTCACAAATAGAAACAAATAGAACCATTAAATCTGCAAAAAACAATGGATATGTAAAGGAAAAAACAACAGAAATGTGACAAACTGCAAAGTGGTTATGGTTTATTGGTTAAAAACCCTTTCCCAAATTAAAAACCCTTAATTTGTGTGTGCGTGTATTTGAGTTTTATGCGTCTGTGTGTGTATGAGATCTGTATAGATGTGAGATCTCGCAACATAACACTAATAAACATACATATCACTAAAATTGGAAAAATAGGGTTTATGCATAGTTGGAGAGAAAGAGAGACAGATATCTTACTGTCGACAAGCCGAAGTGGTGATCGGATTTGGAGAGAAAAGAGAAAAGACTGAATCTATCCGAAGTGGCGATCGGATTTGGAGAGAAAAGAGGAAAATGGTTTCGTGGTGTATTTGGGGTTGGAGGGAAGAACGGGTTTGGAGAGAAGAATGGAGATTGTGAGATTGGGTGATAATTAAAGTGATCTTAATTATTAGAATATTTAATTACAAAATAATTCATGGTGTAATGTTTTAAGACTTTACACCACAAAAAATATTTCGTTGCAAAATATAAAAGTATTTGCTACGAAAAATTTCGTTGCCAATAGTTTATATTTCCTTCCTAAATAATTTTCTTTTTCGCGAGAATATTGGCGCCAACCTATTGGCACTTATTGTCAATGAAAATCTGTATTTCGTAGCTAAATGTAATATTTTTCTCCACGAAATTATTTTCGTGGCAAATAATGAGTTTTTGCTACGAATTTTCTTTTGTAGCTAAGAAATTCGCACTTAAATGTAAGAATTGTTGTAGTGATAACTGGTGATACCCTAAGTGCAAGTCAATATTAGAAAAATGTTGTATCATCCGTTAACTGGTTGAATAGATCATCGGTACGCGATAACGGATATTTGTTCCGTATTGTGATCTTATTCATCTCCTTATCATTTACACATAATCAGAGCGAACCATCTTTCTTCTTCACAAATAAAACTAGAGATCAAGATAAAGACGTGATCCTTTGTATAAACCTCTAGCTCAATAACTATTGAATCTTCTTGTACAGATCCAGCATCTCTAATGGAGCCATTTAGTAGAGGGCCCTCATGATAGGCCCGGTACCCGTCACCAAGCATATACAAAAATTCTACCTCTATAATTTGTGGTATCCATGATACCTAATCAGATTTGTTTGTAAACTCCTCAAAAATCGGTATATAGTCTAACGATACGATGACCTTTTCGAACTATGTCGCATCTATGTAATACATGTGCATATTATACCTCCCTCGAGTTTAGACATAATTATAAGAAACATTCCCTGTCGAAAATAGAAATCATAAAATCCTACCCCTCGTAGTTGATGTAAACATAAAACATATAGCTATTACTCAAAGCTAAATAATATGAATCAAAAGACTACATGTCTAACTCAACAAAACATTTGAAAACCAAGACGACCAATAATTATCACATCTCTATAATCATGGCGTAAAGTAGCCACTTATCCGCTAGGGTATCCACATATAAATAAATCTCGGTGATAACATTTATATATCTCATAATCATAGTAACCTATCTACTAATAAAGAATGATAACTCCTCCATGTCTAAGTTAGACACATGTACTAGTCGTAAATATAATCGTACCCATCCCTTGGTGGTATTCTCAATATCACAGGTAGTTGTAAGGAATCTACTCGCTAAGTGATTTCCTTTTCCACATTTGTAACATCTTCATCTAACAGAACTATCGAAACATTGGCCTTACCGGCGGCCTTGTTGGCCTTACCTATATAGTCGTTACTGCAAAATCTTACCTCATTGATTATGTTCTCATAAGAAGTGACCCTATTTGTCAAAATTTCATGGCCTCTATTAGACGTAACCATTCATATTGTCTAATCATGGAAACCTCTTAAGATTTTCTCATCCTATGCGGTTCCTTTTGTCGGTGAGGTTTTCTCCACTTGGATTAACTTTACACTATATCTAATCATTATGACTATTTTGGCCTCGATCTTCCCAATCTTAAGAACTCTATCAATGAAATAGTTTTAGAAGTTCTACTGGTGCAGGAAGGTAACTCCCACCATCTGAACGTAAGCGGTTATTAATTATTTACCCAAAAAACTAGCCAAACCCATCATGTAAGCTTTATGCTAACTCAAAACAAAATGTTCTCATAATGAAGCGGAGATGTGAGCATCCTTCTTAGCTTCCATACTCATCTTTCTTGGTAAAAAAAGAGAAAAATAGTTAAAATTCTCATCATACTAACTACTCAGCGATCGCATAGAGGAGGTTATCAAAACTTTATTCAAATGTCATTACGAATGGGAAGTAAGAGAATTTCCTCTCGAACCATATGTCAATCATAGCTAAAGGTCTCCCACCCAAAACTCCCTAACTCCCGACGTAACTCGACATCATTTGTGGGACGTCTTAAAAAGGAAATCCAAATAAGTGAACCCTCACTATACACTCGGTCTTATTCAAATATTTATCTAGGACAATGGCGCAAAACACCCTATGGAGTCATCATGATACAAAGAACATATCTTAAACGGTAAATTTCTACAAAAATTAGAAAATGTAATACGAAAAAGTGACGAATGCACCAGCTATGACACCC
This sequence comes from Sambucus nigra, assembly GCA_949130495.1. Taxonomy (NCBI): domain Eukaryota; kingdom Viridiplantae; phylum Streptophyta; class Magnoliopsida; order Dipsacales; family Adoxaceae; genus Sambucus; species Sambucus nigra. The sequence goes on along the minus strand of OX422214.1, from coordinate 171,291,564 downwards.
CATAAAATTTATAACTAGATTGATCAGGTCTAATTCAAATTTACTGGAATCAAATCATTGAATATCATTTTAAGCATGGCTGGAAACCAAACTAAATGCATAAAGTAAATAATTGTACATAAGTGCGATAAAAGTCCATACACATCTGATATCGTAAATGACTATAATGGAAGAAGCTACAAATAAGAGATCAGGGCAAAGTGACAACAATGGCCTAGATCCTAAAATTGGTAAATCAACCGCGTTAATAGGAAGTCTAAGTAGAATAAGATTTTAATTGAATTTTTCTACCATATTACTACACATGTTCCTCTCATCTTTTAGTTGTTTTTAATTTTATCCCAACCCAAACAACCCTATATATCTCATACGTCTACTCCCAAACCCAAGTGATCTCATGATTAAGTAGTATTCATCTCGATTTAATTTAACTAATAGATATCAAATAAGTCTACACTCAGTATCACCAGTGTATAATAATATAAGTAAAGACATACCATAAAATCCACTATTAATATGGTCCTAACCACATATGTAACCATAGAGCTGGAAATTTTTGACCTGATAACCCGTTTATGGTAATAACCCGAACATGGCCCGATTATCATGTATTGATTTAAGAGTACCCAAAACTTATACCAGAACAAAAATCAACGCGACCCGAAAATGACACGACCAACCCAAATTGCCACCCCTACGTAACCATTCAAGGGCTATATTTAATCCCGCACATAACAAAGGCCTACCAAATTGCCTTCGGTAACCCTTGTGTCATACTAGGTAGATCTATAGGTTATTCAACTCATATAACCCCATAATATCGACAAGGAATCATCACTACGCCTTAATACCAATCATATGGGCCCATACCTACGTCCATAGGAAAGAGTTATCTCATGTTATTAATACGGGATAACACAAGTATAACAGCCATGCAGTGTTCGAGGTAAAATAATCAAGGTAAAGCCCGTATCATAATCGGGGTACCAATCAACATCTCTTACACCCCATAAGTATATCCCCTCTATTAATTAAAGTTATGAAAACTCAAGACCATGTATGTTGCACATAAAATACAAGAATAGTAAACCCTATCATAAAAGGGTCATTTAGTCTTTACCAAAATCTACTACTTCCCGAATTTCCATAATGTTAATTATTCGAGTCCAACATCAGTTTTAAAATTTCTAATTAATAAGATTCGTATAAGCCTACATGGATAAATAACGTCCAAATCATTCTAAACTATTCCCCTATTACCAAAACGAACTCAGAATAATATATAAACCATCTTTGATCCAACTAGTGATGGTCGATCGATCGACTAACATCGATCAATCATGGTCCCAGTGCTCATCCTCTTCCTAGTTACGGGATTGAAACCCTTAAACCTCATTTAATGTATATCAAGCTATTTAAACCAGAACCTAATTCAATCTACTTTATATATATATATATATTTGATAGATTAACATTCCAGACCTATATTTAACCTTTTTACATAATTCTAATATGATTAAAGGTAATTTCCAAATTAAGTTACAAACCCAGATTTATAGACAATCTAACCAATTTGATTCAATTGTCCATCAATTCAAATCATTAGCATGGGGATTTTGAAGATTAAAAAGAATATCATCAATTCCTACTCTTCCTAGAACAATTTCCATTATAAATCATGTATCAATACTCAGTAATCAACCATGTCATTAGTCTTGTTTCTTATTTTAATTAACTAAATCATAATCTAATTAATTCCAACCATATACAGATTTACATGTGATTTAATTCAAATACAAATTAATAGGACTATAATAATAAAAATTAATTAAGATCAAATCCTAATTAAACTTTCCTCAATCCCAAATTGTGAAGAATTGATGCCAAATCTCCTTAATTTCTCCTCTTCTCTTGAAGTCCCTTCTTTCTACCCCTTACGAAGTCGCCCCAATTGTAATTTGTGAAACATGAAAACCCTAAAGACTCCTTAAAACTTATAACCCACGAAATTAGGTTAAACCCCTATATGGGCCCCATCTAAATGAGTCCAAAAACATCTCTAAAAATTCAAAAACATTGTCCAAGTCCTATACTAGCCCAATGGGCCTAAAACCCAAACCTTTAGACTAAAACGGACATATTGTGTCCCGAAACAAACCCGACACATTTTTTAAAATCAATTACTAATCTAGCATGGTAATTTAATAACTGAGCTTATACAAATCCAAATGTCCATAATTTAATTTATTAATTCACTCTAACATGGGATTATTAGAAACTACTTCATAATCGTTGCAACACATCACTGAGGGGATTATCCAAACAAGAAAAACGTCCATAACAAATCCCTAAGCATTCCATATTCGCCCATACTACACAGTCACATTAAAATACGCAATCACGTTAAAATATTTATTTAATGTTTTATCGTGTATTAAGTCTGATTTCTTAAATAATATATATAACACATAAGAACATGTAACAATGGTGATATCACATGTCATGGGAGGCAAATAAGATGAGCTAATTTCATAATTTTTAATGCATAAAAATATGGGGTATATTACATCTAAGATATAAAGTGTTTCAAAAAACAGAATAAGACAATCATCTAAGTGAGGGATAACGAGTATTTAATACTCCTACATATTTATTGGATGTTTACTATGTGGAAACCCAAAATGATTTCGTGTCTTTATTTTTCATTCACTTTTAATTCTCATGTACTAAACAAATCATTTTTTGTTGATACGAGGGCTTTAATGATTTAATTTTCATTAAGTTCAAATTATACTTATATACAATGTGCTTAGTAATAATAGGATTACCATGATTGTGGGTGATTTTTGTGCGATTAGCATGTTTTACATATTCACTGCTCAATCTCGGATATTTTGATGTAGATTAAAATTAAATTAAGATTGATTAAGTATATATTCAATGGTTTATTACTGTATTCAAATTTATAATAAAGTTTGTATTGTTTATTCTTTTACAATTTAGTAATATATATATATATATATATATATATATATATATATATATATATATATATATATATATATATATATATATATATATATATATATATATACAGAGAGAGGGGGGAGAGAAAGAGAAAGAGAGAGAGACAGGCTCATGTACACACCCAAGTTTGCACACCGGATTTTTAACCGAGTAAACAAATTATTTTTTAGTCGAATTGTTTTTGTATGGGATTTAAACATTTCAATGAATCAACATAAAAAAATACTCAAAAAAAGTTATTTTGAGTTGATTTTTTTTATATGGATCCCTCTAAATGTTTAAATATCACATAAAAAAGTCCAACTCAAAAATACTTTTCTAATATTTTAGAAAAATAGGTTTGCACCAGCAAGTATGCAAACTTAATGTGCACAGGAGACTGCATCTCTCTCTTGGAGAGTTAATGGAAGTGATCTTTATTGTTATTTTACCGAGTGTGCATCTTGATGTGTACATATACCATTTCCTAGTGTGACCACATTTTTTCTAAGTACTTATGTTTTTCAGGGTTCATTACTTAATTTATTAAGGATCAATTACTAAAAAGTCCCCAAACATTTTTAATACACATTTAGTCCAAGACTTTTAATTTTTTTTTCCAAAATCTCCCTCAAACACCCATTTAAATAATATTCTCTTGTTTTTAAAAGTTCGTGATAGCGGACACCTTCACATCACCTCACCCCACCCCCACTGTCGTAGCTCCAGCGACCCTCACAGGAGCTCCTTGTTTTGAGTGTTTTTATGTAGTGAGGGACTTTTGGGAATAAAATAAAACAGATTGAATTAAAATTGTATTAAAAAAATAGGGTCGTTTAAGGTTTATCCCCCATTTAATTCCCTATAATGAGTCAAACCCTCAAAAATTGACTTTCTTAAGGTTTGGCCCCACATTTTTAACATTTTGTCCATTCAGCCGTTAACACACATGTTTATTTTCGGTTATACCCTTCTTTAACATGTAAACCCAATCGTTGTACTTCACAGTTGTAACACATTTCTGAGTTTTCTTCTCTCTCTTTACAACGATTACTCCTACAGTTTGATTTCTCTCTTTACAACTACAAATCATTGTTAAGAAGATAGGGTTTCACTCGATTTAGTGGTATTCATCACACTAATTAAAGCTTAGTCTTATATTTAAGCTTTTTTAATTTTTTTGCTATATTTGTGATGTAAATGAAGAAAAATTTAGGGTTTCTTGTTATTTCATCTGATATTGAGTGTTCGAAGGTGTTTTGTTGCATGCATGTAGGTTTTGTGTGTTGGTTTGGTATTTCATAGATATTTTTTGTATTTTTTGTCTTATATCGTGCTTTACTTTTTGTAGATGCCTTTCCTTGGGAAAAAGAAATTTATGGTCCACTATGGGGGATTTTAGGATGATGAAAGGTTCACATATCTAGGTTAACAGACTTTTAAATTAGTTGGTGTGGGTGGGGATGAACTTTGCTTTATTTACTTGATAAATGACATGGAAAAAATGTCTGGGCTTAAGGATTTCAACATAAATTGGGTAAATGAGGGGACCATAGAACCTATTTTAGGAGACAAAGACTTGATGAAAATGTGGGACCTTATTATAACTATGAATGGAAATTTTCACCTTTATCTTACTTCTAAACCCCAACAGCCCACTCAAAAAAATCCTACCACAAAAATCCACTCAGTCCCTAACCTAAAGCAACCCAGAAGGTCCCGTAGGTTTACCAAACAAAAGCCACATACAGCCAGTGATACAGAGCCTGGTTTCATTGGTGTCAGTGGTGAAGATACTTGGGCTTTCCTTAATTTACTTGAGAATTCTATAAAACCACTAGTGCAAGGGACTCCATTTAAGACCATACATGAAGCAGCAGTGGTTGATGATCCATTTGATACCCAACCACACATGAAACACCAGTAGTTGAGAATCAATTTGACACTACACGGGAAGCACCATAGGTTACTATTCCAATTGAAGCACCATCCAACATGGGTCAATTTGATGACTTGGTCGCAAAAAAAGTATACAACAGTTTTAATGAAGATAATGAAGATAGTGAGTATATGGAGAGTCATACTGAGGAATCTAGTGGATATGAAAGTGTGGAATTAGCTTCCGATCATCTTGAGGATATGGAATCAGAGCAGTCAACTGAGCAGTGTATGTGATACCCCGCCTAATTAAACATCGGGTGATCAGGCCTTTATTAAATTAAAACAGGTTTCTCAAATGGTTCATTCTTAGCATCACTATCGAAAACTTTTTAATTACTAATCCCCTAAGTAAAATTAGACCGGTGCCAAATTTTATCTTTCTTAAAACAGATAAATCAACCATGTGGAACAGAGTACAAACAATCATGTACTATAATTCAAACAACAAAGTAAAAGTACAACAGAACAAAAGTATTACCGAATAAACCATCGGCTAAAAATCCCAAACAACAATAGAATAACCACTAGTCTGAAACTAACATCTGAGACTAATACCGGACCACAAGTCCATGCATAGAAGAGTGTGAGATCATGTACTAGATCTGAATGAGAGATATCGTCTAGTCAAAATCCTGTAAACATCCACTGTGCTACAGCTCCGAGTCTTTGGAATGGAATCATCATACATGGCATCCCTGTGGCTAGACACCTAAAAGGTTTTGAAAATATTTTATAGCAAGAGTTAGTACTCAAAACATTTTAAAAATATTTAGCAAGCGTTTATCACAATATAAAATGCGGTTATTGATTATACATGTTAGGTTCTCGTACACTCTCTTGAGTTACTCACTCCTCATCTTTTGTGCACACCTAAAGTTCTACACTTAGTTTATCTAGCCATACCTCCCAAGCTAACTAAAACCAAAGTAGTCAACTGAACTAACCTGTACCCAAGTTCCAGTACCGCCCATATAGTACAACCGTTTCACTAACATCTCGCGTATGTTAATTAATTCTCAAGTAACATTTCATCTATGTTATTTTTTTTTAAGACTTCCCATTTAGTTTCACTACTAAAATTTCTACCATTCTCACAACTGTTGACATCCCACTTATGTAATTAAGTTTCACTACTTGAATTACTAAATAGATTTTCTCTATCTAAAGGTGCATTTCATAATTAAGTTTCACTACTTAACTTACCAATTCAGTATGTATATTTAAATACATAATACGTATCAATCTACTAACACACGGAAGTAGGATATCATCAAGTATATATATTTCACACACAATATATACTAAATATCAGACATTGTTATTTTGCTCTTTTTATACACGTAAAGGACTCTTGGTTCGGAATGATTCATCGACCCTAAGTAAGAGTTGGTTTGGAATTATCCATCACCCCAACTATTTTTCAAAAATATATATAGACACATATTCTGGTTCGGGACTTTCTCATCGCGACACCAGTTCAAAGTTTGGTTCGGCATTTCTCATCAACCCCAAACATATAATAACTTTATGTTAGTTAGGAATGTCTCATCGACCCTAACATAATTAATTTAGGTATAATACCTCTACCTAAAAGATCACATAATTCAGTAGGTACACGCCCGACCTATTAATCATATACGTACGTAATATTTTAATCTCATATATCTACCGTACAATTTTCGCTTTACGATTTATCTCATTAATCGTATTTATTTGAGTATTCACACAACTCCAAGGGTCCTAGTTACCCTTTACATATAATTTCAGTAGTTATTTCCTACCCTACTGGTCTATTACTTAAATTGAATTTACTTCGCCCCGTAACTCAATTTTTGAAATCCCCGATACTCTACTAAATCGGATTATTCTCCTCGGTCCGTAATCCAAGCCCTACACCCAATGGCCTTATCGGACCTCAACAATATACCTATTGGTCTTATATCACTCCCATATAAGTATAATGTAAATCCTAGAACACTCGTTCATTCCCGAACTCAACGAAGAATTAAACACAAAATTTTCGGGAAACAGCTTGCGTCGATCGATCGACGACTGGGTTCGATCGATCGACATAGTCGATCGATCGATAGTTCGAGATCGATCGATCAATCGAACAGGGACAGACGCAGTTGTCTTCTTCGTTAAGATTTTTCCTCCATTAGCAAACCTTCAAACTCCATTATAGTCCACCAAACTTTGACCCAATGATCCTAACATATTTCCACATATACTAGGACAGTTTCTAACGTGTCAAATACATCAAAACTCCAATTACTTTAAAGAAATAATGAATTAAAATCCAAAATTTCTTGAAACCCTAGTTATGGTGTTCTTCCCATATTATCATTCAAAATCCAGATTTTAATCCGAAAAATCATCAAGTCTAATCTGTATCTTAAACCTCTACATAAGGTAATTCATTCTACATTCGATTCCTATCCCAACATGTATAAATATCATCTTTCTCCAATCAAAATAATGATTTAAACAAAACTATTCAAAAACCCTACACATAGGTATTATAACTTTATAATTTTTGCAATAAACAACTTGCCTTATGATCAATAGGGTCTGATTTCGTGGTTGTTGTTGATGATTGATGATCTTCATCCTTCAATCCTTCTTCCCCAACAAGTTGATAGTGAAAATCCCTTTGAATCTTTCCCAATTCCTTCTTTTTGCCTTAGAAAGTTGTGCCTCTCTTCTCTCTAATGGTATTGGTGTTGTCATGGGTGTTCTAACCCTAATTCCTCTATCATACGGCTGATATAAAGCTCTAAATTTCGTAGGTCTCCATACCCTCTTATGTTAAAAGACCAAAACGCCCCCGAATGGTCTCGATTTAGTCCAAAATTACCCCGTGACTCAACTAGTACCCCCGGGTATACTATTTTGACTAATTTGACCCTTCCGGACTCATCGGTGACCTCTAAATTATAATTTGAGTCACTTAAAAATATTACTCGTTCTCACCCCAACACGGTCTACACGCGTTAAGTAACTATTTACCACTCGCACTAAGTAAATAAAATGAGGCAATATAAATCGGTATCTATCTCTCGATTAATATTCCATAATTACAATCTTTTTTTTTAAACTCTTAAAATTACTACTCTTACGTAATTTAAATTAAGCTGGTATTTTCTCATTTAATTCTCCAATCTAATTAAATGGAATTATTTGGAATATTCAGAAATACGGGGTATTACATACTCCCCCCCTTGCAAAGGAATTTCGTCCTCGAAATTAGGATAAGGCTGGTATTAAGGCTAAGGACCTTAAGTATAATTGCATCCTCTAATACCCAATACCAAATCATAACATCCTAACGGTCGCCCCAAGTACATGACTTGCTTCATTATTAATTCTTATCGCATGTTACCCATGCCGCATATATTATAATTAAGTCTCACTACTTAATTTATCTATAGATTTTTCCCAATCCAACGTTAATTCTTGAAATTAAGTTTCTCCCTACTTAATTTACCCATTCGATGTATATCTCTATATAACATCTAAGTGTCTACTATCACTCATAAGTAGAATATTATAAGGTATATATTTCACACACAATATATACTTTAAGGAAAATTGGTCCGGCAAAAATCATCGGCCCCAATAATCCTATCATTTACATTGGTCCGGGGAATTCCTCGACCCTAAGGTAAATGTAATGCACATGTCGGTTCAGACCTCCCGTCGATACCAATATTTATCATCGATTTGGTTCGGAAAAATCATCGACCTCAAATCGATCCCTCATGTATTGGTCCGGAACATCATCGACCCCAATACAGAGATTAAGCACACTTACTATCGCACATAAGTAGGAAAAATCAATAGGTATATATATATTGTACACATAACATATACTATCAACATTTATTTTATAATCACCCCCTTTCTATAACACTTTTGGGGTCATTGGCTCGGAATTCCACCTCGATCACCAATAGTTATTAATTACTTGTCTCGGGATCACATCTCGAGCACCAATATATGTATATATATCTCATCGCACATGAGTAGACAATTTGTGAGCCATATATTTCACATTTCATATACCCTAAAATGTCACACTCCAATAGAATGTCCTTATATCACGCGTTAAGGACTAAAAGTTCGAAATGTCTCCTCAAACCACACCTCAAAGTACATGTATTGTTCGTAATCGGTACCCACGAACCTAATCCTCATGTACAGTCCATATAGGCACTCACTCTACCTATAAATATGCTCTTATAGGCATACATTCAACCTATGAATTGATCAGTGGGTTTCTCCAAAATTCCACTATCATAAGGGTGTATCATCATTCCTTCTCACTAACCTTGAGTCGTAGGTAACACAACGTACTCAAAATAAAACTTTATCTTTATTCCTTCCTGACCATCTCTCACAGGGTGGAATTTTAGGATTTCATCCTGATTCATAATCATGTAGAGCGGCACCGTGCACTCTCCCTTTTCAACTACATACTAATCCATCTCGGTCACCCCATTTCGCTACCCCCAACGAAATGTTGGCTTAATTATGATTTTCACAACCCATCAATAATTTATAAGTCTGTCTCCTCATTCCATCATTGGAAATGTGGGTTCACTACCACATTCCGGTTGTTCATTTCGAGTCTATCTTGTCTATTAACTAGAGGTGTATCTGGAGACAATCTCACTATGTCTCTCCTCAACATCGCTTCCCACTTACGTCATCTTTCCTCAAGTGGTACTCTATTCCCCTTTCTCTCCGGGTTTATTATACTTTACAATCCGTGCAATCTTTGCAATTGGCGCACTTTTTGGGTTGGTTACTTTATAAGAATCAACATTTTAGTAACACTTAAGTCACTCACAACACTCAGTCAAGTAGCACCTTGCTCTACTTCTTCACCACAGTTAGGTCTCCCATATCAAGAGATAACCTTTGAACGGTTTCCCACCGACTTTCATCCCATAGTATGTGCTGGATCTCTCAGCACATATAATCTTGGATCATCATCTATCTCCCATAACGTTCAACCCATTTCATCGATACGACTTGTTTCCTAATTTTTCCACCGTCGTACAAAAAATTTCCGCACCCCTATATCTCGGATGTCTAAAGAATCCAATTGACTAGGGCGCCCATACACCCTTTTCTCCGTGCACATTTGCAAGAACATTGCAAATGTCGCACCCGTAACATGCTTTTCTTCAACTCCAGTCTAGTCTACACGACGTGACTACAATCTTGTGGGTATTTTCAGTACTCTATAGACCAAAAATCAAACCCTTGTCCACAAAGTCCCACTTATCCCTTCGTGGTGAGGTAAGCCTTTCAGTGTTCCTCCACAACACTACCGGCTCCACTGATGCCCTAGCATCTATCAATGTCTCTTCCCCTGTCGTGCATAAAATTCAGTCGTATTCCCTATCGCAACCGAACTTAAACAAGGGGCTTCTCCCCATGTATTCTTACTGAGCATTGTCGGAACAACACATAGTCAAGATACTCAAATTTCATTCCTCGATAATATGTGAAACCATACCCCAATATTTCTAAAGGAGTCAAGTGGCACTGCGCTTATACTATCACTAAGTCCTTAGCACTAATTACAACAGCGAGCTCGATCTCTCCGCTCAGCAGTCATACGACATACATTGACTCACATCATTTAGGTTCCTACACACCGGAATCAATTACTATGAGACGTTCATAATTCCTGAAGTCTCTCACCTATTGATGAATAATGACAACTCGACCCTCTTTCAGGTGAGGTATCGTCACATACCCCATTCACTCGAGGCTAAAACCCATATACTTCCTTATCCATCGCTCTGGTGGTTCAGATGGTTTCCGGACATAACACGCTGGTCTTCTCCGGAATGCAAAACTTATTAGAGTTATTATTTCCTCAAATAACTTTAAGCTAAAATAAAATGCGTGGCTCTACCAACCACACTAGACATCTTTACGAAAATCCCCTTACTCCAGGCCACACTGACCGGTTTGGGGTATCCCTCCTCTCGGACTTGGTAGCCTCGATTCTGAGCACTATGATCCTGGTTCCCTTAGTTCTACTGACCAACAGGAACGTACTATGGGGCTTAACAGTCCCGACTTAGAATCTAATCATTAAATCCTCTAGTGGGTTTCCACTTATGGCTTTCACCAGCCCCATTACATTCAGTCTTACTCCTTGATTAAATCTTTAAATTCTCTTAGCTCCGCCCACCTAGAGCATTTACCTCAACCTTGTAAGAAGTACCATACTGTCTTCATATACATAAGTCGTTCAAGAAGAGTTTTACCAAAAATTGTGAATTACAACTCGAGAGTCCATTCTCTCAAGTGCTCTTTTTCCCTTATACTTATCTCATCGGTACAAGTTCACTTTAATGGATAAATTTCTATCTCACGATCGGCCTTTACCAGGCTTTTATGTGAGGGGTTCAGGTATTTCCATCCACTTCGCTTTTGAATTATCATTAGAGAACTTTGCGGTTTAACTATGCGTAAGGTCTCTCTATTTGTATACGGACCCTCGGTCCAGATGCGGTGATTGGTATCCCCGCCATGTTGCCTCAAGATTTACTCAAATTTTCACTTCTGAGTATTTCTACTCCATCCTAAATGCCAAAACCTCTGTACGTACTACTTCCATTGGTTAACATGCACAGTCGCCGTTTTATCACATTTTTACGGCTCGTTCTCATCAAATTTTTCTTCAGACCTACTCCCACTATCACTGCATTGGGTGGTCTAGACTAGCATCCCTCTTGCCGTCGCGACACTTGGAAAATGCTTGCTATGCCTCAACAACCCTTGCAGCATTTACTTCCGTTACACGCTAGGAGTGACCTCGACAACGGTCATCTCTCCTATGATTACCATCTTCGAACACTCCATGCTTTATGCCGAGCTCCTCCCTCCTACAGTCCTTCCAACGCCAATGCTGGTTCTACCGCCATGTTCGACGTATCATACCCAATCGAACTCGTATATATAACACTACATTTACTAAATATTAGGAGAACGTAAACTACGTACGTAGAGTAGTACAATAATCCTAAGGTAGGGCTCTATATCAATCAAACGATACGCTGAAAACGTAGTAAGCCGTACAGATCCTATGGACACTAGAACCTGATGCTCTGATACCATCTGTGACACCCCGCCTAATTAAACATCGGGTGATCAGGCCTTTATTAAATTAAAACAGGTTTCTCAAATGGTTCATTCTTAGCATCAATATCGAAAACTTTTTAATTACTAATCCCCTAAGTAAAATTAAACCGGTGCCAAATTTTATCTTTCTTAAAACAGATAAATCAACCATGTGGAACAGAGTACAAACAATCATGTACTATAATTCAAACAACAAAGTAAAAGTACAACAGAACAAAAGTATTACCGAATAAACCATCGGCTAAAAATCCCAAACAACAATAGAATAACCACTAGTCTGAAACTAACATCTGAGACTAATATCGGACCACAAGTCCATGCATAGAAGAGTGTGAGATCCTGTACTAGACCTGAATGAGAGATATCGTCTAGTCAAAATCCTGTAAACATCCACTGTGCTACAGCTCCGAGTCTCTGGAATGGAATCATCATACATGGCATCCCTATGGATGGACACCTAAAAGGTTTTGAAAATATTTTATAGCAAGAGTTAGTACTCAAAACATTTTGAAAATATTTAGCAAGCGTTTATCACAATATAAAATGCGGTTATTGATTACACATGTAAGGTTCTCGTACACTCTCTTGAGTTACTCACCCCTCATCTTTTGTGGACACCTAACGTTCTACATTTAGTTTATCTAGCCATACCTCCCGGCTAACTAAAACCAAAGTAGTCAACTGAACTAACCTGTACCCAAGTTCCAGTACTGCCCATATAGTACAACCGTTTCACTAACATCTCGCGTATGTTAATTAATTCTCAAGTAACATTTCATCTATGTTATTTTTTTTTCAAGACTTCCCATTTAGTTTCACTACTAAAATTTCTACCATTCTCACAATTATTGACATCCCACTTATGTAATTAAGTTTTACTACTTGAATTACTAAATAGATTTTCTCTATCTAAAGGTGCATTTCGTAATTAAGTTTCACTACTTAACTTACCAATTCAGTATGTATCTTTAAATACATAATATGTATCAATCTACTAACACACGGAAGTAGGATATCATCAAGTATATATATTTCACACACAATATATACTAAATATCAGTCATTGTTATTTTTCCCTTTTTATACACGTAAAGGACTCTTGGTTCGGAATGATTCATCGACCCCAAGTAAGAGTTGGTTCGGAATTATCCATCGACCCCAACTATTTTTAAAAAATATATATATACACATATTCTGGTTTGGGACTCTCTCATCGGGACACCAGTTCAAAGTTTGGTTCGGCATTTCTCATCGACCCCAAACATATAATAACTTTATGTTAGTTCGGAATGTCTCATCGACCCTAACATAATTAATTTAGGTATAATATCTCTACCTAAAAGATCACATAATTCAGTAGGTACACACCCGACCTATTAATCATATGCGTACGTAATATTTTAATCTCATATATATACCGTATAATATTCGCTTTACGATTTATCTCATTAATCGTATTTATTTGAGTATTCACACAACTCTAAGGGTCCTAGTTACCCCTTACATATAATTTCAGTAGTTATTTCTTACCCTACTGGTCTATTACTTAAATTGAATTTACTTCGCCCCGTAACTCAATTTTCGAAATCCCCGATACTCTACTAAATCGGATTATTCTCCTCGGTCCGTAATCCAAGCCCTACACCCAATGGCCTTATCGGACCTCAACAATATACCTACTGGTCTTATTCTCACTCCTATATAAGTATAATGTAAATCCTAGAATACTCATTCATTCCCGAACTCAACGAAGAATTAAACACAAAATTTTCGGGAAACAGCTTGCGTCGATCGATCGACGACTGGGTTCGATCGATCGACATAGTCGATCGATCGATAGTTCGAGATCGATCGATCAATCGAACAGGGACAGACGCAGTTGTCTTCTTCGTTAAGATTTTTCCTCCATTAGCAAACCTTCAAACTCCATTATAGTCCACCAAACTTTGACCCAATGATCCTAACATATTTCCACATATACTAGGACAGTTTCTAACGTGTCAAATACATCAAAACTCCAATTACTTTAAAGAAATAATGAATTAAAATCCAAAATTTCTTGAAACCCTAGTTATGGTGTTCTTCCCATATTATCATTCAAAATCCAGATTTTAATTCGAAAAATCATCAAGTCTAATCTGAATCTAAAACCTCTACATAAGGTAATTCATTCTACATGCGATTCCTATCCCAACATGTATAAATTTCATCTTTCTCCAATCAAAATAATGATTTAAACAAAACTATTCAAAAATCCTACACATGGGTATTATAACTTTATAATTTTTGCAATAAACAACTTGCCTTATGATCAGTAGGGTCTGATTTCGTGGTTGTTGTTGATGATTGATGATCTTCATCCTTCAATCCTTCTTCCCCAACAAGTTGATAGTGAAAATCCCTTTGAATCTTTCCCAAATCCTTCTTTTTGCCTTAGAAAGTTGTGCCTCTCTTCTCTCTAATGGTATTGGTGTTGTCATGGGTGTTCTAACCCTAATTCCTCTATCATACGGCTGATATAAAGCTCTAAATTTCGTAGGTCTCCATACCCTCTTATGTTAAAAGATCAAAACGCCCCCGAATGGTCTCGGTTTAGTCCAAAATTACCCCGGGACTCAACTAGTACCCCCGGGTATACTATTTTGACTAATTTGACCCTTCCGGACTCATCGGTGACCTCTAAATTATCATTTGAGTCACTTAAAAAATATTACTCGTTCTCACCCCAACACGGTCTACGCGCGTTAAGTAACTATTTACCACTCGCACTAAGTAAATAAAATGAGGCAATATAAATCGGTATCTATCTCTCGATTAATATTCCATAATTACAATCTTTTTTTTTAAACTCTTAAAATTACTACTCTTACGTAATTTAAATTAAGCTGGTATTTTCTCATTTAATTCTCCAATCTAATTAAATGGAATTATTTGGAATATTCAGAAATACGGGGTATTACAGTGTACTGAGAGAGGCATTAGGTTAATGGAGTCTGAATTCAAATAATCCAATGATCAAACTCATAATTTGTATGATAGTGAAGATTTAGCATCCAACATGGGTGAGATTGTATATTTTCATACCAAGATGCTATGACCTACTATGAAGCATTGCGGACAATAGATGAGGAGATATGCCATTGAGAAGCTTGAATACAAGCAGAAGAAGAATGACAACTTGAAGATTATATTTGTGTACAAAGACTCCAAATATTCTTGGAGGGTTTTTGGTAGTTACAAAGAGGGTTATAGAATGGTCCCAAAAATACAAAATCAAATTCTAAAGATGAACCCAGGTAATGTTGTAGAATGGTATAGGTCTTTATTAATCAGTCCTTTTTTCAATTTGTATTGAATTCAAAGCTTCATTAGATAGCTTCATCAATGGTTGTAGACCAATTCTTGGATTGGATGGAGCATTCCTAAAGGGTAAGTATGGTGCTGTGGTTCCTTATATAGTGCCCCTAAATGGAAATAATGGCTTGTTCCCCATTGGAATATTTGTTTATTAGTCTGAGTGCTTTGATGCATGGAAAGAATTTCTAAGGACCCTTGCACCCCATTTGAAGAAGCATAGGCTACCCCTAATATTCATGTCAGACGTACAAAGAGGGTTGATAGATGTTGTGAAGGATATGTTTGGAGAGTTACGCCATAGATACTGCTTCAGATATATGTATAAGAACTTCAAAATAGTGGATTTAAAGGTTCTCACTTGGAAATGTTAACTTGTGGATCTGAAAGAGCATACAAGATTGAGGATCATGAACAATGGATGGGACAACTGGCTAAAGAAAGTCCTAATAGAATGGTGTGGCTTGACTAAGAGGAGAAAAGTTAATGGGCTAGAGCATACTTTGATTTCACCTCAAAGTGTGAACACATCATAAATAATTTTTCAGAATCATCTGACAAAATGATTATATCATTAAGATTACTCCCACTTATCAAACTTGTTGATAAGTACCAAATATTGGTGATGTCTATCATGTACAAAAGAAGGACAGAAGCAGAAACCCTTCAATACACTCAACTTGTAACTAAGGTGGAGGAAATTTTGAGAAAACACAAGAAATATTACAACAAATTCACAACCCAAGGTTCCAATGAGTTTCTATATGTGGTTCTCAATAGTCAAGAGAAAACATCAAACTTAGATCTTCAAAATAGTACTTGAACATTTAAGGAACAGAAAATGACAGGCATCCTATGTGTGCATGCCACAGTAGTTATACTGCCAAAGAGAGATCCATGGGATATGTAAGTTTATATTTGATTGCATATGTGCATATTTGATTATTAGTGTGTATCTTTGATTTCATATGTGTATATTTGATTTCATATTTTGTCTTTGATTGCAAGTATTGCAACCAATTATTTATTATGAAAGCTTATAAGGCTACATATGCAGGTTATGTCCACCCAATAGATGATTCAAGATTTTATCCACAGCCTGAGCACAAAGTGGAATCACCACCACTCACAAGGCCTCCTGGAAGACCAAGGACTCAGAGGAAAAGGGAAAAGGAGAAGAAAGTCCAAGAAATATGTAAAATGTGGGGAATATGGGCACAATAAAATGACTTGAAAGAGAAATCCTTAAATTGATGAAAGAGAAAGGAAAGTAAGACAAATATTTAAAAAAAGGGGACCAAATAATCAAAACCATTATCAAGGATACTAAGTTACAACTCAAGGATCTTAGGTTACAAAGCCTCAACTAGTCGTCCCTCCAATTCCAAAGTCTATGAAGACAAGACTTGGCCTTAGAGGAGGCAGAAAGAAGAACAAAACAGCAGTCCCTCCTAAATTTCCCATGCCAGCAGTTGACAACTAAGTTGTTATTATCTACTTTTGGATTTTAACTTGTTTTGGATGTTATTATCTACTTTTAGATGCTAACTGGATGTTATTAAGTTGGATTTTAACTTATTTTGGGTTGTTATGTAATGTGGATGCTAAGTTGTTATGTACTTTTGGACGCTAAGTTCTTAATGAATGTTATTGGATGTTGACTTGTTTTTGTTGTCTACAAAGTGTTGGATATACAATTGAATGGAAGTCAAAATGAAACCATCTAAATATCATTAAAACCATTGATATCCTTACATAAATTATGAAATCAAACATTAAAATTCACACTACTTTTAAAACCATTACATAAATCATCTAATGCCACTTCCAACTTCACTTTCAATTTCATATTTGGATGTTTTTCTTTAGCGGTGTCCAACCACTCGAAACTACCACAATCAACACATTTGAGAAAAAAAAATCAGTAACTCCATTCTTTCCTAGACGTCCATAAATTTCTTGGGGTAGTCCAATCTTTTGAACACTTCGTATTCTTCCACGGATAATGGTTCAACAAATGCCCTTCTTCTCCACATTGAAAACATACGTCTTTCTTCACATCTTATTGTGTTTGATTTTTTTATAATGACGGACAAAATTTGGCTACATGGCCACTTTCATCGCAAAGTTGGAGTATTACTTACAAAATATAAAATAGAGTACAAATTAATAATTGAAATTAATAAATTAGCAAAAAAATAATAAATTAACATTGTAGGATGAAGTTGAGCATCCCCCCATGTTGGTGACAAAAAGAATGGCAGGCTGGGGGTTAAATAGAAAGGCTGCGTAACGGCTAGTAATACCCAACAGTAAGGAGGGATAATCTGGGAATAAAAAGTTATAAAAATTAGTGGGTTAACGGCTGAATGGACCGAATGTTAAAAATGGGGACCAAATCTTAACAAAGTCAATTTTGGGGGTGTTAACTCATTATAGGGAATTAAATGGGGGTCAAACCTTAAATGACTCTAAAAAATATTTGAGTGACTATTTAGTATATGCCCCATTTATTATTTGATTTGTTATAATGCTTCAGCTTTCTCTCTCTTAAGTTTTTTCCCTCTTTGAGCTTCTGCCCTTTCTCTCATTTGCTCCTTCCTCCAAATAGCCAGTGTGGTATCATTATAAACTTCGTCCTCTACCTCTCCCAATTATGGACACTAATCCCCACTTCATTACAATTCTGAATCAAATAAATGCCATTCTTTAAACCTTTATCCATCCATCCCCTCCCTCTTAAATATGCCAAATATTCTAGATGGAAAAATCCTCTCCCTAGACCTCTCAATAAGCAACGAGTTAAAATATCATCCGAAATGCGTGGAAAACCTGTAAACCATACAAGATGTCAAAAATATCAGAAAATTTATAGTTTTTTTATTTCGAAGAAAAATCAGACTTAGAGAAAATTTTGAATTTGGATCCTTGGTCCATTATGAACGCAGTGGGAACCAAACAAAGCGCTTGACGAAGTGTGATTTGATGAGATTCATATTTGGGTAAGAGTTTTGGGGCTTTCACTAAATACGTTTAGTCAAGCCATTGGCTATAAAATTGGTTCTACTATTGGGAATCCCATCAAAGTTTATATAAAGGAAAATCAATATTCATAATCATACATGAGAATCAGAGTCTCTTTTAAAGTTGAAAACCCCGTATCTATTGGTTTTTGGCTCGAAAGAAATGGGAAACCCCAAAATTGGATTAGTTTTTCCTATGAAAATTTGGATGATTTCTATTACACATGCGGGGTAATTGGTCATGATAGTGAAGATTGCAATATTTCTGACTTGGAGAAAGAAAAAGATCGAATTTCCCCTTCGTTTAGGCCATGGGTGAGATCAAATCAAATTACGGGGAAAAAATTAGCATACTAAGGTTGCATTTATTTTTTTGTCTAAATCTGAAGTCTGAAGTCTGAAGCTTGAATCTGGAAAGGTTGTTTGTTTACTGCCTGAATGAAACTTCTGAATGTACAATGTTTGTTTGAAGATTTATGTCTGAAATCTGAATACAGCTTATTTGGACCATTTTACCCTTATATTTATTTTATAAATAAAACGTATATTTAAAATATCCATGACCATAAATTACAAACAATATGCAATTTAATATGTAAATGATACTAGGCATTCCAAGTAGTAGGGAATTTGCGTATTATAAAATGTTTACAAATATGTAAAAACTGACTTAGTAGCTATTAAAAGTCATAAAATATTAATAAGGATGAACTATAAATCATAATCTCTACTGAATAATTGACCTGCAATTTGATCACGTAAATTAATCATTTATTGTTGTGGTGCTCGTCCAAATTTTTTATCATAACTTGGTGGAGCTTATGCTTGTTCACTATCAACTGAATCCTCGATCAGCAAGTTCACATCATCATCTTCATATATCTGAAACAACGGATCATTAAGTGATACTCAACGAAGGAAGTTATGTGTTTCCATGCATGCCACAACAATGTGTACTTGAATTCAAAAACTATAAAGAGGCATTCTATGAAATATCGCGAATCTATTCTTTAAAGCAGAGAATGTCCTATCAATCACATTTCTTAATCTAGCATCTCCATTTCCAGAGGCTTGTTTATAAACTTTTTTTGTGTTAGGGTACTTCTGTTGAGTGCAATCAAATTAAGAATAAAATGTTAAACTAATATCTAGATTATGATGAATTACTATATAAACAAAAGAAATATTTAATTCTTACCTTTATAATGTCATCCCAAACGTCATTTGGCCAATTGAAAGTCCTTGTTTCTATATTGTACCCATGACCAATCCTATTCACAAGCACTCTCCGAGGGGAATAAGATTTTCGAAGATAGTCCCACTGGTTCTTTAATTGTTTTTGATCAAATTCGCGATTATATTTTGTTTTCAGTTCCTGGATGATCTTATTCCATGACACAGTCTTCAACGAAGTTTCACTATACCCTTCCCTGCTAACTTTTTTTAGACACATATCTATAAAATCTTTGCCTAAACTAGTGCCAGCAAATTTCGACCATGGAATTACTTTCGATTCTTTTGGAGCCATCTCTAAAATTATTTAAAGTAATTAGGTTATTGGATGAAAGAAAGAAATTATAAAAACCAAAAAAGATGTTCAATTATAAAAAACAAACAGATGTTTATAATTACTCGGCCGTTAATTTAAAGCAATTAGATTATTTGGTGAAAAAAAGTTATAAAAAACAAACAAGATGTTTAATTATAAAAAGAATGTTTATTAAAATAACATATCGCTAATTTTATTTATTTTAAAAACAAGATATTTATTAAACAAATAGACAATTTAGTGCATGAAATGTTTTATAATGTTGGTGAGCAAGCCTAATAAAAATTCTTTACAATAAAGATAGAGCGACTTGGGTTATGCACATAAAATCCAAACATAATGATGTGGTGATGCCACATCATTCACACACCACTTATTTTTCTAGATGTGGCATTTACACATCATTAAGATACACACTTTTTTTTGTTGCGTCACCCTACAAATTCATTTTTTTCTCAAAATATAATTTTTAAATTAAAAAAAAATTAGTCCAATAAAAAAAATATGTATATGTTAAAATTATATGTGTTAAAATACAACAAGACAAGACATGAAATCGTATTTTTTACTTACCACGAATCAATTAAAAAATTACATAATGCGATTATGAATCTTTTAACTTTTAACTAATAGTTTCATGATCCAAAAAAACGCAACGTGGCATGAAGTCATATTTTTTTACATACCGCTGGCGCGGAACATTTTTAACTATTTTAAAAATAATCTTTTTACCATTTAAAAAAATGGTCAACGCCAGCGGTATGTATGGGCAATCTGACCACCGATACATACCGCTGGCACGGCCCAACATATTAGAAAAAATGGTCCGTTCAGCGGCATGAAAAAAATACGACTCCATGCCACGTCCCGTTTTTTTGGATCGTGATCTGGTTAGTTAAAAAATAAAAGATTCATAATCACATTGTGTAATTTTTTAATTGATTTGTGCTATGTAAACAAATACATATATTTTTTTAATTGGACTATTTTTTTAACTTAAAAATTATATTTTGGGGAAAAATGAATTTATACGGTGACAAAATAAAAAAGTGCTTATCTTAATGATGTGGCAAGTGCCACATCATTACAAAAGAAAAACAGATTTCGAAGATTGACATTAATGGTGTGGCATGCATGACTAGATAAGTCACAATGAAGTGTGCCTTTTTTAACAGACACACATGTGATGAGAGAGTACAGGGTAGCTAAGCATATGTAAACATATGTCAAATCTTGGCTTATGTCATAAAGTTTATTTTCATATCTTGTCTTCATTCACTGATATGAAAATAAAATCCACGGTTCCTTTCATGTCTTGGCTTTTTAGTTCATAGAAGTTTATGACATATGTCCACTGCTATTTGACATATGCTGACATATGTCGACTCCTCTCCTCTAATAAATAAAAGATGTCACTTCCCTTCTCTTATAAGAGTTATATACATCTTTCTCCAGTTAAATATACACATAGAGGATACTTCATTCATTATTTACACATCACATGTATTTTATCTCTTCTAAATATATACATCGCCAGCTATTTTAAAAGTATAATGATATGAATTTCACAGAGGCATAAGAGAACAAGAAAGCTTATAGAAAAAAGGAGGAAGAAGAAGAAGAAGAAGAAGAAGAAGAAGAAGAAGAAGAAGAAATGTTAGAAAAAAGGAAAAAGAAGAAGGAAGGAAGAATATACCTATTGAAGATTGTGGAGCTGTCAAATTCTTCTATGCATTTTTTTGTGTATTTCTGTGACTATACATATATTTTGTTTAGAAAGAGTTTTATTGTGTCTAGAACTCTTTATTATCTTTTATTTTGACACGATTCATGATATGGGTTATCTCTACCACTGTGATTTCAAATAAATAATAAGGGTATTATTAGAAACATATTTCAATTCGTATTTCAGTTTCTGGATTGAGTGGCTTTAGAACCTCTGAATCACTATGAGGACAATATTATCGTTACTATTTGAAATGTCTCGAAAACAAACGTATTTTTTCTACCTCTAAAATCTGAATGGCTTAAATTCATACTTTAGCGGTGCAAACAAATGGGCCCTAAAGTTAGTCCTCCCAATCTAAAAACCAACAATATCCTTTCCCAAGTGGCGCATGAGCGTGAAAATTTAGCTCCGAATCAATGTGTGTCTCTTTTATCCGATCAAAAAAATATCCCAATCCCAGTATCCAGATACTATTATAAAACACTTATTCGTATGACAGAGAATCCATAGCTATGAATTCTTATCCCATCTCAGTCAAACCTAAGCTCACACCAGCCTCAAGTTTAGTTCCCCCTTTTGTAACCCCCTGAACCAAATGGTTTTATCTCAATGCAACCAGAATTCACCTTTTCCAAATGATATCTCTATTGTTAATTTGGATATTAGTTACTCTCTCCCACCTAAAACTTTACACATCCCATCCTCCACTTACCTACCCAACTAAAGCTCCATACACCCAAACTCAAGTCATGATCCCATTCCTAATATGACACCCATTAATGAATTCAAGACCAATTAGCTTGCCTCTAACCTTAATCCACCACTATTATTATCCAAGCCCAAAGTATACCATCCCACACCACCTCCCCCTCCTCCATCACCACTTTGCCCCTATTTTTCCCCGATATTACCATCCACCTTCCTCTACATGTTCATCCTCAAGCCCTGCTCCCCTCCCCCCCCCCCCCCCCCACAATCCTCTTCCTCTCCCTCACATTTCCTAAATTTTAACCTATCTAACATCGTGGAAAATGAGATACTTTGAGTCCCCACCAAAGAATGATTAACTTAGTTAATCTGGTGCCTAATAGACAAAGAAGGAATATAAATATCACTCTAGGTAGTTCCCTCGAATATCCTCCACCGACGTGACTAAAAGTATCTAGCTCGAAGATTAAAGTCACTCGAATGACTATAGTTTGTAATATGAAACATAATGTATTTTATCATATACTTTATCTTACGATATATCGCGAGCGATGTTGTTCGGTATCCACGAGAGACCATGTCTAGTAGTACATGGGAGAGCTAACATTATATATTGGCCCACATACTCCTGGGAACCTGGCAGGGACATGGTCAGGAAGATTGGGCTCAAGGCATCGTTGGGAATATAATAACCAACCCTCTTATCACACTTGGGCAAAACTTCATCCAATATATGTGGTTACCACAACTTCTACTCACTCGAGGGAACCTCCTCTAGGTACCTCAACCTTGCATCCTTGGCCTAATGATAGTTTAGCCAACAAACAGAAGACTAAACACTTGAATACTTATCATCCGAGCAACCTCAAACCAAACACCATTCGTTTGGCTAATGTGATCACACGCGTAGTGGTATTCACCCACTTGCTGACGTCATAACATCTGGCATTTAGGGACTCGAAATTACAGCACTCAAGTGGGTTTATCCTTAGGATGGCAGGCCTAGTCTACCAAACCTGACCTCTTATCCGTTCTAAGATAATCCTCTGAGATGCCATGTCACGTCCCTCATTAATGATCACCATGCATCCAACTGATTAAGTAGTTTCCCTCTAGATTATAAGATCTGGTGCATTTAATGCAATATATCCCACATTAATAAAGAGGCACTTGTGAATTTAATGTTGTAAATCACATTAAACACCAGCAAGTTTACTCGAGTGACCTTGCCTCCGTATAAATACACCAACTAAATAGTTTATAACGACAGCATTCTGAACCTATAATGGCTGCCTAATTTCTTTCATACACGAGAGCTCTTATAACGACGTTCGTCCCACACTCATTTAATACTCGTATCATTGAGCATTAACCAGACCGAAAGTTCCTGCCTTACCTTTGTTGTGCCCAGAGTGCTTACTCTTTTTCCCTCCAACCAAGTTACCTGTTAGTCCCATCTATTTATTATACTTGTAGTGCATTCATGGTGTAGGAATATCATTCAATAAAAGTCTGAATATTGGATCTCATTGCCCCCTTTCACCTGTATTTATTGGTAATATTTAATAATGTCATGTGCATTAATCCCGGTCTCGATAAGGGGTTACGCCTCGCTTGATACTAACTGTATTCCAAGAACCCACATCTTATATTTGGCAACTCTGCTGGGGAGGTATTCTCGTTTGAAAAATATTCCAGAGGATAACACTGCCAGGATTATTGATTTTGATGCCATATAGCATGAGGAAGTGGCAGACCACTTTGTGTTACCTGAGAGAGTGAGAATAGCATGAACAGATCCTAGTGCATCTATTACCGGTGTGACTAAAATGACATACGTACAGGAAGGAATGGGCCCAGCATAAATGATGGGGCTCATAGGTTTATTTGTAAAGTTTATCTAGACTCCGGCAGCCTAAGCAATATTGGAAGTTCCTGGGGGAGTGAGCTCTTTCAATACACTACCAGCAGGAATAGTTGCTCTTACTATTACACGGGGAGTTACCACACCTACTTTCAGTGGTGTTCCTCCCACTGCTCCGCCAACCTTGGGCAATGTTCCTCCCACTATTATCCCGCTTATCTTCACAGGGCTAGTGGTTTAAGACTTTGGAACAACTTAAGCAGCTCAGGCCACGACTAGTGGCATGGGAAAAAGCATATCACCCACACCAACGACGCCAACAGTGGCAATAGTGCAGCCAACCAGCTCTCCACCGTCCAGCTTGGAGGAAATGAAGGAGTTGCTGAAGTTCATAGCAGTATCCAAAATAAGAGAAAAATTTTCGGTGTATGATGACTTCCATACTCCATACTCGGAGGAATATAACAATGAGCCTTACCCAGAAGGGTATATTCCAACAATCTTCGAGAAGTACATGGGGAAGGGTTCCAACCCTAAGGAGCACGTGAAAAGGTTTATTGAAATCCTTGGGGCCCATTACAACGACAAAAGACTAAGGCTAAGGGAATTTTCAAAATCCTTGACAGAGAAAACCTACACTTGGTATTCTCATTTAACTCTAGGTAGCGTAGCCAGTTGGAGGAGCTGCACGTTTTTTTCATACAAAAGTTCTTTTTGGCTGAGGACGATTCCACACTCACACAACTAGAGCATGAGAAATAAAATCCAGGAGAAGACATGGTTGCCTATATAGGAGATTCCGTGAGCCCTCTCTAGATGTGAGAGAATAAACTCAAGTGGATAAACTATTATAAGTCTGTGCAGAAAGGTTGTTTTCAGAATACATCTTCCATTTGATCAATGAAACACGAGAGGACACGTTTGTAGCATTCTTGAA
Organism: Sambucus nigra; assembly: GCA_949130495.1. Classification (NCBI taxonomy): domain Eukaryota; kingdom Viridiplantae; phylum Streptophyta; class Magnoliopsida; order Dipsacales; family Adoxaceae; genus Sambucus; species Sambucus nigra. Next base: position 171,266,286 of record OX422214.1, on the reverse strand, counting down.
AGCAGCAAGGAATATTGCCCTGGTAGTAAAACCCACACCACCGCCCCCTGCCTTGGAAAGTTTGTTGTTAAGGCCATCAGTTGCCTCGGGGATGGGAATACCCTCGATGGTGCATTATGCTGACGATGGAGGAAATGGAGAGGGCAGCGTTGGTCGAGGAAGAAAGGGACAAGGCAGCAAGAGAAGATTTGAAAGAGAGGAGGATCATCCCGAGCTACCTTATACAGTGGAGAAAACCTTGAAATTATATAATCTCATAGTTCATGACAATTTCTGCAGACCGCTCAATGTCAGCACGATGCAACTCACTCGAGAGGACATGGAGAAGCCTCACTATTGTGCACTTCACAATAGAGTGAACCACCCAACTAAGGTGTGTTTTTTGCTAAGAAGTTTGATCAACCATCACGTGAAGAATGGAGACATCCAACTGCCCCAAGAAAATGTAAATGATAATCCTTTACCAACTCACGGGGCCCATATGGCCTGCACTTTTAATGAAGAGGTTGAACAGCTGATGAGAGAGCAGTGGTTCGAAGAGAATGACTTTGAAGAATCCCTGGCAAAATGCACCCTCTATCTAGCTCAACTCCAATTGGAGGATGAAACAGATAAAGGAGATGAAAAGTATGACTTCATAGAGGTACTATGTAGGAAGATGTGAGCCTGCTCCCTAGAGATGGTAAATGTTGTGATAGACTATGATGAGGCTATGTACGGAGGCATAGATGAAGTCTATAAACTTGAAGAAGAACAAACAGACCCCTGGATAGAATGTGCGACGGTTGCCCGCTCGTAGAAATTTGATTAGTTTTTCGATCAGGTTAGGCTCCCCGAGCACTCATGATTAGAGGTTACGTGAGCCATCTTGGAAATATCAAAGAATAATATGGTGCCATATTTGAAGTGGAAGGGGCCCATGGCCAAGCTCGTAAGAAGGTATCTCTCTGAGGTCACGTTCTCAAAGGCTGATAGATCATTCAGGTACCTCCAAAACAGACCCTTGTATGGTACAGCATCCGTGAATGATTATGTTTTCTCTCGTGTTCTATTGAATAGGGGAGTATACATCAATATAATGCCTATCGAATCATTTTATGCCACTGGTTTATCTGAGACAAGGATATTTCCACATTCATTGGCAATATCGAGTTACGATAATCAGTTTTCCAAATCTGTGGGGATGTCAGTGTGGGCATAATAATGGGGAACATCACCTCCCATATTCAATATCATATTATGGACTATGAGGCATCATACCAACTTCTAGTTGGCAAGGTGTGGATGCACAACCATGGGTTGGTACCCTCTACCTACCATCAATGCTCTAAGGCAAATGTAAGTCCAAGGAAGTGGTGATTCACGCTTCCAAAAAGCCTTTTGCAAAGGAATAAGCACATCTGATAGACGTTGCTTTCTACATAGAGCTAACAGAAGAATCCATGATGATAGCAAGGTATACTGGGGGAACAAGGGTCCTGACTACTTGAGTGAGGGTGCGAGCACCCGCTCGAGCGGTGGTGGCATACGAAGAAGAGCGTGATCTGGATGCAGTAAGCCCCCCTAGCCTATCGAGGGATCTATGGGATCGAATGACACCACGCATTGACCCAATCGAACACCAAGTCTAGACTCAGAGCATCCTCAGCAGGCACACCACGAGATAGTTGGACAAGACTCGTGAGAAGAGTCCTTATAAAAAAGAGGCCTCCCGATAGTGTAAGAGGGTAGTTTTTCCTAATGGCCAAATTATATACAAGTTATAAAGGTGTGAGCGGGAAGCTAAAGGTCTAGATAATGAGGCTGACTCGGTTTATGAATGCTTCCTAGTGGACAACTAGGGGCAGTGTTTGGTGATTGATAATTCTGGGGTCCAGGAGTTTATAGAGGAAATAAAATAGGAACTTGAGTACGTGAAGGATAAACCCAAGCCGCAAATCAAGAAGTTGGAGAAAATAAACTTGTCCAAAGAACGTGATGATCCTAACCCTATCTTTATCTCGAAGGACCTGGAAGGGGTGCCTCTAGGGGAGTTGATCAAGTTGTCACTATAGTTCAAATATGTCTTCGTATGGAAGTACACCGAGATGCTCAAGGTGGATAAGGAGGTGAGCAGTCACAAGTTGAATGTTTTACCGTCAGCCATCCCGATAGCATGCCAGCCGAACGTATAAGGAAGAATTATATTTGAAGATCAAAGAGGAGGTTCAAAGGTTGCTTACAAAAACTTCATAATTCCAATCTAGAATCCGATCTGGATTTCTAGTATTGTGCCTGTGGGAAAGAAGGACAAGAGCCAGATCAGAATCTCCATGGATTTCAAGGACTTGAATCGAGCGTGCCCAAAGGATGAGTTCCCACTACCTTCCATAGATAGCTTGATCGATGGAACTGCAGGCCACGAGATGTACAATTTCATGTATGGATATGTAGGGTACAATCATATAAAGATGGATCCAACTGATGCAGAGAAGATAGTTTTTCTAACGTCGTTGGGTAATTTCATGTACACGATTATGCCCTTTAGATTGAAGAATGCGAGGGCCACTTACCAAAGAACAATGTTGGTTATCTTCCATGATCTCTTCCATGAGATCGTGTAATTTTACATTGATGATCTCGTAATCAAGTCCAAAAATAAGGGATCTCACTTAGATGACTTGAGGAGGGTGTTCACCCGATGCAGGAAATACAAGCTAAAGATGAACCCCCTTAAATGTGCGTTCGGGGTCATAAGTGGAAGTTCCTGGGGTTTATGGTAAATTGATAAGGATTTCAGATGGAATTGGATAAACATCGTGCCATTCTCGATATGCCAAGACCGAAGTCATCAAGAGAGCTAAAGAGTTTCCTAGGAAAAGTCTCCTACTTGAGGAGGTTTATCATGGAGCTGGCCGAGGTAATGCACTTTCTGATGGAGTTATTAAGAAAGGGAACTAAATTCGCATGGGAACCGACGCATCAGGTTGCCATGGACAAGTTGAAAATACTCCTTACTTCTCCTCAGACAATGATCTCCCTGAAGCCAAGTATCCCTTTACGTTTATATCTCACATCTACTGAACAATCTATTGGTGTGTTATTGGCCTAAGAGATGGATGGTATAGAAAAACTTGTTTATTACTTGAGTAGAATTATACATGGGCCAGAGGCCATATATACCATAATGGAGAGGCATTATTTAGCCCTTGTATTTGTAGCACAAAAACTTAGGCACTACTTACTGTCATTCACAGTCCACATTATCACTAGATTTGATCCTGTAAAGTTTTTACTTGCTAGAACTGTATTAATACGCAGGGTAGCCCTATGGTTCCTAATCCTCTCGGAGTATGATCTTAAATGCGTAGTCCCTCGAGCTATCAAGAGCCAGGCTTATGCAGATTTGCTAGTTATCTTCCCATCTGGGACATTCGAGCCACTCGTGGAGGAGCTTTCGGGTGAAGATCTTCAGGCCAACTTTATAGCAACCAGTCTGGATGAGTGGTGCATGGAGTTCGATGGTTCTTGGATTGAAAATAAAAGGGGAGTTGGTGTCATCCTGAGAGAGAACAGTGAAGAGATTCGATTATCCTTCAAGATGGAATTCGAATGTTCGAGCAACGAAGATGTATATGAGGCGCAGGTATTAGGGTTGCTTGAGGCCCTTAGAAGGGGTATCCAAGTCCTAAAAATAAAAAGGGACTCCAACCTAGTGGTGAATCAGGTAGCAGGTGAGTTCTATTTGAATAAAATGAGCCTGGTGACCTACCATACAATCATACAGAGGTTACTTGGGCAGTTTGAAGTAGTAAAAAACAAAAGACATTCCCGAACGATGAATCGGCATGCTGATGCTTATACTACCATTGCTCAAAAGACTGTCTTTGAAGGAGAGTCAACAGTCGTTCGAATCATAAAGAGGATATGTACCTCGACCATGTTGGAGATGCTACCCACAAATGACAAGGATAATTGGAGAGGTGAAATTAGAAAGCAATTGGAAAGATCTGAAGGCCCACTGATCCTAGTTGACCTAGCACAGTATTTCATTACCAGGGGAAACTTATATTACAAAAATAAAGGAGGATGGTTATCCATATGTGTAGACCCCGAAGAAGCCAATAAAAGGATGATCGAAGTGCACAAAGATAGCTATGAAACCACTGATATCCCCTTGTACAAGATAATCCAACGGGCAGGTTATTTTTGGCCTTCGATGTGGCAAGACTCTGCGATAATGCAAAGAGATTGTGAGAAGTGTCATTTGTTCTACCAAGCAGTAGAATGCAACTTCATCGATTACCCCAAGACTGGAGACAGTCGTACATGGACCTGTGGGTAGATGGAGTAATGCCAACAGATAAAGAAGATGCTATGAAGGTGAAAATATGAGCACCTAGGTATTGTGTCCAATAAGGGCAGTTGTATCGATGAGGCTATCATGACAGACCTCTAAGGTGCATCAGGGGGAAGAAGCTGATGAAATCCCACGAGCCAGGACACATTGGAGGAGACGAACTCTACGGTCAACTCATGACCTTGTGATACTATTGGCCTACAATGGATAAAGACTCGACAAAGTTTGTTCGCAAATGCAAAGCTTGTCAACTGCATGAAAATATGATCCACGCTCCTTCAATGGATTTGTATTCTCTCTACGCCTTTTTCATTTCACACATGGGCGTTCGATCTAGTAGGGTCAATAAATCCTTCTTTCAAAGGAAAGATTTAGATACTGGTCCCCACTGAATGTTTCACCAAGTGGGACGAAGCCTTACCACTCAAGAGGGCCACAACGAGGGTAGTGACTCAATTTATAAAAGAGTGCATCATTTGTCAATTCGGCATCTTGAAAGTGTTCATATCAGATAACGGCACCCCTTTTATGAATAATGAAGTGAGCCTGCTAACAGATAAGTACTCCATCCACCATTAGTCGACAGTAGCATACTCGAAGTGCAACGGGCAGGCAGAAGCCATTAATAAGACTTTGGTGAATATATTGGCAAAATTATAACAAGATTTTTTATGCACATGGGATGACAAAATCCCCAAAGTACTATGGGCCTATCGAATAAAAAAGAAGAAACCTAAAGGGTATACTCCATTTTCATTAGTCTTTGGGGCAGAAGTTGTTTTACTAGTTGAGCTTGAGGTACCTTTCGCCCGCTATAACTTATGAAGTACCACGCTCCCTCATAGCCAGCACGTGCAACTGGAAAACTGGAAGAGCATAGGGACAATGCTATGAGACATTTTGAGATGTATATAAAGCAGTTATCCAGATTCTATGACTAAATTGTGAGGCCGACGAAGTTCAAAGAAGGGTATCTAATCCTAAAAGCATCCACGAGACACATCAGGGGTTTGTCATTGCCAAAGTTTGAAGCCAATTAGGAGGGACCCTATGTGGTTCGAGCAGCTCATGATTCAAGCTACTAAAAGATATTCAAAGTGGAAGACGATGTTACTTTCAAAATAAACAACAAGTGGTTGAAAATTTATCATGTTTGAATGTATGTTTTGCCAATACTTCAGTTTATTGCAATATGCTTTCCTAATACTTATTTAGGAGGATGTCCCTTACAAATGATTGGGACTACTTGTTTAACGCGGTTTTAAGTGATATTTGGTTTAAAGATGTCACTCCATTGTTCTTTCGTGTTAGTTATTCTCCTTATTATGCATAATGCGACTTACATTAATGTAATAGATCAGCCAATATTAAAACAAGATAGAAAGGAAATAAATAAAATGCCATAAAGTTTATTTGAATAAAGAAGTACTAGGATCACATGCCAAAGAGAATCAAAAATAACAATCTTTGAGACATTTAAACGGAGGAATTAAACAAAAGCTGTTAAGGGGCATCAATGATAAAGCGAAGGTTGGCTGAGCCAAAAAATTGATGATAATGTAGAGGTAGAATCTTCTCGAGGCTACTTTGGTCAGAGATAAGATCAGCCAGATCCTTTTGGCGAAGCTCCCTCCTCTGGTGAACATTCTCCAGGTTCTGCTCCTTCTTAAGTAACCCAAATTTTTCTCGAGCAACAGCTTCTCGCGCTTCATGTACTTCCTGCTCAGACATAAGTAGTTCGGTTTCCAAGCCTACAAGTTCCTCCGAGATAAGCACCTGGGAACGATGAGAAATCTGCAATTGATGATAAAGAGCATGTAGATCTGCCTTCTTAAAATTGCGCAGTAGCTTCACTAACCAGGCCAGTGAAAACCCATCATTAATAAGCACGTTGACCTCCCCAATAGCATTTTAATTGCATCAGAGTTGATACACTCCAGCGGAGTATTGAAGATTTCCTCTAAAATATTAAAGAGCCTAAGAAGTTGTCAAGCCATCATCACAGGTATAGGTTGAAGGCTACAAAAAGTAAAAGTTAAGGGAAATATGAATAATAGTTGCTCAATCAACGCATGGGTGCCTTCAGTAAATAAATGGGAGAAATTGATAAAAATCTACTTACCGTCAAGTGGGTGGACGTTGAAAATGCTATCACTCGTGGAGGGGAGTCTAGTGTGCGAATCACTATCCTGGGATCTAGAAGCAATCTCCTCGTGCATCCCACCAACACTGGGTTACATTCCTTGAACCTGTATGCTAGGGGCCTCGCCCATGGATGTAAGTTCAGCCAAAGTCCTCACCTGCGTAATTGCATGAGTGACACCCGTAACTCCTGGGTTGCGTGTTGTATGTTGCTCAGCTTCCACCTGAAATACAATAACTTGTCAAGTCAGGAAACTAATATGCAAATTGACTTACAATCATAGATTCTAAGACCAATATGACTTGGCCCGACTGACCCTCGATTATGGGAGATTTTAAGACCAATATGACTTGGCCCACCTGACCCTCGGATATGAGAGGTTTTAAGACCAATATGACTTGGCCCGCCTGACCCTCGATTATGGGAGATTTTAAGACCAATATGACTTAGCCCGCTTGACCCTCGGTTGTGGGAGATTTTAAGACCAATATAACTTGGTAAAACTAACAACATTTAAATGCAGGAGATACATAGAAGAAAATCATACCTATGGTTATTGGTCACCGAAAAACTATCGAGTAGACATTTGTACTACGTCTTATTCCTCACACAAATATGGTGTCAAAAAAAGGTGTTGTTCTGGGAGAGCAACCATACCACCTCCTAATTTAGCAACATCCTCCAGTCCCTCTTCACCCTGGCCCATAGCAGCAACTTTAACTCGCTCCTGATTGTGGATTGAAGGCCCAAAAAGTGTAATAAGAACCTGTTCATAGGAGGAAGGGGAGACTAACGGAGCAATGGGTTCGAGTAAAGATACCTGTGAAGCACAACAGAGAGAAAGTAAGAAAAACAACGCAGAAACATAATAAGCTCAAAACAACAAGAGGAAAGGCTTACTACGAATGATGGAATAACAATAGAAGGGGACTTATGCACAGATTCAACAACACTTGCATCAGGAGCACCTGTCTTAAGACCAGCCTGCTCACGTAAAAAAAAAGAGTCAGGCGAATAGCCACTACTGGATTCTAGGGAAGTAACAAAAATATCTTCCCTTAGGGAGAAATTTGTAGTAGTTTCCTGTGAGGCTGTAAGAGCAACTATCTCCTTCTACGCAACTTCCTTCAAAGCAAGTGAAACTTCAACTAGTTTTTGCAACAGATCGCTTTCATCAACACTATCGTGTGCACCACTTCGCACACCAACTTGAAAAAAAAAATGGGTACAAACAAGAGTTATCATCACAAGGTAAAAGAGGAAATGCTATAGACTTGAAAGATAAATAAGTAGACGTACCTCTTCTTCTTCGTCCAAAACATCCTCTAAAATCTCATAATCTTAAGGAGGTGAGGCAGGTTTAGAAGAAGAAACCATTCATCCAAACATATGCCTCCGAACAAGAAGAGACTGATCTTATTCCTCTTTTTATTCTTCTTTCTCTTTATCTTCTTCCTCCTCATCTCCCTCCTCCTCCTCATCATCATCATAACCTTCACCAGCAGATGCATATCTATCAGACTTCTTTTCCTTACTCACCTCACCTGATTCCTCTAACACAAATTTAACTTGACTAATAAACTTCCTCTTCTTTATACCTTCAATAGCTGGGGGAGCATAAGAAAACCCACGATAAGCCATCTGGGCTTACTCCCAAGTCTGCCCGAGTTGGTCAAACATTAAGCTCACTTGTTGGGTAATCTTGGGATCAGGAGTTTAGATTGGAGAGACTTGTTGGGTAACTTTTGGCTTCTTTATTGGGGCTTACCTAATGTCCCTCACAGCTGCTCCAATTAAAATGAAATGATAAGTATCATCCCCCTCACTAGGCCTATAAGTACTAGGGGCAATGGCAACTGCCTCGACCAGAACAAAAGGTTGAGCAGATTTCTTCCTCTTCACTACTGCTTGATCCAGTGGGGCAAGTGGTGGTAACTCAATGGGAATGAAACTATTGGTGGTGCTGAGAAGAAACATTGAATTGAAGGTAGTAAAATTTCTCAAACCCAAGTCCGTGGGAGGATACCTTTCAAATTCAGGATACCGAGGCTCCTTAAGAAGATTGCTCTGAAAGCAGTCAAGTAGGTTCTGCCAGAATACTGTAAGGTACATCGTGGATTTACCTCCTCACTCACCTTTTCTTGAGATAATAGGATTGGCAGGGTAATTCGCACAAAGGTTAACAATAGTTGAAGTAAGGAAATTTCTACATGCGAATGAGAAGTTGGTAGGCTTTTCTCGGGTGAAATGGCTTAACATAGAGTTGCCTTGATCATATCCAAATTGCATGGCTACACGATGCACACTGTAAATGAAATAAAAAGAGGACCATTCCGTATAAGAAATCAACAACAATGGAATATTACTCGTTGGAAAGTTTCTTGCCAAATCTTCCTTAATATGGGTGATGGGACGCTCCTCGTCCGTAAAGAACTGATTTAAAAAAAATTGGTCTACCCCAACATAGGGACGAGGTACAAACCTTTCAGATCTGTCAATTAAAGACACAATTGGTTTCTTGGAACTTTTGATTCCAACATCAAACTCGAGGGACTTCTATAGGATGAGAACAGGGATAGCTATTGACCGGGGCATAATCTGGAAAGTGGGCGTATAAGAAGGTTGTCAACAACACATGGTTCATATAATTGGAAACATCAAACCTACCTATGCTCCTAGATGAGTCAGCTTGTACTCGATCCAGCCAAGTATATAGTGAACTGAGGGTAATAGCAGCAAGGGGAAGTTTCAGACCACTGGCCATGCTAATGGACATATTGAGCAGGTCCTTTCTTGGGAAATCGTGGGGCTTTCCTTGGAGAAAGATCTTTGACAGCACAACCCAGATGTAGCCCGTAAGTACAATTTGGGAGTTAAACCCCTTTCCAGTTGATGGTTGCTCGAACACCTGCTTCCCGCGAGGGTTCTCTTTGGCCGCCTCGCACGCCTTTATCACAGATTTGTCCTTAATAAAATAAAAATACCTAACACCTCCGATTAGGTACACTTATTGTATGTTACCATACAGTCTTTCACAACCGCCTCTAACTCCTCTCGTAAAGCTTTTTCTTTGCTAGAAATAGCCTCCTCAAAGAAGATGTCGAAACCTGTCGCCTCTAAACCCACCCGCTCACAAACATCCTCAAGGGTGATGGTAAATTCACCCCAAGAGGTCACAAAAGTGTGCGACCTATGACTCCAATAAGATACAAGAAACTAAAGAGAGGCATTTATCTTTGCAAGGGTGAGATCACCCAACCAACTAGTACATGACAGACCAATCAGAGCTAGTTGCGCAGGGTACTTAGAGTGTATATAATCTGTCCAAGGACCCAAACCCTCACAGGTGAGAGAGGCTGACTCAAACTCCATCTTTGAAAATGGATAGTCACCATGCTCAATACGGAACCTAGAAATAGTGGAAGTTGGCATATACGCGAAGTCTTCAGCATCATCACTCTCTTCCATCAGTAATCTCGCATGTTCTACTGGCACCAGTTCTCCAGGGAAATTTTCAATCATCGGCCAAAAATGATCGAGCTCACCAAAGTATGGGTTACGATGATAGCGTGCCCATTGGCTCTGGTGTGCCTAAGTACGGGGGGAAACAACCCTAGAAGATTGAGTCTTTTTTACGATGGGTGCCGTAGGAGAAATTAAAAAGATAAGGAAGGGGAATAGATCAAAAGAAAGGAAGTTAGAAGTCAAAGCACTGAATATCTTCTCTCATAAATACACGCTCACTTTGTAAACGAAAACCCAGGGGTGAAAGTTTGAGATAGGAGTATACCCTTTTATAAGGGTAACACAGACCCTAATAGGTGGCAAATAGCAATGCTTTGGTAAGTGTCACGATGATCAAATCGGATTGCATGGACAGCACGCACATGTAGGGGCAGGATTCAAGGATCGTAATGATGACTCTTTGAGAAGCAACGCGATGATAATCTTATGTGAGGAAAATACACTTACCCTAACGTCGCTATGTGTTGCACACAGAAGTACAAGCGACGGTCTCATTAAATGAGACGTGTTTGAAATCTTTTCAAACTTGGGGGAGATTAAGAGCTTTGGGGAAAATTTAAATAAATCTTTCACTTCCCCCAAGGCACCTGGCACGCGCAATCATAAAGTCCCATCAAAGAACAAAGTGCGATCATAAATATTACAAGGCATTTGAACAGATGAAGCAACATGAAAGACGGGAAAAGGATTGAAGGCCAATAAAGGGTTTTGTACAGATATTTCTTCATGTAATAAACAAATATCTCTACGAAGGAGAAATGTAAGGGGAGTCCCCACCAAATAATGATTAACTTAGTTAATCCGATGCCTAACAGATAAAGAAGGACGATAAAGATCACCCAAGGGAGTTCCCTCGAAGATCCTCCACCGACGTGACTCGAAGTATCTAGCTCGAAGATTAAAGTCACTTGAATGACTATAGTTTGTAATATGAAATAGAATGTATTTTATCATGTACTTTATCTTATAATATAACGCCAGCGAGGTTATTTGGTATCCACGAGGGGCCATACCTGGAAGGACATGGGAGAGCTAACTTGCTCTATCGAACAACCTCCTCCTGGGAACCTCGCAGGGACATGGTCTGGAGGATTGGGAGCAAGGAATCATTGGGAATACAATAACCAACCCTCTTGGCACACTTGGGAAAAACTTTATCCAGTATATATAGTTGCTCGAGCTATCTACATCCGAGCTGCCACAACTTCTACTCACTCGAGGGAACCTCCACGAGGTACCTCAACCTTGCAGCCTTGGCCTAATGATAATTTTAGCCAACAAACAGAAGACTAAACACTCGAGCTACTTATCAGTCGAGCAACCTCAAACCAAACACCATTCGTCTGGGTGATGTGACCACACGCCTAGTGGGGTCACTGTTCACCCACTTTCTGAAGTCATAACATCTAGCATTTGGGGACACAAAATTACAACACTCAAGTGGGTTTATCCTTAGGATGGCAGGCCTAGTATACCAATCCTGACCTCTTAGTCGTTCTAAGATAAGCCTCTGAGCTTCCATGTCACGTCCCTTATTAATGATCACCATGATTCCAACTAGCTAAGCACATTCTAACCAAATTATAAGATCTCATTTAATACTCGTATCATTGAGCATTAACTGGACCAGAAGTTTATGCCTTGCCTTTATTGTGCCCAGAGTGCTTGCTCTTTCTCCCTCCAACCAAATTACCTGTTGGTCCTATCAATTTATTATACTTGCAGTGCATTCATGGGGTAGGAATATCATTCAATAAAAATCTGAATATTGGACCTCATTGCCCCTTTTCACCTGTATTTATTGTTAATATTAATACAATCTTGTGAATTAATACCGGTCTCGATAAGGGATAAAGCTTCACTTGATACAAACGGTATTCCAAGAACCCGCTATAACACCCTGTATTTTTAATTATTATTTTAATTAATTAATTGGAATTTTCAAAAAAAATAAATTTTTGAATTTAAAAAATTTTAATGGCTAAATATGTTGATTATGATTTTAGAAGAAAAAAACTTCAAGCGGAATTGAAATCGGAATTAAAATGGATTTTATATGAATTTTTTAAATATTTGTCCCTTATATTTTTTAAGCAAAACTGTCAGTTTTTCTGGGCGATCGATCGATCAATGCCTGGGCATCGATCGATTGATGCCTTCAGAAAACGTGCGCTGAAGTTGTTTTTTATTAGAGTTTGTGTAGGATTAGGACTCCTAATCACTATATAACCTTGTTAATTCATATGGGGACTTCTCATAATCACTTTTTCTCCAGTTTTTCACCAGAGAACACTTCCAAATATTTTTCCTCTCACTCATAATCGTCAACCTTTAACAAAATCAAGTTTTTATCACAAGTTTTGGCACAAGTTTTTGAAGGCTCAATTGGGGTTTAATCAAGTTTTTTCAAGAACACTCTTTTGCTAATTTTTCGAGAGGAATCCAGATTTCTAATCAGATTTTCAACACGATCTTCACAGGCATGAATACTCTATTCTTTTCCTTTAGTATTATGCATTTTAAGTGTCGCCTAAACACTTAATTACATGTTTTCTTAAAAATAATTAGTAATTTAATTAGAAAAAGTGGACACTAATTATGGGGTTGTTTTTATAAAATCTTTTAATCTGAATAATATTAATAACCCTTTGGGTACGTAGGATTCATGAGTGATTTTGGGTTTTATTGGTGTAGGTTGCATGTAGAAAAACCCTAGTTTTAAAATAAATAACTTTTGTGTGCGTATAACTCATGTAATACGTGTAGAGATAACGAAATTTGGGTTTTGATGTATATATGATGAAAACTTGGTATATTTAATTTAAAATAATTAAATGAGATTATTTGGGTATTCTTGACGTTGTGATAATTTAATTAAAGGTTTAATTGAATTGGACTATCATGCGTAGTTTGGAACATTGATTTATTATGAATATTTGTGTGACTTTTTGGTATGATTATGTTGCATTTGTGACGACGGGTTTTTGGGTAATTTTTCTCTCCCTATACTTTAGGATGCCTTATAGGTATGGGACTAGCGGGTAGACCTTTTATGATTTACGCCTTCTAGGTATGGGACTAGTGAGGGTAGATTATTGCGCTTTTATCATCTTGAGGCAGGGCTGATTTTTATTACTTTATCGTCGTTACGGTAGTCTAAGTACGAGACTAAGTTAAGATTTATGTTAGAAAATCCTCCTATACATAGGTTAGGACGTATTGATAACTTGAAGACCCTTAGTTATGGGACTAAGGGGTATTTTTAGGATCTCACATCAATTAAAAGGGTGGAGTGATTATAAATTGAGAAATTGAGAATTAATGCCTAAGATAAAAACGGGTATTAAAATTTGGGGCGACATAATGTGTCGGGGCCGACAGTTTAAATGGGCCAGAGGGCGAATTATATCGTGTCGTGTGTGGAACCTTGTCATGTTTCGGGGTCGACAGTTTAAATGGGTCAGAGGGAGATTGACAAGGGGAAGTGTGACACTTTAATAAAAAGTGAGAACTATAATAAAAGCTGGTTAATTTAATTAAATTAACATCGTGGGACTTGGTAATTTAAAATCATATTGGTGTGCCTTTATAAATGGGATTTCTGTGGGTATTTAGTAATTTTTATTTATCACGTTTAAATTATTCCGTTTAATTTAAAATATTCTATTGTGATTATATTGCGTATAATGCTACTGTCTGGATTCAATGATCCTATTTGAGGAGAGTAGTGTGTATTCTTGCTTGGGACTTTGGTTCTTACCCATGCGTTGACTAATCTTTTTCAGGATTAGAATTGGAGAGGCTGCATAAGTTTATCGGAGTTATCATTTGGAGGTGCAGCTGGAGTTATTCATTTTTGGCATAGTTTAGTTAGACTTTCCTTTTCAGTCGTATTTAATTATGAGACTTCATTTGAGTTTTATTGGGCCATTCGGTTCCAAAGTTGTTTAGAGGATTTCTGTTGGGAGTATTCAGATTTTATTTTAATCATCATTGGAGAATGGATTTTTTTCGGAGTTAGAATGTGGTTGATCTTTTATCACTTAGTTGTTCATGATCATTTGAGATTGATTCAAGTGTTTATCTTATGGACTGATTTATGTATATCTCATATCTGTCTCATGCTAAGAATGGTATTTTTTTTACTCCCGCCCGGCTTAGTTTTGGTGGCGGCCGACACCAGAATTAGGCAGGGTGATGGTATCAGAGCATGGTCTTAGGTCTCGTAGGTTATGAGTCCGTTAAGCTTCCGCGTTTCCGATCTTTGATTCCCTTTGTTGATTCGTACTTCTTAAAGTAGAGGGTCTAGCATACGTGTTAGATGTGTTTCTTGGAGATGTGACATTTTGAGTTAAGGACGTTGTAGGAATTGAGTTTAGAATTAGTAAGCTTGATGTGGGGATCCTTAGAATGGATTATGGAGATGATAATTATTTTTGGAGATTTTAGTACAGATGTTAGGTATCGTATGTATCGATTTTTGGTGTGGAGATTTAATTTGAGGACGTTAGCATTTTGAGGATTTTTGGCTATCGGAACGAGTGGGGGATTTGTGAAAGCGTTTGGTGCGCCGTTATTTTCATAGTTATGCGTATGCATATAGGCAATATATATTATTTTGTTGATCGTGGGGAAGTGCGCGTAGGATTGGGTGTATGTGCGCCCAATTCTGGTATTCTACGGGTAAGCATACATGAGCCTTATTTTCTTTTTGCGAGATTTACGTGTTGATGTGTATGCTTCGTCTAGTTTCGAGGACGAAATTCTTTGCTAGTGGGGAAGTATGTAACACCTCATATTTTTAATTATTATTTTAATTAATTAATTGGAATTTTGGGGAAAAATAAATTTTAAAATTTTAAAATATTTATTGGCTAAATATGTTGATTATGATTTTAAAGAATAAAACTTCAAGCGGAATTGAAATCGGAATTAAAATGGATTTTGTATGAATTTTTGAAATATTTGTCCTTTATATTTTTTAAGCAAAACTGTCAGTTTTTCTGGGCGATCGATCGATCGATTCCTGTGCATCGATCAATCGATGCCTTCAAAATACGTGCGCTGAAGTTGTTTTTCATTAGAGTTTGTGTAGGATTAGGACTCCTAATCACTATATAACCTTGTTAATCCGTAGGGGGACTTCTCATTATCACTTTTTCTCCAGTTTTTCACCAGAGAACACTTCCAAATATTTTTCCTCTCACTCATAATCATCAACCTTCAACAAAATCAAGTTTTTGTCACAAGTTTTGGCACAAGTTTTTGAAGGCTCAATTGGGGTTTAATCAAGTTTATTCAAGAACACTCTTTTGATAATTTTTCGAGAGGAATCCAGATTTCTAATCAGATTTTCAACACGATCTTCATAGGCATGAATACTCAATTCTTTTCCTTTAGTATTATGCGTTTTAAGTGTCGCCTAAACACTTAATTACATATTTTCTTAAAAATAATTAGTAACTTAATTAAAAAAATTGGACACTAATTATGGGGTTATTTTTATAAAATCTTTTAATCTGAATAATATTAATAACCCTTTGGGTACGTAGGATTCATGAGTGGTTTTGGGTTTTATTGGTGTAGGTTGCATGTAGAAAAACCCTAGTTTTAAAATAAATAACTTTTGTGTGCGTATAACTCATGTAATACATGTAGAGATAACGAAATTTGGGTTTTGATGTATATATGATGAAAACTTGGTATATTTAATTTAAAATAATTAAATGAGATTATTTGGGTATTGTTGACGTTGTGATAATTTAATTAAAGGTTTAAATGAATTGGACTATCATGACTAGTTTGGAACATTGATTTATTATGCATATTTGTGTGACTTTTTTGTATGATTATATTGCCTTTGTGACAACGAGTTGTTGGGTAATTTTGCTCTCCCTATACTTTAGGATGCCTTATAGGTATGGGACTAGCGGGTAGACCTTTTATGATTTACGCCTTCTAGGTATGGGACTAGTGAGGGTAGATTATTGCGCTTTTATCATCTTGAGGTTGGGATGATTTTTATTACTTTATCGTTGTTACGGTAGTCTAAGTACGAGACTAAGTTAAGATTTATGTTAGAAAATCCTCCTATACATAGGTTAGGACGTATTGATAACTTGGGGACCCTTAGTTATGGGACTAAGGGGTATTTTGAGGATCTCACATCGATTAAAAGGGTGGGGTGATTATAAATTGAGAAATTGAGAATTAATGCCTAAGATAAAAACGGGTATTAAAATTTGTGGCGACATAATGTGTCGGAGCAGACAGTTTAAATGGGCCAGAGGGCGATTTATGTCGTGTCGTGTGTGGAACCTTGTCATGTGTCGGGATCGACAGTTTAAATGGGTCAGAGGGCGATTGACAAGGGGAAGTGTGACACTTTAATAAAAAGTGAGAACTATAATAAAAGCTGGTTAATTTAATTAAATTAACATCGTGGGACTTGGTAATTTAAAATCATATTGGTGTGCCTTTATAAATGGGATTTCTATGGGTAGTTCGTAATTGCTATTTATCGCGTTTAAATTATTTCGTTTAATTTAAAATATTCTATTATGATATTTAGTGCGTATAATGATACTGTCTGGATTCAAGGATCCAATTTTAGGAGAGCAGTGTGTATTCTTTCTCGGGCTTTGGCTCTGACCCATGCGTTGACTAATATTTTTCAGGATTAGAATTGGAGAAGCTGCATAAGTTTATCGGAGTTATCATTTGGAGGTGCAGCTGGAGTTATTCATTTTATGGCATAGTTTAGTTAGACTTTCCTTTTCAGTCGTATTTAATTATGAGACTTCATTTGAGTTTTATTAGGCCATTCGGTTCCAAAGTTGTTTAGAGGATTTCTGTTGGGAGTGTTCAGATTTTATTTTAATCATTATTGGAGAATGGATTTTTTTTGGAGATAGAATGTGATGGATCTTTTATCACTTAGTTGTTCATGATCATTTGAGATTGATTCAAGTGTTTATCTTATGGACTAATTTATTTATGTCTCATATTTATCTCATGCTAAGAATGGTATTTATTTACTCACGCCCGTCTTAGTTTTGGTGGCGGCCGACGCCAGAATTAGGCGGGGTGTGACACCCACATCTTACACTCTCCCACTAAAACTCTCCACATCCCATCCTCCACTTACTTACCCAACTAAAGCTCCATCCACCCAAACTCAAGTCATGATACCGTTCCTAATATAACCTCACCCTACCCTTCTAACCCGTTAATGAATTCAGGCCCAATTAGTTTGCCTCTCAGCTTAACCCACCACTATTATGATCCAAGCCTAAAGTATACCATCCCACACCACCTCCCCCTCATCCATCACCACTTTTATTCCATTTTTCCCCAATATTCCCCTCCACCTTCCTTTACCTACTCATCCTCAAGCCATGCTCCAATCCCCCCCAATCCTCCTCCTCTCCCTGACATTTCCTAAATTTTAACCTATCTAACATCGTGGAAAATGAGATACTTTGAGAGTGAATTTTCTCGAAATCGAGATGAACAGAAAATAACCAATTAAAATTTCTTATCCAATTGTGTTAAGGTTTACTTTTCAAGTTCAAATTGGGATATTAAATACAAGCACTAGGGTCTATGTGACAAATTGTTTACTAATTAGATAATAACAAATTTTATCTTCAAGATTTAGGTGACTTAATCTAACTACGAAAGGATAAACAATATAGCACAACACCAAGGAGTACGAGGAAAACCCCACAACGGGACAAAATCTTGAACCGACAGAATGATAAATGTAATATGGTAGAGTCTTATAATAGGAAGAAATAGATTTACAACCCTCGCGGCGCTGTAACTGACCAGACAATATTTACCACCCAATCCTCTGTAGAGAGCCAACAGCTAGAGAACACTATACAACCACGATTGGTTTTGGTCCCAAACCAATGTCATCAAGTCATCACGCCAAAATTATATTGTCCAAAGTATAAGCAACTTATTCATTTTGAGTTTGAACATAAGTATATGTTCCACCACTTGGAACAAAGATGAGAAGCCTCCTGGACTGTAGTACCACTTTCTATGTGTTTGATGACCTAAGATGAAGGTGTTTTATAAAACTTATGGATTAACTTACAAAATATATCTTTGAGATATATGAAATCTAAAACTAAAGCAAGAACAAATTAGAAAGAGATTTTGTTCAAGGTTTTGAAAATATTTTAAAGGAAATAAGTTTACTTTAAATATTTCTAGATTTCAAAAGTATTTAAACTTAAAATATCTCAAGAATATATAGAAGAGAAAAAAAGACTTAAAACTTTTATGAATACATGATTTAAAAAAAATTATCAAAAGATTTTTCTGTCCTTGAAATATGATTCTTATGGCAAGAAAGAATTAGCAAAAATATTTTGTCCATAGAAAAATCAAAAAAATACCACTTACACTCTTGCACAAAATGAAGTCTAACCCACTTACATATACCACTCAAACATGTAAGAGAAGCTATGAGGGTACAATTTGACTAGGTGTAAAAGAATAAATAATGTGGTCAGATCTTTTGTTTGCATGAGTACCAAAAAATATGTGCACAATCTTAGTTCAAAAAGTAAATTTTGGCGTTGTCCAACATATGTCGACGTAAGGTTGTTGCGGCAAACCTGAAGCAATCCAAGCCATGCAATAGTTCATACTTTTTGAAACGGAACATATCGTCGGAGTTTTTCTGTAGCGAATTTTTATGTGTCGTCATGACAAAACTGTTGCGAGGATATAACGCAAGACAAAGAACAAAATCTATATAATAAGACATGGTCAGTTAGAAACTATCACTACAGGAAGAGAAAGCCTCATTGCAATGAAGGTATCTTGCGACAGACCTCAGCAGCCTTTATAAAATACAATTTGTAGGATTTTCAAATAAAATTTTTATTGCATTTCATAAATAAGTCCAGAGATCCATATCAACACAAAAACACACACACAAAAAGTATTTTTAATAAAGAGAACATGTGTGTGTAAAATGTGTATGAGTTTATGTGATCGTTTACCTTCCTAATAGTGATATAAAAGGATACGCATGATGGTAAGGATGTCCGTTGGATGATTTGCATGATGCTTTGTCGGAACGACCTTAAGGACAAGACTCAAAGTATATTTATTCAACAGAATAAGACAATTTAGTTCTATTGGGGCTCATAAGAAAAATGTATACTCTTACATACTTGATATTGGACTTTTATTCCTATTTAAGTCACTGCATCTTAAAAAGAAATAAGACCCTCATATCCTAACCTACCATCTCCTAAAATTCATAAACCAAACCTTTGTATTACCTCTAATCTACTTCTAAATGACTCCTCCATTTCCATTAACTCTCTAGCTCAATCTTCTCTCCCTGATTCATTCACTGGCCCAAAATGGAAGTAGAAAAAAATAAAGGAAACATGTTGTCACTAGAATCACTAGAAAGAGAAAGTAAGAAACATTACAGTTATGGAAGAAGCAATTTTTTTTATATTGCAATTACTGAGGATATCTCTCTGCTTAATTTTGAGGAGGCAGGCCAGTCTATGCCCCTACCCCCAAACAAGGCTACTTACTTAAAACTGTCAAAGGTTGGGTCAAACCTTGACAATCCAAAACCTCAAGGATATTTGTGTCCTCTAAAGATCTAGTATTGTCTCTCTTCTTGAAACTAAAGAAAAAATAAATAAATAAATAATTGAAAATATAAATAAAAATCTTCTTTTTCCACATTTTACCTCAATTGACCCAGTTCGAATTACTGGTGGCATTGGTCTCTTCAGGATGAATCTGTTTTTATCTCCATGAGAGAACTCTCGCAAGAATTTGTTAATTTTTTGTGATAAACTGTGAATTCTCTCTTGGGTGGAGGGTTACTTTTGTATAAGGAACACCTCATTTGATATCATAAAATGTTAATGGGAAAGGATGATTAATATTAGCTCATCCCACCCTCTCCTATGGATTTGTGTAGAAAATTTCAGTTATCTCATTTTTCAATTTTAAAAGGGTGGTAAAAACCTCAGAGCTATTAGAAAATTGTCACCTTCAAATCATGTATTTATAGAAGCAAGATCATTGAACTTGCTGCAAATATTTGCAAGTTTACTTGGTCAAACTACAGAGATGATGATAGCCTTGTAAAGGAAAATATTGATAGACCATTCATCAATGTAAAGTGGAGATCTTAAAACCTAAATGCCATTGTTACCGCACTTACACCCCCCTCTGATCTGACTATAGTCCTCTCCTTGTTTATACCTTTTCTCCCCCTATGGAAAATACCAAGCCTTTTCATTTCGAATTCTCTTGGCTTGATGACCAAGATTTCCTCCATGTTATTCAAAAGAGTTGGTTATCTAAGTCTCAAGGCCAAAATAATAATATTTCAACAGAAAATTATCATAATGTAAGCAGGTTTTGAATATCTGGGGCAAAAAGTTCAATAATGCTTAAAGAGAGATCAAGTTCCTAACAAATAATACAAAATATTCTATCAATGATCCAAATATGATTGATGCAAAGAAAATATTAGCAGACATATCTTCAACTCTAAAGCATTCCTGGGTAAGGAAAGAAAAATATTGGCATATTCTCTCAAGGGTAAAATTATTAAAATACGATGATAAAACTCGAAGTTCTTCCAGGCCACTACCTTATAAAGACGAAACATAAATAAAGTATCCTCTCTTAAGGATCATCTTAGTATTTGGATTTCTGACCAATTTAAAATCAAAGACATGTTTAACTCCTATTTGACTTCCATTTTCTCCTATAATGGTCTGAAGGAATATTCTCCAGTGACCTCTCAATTTTGCTTATGGTGATCGTGGAGATGAATAAGTATCTCATGCAATCTGACTCTTTGATTGAGATAAAAATGCAGTTTTTGATTTAGGTGCACATAAAGTAGTAGACTCCAATAGGATATTGAGTATTTTCTACCAATCCTCTTGGAACATCATCAAATTTCATTTTTTGATTATTGTCCAAAACTTTTTAAATATCAAAATCCTTCTCTCGCGGCTAAATGAAACTTCCATATCTTTTACCCCCAAATCAAACTCTCCCGAAGAGCCATCCTAATTTCCACCTATAAGCCTCATAATTTTTTCTTATAAAATTATTACTAAAATTCTCTGTTGTAAGATCAAACCCATCATGGCAGACATAATTTTTAAATTCCAAAATGCTTTTCTTTTGGATAGATTAATCCAAGATAACATTATTATCTCCCAAGAAGTTTTGGCCTACTTAAAGAGAACAAGAAAGGGAAAAGCCTTTTATTGTGAACTTAAGATTGATTTAAACAAAGCTTTTGATCAGGTTAAGTGTTCTTTTCTCCTTGAAATCATTGTGTGTAACCTCATTAGTTTGTGCATATCCACCCCAATTTTCACGATCATTCTAAATGGTGCTATGCTTGATCCTTTTAAACCTTTTAGAGAGTTGAGGCAATGGGTCCCCCTATCCCCACACCTCTTCCTCCTTGTCTCTGAATACCTTTCCATTTAAATTTAAAATGTTGTTTTCAATGGTTCTCTGCATGGTATAAAACGTTCTAGGAGATGTCTCTAGATTAGTTATAGTTAATGTGAAAATGATTATTTTTTTGTGAAAGACAAAATTGAAGACTATCTCAATGCAATCCTAATTCAATATTTCTCCATGTCCAGTGAGAAGATAAATCTCAACAATTCAGGAATCTTTTATAGTGCCAATTCTTCAAACGTTTTCAAAAAGCTTGTGGCTGAAATCTTCCAAATTATTGTTCTCTCAAAGTTTAGAAATTATCATGCGCTTCTCTCGGATCGGAGAAGATCAAAGAAACATACCATTGGTTGTATTAAGGAGAGAATCAACTTAAAAGTTTCTAGTTAGAAAGAGAAACTTCATAATCAACATGGGTAAAAGGTTCTCATAAAGGCGGTTGCTCAAGTAATACCCTCTTACGTAATGTCTCTCATGAAATTTTAATCTCTTTCTGTCGCGAATTAGTGCTGATGTTATGAGATTTTGGTGGAGCAAAGGTCTAAAAGAAAATGTAATACCCCATATTTTGTGTACATTATTTAATTGTGAAAATTAATTGTGTGTTCTTATTACAACATGTTATGTCACTATTTATATTTTCATGTTCCATTTGATTCGTATTTAAAATTGGATTTAATACAAGGTAAATCATTAATTAAATGTTTGAAAGTGACTTAGTATTATGAGAGACTATGAAATGATCAGGGATTCGGTATTGAGAGATTTCTTATTTGGATTATCCCCACGGTGTCAAGTTCTAACGGTTCTAAAGTAATTTCTTATGATGTCGAGTCTCGCCAAATTAATAAATAATTAATATTTGATATTTGAGAGTAATATGTTAGTTTATGTGATAATTAATTAGTTGGTGTTTATCACTTTTTGAGTTGGTGTTAGGTCGCATAAAATGTCCGTACTTGACTTAAAATAGTGAGTTTTAGCCCTATTAGGTTAGTATATGGCTTGAGTAGTGTTTTGGGCTATTTGAAGTGTTATTTGGACATTTTGGATAAAGGCTTTTATCAGGCCCAAGGACAATTTTGTGGGAAGCATGTTATAAGGTTAGAAATCTTAACCTAATACATTCTTTTGTCATTTGAAGAGGCATCCGAAGGCTAAATAGAGGAGGCATCAAGATGAGAAGAGAATTCGGTGGATTTGGGATTCAATTTCTCAATCAATCCATAACGAAATTTTATATAAAGTATGATTATGATTGATTTTGTGTTAGAATATATCTATTCATTGAAATATAAATCTAATCTAAATTATAATCTAATCGAGAAGATTAATTTGTTATGTTGGTAATTAACTTAATACAGATAATAATACTGTTAATTGCATAATCTTAAATGGGGTATTTTCTTCATGAATTCGAGTTAGGTTTGATATATAATTGTTAGAATTTGATTTTATATTTTTAATCTTGTTAAATACCCGTGTTAATTGGGCATATTGATGAGAATACTAAGCTAATTGAAGAAATTTCATAAAACTAGGGTTTGTAGTTAAATATGAAATTTACCCCTTTAATCATGTCAGAATTTTATATAATTGTTAAAAATAGGTTTTGATGTTGGGAAAACAATATATAAAGGATATTGAGTTTGAATCTGATTTGGGAGCTTAGAGTGGTTTTAATGGAGGTTTTTGTGGTTGAATCTTGTAAGGAAGAATATGTTTGTATAGTTGATCGATCGGCCCCTTATAGTTGATCAATCAACCTCCCCTGTTTGGCCTAAGGATGGACTAAGGGGTTATTTGGGTTGGAATTCGGGGGATAGGTTTAGGTTAGTTTGGCCTTTAGGTTATTTTTACTTGAAGAAGTGAGAGTATATAATTATTTTGAGTTTAAGGCTTGGGTGTTCAAATAGTTGCGTATTTTTACCTCATTTGGTTTATAGGTATTAAATTGATTATGAGATATGAGTTTTAGATCCGAGAGTTAGATGGATGGTTATTATGGGTTGTGGAAGCTTACAGAATTGGATTAGATGGTCAGGTTTAATAAGGTCGTGGTGAGATATTAATAAGGCTTTTATCCTTTGGGGAGACTAGGATTAAGTCAAAAATTCTAGAGTATGATAGTTAGTATATTTGATATTCTTATATATGTTAGGTGTGGGATGATACCTAAAAGTCGAGCCTTGGAAAATCGGACTAGGATTCTATGAGATGGGATATAGTTATCATCTATGGTTCTAGTATAAGTTAGGGTGAGACTATATGCATGCTTGAGGGCCTTGGGAGATAGGTTTAACACTGTAAATAATTTATTATGGTATCATGTATATAAGCTTATATAGTAGTGATATTATGTGTGACCCGGTAGCATTGGGTCTTTATGTGTATGTGTTTGCATAACCCGTTAGCGAGGGTCATAATTTCCTGCGTATTTTTATGCAATTCATACCATGTGTGAGTCTCATGGGTTACGTACTAGAGGGTATGTCCATTATGGGGTGCGTACGATGGCGATTGCACTGATACCCGGTGATAAAGGCGGTCTTTATCTTGGTCATTTTCCCCCTTACACTACGTGTTGTGTTATCCCGTAGTGATAAAACAGGGGGCATCCTCTCATATATCTTGGGTATGGGGCCATGTGATTGTTCTGAAGGCATAGTGATTATCCCTTATTGATGTTTTAAGGATCTATGGGACTACATATAAATTTGCCTAGTATATCGAGTGATCCTCGATGGTAATAGGGATAAACCTTCATTAAGTGCGGGAGCAAGAGTAGCCCATTTACTTTTACATGTTAGGGTATATGTGGATGTTAGATGTAATTATTGTACTCTTACCTTATATAGTGTTGTGTGAAGTGTTATGGATAGTGTACCGATTTACGTGCTATACTAAAGGTGTACAGGACTTATACTATATATGTCTACTTAGATGTAATGACTTGGGATTCTCGTATCCTAAATACTAAATCAGTATATATTACATTTTGTCATGAGATAGCCCTATACTAACACACTTGAGATGGGTGTTTACAGACTATTAGTGCTACCTTGTTTAGTTAGCAAGACGTACCCTACGTTTGAGACCATCGTGCATTCTATGATTCATAAGGTCAGAGATTAAATTAATAACGAGAAAGTAAAGAATTAAAAGATAAACTTTATTCACATGGGCCAATTATGGCTTTGGGATTAGAACCACGTGTTATCTTAGGTTATTGGGTTTAGGTAATTAATAACTTAAAATCCACGTAAGATGAGAGGAAGATGCGTAGTTATATTGTGGCCAAAATTTAGTTATAATATCATTTCTCATGAACATGTTTACATTAATTTAATATATGTTTTTATAGATCTTACGCCGATGTTTCTACCATAGACTGAGTTAATTGTTGGAGTAGCACCTCTAACGGCATTTTATCCTTCAGTTGTAGGATGTAGCAGTCGAGCAGCGTCGCTCGTTCATTTTTTGTATTATTTTATACTTCTAGCTAGCATTTACATTTGTACAGTTTATCCCGAGTCAACTTTTATACATGTGGTACTTGTAGTGAGAGTAAGATTTACATTTGAGATACTTTTATATTCTAGAGTTGGTTTCATTTTGTATCGACCGTTATATGGAATCAGAGTAAGTTTTTCTTAATGCAGTATTTCATCATCTCTTTATATTACTTGGTCAATTTTAGTTATTTATTTATGCTAAGAATGTTACGAAATGTCATGATTTTTGTAGTAGACTTGATCAATCTTTATATAGATTTTATAGGGTGTCACGAAAAAGGGTATTCACTAGAAATCGTGGGACAAGTTTTTAGAAGTAAAAAAGATGGTGGTTTGTGTTTAAAGACTTCGAAGTCGTGAACATTGTTGCTCTTGAAAAATAGGCATGGAGGCTATTAAAATCCCCTGATTCTCTTTGAAGCCTCATTTTGAAGGGTATTTATTTTCTAAACTCCTCTTTTGGGGAAGTTCCCTGATTTAAGCGGGGCTCTTAGATTTGGAACAGCTTACTAGATGGAAGAGAGATACATTTAAAAGAATGTTTGTGGCATATTGGTAATTGTTCTCAAGTTACAATCTAATTTGACTCATGGGTCTGGGGTTCCCCCTCTGTTCAGGCTCAAAAGACTCTTCTTTGGTTTGGGTTAGTCAACTTATTTTCCCTCTAACATGTATATAAATCCCTAGCATGATCAAATATCATTTCCCTCCCCATATTCAAGACATTATCCTCTTCATCCCCCATTCATTTTCCAATCCCACTTACAGGAGTTTTTATCCCCATCACAAAGATGGAATCTACTCCATTAAAAGCGGCTACCACATCCTTCCCCATCCTACCCCCAAACAGGCCAAACTAAGCTGCTATTTTTCAACCAATTTAAAGATTTGTACCCTCATTTTGAACCACAAATCCCCACCTAATATAAATAATTTTCTTTGGAAAATGTGCTTTGATGCTCTTTTATGTAAAAATCTCCTTTGGAAAAGAAAGGCTCTTGATTCATCGGCTTTCCCCTTCTGCCCAAATTTTCCCAAAGACATTGAACATGTACTCTACTTTTTCCCCTATACATTGAATGTTTAGATAAAATTTACATTCTTCTGACTTACAAGAATACCTTTATTGAGTGGATTTTCTCCAACCTCTCTCTCTTAAAATTAGAAGAAACTGCCTCCTACTTTCCTTCTTTCCTATTTGCTTGTACATCTTAGTAAATTAGAAGGCCAGAAATGACTTTATCTTCTCTTCTCAACATACTCTCCCACTTCGTGTGGTGTCTAAAGATATTGAACTAGCATCGGACATCCATTCTTGATCCTAGGAGCTACTTCCCTCTCTCAATACCAACCAAATTTAGTTGGGAAGTTGACCTTATTTTGAAGGATATACCCAATATTGTTCGGTCCTAAGGAAATATCTCCCTCTAATTTTTGTTTCGCTTTGTAAATAAGGTAGCAAATTGGATTGTATATAATATATATACCCTATTAGTTTTTTACCCCAAAAAATCTCCTCTCGTACACCTTATTTTGTCCCCAAAGGGGGGGGGGGAATATTTTTCTGATGTATCTCTTACCATATTAATTATCCTAAGATTTTTTCCCACCTTTGGTTATTCATACTAAAATGGAGGAGAATACAGTGTCTAAGATAAAAAGGAAAGGTAGACATTTACTAAAGATTATGCTTTTTGGCTACCAATTGATAATTTTTTAGGAGGATTTCAAGTAGGTATATGACCTTTGGACACCTAAATACCTCTACCCCTCCATATAAAAACTAATTTATTTTTGTTATAAAATAAAGGACATAAAGCTAATTTAAAAAGAGAAAATATTTTATTTCCCAAGTGTGAGTATAAACTCACAAGGGGATGACCTTCACTACCCCAAAACTGCCAACTTGTCATGGTCAAAGGGGTGGAAAAAACTATTGCCACGGTCTTGTAACGGTCTTTAATCGTGACAAGTTTGTTAGACTTCTCACGGACTTTGACTGTGACAAGTTTGTCACTGACTTTGACTGTGATAAGTCCATGACAAAGGAAAAAAATTCACGGTCAAAGTCCATGACAAGTCCATGACAAATAAAAAATTATCATGGACTTTGACCGTGACATCTCCGTGACAAGTTCCCTTTATCACGAACTTGTCATGGTCAAAGTCCCAAAATCTGGGCAGATTTTAAAAAAGAATGTGGGCAGTATGGCCATTGCTACTTCCCATCAGTATATTTGTACTTGTTATAGCATATTTTAACCTGTCCAGACAGCATATATATCAAGCAACATTCAATATTTAATAACGAATACAAATATCCGTAACCAAAACAAAACCCACATGTAAATATCCATAACCAAAACCAAACCAACATCTAAATATCCATAACCAAATCAAAAAAATACAAATAATATCCAATATCTAAATAAAATAATTACAAATAATGTCATAGAGTAGCGTCTACAGTAGATTGGAGGAGGAAGGAAGGCCACATAATATATGAATTGAGATACCCATCAATTCGCTGAATGTGGCATTATTCTTGTAATCACAAAGGTGCATTCTCCTTTTCGGTCACAATATGCATGACGAGAACCTTTGCCTCAAAGTCTTGCATGGCACGTCCATGAACTAACATACCTGGGAGGGTGACTGGATCCCTCAACCCCCTCGCTATCGGTGTGCCACCAAATACGTCTATTAAAAATATGTTCGACCAACCGATTATTGGCATAGGCCGTTCGACAGGGGTCAAGATGGAAAATGGATCATATTAGGGAGACGAGTCCGTGTGTATCAAAAATGGAGCAGTGGCATCCTCGTCTACCTCCTGCCCCTTCCCCTTCCCCTTCCCCTTCCCCATTCCCTTTCCCTTGTCCTTTCCCATCAGAGGTGCCCTTATCGGAGGTGGACCCCCACTGGCGCTTCATGAAGGTGTACATATCTAGGACAGTCGCCTCCAACCTTTCTAGCTTATCGCCATGGGTGTCCACCTTACAAGATAACCCAGTGTTGCTCGTCTCTATCCAAATGATCCTTGACTTCCCCATCCGAAACATCATCCCCTAGTTCTCCTCTTATGATCCACCCCGAGCACTTGGCTGAGTGAGTGAGTAGCCAAAGATGCTTTATCGGCATCAGACTGCTTTTCATGCACTTCCTCCTTAAGCTTTGCCTAAGATGACAAAAAGTACAGGATTAGTTAATTAAGTTAATAAAATAATTATAAAGCAATTAAAATTAAACAATTATAACTTATAATCGTGGCTGCCACGCTAGGGAACACCTCCTTATCCTTACCCTTCTTCGTCTGGATTGCCATATAGGCATCGAGTCTATATGGCCTACCCCCAGGGCCACTCCCCATCTCCTGAAATAAAATGATGCAAAATTAGTAAGTAACCCAAAGTAATGCTAAATTAGAATAACATAAAACTAAAATTAAAGAAAAATAAAAACTTACCATCCTGTGCTTCACATAGGCGTAAGACGTCCGACCGGAGTAGTGCACGTCCACCTTTTTCACCTGGTTTTCCATCCCTGATTGACGAGATGTAATTGCCTCTCCTCGATCTCATTGTCACAAATTTTTTATCACTATGCCAATGAGATCGGCTCCTTCAACATGATGGTATCGAACACTTTCATAATGGACTCCTGGATCTACCCAAAGTATCGTGCCCACATGTTTTTCTTTCACATCTTATACTAATCTCTCAACTGTTCCAACGTGGAGTCGCGAACATGTGGGGGCTGGACGAATTGATCATGTCAAACAAATACAAACCAAAAAGAAAGTAAGTTTAGTTGTATTTAAATTATAAAATATATACACTACATGTAGTGCCTCCCAAATGGCGATCTTGAGCTCATTTGGCACCTTTCTCTAATTAGTGTACATCGGGCTGATGATCACCTTCAGTAACTCCATGGATCTAACTAGTAATTCCTTCTCGATGACGGACCCCAATTTGCCCCATTTGGGGGGCCTAGTGACCGAGGAGCCTTCGTCGCCTCTGCTACTGCGATGCCCTGATGAAGACTTTTTCTGTAAAAATTGTTGTTATAAGTATAAACATGTATATGAGAAAATGATCAAATCCAAGTGAATTAGAATATTGTACAAGTTAATGACATTATAAATCTAAAAATATTGTTTCAGTATCGGGTCATGTCATGGACTTCGAATTAATGCTTAAATTAATTAAAATCCAAATTAACATATTCACTAATCAAAAAATAATTTTGATTCAAATTCGATAATAATAAAGCACTGGAAGAATACAAGTTAACGACATTGTGAGTCTAAATATTGTTTGAATGTCGGGTCATGTCATGGACTTTGAATTAATGCTTAATTTAATTAAAATCCAAATTAACATATTCACTAACCAAAAAATCAATTTTGATTCAAATCTGATAATAACATGAGAATACATGCATGCATGCACCCCCCCCCCCCCCCCAATGAAAGTGTTATATAACAAGTTGACTTAATTTAAATTTACACATGTATGCCTAGATTATAGTAACGAGAACCGCAATAGATAGTCAATGGCTATCTATTGCGATTCCCGTTATTACCTTTTACTCTCATTACTTGTTATATAACACTTGCTTTGCGGGTTACATGCAGGCATGTATTCTCATGTGAATGCATGATTACTTATTTATATTAGGTTTAATCACAACCCTAAATGTTAAAAATGCCTAGGACCAACCAACTCAATGACCATCTAAGTATTCAAATCCACCAGTCAACAACAATTCAAGAATCCCAAACAACAATGCAAATAACAATGCGATATATTAGAAATTCCAAGGGGCAATCAACTCAATGACCATCTAAATGTTCAAATCCACTAGTCAACAACAATTCAATAATCTCTATGTATATATATAAAGATAGAGAGAGGCGTGCGCGCGAGTGTGTGTGTGTGTGTATAGAGAGAGAGGGAGAGGGAGAGAGATGTACCGAAATATGTGTATAGAGAGAGAGATGGTTGTTGCTACTGTAATTAGAGAGAGAAACCAAATTTTAACTACATTAGTGACCCCAAAACACACACACAATTTCAATAGCAATTTCAATTTTAGACAAAAAAAATCAATACCCCCCCCCCCACACACACACACACAGTGACGCCAAAACACACACACAATTACATTACCAATTTTAATTTTATAAACCCCCCCCCCCCCCCCCACACACACACACACATAGTGACCCAAAAACACACACATAGTTACATTACCAATTTCAATACCAATTTCCATTTTATAAAAAAATAAAATCAATACCCCACATATACACACATAGAGTGACCCACCCTCAAACACACACTAACCCACACAGAGACCCGCATACACACACACACCCCAACCTCAAATCCCCATACACACACACATACACACACTGACACACACACACACAAAGGAAATAGAGAGAAATAAGAGTACTTGTTGATATGAGAGAATCGCGGTAGAGAGAGAGAGAATCGCATGTTTTAGAGGGAGAAAATCGAAAGTTTCAGAGACAGAGAAATAAAAGAGGGAAACAAAGAGGGAAAGAAAAAATTAAAGCTGTAGGATATTTTGTTTTTAATGTTGTCACGGACGTGTCAAAACCTTTGACCGTGACAAGGGTGGTCGGGTTAAGGGCAGCATTTTAGCATTTTTGGTGTAGTGCTTATTTATAGCACATGGTGAAGTATCCCAATAGACATGGAACCTAATATATATGGAAGATATGTGGACATCCACACTAAAAATCATAGTATTTAACATTCCGCTTGGATGTACGCCACATCCACCATTTAATAATTGTTGCCTCATTATAAACTTACTAAGGAAAAACCTAGTGGAAAAAAACCAAAGTGAAATAAAAAGAGCACAACTTTTGTTATCATTGAATTGGTGTTGGACATGATCAATGTTGCCTCCTTAAAACCTTTACTAGAAATACCTAATGGAAAAAAACTTAGTTACATCCCCTTGGATGTAAGCCTTATCAATGTTGTCTTTATATATGATATTGGGAAAATCTGTAATGAGAGACAATTGACAAAAACTACGAACATGCTGAATTAAAGATCTCAGCCATACATATTCATGACTAGCTTTATGAAGTTCTAAATTTCACAGTGGTTAGAAAATCATATACTAAAGTTGATTTAGTAGATTTCCAAGAAATAGCAGTATTACTTCTAAGAAATACATAACCCGTCTGCAATCGACCCTTATGAGGATTAGAGGGGTATCTAAAATCTTCATAACTAATTAACCATTAGAATAATTAGAACAATATAAGCTCATGTTAGTGGTTCCTCATAAATATCTTAAGATATGCTTAATACTAATCCAATGCCTTTTTGTTGGTTCATAACTATATCTAACAAGAAAGTTGACTGAGAATGAAATATGAGGTCTAGTGCAATGCTGAGTATAATAATGCACTAATTTCACTTAAATAAGGTACTTTGTAACTAATATTTCCTCATCATCTTCTTTAGGATGGAATGGACCTTTCTTTAAATCTAAAGTCTAGATGACCATGGGTGTACTTAGTGCATGTGTTGCGTCTATACCATATATTTTCAAGACTTTTTTTAGCATAATTAGACTGATGGGCAAAAACTCCACAATAATTTCTCTTTATCTGCAAGCCAAGATATAATTTTTTCCCGAGGTCTTTCATCTCAAATTCCTTCTTCAAATAGTTAGCAGTTTTCTAGAACTCTTCTGGAGTTCCGATCCAATTAATATCATCCACATATACTTCTATTATCGCTAATCCCATTGGGAGTTTTTTTTATAAAGACATATGGGAAAATTGGATTATTTTAATACCCTTTCTTAAACAAGTATTCACTAATACGACTGTACTACATCCATCCGAATTGCTTTAAGCCATACAATGAATGTCTTAGTCAAATTAATACGTACTCCTTGGCTTTGCTTCTGGAAAAGAAAATCCTTCAGGGATTTTCATATAAATATTCATGTCTAGGTCCCCATATAAATAAGCAACCTCAACATCCATTAGTCTCATATCAAGTTTTTCAGACACTGCTAAACTAATTAAATATCTGAAAGTTATACCATCCATAACGGGGGAATATGTTTCATTATAATCAATTCCAGGTTTCTACAGGGAACCTTGAGCCACAAGTCATGCCTTATATCGAGTTATTTCATTTTCATTTAGCTTTCTTATAAACACCCATTTGTAACCTATTGGGTTAACATCTTTTAGGATTTTTACTATAGGTCCAAATACACCACGTCTATTTAGAGACTCAAGTTATACCTTGATGGCAACTTCCCATTTTAGCTAATTGTAATACCTCGTATTTTTACGCATATTTATTTTTATTGCATTATGAAAAATGGGGATTAATTAAATTAAAGGGAGAAAATTTAAATTGTAATTAATTCAATTTTATGGTAATAATTACTAGCATGATGAGAGTTGGTAGTTATTGAAATAATATTATGACCGGGGATGAGATATACGGCAGTTATGTTATAAATATTTGAGACGCGTATGTGTCGCATCACTAATATGTATTTGGGGGTTAAAAAGGTAAATTGTTTTTATATAACTTGGATGACTATTTTAAGTGCGCTAGAGTGTTAGGAAGGGTCAAAATAGTCAGAAAACACTACTCGGGTATTTTATTTGAAGTCTGGGACATTTTAGCCCAAAATGACACCCCGGAGGGGTATTTCGGTCTTTTGGGATTTGGGGGTAATTAAATGGACAAAAATTGAGTTTAATTAAATGCATTGAGGGTTAGGGGTCTGTCATTTTCAACTTACGTGAGAAAGAGAGAAAAGAGAGAGAGACCCAAGGAACAAGAAGACTCCATTACAGCCCTAAGCCAAGAACTCGAGCTTACACTCCAAAAATTACACCGGCACGTAGATCGTGTCAAGAAGATCGTTCCCATACCAATTTTAGTCCGAGAATCAGAAGTTCATTTCGAGGCAAGTGTTTATCTTGCTCCACTTTTTAGCATATATTGTTTTTGTTAATTTAGGTTCGATGATATAAATTGATGCAATGAAAACTTAGGTTTAATTAGACTAAATGATGAAGAAAACTTTTGAATTGGAGATGGGTATGCATGTAGAGGTCTTTCCCTTGATTAGATGTGACACCCCGAATAATTAAATACCGGGTAGCTACTCCTTTATTAAATTAAATCAAAATGCCAAGTTGGCTCAGTTAATAGCATCACTGTCGAAAACTTGTTTATAAATTCTAACCACCTAGTATTAAAAAGTAAGATGTCAAATTTTAAATTTAGTCTGCTTAACATGCAATAAAAGAATTTTGAAAGAATCACATAACCATTCACCATAACGAAGCAATAGAGTAACCAACAAAATAATAATAAGTCCGGAGGAAAACTCCTCACAACAATCCCACAACTGAAATAAGTAAAACAATGTATCCTGAATTAATTACATGCCCAAAAGTCTGAAAATCTGAAATAGCAAATGTTTCTAATAGAAATGGGCGACATGCCCTACAACTGATGAAAGCTGAATATAGAGTCAAGATAGATGAAGCGTCTACTAGCAAAGTCCTATAACTTCCACAAACATCTACAGCTCGTCACCTGAATGAGGATCCTAAGCATAGTGTCCTTGTGGCTGGGCACCTAAAAGGGTTTTTACAAAAATAGATTTGAAAGCAAACGGGTCAAAGCCCGAAAGTGGAGAGTATTTTAAAAAATAGCAAGTGCTTTAATGACATTAAAACAATGAATGCAAAATACATGTTAGGACGTGCACTCACATGGAATACTCACCTCTCGACTAATTTGTGCACTCCTAATGTACCGTACCCATCTAAGTAACATACATATCTAACCAAACCGTAATAAGTTCTACCCCTTACTACTCGATTCTTATTATGCATTATAGCGTTATCAACTAAATAGAGGCTTTGCTTAAACTCATATTCTCAATTATTAGCAATACAATTCATTACAGGTTACCCCTTTATAGTTACTCAAAGCGTTTCCGTATTTATACTCACAATACCAACATGAAAGTTCTCATTAATTTAAGTGTATATTATTCACGTCATAAATATACAATACAAGCACCCCGAGACTAAGCTGCGGTGCACACATACTCTGTTATCCATCCCGGTACATCACGTACATAAGGATCACGCATTTCGAATCTCTCAGGAATCGTTCTCAGATAATAGCAAATCACAAACAATGGAGGCGAACACAGTCACATCACATAGGTCACGCACATACCTACGCTCCCACGATCAGCAGACTTATTAACATCCCAATAAGTCCTTCACTGACCTATGTTCTCGAGGTACCAACCTAAATTCGGGCAACACAAGGATTAGATGGCCATAAGCGAACGCAAACCTCCCGTGATAGCAAGTATGGTAGGTACGTCATACACATAAAGTCATATACATATACTAAGTATGCACACATCTTAGTAGTCACCATAATTTATTTCTGATACACTTCTCATTCTCGTACCGACTTATAATGTCACACAATTCACATGTTCCCGATTAATTTAATTAATAAAGCCGTCAATAATTCTCGCATCGTAATAGTCACTCACGTCCTATTCCACAATTTCCATTCAATTCAAATCACACTTCTATGTTTTTACTCCTCAACATATCCCGAATATCCCAACTATGTCAATTTATCATCTAGGGAATGTTATCTCTACAGTTAAACAAGGTTACGGGACACGCGAAATCAAAACAGGCCAAAAAGCCTAAACTGTCAGCTCGTTAGAAGTCTCGTTCGAACGAGGCTGTTCGAACGAGACGTTCGAACGAAGGGGCATCTAACGATATCTCGTTCGAACGAAGTCATCAAACGAACATCCCTCTCGTTAGAAGTCAAAATGTCACTCGTTAGAAGCTCGTTCGAACGAGCTCGTTCGAACGACCTGGGCAGGTCTTCTAACGAGAGGCCAGTTTCGAGCCCAGATTTTCTTAATTTGTTTTTCCAACTTTTCCTCACCTCTAATCTCATCAAAATGCTATTCCAAAAAGTTTTCAAGGTTTCTAATCATCCCTAAACATATTAAATTCGTATTACAACATTTATATGGGGTCTAATCATCCCAAACCACATCTAATCATCAAATCTCCCCAATTTTCCCCAATTTTCAAGAACATGAACCCTAGAAATTAAAGTCTTCCATAGTTATAATTAAATCCATTTTTTGCAATATAAAAAGTAGTGATTCTCTTAGTTCAATCATCCAATACCAATTCTACATGCAATCCTACATTAAAATCTGAATTCATAACTTCCAATTTCATGGATTTATATAAATCTCCCAAAAACAATATAATTATATGAATTTCCTACACATGGAAGAAGCATTCTTTGCAAAAACGAAATTAAACCACTTGCCTCTAATCTTTCTCTGAATATGAGGTTGAATCTTAAAGGTTGAATTGTCCTCTCTCTCTCTCTGCATAATTCTCTTCTCTTTCGCTCTCTACAAATTTCTTCTCTAAGGATGACAATGGAGGTGGAGGTTGGTTTTTGGCAAGTTTAAGGTTTCTAAACTTCTCCCGTAGCCCACTACCTAGATTGGGGTTGGAAATGGCTTAGTGGGTTAAGACTAAGTCATATTTTTAACTCTAATTTTCGTGGGTTTTAATTCCCAAAATTCCAAAATTACCAAACTACCCTTTTACGTTGCTGGTATGGCCTAAAAATGCCCCGGGACCCAAACTAAACCCCCGGCTAGTGTTTTCTGACTATTTCGACCCTTCCGGACGCGTTGGCGCACTCAAAACGACCATACGGTTAAAAGAAATAAAATTCACTTTTTAATTAAAATAATTGTATTCCTGACGCGACTGTCACACGCGTCCCAACAAAATTTCCAAATTGTCGTATTTCAATCTCACGACAAATTTCATAATTTCAATATTCATATATTGCCATATATACACATTATAATCAAATACCAACTCACATCTCACTAGTATTTTTATTCGGATTAATTTCCAATTAATACACATTTAATTCAATTAATCCCATAAATAAATATCATAAAAATACGGGGTATTATATACTTCCCCCCTAATAATAGAATTTCATCCCGAAATTCGGAACTATAAAGTACCTGGTAAGAACAACTATGGATAACGTTCGCGCATC
The DNA here is from genome assembly GCA_949130495.1 of Sambucus nigra. Taxonomy (NCBI): domain Eukaryota; kingdom Viridiplantae; phylum Streptophyta; class Magnoliopsida; order Dipsacales; family Adoxaceae; genus Sambucus; species Sambucus nigra. The sequence continues at coordinate 171,230,088 of OX422214.1, read as the reverse complement.
TCATCCTCGCGCTCCCATGTGGACTCCTCGACATTATGATGTCGCCACTGAACACGCACTAACGGAACTATCTTTGACCGTAGTTTCCGCTCACTTTGGTCCAAAATAGCAATCGGCCCCTCCTCGTAGGAGCTGTCAGGCTGGAGATCGATGTCCTCCAAAGCAATGTGAGAATGAGCCAAATCGTCTCTAAGATATTTCCTTAGCGAGGAAATATGAAACACATCATGAATACGATGCAAATGCTCTGGTAACCCAAGTCTATATGCAACAGACCCAATCCGCTCGATGATAGGGAATGGTCCCACGTATCTCGGTGCCAACTTCCCCTTCTTCCCAAATCGCATAATCCCCTTCATAGGAGATACTCTGAGTAAAACCTGGTCCCCCACTTGTAACTCCCTGAAGAACCTCTTCGCATCAGCATAGCTCTTCTGACGATCCTGAGCTACCCAAATGCGACTCCTTATCAAGTCTATCCTCGCCGAAGTATCCTGAATTACTTTCGGCCCTAGTAGTTTGTTGTCCCCCACCTCTAACCAACATGCTGGGGAATGACAAGGTCTACCGTACAACGCCTCAAATGGAGCCATGCCAACGGTGAACTGGTAGGAGTTGTTGTAAGCAAACTCTACCAGTGGAACATACTACTCCCATCCACCCCCGAAATCAATGATGCACATACGTAACATGTCCTCCAATATCTGGTTTGTACGCTCGATTTGCCCATCGGTCTGCGGGTGATACACCGTACTCAACCGCAATTCCGTGCCCATGGACTCCTGAAAACTTTCCCAAAACTGTGAAACAAATATCTTATCTCGGTCAGACACGATATTTAGGGGCACACCGTGAAGTCTCACTATCTCTGCAATAAATAGCTGGGCATACTGTCCCGTAGTGTAGTCTGTCCTTACGGGTAGAAAATGAGCGACTTTTGTCAACCTGTCCACAATTACCCAAATAGAGTCGTGACCTCTCTGTGACGTAGGCAACCCCGTGATAAAGTCCATGGATATGCTCTCCCACATCCACATCGGGACTTCCAATGGCTGTAGAAGTCCTGCCGATCTCTGATGATCCACTTTTACTAGCTGACAAGTGGCGCATTTAGAAACAAACACGGCAATATCTCTCTTCATCCCGCTCCACCAATACTGTCATCTCTTGTATTGGTACATTTTGTCCCCTCGGGATGTACCGCGAATCATGAGCCGTGCGACTCTGCCATCACCTCGTGCCGCAATTCCTCCCCTTCTGGAACTTCCAATCTCCCATTGAAGCGTAATTCCCCGTTTGATCTAACGGTATAGGACTCGTCTCCCTCTTCTAGTAATCGACTATCTGCTCCTGACAAAACGAGTCATTTGCTTGTGCCCTTACCACCTTCATGACAATCTGTGGTGTAACTATCATTACAGACATGAATGATCGGGCCACTGCATCGTGGTGTCCCAACTACTTCCACTTAGCCTTCCACACCCCTGCCACCTCATCTACTGGCCTACGGCTCAATGCGTCTGCTACCACGTTAGCCTTCCCCGAGTGATATTGGATATCAAACTGATAATCCTTCACAAACTCAAGCCACCTTCGCTGCCGCATATTCAACTCCTTTTGCGTGAATAGGTATTGTAGGGACTTGTGGTCTGTGAACAATCGAAACTTCTCCCCCAAAAGGTAATGTCTCCAAATCCGAAGGGCAAATACAACTGCCGCCAACTCCAAGTCATGGGTGGGGTAATTCTTCTCGTGAGGCTTAAGCTTACGGGAAGCATAAGTTATGGCCTGGCTCTCCTGCTGTAATACACCTCCAATTCCTTGCAAGGATGCATCGGTGTAAACTGGATACTCAACTCCCGGTCTCGGCAATGCTAACACAGGTGCTGAGGTCAACTTGTCCTTCAACTCATCGAATGCCAACTGACAGGCATCACTCCAGATGAACGGCACACCTTTACGAGTCAGATGTGTCAAAGGACCCGCTATCTTCGAAAATCCCCGAATGAACCTCCTGTAGTATCCTGCTAGTCCCAAGAAACTACGGATCTCAGTTGGTGTCGTGGGCTGTCCCCACTCCCTCACCGCGGATACCTTCCCTGGATCAACAGATATCCCCCGGTCGGAAATAATGTGCCCTAAAAATTGAACCTCCTTTAGCCAAAACCCGTACTTCTCATACTTTGCATACAGCTCGTTCTGACGTAGCGTCTGCAAAACTTACCTCAAATGCTCGGCGTGCTCCTCCTCTATCTGGGAGTAAACCAGAATGTCATCAATGAAGACAATTACGAACTGATCTAGGAATTCTCTGAACACCCTATTCATCAAGTCCATAAACACGGCTGGAGCATTGGTCAAACCAAAAGGCATAACCCGAAACTCGTAGGAACCATATCTCGTTAAGAATGCAGTCTTCGAGACGTCCTCCTCCCTGATACGCAACTGATGGTATCCCGATCGCAAATCAATCTTTAAGAAGAAATAATCTCCCCTCAACTGGTCGAATAAGTCATCGATTCGGGGCAACGGATACTTATTCCGTATCGTGACTTTATTCAACTCCCGATAATCCACACACAATATCAACGATCCATCCCTCTTCTTCACGAACAACACAGGGGCACCCCACGGCGAAGTACTCCTCCGTATAAACCCCTGACCCAACAACTACTCAATCTGATCCCGTAACTCTCTCATCTCAGCTGGAGCCATACGGTAAGGTGCGCGGGCAATAGGCCGAGTGCCCGGCGTCAAGTCGATCACAAAGTCTATCTCTCTACTCGGAGGTAATCCAGGTATATCCTAAAATACGTCGGCAAACTCTCGAACAACCGGAATCAAATCAAGTGGTATCACCACTTCCTTAGAGGTCTCCTCCTCTATATAGTACAAATGAGTGGACGATCCTCCCTCAGGACGAGGCATCGCCACTAAAAACATCTCCTGCCCGGGAATGGCAAAGATAATACATCTACTAAAACAATCAATCATGGCTCGGTACGCAACCAGCCAATCCATACCAATAATGGCATCATATTCGGTCATCTCTAATACTAACATGTCCGCGGGTAAAGTAAACCTCCCGATCTCTATACCCACGCCTCTACATACATGTGAAATCACGAAACCACTACTCAACGGTGAATCTACACAAGTAACCGTACTCTCGGCGGTGTCTAATAACCCAGTGGTGCGTGCAAATATCATAGCAATAAAATAGTGTGTAGCCCCCGTGTCAAACAAAATACGTCTGGTAGTCCCCTAAATAGAGAACATACCCTCAATGGCTGGTGGATCCTGTGGGGCTGCGGCCTGCTGAAGCTGATATACTCTCCCATACTGCAGCTGCCCCTGCTGAACTGGGACCGCTGGAATGGGTGGTAATGCTGCCATCTGTGGTGGCGCCGGGAGGGCGGCGGGAAACACGGGTCTCTGCGGCTCTTGTCGAGCACCCTGCTGCTGCTGCTGCAGGGCCCTGCCCCTATCCGGACAATCCTTACATTTGTGTCCAATCTTACCACAAATGAAACACTTCCCTTGGAAGTTTCCCCCTCACTGTCCATGCTGACCACGGCCCTGGTGATCGTTACCATTTCTGCCCTAGCCCTGCTGGCCCTGGTGAAACTGCTGCTGTTGACCATTATGACCCTGATGGCCCTGATGGCCATTCGGAACCTGCTGGCCCTGATGGCCATTCGGACCCTGCTGGCCCTGCCTAAAACCTCCTTGTCCGTGCCTGAAATTTCTCGATCTGAACCTCTTGTGATCCCCCTGCTGGGAACCCTGGTCACCCTGTCTCTGTCCCTGAACAGGTTGTACCCCACTGGCACCATGTCCTCTAGTCCTACCCTGATGGCAGGGCTCTCCCGATCTCTTGCCCTCAGCCATGTGAAAGCGGTGATCCTGGCAGTGTAACAGTGCAGCGTTAACCACATCAGAGTAAGTGTCCAACGATAGATTCCCCAACAAATGCTGACGGATCCTCCAAGTCAACCCGTCTGTAAATTTATGTATCTTCTTCTCTTCTGTTGGTATCTCATCCGGAACAATATTCAACAGATTTGTGAATTCGGCCTCATACTCAGCCATAGTTTTACCTTCCTGCCTAAGATTCATCAACTTCCTCCTCATTTCCGTGTGAACAGCTGACGGAAAGTACTTGCGATCGAACCGCACCCAAAACTCCTGGATCGTGAGAGTATCTCTCTCCTCCACGGTGGTAATAGACTCCCACCACTGCAGTGCAGACCCTACTAGCTTAAAGGTAGCTAATATCTGCTTCTGGACATCGGTGCACTCATACATCCTCAAGTGCCGCTGAATGTCTTTCCTCCACTGACTCGAAACCACAACATCGGAGCTACCTGCGAACTCTGGTGGGTGTGCTTTCTGAAAAAGCATCACGTACGCGTTCCCAAGCAGACGGGAATGCATGTGCCTGAACTGGCGCGGCTACTGGCGCCTGAGGTGGTGCCTGCTGAACTACGGCTAGTGCAGCATTTACCGCCTGGGCCACAATGGCTACAACCTCGACGGCATTCATCGTGCCCTGAACTGGTGCAGGCTGTGGTTCTGGCGTTGCATCCCTAGGAACTCGTTGTGCACGTCGTGGAGGCATCTGAAACAAGAATAAAGTCTATAAGTTCACAGTTATAAACTCAAAATAGCTGAAGAACGTAGCATATACAAAAGAATACAACAGTCCTAAAATATAGGGCTCTACATCAAAGAAAGCTCAGCGGAAACATAATAAGTCGTACAGATCCTAAAGGACACTAGAACCTGATGCTCTGATACCACCTGTGATACCCCGAATAATTAAATACCGGGTAGCTACTCCTTTATTAAATTAAATCAAAATGCCAAGTTGGCTCAGTTAATAGCATCATTGTCGAAAACTTGTTTATAAATTCTAACCACCTAGTATTAAAAAGTAAGATGTCAAATTTTAAATTTAGTCTGGTTAACATGCAATAAAAGAATTTTGAAAGAATCACATAACCATTCACCATAACGAAGCAATATAGTAACCAACAAAATAATAATAAGTCCGGAGGAAAACTCCTCACAACAATCCCACAACTGAAATAAGTAAAACAATGTATCCGGAATTAATTACATGCCCAAAAGTCTGAAAATCTGAAATAGCAAATGTTTCTAATAGAAATGGGCGACATGCCCTACAACTGATGAAAGCTGAATATAGAGTCAAGATAGATGAAGCGTCTACTAGCAAAGTCCTGTAACTTCCACAAACATCTACAACTCGTCACCTGAATGAGGATCCTAAGCATGGTGTCCTTGTGGCTCGGCACCTAAAAGGGTTTTTACAAAAATAGATTTGAAAGAAAACGGGTCAGAGCCCGAAAGTGGAGAGTATTTTAAAAAATAGCAAGTGATTTAATGACATTAAAACAATGAATGCAAAATACATGTTAGGACGTGCACTCACATGGAATACTCACCTCTCGACTAATTTGTGCACTCCTAACGTACCGTACCCATCTAAGTAACATACATATCTAACCAAACCGTAATAAGTTCTACCCCTTACTACTCGATTCTTATTATGCATTCTAGCGTTATCAACTAAATAGAGGCTTTTTTTAAACTCGGATTCTCAATTATTAGCAATACAATTCATTACAGGTTACCCCTTTATAGTTACTCAAAGCGTTTCCGTATTTATACTCACAATACCAACATGAAAGTTCTCATTAATTTAAGTGTATATTATTCACGTCATAAATATACAATACAAGCACCCCGAGACTAAGCTGCGGTGCACACATACTCTGTTATCCATCCCGGTACATCACGTACATAAGGATCACCCATTCCGAATCTCTCAGGAATCGTTCTCAGATAATAGCAAATCACAAACAATGGAGGCGAACACAGTCACATCACATGGGTCATGCACATACCTACGCTCCCACGATCAGCAGACTTATTAACATCCCAATAAGTCCTTCACTGACCTATGTTCTCGAGGTACCAACCTAAATTCGGGCAACACAAGGATTAGATGGCCATAAGCGAACGCAAACCTCCCGTGATAGCAAGTATGGTAGGTACGTCATACACATAAAGTCATATACATATACTAAGTATGCACACATCTTAGTAGTCACCATAATTTATTTGTGATACACTTCTCATTCTCGTACCGACTTATAATGTCACACAATTCACATGTTCCCGATTAATTCAATTAATTAAGCGTCAATAATTCTCGCATCGTAATAGTCACTCACGTCCTATTCCACAATTTCCATTCAATTCAAATCACACTTTTATGTTTTTACTCCTCAACATATCCCGAATATCCTAACTATGTCAATTTATCATCTAGGGAATGTTATCTCTACAGTTAAACAAGGTTACGGGACACGCGAAATCAAAACAGGCCAAAAAGCCTAAACTGTCAGCTCGTTAGAAGTCTCGTTCGAACGAGAGTTCGTTCGAACGAAGGGGCATCTAACGAGATCTCGTTCGAATGAAGTCATCGAACGAACATCCCTCTCATTAGAAGTCAAACTGTCACTCGTTAGAAGATCGTTCGAACGAGCTCGTTCGAACGACCTGGGCAGGTCTTCTAACGAAAGGCCAGTTTCGAGCCCATATTTTCTTAATTCGTTTTTCCAACTTTTCCTCACCTCTAATCTCATCAAAATGCTATTCCAACAAGTTTTCAATGTTTCTAATCATCCCTAAACATATTAAATTCGTATTACAACATTTATATGGGGTCTAATCATCCCAAACCACATCTAATCATCAAATCTCCCCAATTTTCCCCAATTTTCAAGAACATGAACCCTAGAAATTAAAGTCTTCTATAGTTATAATTAAATCCGTTTTTTGCAATATAAAAAGTAGTGATTCTCTTAGTTAAATCATTCAATACCAATTCTACATGCAATCCTACATTAAAATCTGAATTCATAACTTCCAATTTCATGGATTTATATAAATCTCCCAAAAACAATATAATTATATGAATTTCCTACACATGGAAGAAGCATTCTTTGCAAAAATAAAATTAAACCACTTGCCTCTAATCTTTCTCTGAATATGAGGTTGAATCTTGAAGGTTGAATTGTCCTCTCTCTCTCTCTGCAGAATTCTCTTCTCTTTCTCTCTCTACAAATTTCTTCTCTAAAGATGACAATGGAGGTGGAGGTTGGTTTTTGGCAAGTTTAAGGTTTCTAAACTTCTCTCGTAGCCCACTACCTAGATTGGGGTTGGAAATGGCTTAGTGGGTTAATACTAAGTCAGATTTTTAACTCTAATTTTCGTGGGTTTTAATTTCCAAAATTCCAAAATTACCAAACTACCCTTTTACGTTGCCGGGATGGCCTAAAAATGCCCCGGGACCCAAACTAAACCCTCGGCTAGTATTTTCTGACTATTTCGACCCTTTCGGACGCGTTGGCGCACTCAAAACGACCATACGATTAAAAGAAATAAAATTCACTTTTTAATTAAAATAATTATATTCCTGACGCGACTGTCACACGCGTCCCAACAAAATTTCCAAATTGTCGTATTTCAATCTCACGACAAATTTCATAATTTCAATATTCATATATTGCCATATATACACATTATAATCAAATACCAACTCACATCTCGCTAGTATTTTTATCCGGATTAATTTCCAATTAATACACATTTAATTCAATTAATCCCATAAATAAATATCATAAAAATACGGGTTATTACATTAGACTAATAAAATCTGGTAAATTTATGTCTTATTCAAGAATTACAATAAGATTTTTGGACAATTAAAATTGTGGGTCCATATTTAAGAGAATTATTGGAAGTCTAAGAGATTATTTAATTTCAATTGATTTTATAAGGACTTGACCGAATTAAGGGGTAATAGTACTTGGGGTATTGAATTTGTGTGAAAACCTTGGAGGGGATGTAAGTCCTAGAGAGGCTATATATATACGGGTATCGAGGAGAGTAATGGCGTTAATAGTACTTACGGATTATAGTATTTGGGTTATGTGATTACCTATTAATGTATATAAGTTGTGTGCATGCTTATTACTTGGAATATCATGTGTATGACATACCTAGCTACTGGCTATCAAATGGGGGTTAACGCGTTGTGGACGACCATATCTTGTGTGCCTTCAGGGGATTTTGAGTCATACCACTAGAGCATGGAACCTAGGTACGGGCTATTTGTGAGAATGATAGTGATGACGGTTGTATGGGTGCGTAGCCCATCGGCTTGGGACTATGTTCACCTCCAATATGTGTATCTATTTCATTGGTTCTTGAGAGATCGAACATGTTGTCCTTTATGCGTGAGCGTTGCAATGGGGCTGGATAGTCGAGTATGCCAGCACCAGGGGTTTAACCATGCGTACAGTATAGATATGTTTGTATGTATACATAGTGAGATTTTATATATGTATACTAAGTTCCATTCTTGGTTTCTTTTTGGATACTTTATTAAAGTATATACCTATTGGGTCACCAGTTAGGAATAGAATGCTATAAGAATGAGTTATAACATCCTTAAACCTATTCCTAAATAATAATAATACATTGGTTTCGGGTTATTAGTTATGGTATCAGGCATAGCGATTATCCTACATAAAGTCAGGTAGAGTGACAAGACAAGTATGGGTAGCTAGACTCGCTTGGTGTGCACATTAGATGAGAGGTTAGCATCTCAAGTGAGTACGCTAACTTAACATGGATAATATATGTGCTAATTAAATCAATTTAATCACTTGCTATATTTAAACTATTTTCTACCCGGGATCTTCTTCATTTTTTTGTAAATCTCTTCTCTTGTTTTATTGTTTTAGGTGCAGAGCCACAGGGACACCAGACTTAGAAGTTTCCATTCATTTGCCGAGTTGTAGCTGTTGTGGAAGCTACGGGATATTGCTATTAGACGTTTCTGAGTCTATTGCTTCTTAACTATCAGTCTTCTATTTTAGTTGGACATATCGTCCATCCTATTTACATTCAGAGATTTAGAGTTATATTATTTCATCATTCGACTTTAATTTCATGTCATCGGATTATTGTATGGGATTTGACTGGATGTGTTTGCTCCAGTTCCTTCTTTATATTCTGTAAGTTTTCTTTATGCTACTGTGATGTATGATGACAACTTTTTATATTCACTTTGATATTGATGGTTAATAACAAGATAAAATTTTGACACCAACCCTTTTTAAATATTAGGTGGTTAGTTTTATTAAATTAAAATTTGAGTTTTTCGACAGTGATGCATTATCTGAACCAACTTGATATTCTGAAATTAATTAATTAAGGACTGATCACCCGGTAATTAATTAGGTGGGGTGTCACAGGTGGTATCAGAGCATTAGGTTCTAGTGTCCTCAGGATCTATACGGCTTATTGTGTTTCCGCATAGCGTCCTTTGATATAGAGCCCTATATTTTATTATTGTTGTACTCTTTATGCATATTACGTTCTTCAGCTACTTGGGGATAATAACTGTAGACTTATGAAACTTTTCTCTTCTTTCCTAGACGTGCACAGACAGTTCTCGAGGATGCCCAACCCGAACCTCAGCCTGCACCCGCTCAGGGTATGATGAATGCCACTGAACTTGTCGCCATTGCAGCTCAGGCAGTAAATGCGGCATTGGCAGTTGTACAGCAGGCACCACCACAGGCACTGGTGGTGGCTCCAGTTCAGGCCTAAACCTTCCCGTCTGCTTGGGAACGTGTTAGGGATGCCTTCCAGAAGGCGTATCCTTCAGAGTTTGCAGGGAGTTCCGATGTGATAGTAGCGAGCCAATGGAAGAAGTACATCTAGAGGCATTTGAGGATGCATGAGTGCACGGAGGTGCAAGGTCGGATATTGGCCACGTTCAAATTACTGGGAGAAGTGTTGCAGTGGTGGGAGTCTATTATCATCACTGAGGAGAGAGACACACTCATTATACGAGACTTCTGGGCGCAGATCGACCGCAAGTATTTTCCATCGGCCGTCCAGACAGAGATGAGACGAAAATTGGTAAACTTGAAGCAGGAGGGAAAGAAAGTTGCAAAATACGAGGAGGATTTTATCAACCTTATAAACATTGTACCGGATGAAATCCCGACTGAGGAGAAAAAGATCCAGCGTTTTATGGATGGGTTGACATGGAGAATCCTCCAGCATTTGATAGGCAATCTTTCATTGGCCACTTATTCAGACGTGGTTAATACAGGACTACTCCACTGCCAGGACCACCGTTTTCATCAGACAGAGATTAAGCGAGTAGGAGAGTCCAGCCACCAGGGTAGGACAAGAGGGAATGGTGTCAGTGGGGCACAGGCAATTCAGGGTCAGCATAGGCACAGTGACCAGGGTTCCTAGCAGGCGGATCCTGAAAGCGGAGAGGCCCCCAATTTTAAAGTCTTTACTACAAAAAGTAATTTCAATTTCCTTTTTGAAGATGTGGAAGAGAGATGGTTCAATAATAAACAAATTTTAATTTCTTTTACAAATTAAAATTAAACAAACTCAAAGTGAAATTAAATTAGACAACAAATACAGTTTTCACTTGCACCAATTTAACCCAAGTCCTAGAAATTTGCCTAAGTTATATTTTCAATATTACCAAATTAGGCCAACCAATTTTAACAAATTAAATGATGACTTGAATTAAATTAACATTTAACCAAATTCATGTTAGCACCAAATTAAACAAGTAGTGATTTAAATCAAATTTATCTTTTTACCTAAGCATGCGTTCTAGGTGATTTTACAAAAGATAAAATAAACAAATAATCACTACGCCACGATGTACGAGGAAAAACCCACAAACGGGAAACAACCTCAGACAGCCCTAGACATAAGTCCACTAAGTATGGTATTTTACAAGTACAAGCAAAAAGACTCATAACACTCGACTCGACTCCCTTCAAGCCCAGATGCTCCTTATTGTACCGACCTCTGCTTAGTTGACAATCCCGGACTCCACCGGAACCTTGGAATCCACCAATGAGGCTCTAGAAAAAACCATCAACCACATATGGTGCCTTTCACCATATGAGAACACCGAAGCTAAAACTCGAACTTCTTCTTTATGGGATGTAGAAGGAAACCCAAACGAACTCTTCAAATGGTAGAGCAAAACCCGGTGACAAACACTCCAAGCAATGATATATATATATATATATATATATATATATATATATATATATATATATATATATATATATATATATATATATATATATATATATTGAAACTTGGACTAAATAATATGGGTGAAAACAAGAGTGTTTAATGATTCTTTTTTTTTTTTTAAAAAGACTCTCAAAACATGAACTTTTTCTTGAAAATTGAACTCTCAAAGCTCTCTCTAGGAGATGGAATAATATGAAAAAGTTATTTTGAAAATTTTGGTTCCCGCACCTCTTAAGTCTGTTAAGTTAGTGGATAAAGGTGAGTGGAAACATGAGAAAAACTGCTCAAAACTGCCAAAGATATTTTCTGCCTGAAATCTCGTTAGAATGAGATTTTCGTTCGAACTAAGTCTCATTTGAATGACCCTTTTAATGAAGTTCCAGTGGCCAATGGGAAAATCTCGTTGGCAAACTCGTTCGAAAGATATTCTCGTTCGAACAAACCAACTCGTTCGAATGACAATATCGAACGAAGTTCCAGAGGCAAGTCGTTGGCAAACCTCGTTCGAACGATATTCTCGTTCGAACGACAATAACAAACAAAAATCCTAAAAGCTTAAAATTTTGATTTTAGCCCAGAAACTTTATTTTAAAGTTTTAAAGTAACTTTCTGAAAATAAACAACAGTTTAAACAAAAGTTACACCCAATACTAATTCTTCCAAGCTCCTATATAAATACGTAATGCATTCATACCTTAGGAGTAAATGGAACAAATGTTATTGACATAGAAACGAGGCACAACAAACTCGGCATTTGATGAAGCTTTATACTCTTGGCCGCTACGTCTTCAACTCTAGTATGTCATAGGCTTGAAGGATGGTCAAGAACTCTATCCTATGACTCAAACGTTTTTGTCCGAAATTGAGCCAAAATAATAAAGGACTCAATTTGGAAATTTGTGTCCTTACGAATCTCCCCCTTTGGCTATTCCGGGACAAAAACCAACAAAAATCCTAAAAGGCCGTCAAGCTCTGCTAGACATAGAGAGAAAAAATTCCACCCAAAATAAAAAATACATAGTTTGACTCAAACAACCCAAGGATCAATATTTTTGCCGACGATGAAAGTTGCCACTTAGAAGAATTCCTGCACACTTAAGCAAACTATCACACTCATAGGGAATATCAAAATATTAAATGCAATTAAATAATTACTCCCCCTAAATTAATTCTCCCCTTTATCAAACAAATGACCTACTTAGAAAGATGTCTCCCCCTAAGATAAATCTCCCCCAAACTAAGATACGATTATAATAGGAATAGATACCATTTCTCTCCCTATCATTCTCCCCCTTTTTTGTTCAGGAATAGACAAAGGATATAAACTAATTTAAACACTATGAAGCTTAGAGAGATAAGAGCATGAAAGCATATAGGCAACAAAGTCATAATGAATCCATATAAAGAATAAGGATACCAACTGAGATGCAAGAAAATGATATCAATATGATACATAAAGTATTACGCATGTGATATCAACAAAGAATGCAACAAGATAGATATCAATCATGAAGTAGAAGCATAGATGGACTAGAAAGCAAGGCAAAGACCAAATAATAAAAATATCATATATATATATACATACTCTAGATATACCAAAGATGCAAACGCACATATATATAGATATAAATAAACACATGACACAAAATACAATAAGTTTTTCACACTCGAATGGCAAAAATGTATCATATGGAAACGGAAGTGTTGGGGTGTGAACTAGTAACAATTAAATTTAGACCCAATCACTTAAAACATGTTCACGGAGTTCTCAATTGATTGCAAACTTCATCACATTTGAATATAACCTCATGTGACATTATAAATTGAACTGAATGAACAAACATAGACAATGCATACAAGCCTAGACTTTTGATGATTCTACAAATCAATAGAGTCATGACATTGAAAGTACAACTTGGATAAATGGACATTGTGCAAACTGTTGATATACTATCCAAACTCCCTCAATTTAAGCATAAAGAGTTTAATCTTTTGAATGAATAGATCAAATAAACAAAATAGGCCTTGGCAAATATTTTCTTTTAATGCCATTATTCTTTTAGGCCTTTGGACCACGTATTTCTTTTAGGTCCATTCCAAAAGGTGGCTTACTATTCGTAAAGGATAATAATTCCTTTCGGAGCCCTTTCCCGTGCACATTTATACATATTATTTTTTATATCTCACACATCTCACGTGCAACAGATTTTGACATGCACTAGACCTCCTAGGTCACATAACATGTAGATGACAAGATTGGTAGGAGAACACCTCACAAAGCTCAAATATACATATGAAGTTAAATTTCAAGTGAGCTCGTGCATGTGTGAATTGAGGCATATAAAAATAGAATCCATTACATCAACACAAAATCCAACTACTCCATGTAAGCATGGTAAAGAACGTAATAAGGATTGACAATCTAAACCAAAAGTTCTAGCCACATGGAAGCGTAAAAAAAAGGAGTCTAACACAAGTATATGCCACATTAAGTGTGTCAAACTAAAATACAAAAAAAAATCTTTTTGAGTTCTTGAAAAAAAAAAAATTAACCAAACAACAAAAATATTTACTCAAAAAACACACAAAAAATCATTTGTATTTTTCATTAAGCCTAAATTATAAAAAGATGGAACACAAATGATAAACAAAATATTTTTGTATTTTTCATTTAATGCAAACTAAAATGAAAGAAGTATAATACAAAAGATAAACAAAAATCATTATTCTAGCATGTGATTAAGCATGAAGCATAGACTAGAAAATGACTAAACATGCATACACCTAGCAATGATATATAATATGAAGCACATAAATCTAGAGTATGCAAACAAAACTAACACATTCAACCTTTAGATTTTGCAAGGGAGGAAGCATGTGAAAGTAAATGAGAATAAAAAATCCTATCTTGTAAAGCTACCAAGTCAGATCTCCTAACCCAAACTAATGACGAATGACTATCTCGGGGTGTAGGAATCTTGGCTACCTCGGTTGCCTTACGTTGAGATTTTTTAGGTCCTCGTTTAAGGTCAAAACAAAATTTCCTAAGATGACCTTTTAGACCACAATGTGAGCATCTAAAGACTCGGTGAAAAGACTTACCTAAGTAATGATCTCTAAAGGCTTTCCTAGGCGATTCTCCTAAAACATTGGTTTTGGCTTTATGAATAGATTCATTACAAGTATCGAAGCCTAAACCACAAGTGTCATTTTTAATTTGGACCGTTCCTAATATTTTATCTAATTTCTCCGAACGACATTCCAAATCAAATTTGCTTTTACTATAGTCTTTTAATTTATATTCTAATTCTAAAATTCTAGACTCTAACAAAACATTTATCTATTCAAACTCGAGAAGCTCCTTTTTCATTGATTCCATTAAACCTCTAAGGCTATCTCTCTCGGCTTCTATATATTCAAGCTTCTGTCGAAGAGTCCTCTCACGTGTCCTAAGGCCTTCAACCAACACACTATCATCAGCGACCTTGACACGCTCTTTTAAACAAGCTTCTAACTTCAAATTATCCCTTTTTAATTTAATAGATTCTTCATAAAGTTCTTGAAAAGCATTTTGAAGTTCACTCACATCAACCTCTTCTTCATTTTCACTTTCTCTTTCTTCTCCACTCTCACTAGAATCATTTTTATAGCTTCACAAACAAAGGCCTCGAAAGAGTTATGTATTAAGATTTCATCATTGGATGATTCCTCACTATAACTTACATAACTAGCAATGAACGCGATAAAGTTACACTCAATGGGGGAACCGGGTCCCTCTTCCTTATCACTATCACTAAGAGTTGCATTAAAAGAAATTGATTTCTTACCCTCTCTCCTTAGTTTAGTGGGGAACTCAAAAGCCCTATGGCCATACCCTTCACAACCAAAACACCTAATTGACTCGTCCCTATTTAAATTTTCTTTAGGAGTTTTAGGGATCTTTTCGACTTTGTCATGCTTAGAAGTTTCAAATTTCTTAAAATCATTTTTAAATTTATCTTTGTTAAATTTAAGAAATTTTTGAAACTTCCTAGCAAACATAGCCATATCTTCCGAGTCACTTTCACTTTCACTCTTTACTACTTATTTTTCCTCCTTTCGGACTTTTAAAGCAACACCCTTATCAAGTTTCCTTTTGGTTTTGGAGGGAAACATGTCTAGTTCATAGGTTTGTAAATCACCTACGAGCTCTTCTAATTTCGTAGAGGCTAAAGTGGGTAAAGAATTTAACACGGTCACTTTTGGAATAAATTTATCGGAAAGAGACCTTAAAATTTTCTTTACAACTCGGTTGTTGGGTATTTTCTCTCCCAAATTAAAAGATGAATTAACTATATCGGAAAGTCTAGCATAAAATTCACCAAATGTTTCTTTTTCGTTCATTTTGATGGTTTCAAATTGAGTGGTGAGGTTTTGGAGTTTCGAAGCCTTTACGACACTAGTACCTTCATGAGTGAGTTGTAAAATATTCCAAGCTTCTTTAGCGGTGTCACACGTCACAATACATCAAAATTTATCCGGTGTGACCGCGTTGAACAAGGCATTTAAACCACGGGAATTAAAGTTTATAAGTATAAATTCACTCACTCCAACTATCAGCGGGTTTGGGTACACGCTCATTATCTACTAAATGTGTAGGTGGGGGCCACCCGTTAACGATAGACATCCAAACTCTCTCGTCGATAGATTTTAGTGATGATTTCATCCACGCTTTCCAATACGCGTAATTAGAACCATCGAAAATAGGAAATTTGGAAAATCGAAAAAATTCCATTTTTAGCAAAAATATTTAAAGGATCTTAAACGCAATAATTTAGCGATCCCGCTCTGATACCAATTTGAAAGAAGATAGGCCCGCAATTTTAAAGTCTTTACTACAAAAAGTAATTTCAATTTCCTTTTTGAAGATGCAGAAGCGAGATGGTTCAATAAAAAACAAATTTTAATTTCCTTTACAAATTAAAATTAAACAAACTCAAGGTGAAATTAAATTAGACAACAAATACATTTTTCACTTAAACCAATTTAACCCAAGTCCTAGAAATTTGCCTAAGTCATATTTTCAATATTACCAAATTAGGCCAACCAATTTTAACAAATTAAATGATGACTTGAATTAAATTAACATTTAAACAAATTCATGTTAGTACCAAATTAAACAAGTAGTGATTTAAACCAAATTTTATCTTTTTACCTAAGCATGCGTTCTAGGTGATTTTGCAAAAGATAAAATAAATAAATAATCACTACGCCATGATGTACGAGGAAAAACCCACAAACGGAAAACAACCTCGGATGGCCCTAGCCATAAGTCCACTAAGTATGGTATTTTACAAGGTCAAGCAAAAAGACTTACAACACTCAACTCGACTCCCTTCAAGCCCCGATGGTCCTTCTTGTATCGACCTCCACTTAGTTGATAATCCTGGACTCCACCGGAACCTTAGAATCCACCAATGAGGCTCTAGGAAAAACCGTCAACCACATGTGGTGCCTTTCACCATATGAGAATGCCGCAGCTAAAACTCGAACTTCTTCTTTATGGGATTTAGAAGGAAACCCAAACAAACTCTTAAAATGGTAGAGTAAAACCCGGTGCCAAACACTCCAAGCAATGATATATATATATATATATATATATATATATATATTGAAACTTTGACTAAACAATATGGATGAAAACAAGAGTGTTTAATGATTTTTTTCTTGAAAAAACACTCTCAAAAACATGAACTTTTCTTGAAAATTGAACTCTCAAAGCTCTCTCTAGGAGATGGAATAAAATGAAAAAGTTATTTTGAAAAAGTTGGTTCTCGCACCTCTTAAGTCTGTTCAAAAGTTAGTGGATAAAGGTGAGAGGAAACATGGAAAAAACTACTCAAAGCTGCCAAAGAAATTTCCTGCCTGAAATCTCATTCGAAGAGATTTTCATTCGAACTAATTCTCGTTCGAACGAACCTTCTAAAGAAGTTCCAGTGTCCAATGGGAAAATCTCATTGACAATATGGTTTAAACATGGGAAGGGAGGCTTTCGACATGTCTAATAGGGTCAACACGGCCATCAGGACCAGCAGCAGGTTCAACAAGGCCAGAATGGCCAAGGGAGGAGTGGTAACGGCCATCAGGGCTGGGGACAGCAGGGACAGAGGGGAGGACCATTCCCAGGGAGATGCTTCACGTGTGGCAACACTGGCCACAAACACCAGGATTGCCCTCAAAAGGGTAGAGGCCAGTAGCAGCAGCAACAGGGTGCTCATCAGGAGCCTCAAAGACCTTTATTTCCCGCATCTCATCCAGCACCTCCACAGATGGCAGCACTGCCACCCATTCCAGTCGCCCCAGTTCAGCAAGGGCAGCTTTAGTATGGACGAGTCTATAATCTTCACCAGGTCGCAGTCCCGCAGGACCTTCCAGCGATTGAGGTATGTTTTCTATCCAGGGAACTTTGGGGCACATTTTATTTGACACGGGAGCCACACATTGTTTTATTACCATGGGATTTGCACGTACTACGGGCTTATTTAATACAACAGAGGGTACGGTCACTTGTGTGGATTCGCCATTAAGTAGGGGTTTCGTTTTTTCTTTTATTTCTCGGGGAGTGGGTATAGAGATTGGGTGGTTTATCTTACCTGCTGACATACTCGTATTAGACATGTCTAAGTATGACGCGATTGTGTGTATGGATTGGCTTGTCAGGTATAGGGCCATGATTGATTGTTTTAGTAAGAGTATAGTTTTTTCCATACCTGAGCAGGAGATGTTCCTAGGGGCGATGCCTCGCTCTGAGGGAGGATCGTCCACTCATTTATACAATATAGATGAGGAGACCTCTATGGTGGTTGTGGTACCGCTTGATTCGAATCCTGTAGTTCGAGAGTTTGTCGATGTGTTTCAAGAGATTTTGGGGTTACCATCGAGTAGAGAGATAGACTTTGTCATTGATTTAGCGTCAGATACTCGACCGATAGCTCACGCACTTTATCGTATGGCTCCAGCAGAGATGAGGGAGTTATGTGACCAGATTGAGCAGTTCTTAGGGCAGGGGTTTATTCGTAGGAGTACTTCACCGTGGGGTGCTCCCGTACTATTCGTTAAGAAGAGGTATGTATCATTGAGGTTATGTGTTGATTACCGGGAGTTGCATAAAGTCACGATACAGAACAAATATTTATTACCTCGAATAGATGACTTATTCAACCAGTTGAGAGGAGCGGCTTTCTTCTGGAAGATTTATTTGAGATCGGGATACCATCAGTTATGTATCAGGGAACAGGGCGTGTCTAAGACTGCCTTCTTGACGAGATATGGTTCCTATGAATTTAGGGTTATGATTTTCAGGCTAACTAATGCCCCAGCCGTGTTCATGGACTTGATGAACATGGTGTTCTGAGAGTTCCTGGACCAGTTCATCATCGTCTTCGTAGATGACATTTTGGTTTACTCGTAGACCGAGAAAGAGTATATCGAGAACTTGAGGTAGGTTTTGCAAACTTTGGGTCAGCATCAGTTGTACGCAAAATACGAGAAATGCAGGTTTTAGCTGAAAGAGGTTCAATTTTGGGGGCATATCATCTCTGACACAGGGATATCAGTGGATCAGAGGAAGGTGTCAGCGGTGAGGGAGTGGGGACAGCTCACGACACCGACCGATTTCTTGGGTTTAGCCAGATACTATAGGAGGTTCATTCGAGGGTTTTCAAAGATAGCGGGTCCACTGACGCATTTGACTCGCAAAGGGGTGCCGTTTATCTGGAGTGACGCCTGTCAGTTAGCCTTTGATGAGTTTAAAGATAAGTTAATCTCAGCACCAGTGCTAGCATTACCTAAGCCGAGAGTGGAGTATCTAGTCTATACTGATGCATCCTTGTTAGGACTTAGAGGTGTACTGCAGCAGCAGGATTAGGCTATAGCTTATACTTCCCGTAAGCTTAAGCCTCACGAGAGGAACTACCCCACCCATGATTTAGAGTTGGTGGCGGTGGTTTTTTCACTTCAGATTTGGAGACATTACCTCCTAGGGGAGAAATTTCATTTATTCACGGACCAAAAGTCATTACAGTACTTCTTCATGCAGAAGGAGTTAAATGTGCATCAACATCGGTGGCTTGAGTTCGTGAAGTATTATCAATTTGATATCCAATACCACCCAGGGAAGGCTAACGTGGTAGCAAACGCGTTGAGCCGTGGGCCAGTCGGTGAGGTGGCCGAGGTGTGGAAAGAGAAATGGAAGGAGTTAGGGAACCAGGATGCGGTGGCTCGATCGTTTATGTGTGTGATGACGGTTACGCCCCAGATTATTAAGAGAGTAATACAGGCTCAGGCAGATGATTCGTTATGCCAAAATCAGATAGTAAAGCTACTATCCGAGGGGGCTGAGTCTTATACCGTGGGTTCAGACTAGGGTCTACGTTTCAATGGGAGATTAGTTATTCCCGAGGGTGAATATTTGTGACACAAGGTTATGACAGAGTCGGACGCTTCCTAATTTACGATACATCCCGGTGGGGATAATATGTACCAGGATATGCGTAAACAGTACTGGTGGAGCGGGATAAAGAAGGATATTACCGAGTTCGTTTCGAAATGTGCCACTTGTCAGCTAGTAAAGGTGGATCATCAGAGACCCGCGGGACATCTTCAACCATTAGAGATTCCTATGTGGAAATGGGAGAGCATTTCCATGGACTTCATCACGGGATTACCCACATCGCAGAGGGGTCACGATTCAGTATGGGTGATAGTGGATCGTCTGACCAAGGTAGCCCACTTTCTGCCATCCAGGACAGACTACACCACGGGACAATACGCCCAGATATTCATAGTAGAAATAATGAGACTCCATGGAGTGCCTCTTAATACTATGTCTGACAGAGATAAGTTGTTTGTGTCTCGATTTTGGGAGAGTTTTTAGGAGGTGTTGGGTACGGAGTTGCGACTGAGCACAGCCTATCACCTGCAGACGGATGGTCAGACCGAGCGGACGAATTAGATGTTGGAGGATATGTTACGTATGTGCATCATTGATTTTGGCGGAGGCTGGGAGCAATACCTTCCACTAGTGGAGTTTGCCTATAACAACTCCTACCAGTTTACTATCGGTATGGCTCCATTAGAGGAACTATATAGCAAACCGTGTCTGACACACCCCAACCCAGTTACTTATAATTAAGTTTGAAAGTCAAAGTGATTCAAACCATGATTAATTTTAACCAAACCATAAACACGAGTTTTAATTTCAGAGACATCATTGTAAATTCATATAACTGAAAACCTTTTTACAACATCAGAGTAGTCATACTTATACAAACTTTCTTGAAGGATAATTTATCTTAATTACATCATTTACATTTAAACAAAATCTTTGTTTCTCCCATTCCTGGCTAACCCAACCCGACTTCCTAGATTTGGCAGTGACATCGCGTTACCTAAAAAATGTGAACATAGGAACCGTGAGCAAAATAGCCCAGTGAATGCATCACTACTATACTACTGCATGAATTTAAATGTAATAAATCATGTCCATATAATTATGTATTAACTCATCCGGCTCATTCATAATGAATGACCATCTTTTCTGAATCATGATTCACATATCCTGTCTAAATAGACAATTCTCCCCCATTCCTGGACGAGGAGTAACCCCTTGTCATTAATAGACAAATCTCCCCCATTCTGAGTCGGGGAGTAACCTCCCATTTCTATAAACCAAAATTTATAATTTCATATTCATTATATTCTGATCATATCAACAACACAATACAAATATCTCTCTCCAGTGAGTACACTCACCTTGGGTTGTTAACTATGTATTCACGTTTCCCTCGGGAGGAGCTGAACTGGGTAGATTAGACCTTACACCTATCAATCCAACTAAATTAGTACTGAATCTCAATTATAAGTATTATCCTAACATAATTATGTAATTTTTTCATGACTATACACCAACAATATAATTCCACTTAAGTCACATTTCATAAACCATGAGTAAAGACAAAATAATGATATACATGTTAATAAAGTTATGAACATTCAACTGTAAGAAATACCTCATAAGGAACTTATTACCAAACCCAATTAAAATGAAAGTATACTTCTCAATGTATGTACACATGAAACATGCACTCGATATACTCTTTGGAAAGAGGAGATAACAATATTCTTTCATGGGGTATCCAGTATGGCCTCAAATTATTGCCCTCTATACTCAACCATCCTATATTCCTAAATTGTATAAATACAGGGGTCCAACCTTATCAATATGAAAACATATATGAATATACTTTCTAGTACAAGTGCCGGTGTAATTTTTCAAGCTTCCTAGAGCAAGTTACGACCATTTCTTTACAACACAAGAAATCTATCCTACAAGCTCCTCTATTGTTCCTTCAACTTGAGAGAATTTTCATAATTTTTCTACAACATAACTTTCCATGATTTTACACCCATTTCCAGTACACATACTGAATAGTACAGAATTAAAGTTTCATAATTGTTTGACTTCGTTTTCTATCTCAAAAGCTTGACTAAACTCAAGGCATACGGAAATAAAGTATACAAACAAAAACTATGTACCAACTTGAAATCATCATTAAGGACTAACCACAAGGATATTAATTTTAATTTTTGGATATGATATGAATATATGAGTCTATTTTCATATCCAATTGGAATTTATCAATTCCAATAAACACACAAAGAGATATGCATGTTTGAATATATAGGGTTTCAATACAAAGCAATATGGCGTATAAACACCACTTAACTCGCATATGAATCAATACATATTATCACAAAGGATGATGGAATATTAATTAATAATACAAGATTTATATACTTTTAAATAAGTATAATACAAGATTAAAACAATAGTAATCACATAATTATACCTTGGAAACACTTTAGGGGTTTTCTTAGAATTTTCCTAGCTTTTCTTGAACTCCTTTCTTCCTTAACTCCTATTTTCTCTTTCCTTAAGCCAAACACTCTTCAAGATGAACCTAGGGTTTGTTTTGCTGAAAAAATATGTTAGAGGGAGAGTTTTAAGTCAGCCAAGGCTGCCTCCCAAGTCATCCAATCACTTTAAAACATTTGGTTTACTAAAAGACAATTTACCACTTAAAGGAAATGGACAGCTTTGCCCTTTGTTCATAAATTCGGTATAACTCCTTACTCGGGCATCCGTTTGATGATACGTTTGTTGTGTTACAACCCTAACTCACATGTATACAACTATCTAGTTTTTACCTCGAGTCAATTGTAATGTTATAAGGGTCAAAACTAGTCTCTAACAGGAACATTTCTACCGAAATTAATAAAATTTTGTGTTTATACATAACTCGACAATTCACGATTTATGAAAGTAGGATTAGACTAAACATAAATCACTTAACATTAGATATACTAATAAGACATTATTCATATCACATAAGATAAGCATGATTTAATTATGATTTATCATAATTATATACCGGTTGTCACATTGTCGTTCCCCAGCGTGTTGGCTAGAGGTGGGGGACAATAAGTTACTTGGTCCGGAGGTGATTCAGGATACTTAGGCGAGGATAAAGTTGATAAGGAGCCGTATTCGGGTTGCTCAGGATCGAAAGAAGAGCTACGCTGATGCCAAACAGTATTTTTAAGAGTTCAACATTGGAGATTAGGTGTTACTTCGGGTGTCTCCTATGAAGGGAGTTATGCATTTTAGGAAGAAGGGAAAGTTGGAGCCTAGGTATGTAGGGCCATTCCCCATTATCGAGGGGATTGGGCCAGTTGCTTATAAACTTGGATTATCGGAGCACTTGCATAGAGTCCATGACGTGTTTTATATCTCTTCGTTGAGGATATTTCTTCAAGATAATTAGGCTCACACACACATTGGATTGTAGGATATAGACTTACAACCTGATAGCTCCTACGAGGAGGGGTCGGTCGTTATCCTAGACCGTAGCAAGAGGAAGTTGAGGTCAAAAATAGTACCAATAGTTTGCATTTAGTGGCGGCACCATACGGTTGAGGAATCAACCTGGGAGCGCGAGGATGACATGCGTGAACGTTATCCAGAGTTATTCTTTCTGGGTATATATTATTTTTTAAATTTTGGGACGAAATTCTGTTATTAGGGGGGAAGTATGTAATACCCTGTATTTTTACGCATATTTATTTTTATTGCATTATGAAAAATGGGGATTAATTAAATTAAAGGGAGAAAATTTAAATTGTAATTAATTCGATTTTACGGTAATAATTACTAGTGTAATGAGAGTTGGTAGTTATTGAAATAATATTATGGTCGGGGATGAGATATACGGCAGTTATGTTATAAATATTTGGGACGCGTATGAGTCGCGTCACTAATATGTATTTGGGGGTTAAAAAGGCAAATTATTTTTATATAACTCGGATGACTATTTTGAGTGCGCTAGAGTGTTCGAAAGGGTCAAAATAGTCAGAAAACACTACTCGGGTATTTTAATTGAAGTTCGGGGCATTTTAGCCCAAAACGACATCCCCAGAGAGGTATTTCGGTCTTTTGAGATTTTTGGATAATTAAATGGACGAAAATTGATTTTAATTAAAAGCATTGAGGGTTAATGGTCTCTCAGTTTTCACTTACGTGAGAAAGAGAGAAAAGAGAGAGAGACCCAAGGAAGAAGAAAACTCCATTGGATCCCTAAGCCAAGAACTCAAGCTTACACTCCAAAATTTACACCGGCGCGTAGATCGTGTCAAGAGGATTGTTCCCATACCAATTTTAGTCCGAGAATCAGAAGTTCATTTCGAGGCAAGTGATTATCTTGCTCCCCTTTTTAGCATATATTGTTCTTGTTAATTTAGGTTTGATGATATGAATTGATGCAATGAAAACTTAGGTTTAATTAGACTAAATGATGAAGAAAACTTATGAATTGGAGATAGGTATGCATGTAGAGGTCTTTCCCTTGATCAGACTAATAAAATCTGGGAATTTTATGTCGTATTCACGAATTACAATAAGAGTTTTGGGCAATTAAAATTATGGGTCCATATTTAAGAGAATTATTGGAGGTTTAAGAGATTATTTAATTCCGATTGATTTTATAAGGATTTGACCTTTAATTCGTGTTAATAAGTGTCTTAAAGTGATTTGGAATAGCGTAGGAACATTTGATTTGGATTGAGTTGAGTATTCATATATTTTTTAGGATTAAAAATTGAGAAAAATCGAAGTTGGGGAAGAATTGGGTATGTCCGGAATTTTTGTTAGAAGACCTGCTCAGGTCGTTCGAACGACCTCATTCGAACGAGACTTCTAACGAGATTTCCAATGACCTTTCTAACGATTTACTGAGTTCGTTCGAAGTGGGAACTTTGTTCGAACGAGAATCCTGGAATTTCTAACAAAATTCCAGAATGGGTTTTAAGGGTTTGTTTGGGTTGGAAATCTTCGTAGGGTTATTTATCTATATAAGTGTATTAACCTTCGTGAGAAATGGGTGGCTTAAATTTCCAAAGTGTTAAGGAATTAAGGGGCAATAGTACTTGGGGAATTGAATTTATGTGGAATACTTGGAGGGGATGTAAGTCCTAGAGAGGCTATATATATACGGGTATCGAGGAGAATAATGGCAATAATAGTACTTACGGATTATAGTATTTGGATTATGTGATGACCTATTAATGTATATAAGTCGTTTGCATGCTTATTACTTGGAATATCATGTGTACGACATACCTAGCTACTGGCTATCGAACGGGGGTTAATGTGTTATGGACGACCATATCTTGTGTGCCTTCGAGGGATTTTGAGTCGTACCACTAGAGCATGGAACCTAGGTACGGGCTATCTGTGAGCATGGAACCCGTTTTTCTTCAAATCTCTTCTCGTGTTTTATTGTTTTAGGTGCTCAGCCCCAGGGACACCAGACTTAGAAGTTTCCATTCATTTGCCGAGCTGTAGCTGCTGTGGAAGCTACAGGATATTACTAGTAGACTTTTCTGAGTCTATTGCTTCTTATCTATCAGTCTTCTATTTCAGTCGGACATGTCATCTATCTTATTTACATTCAGAGATTTAGAGTTGTTTTATTTCATCATTAGACTTTAATTTCATGTCATTGGATTATTGTATGGGATTTGACTGGATGTGTTTGCTCCAGTTCCCTATTTATATTCAATTAGTTTCTTTATGCTATTGTGATGTATGATGACGACTTTTTATATTCACTTTGATGTTGATGGTTAATAAAAAGATAAAATTTTGACACCAACCCTTTTTAAATATTAGGTGGTTAGTTTTATTGAATTAAAATTTGAGTTTTTTTACAGTAATGCATTATCTGAACCAACTTGATATTCTAAAATTAATTAATTAATTAAGGACTGATCACTCAGTAATTAATTAGGCAGGGTGTTACACTAATCTTCTCCTTATCAACATTCGTTTGTAGTGCGTGATTCATTATGATCATCAATGCCCTTTCAATTTGCGTAGCTACCGCATATGAAAATATTTCATCGATGACTATTTTATTGTGATCCGACATTTCTCTTGAATATGTATAAAATATAAAGGTCTCATTATTATTCTTAGGTACCTTTGCCTCTTCAAGGGCTTTTATAGTCACTTCATGGACTTGTATATTTTTAGAGACACTATCCTTTTTAGGGGTTTTATAGAAAGTGGATATTTTATTCATTACCTAGAGCGTTATGAGGGAATGATTTTTTAATTGATATCCGCTTTCACAGAATGGAATCTTTGGAATCGATAGGTCTGCCATGCTTTTGGCGTTCAACAGATTCATTTGATGCTAAAATCAAAGGTTTTCCCACTGAAACATCAATTCTGGTTAGTGCATTAGCCGCAGGTAAATGAGACTTGGTCACTTTTTTCGTATCATTAGATGCACCAGGTAATTGATTTACAATTTCCTGAATATGTATTATCCTTATCACTTCATCCTCACATTGAACAGTACGGGGGTTTAGATGAGACAACGTGAAAGTATTCCACATTAATTCTCGTCGTTCTTCTGGAACGGACTGTACTTCAAGTACATTACTCCATCCAGCCTAACGGCGATAGGATTGTCTCATTAAAGTGGCAATCCACAAATCTAGCGATAAACACATCACCTATTAATGGTTCAATATAATGAATGATTGATGGCGAATCATAACCAACATATATACCCAAACGATATTGAGGACCCATTTTGGTAAGTTATGGTAGTGAGATAGGCACATATATGGCACAACCAAATTTATGCAAGTGAGAGATGTTTGGCTAACATCTTGACACGAGTTGTGAAAGGGAAAAGGTGGCAATCAATTAGTCAAAGTTGAATTAACTCGGCATTGTGTAGGATGGCATGACCCCAAGCTAAGACTGGGAGTTTGGAATGCATAAGCAAAGGTCGTACTATCAAACATTTAATTAATAACCCAACTAAACTATTTTGGATATAAACATGGGGAACTAGGTGTTAAACATCAATTTTTATGGATAAACAATAATCATCGAAAACTTGAGAAGCGAATTCGTATTATCAAAATGAATGGATTTGATGTGTTAATCAGGAAAATGTGCTTTTAGTTTAATAGCTTGAGCAAGTAATTTTGCAAAAGTCAAAGTGTGAGTGGATAGTAAACAAACATGTGACCATCTAGTCGAAGCATCAATTAAAATCATAAAATATTTAAAAGGTTCACTAAAACGGTAAACGGGGGGCCATAAATGTCCCCTTGAATTTGTTGTAAAAAATTTGGTGACTCACATGCTATTTTGAGAAAAGATAGTTTAGTGATTAATTTTTCTTGTGTACACGGGGTGCAAAAATGATCACTTGGTAGGGTGAGCTATTGGTTTGCTAAAAAGTGTCCATTCGAGTTATTGGTGATCTTTCATAACATGTTGGATCCAGGGTGACCCAAACGATCGTGCCATAATATCAATTCATTAGGATCATTGAGCTTTCGACTCATAACAAATTGTAATTTTACAACATTAAGTGTTGTGTGGTATAACCCCATTGACAATGCAAGGAGTTATTTTAGTGTGAGCTTCTGGCTTCCAATATTAAAAGTAATGAAAAAGGACCCATTGTTACCTTCATTACTTGTTTCCATATGATAAACGTTCATTCTAATGTGCTTAAAACTCAGCAAATTTCTTCGGGAAGTTCTTGAGTATAATGTATTATGTATAAGTGGGTACCATTAGATAGCACCATATGGGACCTTCAATAATTTTATCAGGACCAGCTATTGTGGAAATATTTTTCGTATAATACACCAAGTCAAAGAAAAACTTCTAGTTTTGTAAAATAGTATGAGTTGTTTGAGTGTTAACTAGACAAGTGTCATTGTTTCCTTGTATTTTTTGAATCCATACCCTTTATGGGAGTAACACAATTGAAGGTTACCAACCATATAAGCATTGAAAAGATGAATGTAAAACCATGCAATTTATTGTAATAAGGATTTAAAGAAAAAAATGTAAGGATGTTTCGGGCATGATGAAAAAAAATATTATTGCAGCAATATTAAGAAAACATAAGTTATTCAGTTCTTAAGGGTCTTGTGAGACATCAAATGTCTCATTATCAATGGGGTTATCATCCTCATCTTTAAAAAACTCTGTCATTTAACTGGGTATTATTAATTTCTAGTGGTCTACTGGACCTTCCATGAAGATTTTCTCTATCATCCAACGGTCTTCAGGTTCTTCCATAACATTTGTCTTCACTCCATTTTTCAAGGTATGATGACCTCACATTTTCTGTAATTGGAAAAAATATATCCCAGTTATAAAAAATAATTTGTGAACTTCTGGTCACAATAGTGATTGAAGGACTTCTAGTTCATACTCATTCAATTAGACAATCAAAACTTCAGGTTTGATTGTGATTTTTTTTTTTACACTTTAGGTCCAAATCTACTTAAGAACTTCAAGTCCCAAAACTTGAACATTGAAAAGTTCAATTTTCATTTTTGAATTATTATTTGGGAACTTCAAGTCCCAATGCAAATAATTAGGGGAACTTCATATTGCAACATTAAATATTTAAGGACTATGAAGGCCTTGCCCAATCATATCCAAACTACAACTTTGATAAGGAGTAAAATTGTTTGGAACTTCAGGTCCAAACTATAAAAAATCATTATGGAACATGTAATGTCCTAGACGTTATAGTAAACATAATCAAAACTTCAGATTTGATTAGAAATAAAATTTGTTGAATCTTCGTGTCCAAATTATAAAAAATCTAGTATCACTAGTCTTATTATTAAAATAGTCAAAACTTCAACTTTGATGTTAGGGCACTTTTATTGTCATGTCCAAAAATTGGAATATCAATCGCAAACTTCACGCCGCAAAATTTAAATAAGAATTGGGAACTTCATGCGCCAAATTTCAAATAATATTAGGACCATCAGGCCAAATTGTAAATAATTATTTCGGAGCTTCAGGTCCCAATTTGAAATGATTTGGGAATTTCTGACCCAAATTAAAATTACTATATGGGAACATTAATTCCCAACATTGAATAATAATTAGAAACTTCGGGTCCTAATAAAAAATAAAAAACATTTGGTACCCTAATTTATATAATAATTGAACTTTTAGTCTCAATTTTAAACAAGCATTTTCAAATTTAGTAACCCAGTTGTAACTATACAAAAATTGTAAGTTAAAGTGCAAATAATAAACACACTCATTAATCTTGTTTTGTGAAGCTATTGTCGCAAATACGATTGACCTGATCAATTATGGTTAGAAAATGCATTCAATTTATGAAATCGACCTTAAAATTGATTGCTTGAAGTTTTGGGTCACATATTGCCTTTTAACTAGTTCCCATCGATAATTCATAATCCATTGGATCTAATATGGACTTGTCATTTGTTTAGACCTATTTGATCATAGCAATTATGCAACTCTATTATATTTCATGAATATTGGTTTTGGATCTAGTTTTTTGAAAATCGAATCAAGTCAAAGGGGGAGAAATCGATCTCTAAGATTTTAACCGAGAGATTTTTACTTGTCATATTCAATTGACCCCCTCCCCCACACCGCCGAAAAAAAGTTTGATGTCTTTGAGACATCAAATTTTTTGATGTCTTGGATTGTGATTGATCAATACTGTTGGTGGGGATTCACATCACTTATGGAAATGGATCCGCGCCAATGATAATAACCAATCAGAATTCAAGACATCAAAAAGTTTGATGTCTTAGAGACATCAAATTTCTATCCCACACCACCACCCACCCTCCTCTCTTCCCACCTACTCACACAAGAACATTTCCATTGCATTTAAATAACGTAATATTTTTCAGGATTGCTTTGCACTTACTAAGGGTCCGTTTGGTTGGCCAAATTTGCCTAGGCAAATGCCAAAAAGTGGGCAAGTATGAAAATTTGCCCACATTTTGGCTGTTTGGTTGCACAATTTGCCTAGACATTATTTGCCAATGTACAACACCTCCTATGCACAATCTGTGGGCAAATTTTGCTTACCTATTTGAGTGGGAAATATTTGCCAACAAATTTGCCAACTTCTTAAACGGTTTTAATGTTTTAAAAAATAATTTTAAAACTGTTTTAAATAATTAAAAAACTATTATGAATATTTAAAAATTATTTTGCAATGTTTTAAAAACTGTTTTTAATATTATAAAAAAAATTTAAGAAAATGTTTTACAATTTTTTTTAAAAACCGTATTAACAAAATATTGTAAAAACTGTTTCTAATATTTTTAAAAACTGTTGTGAATATATTATAAAAACAGTTTTAAAGTTTTAACAAATAATTTTAAAAACTATTTTAAATACTTAAAAAAACTGTTATAAATATTTAAAAACTGTTTTGTAATGTTTTGAAAACTGGTTTTAATATTAGAAAAAATTGATAAGAAAATGTTTTACAAATTTGTTTAAAAACCGTATTATCAAAATATTGTAAAAACTGTTTTTAACATTTTAAAAACTGTTTTGAATATATTATAAAAACTGTTTTAAAGTTTTAAAAAACATTTTTTAAAACTGTTTTAAATAGCTTAAAAAAGCTGTTGTGAATGTTTAAAAATTATTTTGTAATATTTTAAAAACTGTTTTTAATATTATAAAAATTTGTTAAGAGAATGTTTTACAAATATTTTGAAAAACCGTAATATAAAAACATTGTAAAAATAGTTTTTAACATTTTTAAAAACTGTTTTGAATATAATATAAAAACAGTTTTAAAGTTTAAAAACAAAATTAAAAAATATTTTTAATAGTTAAAAAAAACTGTTGTGAATATTTAAAAATTGTTTTGTAATATTTTAAAAACTGTTTTGTAATATTATAAAAAATTGTTAAGAAAATGTTTTACAATTTTTTTAAAAAACCGTAATATAAAAATATTGTAAAAACTGTTTTTAACATTTTTGAATATAATATAAAAACTATTTTTAAATTAATTAATTGGATTGACTTTAATTTCGCCTAATGGTTGTTTGATAGCGCCGTGTGAAAAAAACTAGGTAAACTTTGCCTAGGCAAACTTTGTCATACCCACTATTTTGCCTATATGCAACCAAACGGACCCTAAGAGAAAATCAACTCGGTAGAGTTCATGCATGCAAAAGAAGTTTTTTATAAATCACCAAAAAAAACGCAACTTTAATTTATGACAGGTTTAACCGAAACAGTAAAATCATGCTATTGAAAATCATGTTATTGAACTGATTAATAAATAAAAAGATTTTTTTTTAAGTAATCTTATAAATTTGCCCACAAGATTCCAAATTATTGTTCGCCGAAAAAATGTCAAGAGACTAGTCACACAAGAGTCCCATTGGAAATCCAACGGTACAGGTTGACAAGGATTTGCCAATTAAACAGCGAGTTCGTTTTTGTATGGCATAAGAGATTTGGACTTCTCATTTGAAGATGCTTTGAAGGGGCAATGGATATTACCCACGTTTGGTAAGAGGGAGTCTGAGTGAACCCCTCCAAAATTTACACATTTTAGGTTGTACATTCTGCATTTATGAAGTACCATGTGCATCTTTGTTTGCCAATATGGCAAAAGGTAGTTGTTGATCAAAGCGCATGCAATATGTTCAAAAACTATATTTTTTTAAAACAAAGTTTGATGAATATTATCATGTAATTTGCTTAATCAAACAAAATGTGTGACATCTTGACATGAACTCAAGATTATACGTGGTTATAATGTGTGTTGCCATATGGGCTGCTGTCACACCCGTAACATAAGTGTAAGGCACTCAAATTGGGGTGTGACAGCTACCATATGAAATACAACACGAATTGGCCATTTGTTTAAGTCATATATATAAAATGGAGTTCAACTTCTACATACAACTATATAATAAATTCTACTCTTGTAACCAAAGAGAAAAAAACAAACAATACACTAGTCTTAAAGAAGAACGAAGAGCTGAAAGTAATAAGAAACGTAGTAACTAGACAAAAGAAAATTGATATATGCACGGAATTGTGCACCGAATGCTTTAACTGCTTGTACACTTTGACTAATATGCCAACTATACAAACACATTAATCAAGTGTATAAGCATTTAGGGCTTGTTTGGTTCGAGGTTTGGAAAGGGAATTTAGGATTCTTAGAATTTAGAATTCCCCTCATTTAGAATTACAATGTTTGGTTAGAGATTTAAGGGAGAACTTAGAATTCCCACGAAATTGGATTTTCCTTTCCCCTCTAAAATGGGGGTAATCCTATATTTCCGGACATATTACCTTATTTTTGTGGTGAGACAAAAATACCATTTCACATAAACTCATAAGTACACTATCTCTCTCTCTCTCTCACACACACTCTCTCTCTCTCTCTCTCTCTCTCTCTCTCTCTCTCTCTCTCTCTCACACACACACACACACACAACACACATACTCACTCTCTCTCTCACACACATACATATACACACTCTCTTTCTCTCTCACTCACACACATGCTCTCTCTATCTCTCTCACACACCCAAACACTCTCTCTCACACACATACACATACACACTCTCTCTTTCTCGAAATTTTTTTTGAAGTGTTCAACGACATCAAGTTTTGATGTCGTCCAATCACATGATTTTTTAAGAAGTGTTCTCTCACTTCATTTAATGATTCATTATCTCATATTCAAGTAACGTTCTCTCACTTCATTTAATAGGAAATAAAATAGTTTACACCATTTAGATATAAAAAAAGAATGACATTTTTATACTATAACATTTTTTCTTTAATAACAATTTTTATATATATAAATATTACAAAAATGTTTAAATGTTTTTAAAACTCTTTTTTTTTAAATAAAAAGTTAAAAATAATTTTCTATATAAACTATTAAAAATGTTTTAAATCTGTACTATTTTTTTTAAAAGTTAAAAAACGTGTTTTCTAAAACTGTTTTTCATATATAAACATTTTTTTAATATATTAACAGTGTTTTATAGATAAAAACTGTAAAAATATATTTTAAATATTTCTTTAAACTGATTATTTTTAAATAAAATGTTAATATATATTTCTAATATATAAAAAACAGTTTTTTTTAATGTTTTTCGCCATTCAAAAAACTGTTTTTGTACAACAAAAAAAATGCAAAAAAAAAACTGTTTAATATGTTAATATATAAACACATTTTTATTTATATAGACACATTTTTTAATGTTTAATAAACACATTTTTTAATGTTTTAAATATGTGCTATTTGTTTAAAACATTAAAAAATGTGTTTTGTTAAACAGTTTTTATATATAAACAGTTTTTTTTTTGCATTTTTTTTTGTTGTACAAAAATAGTTTTTTGAATGTTTTTATATTTCTAATAAAAACATTAAAAAAAATTGTTTTTTATATATTAGAAATATAAAAACATTCAAAAAACTGTTTTTTTACAACAACAAAAAATTGTTTTTTTGCTCAAGGAAAAAACGAAAAAAAAAACATTTTTTACAACTTTATTTTTCAGGAAAGATTAATAAAAAAGGTTATTCAAAAACTTTTTTTTGTTTTTATTTAAAAACTGTTTTTTTGCAACTTTATTTTTTTGTAAAGAATTAAAAAAAAGTTTCTAAAAACTGCTTATATTTAAATAAAAGTGTAACAAAACACGTTTTTTTAAACTTTTTCAAAAAATAGTATATATTTAATATCTTTTTAACAGTTTATATAGAAGGGATTTTAGATGGCGGAAAAAAAGAATTCCTGCTTGAACCAAACAATGGAAAGGAATTGAAGATTCCATGGAATTATGAATTCCCACTCCCTTGCCAAATCTTGAACCAAACGAGCCCCTAAAGCAATTCAGTACACAATTCCGGTGCATATAGCAGTTCTCCAAAAGAAAAATGAAATCCTCATGTGCAATTCATAAACTACACCTAGTTAAACAGTGAAACACATACCTAAAATTGATACTAATAGTTATACGTGTATGGGACATCAAGTGCATGTAGTGTTGTCTGACACTCAATACAGATTTGAGACTCATAGCAGGGTGTTTTCGCGCGTACCTTACTGTTGGCACAAAAATTACAATGATATATGTATCGTATTCAATCTCTTTATTGAGTGTAAATCACCACATCTACAAGCCATGGGATACCACCTTTACACCTACCTATTTTTGAAAGAAAAAATAAATAAATAAATAAACGCGTAAACAATTTATGCAACTGGTTCTAGAGGGAGGCACTGGATCCCCCTTTGGTAGCAAATTTCTTATTAGAGAGAGGGCGTGCTAACGACCCCAACTGAATGAGAATAACAACCATGGCTAAGACAATTTGAACCTATGAAAATTTTGATATAGAGAGAGAGGTGCTCAAGTATGACCTACGGTACTAACCCATGCATGAAAGCCAGACGTTTCAACTGGTTCCACATTGAAACGTGAAAGAAAAGTCGAGGGTTTTCTGGCAACAATGACACTGTTTTTTAATATTGATCGACTTTTCATCTCTCATACACAACACATAAAAAGGGGAAAGAGGAGAGCAAAAGTACAATAGAAAGAAATAAAACATCTTTTTTTTTAATGGCACTTAAAAGAATGGTGTCAAGATAATTGCCATTTGGAACAAAATTCCACCCGTCTTACAATGTGGATAAAAATGCAAATGGAAATGCATACTTGACATAGGCAGTAGATATACAGAGAAAAATGAAGAAAGATTTAAAAGAGTGAGCAAAATACCATAAAATAAAAGATTTTCGTAAAAGTTGAACTAAAATGCATCTTTTCAGCGGAATTGAAAATACAAGTGACAAATTAACACCAGTTCCTTGAAAACATTCTAGACAACCATTTCAAAAGGGCTATATGATCAAATACCAAGATGACCCCAAAAATCAGAAAATGGTTCTGATCAAATACCCAAAAATATTTGTCAGGTAGACTCTCAAATGACATTCTGGAATACACAATAGACTGGGGGCATTCTTACAGAAAATGGTTCTGCCATGGATGATCAAATACTCGTGTTTAACATAATCGCGCATTTCAAATTACACATTGTTAGTGTTGAGCAAAAGATGAAACCCCACCACTTAATCCATATTCAGTGACTCACACTAGAGAAAACTACAACTCAACCTCAACCACAATGAGTTGAAAGAAAATATTTAACAAATACATATCTCAGCATCAGAAGCAAATAACCGTCCCCAATTAATCACATGCAAACAAATTGTTAACTAGTTATATCAAAAGGGCCTTTGAACATTCTTTAAGGCGGAAAGCATCCATATGATGGAAGCACCTAAGTACAGATTTGGAGATGTTAGACCATGTACAACTGGCCTTTCAATGGTCAGGGTCCTCATCATTCAATTGGGGGGAAAAGGGTTCTATTCACTTGAAAAAGAAAAACGAAATCAAATCAAATTGGGTGCTATTTTAGTCTCCTTTGATACACAAACCAAAATTCTGATATAAAGGTCATACCTAGTGCACACCACTCCCGCTTTAGCAGGGTCTGGAAGAGGTAGATGTAGGGAAGCCTTACCCCCATTTTTGAAGAGGTTGCTTCCAAGACTCAAAACCCGCGACATAACACTTTGGGCGGGGAAGCACTAGCTCCACATGTTCTTCCAAGCAAAGCAATTTGCTGATTCAGCAATCGGGGCAGACCTTATATGCTAGGCCCAATGAACAATAGTCACCATATGGATCATGTAATGTTTCTTGGTTGGTAGATAAAAATCACATGGAGATACAAAAGACTTGAACAAACTAATTCGTATTAGCAATCAACTCATTTACATGAATTTTGCTATGTATACTCATATTTGCATCCCTGTTAGACAAGCAACAGAAATATACACAGTTTCATGGGAATGTCATCATACCTAGATTAATTGTCCTAATCCACCTATGCTATCCATATTCCTTTTTCTTTCTACACCTATTCACATTCAATTCCATTAAAATCATGGCATTTACAATAGGATACATGTTCCTCAGAAAGGGGGGGGGTACTTGCATGATTCCGAGGAACTACTTGTCCAGCTTTACTCATCAGCACGATAAAACTGTAGCAACTTCAGTCGTGACATCCTTCCCTGAAATAAGTGAGAAAAAAAATGTTCATAATTTTTTCTCTTGAAATATATCCTAATCAAAAATTTCAAAACGCTCCTGAATATATGTACTAAAGCAATGAATCAACACTTAAATATCTAGAGAGGTCATGATTTTTCCCTTTTGTATAAGAATTTGTTAACAGAAATCTAGAAATTTCAAAACCTGACATATTTCTTCAGAACGGGAAGGGTAACGCAAGCCTGTCGTGCACTTCTCCAACACTTCAGGACTTTTCATCCAAGCTCTACGTCCATCAGCTATTTTAATTCTGTATCTGTACATCTGAAACCGCATAGAAGTCCTAATAAAAACTCATTACTAAAGAAAGATGTTCACAAAAAAAAAAAAAAAAAAAACAGACCTGAGAAAGAGCAACAGTTGGAACCTCTAGCCCATTATCATCAATTATGATACCAGTGCCCTGGCACTCTGGACAGAAGACCGAATACATTTGCTTTCTTGCAGAACTAGTCTCACTTTCTTTTTCCGTTCCATTGGACTTGGCACGAGTTCTTCTCCTAGGTCGCCGTTTTACTGGGGGACTATCCACCTGTTTCGTGCACAATTCTAACTCACAGAGAAGTATCCAGTGTACCAGGCATGAAGTATGAAATACATGAAATGCCTGCAAATTGAAAAAATTCATTATACAATACACAAAATCAGTATTTGGACATATATCACTGCAAAAAACACAACCCAAATTTTTACGGAAAAATAATTAAAATGGAGGGGGAACAATTACCCCATTCACGTTTCTACTACTGCAAGCAACTCGACCAGTCTTCTTGTTGAGAAGTATCGCCACATCTTTATCCAGAAGCATCTTGTGTTGGCAAATGTAACACGATCTGTCCGAGGCTAAACGCTCTTGATCCCTCATTTCTTTCCTCACAGTCTTGTTTGGCATAACTCTTAAGTTCAGAGCTTCATCATCATATCCACCCGTCAGCGCTTTCGTGTTGGAACTACGTGAAGACGTAGATTCCTCCCCAGACGAATAACACTGAATCCTCAAAGACTCACTAACATCTTCCCCATCAGAAACCGACCTCGACCTCCTCCTTCTCTTTCTAACCCTCTCAGCAGCCTCAATCTCCCCCGCCGAAAGCAAATACCCCACGTCATCAAGAAAACCCTTCCGGCCCAAATCGTAATTATACACAAATGTAACAATCGCAAAATCATGTTCTTGAACCACATCGGCATTATCCTCCTGATCAACAGAGTCCCTGTTCCCCAACCATTCACACCATATCCTACTAATCCCCTCGGAAACCCCATCCTTGTCAAGAAACCTAGCTCCAATTCTTCCAAAACCCAAGAAACTCCCTCTCAAATCACACATTTCATTCTTATGCAAAATGCTCGGAATAAGCAAATCAAAATCATACCCACCGCGATTCAAACCGTTATCGCATTCTTTGCCAGCTTCTCCAGCAACAACAACAGCGAGACTACTATTTTCATCAATAGTAGGAATTGCAACCCTATCCTCCTCATCAATTGAGTTGTGAAAGAAATAGATACCATCATCAAAAGGCCAAGGGTTAGATTTCAACAACGTAACCTTAGCAGCAGCAAACCTATTAGTATGGAGATGGCCATTCAAATGATCAAACAAAACAGTCTCACTATAACAAGGGGAGAGACACAATGTGCAAAAGAAAATGACCCTCTTGCCATCTTTCCTAAGCTCAACACATGTGTGGCCTTGTAATTTCACAGCACGTAAAGTAGCTCTAGCTAATTGCTCTTTATGATCATAATTTCTACTCTTTAGAACCCCTAATCCCCCCTTTCTCGCCATTCAAGAATTACAACTTAAGAACCAGAAATAAAAGAACTCTTGTGGAATTTCGGTTTAAAAAGCAAGATGGGAAGTATTTAAAAGGAAATCTTGAAGTGGGTATGTGAGATTTAGCAAACCCTAAACTTACAACTTCGAGGTGTACTTTGTATAGAATTCTTGGGGAAACGTCGAGATATTTGTTGCACAGCGAGTAATTCGTGAACGTTAGAGTTAACGGCATAAGAAATCGAGGATTCAAGTGACATCTCCATTTAACGATTCGAAAATTTGGGTACAACAATAAAAGGAGGGAACGAGAAGGGGGAGAAATTTTTTGGTATAGGAGAGAGAGAGATTTGGATATCCGTAAATGTGCGAGAAGGAAGTCAAAACAATTTAGCACACGCTATGGTACGGTTACGGTTAGGTGGCTTTTTTTTTTTTTTTTTTTCTGTTAAGGATCCCAATGGTAGGTTATGAACACAAATACACCTAACCCATGTTAGACATGTTATAATTTGTTTTTGTTTTCTTTGATGTAATGGAAAATATCACTGTTTTAAAAATTATGTCTAGGGTTCGTCTATATTTAAGGATTGGGAGAAACGTTTAATCTTAAGTTTTTTATGCCTTATTTTTTGTAAAATCGTTAAGGCGCACTTTTTTCCAAAAATAATAATACTTTAGTAAAACGATATCGCCTTTTAAAAAAAAAATTACTAACTCGACCATTATCTCATCCAAAATAATCAAATAGTATTTTAATTTGCATATATTCATACATTTTTTTATGATATGTACAATTTCAGTATTTTAATAGTCTTATTATGGTTAAAAATATTAAAATATATTAAGAAAGCCTAAACGCCCTTTTACTCCTAAGGTCTGCCTAGGATTCTAAGGCTTAAGGTCACGCCTCGACCACGCCTCACATTTTTTAGAATCATGAAAAATATAAAGAAAAGATTCGCAACTTTTAGGATTGGGGACCCACATAGGATTATCCTTACCTTTAGAGAATCGAGGAAGCTGGATATTAAGAATCTTATTACTCGCGTCTTCATATTAAAATTGATAAATTTTCTCTTCATTCCACTCCCCGATAAAAGTAATTAGGTCCCCATCAAGCTCCACGTTCATAATGGCGTACTCATTGTTATAGTGGATAACTCCCTCACCACACTACCAATCCCTAAAGGCATGAATATATCCCCTATCAATCACTCATTTTATATTTTTGGAGAATGCATCAATGGCTTTCTAAATACTTCTCCAAATTGGGGATGAACTTCTCTTTGTCGATCACCCACTCGGATTGGGTTCATTGGGGGAGCAGACTCACCATTGGCTGAGGGAGCTGAGGGTCCTTCTAAATTGGGGATCCGACCCACCATAGGTCAAGGGAGCTAAGGGTCCTAATAATTCTAGAGCCAAAGGAGCAGAGGGTCCTTGAAATGGGGGAGACTGCCCACCATAGGCCGAAGGAGCTAAGGATCCCAATTATGCTAGAGCTAACCCTCAATAGGTCGATAATGTTGTTGCGTGCACCCTTTAACCTTAGGCCGGCAGTCGACAGTAAGTCCTGCAGAGAACTCTTTTTATAAATTCTTTCTTTTTTTTAAAAATCCTTGTGTCGTTTGCACTTTTCAATATTGTGCTTGGCACATGAGGCCAAGCCCATTACCCCCTCTATATAAGACTTGATTCTCATTCGTATTAGATCACCTAAAAATTACATCAAGCAAATATTTCTCTCTTTCGGATCATTGCAATAGTATTCGGATCTTCTTAGACTTCTTCCTTCCTTTCTTCATTTTTTGGTAAGGTTTGCCCCTCTTAGATCCTTTTATGGGAACATTTTGTGTTACATAACAATTTATTCATTGTCGTTAAAATCATTATTTGCAATTAGGGCATTGTTCTTGTGTTAGTTCATAAAATTTTATCTATTTGATCTTTAATTTCACAACATAACTTGTATGTAAGTCTGTGGATGCCCAATCCCTTTGAGGAGTTTTGTAGAGAGTTTAATAGGCATCTAGCCAAAGAAACTTTTTATGTTGAGAGAGTAGCCGGGGGTTATTACAGGTCGACTCCTTTGTCGATTGCATACCCCTTAAAACCTTGTGCTGAGGGTTAACCTAGTGATATACATAAGGATGGTCTCGTCTTAGACCAGACTCGGCCCAGCTCATCAGCCCAGTTCAGTATCAGTCAGATTCACTTGCTCATGGGCCAACATTGTATAGGCCCATGTCCAGCGGTCTCGACCTCTGAGACCTCTTCCTCAGCGTTTACAGTCACGCGGTAAGGCTCTCTCTCCAATCCATAGTTATCTCTTACATCTTAGCCTGACCATATGTCGGCCTCGTACCACACCGGCAAGCTGAGACCATATTGACTGTCTTGAGGATATCTTCTCAGCCTCATTGTTGAATGTTCCCTTGGACCGCCTTCTTTAGTCTCGACTCAACCGAGACCATCAGAGCCGAAATCAACATTTCATACGGCACATGTGACTTGGGCATTATTAGTCTACATGGACCATACTGATATAACAAATCTTTAGCCCACATAGGGGAATATTTCATCATCATGGACTATATATGTGCTAGATAGGTGTTGATCTCCCATTAGGTCACTTATCTTATGCACACAAGCTACATGCTTGGGTGGCAGCACTATACTCCCACAAGCCTATATAACCCTTCTTCTTCTTTATTTATAAAGATTGAGATTCAGTACCTTGACTGAAACTCTGTTAAACACTATACAGGAGAGAGAAATCTTGAGAGATTATTTTCATGGCCATTAGGTGCCTTCTAGTAAATACATACACCACAAACCTTGCATAGTGGAGTAGGCTTATTGGCTAAAATAATACAGGTTACTCAAACTGGCTGGTTACTGAAGGTCGAAGCCAAAATATCCTGGACTGCTTCATCAATCGAGTCAATCTGGCTGAGTCCTCTCTGGGCGAGTTACAATTCCCCACTTCTGGAAAGTTGGTGAAGGTCGGCTATAGTCGAGTCTATATGATGGACGAGGTCACACTTAGCATATGAATCACCCCTAACCCTTAGTCTCTGATATGTGGATGAGGTTGAGGGGTAACGATGTGATGCTATCTCATAATATTGATCGTAGTTACTGAGAGGACACATGGTAGCTATAAAGTGAATGGCCACTGTCACAGTTCCCGTAAGGCTGGGTCCAATCGAGGCATGAATGACGGCTTAAACGCTTAGGGTTTCCCATTTAGCATGATGAGGCATATGGGGGACTGTGCGTCGTAAAACGTACACAAATAATTACAAGTATTTAAATGGTTTTTTCAAAACCATTTTCTCTTTCCTTGCTTCTCAATCCTTCGCGCGTCCTCTGTATAGAACCAAAGCTTTTTGCCTCCTCTTTTTGTGTTCCCAGGCATCTCTTAAAGCCATTCTTGCTTCCTTATTCTTCGATTCTTTCCAGGTAACCTTCTTTTGCCATTTCTTTTAAGCTTATCTAGTTTTCTAGCTTGTTATAAGGTTTTTTAATTTTCCGCTGAGTTCATTCTACATTGCGGTAACTGTGTTGGGTGGTTAGGGTTTACTTCTTAGTGGTTCTAGGTAGTTTCTGGCTAGGTATAAGTTTTAGGGGCCTTTTTCTACTTGGCTTTGGGATAGCTTTGGGCTTACTCGCGCCTTTGCTGAGCTTTTCAATTTATTCCGGCAGTGTTTCGATCATCTTCTCAAGCCAATCTTCAAACTGTTCTTGGTTGTTTCTTTACAAAACGATTCACTTTCCACCCTTTGATCTTTGGGTCAAGGTTAGTCAAACCCTTAAGTTATTTGTTCCTTCAACGCTTTTTATTTCTGGTAGCTCAAGTGTTGCCTCGGCTCTTGGATGTTACAAGAGATTTATAGGTTAGCTAAATAATTTCCATCGCTTAGGGAAAAGTGCTTCTAGGAGATTTGTCGGGTAGAAGAAGAGTACGGGGCAAAGTGTAGATCCAATCCTATTTGAGTATGACCCATTTTCCCTATCCCTCTGAAAACCATATACCCCTCTCCCTCTGAGGCTAATAGGGCCAAGATGATTGGATCGTCATCTCCACCGACCGATAGGAGGGACTCATTCGAGGAGGCCATAAGGGTGCCCCCATCTTATGTCACTGACCCTGAGGTGGACGAGACCTCAACTCATGCCAGACAAGCCGAGTTTTCCAACTGAGATGACTATTCTCTCTGAATCATAGACGAGGATGCTTCTAGTGTGTCTTCAGTCCAGGTCGTCTTTGAATCTGTCGAGCCGATCATAAACGTTGCCCTTTCGCCATTCCCCGCCCGTCTGAGTGCCATGACAGGTGATGTATTTCAAGAGAGGTTTACAGATGGACTCTCTCCATCTGAGGCCGAGGTAGTGGATGAGGTTGAGGCAGGAGATGAGCATGAAAATGATGAGGGAAGTATCTCTAAGGAAGAGGCCCATGTTGATAATACTTTCAGCGAGCGATTTCCCTCATCAGTTAAAGAGTTTGACCTCCTCCTCTGGAGATACCTCTATGGCATTAAGTTTGACATAATCATGCACGTACCGGTCGAGGAAGAGAGGACCTATGGCGGCCGAGAAGGTGAGATCCCAGTTTATGAGAAAATGTTCAAACTCGGCTTCAGGTTACCCTTTCACCCTGCCGTACGAACCATTATTTCCAAATTGGAGCTTGCTCCGACCCAACTGGCACCGAACTCTTATCGAGTCATCCTCGGCTATATCACACTGTGGCTTAACAACTAGACGGATGACTCTTCCACAGAGATCTTCAAAGCCTGCTACCACACAATGCCTTTTAAGACCCAGGAAGGCTATTATCATCTAGGGGCAAGAAAGCCTGATAATAAGATAATACAGGTCACCCAAACTTCTAACCACTTCTGGAAAACGAGTTTCTTTTTTTTCTTCGAAGCCTAGGAGCTCTCGCTCGACGCCGATCTATCAGAGGATGAGATGATAGTTCCTCGTACCTGGGCGAACCCTTCAAAGTGGGCCAAACTGGACCCC
Organism: Sambucus nigra; assembly: GCA_949130495.1. Taxonomy (NCBI): domain Eukaryota; kingdom Viridiplantae; phylum Streptophyta; class Magnoliopsida; order Dipsacales; family Adoxaceae; genus Sambucus; species Sambucus nigra. The sequence continues at coordinate 171,187,471 of OX422214.1, read as the reverse complement.
GGTCTGAGCATACCAAACCGAGAGAGTGTGACGTATGTGTAGAGTTTGGGGAAGGAAGGTCTTCTTCCCAAGTTTGAAGATATAGTGACTCATGCTCTTTTGGAGAAGGTTGGCCTGTGGATTGACCCCTGGTCGAGCCATGTGAGTGATATTTATTTTTATTCTGTCAAGTATTCTGTTGGCTCTAAATTTTATTGTTACTGATCACTTTTTCTTATAATCTGCACACTGTCCCCACACATTTAGACGATCTCTGGAATATTACTTCCCCAAGTTTAAAGAACATTCTGAAGAGGGGGCAAGAAGCCTACAAAGGAGACTGCTGCTGGGGGTCGGCCCATTCTGAGGTCGGCCAAAACTGAAAGGCACCCCCCCCAACCGACACCCGTCTGGACAGTCAGATGAGGCTGAGGCTATATGATGGACGAGGTCACACTTGGCATATCATGTGGTACATAACTTTACTTAAAAACTCCATTGAGAATTTTAAGTAGTTAGCCGAGAAGTTTATATATAATTTTTGCTTCGACATGAAACTACCAAAGAAGGTAACTCACGTCTTATATGTGAAATAAGGAAATAATGAGACTATAATGGACTACATCTCTCGGTTCAATAAGGAAAAAAATTTGGTGTAAGATTATGAGGAGAACATGGTTGTGGCAGCCCTTATTAGTGGTCTACAGTCGGGAAAACTGCTCTGGAAGCTCTTAGAAGATCCTCCAAAGCCTATGACGGAACTCCTGGCCTCGGCCAGGAGGATCATGAACGTGGAGGAGGCCATAGAGGCCAAAAGCGGAGACGTGAAAGAGTTAACTTAAGGCAAGTCTCATCAGGTAAAAGATAAGGAAGGAAAGAAGAGGTCAGATGAAGATAAATTTGCCAAGTATACCCCTCTGACGGTGAGCCCCGACATAATCCTCAATAAGATTAAGCACGACCGGGCACTTTGGTAGTCAGAAAAGCTCAAGTATCCTCCTCACAAGAGGAACAAGAGCAAATGATGTGAGTTTCACCAAGACCATGGGCATACAACTGATAAATGCTTTGCTTTAAAGGATGAAATAGAGAAGTTATTGAAGCAGGGAAAACTCTGAAAGTATATTGATAAGAGTGGTACTAAAGACGATTCTAGAAAAACTCATAATGGGGGAAAGAATGACAAATAGAGATGACAGTCCCCGACCAATAAAAAGGGTGATGACTCAGATAGTGAGGGAGATGACCCTAGTCTCTCAACGATTATCCCTAATGCGAAGGGTCGGCTGCACATGATATCCTTTGATATAAAAATGATATGTGGGGGATTAATCAGTGGAGGCACGGAGTCGACCGATCGTAAATCCCATGTTATGGAGGTAGAATCGGCTCATAAGAGGATGGATATTAACTCGGTCAAAACAGAGCCAAAGTTGGGGAAATTGAAGAAAGTTTACATGAACACCTTAGTGGTAGGATTTTAAGACTCAATTTTAAGGGAATTCTATCCCCTCGTGATGACCCTTTGGTCATCATCACCAGGGTCTATGGGTATGACGTATCACGTATCCTTGTTGATGGTGGTAGCTCGATCGACGTCATGTTTTGAGACTGCTTTAAAGAGTTGAAGCTTAGCAAGAAGAGACGGGTCCTATACCATCAGTCACCGATTGGCTTTAGCAGAGAAAAATTCCACCCATTGGTGTGTGTTCAAAATGGATGTCTGCATGGGAATTTAACCGAGGTATCTTACTAAAAAAGTGACATTTTTCATTATAGACCAACATGCCTTCTCGTCTTATAACATTATTCTCGGGAGAGTGGCACTCAAGGGTTTGAGGTTGTCCCTTCCACGATCCGCCAAATGATAAAATTTCTGACTCCTTATGGGCTAGGGGAAGTTTAAGGTGACCAAGTGGAATCTCAGTACTGTTACTTTAGCTTGGTCGAGAAGAAAGAGAGGCTTACAAGAAAGATACTACTTCCTACAATATAGATAATCTCGGCCCAAAGAATGAGAAGAAATTAAAAAAAGGTGAGCCCGCCAAGGAGGTAGAATCCATCGTCCTTAATGAGGATGAGACAAAAAAATGCCGTAATTGAGAAAGCCTTAAAGAAGTAAGTAAAGGAAGAATTGATGAAAATGTTAAGAAGTATGCAGAGTATGATCGCATGGAGCCATGAAGACATGCCAGGGATAGAACCAAAGGTTATCTGTCACCGATTGTATATTGATAAGAAAGTGAAGCCTGTAAAACAAAGGAGAAGAACTTATGCGAGGGAAGGATATAAAGTCATCCAGGATGAGGTAAAGAAGTTCCAGTTAGCTGAGTTCATTTGAGAACTTCAGTACTCAAATTAGTTATCCAACATTGTTATATTACCAAAGGCTAATGGAAGATAGAAAATGGAAAATGCCCCAAAGAGAACTTCCCCTTACCTCGAATTGATTAGATGGTCGATGCTACAGCCACGCATGAGTTGATGAGTTTCATGGACAAATATGCGGTTACAATTAGATATTTATGCACAAGGTTGATGTTGAGAAGACTTTATTTATCACAGATAAAGGGACGTACTGTTATAAGGTAATGTCATTTAGCCTCAAGAATGCATGGGAAACCTATCAGAGGTTAGTAAATAAGATGTTTAAGGACCAGATTAGGAATATCATAAAAGTATATATGGAAGACATGCTGACCAAGAGCCTAAAATCCAAGAGTCATGTTGTCGACCTCGAATGCACATCTGACACGATGGATAAGTTCATGATGAAATTTAACCCTGCTAAGTGTATTTTCGATGTCGACGCAGGAAGTTCCTCGGCTTCATCGTAAAACAGAGGGGTATAGAGGCTAACCCTACAGAGATCAAAGCTCTCATAGACATGCAAACACCAAAGACGATTAAAGATGTGCAGAGGCAGATATGGCGTGTTGCAGCCCTTAATCGTTTCGTCTATAAAGTGATGGATAAGTGTTTATCATTTTTTAAAATCTTGAGGAAAACGCTCGTATGGGATGAAGAATGTGAAAAAGCCTTCCAAGTCCTCAAAGCTTACCTAGGGTCACCGATGTTGCTATCTCGGCTAATTCAAGCGGAAAAATTGTTTATATATATGTCGGTATTAGAGGCGATTATCAGTGCAGCAATAGTACGAGATGATTAAGGTGTCCAAAAGCTATTTTATTTCAATAGCAAAGCCTTACAAGGGGCCGAACTAAAGTTTCCTATAATAGAAAAATTAGCACACGCATTGATACACACTTTAAGGAAGATGAAGCCATATTTCTAGGGCCATATGATGGTGGTGATCACCAACAATCCCTTGAAGCAGGTCATCCATAAACTTGAGAAATCAAGTAGGTTGATGGTCTAGTCAATTTATCTAGGTGAGTTTGACATCATTTATAAGCCTAGGACGACAATCAAAGGTCAAGCCGAATTTACATGGACAGAGGCTGATGCTGATGATATGGAACAGATAGTGGAACCGACAGTTATGCCCAAAAAAACTTGGGGAGAGTCAACAACGAGCGAGGTTGGCAAGGCCGACACTACAGAGAAAGATTTTATGTTAAAGAATGCGATTTTTAATGAAGGGCCTTTTTCGGAGGAAGGTCCCACGTGGATCCTATTTGTTGACCGCTCAACTTATGAAAGTGGTAGTGGTGTCGGGTTGATAATCTTATCACCTGATGGTATATATATTGAGTATTCTTTGAGGTTCGGCTTTAAGGCATCAAATAATGAGTCAGAGTATGAGGCCTGACTGTTAGGTCTGTTCCTCGCTAGGGTACTGAACGTCGGCCAAATAATCGTCATGAGTGACTCATGGTTGATCATGAACGATATTTTAGGGATATATGAGGCCAAGGATGAGAAGATACCTCAATAATTAGTGCGTTCCAAGAAAGTAATGACGAACTTAAAAAAAATGAAGCTCAAGAGAATTCCTCAACTTGATAACAGCCGAGACGATGCTTTGGCAAGATTAGCGTTGACTATAAGGATAAAAATTAGGCACACAGTTCCGGTGGAAATCCTGCATAAGCCGACCATAAAAGAAGATGAGAGTGGGGTTGAATTCTATTTAAATTTGAATTTGGGTGATATTTGGATCCATTAATTAAGTATATCCGGAATGGCGAGCTCCCAGACTCCAAGGCTGAGAGAAAGATGCTTAGATACGAGGCAACCAGATTTGCTATTATTGGAGATGTGCTATACAAAAGAGGATTCTTGCTTTCCCTACTCAGATGTGTTAACCCTTTAGAGATCAGCTATGTCTTACGAGATGTGTACGAAGGGCCGTGTGCTAGCTATGTAGGTGGACGATCTCTTGCCAAGATAATTGTTACTCAGCGTTATTAGTGGCGGACACTAACAAAAGATGCAGTCGACTCTGTGAATAAGTGTGATAAGTGCTAAAGATTTACAAGCATGCCTCATCAGCCTCACCAATAACTCTCATCTATCTCATCTATCACTGCATCATGGTCATTTGCAGTTTGGGGAATTGACTTAGTGGGCCATCTTCCAAAGGTAGCATGTAATTACCAATATTTTATTATGGCTATTGATTATTTCTCAAAATGGGTAGAGGTTGAGGCAATGATTTCCATTATACAGGTAAACACGTTCAAGTTTATTTAGAGGAATATAATTTGTAGATACGGCTTGCCCCATACCTTAATATCAGATAACGACAAGCAATTCAAGAACAAGTCCTTAGAGGCATACTATGGCAGAGTTAGCATAAAACAGTTTTATTTAGCACCAGGGCGACCCCAAGCCAATGGTCAGACTGAGGTCATGAGCAGGACGAAACTTGATGGTGTAGGCCCCTTTTTCAAAGTGTTCTTTAGGTGAAAAAAACTTGTCTTTCAAAAAATATTTTTCCAATTTTAACACGCACCAAGTTTGTGAACCAATTTTTCTTTAGTCTACTTTTATCTTGTTTAATCATAAACATGCACCTAGGTGATTAAAGCAAGTAAAATAGAGAAGTCCACAAAAGTAACACCGGATGTATGAGAAAACCAATAAGGGAAAAAATATCGGACGTCCCAAGCCAGACAATCACTATGATACGGAATTTACAAAGAAAAACTGACAAACTTACACAACGACTCGATCCCCACAAGCCTTGACGCTTTTCTTCTCTTTAATCGCTCCTCCACAGTGCCCACGCAGAAATCTTTCCACGATACTTGTCAACAGCACACAAGTCCATGTGCACCTCGGTTTCCACCAATAAAGCTTTAGCAATAGTCTACGATTCGAAACACGACTTTCACCGTTTCTTCATCGTAAAACTCTAATGAAATAACTTGTTCAATATGGATGAACAATCCAATGGTGAAAACAAGATCTCTAGAGAATATGTATGAAAGCTCGATTATTTTAAAACAATAAGGATGATTTTAGCTTTGAAATCCTTAGAAAACAAGTGCAGAAAAATGTAGCTGTTCTATTATGTATTTTGGTTATGCACACCTCGAATATCTGAGAAAGAATGCCTTAAATAAAAACTGTAAGTCTGTAGGTCGTTAGAATGATATCCTTATGTCGTTTGAATGACTTGGCCATATTGTTAGAACGACTTGGCCATATCGTTTGAACAACACTGAGATGTCATTTGAACGACTGATGATGTCTTTTAATCTTTCTAAACAAGAGGAAAAGATCCATACGACTCTAAACACTGTTTATCTCTAATAAAATGAAGTTAAAACCTTTTTAAAATGTTTTTGACATTCTAAAATCATATATAAACAAAACAACATGCTTAAAACATTTTCGAGTCCCATAAGCATTATGTGTTCATAACTGAGAGTATCTCAGAATACAATATAATATGAAGATGTGAAATGTGCACCAATATACACAGCATGATCTATCTTTGAAACTTAACCGCTACGTCTTCAAAGTATACGTCATAGACTATGTGGGTATCATGATAAGATAAAAATATATCTATGACTCAAACAAGTTTGGTCCGGAATTAAGTCAATTACATACAAATCAACTCAATTGGAAATTTTTTCCTTATAAATATCTCCCTTTGACTATTCCGGGACAAAACCAAAACAGTGAATGCTAAGTCGAGTCGTCAAGCCGTATGACACCTAAATCCTATCCCATAAAATCCAAAATAAAAAATTATAGGACAAGGACTAGTATATGAAGGTCCGACAAGCATGAGTTGTCTAATTGTCATGTAGTCTCGAAATCAATCACTGAAGAATACTTACACATATGAAACAGAAAAAATACCCAGTGAAGTATAGAGGAACAAATGATATAAAATACCAATATTTGAAAAACAAACCATTTGTTAAATATGTGAGCAAAACATATGATACCATAAACAATATAGCTCAAATAAATGATATCAATATGTAAATAATATGATCAAAACATGATACCAATGTAAAACATACGTGCTCAACAGACAAACTACCCCTACATCACATACCATATCTCCCCCTTTTGTCTCGAATAGACAACTAGAGAAAAAGATAAACAAACATATCTAGAATGAGAATAATTAATGAAGTATATCTAGATAAACATGTCAAGCCAGCAAAAAAAAAATCAGAAGATACCAAATCTTAGCTAGCAAATAGTCACACAAATGAAATCATCAATATCAGAACGATGTGACTAAACGAATCGATGCAGTATAAGAATCAAGCATGAATAATCAATATCGATTGCGTATAAACTGTCCAAATGAACCCGGAAGTACCAAAATAGTATGAAATCATCACATATACAAATCACTTACTGAAACAAAACAAAGGCTCAAAAATCCTCTCTGAGTCAGTCGAATGACATTGCCATGTCATTAGAACGACATAGACAATTCGCTTGAATGAGGTTAAAAATGACCTGAAACAGTAAGGTGTCGTTCGAAGCATTTATCTAATAACCCTAAAAATGACCCTTCTCGTGACCAAACCTGTTACAATTATGGCCTTAAAACTCATGCCGCACGATCCAGTCTTTGAACGACTTGGGCATGTCATTCGAACGATGTCCATAAGTCATTTGAATGACTTCAAAAAAATTCATATTCCAGTTCTAAAAATGATTATGTATTTCCCAGTGAAGAAATTTTCAAAAAATAAAAACTGGAAATACGAAACAGTAGCAAAACAAACTCAAAACAGAAAAATAAAACAAGTATGAGTTTTATGCTAACATAATATCAATGTGCTCAAACATGGATATTGAATGAATGGGCGTGAACTACAACAAAGGAATCACAACTCACATCAAAACGATCAAGAAGCTCTAATTGATAGCTAAATATCATCAAACTAAGTTTTAGCCATATGTGACAATTAATATATTGACCGCAATGAACTAAATGAACAACATGCACACAAATCCAAAATTTTGACGATTCAACAAATAATAGCGTCATGACACGATTTTTCAACATTAAGAACTGTGGTGCAAACCCGTTGTTATTTTTCCATCCAAACACCCTCATATATTCATATTTTCTATTTCAAGATCTTTTGAGGTTTCTACTTTTCTTACCCTAGATAAATCCCATATGACTCATTTTTGGCATATGTTTTTTTATTGCCTTAAATTTTTCTTGGCCTCTTTTAAACGGTGGCTTTCACGACGAGATTATTATTCTCTTGCAATGAACACTTTTTATTCTGATCCCAAATTATATCATCAAATTATCTTCGTGTGGTCATCGACCATGCATTATTCTGATCCCAAATTACAAAGTTATGGACATTTTCAAAAAGTTTGGGCATGTACTTCATCTTCAAGGGTAATTTGATAATTTTATACTCTATAATTTGGAGGGTTTCAAAACACCAACATGTAAAGCATTGTTTAGAAGGGTGCTTACCCATTTACCTAAATAAATAGGTGAGCAAGCCCCTGTGGCGAGGGGGGCTCAGCACAAGCAACCCCTTCTAAAGAGAGCTCTGACAAAGACAAAAACTTAACTGGGCGAGGAGGACCACCACGAGGAGCCTCTATTTGCCAAAGCTCAAATATCATATAAAGAGAGTTAGGACGAGGAGGCCCATCATAAGGATCACCTCATCCTCAAAGATATTGATCACAAAAAGGAAACTAGGTCGAGAAGGCCCACCACGAGGTGCCCCTCGTCCCCAAAGCTCAATAATCATATAAAGGGAGTTAGGACGAGGAGGCTCACCACAAGGAGCCCCTTGTCCCCAAAACTCGAAATCACAAAAAATGACGTTAAGATGAGGAGGCCTACCATGAGGATCTCCTCGTCCTCAAAGTTCAAGCCACAAGGAAAGTTCAAGTACGGCAGCCACGAGTAACCCCTTCAAAGGAATTTGGACCACAGAAAAAATCCAAGGCAAGGGGACATATTGCGAGCAGCCCCTTTGCCCCAGTTAACATATCACATAAATAGAAGAAGGGTGAAAAGGTTTAACCATAAGTGATCACCTTACTCCCAAATGATTTACCACATAAATAATACAGGGCGAGGAGGTCCACCTAGATTGCTTCCTCTCCAAAGTTTATTACCCAAAAAATATTAAAGTACTAATATTTTATTTTCTTATACAGTTAGCCGAGTTGAGCAAGTAGGGCTCAAATGGGCCATATGGGATAATCTGGGAGTTTTGGCTTGATGGCTGAGGAATAAAGTTTTTTGAGAAACCTTAACCACTTAGCACTTTAATATTGAGAGTATAAATCCTCTCATTATTTAAACGGTGGCTTTCCAGTGAACACTCATTATTTTTTCAATTTAAGCAATATAAATCCTCACGGCAAGGGTTTCTTATATGCACACCTCTTCCTAAGTTTTATCACGCATAGATGACAAAATTGAGAGGAGAACGTCTCACAAACTCAAATACACATGAGAAGTCAAACATTCATATAAACTCATGCATGTGAGTGAGATGGCATATATACTAAGTCGAATCCAATTGCAAATAACTTCGAAACAACCCCATCAATCAATGGTTAAGATCATTCTAAGCATATATAATTATGACTAAATGTCCTAGCTACATGGATAATGAAATGATGGGAGTCCAAGCACACCAATATTCCATATCAAACATGAAAACTCATGACACAAAAAATAAACCAAAAATCTTTTTGTATTTTTCAAAACATATTTTTGACCTAAAAATAAAATCTTTTTGTATTTTTCGAAGACTCAAATAAATGAAAAATATCGAAAAATATAATACAAAGAGATACACATGTCATAACACTGACAAGATATATATCAGGAAGCAAAGATGAGCGTATGACAAGCATGGCTAACACAATCATCCATTAGATTTAGCAAGAGAAGTATCATGTGAAATCAAACGAGAGTCATGAAGTTTAATTCCTAAAGCCACTAAGTCTGATTTCCTAACCCAAGTAGTTGTGTAACGACGCATGGAAGTTTTGGGAATCGAAACGATTTTATTCCTAAACTTCGTAGGAGCATTTTTAAGGTCATAACAATAATGCCTAAGGTGGCCCTTCCTACCGCAATGAATGCAAGTGTAAACACGACGAGTAGTATGGCCTAAATGTGGACCTCTCCTAACGCTCCTAGTTGACTCTCTCACACGATTGGTATTGGCTTTGGAAATGGGTGCAATACGATCATTGAAGTCTATATCACACTTATCATCCTTGATTTAGACGGTACCCAAAACCCTGTCCAACTTTTTTAACCTTGCCTCCAAATCAAACTTTACCTTACTCGAGTCTCTCAATCTCTCCTCAAGCTCACTAATCTTAGACTCAAGCAAATGCCTAGACTCCTCAAACTCTATAATATCTTTCTTCAAAGCCTCCATCAAACCACAAAGACTATCTCTTTCACCCTCAACGTATTCCAGTTTCTCCCTAAGAGTCTTCTCATGTGCCCTAAACTCCTCAATCGACGAATCATTATTTTTTACGGCACACTCTTTTAACTTATCTTGTAACTTCAAGTTTGACTTTTTCACCTTTATCGCTTTCTTATACAAATATTTAAAGGAAACTTGTAACTCTCCCACATTAATCTCCTCTTCCTCACCATCTTCACCCTCACTCTCTTGGGATTCACACAAAATGGCCTCAGAAGTGTCATTCACATGAGTATGTTTATGGGAAGATTTATCGTCGTCGCTCACATGACATGCCATAAACGCTACAAAGTTGTGCTCAATGGGGGAACTTTCTCCCTGTTGTGGTTCATTATCACTTAAGGTGGCATTATATGCAATCGGTTTCTTGCCCTCCTTCTTAAGTCAAGTGGGACACTTCGCTACCTTATGTCCATAACCCTCACAACCAAAATAAATATCTGACTCATCCCTTTAACATTCTCACTTTTATTCTTAGGGACTTGATCCTCTTTGTTGTTCTTAAAATTCTCAAGTCTTTTGGCATCTTTCTATTGCTTTTGGAACTTAAGAAACATTTTGAACTTCTTTGCCAACAAAGCTACATCCTCGAAATTGGTGTGGAATCATTATCGAAAACTTTAGTCTCCTCCTTTCGGGCTTTCAAAGCAATGCCCTTTTCTTTCTTTGGCACTTGCTTGGAGGTAAACATGTCAAGTTCATAGGTTTGTAAGTCACCTACAATCTCTTATAGTTTTATTGACTCAAGCATATCCAAGGAGTTTAAAACGGCTATTTTTTTTTATCAAATCTACTTGAAAATGACCTTAACATTTTCTTAATAAATCGGTTGTCGGGTATTTCCTCTCCCATGTTAAACTATGAGTTGACAATATGGAACAATCTAGTGTAAAACTCATCAAGCAACTCACTCTCTAACATTTTAATCGTCTTAAGTTGTGTAGTGAGGTTTTGAAGTTTGGATGCCTTAACCGTGCTAGTTCCCTCGCGAGTGAGTACAAGAACATCCCAAGTTTCTTTCAATGTCTCACACATCATAATACGATTGTATTCATCTGGGGTGACAGACGAGGAAACAACATTTAAACTTTTAAAGTTATAAAGTGCAAGTCTATGTGGTGACCACCCTTTTTCTACCGCTAACCAAACACGCTCATCAATAGCTTTAAGTTCGCTTTTCATTCGCATTTTCCAATAAGCATAATTAGTGCCATAAAAAATAAGAGTTCGAAAAGCATCAAAATTTTAAAATTCATACCTACAAGCACAAAAGGATCACACACAATAAAAAAATATTTTTAGCTCTGATACCAATGTGTAGGCGCCTTTTTTAAAGTGTGCTTTAGATGAAAATAACTTGTCTTTCAAAAAACCTTTTTCCAATTTTAACACGCACTAAGTTTGTGAACCAATTTTTTTAGGTCCACATCTTGTTTAATCCTAAACATGCATCTAGGAGATTAAAGAAAGTAAAATAAATAAGTCCACAAAAGAAACGCCCGATGTACAAGGAAACCACTAAGGGAAAAAATCTCGAACGGACTAAGCGATACAATCACTATTATATGGAATTTACAAAGGAAAATAGACATACTTACATAACGACTCGATCCCCATAAGCCTCGACGCTCTTCTTCTCTTTTACTGCCCCTTAATAGTGACCACACATAAATCCTTCCACGATACTTGTCCATAACACTCGATTCCACGTGCACCTCGGTGTCCACCGATGTACCTTAGGCAACCGTCTACGATTCGAAACACGACCTTCACCATTTCTTCACTGCAAAACTCCAACGAAACAACTTGTTCAGTATGGATGAACAAACCAATGGTGTAAACAAGATCTATATAGCATATGTATGAAAGCTGGGATCTTTTAAAATAATAAGGATGGTTTTAGCTTCAAAATCCTTAGAAAACAAGTGCAGAAAAATGTAACTGTTTTATTTTGTATTTTAGTTTTGCACACCTCGAATTTCTGAGAAAGAATGCCTTAAATAAAAAAAACTTTTAAGTCGGCAAGTCGTTAGAATGATATCCCTATGTCGTTTTAACGAATTGGTCATGTCGTTAGAACGAATGATGATGTCCTTTGATCTTTCTAAACAAGAGGAAAAGATCCTTATGACTCTAAATAATGTTTATCTCAGATAAAACGAAGTTAAAACCTTTTAAAAACATTTTTGACATTTTAAAATCATTTATAAACAAAATAACATCCTTAAAACATTTTTCGAGTCCCATAAACATTATGCGTTCATACCTGAGAGTATCTTGGAATGAGATGCAATATGAAGATGTGAAACGTGCACCAATAAATACGACATGATCTATCTTTGAATCTTGACCGCTACGTCTTCAAATAACATGTCATAGACTATGTGGGTATCGTGATGAGATAAAAATCTAACTATGACTAAAAAAAGTTTTATCCGGAATTAAGTCAATTACATACAAATTAACTCAATTTGAAATTTTGTCCTTACAGATGGAATCAAGAAAAAGCTAGAGGATGCAATGGGTTTGTGGACATAAGAACTACATGGGGTCCTATGGGCTTATAGGACGAGTGAGAGGATGTCGAAAGGTGAAACAGTGTTTATGCTAGCCTATGGGTCTGAAGCAGTCATTTCTACTGAACTTGGACTCCCCATCCATAGAGTCCATACCTACGATCCCAAAGCTAATGGAGACAAGAGGAGGCTCGATTTAGATTTGATCGAGGAGAGATGGGAGGAGGTTGAGGTCTGATAATCCACTTATTATCAGAGAGCTGCCAAGTTTTACAATAAGTGAGTGAAGGCTAGGCTAATAGCCATAGGTGACCTAGTGTTGAAAAAGGTTTGACAGAATCAGAACAAGTTGTATCCTGATTACAGAGGAGGTCATCCCAAGAACTTATCGATTAGAAAATCTAGAGGGTGAACCATTTTCTAACCCTTGGAATACTGATCACCTGAAGAGATACTACCAGTAAAATTTGAATTGTTCATGAATTTGTATGACAGTTCAAGATTATGAATATTAATAAAAGATACAAGTGTTGTCTCATATCTTCTTGTTGTAGTTAATTACTGTATGGTTTGAATTATATTAAACTAAATAACATCATTTTCACGATGAATTAGTTTTAACTCATTCTCGGTGATATGAGAGTCCATCGAGAGCCTAGTCTCCTCCATGTCCTCTCAATAACACCGAGAGGGAAAATCAATGTGGTAACACCATTCATTTGGTGATAAATAAAAAATTGAAAATCATTTAATTATGGTTATTTAAACATCATTATGTGGTGAATGATTGATGGTGAAAAATCTCTCGGAGATACGAGAGTGTATGAAGAGACAAGTCTCGTTCATACACCCTCAAAATGACGAGAGGTAACCTATGTGGTAACACCATTCATTTGGTGACAAACAATAGATTGAAAACCATTTGATTATGTTTATTGAAACATCATTATGTGGTGAATAATTGATGGTTGAAACTAGGGGTGCACATGGTTCGGTTCGGTTCCACTACGAAACCAGAACCAGAACCAAAATTGATCGGTTCCGGGGTTTTTGAACCAGAACCAGAACCGAAATTGGTCGGTTCGGTTCAAAACTGAACCATCGGTTCTCGGTTTGGTTCGGGTCATTTCATGGTTTTAATTCTTGGTTCTGGTTTGCGGTTCTGGTTCGCGATTTGGGTTGTGGTTCTGGTTTGTGGTTCTGATTCGTGATTTTGGTTCGTAATTTTCGTTACTAGTTCTGGTTCGTGGGTTAGTTTATGGGTTGGTTAATGGTTATGGTTAATGGTTCTGGTTAATGGTTTAGATTCATGGGTCAGTTCTCGGGTTGGTTCGTGGGGTCGATTCTTTGGTTCGGTTCTTCAGTTTGGTTTTTTGGTTCAGTTGCATGGGTTCGGTTCGGTTCGGTTTGGTTCACGTATAAAATCGAGAATCGAACCAAACACTTCAGTTCTCAATTTTTTAGAACCAGAACCAACTCGTGGAGAAAAAAACCTAAACCAACCCAACCCACGAAGGTTGGTTTGGTTCGATTCTTCGGGTTGTCAGTTTTTTTGCACACCCCTAGTTGAAACTCTCCCGGAGATACGAGAGTTTACGAAGAGACAAATCTCATCCATACACTCTAAAAAATGACAAGAGAGGACATGTGTGGTAACACCGTTCATTTGACGACAAATAAAAAATTCAAAATCATTTGATTATGGTTTCTTAAGTATCATTATGTGCTGAACGGATGGTCAAAACTCTCTTAGAGATATGAGAGTGCATGAAGAGACAAGTCTCGTCCATACACTCTCAATAACGATGAGAGGCAACCTATGTACAAGACACTACTTAAGTAGTGGAACAAAGTTAATAATCATCTTTTTGGTTGATTAGACATCGGCCTATTATAAGTGTACTCATAAGCATTATACGTAAAATACCAATTAAAGGTGACAAGTTATAGAGGTGCAGACACTACACTTATAAAAAAGGATAAAAAAGATGTATATTGCATATCAAGCAAAAATGATTGTCAACATCAACAATTACAAACATTGTTAAGGGTATAGACATGTTCAAATGTTTGAAGAGACGAGACTCTCAAAAGATAACGTTTATAAGTGGAAAGGGCATAAAACCACAGACGACCGCCCAATGAAAATTAAAAACCAATACTGAAATATCATATGCTTAATTATAGGCTTGATCAGAGATGCCATTGTCAGTAGAGAGTTAGGTCTGAGCCTCACCTTCAACGTTGGTACCTTTCGTCGTCTCGGCCCTACTTGCATCGAGGTCTCGATGACCTTCTATTAAGTGGCAATACCCTCAACCTCAATTTCATTCAGTTATTTTTGGGTTTGAGAAATCGAAGGCTTGGAATTCTTTCGACAAGTACGAGACATCATAAAACTTCACGATTGCCCATCGGAGAGAAGTTCGGGCTCCTCTTTCTAAGTACTAGAGGCCGTACCCAGTGAACACTTTCGTGACCTTAAAATCTTCCATAACTTTTTCTTCGCGATAGTTAGCTCAGCCTTGTGCTTCTGCTTCAGATCATCCATCGCGAAGTCATGCCCTTTTTTTGAGCCGTGAGGTCGTCTCGATTTTTCTTCTTAAGCTCCTCAACCTTGGACTAGTGATTGAGATCTTATTCCTTCATAGTCCTACTCAAGCCCTCCTCGGTATTGATGGCCTCAGGGGCCTTTTGGAAGATAGAAATATTACCCTGGACCCAGTAGGCCAACTGATGGAAGAAGAAGAGAAACTATAAGACACACAAGTAAAAAGTTAGTATGAGACGAGATAGAACTTATAAAAATTCTGGATACAATAAAGTTGAGGATAATTACCTGGGCGGCCCTGTGGAGGCCGAAGTTGGCCAGACGAGCTGACTCTATAGACTCCAGGAACCTTTTGTCTAACTCAGGCAGCGAGGAGACAATAGCATCTCTCGCCCTTGTTTGGTCTTCAATGATTGAATCTGCACTAATCGACAACAATGACAACTTGTCGGCCAGTAAAAAATCAGAGGATAGTAGGATAGCCCTATCATTGACTTACCTGCGAGCATCAAACCTCATTATCTTCTTCTATTGAGGATGAATATGTGAAAGGCCTTCGGTCGACTCCTTACTTTTCTTATGTTGGTCGTCCTAGCCAGGGACACTTATGGTGGTCTTCTTTGGGGGGTTATCCCCCTTGGTCATTTTTCTCAGTAGGTTAACGATTGATGGAGCTGTCATGTCCCAAAGTTGGCCAGAGATGTTATATGGATGACCTATAAATCGAGAGACCCGAGTTAGCATAAGTATGATAAAACAAGGTCGATCCTATAGTTTAAGAAAATTTTATAACTTACACAACTGAGACAGGGGGTTAACCCCCAAACCCGTCTTTTTAATAAACTTTGGGGTCATCGATTGGTCAAAATCTACAAGACCACCATCATCCCCCTAAAACCGAAGTTGGTCAATAAAAGTTCTCTCATCTAGACTTTGACCTGGATTAACTATGGCCGACATCAAATCTTTTGTTTTGGGGAACTCTTGGCGCTGAAGCATTGTTGGGGACATCAACCTCAAATTCCCAATATCCCAACAAAAAGAAATATCAGGGCTTTCAGTGGTGATTGAAAGTCTTATTCACGAGTAAAACCTTTTTATTGGTATTTCTGGCTACGAGATGATGGTATCCAGGTTATTTCTTAGTGCAGTAAATGTTATAACACGCCTAAAAGATCAATACATAGAGGTCAGTCTTGTAGATTAGACGCCAAAAGTGGACGAAGACGATAAGGATTCTCTAGGCATTTGGGGACGGTTACATTGGAGATAGCCCCAGATTGGAAATAATTGCCATAATATTGGGGTGAATGGGAAGTCTGTAGCTAAAGTTGAACGTTTGTTCATTGATGACTATCTCACCCTCTCGATCGTCATAGGCCCTCTCGTCCATGGTTGGAACTGTCATATGAATTGTGGACTTAACACCATATAAATGTCTTCATAGCAGAGGTTCTGTTTCCCTAATAGTACTAGGAAAGGTTTAGGCATAGTTGGTGTTAAGTGGATCATTGTTTGAACCCAAAGAGTCATCCTCAACCTCAATAGTCGAGACTCCACCCTAACACCTACTGAGAAATTCGGCCCCGGGGATATCCGAGAGAGGAACAGCCACTGACGGTGGGGTAACTACAACCTCTACCCTCGACTCTTCTGTGTTCGAGATTTCATGAATAGAAGGGACGCGATTAAAAAATTCGACAGACTCAGACTCCTCCTGTTAAGATGATGGGACCCTCATGGCCTTATCAAAGGAATCTACTCTCTTGGCGTTAGTAGAGGTAGAAGGGCTATAGCCCTCAGAGGAAGACAGAGACTGAGACCCCTGATGCAAGGTGTCAAACATATTCTCACTATTAATTTGAATAAATCTCAGTTCGACCGAATATAAAGGGTAAGTATGGTTCAAAGGTGGATGAACTATGGCAAGTGGGGTTGGATTGATTTGAAGTGTAGATTCGGTCTCAGCTCTATGTATAGCCTTAGCCTCAACCTGACGAATCTCCCTAATAATTCTATCTCTCAATTGCCAAAATAGCCTTGATGCCTCGTACAAGAGTCTGTACATTCAACAACACTTAGGAAGTTTGACTAGGGTTGACTGAAGAATCAAATAAGGAAACTTAAACGTTTTATAGCAAGAACAACTATGGAGTCATTCACCGAAGAAGATAACCAGAGTGTCACTGATGAACCTTACAAACATCAAAAAGTGAACCCTAACTCTAAAAACTACCCACCTCACTCTCTGCCACCTCAAATACTTAAAAGAACCCTAAAATAACCTTAACATATCGTCGAAAAACTAAAAATAAGCCCAAAAACTAAGAATGCAAAAACAGGGTAGAACAAAGCTTGAACCAAAAAGAAAATAAAAGATAAAGGGTTACCTGAGAAAGACGAAGATCTTGGGAGCAGAAGGAAGCCTAAACTCGCCTGAAAATGCTGGTTCGAAGAGAGATAAATAAGGGGTGTTAATGTCAGTTGTAGTAAGAACTAAGGGTGGGAATGGTTTTGGGAAGAAGAATGATAAAATGGATTTTTTTGGTATTTTAATGAACTAATGATTGTGCGTGATTCCCAATGAGGGCATCATTTGGGCTCCAAGATTTAGGCAGGCCGACAGTCGCCACTACTTGCCCAACACACCAACATATGTGAACTGTGACATGCGTCACACTCAGCATGCTTGACTAACGCCTATGCTTGGGATATTAAAAAGACCACTTTATCCTCAGCCAAGCTGATACATGTCTTCATTGTAACATATGACACTAGAGGGTCTCATCCTCATCAATGTATCAATCAATAATAGCCCTGAGCCTTCCACTCATATTGAAGACTAAGGGCTAGATGGTGATTGATATACACAAGTGTGGTCTCGTCTTGGACCAGACTCGACTCAGCTCGTCACCCCAGTTCATCATCCGTCATATTCACTTGGTTATGGGATAACACTGTATAGGCCTATCTTCAGTGGTCTCTTACTTTAAGACCTCTTCTTCAGTGTTTATAGTCATACAGTCAGGCTTGCTATCCGGCCCATAGTTGTCTCTTATGTCTCAGCCTGGCCATCTATCGGCTTCGTACCACACCGATAGGCAGAGACCATGTCAACTTCCTTGAGGAGATATTCTCAGCTTAATAATTGCCTACTTCCTTGGACTACCTTATTCGGTCTGGGCTTGACCGAGACCATCAGAGATGACATCAGCATTTCATACGACACACGTGACTTGGGTATCATCAGTCCACGTGGACCATATTATTATAATAAATCTTCAGCCCATATGGGGGAATATTTCATCATCATGTATTATACATGTGCTAGACATGTGTTGATCTCTCATTGGGTCACTTACCTCACATATACATCCTGCATGCTTGGGGGAGCACCGTACACCCCCAGCCTATATAATCCTTCTTTTTCTTCATTTACAAGGATCGATATTTAGAAACCCTAGCTGGAACTATGTTAAATTATAGATATGAGAGAGAAATATTGGGAGGCAGTATTCATGGCCATTAGTGCCCTTTAGTAAATACATACACCATAAAACCTTGCATAGTGGAGTAGGCCTATTGGCTGAACCACTTTATTTCCCCATGTCTTCTCTATTCTATTATCCCCTTCTTTTTCTTTACATTCCAGCATTCATATATTACTCAATTGTTAATTAAGCTAGAGCTTGAACTACGTATAAATTTAAGTGGTGACTCATAGCATCATCACCTATCCCCCTAGCCCAAAGGTTTCTAATTTAGCACCTAGGTTTATATCGACTGTGCTTTATTGTCTTGGTGGTTTCTCTATCAGTAGAATCACCATGATTGTAGACGAAAATTCCTTTATAGCTGCAATGGATGATATCCCTTATGGTGTTTCGCTTCGGCATTCCACTATGACTGTTACAATAGCTTCTTCCTCTAGTAATATTACTAGAGTCGATGAATTAGTTTCTCTCGCTGTCCCTTCCTTATCTTCTACTTTTCAATCTTCAAACTCTACCTTTGGGCATCTTCTTCATCTGAGTTTGAGGTTAAATTTGAGTCTAACTCTTCAAAGAGAGGGTCTGATGCTAAAAAAATCAGGAGACCTTGACGAGTATAATGGGGAGTTAGAGCATACCTGCTTTTAGAGCTTGCCACTGGGTTTCCCTCCTCTAATGACTTATGTTCGAATGTCTCTTGGAGGAATCACACTTTTTTGCAGAGTCATAATCATCATTATCCAAGGTCGGCTAATAATATCCTTGAACCATTATCCATTTTTGCCAGGGATCTTCCATTTAGATGGCTTCCACAAGAGCTTTCGTATACCTCCTTTAAGATATATTCCACCTCTGTAGAATGGGCACACCTTAGGAGGAGGAGGAGGAGGAAGCCTATTTTGTACAACATATTCCCAAAATGACGAATTTATTCACCCCAAACCTGATTTTTCTGCTTTTTTTTTTGCTTCTTGGAGCTTCCCATCTCGTAGGTAGTTTATAACTGGATCCATCCATAAAAGGTTGAGGTTTAGATTGAAGATCTCTATCTCTGGCATTCTCTATCCTCGATACCCTTTGCATCTTTACCCTTATAACTTTGGATATAAGTGCTTTTACCCTTGCAAAGTACTTATCCATTTTCTCATCTCTTGCCTCATATTCTCCTAATATTTTTCTCACGACTAACTATGAGTCACCATGAGCCTGGATTTGCTTCACCTCTATTTATAAGATTAGATTGAGCCCTGGTATCAATGCTTCATACTCTGCCTCTTTATTAGAAGATGAAAAATTGAACAAAAAACATATTTAATGTTTATTTCATTAGGAGTTTAGAGGATTACACCTGCATCACTTTCTACTACATAGGATGATCTATGTACATATAACTTTCAAATTAATATTTTTGATAGAAATAGCTCATGATCCTCCTCTTAATAATCAGGTGTAGAATTTTAGTATCTCCATCTCCCTCCAAAGAAATTTCTTTCCCTTTTCCCTAGTCCAATCTTACTGCTATGGAGGGTTGTACTAGAGCCAAAGCCAAAACTGAGGCTTGGGAAGGTGGCTGCAATATTGTAGTTGATGCTTGAGAGGGAACTCCTAAAGTTATAGCTGAAATTAATGTTTTATAGGGAGCTCTAAAGGTCGGAGCCAAAGGCTGAATTAGAGCCTCCCATATCGGAGACGAGGCTTAAAAGGGAGACTCTTTTGTTGAAGTCAAGGCTATAACTAAATATTATGGTTAAGATGGGTTTTCCCAAGTGACTTCTACCATAAAATTTATCAATTATTTTCCTTTGATTGCAGCACGAGGCTGAAAATCTATGTGACATGCTCCTAGCTTAATGGACCGTACCATTTGTCAACCAAAATTTTCTAGTGTATGCATGACTTGCCTAAGAGGCTAGTTTTTTAATACCATAATTTCATTGAATTAGAAGTAAGGCTACATATTCCTTACTATGTGAATAAGTTCATATGCCAATTTATCCATTTTGGGGTATAGATTCCTTACCCCTGAAAATCTTTTCTCATATAATATACCAATTTTCGAACCCTTGATCTAGCTAGACTAATGTTGCACTGATAGGTGACTCTGAGATTTATGGATACCAGTATAGTGTTTTTCCATACAAATGTGGTAATAATAAAGAAGCAAAACCTAATTAAATATCTAATTCTTGAAATGCATTTTCATGTTATTCACTCCATTTGAAGGTTTTTCTCAACACCTTGAAGAATAGTAAGCATTTATCGGTGGATCTCAAACACTCTAAACTTCTTTTCGATTTCTCTAAGACCTCATATTGATAAGGGCCTTAAATTGTTTGGGTTGTCCTCAATATCTCTTTGATTCACTATGAAGTCGGGGAAATTTCCCTTATCCAACACCAAAGGCACATTTTTTTGGCTTCAGCTTCATCTGGTATTTTTCCATTGTGTTAAAAGTATTGACCAAATATTTCACACGATCTTCTGATTTTAGGCTCTTAGTCAACATGTCATCGACATAAATCTCCATATTCTGGCCTAGTTCTTCGAAGAATTTGTTCACCAACTGCTGGTACGTGGCTCCAGTATTTTTCAAACTGAAAGATATTACTTTATAATTGTACGTGCATTTATAAGTTATGAATGAAGTCTTCTCTGTATCATCCTCGTTCATTAAAATTTGGTTGTACACATTGTAAGCATCCATAAACTCCATAAGCTCATGACCTGTTACGGCATCCACCATTTGGTTTATCCAAGGCAAGGGAAAGTAATATTTTGGGTATGCCTTATTTAAACTGGTTAAGTCTACACACATTCGTTATTTACCATTCTACTTTTTTACGAGCATAATATTAGAAAGCCAAGAGGGATACTTAACCTCTTCTATAAATCTTGTATCCAATAGTTTCTTCACTTCTTCTTGGATGATCCGATAATAGTCTGGGGCAAATTGCCTCCTCTTCTTCTTGACTCGTTTATCCGAAAGGTCTACATCTAAGTGATGACAAATGATGTCGGGGGCTATCCCTATTATATCCTTATGTGACCAGGCAAAGATGTCATTTCATTTTATTACACTCCTAGTGGGCTTCAACCTAAAATAAAAGTTGTGTATAAACTTATCGATTAACTATTTGAAGTTTTTGATTTTCCCCCTCATTAGGCTCGTATACCATATGCGCCTTGCCCTGGTAAGAGTGTTTGAGAAGGCTTTGCATCTCATTTCATCGGGTAAAAAATAGATATTGTCACCCGACTAAAACATTTTAACATAATGAATAGGATTTCAGTGTAACACTCCGTATTTTTAGGAATACTCAAATTACACGTGTCACGGTAATTTAATTAAATTAAAAAATAAAGAGAATTTAAATAAATATTAATTAGCGAGAAATGGATTAATATTTATGTGTTATTATATTTACTTGTGTGATAAGTAAATGAAATTGCATGATTTTATATTATGTCGTAAGTAAGAGTGACAGGTTGATAGTATCTTATTCGGGATGTGCGTGAGGGGTCGTGTTGGGAATAAGATGATAACTATAATGGGTGACTCGGATGATGATTTCGAGTGCACTTTTGATCCGAAATAGGTCAAAATAGTCAAAATTAAGTACCCAAGGGAAGTGATTGGACTCCGAGGGGTTTTTAGACTAGTCAGAACTTGTATAGGGGCATTTTAGTCATTTTAAAGGAATGTGAAAAGTAAAATTCGGGATTAATCTTATATAATGAAGGGTTAGGGTAAGATAGTCATTTTACAATACCAAAGGTTTTCCTTGAGTTATATCAAGAGTTATAAAGAATGGAAGATAAGGAAATTAAAGGAATTTCAAGAGAAATCCAAAGGGTCTCAAGAGGAGATCAATTGGGAGAGAGTTAGGGGAGATTTCTAGAGTGGATTATCATCATCAAATGGGAATTCTTCACACAAAATAAGACCCTAAAAGTGTGAAGGAAAGTGATTATCTTGCTAAATAATTATGTGTACAATTTAATTCATATTGTAATTGGAAAAATGATTTTTGGGGTGGGATTCCTCAATAAATAGGTTTTGTGATAAATGAATTCATAAAATATATGGGTGATTTATATGAATTTAAATATGTAATTAGGAGTCATTTTGAAAGATGGACTCTTGAATTAAAAAGATTGAGAAATTATGAATCATTATAATGTTGTTGAGAATTTAATAATTTTTGGGGAAAATAATGATGAATCTCATGTTGTGACCAATTGTAGATAAACTATATATGAAAAGGGATTGATTACATGTCTAGGATTCATGAGAAATAATAATGTTTGAGGAAATTAACTCTTTATATAATTTAAATGAATTAAACAATGCTGAAAATTCGAAAAAAGGTGAATTGTTGCTGTTTGCAGGGGCTAACCGGTTCACCCTCGAGCTGAACTGGTTCGGCAGCCCTGTTATGACCAGTGTGTGTTATTTGATTAATTATGTTCATGATTTAATTTTGGGGATTAATTTATGGTGTTCAAGGATAATTTAGGAGTTTTGGAAATTTAAATGAATTATTACTATGGCCTTGGGTTAAATAGGATTTTATCCAGGGTGAAAATAGAATATTTGGAATAAATTATAGTCGGGGATTTATTAGTGAATTTGAGATGAAAATAGGGATGTGAGCTGGTCGAAAAAAGTGCGTGTCTAAAAATGATATTTTAATGATAAGTTAATTAACTAAGCGAATAATTAAATAATTGAGAATCAAAATTTTGGCACGGGAATTTTAGGCTATTGCAACGAGGGATATGCAGAGTTAGTCGGATTTACTGGGAGTATACACGGGTATAGAGATAGTATATATGTGTATGATATAATTATTTGAGCATACCACTCTAGTGCTATCAACAGAGGTTGCGCGATGTGGGTGATCTTCCCCGACGAATATCAACAGGCTTAGTATCGACCTCAGGTCATAGTGCCATGTATGTGCCATTGTGAGGTTGAAGAAGTGAGGTAATTTTGGTATGGTTATGACTCACTGTCTAAGGACTATGACCGCCTCCAAAGGTTGACGATTTGTCGAGTTTAGTGTGAGATTTCGACTCGGTAGCCTAGGATGATGTGTGTATGCCCTGGAACATGATAGCATTTTAGAGACCCGCATCCAGTGAGCTATTACTCCGACCGATGGTAATTATACGCGACATATGTGTGATTGTTGTGTTATAGGTAATACGTGTGTATATGTGCAAAAAAAATATGGGCTTAAGACAAAAATTGTGGATTATTACGTAATAACTAGTGAAAGTTATTGGAAAATAAATTAATAGATTGTAATTGAGAATTATAATTATTAATTATATGTGAAAACTCATTTGATAAAATACACATAAACAGGGTAGCGTATGGACTTAAAGATATTGGAGATTAGTTAGGCGAGATAGCATAACTAGGTGGTTAAAATGCATACGTTAGGTGCGCACTATAGTTGAGGGGTGAGTATTATCTCATGTGAGTGCGACACCAATTTAAATATGGAAGAATGTATTCATAATTATTATGCATTTTAATTATTTGCAAAATATTATCAAAAGGTTTTTGGCTCTGACCCGTATCAAAATTATTTTCAAAAGGTTTTAGGTGTTCAGCCATAGGAACACCAAGCATGAGTATCAATTCCAGATTATGGGAGTTGTAGCGGTTTTGGAGTGTTGTAGGGCTCTGCTTTAGTCGCATCTTATTTTTAAAATTATAGACATGATTAGTCTCTTTACTATTCGGGCATGTTGCCCAGTTTTATTCCATGTTATTTTATTTCATTCATGGAGGTTATTGAATGGATGTTATACCGATGGTTTATTCGGTAAATTTTGGCATGCAATAGATTTCAATTTGCAATCTAGTTATGTGATTGTGGAATTCATTTATTTGTCTGAATGAGTTTTGGTTTTTAAGTATAGTGTTGTTACGTCACTTTAATAAAGTTAAAATTAACACACGACTTAATTAAATAATAGGTGGTTAGTAATTAATTGGTTTTCGACAGGGATGGTAAGAATTAGCCAAATAATATTCCTGTTTATTTAAGTAGAGGATTAGCCAACCGTTATTTTAGTAATTGCGGTGTCACAGATGGTATCAGAATCAGGTTTTAGTGTCCTTAGGATATATGCAAGCTTCCTACGTTTTCAACATTGTTTTTCTTTGATGTAGAGACATATTCTTAGGACTGTCGATTCTTATTGCGATTTACGTTCTCCTGCTATTACATATGATTGAAGTGAATCTTATACGAGTTCGGTTGGGTTGCATATGCCTAATAATGGAGGAAAACTAGTGAGGGCCGTCAGGAGGACTGCTGGAGGAGAGACTCGATCGGAGCCATAGACTATTTGAGCAATAGTGACTGCAGTAGAGGAAGCCACTATTGTTGCTCAGGTAGTTAATGTTGCGAAGACTACCGTAGAACAGTAGTTTTCCAAGCGCCACCATAGAGGACGATGACGTTAATTCAGACTCACCCGGGTTAGTCAGTATGGGAGAGAGTCAGTGAGGCCATTCAGAAGGGCCTTCCTTCGAAGTCTCTTGGAGATGCGGATGTTGTATTAACCAGCCAATGGAAGTGGAACATCCAAAGGCGTTTGAGTATAGTGGAATTAAGTGACACTCATAAAAAAACTTTGGCATTTTTTAAGCTCGTAGGAGCAACATTGTAGTGGTGGGAGTCAGTCATCATATCTGAGAAAAGATAGACTATAAATATTGAGAAATTTTGGGTATAGTTTGATCACAAGTCCTTTCATCAGCTATTCAAACAAAGATGCGAAGAAAGTTTCGGGACTTGTCACAGGAGGGCTGGACAGTGGTCAAGTATGAGGAAAAACTTACTTTTTTAGCGAACTTCGTACCTGATGAGGTGGATACGAAGGCGAATAAAGTCCTTAAGTTTGATGGTGGACTCATGAGTAGAATTTACCAGCACATACGGGGAAATTCAACTTGAACGACTTATACTAATGTCGTCAATGTTGTACTATTATCGTGTCAATATCAATAATTCCATGGGATGGTAGCTAAGAAATTGGAGAGTCTAGACATCAGGGAAAGACTGGATATATTCGGTGCAAGTGGGGCACTAAAGGGGGATAACCAAAAGAGGAACCATTTAAAATATTTAGATCAAGGGAATTCCTAGCAAGTGAATGTTAATTCAGACAGGGCCATCAGGTCCAACAAAGTATTCCACAGTGCCAACGAAGTCAAAGGAACAACTGGGTAGCCATCAGGAACGAGGCTATCCGGGCCAGAGCATAAGGCAATCTCGATATGGCCACTAGGGCCAGGGGATTACACATAGAGATGCTTTATATGTGGATAGCAGGACCACATGTGTCGATCTTATCCGTAGAGATATAAGGGACAAGAATAGTGTGCTAGCAGGGGTAATAGTTATAATAGTTTAAGGTTTAGATTAGACGCAAATAATACGTCCAGGAATCATTTGAATAGCCAGTGCCATTAACAATGGAAGGTATAATTTTTATCCTTGGACAACTAGGGTAAGTTTTGCGTGACATAAGTGCATCACAGTATTTTTTTACCACTAGATTCGCATGTGAGGTAGGTTTAGTGGATGTATCGTTAGTATCACTACTATTTGTTTATATTTACTGTTGAGTAGCGACATCTTTTTGGTTGCATCTGTAAAGGAGAGGGTGCATAAATTGAGGGGATATGTTTTAGTGGATTTACTCATATACGAGAGATATGTTATGCGATTATAATGTTATTCTGGGTATGGACCTGTTAGAGATGATTTGAGCGATGGTGGACTGTTATAGTAAGGCTATCGTGTTCACTATTACAGGCTGGGATGTGTTGTTTTTGCGACGACTCACCTGAAAGAGGGTCGAGCCCTTGTATATACTATATTGAGTTGGAGACTTCGAAGGTTATAGTTATCTCATATTATTTAATCCGGATGCATTGGGAATCTACTGATGTGATTTAGGGTATATCGATTTTATCGCCGAGAGGATAGATTTAACTCGTTATTGATTTAGCATTGGGTACTTAATGATAGTGCGATCGTTGAGTTGCAGATTAGACTTATACGTATGGGGATAGGATTTTGAGTGTCCTAGTTATGTGCTTTGGGTCAAAAGACCTCGATAGCTGACAATGCCAGGTGATAGGGCATTGGGGAAATTCCTTAGTTGGATTTCAATTTCTTGATGTTCCATACATGAACCTTAATAAACGCTGGGAGTTGGGAGACGTTGTTGGATTCTAGAGTATTGATTTTAAATGATGATCATTTTACTTGTGGAGAAAACACTTTGAGAAGATAGCTATTATATGATATAAGGCCAGTGGAGTCTGGTAGTGCTGCGTAGGAAGTTAACTGAGTAAAACCTTAGGCTATAGCCACTGTAGTAAGTTAACTGAGTAAAACCTTAGGCTATAGCCACTGTAGACACCACATTCTAGGACCCCCTAAGTCTCTCCTTAGGTCCCTTCCCCATTCACTATAAACTCTAGGTCATACTCTCAGTACCGATCTGGAGGCCATCGGGTAATTTCAGGACCCTTTTGACTCCGGTCAACTCCATCGTCAGAGCAAAAGCTCAATGAATCTTTGAAGGGCACTGAATTCCCTTGCCAATGGTTTGACCTGTTCACAAATCAACATAATGGTTCAGACGAACGGACTATTTTATTACCAAAAATCGATCAGGAGGCCACCGGGCGCTCCCAGACTCTAATTTGACCCTAATCAACTTCATTTTTAGA
Organism: Sambucus nigra; assembly: GCA_949130495.1. NCBI lineage: Eukaryota > Viridiplantae > Streptophyta > Magnoliopsida > Dipsacales > Adoxaceae > Sambucus > Sambucus nigra. The sequence continues at coordinate 171,160,283 of OX422214.1, read as the reverse complement.
GAGATTGCTCAATGAATCCTCAAAGGGCACTAAAAACCCTTTCCAATGGTATACCCGATGCGTGAAATGGCATAACGGTCTAGATGAACGATCCATTTTCTCTTGAAAACTGATCCGGAGGCCACCGAACGCTTTTGGGCTCCGTTCGATCAAGTCAACTCGTCAGCTCAAACGAGACTGAATGAATCTTTGAAGTGAACTAAATACCCTTTTCAACAGTCCGCCCTATGTACGAATTAACCCTACAGTACTGACGGACGATTCGTTTTACTTCGAAAGGTCACTGGGCATTTATGGGACCCGTTTGACCAAAGTCAACTATTTAAATCAAGTGAAGCTCTTTGGAACATCGAAGTGCCTCGCATAACATTTCCAAAGGTTCGTCTCGTGCGCGATTCTAACTTACGATTTAGATGAACAATCCATCCTCGACCGACGATATTCTGTCCAAAGGATCGATGGGCGCTTCTGAGCCCTGTTTGACCCAAAGTCAACTCCTGGATCTGGGAGCGGCCTAAAGGATTCCCAAAGGTATCTGAATTATTATGCCCCGTGCACGATTTAGACTTATGAATTGTATTTTATGACTATTTTTCTAAAAAATTTGCACGATACTGCCAATTGGCAGGTCCATTTCTCTGCCAATCGGCATGTGTCTAGGGTTACCTACCGATAGGCAGGACAAGGACAATGCCGATCGATAGGCCATCTACTTATAGAAGGAGAGCATGAGCTCACTTCGAAAGGCACCCTAGATCCATCAATATCAATGATCTCAGCAACATTCTTCTGCAATAAGCGAAGTTTCCATGTGTAAAATTCTTCTCCACCATTCATTCCCGTCACTTTCATACCCAATTTAGCAAAAATATCCTTATCTCTCATACTACATTCATCCCAACTTGCAAGGAAGCTCATTAAGGATCAAGACCAAGCTTTCAGTCTCCAAAGAAGGTCCAAACATCCTTCTCTCTTTAAATTTATTTATTTTCTCATTAGTTATATAAACTCTTAAGTTAGCTTTTACTTTAGACCGTACACATTACTACCTCATCGTTTATTAGTTATATTAAACATAATTTATTTTTTATAAAAAAAAAGAAAAAAGAAAAAGACAGCTACACCTACAAATTCCGACGGGATTCTTCATCACATTTCCTCAAAATTAAAAGTATCTTTTCTAGAAACACACACACATATAATAAAATCCAATTTTAATCTATGGGATAAACCCCACCTTTATACCGCATGCGAACTCCACGGACTTTGATGCCTTTATAGGCTACATAGGCGTCTCGGGCTAAAATTCGAGACTCGAGTCCTATTTTCCTGTTTTCTCATTTCATCATTTTCCTACTTTCCTATTTTCTCATTTTCATCATTTTTACTATTTTATCCATATATTATTCATATATATCATACTTGTGATCCATACTTGCATCTCATCTAACACATATTATTATTTCATCATAACGATCAATATCTCGATAAACGCACACATCATATTTTTCTTATTATGATTTTGGAAACATTTCTATGGATGACCTCGCTTCATCTTTTCCATAATGTTAGTATAACCATTCCAATCTCCACTCATATATACACGCATACACACTTCACAAAGAAATTAAGAAAAAAGTAACACAAGCCCATGAAAGATCGAAAGGGCGGGATGGGTGCCTAACACCTTCCCATTTCGTAACTTAGCCCCCGAACCTATGAACTATTGACTTTGCAAGCATAAATTTGTCTTTGATGCCGCTCTTTCGAGGCAGGGACATGTTCTTTTGCCTATTTTGTGCAAAAAGTAGGCTGACGAGTCTATTTATTTACATCACCCTAAAAATCGACAACGACCGAAGCACCCCATAATGTAACGAGGGACATGAGACCTTTATCCTCCCTCTTTATCCCCTGAAAACGCCCCTGTGAGGGGGAAGATCTCGAGATGGCCACAGTGGAGACTTTGCTGGGGACTGGCTTAAGAGGGCTAGACTCTGTTTAGGTGAGCACTATCATTTTCTATTTGTGTGCGTATGCACCTATGTGTATGTTCCTTTTTCCCTCTATTACTTATTGTATATATCTAGCTCATGTTTATATCACCGCTCACTCACTTTTCACTTCACACACTTGTAAATACTCTCCATGTACACCTAACACTACTTACACTTGTATATAAGTTCACTTATATCCACATGTTGCACACATCACTTAGAATATCCATGCTTAGGTGTCACTAACATACACCTCCACTTATCACACTTGTATATATCCATGCTCACTTATACTTATCACACACCACTCGTAGTTGATCCATGTTTGGATTCAATACCACACAAACTTATATATTCACACGTCACTCACTCACGTATCCATGTTTAGTGTAATCTTCATGCTCTATGCTAGATTTATTTTTCATAATACTTGTACATTCTTCCTTATTAGTATAGTGCTCATCATGCCAAATAAAATAGTCTCTCCATAATATACTAATCAAGAACCATGCCTTTTGTACACTACATCACCAAGAGCATTGCTATATTCACAAAAAATTATCCACTTTGTGATGGGCGCTGGTCTGGCAGGTCGTAATTAGCCTAAGCAAAATGACTCTCACCTTCCATTGGCCAATTACCTTCAACATATATCGAACGGTTCCCCCTGCATCTACCGCTTGACCAAAGTCATGATGGGAGGTATATAACAGGGAACTTATTTATGTACACCGATTATATCAAAGTTGCTGTCACAGGTACTGTCCCCACGAGGTATATAGTGAGGCAATTCACATAAATTCAAGTATATCAAATAGCTTGTCCACACGTACCGATTGCCCTCAAAAGCAAGACGTATATCGTGATAGCCATGCCAAAAGGGGGAACCTTTCCACTAACCCAATAACTGCATAGCCTCATATAGGTGTCAAACCTAGGGCTAGCCTCATATAGGTGTCAAACATAGGGCACTCATATTTAGTTTGACGGTTACTACCCGAAACTTTGCCAAAATTCAAGGTCAGCATACCGTCCAAATTTTTGCGCAATTTCATCTTTTTCCAAAACGGAACGCTATCCATGATCCTGGCAATAAGTTAAACCATGTTCTACATATTTTTCAAACCTAATTTTTTCCCAGGCTCGGGTCCCGTCCGATATTTCTACTACTACTACTACTACTACTACTACTACTACTACTACTACTACTACTACTACTACTACTACTACTACTACTACTACTACTACTACTACTACTACTACTACTACTACTACTACTTTAGATGGGTGTCTATCAATAAAAAAAATAAAAAAAAAATGCCTCTTTTATTAATGACAACCGAGAGGCGCCCGCGATGGTCACCCAGAAGTCCAAAAGACATCGCAAGGTTGTGCGCCGCTGCAAGGGTCAGCGCCACTTCAAGGGTCGGTCCCGCTTCAGGTGCCAGCGCCGCCACAAGTTTCTAAGGGTCGGCACCGCTGCAAGGGTCGGCGCCGCTTCAAGTGTCAGCGCCGCCGCAAGTGTCCGCGCCGCTGCAAGTGCCAGCGCCGTTGCAAGTGAGACGCGTCGCTGCAAGTGCCGGCGCCGCTTTAAGTGTCTACGCCGCCGTAAGGGTCGGTGCCTCTTTAGGTGCCAGCGCCGCCGCAAGTGTCTACGTCGCTGCAAAGGTCGGCGCCACTTCAAGTGCCAGCGCCGTCGCAAGTGAGACACGCCGCTTCAAGTGCCGACGCCGCTTTAAGTGTCTACGCCGCCGCAAGGGTCGGCGCCGCTTCAGGTGCTAGCGTCGCCGCAAGTGTCTACGCCGCTGCAACGGTAGGAGACGCTTCAAGTGCCAGCGCCGTCGCAAGTGTCGGCGCCGCTTCAAGTACCAGCGCCGCTGCAAGGGTCAGCGCCGCATCAAGTATCGGCGCCGTTGCAAGCGCCAACACCGCTCCAAGTCCCTGCGCCACTACAAGTGTCAGCGCCGCCGCAGGTGTCTACGCCGCTGCAAGTGTCCGCACCGCCGCAAGGGTCGGCGCCGCTTCAACTGCCAGCGCCGTTGCAAGTGTCTGCGCCATTGCAAGGGTCAGCGCAAGTGTCTACGTCGCTGCAAGGGTCGACGCCGCTTCAAGTATCAGCGCCGCCGGAAGTGTCCGCACCGCTGCAAGTGTCGGCGCCACTTCAAGTGTCAGCGCAGCTTCAAGTGTCTGCGCCGTCGCAAGGGTCAGCGCCGCTTTGAGTGCCGGCACCGCTGCAAGTGTCCGCGCCGCTGCAAGTGTCGACGCCGCTTCAAGCGTCAGCGCCACTACAACAAGGGTCACTACAGCAATAACATTCGAGAGGCGCCCGCGAGAGTCACCACAGAAGTCCAAAATTAAGAAGTACCACTGCAAGGGTCAGCGCCGTTGCAAGGGTCACTGCAGTAATGACAGTCGAGAGAGTCACCGTCACTGCAAGGCTCAGCGCCACTGCAAGGGTCACTGCAGAAATGTTATTCAAGAAGTGCTGCTACAGGGGTCTCGACGGAAACTCATATTGAGAGAGTAGCTATCACGAACAACTCCTCAGCATGAAACATCAGTATCTAAATGAACAATAGCACTAACACTTTACTTTCTTGTACAGGTTGCCTAGTCGAGCAAGCAGGGCTCGAACAGGCGCGTTGGGACCTGCTGGGAGGTTTGGCTTGGCGGCTGAGGGACAAGGTATATTGAGCAAGCTCAACCACTTAGCACTATAGGATTAAGAGAATACTAGTAGGAAGACCCAGAAATCACTCGAGACTAAACACACTGCACACTTAGTCACAAGTGAAGTGAGCAGCCAAAGAGCTGGCTACTCACAAGAAATAAACTCTTTACAAAGAAATGACTTTTCCAGAAGAGGGGGTCCTCAAGGTCCCTCTAAAAAACAACAACATTTTTTTAGAGGAAATGAGTCCTTAAGGTCCCCTCTCTCAAGATTTGCAAAATTGCACCACAAGTTACCGTCTCAAAGGATAATTACCAAATCTGATATTTTGTCTCCGTTAGGGGACATATGTGCTTTTTGACCTTTGGTCGGCGCCAGGTGGCGCCTGCAGAGGGGACAGGCAGGCTGCCACAGGTAGGGACAAATGGTACACTTCAGACATTGTTCCCCACTAACTCTCTCAATTTTGGCGCCCAAAAAATGCCAGCTCACCCCTAACGCCTATGTATAAATAGACCTCTGGGCAAGGTCAATAGGGAGACAATAGAAGTTGCACTGTTACTCTGCCAAAATATCACCAGACCTACCTAAGTATTCTCTTCCTGCTCATTATTATAGTGCTGAGTGCCTTGTTCCTTCACTCCCCATTGACAGCCATCACTCTCAGGTGTTTCCCTTGAGAAAATTGCTATTTTTGCTGTGAAAGTTCATCTTCTTGCAGGGAGTGAGTTGAAGCTTGAGTTCCATTGTTACCAGAAGGAGAAGTTTTCTTCAGAAGTTGCACCAGGAGACCTTGAAGACCTTGTAGGCAGCGTCCATTGGAGTGGGTCATGCCTCACCCTTTCCAGTTATTCATAGACCCCAGTCTCACTACCCTCCTACATTTGGCGACTCTGCTGGGGAGGTATCCTCATTTCCATGGACAAAGAAGGTTTCAATTTCTCTAAGCAGTTGGTTTTTGAGGACATTACGTCTGGTAATGGAGCTCACAGTGACCAGACTACTCAGGAAGTAGTGGTGGTGATCGGAGCCAAGGCGTTAGCGCCTCAGGCAGGTCAGACCAGTTCGCCAGCAGTGGCTCCAATGGCAGGTATGAACCTTATGGAAATGTTTTTTGACTTTTTAAAGCAAAACAACGTGGATCTATCAAACTTGGGTCAAGGTTGTGTGACACCTGCTGCTGCCCCTTTCGGAGGGGTAGCCACTCCTATTATGATTCCGGCAGAGACGATTCCGTCTCGGAAGGCGCCGCCGGAGCAGGTCCTGGCGCCAACAGGTTCTCCAGCTCCTAAAAGCACATGTTTGGAGGAGTCACCCTCTAAGACTGTTACTATGGAAGAAGTGAGGAAGCTCCTCTCCTCCTCTCAAAGAGAGGGTTCCCACCTATACGAGGAGTTACAAGACCCCTATCCACAGGAAGTAAGTGAGAAGCCATACCCTGAGGGGTATATTCCACCAAAATTTATCAAGTTTGGCGGTAGGGGGGAGAACCCTAGAGAGCACGTGAAGAGGTTCGTCGAGTACCTGGGAGTACACGCTGGCGATAAGAACCTGAGGTTGAGGGAGTTCTCTAAAACTCTCACTGGGAAGGCTTATACATGGTATTCCCACTTGGCGCCTAACAGCGTCCCTACTTGGGAAGAGATGCACAGGCAGTTCCTTCAAAAGTTTTTTGTAGCGGAGGATGAATTTACACTGAGGCACCTGGCGCAAGAGGTCCAGAAGCCAGGAGAAGAGTTGATGCACTACATCAAGCGATTTCGCGAGAGGGCATTAGATGTTCACGAGGACGTGGTTGAGGCCAGGTTGCTACAGATATATGTGGAAGGACTCTTGGAAGAGTACAAGCTGCACTTGATCAACGAGACTAGAGATGGAACTTTAAGAGAATTCACCTGGGCCGCCAGCAACATAGCTATGATAATCAAACCAAGAGCCCCGGGTTGGAGGACACAAGTTCCACTGACTCCCGGGAGGTTTCAAGTTGCGAGGAGGCAAGCGGTTAACTATGTGGACGGGAGTAACAAAGGGAAGAGGGGAGGCTATGGGGCCAAGACTGACAGCCCCGGCAACAAGAGAAAATTTGGGGAAGATGCCCCACCGCCACTACCGTGCAGCGTAGCGGAGGCTATGGATTGTTACCGCACCTTAGTGCGAGAAGGCGTAGCAGGACCTCCCCACCTAAAAGGAGAAACCCCCACTGCAGCTGACAAGGCCAATCCAAAGTACTGCGAATTGCACCAACGAGTGCAGCACTCTACCAAGGATTGTTACTACTTGGGAAGGATCATTGGTGAGCAGATGGCCAGCGGTACCTTACAGATACCCCCTGTGGACGTTAACGAAAACCCACTTCCTGCGCATCACTTTGGCACCGCCAACATGGTAGTTTCCTACGACGAAGAAGCTACGAGAAGTCTTGTGAAGCGGGAGAGTGGCGAGCAGTTATGCGAGGAGTTAGAAAATCTATCACTGAGCAGACTTAAGCTTGAAAGAAAGTAAGAGGAGTGGTTCTTCACTCCGCAAAATGAAAATGGATGTGGGGAAGTTGAGGAAGTCGCTCTCTCAGAAGTTGAGGTAGACGTCATCCTCGCTCTAGACGAGGGAGGGACCTCTGAAGCGGAGTATGTTTGCAGTGCCCAGACGTACGAGGTAGACTTAGATTCTGAATGTGAGGCCATAGCGAGGAGCCCCAAGTTCAAGTGGTTTTTCGACCAGATAGGGGTGAAGTACGACATGAGGGTGTCCATCACGAAGAAAGTCTTGGAGGTAGTGCAGCAGCAGGGAGACCCTTCGCTAAATTGGCAGGGGCCAATCGGAAGGATGATTAAGAAGTATACCTCTGAAGTGGTGTTTTCAGAAGCGGATAGGGTGGTGCCCTACTTCCACAACCGCCCGTTGTACGTCACAGCCATAATTAATGGAGTCTCATTTCCTAGGGCGTTGATGGATGGAAGAGCATCCATTAACATCATGCCCATCAGTACATTATATGAAACAGGAATTGACTAGGAGAAGGTGGTTCCGGTACCGCTAGTAATTTCCGGATTCGACAACGCCGGAATGCAGTCTATTGGATACGTGAATGTGGGAATTAAGTTGGGAAATTTCACCTCCCACATTAAATTTCATGTTATTAACGCTAACACCAGCTACTAATTACTCATTGGAAGGGTATGGATGCACATTCATGGCGTAGTGCCTTCCATCTACCATTAATGCGCGAAGGCAAATATTAGAGGTACAGAGATAGTGATCAAGGCCACGCAGAGACCCTTCGCCGTTGAGGAGGCCCACCTGGTAGATGCTGCCTTTTACACCGAGTTAGATGAGGAAAGAAAGGTCTCTATAAGAAAACTAGCAGGAATCAAGGTAGCTGAGGGAAGGGTCCCACAGAAAAAATCCGTTCATGACCGTCTAGGGGAGAGGATAATCCCCCATATGGAAAAAGGCAAGAGGAAAGCAGAGGAGGTAGCTAGACCCCCTCGAACTTGCAAGAAAGTGGTCTTGCCCGATGGAAAAATCATCTACCATTTATAACGGTCTGTGCGGGCGGTGTTCTGGGACGAGAGCATCGACCCGACCCCCGAGTGTTTTATTATTTATGAATCCCATATTGTTGAGCATGTTGAAGAACCAGAAGAAGCGCCAGAGTGCATGCAAGATGGACCCAGAGAGCAGCTGCAGGAATTAGAGGAAATCAAGATGGGGTTAGAAGAGGGCGAGAGTAGACCCATTCTAATCTCCAAGTTCCTGGAACCGAAGCAGAAGGAAGAGCTCATTGAGCTACTTAAGGAGTTCACCGATGTATTTTCTTGGAAGTACACGGAGATGCCAGGAATAGATGCAGAAGTGAGCTCTCATAGATTTAACATCCTTCCCAATGTCGTTCCGGTAAGGCAAGCCACACGCACATACAAAGCAGACCTTGATTTGAAAATAAAAGCTAAGGTTGAGAAGTTATTAGCGGCAGGGTTCATCAAGCCTATTCAGCACCCCATATGGCTGTCCAGCATAGTGCCAGTGGCAAAGAAAGACAAGACCCAAATCAGAATCCGTGTAGATTTTCGCGACTTGAACAGGGCGTGTCCTAAGGATGAATTTCCACTATCCAGCATAGACAGCTTAGTGGATGCCACCGCGGTACATGAGATGTATAGCTTCATGGACGGGTATGTTGTCTATAACCAGATTAAAATGGACCCCGCTGACGCAGAGAAGACTACCTTCCGCACACCGTTAGGGAACTTTCACTATACAGTCATGGCTTCGGATTGAAGAACGCTGGAGCCATATACCAGCGGACCATGATGGCAATTTTTCATGACTTATTTCATGATATACTAGAATTCTATATGGATGATCTGGTGGTGAAGTCTAGGAAAGAAAACAAGCATATTCAGGATCTTAGGAGAGTATTCGAAAGGTGTCGTCGGTATAAGATGAGAATGAACCCCTCAAAGTGTGCCTTTGGGGTTACTGCAGGGAAATTCTTAGGTTTTGTGGTAAATAGACAAGGGGTGCAAGTGGATGCAGAGAATATGAAAGCCATTGTGATGATGCCACCGCCCAAGAGTTAGAGACAACTTAAGAGCTTCCTGGGAAAGGTATCCTACCTGCGGAGGTTTATACCTGCGTTGGCAGAAGTAACTCATCCGTTCGCACCTCTACTAAAAGACAAAGCCAAGTGGGTTTGGGGAGAGAGGCAAGAGAGTGCGTTCGAGAAGATTAAAGAAATCCTAGCCTCTCCGTCCACGATGATTCCCCCCGAAGCCGGAGCGCCGCTGCTGCTCTACCTCACTTCTACAGAGAGGTCGATAGGGACCCTCTTGGCGCAAGAGAAAGAAGGAGTGGAAAATCCGGTCTACTACCTGTCAAGAGTAATATCCGGAACAGAATCGAGATACACCAACGTTGAGAGGCACTGCCTGGCGCTGGTATTTGTAGCCCAGAAGTTGAGACACTATCTTCTAGCCTTCACCGTTCACATAGTCACCATGTGTGATCCCATCAAGTACCTCCTCGCGCGGACTATACTCGTGGGACGAGCAGCAAGGTGGTTTTTGATCTTGTCAGAATACGATCTAAAATGCGTAGTGCCTAAAGCCATTAAGAGCCAGGCAGTAGCAGATCTGCTGGACCACTTACCGAGTGGGGTTTTCGAACCACCTAGTGAAGAGCTACCCGGAGAAAATTTCCAAGCATGCATGGCGAAGGAGGTCAAGAAGTGGTTTATGGAGTTTGATGGTTCCAGTGCTCAAGGAACATGTGGGGTCGGCGTCATACTGTCAGATGGGAAGGATAAGATTACCCTCTCTTTCAAGTTAGATTTTAAATGCTCAAATAATGAAGCTGAGTACGAAGCCCTCATTCTAGGGATGTTGGAAGCACTCAGAAGAGGGATCAGGGTACTGTGTATACGAGGGGACTCCAATCTGGTAGTAAGGCATGTCAATGGAGAGTTTTCCCTTAAACATGCCAACTTAGCGCCGTACAGACACATCATCCAACGACTGTTGGAACAGTTCTTGGAAGTAACTGTGGAGAGGCAGGCGCGAACGATGAACAGGCACCCTGACGCGCTCGCCACCATAGCACAAAAGTTGGACATGGAGGAGTCAGAAGCAACCATCACAGTGAGGCGGAGAACGGTACCTACTACCGTAAAGTCCTTATTCTCAAGTAACGAGCCGGAAGATTGGAGGCGTCTGGTAGAGAAGCAACTTGAAACCAGGGAAGGGACAATGAAAATATTAGAGTTAGCCAACTATCATGTGCTGCAGGGAACTCTCTACTTCAAGAGTCCTGGAGGGTTTCTGGCAAGGTGCGTAGGGGAGCAAGAAGCCAAGGAGAGGTTAATAGAAATGCACCAGAAGCACTGTGGAGGTACGAATATCCCCCTTTACAGACGACTGCAGCGAAGCGGGTATTTTTGGCCCGCCATGAGCGTAGAAGCGGCCCGCTTGCAACAAAGTTGTTTAAAGTGCCAAGCTAATTTTGACCAGTCGACGGAGGCTAACTTCGTGGAAGCCTTCGAAGATTGGAGACAGCCGTACCTAGCATAACTAAAAGATGAGGAGCTGCCCGCCGAGAGAGCGGATGAAATTTACCTTAGAAAAAGGATAACACGTTTCTACTTGGTCAAAGGAGAGTTATATAGGAAAGGGTACAATGAGAAGACGCTAAGGTGCGTAGCCAAAGAGGAATTGGAAAGGGTGCTGAAAGAAGCTCATGAGCCCTCCCACATGGGAGGCGCCAAGCTGTATGATCAACTGATGACGCTGGGATACTACTGGCCGACCATGGAGGTTGACTCCATTGGATATGTGAAAAAGTGTAGAGCATGCCAGGTGCGTGGAAACATGGTGCACGCTCCCTCCGTCAGTCTACAAAGCTTGGAAGCCCCTATCCCTTCCACACATGGGCGTTCGACCTGGTGGGAAAGATCTCCCCAGCATCTCACGACAAGGCTTTTATCATTATGGCTACATAATTGTACACCAAATGGGCGGAGGCCATTCCTTTAAGGAGAGTCACCACCCAAGTGGTAACCCAGTTTATAAAGGAGTATATCATATGTAGATTCGCTATACCCAAAGTAATCCTAACGGATAATGGGAAGAAATTTGTATGCAAAGAGATGGCCCTTCTCACGGACAGGTATAAGATTGTGCATAATAGCTCAACCATATCCTACCCCAAGGGAAATGGCCAAGCAGAAGCTACTAATAAGACCCTGATAAATATTTTGAAGAAAATGCTAGAAGACATGCCGGGAGCATGGGATGAGAAGTTGCTTATGGTGTTATGGGCCTACCGTACTTCGAAAAGAAAGCCAACAGGGTTCACTCCCTTCTCTCTAGTCTATGGGACCGAAGCTGTCCTACCAGTGGAACTGGCGGTACCTTCAGCCAGAATTTCTCTTAGCAATGGGCTCATCCCAGACCCAAGGCATGTGCAACTGGAGGCGCTGGACGAGCACAGAGACAAGGCGAGAGAGAATTTCAAAGTCTACACTCAGCAATTGTCCAGGGCCTACGAAAACTTGGTTAAGCCTAGGGAAATCCAGGTGGGAGATCTAGTCCTGCGAGCATTAACTCACCATCTCCGTAGCATGGCGGCATCAAAATTAAAACCTAACTGGGAAGGCCCTTTTGTTGTCAGAGGAGTGGGGAAGTCGGGCTAATGCCAAATATCAGAACCAGAGAGTGATTGCCTCCAATCCATCAACTGCAAGTGGCTGAAGAGGTACTATGCTTAGTAACAACTAACAAGTTTTGTTTGTGTTTTGCATGTCTGTAATGGATTTCGAGGATTGCTCCTATACCAGAAAAGTTTTTTGTAATTTTTTTAAGAGCAATACTACACTGTAAACAGCACACAAAGGTAAAGAAATGAAATATCAACACTTTTGATCATTGTTGACATTTGCTTTGCTTGTTCATTTATACATACATATACACTCCCTATTAAGTTAGAAGAGAGTAAAAAAAAAAGATCAGGAACTTTGTTCACTACACTTGGGAGGTAAGTCCATCCTAAGAGAAAGTATACTGAGCAAAGTCCCTCAGACATAAATTAATACAGTTTTTTATAATAAAATCAGGCTTCCGAAAAGGGGCAGGGGTCACCCTCCTCTCCAACCTAGCCTCTACGACTATAAGCAGTAATGTGCAGGAATTACCCCACAGACAGGAGGGGCAACCCAAGAAAGTCACATGTCAACACCTCACAGCTACAAGAGGTGCATTTTCAAAAAATATATACAATATGATAATACATAACTTTTCATATCAATGCAAATACCCCGCAGTATATGGGGTAGCCACCAGTAGACTAAATGCTCACAGAAATTAGAGCAAGTCATATAAAACAAACACCCACAGTATAAAGGGAGAACAAAGGAAAAAGAAAGTGCAGAAGAAATAAAGTGTCTCATACAGGAATGATAAGTGATGTACGCATAGAATTCTGAGCACTACAAATCAAGAAGTAGCCTATCTGCTAGAAACCACAAAAAATAGATCATCATGCGCGATGGCGCTAGCGTATGACGGACCAGCCTCCCGCAGAAACTCTTCCTCCAACCTGACGAATTTAGCCTCATCCTCCTCATCGCCAGACTCGAGTCTGGCAAGCTTCACCTGTAGTAGGGCGATCTGATTCCGGATCCTCGTAGCCTCAGCGTGCCGTTGCTCAACTCTAGACTGTCGGGAAGTGTGAAACCTCACTATCTTTCGAAAAGGAACACTCGGAAAGGGGCGAACCCCTGCGTCAAGCCAATCCAAACGAAAGTGATAGAACTGCTGTAAGTCGCGGAGGGCATCCAAGAATAGCAAAATAGAAGAGCTAGTCAGCTTAGCAGGGGAGGTAGCCAAGAACTCATGAACATGGCTGGCAAGAACCCTTAGGTTGAAGGCCGTAAGACTGTCAACCTGAAGTATACTCTGAGAAGTGAACGTCTCAGGATGGTGCTCCAAGATGAGAACCAAGAGCTGACGCTCATGTACCCTGAATCGGCCTGGTAACTCCTCACGCCATAGCCTACTAGAAATAGTCGCAGCATCCTCTGCTTCATCATCGCCATCGGAGTGGCGAGACCCCGCATCAGAAGGAAGAAAAGAAGACTCCCCACCAGAATCAGCGTCACTGACCAAAGGAGTGAACTCAGAACTATGATCTCCCTCCACAATTGCCCCACTACCAGTATCCACAGTCATCGGAGTACCCTCATACACCTAGAAACAATGAGACAAGGGCGAAATGAGAATGCTTGCACAGTATACGCAAGAAGAAAATAGGGGAATAGTAAAAAGAGGGGGTATGCCAGTCTAATACCTCTCTCGCAGTTGCCCCACTGCCAGACTCCACAATCACCGGAGTACTCTCATGCACCTGGAAACAATGAGACAAGGGTGAAATGGGAATGCTTGCACAGTATACGCAAGAAGAAAAGAGGGGAATAGTAAAAAGAGGGGGTATGCCAGTCTAATACCTCTCTCGCAGTTGCCCCACTGCCAGACTCCACAGTCATCGGAGTACTCTCATGCACCTGGAAACAATGAGACAAGGGTGAAATGAGAATGCTTGCACAGTATACGCAAGAAGAAACGAGGGGAATAGTAAAAAGAGAGGGTATGCCAGTCTAATACCTCTCTCGCAGTTGCCCCACTGCCAGACTCCACAGTCAACGGAGTACTCTCATGCACCTGGAAACAATGAGACAAGGGTGAAATAAGAATGCTTGCACAGTATACGCAAGAAGAGAAGAGGGGAATAGTAAAAAGAGAGGGTATGCCAATCTAATACCTCTCTCGCAGTTGCCCCACTGCCAGACTCCACAGTCAACGGAGTACTTTCATACACCTAGAAACAATAAAACAAAGGGGAAATGAGAACGCTTGCACAGTACACGTAAGAAGAAAAGAAGGGAAATAGTAAAAAGAGAGTATGATAGTTTAATACCTCTCTCGCAGCCATCTCATTCTCTAACTCCACAAGTATTGGAGCAACTTCATCCGGCTCCTTAGGCATCAGAGCAACCTCGCTCACCTGGAGATAAGGCAACAAAGGTGAAGAGGGGAATGCTTGCACAATTTAAACACAATAATAGAGACATAAGAATGACACGAGAGAAGTAGATACTCTTATACACGGTACCTGAATAACGCCCTCCGTAACGGTCATAGAAGGAGGAGTAGGGGCTCCCATAAGGGCAGCAACACTGATCGATGCTCCAGAAGGGGTTGTGGCTGCGAGTGACAAGAAAGGGCGAGAGTTAACAAATCAGTTATTCCGTGAATGATGAATACTTCAATTGAAAAAAAAGAGGGAGAGGGAAACTTCTAAAAAAATCACCACAGGGACACCTACCTGAAGGGGCACGATAACAGGACAAACTGGCCCATGTATAAAAGGCTGCTGAAGAGACAGTGGAAGGAGCCGCATTCGAAACAGCGCCAAGGGATAATTGCGACAAAGTAAAAGAGGGCTACGATAAGCACAGGCTGGATAAATAAGAAATATAGAACTAAGAAAATAAGAGAGTACCTGAACCCCATCCAAGGGGGAAGCACGAAAAAAGACGGTCGGTGCAGTAGGGGCTGTGCTGATAGCCTGCAAAGAATGAAAGTATGTTATTCATCGTGTGATCGAGGAGTAAGAGATTCCATGCTTCAACGGAAAGGCCTTGACCTGAAGCGTAGGCTCGCTGGTTGAAGCCACAGTAAATATCGGTCCGCAAGAGATCGCCTGAACTAAAGGTCTACCGTCCATAGATACACGGATCGTAGGGATAGAAATTCTCCCTGAAGAGGATAAACCCGGGACGGTAATGCCAGATAAGGAAGGAGCCCCTCCCTGAGAAGAAAGTCCAAGAGCCATTAGGACTCCTATTAAAAAGAAACAAATATTCAAAAGTAAAAAATTCGTACCTCAGGTGAAGAGGCCTCCAGGGGCTCAGCTGCAGAAGCGCCCACCGTCGAGACAAGAGAAGATGGGGTGACAACGCCCGAAGACACAACTCTCTACGCATGATAAATAGGTAAATAAAAGGAAGAAGTAAAAAAGAAAATGGCACAATGAAAGTTTTGAAAATAGAGAGGCATACTAGAGGAGAAGGGGAAGCCACAGGGGTGGTCCTGGTGATAGTAAAGTGCACGGATGAAAGCTACGGGGAAATGACAGTGTACGCAACCAAAAGGCAGTTAGAAGACGAATAAATTACAACAGATGGTAAAAGAATTAAGAAGACAGCAAACCTCTCTAAACAGGCCTCGGGAAGAAATGAGCACGGAGTTCCTCTCCCGCTGAAAGGGCGTCGGTCGTAGTGGAGGAAGAGGAGAACTACTTGCCTCTACGGAAATGACCTGCACAAATATGACAGAATGCTTTGATTGACAAATAAAAAATATATAATGAGGGGAAGAAAGAAAATCATATGCAAAAAAAATATAGACAAGTAAAGGGAGAACGCTTACAGTAGCAGGGCGCGTAGTCTGGCTATAGGGGAGATGGGTGGGGCTAACCCCCCAGGAGAATGGGAGGCCTCATCATCACTAGAAGACTCTCTGGAGACTGATAACAAAGCATAAGTGTCAGTAGTGCTTTCGCTATGGAAACCCAGGCCGCCCATATCACCCGAAGAAGAACTATGGTCGTCATAGGAAGGGGTGCTCCCATAATCAACTAGTTCCTCTTCCAATGAAGGGGAGCGAGATAAAGAAACTTTGAGAGAACCAGTTCCACTAAGTAAAGAATGTCGTGATATAGTACCTTCCGCAATGGGAATAGACGCGACCCGCGCCTCTTGGGAAGCAAGGCTCGGTGAAGAGTAGCCTTTCCCTCTCACTACTTGGGAAGTCTTCCCCGCCCCAAGATTTCCAGTATCAGACTCTTGATCCACTGTAGAGGAAGCAGCCATGCCAGCGCCATATCCTTTCTTTTTCTTCGCAGCCCGGGTCCTCACAGGAGAAGAAGGAGGAGAAGCAGTAGTAGCAGGAACAAAATTGGATACGTCGGCGTCAGGGTGTTTCCTTTTGCTTGTAGTAGAGGTGCTCGTTTTCCCTCTGCTTTTCGGTCGGTTTCTAGAGTTCACAGGGGGAAGCTCAGCCGGCGGAGACGGAAGTGACTCGTCAATGAGAGGTTTCACTAAAATGGGAATGGCATGCTCCAAGGGCGGCGTGGAGGTGGTGCTGAGAAACCAAGGATCTTTTTGCGTCCGCCTGACCAAAAACTGAGCTCTGGTATATTTAATGGGGTTAGTCTCATGAGGAAGTCCAACTACACATTCTTGGATAAGACGGACCTGCTGCTGCCAAAGAAGGAACCAAGATGAAGTGAATGAAGGATGATAATCGGAGGGAGGCACATAGAGTCCACCCAAACCACTGACCCTATGGAATAATCCCTAAAGAGTAAAGCCAGCACACGCCTCTGAAAATGCCTCAGAATGACTGTTGTAGGTAGGAAGAGGAGGGGCGTGAACGTCCTGATCATAATCGAACTGTCGTCTTGCCCTCTCGGAATGATAGGATTCAGTACGCGGACCTAACTCGGTCCAAGAAGGGAGGTGACATGGTAAGAGCATCGTCACCACATTAATATGAGGACACGTGGAAACCGACCCCACTGCTGAAGGGCAATAGAAGGTCCCGCTGTCGCCGGGGAAAGAAAGCCAGCTGAAAGTACCCCCAGGGCGCCTGATGTAAGGCCGAAACTGAAACTCCTTGATATCATCAATCAACATTCCCAGAGACTGCTTGGGAGTTTTCTTATGCCACCGAAGAAGTCTCGCAACATCGCTATGACAAGCGTGAGCCCCTGAAGTAAAGTGGGGGAAATGCTCAAACAAAAAGGCCATCAAGAAAGGGGTGTTGGCATGATTAGCAACATCATACCGACCGCAGGACCTCTCTACATCTATGTGTGCTCGGTCCATCCAGGTGTAAAGAGAACCTAAGGTCAGGGCAGCCATGGGTACCGACCTACCGCGAGACAACTGTACAGCCAATCTAAAAAGAAGTTCGCGAGGACAGTCTTCGGGCTTACCTGGTAGAAGGAACCGAGTCAAAACGTAACGAGGAAAGCGGCTAAATGTGTAGAAGAGTGGAGCTTAGGACCATCCTGGGATCTGGGGGCTGCACGAGAAGTCTCCCCCTTCTGCAACTGCTCAAAATCTCTAAACCAGTATCTTTGCCATTTGGCAAAGGAATGCTTGGAATGACCAGTTATATTTATGGCCACATACCTCGAGCACTCTCCGAGAGCTGACCGTAACTCCCCCACCATCTCCTGCTCTAGGGAGTCCTCGCAGTGATCAGAAAAGACATGCTGCCCAAAGAAAGGAAGGGTGTACAATTCACATATATCTTCTAGGGTAAAGGTAAATTCCCCCCAGCCTGTGACAAAGGTGTGAGACTCCATACTCCACCGAGACAATAAGAGATTGAGTGAAGAACCATGCTTAAATATGGTGCAGGACTTCAGGCTGCTGACAGCGGTAAAGAGTCCCACCTCCCTAAGAATAGCCGCATAATCAGGAACGCTCAGAACATAATCAACCCAGCCGGCCCACTCCTCTGTGGGTCCACCCGGGGTTTTAACTTCAACGTTGGAATAAGGAAAGTCACCGCAGTCACCGCGAACTCGAAGAATGGAATCTGGAGAAATAGTAGGAAGGTCAGCAGACTCACTTAACCCCATATGAGAACGTTCGAGAACAGCACTAAATTTTTTTTCCCCAAAATCAGAAAGTGAAATCATGAAACTGTCAGCAGGACCAAAAAAAGGAGCACGACGATAAATACCAAAGTCTCGCCCTTGGCGAATGTGCATATAGTCCTTCCATGCCTGAGAAGAGGTTGGCGTAGCTGATGAACCACCAAGAGCCATTGGCTCAAGAAAAGAACTCATCCTAGTGGGGACTCCGAGCGAGGGACCCTGGGGGTCCCCTGTCGTAAAAAAAGAAGTGGAGGTAGAAACCCCAGCAAAATCATGTGAAGATCCCCCGGTCAGTGGCATGCTCTCCGTAACACTAATAGTCAGCGAGACACCCTGGGTCACGGAACCCTCGAGGTGATAAAATGTCAAGACACACCCTTGCACGAACGAGAGACCCGTGGACGCGAGGCCAAGTCGCGAGGCCCCCGACTGCTGACGAGAGGTCACCATGCTGCCATAAGCTGAAATACCCATTTCAGAAATAGTCAAAGGCATCGAGACACCCGAGGTCGAGATGCTTGCGCCAACACTTATACCTGTCGAGACACCCCCTTGCACGGACGAGAAACCCGTAGGCACTAAACCAGGCGTCAAGACGCTTCTCTCGTTGCAAGGGTTCCCTCGCGAAAAAAGGGGGTCGAGACCCCATTTGATTCAGAAAAGTTCACGGGCGTCAAGACCCCCTCCCCCCAAGCTCATTGGACAAAGAACTCCCCGCGCCTAGCTCAACGCGCGAGGAACCGCTGTTGGCGCCAGACATTTCCGAGATACCCTTATCCAAACCAAATGGATAAATTTCGTGAACCGAGGTCGAGATACCCCTCCCAACGCAATTGATTTTCTTATTGGAACCCAAGATAACAGGCGAGAGACCCTCGGAAGAGAGGTCCGTTCGCTCCGGGCCCTCGTCAACATCCATATCAAAGGGGGCGGGCGAGATACCGATCTCCAACTGAGCTCCGCTGCTCGAGATACCCTTATCCAAACCAAATGGATAAATTTCGTGAACCGAGGTCGAGATACCCCTCCCAACGCAACTGATTTGCTTATCGAAACCCAAGACAACGGGCGAGAGACCCTTGGACGAGAGGTCCATTCGCTCCGAGCCCTCGTCAACAACCATATCAAAGGGGGCAGGCGAGATACCGATATCCAACTGAGCTCCGCTGCTCGAGATACCCGAGATTTGAACATGGTCCGCGGAAGGAAATCGCGAGGAACCCATGAGGGTTCTCGAACCTCCAACCGATGGAAAGAGGGCGGGTAGCACGGAGGCATCGACGGCTGTAATAGGGACGGTCGGAACCGTTGAGATGGGCAAGGAAGAAGGTATATAACTTAAAACCATGGAGGTTTTGGAGGGGTCTACATTTGAAGAAGTATTGCTTGGATTAGAATCCATGGATGAGAGGCTATGGTGGTTGGAAAAGCTGAAAAAAAATGAGGGGATGGGTGGCTATGGTGTTTGAAAAAATCCCTTTCTCACTCTCTCTCACTACAAACCCAAAAGTCTCTTATGTTTTTTGAAGAACATGAAAGAGCCCAAGAAGAGGGGCTTATGTTTTTTTGCACCAAAATGGGAAAACGTGCAGGAAGGCAAAAAGGTGATGACCTTTTTTTCCAAATGACGAGATGACAGTTCCCACACTGACGCGTGGGTTTTCAAAAAATTAAAAACCTCGGATAAAGGGACATCGCAGTTAATGATCCTAGGGTCCCTCAGAATATATATATATATATATATATATAATTATTGAAATCAGATTTATAGCGTACAAAGTTTTTTTAGTCTACCCAACCAAAAAATCTTTGCACGAGGGGCTAATGTAGATGGGTGTCTATCAATAATAAAAAGCAAATAAAATAAAATAAAAATGCCTCTTTTATTAATGACATCCGAGAGGCGCCCGCGAGGGTCACCCAGAAGTCCAAAAGACATCGCAAGGTTGTGCGCCGCTTCAAGGGTCGGCCCCGCTTCAAGTGCCAGCGCCTCCGCAAGTGTCTACGCCGCTGCAAGGGTCGGCGCCGCTTCAAGTGTCAGCGCCGCCGCAAGTGTCTGCGCCGCTGCAAGTGCCAGCACCGCTGTAAGTGCCAGCGCCGTCGCAAGTGAGACGCGCCGCTGCAAGTGCCGGCGCCGCTTTAAGTGTCTACGCCGTCGCAAGGGTCGGCGCCGCTTCAGGTGCCAGCGCCGCCGCAAGTGTCTACGTCGCTGCAAAGGTCGGCGCCACTTCAAGTGCCAGCGCCGTCGCAAGTGAGACGCGCCGCTGCAAGTGCCGACGCCGCTTTAAGTGTCTACGCCGCCACAAGGGTCAGCGCCGCTTCAGGTGCCAGCGTCACCGCAAGTGTCTACGCCGCTACAACGGTCGGCGCCGCTTCAAGTGCTAGCGCCGCTGCAAGTGTCAGCGCCGCTGCAAGTATCAGCGCCGCTTCAAGTACCAGCGCCACTGCAAGGGTCAGCGCTGCCGCAAGTGTCGGCGCCGTTGCAAGCGCCAACACCGCTCCAAGTCCCTGCATCGCTACAAGTGTCAGCGCCGCCGCAAGGGTCGGTGCCGCTTCAAGTGCCAGCGCCGTTGCAAGTGTCTGCGCCATTGCAAGGATCAGCGCAAGTGTCTACGTCGCTGCAAGGGTCGGCGCCGCTTCAAGTGCCAGCGCCGCCGCAAGTGTCCGCACCGCTGCAAGTGTCGGCGCCACTTTAAGTGTCAGCGCCGCTTCAAGTGTATGCGCCGCTGCAAGTGTCAGCACCGCCGCAAGGGTCAGAACCGCTTCGAGTGCCGGCACCGCTGCAAGTGTCGACGCCGCTTCAAGCGTCAGCGCCACTACAACAAGGGTCACTACAGCAATAACATTCGAGAGGTGCCCGCGAGAGTCACCACAGAAGTACAAAATTAAGAAATAACACTGCAAGGGTCAGCGCCGCTGCAAGGGTCACTGTAGTAATGACAGTCGAGAGAGTCACCGTCACTGCAAGGCTCAGCGCCACTGCAAGGGTCACTGCAGAAATGTTATTCAAGAAGTGCTGCTACAGGGGTCTCGACGGAAACTCATATTGAGCGAGTAGCTATCACGAACAACTCCTCATTATGAAACATCAGTCTCTAAATAAACAACAATACTAACACTTTACTTTCTTGTACAGGTTGCCTAGTCGAGCAAGCAGGGCTCGAACAGGCGCGTTGGGACCTCCTGGGAGTTTTGGCTTGGCGGCTGAAGGACAAGGTATGTTGAGCAAGCTCAACCACTTAGCACTATAGGATTAAGAGAATACTAGTAGGAAGACCCAGAAGTCACTCGAGACTAAATACACTACACTTTTAGTCATAAGTGAAGTGAGCAGCCAAAGAGCTGGCTACTCACAAGAAATAAACTCTTTACAAAGAAATGACTTTTCCAGAAGAGGGGGTCCTCAAGGTCCCTCTCAAGAAAAACAACATTTTTTTAGAGGAAAGGACTCCTTAAGGTCCCCTCTCTCAAGATTTGCAAAATTGCACCACAAGTTACCGTTTCAAAGGATAATTACCAAATCTGATATTTTGTCTCCGTTAGGGGACATATGTGCTTTTTGACCTTTGGTCGGCGCTAGGTGGCGCCTGCAGAGGGGACAGGCAGGCTGCCATAGGTAGGGACAAATGGTACACTTCAGACATTATTCCCCACCAACTCTCTCAATTTTGGCGCCCAAAAAATGCCAGCTCACCCCTAACGCCCATGTATAAATAGACCTCTGGGCAAGGTCAATAGGGAGACAATAGAAGTTGCACTGTTACTCTGCCAAAATATCACCAGACCTACCTAAGTATTCTCTCCCTGTTCATTCTCATAGTGCTGAGTGCCTTGTTCCTTCACTCCCCACTGACAGCCATCACTCTCAGGTGTTTCCCTTGAGAAAATTGCTATTTTTGCTGTGAAAGTTCATCTTCTTGCAGGGAGTGAGTTGAAGCTTGAGTTCCATTGTTACCAGAAGGAGAAGTTTTCTTCAGAAGTTGCACCAGAAGACCTTGAAGACTTTGCAGGCAGCGTCCATTGGAGTGGGTCACGCCTCACCCTTTCCAGTTATTCATAGACCCCAGTCTCACTACCCTCCTCCTCCTCCTCCTCCTCCTCCTCCTCCTCCTCCTCCTCCTACTACTACTACTACTACTACTACTACTACTACTACTACTACTACTACTACTACTACTACTACTACTACTACTACTACTACTACTACTACTACTACTACTAATAATAATAATAATAATAATAATAATAATAAAAATAAAAATAAAAATAATAATCATGCTGAGACTCTTTTCTCATTTCTCTTCCTTCCTTACCAAAGTACCAAAAACTTTTTGTCCTCCTCTTTCTAAAAAAGTGTCAAAAATAGTTTCCTCTTTTTCAATAAAAGATTATTCCCTTTCTGTTTTAAAAACAAATACAAATCATTTTTCCCTCTCACGTTGATTGCATACCCAACCCTTGGCCTAGCTCCCTATTGGCTTCTTTCGTTGAACTTCCCCAAAGCTTCGTCAGTTATCTAGTTAATTCTTTCGATTTCGAAATCCACCTTTACTAACTCTCCATGGAGAACACCGATCAAGTACCGAATGTGCAGCCTGATTTGATGATGATCCTAGTCCAACTTACCGCCAAGATTGATAACCTCAAATCGAGGTTCATAAGATGCAGCGAAACCGGGTCCCTATTCCCGAGGAGCCCAAGGTACTCTTCCCTAACGCTATGGTTTCACCCGTACCTGAGCCTATTTAGGTCTCGAAAGAATATCCTCACACTCCACGTGCCCCCTACTAATGGGCCACCACCATCTCATCTCCCTATGACAAATCTTTCCCAGCCAGGGGCTAACCTGCCAGTGCTTTTCGATCCAAAGGAACAAGAGTTGAACAAGGTCAAGGAGGACCTTAAGCTGTTAACGAAGAAGTTTGAACAGGTCTGAATCTCTAGGAACTATATGGATTACACCCATATGTCTCCTTACCCTAAAGCAAGGTTATCGAAAAAAATTCAAGATGCCTAACATTGAGAAGTTCGGGGGTAGAGAACCCCCAATTGTTAATCTACGAAGTTAACACCGAGCCATGAACTCCTAGGTGCCTCTGAGAAAATAATGGCCCAGATGTTCTAACAGACTTGGAAGAACATCGCTCTTTATTGGTTCCTATCCCTTTAGGAAACCAGAATTTACAATCGGGAGAATGTTGCCCATGAATTCATATCGCAATATTGTAGAAGGGTGTTTCAAGCTTCACCACTATATTTATGAGTGAGGGTCCCTCAAAGACCCCCCTTCAGCTTACAGAAAATATGAGGTTGAGGGAACCCCCAGGGTCCCTCCACCGCAGAAGTGACATTTGAGAAGTACCCCGCAAGGGCCACTCCAAAAGTCCAAGTCAAGGGTCACTACAGAAGTCCAAGTTGAGAAGGGCCACCACAAGGGTCACTGCAGAAATGACATTTGAGAAGTACCCCGCAAGGGCCACCGCAGAAGTCCAAGTTGAGAAGGGCTGACATTTGAGAAGTGCCCCGCAAGGGCCAATGCAGAAGTCCAAGTTGAGAAGGGCCATCGCAGGGGTCACTACAGAAATGACATTCGAGAAGTGTCCTGTAAGGGCCACTGCAGAAGTCCAAGTTGAGAAGGGCCACCGCAAGGGTCACTGCAGAAGTGACATTTGAGAAGTGCCCCGCAAGGGCCACAGTAGAAGTCCAAGTTGAGAAGGTCCACTGCAAAGGTCACTGCAGAAGTCCAAGTTGAGAAGGGCCACCGCAAAGGTCACTGCAGAAATGACATTTGAGAAGTGCCCCGCAAGGGTCACTGCAGAAGTCCAAGTTGAGAAGGGCCACCGCAAGGGTCACTGCAGAAATGACATTTGAGAAGTGCCTCGCAAGGGCCACTGTAGAATTCCAAGTTGAGAAGGGCCACCGCAAGGGTCACTGTAAAAATAAAATTCGAGAAGTACCCCGAAAGGGCCATTGCAGAAGTCCAAGTTGAGAAGGGCCACTGTAAGGGTCACTGCAGAAGTGACATTTGAGAAGTGCCCCATAAGGGCCACCGCAAGGATCATTGCAAAAATGACATTTGAGAAGTGCCCCGCAAGGGCCACTACAGAAGTACAAGTTGAGAAGGGCCACTGCAGAAGTCCAAGTTGAGAAGGACCACCGCGAGGGATACTGCATAAGTCCAAGTTGAGAAGGCTCACCGTAAGGATCACCGCATTAATGAAATTTGAGAAGGGCTACCGCAAAGGTCCCCGCAGAAATGACATTTGAGAAGAGGTACCCACAAGGTCCTTCCCCCCTCAGCTCCTAGAAAAAGTTAGGACGACAGGGTGTCTACCATAAGCAACCCATCATCACGAAAAAGAACATAAGTACTAACACTTATTTTCTTGTACAGGTTGCCTAGTGATAACGTGACTTTTGCGTATGTGTCATTGTTGAAAGCCAAGTTAGTCAAAATCTCAAATACCTACAAAATATAATAAACTCAAGTGTAGAGGTAAGTAAGGGTATAAATCCACTTCCAAGGGGGTAAGCTAGAGACAAATTCAATTGTAATTCACTTTTTATTTTATTTTTGTTCTTTTTCACTTTTTTTATTTTTTTTTTAGCTTTTTCAATATTAAAACAATAGGTTGAGGTGAGGTTTTAAACTAAACTAAACTAAGATGAAAATAACTAACTAGAAAGTGACTAAAAATAAAATAAAGTCTAACACTAAAATAAGGGATAAAGTGAGGCCAATTATTGTGAGAACAATCAAGGAATGGGATTACACCATAAATTTTAGTAATTCTAAATAATTAATTTAATTATATGAATTCTCCCAAATTAATATCAAAATTACAAGTCAACTCTCGTTGAAAATGTAGTTTTAGTAGTAACCTTTTAGAAAATTAAGTTTAACACCCCACAGATCTACACTCGTTTTAATTAATCACCTGCTAGGATCGATCGATTAAAATTCATGTAAATCTTAAAAAATAATTTTAGAGTTGAAATTCAAGTTATAATACCCCACTTAAGAAACCCCTATCTCTAGTTCGAATCTAAAATGGGTATTATAACTAGAATTTCGATTTTCTCTCGAAAATCATTTACCCTCTCTCGAGGCGTAAATTTAAGGGTGGGGGATCAAAATTAACATTCAAAGGGACTTTTCAAGTAATTAAACTAATAAAAATAAAATAACATCAAATAAGGGTTTTACCCCACCCCTTGAAAGGGGATTTAGCCTAACATGATATGAAATTTGACAAATTAATAATCAAAGGCATAAAATAAATAAGATGAGAAAAGAACAATCAAACCCCAATCTCTTGTTGCTTAATTGATCTTCAATCCATGAGTTGAAATTCATAATCCATCAACTTGAGTGATTCAAACAATATTACATAAAAATTTCACTCAAATTAATCCTCACACATTTATCACTCAATAATCTCAAAAAAGAAAAATAAAAACTATTTGCAAAATGGTGTTTATCCTAATTTATTTCTAACCCTAAACTTTCTCTCTCTAAAAATTCCTATCTATCTAGCTCCCCTTAATCTAAACTAAAAATTACAAAATAAAAATAAAAAGGATAGTGGATGAATTCATAATGGACAATTAAATAATAAAAGAGATTTGCTAAAAATGCAAATCTTAACATTATAAAATTGTACATTAGAACTCATCCAAAGAAATAAGTTATAGATCATTAATTTATATTGAGATAATTGCTAAAAATGCAAAATCTCAACATAAAGGAATGGGTTAGAATTTACCTCCCATAAGGGATGAATTTCACTACATCAATCTATTATGAAATAATTGCTAAAAATTCAAAAATTCATAATAGAGGGGTGGGGTGAAATTTATCCTAGAGATAATTTTCACTACACACCTCTATATTGAGGTATTTGCTAAAAATGCAAATACTCAACATAGAGGGGTGGAGAGAATTTTATCACACCAAGCTTAAAACTAAATTTGAGATCCTCTTCAAATGGGGTCTTCCTCTTCATTTATAGTAGGCACATGGAGCATGGGGGTATTTTTGGGAATGAACATGAGTGTGTATGGAAATGGTGAGGTGTGAGGATAAGTGGTAGCAGGAATAAAAATCTGATTTGTTAAAAGGGTATAATGGGTATTGGTGTTAAAGTTGGTAGTTGGGGGGTAATTTGGGTAAAATGATTAAAAGGTGGTTTAAGTGGCATGTGGTGTAATTGGGTTTTTGTCTTGGTTTTGTTAATAGGTGATAGAAAATCGTGGGTGGCATTTGGGATGAAATGGGAAGTGGGTCTTTGTATGGTTTGAAATGGGTATAGGGTGAAGATTTTTGGGTTGGATCGTATAGGAAGTGTGTTGCTGGGTCGTCGAGGAGTTGGGTTCGGGCTAGATCGACGGAGGTAGGGAGGGTGTAGAGTCACCGCCGACGGAGGGGTCTGGGCGAGTTGGGTTGGGTCGGCGACGGTGGGGTCGCGAAGAGAGGGAGAGAGGCCGGAGGGTAGGGGCTTAGAGGGTGCGAGGGCTGCTGGCGGCGATGGTGGGAGTCGCGCCGGAGCTGCGCCGGGCACGGGTAGAGGTGAGAGAACACCGCCGGAGATGTGTGGCGTGGCAGAAAAGCAGGTCGCCGGAGGGATAGTCGGTATGAAGGCAGGGGTGCCGGGGTTAGCTAGTGCCGAGTGAGGGTCCGACTGGAGAGAGGGGGTGAGTTCGCCGGCGACGGGGGTGAAAGTAAGAGGGGTGGTATGGTGGTGAGATGAGGGGAGAGTGGAGACAAGGTTTTGTTGTTTGTGTTAATGGAGGTTAGGTTAGGTGAGAGGAGAGAGAAGGTGGTTAGAGGTAGAAGATGGGGTAGGGGATTATTGTGTGTGTGATGGTGTATGGGTTATGGTGGGTATAGGATATGTTTGGGTGTAGGAAAGTGTATGGGCGTAGGGTGTGAGTGAGTTTATGTGTGTGTTTAATTTAGACCCTAATAAAATAATAAAGACTCAACTAAACTTAATAAAATTAAAACTAAAAAAATAAAATCTAACTAAAAATAAAACAAACTAAAAACAATAAAAATAAAAATAAAAATATTAAAACTAATAAAAAAAAATCATAAGCTTATATAAAAACTTAAAATCTAAATGAAAATTAAAGTCCTAAAAAAAATATAAAATCTAAAAATAAACTCCTAAAAACTACAAACTAATAAAAATCAAAATAAAATAAAATTATAAAAATAAAATAAAAGAATAGAAAATAAACCTAAAAAATTCTAAATAAATCTAAAATAAATCCTAAAAATAAAAATGACTCAAACTAAAAATCTAAAAAATATAAAAAGCCACAAACTAAACACACACAGGCTTTGGGGTAGGTTTGAGCTAGGTTAGGGTAGGCTAGGGGTACGAAATTGGTAATTTAGCTCCATTTTAACTGCAAATTGTCTGGAAAGATAGCTCTTGACACCGCAACTACAATTAAGCCTGCATATTGAACAATTAAGCGCGTAAGGCCCAATTGCCGAGAATTAGCAACTAAAATACAACTATTCAGGGTATAAAATGTACAGTTTTGGGTGCTTATCACACCACCCCCAAACAGAGCGTTGTTAGTCCTCGAGCAATAAGATAGAGAGAAAGAGAAAGATAAGTAACCAAAAGTGTACCACTTTCGCGGGCACTTGCGATTGCACTTAGCATGTGCAACAAGCTTTTAAACCTATAGGTTGCCCTACAGGACTAGTTGTGTGTCGTGGGGGTTTGTAGGGAATATACCCACAAAATTCTTATTTGAATTTTTTTATTGAAAGGCAGTCAATCTCTTATTAGATGTGGAATAATCGTACAATCCATATCATGAGAAATATTTTCAGAAATAAAAGCTAGAAGCGTAAAAAGTTTAGCTAAGTAAATACTTAAGGCACATCCTTCCTAGAACTCAACGTGTGTGTGTGAATCAGTCAAAACGGGTCGAGTATCACAAGAGAAATTCCTAGATAGCCTTTTCGGAATCAACGCTTCAACTTCAAATCTCATGGATATATCTCTCTCAAACGAACTCTCGAGATTAGGGTAAGTGTATCGCTATTGTGTGTGGGGAGGTGAGTAAATGTAAGCAAGTTCAAACGTCTCACACACACATAAGAAAGAACGAACAATTTGAAAGAAAAATGATCTCATGAAAGGAATGCTAATCACTATAGTGAGAACGTCGAGTTATTCACCACGTTGACTATCATTTACCCGAACACCTAGGGAAAATATGGATGATAATGGGTGAGGGGAAAATGAAATGGGAAGGTCACTGCAGAAGTCCAAGTTGAGAAGGGCCACCACAAGGGTCACTACATAAATGACATTTGATAAGTTCCCCGCAAGGGCCACTGCAGAAGTCCAAGTTGAGAAGGGCCACTGCAAGGGTCACTGCAGAAGTCCAAGTTGAGAAAGGCCACTGCAGAAGTTCAAGTTGAGAAGGGCCACTGCAGAAGTCCAAGTTAAGAAGGTCCACCGCAAGGGTGCCCACAGAAATGACATTTGAGAAGAGGGACCCACAAGGTCCTTCCCCCCTCAGCTCCTTAAAAAAGTTAGGACGATGAGGTGTTTACCATAAGCAACCCCTCATAATGAAAAATAACATAAGTACTAACAGTTATTTTCTTGTACAGGTTGCCTAGTTGAGCAGGGCTCAAGTAGGCCAGTTGGGATCTCTTGGGAGTTTTGGCTTTGCTACTGAGGGACAAGGTATGCTGAGCAACCTCAACCACTTAGGACTATAGAATTGAGAGAATACTAGTAAGAAGACCCAGAAGTAGACCTGGCAAAATGAGGCACGACACGATAACACGACACGACACGACACGACACGACACAAAATTATAAGTTAATGGGTTTAGTCTTATCGGGTTTGGGTCATTAACGGGTCAACACGGTAGAACCGTTATCATAACGGGTCGTGTTTGGGTTTATAGTCTTACACGATTAAACCCGTTTATACCCATTATCACCCGTTAGTGGTACCGGGTTTTATTGGGTCGTGTGACCCGAACCAATATTACACGGGTATTAACGGGTATTAACGGGTACTAACGGGTACTAACGGGTATTAACGGGTACTAACGGGTATTAACGGGTATTAACGGGTACTAACGGGTAATATAGGGTCACCCAACCCGTTACCCGTTTAGACCCGTTAATATTAACGGGTGTTAACGGTTCGGGTCGTGTACCCGTTAATATTAACGGGTCGTGTTTGGGTATCATCATTTGACCCGTTAGTCTTAACGGGTCGTGTACGGGTTAAGGGTGTTTTCACCCGTTAACCCGTTAACACGACCCGTTAACCCGTTAACACGACCCGTTGACAGCTCTACCCAGAAGTCACTCAAGACTACACACACCTCACACTTAGTTATAAGTGAAGTGAGCAGCCAAAGAGCTGGCTTCTCATAAGAAAAGAACTGTTCCTAAAATGATTTTAAACAAGAGGGTCCTCTAGGACCCTCTCAAGAAAAATGATTTTAGAAGGGGCCCTCAAAACCCCCCCTCAAGCTTACAAATATTTTAGAGGAGGTGGTCCTCGAGACCCCCTCAAGTTTACAAAGTTTGTACCCCTAAGCAAGGTCATAGAGAATGATAGAAAAAACTCAATAGCACTGTTACTCTGCAAAAATCACACCAGACTTCCTAGTATTCTCTCCTTGCTCTCTCCCTAGTGCTAAGTGCCTTGTTCTTTCACTCCCCACTGACAGCCATCACTCTCAGGTGCTTCTCTTGAGAAAATTACTATTATTGTTGTGGAAGTTTATCTTCTTGCAGGGAGGGAGTTCCAGCTTGAGCTCTATTTTTACCAAAAGGAGAAGTTCTCTTCAGAAGCTGCTCCAGAAGTTCTTGAGAACCTTGCAGAAAACGTCCATTAGAGTGGGTCAAGCCTCACCCTTTCCAGTTATTCATAGACCCCAGTCTCACTACCCTCCTATATTTGGCGACTCTGCTGGGGAGGTATCTTCACTTTTATGGACAAAGAAGGTTTGGATGTGTCTAAGCAACTCATGTTTGATGACATTCCATTTGGGAATAGAGTTCACCGTGACCAGACTACTCAGGAAGAAGTGGTGGTGGTTGGAGCCAAGTCACCTGCTCCTCAGGCAGGGCAGACCAGCTCGCCGGCAGCGGCTCCAATAACAACTTCCTCAGGAGGGGCAGCCACTGTAACAGCGCTTCCGGTGGAAGTCGATCCGCCGCGGAAGGTGGTACTGGAACAAGTCATAACACTGTTATGTTCCAAGGATTCTACTATAGAAGAGGTGAAGAAGCTAATCTCCTCTTTCCAAGAAGGAGGCCTCTCATTTGTATGATGATTCGGAGAACCCCTATCTAGAAAGTTTAAATATGCAGTCATACTAGGAGGGGTATACTCTGCCTGAATTTGCCATGCCCAATGGCAAAGCAGAAAGTCCTAGGGTAACATAAGTCCCATGCGGGGAACTTTCACATATCTGGGTTCGCAATGAGGGACCCCCAATAATACTGGTTCCAAGGGAGGAACCCCTTGCAGCAGACAGCTTTCGCAAGGAACCCTGTCACGACCACCATAGCATCTGGCGAGGAACCATGATGGGATAATATTTATTCTCAACCAGCTAAGTAAATTATCTTATTTCAATAACTGGTGAATATGTTCATTTCACAAGTCCCAATTTATGTTATGACTTGAGTACTTCAACTGATAAAGAAATCATACATGCTATCATATTTTGATGTGAAAGTGTTATAAGGGGAGAACGTACATAATAGTTCTCTACACAAGTTAATGGGTATAAGGCCACATTTATAATGAGATTTTTATTTTTAGTATGAAAGTATGGTTTTGCTCTGACTGCACCCATAGCTTATTTTGCTTTATACCTAAAGAGAAAATGTCACTTCATTTCTTTAGTAGAGTACATTTGTTTCTTAAACTAAAGAAATACATAAATAATTTATTTTATCTAAAAAGGAATTATTTATAGCAAAGTCCTCGAAAGTACTGTGTCCAGATATTCTGCAGAATAGAGATCGTCTCGATTAAAAACAATGCTTAGATCGTCAAAATAAAAAAATAGCCACCATTTGGAAAAGTAAAGACTTTGCCAAATCAAAGCAACCCCAACAACTTATGGGAAAGGACGTGGAACTTGAAAAAAAGAAAAACACAAATATTAGTGCGAGGAACCCCTGTCAACGCCAGCGTGCGAGGAACCAACGCAAAAAAAATACAAATATCAAGCGCGAGGAACCCCTGTCAACGCCACAAGTTCGCGAAAGGTCGAGGAACACGGTATTGTGAAAGGGGAACTTGCCACTGCAAATAATTTGAGAGAAGAACCCACATTGACTGACAACACTCGTGAAGAACTCGCAGCGTGCGAGGAACCCCCGTGAATTTTATAGCAGGTGTTGTCGGCATAACATAAGATTCAAATGAGGAATAAGGGTTTGACAAAATAGTTGGCGAAGGATCCATACTCCCAAGATTAAACGCCCTGTTGGCAGCGTGTGAGGAACCCCTATAACCTTGATAGCAGATGTTAAAACTTTTGAAGTAAAAGCATAGAACAACATGCCCCTTGTAAAACCAAAGGTCGAGGAACCGCAATACCTCTGATAAAAAATCCACCAAATCTGAAGCGGAGAACAAGGAACCCCCATCTTAGGCAGTGGCGAGGAGCTCCCTTGGATTTTTTGACTTCAAGAATTGTTGCTCAACGAATCAAGGTTTGTGGCTTTGATTTTCATGAACAACACAAAATTTCGATTACTGAGGGACCCTTAGACGCCCCCTCCACTGCCAATCGTCCCCAACCTCCTTGAAAAATGGAGTCACTGGATGGGTTTCTTCAACCCGCAAGGCGCGAACAAATCACAAAATGATACGAACCATTCTCTCAAAAGGCAGCTAAGCCCTAATTTCCCTTTTCCATTGCGTGATTGGGCAATAAGATGCAGACTGCAAGGAAGTTCTAGCGCATCTAGTAGCTAAAAAAAAGGCTTTGATGATAACGAACACCAGAAATCACTAGACCTCGTGGTGATTATTTGTTCAGCTCAAAAAATGAGAATATATAATTTTAGGTGATTTAGACAAAATTCAAGCGAGGAACTGCTGTAGAGGGCCATAAGGTTTCTGTAGGCTCAGTTTTTCTTTTGGTATTACCTACTATGCGTTCCTCGAAATACTCATCTTGAAAAAATGATTCCAACTATACTGCGAGGGTGACCCATGGTGGACGTTGAACCCACGAGGGTAACAAATCTTATTTATTCTCTCACCCCTGCTCGAATAATTATGGGACTAGATTGACGTGTTAAAATTTATCCCATTACAACCAATACATTTAAAATATGATGCTCGCACAGTTACGCTGAGCTAAAAAGTGTACAATTTGTCCAGATTCATACAAATATCCCACAATCATACGGGGATGCATTAAAAGTGTAACTTTCTCAAATTTATTCAAATATCCCACGTATCAGCAGGGGGTGCCCTCCTACATAATTTTTTTGTTATTATTATTATTCATTATTATTATTGTTCTTATTGCCCAGGGATCTATAATCTAAGAACAAGTTCTAACTTATGTTCCAAAGATTTACGGGCTTGAATGAATAAGAATGTGAAGGGGGGCCACCTCCCTCAAAGATTTTTTCTTAAAAAGTTTAGGAGTTCTGAAGGGAAGCATAGAGCAAGTACCTCGTAGACTAGGGGCAGTTTTACTAAAAAAAAGAGAAATGGATATTCCCCCCAAGTATATGAAATATTGATATATTTGGGAATTTTTCAAGTATATTTTGTGTGATTAAACTACACATGCCATTTTATGATATGATTTAAAAACCAGGCATAAAATAATATTGGTACAAGTATAAAAGGTACTTCAGTATAGTACCTATGGCTCCTAGGGCACCGGAGCGCTCATATTATCAACTTGAGAAAAAAAGAAACAGGTTGAGTAGTTGAGCAAAGGCTAAGTATAAACATAAGGTACAACAATTTATTACCTAAGGCTCCAAGGGCACCAGAGCGCTCACATTATAGAGCAAGTGTCAAGTATAAATATAAGGTACAACTCTTTAGTACCTAAGGCTCCAGGGCACCGGAGCGCTCACAGTCTTGAGCAAGTGCCAAGTATAAACATAAGGTGCTCCAGGTGAGCACCTAAGGCTCCAAGGGAACCGGAGCGCTCACAGTATAGAGAAAGTGCCAAGTATAAACGTAAGGTGCTCCAGATTAGCACCTAAGGCTCCAAGGGCACCGGAGCGCTCACACTCTTGAGCAAGTGCCAAGTATAAATATAAGGTGCGTCAGTCGAGCACTAAAGGATCCAAGGGCATCGGAGCGCTCACAGTCTTGAGCAAGTGCCAAGTATAAATGTAAGGTGCTCCAGATGAGCACCTAAAGATCCAAGGGCACCGGAGCGCTCACAGTCTTGAGCAAGTGCCAAGTATAAATATAAGGTGCGCCAGTTGAGCACTGATAGAAAGAACTTTTGCGTGTAATTTTTCTGTCGTTGCTTAAAAAGCTCTTCTAATCAAAATTATCAAATTACCTACAAAATAAAACAATCTCAAGTGTAGCGGTAAGTAAGGGTATCAATCCACTTCCAAGGGGGTAAACTAGAGGCAAATTCAATTGTAATTCACTTTTTATTTTCTTTTTGTGCTTTTTCACTTTTCTACTTTTTTTTTCAAATATTAAAACAATTGGGTGAGGTGATGATTTAAACTAAACTAAACTAAATGTGATATGATAATAACTAACTAGAAAATTACTAAAATGAAAAATAAAGTCTAAACTAAAATAAGAGATAAAGTGAGGTAAATAATTGTGAGATCAATCAAGGAGTGGGATTACATCACAAATTTTAGCTATTCTAATTAATTAATTTAATTAATTGAATTCTCTCAAATTAATATCAACATCATAAATCAACTCTCATTGCAAATGTAATATTAATAGTAACCTTTTAGAAAATTAAGTTTAACACCCCACAACTCTAGAAAAATAGATCTACACTCCTTTTAATTAATCGCCCGCTAGGATCGATTAATTAAAATTTATATAAATCTTAGAAAATAAATTTAGAGTTGAAATTCAAGTTATAATACCCCACTTAAGAAACCCCTATCTCTAGTTCAAATCTAAAATGGGTATTATAACTAGAATTTTGATTCTCGAAAATCATTTACCCTCTCTCGAGGCGTAAATTTAAGGGTGAGGGATCAAAAATAACATTCAAAGGGAATTTTCAAGTAATCAAACTAATTAAACTAAAATAACATCAAATAAGGGTTTTTCCCCACCCCTTGAAAGGAGATTTAGCCTAACATGGTATTAAACATGATGAACAAATAATCAAAGGCATATATAATAAAAGAGTAGATAAAGAGAACAAATCTTCAACAAGCCTCCTTGAAATTGACAATTTGAACTCTATCATCTTCCATACAATTCAATTACTCACAATTAAATCTCACCAAATCTCTAAAAAAATAAAAACAAAAACTATTTACAAAATGGTATTTATCTCTCTACAATTCTCTCTCTAAAAATTCCTATCTAAAAAGCTCTTTTTTGAATCTAAACTAAAAATTACAAAATAAAAATAAAAAGGATAGTGGATGAATTCATAATGGACAATTAAATAATAAAATAGATTTTCTAAAAATACAAATCCTAACATTATAAAATTGTACATTAGAACTCATCCAAAGAAATAAATTCTAGATCATTACTTTATATTGAGATAATTGCTAAATATGCAAAATCTCAATATAAAGGAATGGATTAGAATTTACCTCCCATAAGGGATAAATTCAACTACATCAATCTATTTTGAATTAATTGCTAAAAATGCAAAAATTCATAATAGAGGGGTGGGGTGAAATTTATCCTAGAGATAATTTTCACTACACACCTCTATATTGAGGTATTTGCTAAAAATGCAAATACTCAACATAGAGGGGTGGAGAGAATTTTATCACACCAAGCTTAAAACTAAATTTGAGATCTCTCTAGAAATGGGGTTTTTATCTTCATTTATAGTAGGCATATGGAGCATGGGAGTATTTTTGGGAATTGGCTTGAGTGTGTATGAAAATGGTGAGAGGAGCATGGGGTGAGCACATGTGCATCGCAAAGGTGTGAGGTATTAAAAATCTGAATTGTGTGCCCATGAGGGTAATTTGGGAAAAAGGGGATAAGTAGTTAGTTGGGGGTAAAATGGGTAAAGGGTTTTAAATGGTGTTTAAACATGTGGGTCATTTAGAGTTTGTCTTGGCTTTGTTTGGAAGGTGACACACAATTTAGGCTTTGCATTTGGAGAAATGGGTCTGGATGTGGGTATGGGTCGAGATGGGTAAGAGTGGTCGAACGACGATGGGTTTCGGGTCTGACGGCTGTGGCTCCGGTAGGACCAACGGGTTGAGGGTAGCAGGGGTCGGGTTTCTGGGTTGGAGGTCCGGACGACTTGGATCGAAGGGAACGAGGGGCAGCATCGGGTTGGGCGGAGCTGGTTGGGCCTTGGGGTTGCGATCGGGTCGCCGACGGTTTTCTTTGGTTTTGGTTGGCCCACCACCAGCAGGTGGTGGCCGAAAGTTCACTGCGCGAGAGGGAGGTCAGGTCCGACGCGGGTTTGGGTAAGAGATAGGGAGATGGGTGTGTGTGTTTGGTGTTGGAAGATGTTGGTTTGTTTGTGTTGTTTGTTAATGGAAGAGAGAGTGTGTGGGTGTTATAGGGAAGAAGATGATGGGGTGGGGATGGTTGGATGTGAGTGAGTTGTATGGGAAGGATGGGTGAGGGTGACAGAGGTTAGGGGTAGGATAAGTTATTTGGGTGTGTTTGTGTTTATGTGTGTGTGTGTTTAATTTGGACCCAACTAAAATAATAAAAAGACTCAATTAAAATAAAAAATAAAATCGAACTAAAAATAAAACAAACTAAAAATAATGAAAATAAAAATATTAAAACTAAAAAAAATAAAATCCTAAGCTATATAAAAACTAAAATAAAAGAAAAGAAATAAAAACTTAAAATCTAAATGAAAAGTAAAGTCCTAAAAAATATAAAATCTAATAAACTAAAAATAAACTACTAAAACTAATCCTAATAAAATAAGACTAAACTAAAAGCTAATAAAAATCAAAATAGAATAAAATTATATTAATAAAAATAAAATAGAAAACAAAACCTAGAAAATACTAAATAAATCCTAAAAATAAAAATAACTCAAACTAAAAATCTAAAAAATAATAAAAAGACACAAACTAAACACACACAGGCTTGGGGTGATTCTTTGGGTTAGGTTTAGGCTCGGGTTTGGTTACGGGAGAGGGAATTAACTCCATAAAATGCGCATTTGCCTCGATATTTAGCTTTTGACACCGTAAATAAATGTTTGACCTACATGATAAACATTTAAGCTCATAAGACCCATATTGTCGAGAATTAGCAACTAAAATACATCTATTCGGGGTATAAAATATACAATTTTGGGTGCTTATCAAGCACCTAAGGCACCAAGGGCACCGGAGCGCTCACAGTCTTGAGCAAGTGTCAAGTATAAATATAAGGTGCGACAGTTTAACACCTAAGGCTCCAAGGGCACCGGAGCACTCACAGTCTTGATCAACTCCCAAGTATAAATATAAGGTACAACTCTTTAGCACCTAAGGCTACAAGGGCACCGGAGCGCTCACAGTCTTGAGCAAGTGCCAAGTATAAACATAAGGTGCTCTAGGTGAGCACCTAAGGTTCTAAGGGCACCAAAGTGCTCACAGTATAGAGGAAGTGTCAAGTATAAATATAAGGTGCGTCAGTCGAGCACTAAAGGCTCCAAGGGCATCGGAGCGCTCACAGTCTTGAGTACGTGCCAAGTATAAACGTAAGGTGCTCCAAATGAGCACCTAAGCTCCAAGGGCACCGGAGTGCTAACAGTCTTGAGCAAGTGCCAAGTATAAATATAAGGTGCATCCGTTGAGCACCTAAGGCTCCAAGGGCACTGGAGCGCTCACAGTCTTGAGAAAGTGTCAAGTATAAATATAAGGTGCGACAGTTTAGCACCTAAGGCTCCAAAGGCACCAGAGTGCTCACAGTCTTGAGCAAGTCCCAAGTATAAATAAAAGGTACGACAGTTTTGTGCACAAGTCTCTCGACATTACAAGACACTTTTGCACGAGGGGGATAATATTGAGAAGTCCTCTAGCAAGTGAAGAAATAATAAAATATCTTGGAGTGTGTGGATCCATGTAGAGTGGATCCACCTGCCCAAGATTACAAGTTTGGCAGAAAATAGCCTAGGGAGAGGGGATCCACCTTGAGTGCCCCCTCTTCCCAACCTTGATGCTATAAAAAAGAACTCCGGGCGAGGGGCTCACCGCGAGTAACCCCTCTACCCAAGATAGAAGGACAC
Organism: Sambucus nigra; assembly: GCA_949130495.1. Taxonomy (NCBI): domain Eukaryota; kingdom Viridiplantae; phylum Streptophyta; class Magnoliopsida; order Dipsacales; family Adoxaceae; genus Sambucus; species Sambucus nigra. Next base: position 171,122,968 of record OX422214.1, on the reverse strand, counting down.
AGAAGAAGTCCAAGGGACATGGGACCACCGCGAGTAACCCCTCCACCCAAGGTGAAAGGCCACAGAAGTAGGCCAAGGGCGAGGGCTCACCGCGAGTAACCCCTCCGCCCAAAATAGAAGGCCACAAAAAAAGGCCAAGGGAGAGGGGCCCACCGCGAGTAATCCCTCTGCCCAAGATAGAAGGCCAGGAGAGGGGTCCACCGCAAGTAACCCCTCCGCCCAAGGTGAAAGGCCACAGAAGAAGGCCAGGGGTGAGGGTCTCACCGCGCGTAACCCCTCCGACCAAGGTGAAAGGCCATAGAAGAAGGCCAAGGGCGAGGGGCTCACCGTGAGTAACCCCTCTACCCAAGATAGAAGGCCACAGAAGAAGGCCAAGGGTGAGGGGGCCACCGTGAGTAACCCCTTCGCCCAAGGTGAAAGGCCACAGAAGAAGGCCAAGGGTGAGGGATCACCACGAGCAATCCCTCCGCCCAAGATAGAAGGCCATGAAAGAAGGCCAGGGGCGAAGGGCCCACTGCGAGTAACCCCTTTGCCCAAGATAGAAGGCCACAGAAGAATGCCAAGGGAGAGGGGTCCACTGCGAGTAACCCCTCCGCCCAAGATAGAAGGCCACAGAAGAAGGCCAAGGGCGAGGGGCCCATCGCGAGTAACCCCTCTGCCCAAGATAGAAGGTAATAGAAGAAGGCCAAGGGAGAGGGGCCCATCGCGAGTAACCCCTCCGCCCAAGGTGAAAGGCCACAGAAGAAGGCCATGGGCGAGGGGCTCACTGCGAGTAACCCCTCCGCCCAAGATAGAAGGCTACAAAAGAAGGCCAAGGGTGAGGGGGTCACTGCGAGTAAACCTTTCACCCAAGATAGAAGGCCACAGAAGAAGGCCGGGAGCGAGGGGCTCACCGTGAGCAACCCCTCCGCCCAAGATAGAAGGCCACAGAAAAAGGTCAAGCACGAGGGGCTCACCATGAGCAACCCCTATAAACCAAGTAAAAGGCTATAGAAGAAGGCCAACGACGAGGGGCTCACTGTGAGTAACCCTTCTGCCCAAGTTGATACCCAAATAAGGAGGTCCACTATAAGTGGCCTCATCTACAAAACTTAGGATGAAGTGGTAGAACATTTAAGGACCCTAAGGGTAATGATGAAGGAACCCTAGGGTCCCTCAAAATAAAAAAATAAATTTATGGTGTAAAGCCTTTTGGTCTACCCAACACAAAAGACTTTGCACGAGGGGCTAATGTAGAAGGGTGTTTCAAGATTCACCACTATATTTGTGAGTGAGGGTCCCTCAAAGACCCCCCCCTTTAGCTTACAGAAAATATGAGGTTGAGGGAACCCCCAGGGTCCCTCCACCGCAGAAGTGACATTTGAGAAGTGACCCTCAAGGGCCACTGCAGAAGTCCAAGTTAAGAAGGGCCACTGCAAGCTTCACTACAGAAGTCCAAGTTGAGAAGGGCCACCGCAAGGGTCACTACAAAAATGACATTTGAGAAGTGCCCCGCAAGGGCCACCGCAAAAGTCCAAGTTGAGAAGGGCCACCGTAAGGGTCACTGTAGAAATGACATTTGAGAAGTATACCGCAAGGGCCATTGCAGAAGTCCAAGTTGAGAAGGGCCACCGCAAGGGTCACTGCAGAAATGACATTCGAGAAGTGCCCCGCAAGGGCCACTGCAGAATTCCAAGTTGAGAAGGGCCATCACAAAGCTCACTACAGAAGTGACATTTGAGAAGTACCCTACAAGGGCCACTGTAGAAGTCCAAGTTGGAAAGGGCCAAAATAAGGGTCACTGCAGAAGTCCAAGTTGAGAAGGGCCACCGCAAGGGTCACTGCAGAAATGACATTTGAGAAGTACCTCGCAAGGGCCATTGTAGAAGTTCAAGTTGAGAAGGGCCACCGCAAGGGTCACTGTAGAAATGACATTTGAGAAGTGCCCCACAAGGGCCACTGCAGAAGTCCAAGTTGAGAAGGTCCACTGCAAGGGTCACTGCAGAAATGACATTCGAGCCCCGCAAGGGCCAATGCAAACGTCCAAGTTGAGAAGGGCCACCGCAAAGGTCACATGCAAAAGTGATATTTGAGAAGTGCCTCACAAGGGACACTACAGAAGTCCAAGTCGAGAAGGGCCACTGCAGAAGTCCAAGTTGAGAAGGGCTACCGCAAGGGTCACTACAGAAATGACATTTGAGAAGTGCCCCGCAAGGGCCACTGCAGAAGTCCAAGTTGAGAAGGGCCACTGCAAGGGTCACTGTAGAAGTCCAAGTTGAGAAGGGCCACTGCATAAGTTCAAGTTGAGAAGGGCCACTGGAGAAGTCCAAGTTAAGAAGGTCCATCGCAAGGGTGCCCTCAGAAATGACATTTGAGAAGAGGGACCCACAAGGTCCTTCCCCCCTCATCTCCTTAAAAAAGTTAGGACGATGAGGTGTTTACCATAAACAACCCGTCATAAAGAAAAATAACATAAGTACTAACAGTTATTTTCTTATACAGGTTGCCTAGTTGAGCAAGCATGGCTCAAGTAGGCCAGTTGGGATCTCTTGGGAGTTTTGGCTTGGCGGCTGAGGGACAAGGTACGTTGAGCAACCTCAACCACTTAGCACTATAGAATTGAGAGAATACTAGTAACAAGACCCAGAAGTCACTCAAGACTACACACACCTCACACTTAGTTATAAGTGAAGTGAGCAGCCAAAGAGCTGGCTGCTCATAAGAAAATAACTATTCCTAAAATGATTTTAAAAGAGAGGGTCCTCTAGGACCCTCTAAAGAAAAATGATTTTAGAAGGGGACCTCAAGACCCCCCCTCAAGCTTACAAATATTTTAGAGGAGGTGGTCTTTACAAAGTTTGTACCAGAAGTTACTGTTTCAAAAGATATTTAGCAAATAAGATATTTTTTCTCCATTAGAAGACATTTGATTTTTGATTTTGGTTGGCACCAAGTGGCACCTGCCAGAGGGGACAGGCAAAGCTACCTGCAGGAAGGGATAAATAGTACACTGCAGACTTTGTCCGTCACCAACCCTCTAAGTTTTGGGGCCAAAAGTGTCAACCCAGCTCTAGTGCCCGAGTATAAATAGGACCCCTAGGCAAGGTCATAGAGAATGATAGTAAAAACTCAATAGCACTGTTACTCTGCAAAAATCACACCAGACTTCCTAGTATTCTCTCCCTAGTGCTAAGTGCCTTGTTCTCTCACTCCCTACTGATAGGCGTCACTCTCAGGAGCTCCTCTTGAGAAAATTACTATTATTATTGTGGAAGTTCATCTTCTTGCAGGGAGGGAGTTCCAGCTTGAGCTCCATTTTTACCAAAATAAGAAGGTCTCTTCATAAGCTGCTCCAAAAGTTCTTGAGAACCTTGCAGACAACGTCCATTAGATTGGGTCATGCCTCACACTTTCTAGTTATTCATAGACCCCAGTCTCACTACCCTCCTACAAGTATAAATACAATGAGGATTTGGAGGTTACATGCTATGATTTACAACTTCTCAAACAGAATCCCGAATAAATATCAACAATTTCATAGGAAGATGGAGGGAGAAAGCGACCACCATGACCAATCGACCTTCTGAAGAGGAGCAAGTTAGTATTATGAAGAAAAAATTCTTACCCCATATTCGAGTGACGATGAGAGGACATTATTACCCATATTTATAAGCCCCCCGGAAGCAGGAATGGAGATTGAAGAAAGTCTTACCAAGACAGAAGCCGAGCCAAGGAAAGTATCCGAACACTTCACTTCAAGGAAATATGAGAAGCATGTTACAGTCTCGACCATCAACAACATCTCACAACCTGCTACCTCTTGGGAAATAGAAAGTCGTGCCAACCCAGTCAGAAAAGAATCCACCGAGTCCCCTCTCTAAATTCTACCAAGCCCTATTGAGCTGAAATCTCATCATCCATTAACAAACCCCTTCCCAAAAATTTTAAACTTGATGCCCATTGTGATTTCCATCAAAATACCGACCATACCACTGATCAGGCTTCCATTTTCGGAATGTAATTTAAGGTCTAATTGACCGAGTTGTTATCGCCCCACCGGCTAATCCTAAACCAAATACCACTCACAATCTACTCCCAAATCATGGAAATGCTATTTTCCTGGAAAATGACCCGAAATTTGACCCATCCACCCAGATTATACCCAGTAAATCACCCATTATACCCATATATTTACCTAAACTCCTTAAAGTTTGCCCATATTTTATCCTACACCCTACTTGTCTTACCGATTAAGCTCTGTCGCTTCTTACAAGAGCATGTATTGCCGTTCATACTCATTCCAGGGGAAGGATATGGAATTACCGATAAGACTGAAATAACTTATAGAGTTTGGGTTGAAATTGCCCTCTAAAATGACCATTGAATGCCAGAAGTTTAGCACACTATTCATGGAAGCCCAAAAATGGGCTCGAGAGTCAAATAATTGGGTGGTACCCATTGACGAAGTCAGTTTAGAAGATGCAGCTCAGATTATGGTAGACATGTTTTGACAGACCAATAAGATTTATAGTATATCCGAGTTACTTGATGCCTTAAAGCTACAAGGGCAGTTGGTTCCTTCACTTCTGCATCTCCCCGTTGAATGCGAGGATCTATATGATGAAGTCATTGAAGTTATGGAATGTATTTACTTCTTATAGAAAGATGACATCGTTGCCACCAGATGGGGGGATGAGCTTGATAGTTCAGATGAAGAACCAAGTCAGGAATGATCAGTACATTATTCAACCTACAGAAACTGGGGTTATCACTCTGCAGTATCCATTCAAGTGCTACATCGTCGGATCCGTCCATCCTGATCAAGACTGCTGATGCACCCCTCCTCAACTGGAATGCTATTCCAGTTCCACCCGCTGAAATGGAACCCAACCCAGATGTTTATCCTATTTCTTCCTCTTTTATTTTTCCTCCTTTTTCTAATAACAATGTAATCGAGGCCTAATTCAATGAGGTTCTCAATGCTATTTTTATCAGAATGAAATAAATGAAGAGTTTGAGTACCTTGTTGTGCCTTACATTAATTGTATTAATTCTAATCAATCTATTGATGATGAATATTTTGCAAATGAACAATTCTTAACTGATCTTAATAAGGTTAATATTAAAAAACATAACCGCATTCAAATTAATGAAGATGAAACTGTTGTTATTAATCTCGATTTTGATAGAAAATTGCGCAGAGATTTGGTTAGGGTCCACCCTTGATGAGGATGAGTGCGCGAAGAACTGTTGAAGGAATTTGTGGATGTCTTTAGCTGGTCCTACGATGACGTGATCGACATCAATCTCAAAATAGCTCAACAAGATTCCAACTCTCTCGAAATATAAATCGATCAAACAGAAATTACAAAAGCTCCACACCGAATGGTCGCTCGAGGTTAAAGTAGAGGTGGTCAAACATTTGTGTGTAGGCTTCATCTAGGTGATAGAATATTCCATATGGCTAGCCAACATTGTACCCGTGCTAAAATCTGGAGGCAAGGTTCGCATGTGCATTGATTACCGAGATTTAAACAAAGCCTCTCCAAAAGATGATTACCCACTACTTAATATTGACATGATTAAGAACAACACAGCCAGTTACACTTTTAAGTCATTCGTTGATGGGTTTATCGGACACAATCAGATCAAGATGCACCCTGATCATTAAGAAAAAAACGCATTCATCACCCCTTGGGGAACCTTATGTTACACAGTTATGCTATTTGGTCAAAAAATGCAGGGGCTACCTACCTAAGGGCTGCCACCACCATCTTGAAAGATCTGATACACGAAGAGATCGAGGTATACGTGGATGATATGATCATTAGTCTAATACTCGAGAAGGTCATGTTTCTGCTCTTTAAAATTTCTTCGATACCAGATGTGACTTAACCCACATAAGTGCATTTTCAGCATAACCAGAGGAATACTTTTGGAATTCATGGTTAGGGAGAAGGGGATTGAAGTAGATCCTGCCAAACTGAAAGCCGTACTCGAAATACCACCGCCCCGAATGAAGAAGGAAGTGAGGGGATTCTTGGGAAAATTACCATATATAAGTCGGCTCATCAACCAGTTATGTTCTATTTGTGAACCCATCTTAAAACTCCTTCAAAAGGATTCCACCAAACTCTAGATTGAAGCCTATCAGGAAGCCTTCAACAGAGTCAAGCAATATCTTACCCAATCTCTGGTAGTCATGCCACCGCAACCTGATCTCCCTCTACTCCTATACTTGACCATAACAGACACCGCGACTGGGGCTTTACTATCCCAATAACTTGAAGAATCCTGCAAATATTGGTCCATCTATTACGCCAGTCATAAATTAGCTGGGTATAAAGTCAACTACAATATCTTGGAGAAAACATGTGTCGACCTTATCCGGGTCACCCAAAATTACGCACTATATGCTTGCTTTTCCCATCATACTTGTGTCCCGAATGGATCTAATGAAATGCCTGCTTTAGAAACCTTCCCTGTCTAGTCAAATGGCCCGATGGTTGATGCTACTAGCCGAGTTTAATATCGTGTATGTCACGCAGAAAACCATGAAAAAGGAGAGCCATCTCTGACTACCTTGCTGAAAACCCCATGGAAGAAGCCAATGTTTGGATCTTTGAATTCTCGAATGAAAATATCCTTTTCACCTCTCAATAAGACCTCTGGTGGAAAATGTTTTTTTACGGCACTGCCAACAAGAAAGGATACGACACTCTCCTGATTGCCCCTGATGACTCTCATACTCCCATCGCCACCAAGCTAGATTTTCCCTGCACTAACCACATAATTGAATACGAGGCATACACCATAGGACTCAATGTCGATCTCAATAAAGTAATCTAGTGCGTAGATGTCTACGGGGATTTCGCCCCCATCATCGGCTAGGTCCTTATAAGATAGAAAGTCAAAGATGAAAAGCTCTAACCCTTCCACTCCAACCTAGAGGAGCTGGCCCCCCAGTTCCAAGCTATCACCTGCCACTACCTTCCCCGAGTAAGGAACAACTTAGCTAATGCCCTTTCTACCTTAGCCTCCAAGGTCTATATGCCCGAGGGAATGACAATATCCCCCTTCCTAGTCTAAAAGCAAAAAAAATCAACCCACTACTACCATAATGAGCTCGTTACAGAATAGGACTGTGATATAGCCGAGTGCTGGTACCATGACATTTGGCACCTCCTCAATAATGGTAGGTACCCCAAAGATGCCAACAAAAAATACCGAGCAACCCACTGCAAACTAGCTGCCTAGTACATTATCTGCGATAAAGCATTGTTCAAGAGAAACTTTGATGGAACCTACTTACACTGCATCACAGGGGCTAACATTGAAGAGATGATGTAGAAGATTCACAACGGTGAATGCGAACCCCACATAAATGGTCATATGTTCATCAAGAAGATTATCCGACAGGGTTACTATTGGACTACCATGGTTCAAGATTACGCTGGTTATGTTCAGAGATGCCTTAAATGCTAACAATTTTTCAATCTCTAGCACTTGCCTCTGTGAAAATTATGTAACACGACTTCTCCCCGCCATTTTCCACATAGGGCATCGATATCATAAGAAAATTCACACCTAATGCCTTTAATGGGCAAGAGTTCATCCTTGTTGTCATTGATTACTTCACTAAATGGGTCGAAGCCGAGTCATATGCAATACTGAATGCCCAAGAAAATAGCCAAATTCATCCGGAAGAACATCATCTACTGATAAAGGATTCCACATAAGTTAGTGTCAGATAATGGATTACATTTCGAAGCAGAAGTCACATAATTGGTCGACGAGTTTGGAATTCAGAGACATAAATCTTCTCCCTACCGACCACAAACCAACGGTGTAGTTAAGTCACCAAAAAGAACCTTAAAGCAATCATCAGCAAGATGATCGAGAGTTGTCGATATCGGGCCGATCAAATCCCTTACACCCTCTGGAGATACCTTACTTCAGTCTGTGCATCTACTGGGGCTACCCCTTACTATTTGGTATACGTCATGGAAGCAGTCCCACCCGTTGAACTAGAAATACCTTTATTACATGTCATGCTTGAAAGCAAAGTCAACGAGGAAGACTAGCATCAGAGCTATATCGACGAGTTGTCTCTCTATGACGAAAGGAGGCTAAAGACTCTATATCATATACAAGGGTACCACATTCGGATAGCACAATCATTCAACTAAAATGTCAAGGACCGTGGTGTCCGAGAAGTGGACTTAGCCTTCAAAGAAATCATAGAACCCTTCTGGGACCCCAGATGAAAATTCAAGCCAAATTGGAGTGGCCCCTACATTGTGAAAAAGATCCTATGCGGTGGTGCCTCTATGATCACTTACCTTGATGGAGAATAGATGGCCCAGTTAACCTGGACCGTCTTAAGAAATTCTTACCCTAGTCCAAAATCTCGATGTGCTATGACTCCTCTCCTCCCCATTCTATTCTAAAAGAAATTCTTCATTTCCCTTTACTCAAAACTACGTGGGGCCTGATCCTCTAAAAAACCTTTTTCTGTAAAAAATGAAACTCATAAAATTTTCAAACCCCCAGAGGTATATAGGCAGCTCATACACTTGACATGGGCACGGTCCCTTTCTTTTTCACAAAATCCTATTCTTTTCTCACCTCCGAGAACGACGGTTCATTTTATCATTTACATGAACAAAAGGATTATGTATGCCTTAGAAATTGGTATTGATAATTAAAATGTAAAACTCATTAAGAGGCACAACAATATAATTAAAATCCTTTTTTATTCCATCATGGAAATTTTTTGTATAATTACAGGAAATATCAACGTAGGGAGTTAAACAACTATGACATTGTAGTAAAGCCATTAATGTGGAGAATGAAGCTGGGAACGACGAAATTTGGCTGATTTGGAATAGAACTATGAAATTAACGAGATCCTGAACAAGTAGAGGATCTGATCAGGCTATATCTTATAGCTGCTAGGATAAAAGAATTGAGAAATATTTTTTTCTGCCATGGACGAGCTCCTCAAACTTGACATCTGAGAGGAGATGTCTTTGGGAGCAGTTAAAGGAAGTGTCTAAACGCATTCAGGGACCATGGTTGGTCACCGGGGAATTCAATTGGTCCTTTCTCTCTCCTCTTTCACTGCCAACCAAACTTTCCTAAATAAAAAAATAAACTACTCCTAAAATAAACTAACCAAGCGTTCCCAGATTTATTACCAAAAACAAACCAAAAATAACCAAACACATAACCGTCATAAAAACTTCAGAGATAAACACCAACTTCACAAAAGTCCCCATTCGCAGTTGCCAAAAGATCTAACCCCATCGTAATCTGCTCCTTAAGGCCATTAAACTTACCCTGCCTGAATAGTATGCCGAAGGCGCTCCATGTAACTATAAGCCCGGACCAGCCTAGAGAAAACCACTAAACCCCTCCATAATTTCAAGCATGGTAAACCATCTCTTCCCGATCTCCTCTGCCAAGATCTTAGCCATTACCCTCTTCCACAGTCATTTCATATAGTCTCCAGAAACATGCCAAACCCTGCCAACAGATTGGGAAGGATGAGTTGATGGCGAGACTCGCCCACAAAGAGCCCAATCGCCTGTGCATGCCTTCAGTCAAATCCTCTATAGGAATGAAATCGAGTGTACATGAAGGCACAATTTGATCCCATCCGATTTGATGCAGGTGCCGCCAGAGGAAATAGAATGAGGTCTACCCGAGGCCAACTAATAAAAAATATCGGTATTCCCTCAATTCCAGAATGGGATGCAACTCCCCCACCAGGGAATTGACAATTGCAGACATCGAGCTCCGTACTCCACAATATTTACCTAGTTGTCTATGGTTGGGCCAAAGTTGATGAAATAGTGAGTGAAAAAATTCTGCATGGATGCCAAGGGATATTCAAGGGGGACTGCCAAGCGAAATCTCTCAGATAATCACATGAATATCATAATAAAGATACCTATCAGAAAATCAGAATGATTTTCCCAGCAAGCAATATAGACTGTTCAGGGTCTCTTCCAGTATTACCGTCATAGGATGGCGACGATATGACATCCATGTAGTAATGACAGCCAGCTGGGGGTCCACCATCAGGTCTTCAGTCACTAACAATAGCTTTAAAGTTAAGCTAAGGGCAACGACTCTAGCATGGATTACATCATTAACACCCCGCAGATGCACAAAAAACAGTACAACTGGGAGGGAGATTATTCCCCCAGTGACCAATGGCCGATCCACCGAAGGAGAGATGTGGAGAAGTCCTTCTAACAACTCCCAAGGAGACCGAGAGAATTCAGGCAAGGCCGCATCCACATTGGGATTCACCCCCAGCATAGTGGAAAACTCCTCATAGGTCGGACATACCTCATCCAAGCCAAAATAGATAACGTGATCCTCGGGGTACTAAAATTGTGCTTCCACCGTTAGTATGCCCCCGTCTATGGACTGGTGGCGCCACAAAGAGACTTGACGCAGGTTAAAAGCGTCATAGTCTACATTGTACTAATATATAGCCTCTAAATTCTTGAGATAAGAAGAAAATTACACACTCATGGGAAGGGCCATTTTGGAAATAGTAAAGAAAGAAGTAAGAGAGCGAAAATGTGAATGGGTGAAGAAACCTCACCACCTTACCCCCCCTTTTATACTTGAAAAATTTGGCTAAAAATAAGGAGTTTGCAAAATTCTAATGAAAGACTGCCCCATCAAGTACTAGTAGCTGAAGAAAGTATAATAAAAGCCTTGGGGTTATTTGACTAGACTAACCTGCCGATAGGCAGGACAAGGGGCATGCTGATCGGTACACCCCTATTTTTAGAATATTCCATCTTCCTTTTTTGTCAAAATCAAAAACACACAAAAATAATCTTTATTTAAAAGAATTCAGTATTTTTCTTCTTATATTTTTACTCATCCTACCTCAAAATAAATTTTCTCTTGAGTAATTCTAATTCTTTTTACGGTCTCAACAACAAAGTAGAAAGTGCATGTAGATTAAGTCATTTAAAGAAAGATAAACAAAAATCCCATTCATTTCATATATATATATATTGCCATCATTATATTTTTTGCAGAGAAAAAAAGAAAAATAATAGGACTCAACCCGAAACCCTAAACTTTCTCTCACTCTTTCCCCCCAGGATCCCCCATCCCTACGATGCGCGTGCTTCCCCCGATAATGAGCTGAAGAGCCTCCGCTACCTGATCCAGATCCCTCCTTATAAGTAGCAGACGACACTAGGCAAGAAGGGTTCGAAATTAAATATGAGCCATTGCAGAAGCCACCCAGTCTCAGATGTCCCTTAGCCAAGTAGTCAACACCCGAACATGCTGCAAGAAAAATAAAAAGGCCAATCAGTCAGTCTCTAGTAAAAATAAAAAAGGCAAAGGACAAAGAAATGAAAAGATATACCTCTGGCTGAATGATGTCCTCCGTCATCCCCAACACCACTGGGTCCATTTTATTAGGGAGGTGGTACATACTCAATGACTCAATGATCCCCCTCCATCCATTCGGATATTATAAGAAGGAGGAGCAAGCTAGAGAAATGGAACCTCCGTCGTTGTTGCCACCGCTGGTGATGACGCACCACTAATGTTGTGGGCAGACCCCACTCACGAACTCATACCCATGCCTGAAGCCGTAGGAGGCGGAGGCATATTCATTACATCATAGATACAGGAGGGCATCGACCATCTCATTATGAAGTTAAGGTAGTCATAAGTCACCACCGTGTCAGTATAGGACGAGTAGGGCTCGCCAATCATCGCCACCGCCCTGAACTCCTTCGTCATCTCTCGTACCCACCTCATATATCTCGAGGGCATCGCCAATGGGACCGCCACGTCGTCCTCCATAATCTTTTAAACTACTCTATCTCCCAGATACCATGAATAGTCGAACTCGTGCACCAACAGCCAACGCATCTGTGTATTCCCCTCGATCATCCTTGTATGCTGAATAGCCTTCCCATAGGGATAAAAAGTCACATGCATTTTCCAAGATAAAGTCAATACTTTCACAAAAAAAGAGAACTCCAAAGAAAAGGATTCAAAAGAGAAAAGAAGAAATAACATGGTCGCTCGTCAGGACATTCAAAACATGACGTACTGCCGATAAGGAGAGAGACTTCTTCGATTTCTGGTTGAACTTTCACCATGGGTACATCTGACAGAGATTCCCTACCGACTCATCACGCAAACCAATCATGAGCATTGATCCCTATCACCTCGTAGAACCACATCTTCAAAACGATAAGAGTCAGCAATAAGAAGAAATAAAAAATGAAGTGCAAGAAAATGCATAAAGGAAAAATGCAAAGAGAAAATTACCTCAAGAAGATATGTGGCTTCAGTAAAAGTCTACTGGCAGCACCGACTGAAAGTATCCAAAGAAGAATAAAGGGTCGCCAAAGTTAGTCTCCTCCAGTCAAAGAGAGGGATATTCGAAAATACCCTCAAATATGGTAAAAATAATAAGTAAACGACGTCGCCGCTCGATGCCACCAAAAACCCTCCCAACAGAAGAAGAATAAATAAGTGGGCCATCTTTGTCACCTGCAGACCGTCGGTCTCATCAATCCTTCGACTCAACAAAACCTCCCGGAGAAGAGAAATACGGATTGAGCCCCTGATACTATCAGCCCCACAATGCCTAGTGCCACATCCACCACCACCGGTGTCACCCTCAGAGACCGATCCACCTCTATCTGTGTACGCTCACAGTCAATCTCCAGCAGCTGCTGAACATCAATGGGGGTCACCGTCATCTCCACATATCTCAAGTGTATTGTATGGATAGTGTCCCACCACCTTTTTGTCTGAGCGCATAAAACGATCGTAGAGTGCGACGTCTTATCCAAAGTAGACGCCAAATGACAAAAACCCATGGAAGAGACTACCAAGTGTAGCACCGCAGGAAGGTGCTCCCATATATCCTTAAATCCCATTATCCCTCAAGTGCGAAAGCTCATAGCAGAAATGTCAGTCTTCCAAAATAGAAAGAAACCCTTTGTCAAAATTCAAAGAAAGGAGAAAATGCAAAAAAGTAAAAGAATGCCAAAAATCACGCGGTACTTATATAACTATTCAGGTTCATTACCCTAGATGACCGGTGGTGCGAAGGCTCATACAGAAGAGTCCGATCATCGGCCAGAGGCTCGAACAAGTCGAAAACATTCCCGTTGACCAAAGTCAAGGGCACCCTAGCCTGCCACTCCGGGTTCACCCAATAATCAATGCCCAACCACACCATATGGGTTGCGCTACTTGAGAAATGCGCCATTTTCTAGTCTTGAACGAGAAAAGAATGCAGGAGCAGATTGCAAAAGGGAGAATCGGAAGATAGGAAAGCTAGAAGCTGTGAAAAATGAAGAGAATTCTCCCCTTTTTATAGGAGGATAAGGGGCATTCCAATCGCCAGTTGCTTGCTACCCCCCGATCGACACTACGCCACTACCCGTTGCCAACTCCTACAATATGCCGATCGAAAACCCCTTGAAATTTCATACAAAAAATCCCCCAAAATGCTAGAAAATTTCAAAAATTTCCCTAAAAATTCCAAAAATTGACAAAGAAATATTGGAACATTTCTTCACCAAGAAAACCATTTTTCAAACTCCTAAATCCCCAACCGGATTAATACCACATTTTACCCAGCTTAAACCCTAAAAATAAGCACAGCCGCATCCAAAAAACTCACTACAACTCCCCACTGGAATCCCCAAAACCTTATCCTCAGCAGAAATCAAATGCTTCCTCACCAAAGCTATGTAATATCCTATTCGTTTTCCTAGAAGGAATTTTTGAATTAGAATTTATCCCAAAAAAATTCCAATTTCCCCAAGAAGAGCTAGAAGCCCTAACCAGACATCTCTCCCCAGCAACATATTCCCCAACGGAATCCCAAAACCTCAAGTTATCAATTGTTTCCCTAAGTGGAATTCCCAGAATAAGATTTTAAGCCCTTCTCAAAAGACATAATCCCTAGAAAGATATCTCTTCCCCATTAGAGTCTCAAAAAAGGTAAATTTAAAATTTCCCAGGAGAGTTATTGCCCACGCCTCCGCTTAAGGTACTCAAAATTGACCTCGACCCTTAGAATTAGTCGCACCCACTTAAGGTCCTTAGAATTTATCTCGACCCTCAGAATTGGTCGCTCCAACTCAAGGTCTTCAAAATTGACCTCGACCCTCAGAATTGGTCTCTCTTTACTTAAGGTCCTTAGAATCGACCTCGACCCTCAAAATTGGTCGCCTCCACTTAAGGTCCTCAGAATTGACATCGACCCTCAGAATTGGTCACTCTCTACTTAAGGTCCTCAAAATTGACCTCAACCCTCAAAATTGGTCGCCTCCACTTAAGGTCCTAAAAATTGACCTCGACCCTCAGAATTGGTCGCTCCCATTTAAAGTCCTCAAAATTAACCTCGACCCTCAGAATTGGTCGCTCCAACTTAAGGTCCTTAGAATTGACCTCGTTCCCCAGAATTGGTCGCTCGAACTTAAGGTCCTCAGAATTGACCTCGATCCTCATAATTGGTCGCCTCCAATTAAGGTCCTCAGAATTGACCTCGACCCTCATAAATGATCGCTCCCACTTAAGGTCCTCACAATTGATCTCAACCCTCAAAATTGAACTTGATCCTCAATCCCACTTAAGGTCCTCGTAATTTACCTCGACCCTCAGAATTGGTCGCTCTCTACTTAAGGTCCTCAGAATTGACCTCGACCCTCATAATTGGTTGCTCCCACTTAAGGTCCTTAGAATTTACTTCGACTCTCAAAATTGGTTGCTCCAACTTAAGGTCCTTAGAATTGACCTCGACCCTCAGAATTGGTCGCTCCAACTTAAGGTCCTCGGAATTGACCTCGACCCTTAGAATTGTTCGCTCTCTACTTAAGGTCCTCAGAATTGACCTTGAACCTTAGAATTGACCGCTTTATACTTAAGGTCCTCAGAATTGACTTCGACCCTCAGAATTGGTCGATCCCACTTAAGGACCTCATAATTGACCTCGACCCTCAGAATTGGTCGCTCCTACTTAAGGTTCTCATAATTGACCTCGACCATCAGAATTGGTCACTTTCATATTAAGTCCTCAGAATCAACCTCAGCATATCCCCAGCATTGCCTCAGGTCCTCAGAATCAACCTCGACCCTCTGAAACGGTCATCCTCATCACTTTGGTTCGTAAAAATGATCTCCTTCCCAAAATAGGATGTGGTGTCTATTCAATGTATTTCACTTGTTCCATGCTCACCCATCGAGGTTCTCTATAGATAACATATTATAGGACCACCTAAGTCTCTCCTTAGGTCCCTAGCATCTCTCCATTCACTATAAACCCTAGGTCATACTTCGAGTATCGATTTATAGGCCATCGAGCTCTCACGAGCCACGTTTGACTCCAGTCAATTCCATCGTCAGATCAAAATCTTAATGAATCTTCGAAGGGCTCTCCATTCCCTTTCCAATGATCCTTCCCGTGTTGAAATTGGCATAACGGTTCAGACAAATGAATCATTTTACTGTTGAAAATCGATCTGAAGGCCACTGGGCGCTACCGAGCCCGATTTAACCCTAATCAAGTTCACCATCAAAGCAAAAGATCAACGAATCCTCAAAAGGCACTGAAACCCCTTTCCAAAGGTTTGGACCATGCACAAAACAACAAAACGGTTTGGATGAATGATCCAGTTCCCTCGAAAACTGATTAGGAGGCCACTGGGTGCTCTCGGGCTCCATTTTACAAAAGATAACTCTTCAGATCGAACGAGTGAATGAATATTCAAACCACACTAAATACCCTTTACAAAGGTTCACCCCGTGCACGAATCAACCTACGATCTGAACGAACGATCTGTTTTACTCCTAAAGGTCACCGGGCGCTTTCGGCCCCCGTTTGACCAAAGTCAACTCTCCAAACCAAGCGAAGCTCTTTGGATCATCGAAGTGACTCACACAAACTTTTGGGTGCGCCCTGTGCACAATTCAGACTTACGATTTGGACAAACGATCCATCGTTATCCGACGATCTTATGTCCAAAGGACCAATGGGTGCTTCCGAGGCCCGTTTGACCCGAAGTCAACTCCTGAACGTGGGAGAGGCCTAAAGGATTCTCAAAGGTCTCTGAAATACCTTCCTAAGGGTATGCCTTATGCGCAATTTGGACTTATAGATTGCATTTTATGACCATTTTCAGGTTAAATTTGTACGAGACTACTAATTGACAGGTCCATTTCTCTGCCTATCGATTACCTTCTGATAAGTAGGACAAGGACAATGCTGATCGGAAGTCCCCCTAACCTATATGAGGAGAGCATGAGCTCACTTCGGAAGGCACCCCAGATCCATCAATATCAGTGATCTCAATAATATTCTTTTGCAATCAACGAAGTTTTCCTGTTTGAAATTCTTCTCCACCTTTCATTTCTAGCACTTTCATACCAAATTTAGCAAAAATATCCTATCTCTCTCTCTCTCTCTCTCTCTCTCTCTCTCTCTCTCACATCCTATATTCATCCCAACTTGTAAGGAATCTCATCAAGGATCAAGGTCAAGCTTCAAGTCTCCAAAGAAGGCCCAAACTTCCTTCTCTCTTTAAATTTCTTTATTTTTGCATTAGTTATATAAATTCTTAATGTAGCTTTTACTTTAGATCATACACATCAATACCTCATTCTGTATTGTTATATTGCACATAATTTATTTTTTATAAAAATTCAAAATAAAGAAAAAGAGGGTTACACCTATAAATTCTGACGGGATTCTTCATCACATTTTTTCAAAATTAAAAGTATATTTTCTACACACACACACACATACACACATAATAAACTCCCATTTGAATCTATGGAATAAACTCCACCCTTGTGCCGTATGCGAACTACGTGGACTTTGATATGCCTTTATAGGCCACGTAGGCGTCTCGGGCTAAAACTCGAGACTCGAGTCCTATTTTTCTATTTTCATCATTTTCCCTTTTTATCCATATATTATTCATATATATCATACTTGTGATACTTGCATTTTATCTAACACATATTATTGTTTCACCATAACGATCAATATCTCGATAAATGCACACATCATATTTTTCTAATTATTATTTTGGGAACACTCCTATGGATGACCTCACTCCATCTTTTCCATGATGTGAGTCGAACGATTCCGATCTCCACTCGTATATGCACGCACACACAATTCACGTAGAAATTAAGAAAAAAGTAACATAATATTATGAGAGATCGAAAGGGCGGGATGGATGCCTAACACCTTCCCATTCCATAACTTAGACCCCGAACCTCTGAAGTATTGGTTTCTCAAGCATCAGTTTATCTTTGATGCCTCTCTCTCGATGCGACGACATGTTCTTTTGCCTATTTTGTGCAAAATAGACTGGTAACTCTATCTCTTTATATCACCCCAAAAATCAATGACGACCGAAGCACCCCACGATGTAGCGAGGGGAGCGGGACCTCTATCCTCCCTCTTTATCCCTCGAAAGCGCCCCGGGGAAGGGAAAGATCTCGGGATGGCACAACCACGCTGAGTATGCGGGGCCGAGTTTAAGATAAATATGTTACGTGATACTTGATCTTTTGTGTGACTTGTTTTCTTGATTCGTCAGTCGTTGCGGTCAAACTTAGAGTATCAAAATTCCCTTGAAATCACCTACAAAACTTGTTAAAAATTTAGTATCGTGGTAAATTCGGGTATCAATCCAATTTCAAGCGTCGAAACCGTTATCGTGAAAATTTGCAATTTCTATCTTTTGTGTTTTAATTTTTTAATTTTTTCAATAATAAAAAACAATTTCAAGGGAGGAAATGAAATTTTTTGCAATTAAAATGACTACGAAAAATTAAAAAGTAATATAGTTTAGAATTTATGAGAAGAAACAAGAGGTGGGATTACACCGCGTAGTCATTTTAATTTAATTTCCTAATTATTCAATTGAATAGTTTGAAATAATATTGAATTTAAAACTTAACTCTCATTACAATCCTAAATTCAATTTTATCTTTTTCAACAATTAAATCAGGAATTGTCACTACTTTAAAAAATTAAGATTCATACTTGTTCTTACAAATTATCTGCTAAGATCAATTCAGAAAAATTTGTACGAATCTTTGAATTGCACACAAATAATTAATACTTGAATTTAAGAATCAGACCTATCTCTACGTCAAATCCTAAAATCAAATACCAATTTTCAACATTAATCTATTCACTCTCGTTAAATAAATAAATCAGTGATTTTTTCCAATTTAATGAGCCTAGAACACATCAATGAATAATTTCTTCAATTAAATAACTCAACATACGCATTTCGTCCCACCCCTTTAATGGGGTGTTTAGCCAGCCATTATTAAAAATTCAGCACAAGCACAACTAAATAACAAGAAATTAAAGATAAGGGAAAGAGATACGATACAAATTAATTCCTTCTGTAAACTGTGTGCATAAACAGGCGTCCAAACTTGTCACAAAAAGTCAGCTGGATTACAAAACTAAAATTAAAAATTTAACCTACAAATTTTTTCTAATCCTAAACTATTTTTTTTAAAAAAAATTCTAATTTTTTTCTACCCTCTTCAATTTTTTTTTCTTTTCTATTTCTCGTTCTGCTCTCTGTGTGTGAGTTCCATATGCTCGTTTATAACCCACGAATTTTTTATTTAGAGGGAGAGATTTGTGGGATTTTTATGGGCTAAGTCAAGATTTCTTTTGGAGGGATTTGAGATTTACTCACGTGGGTTTATTTTTTGTTTTATTTTTTGACGTTGTTTTGACAGGTGGTAAAAATTGGATAGAAGGTTTTGGGTTAAAGGGGATTAGTTGGCCGAGATGGGCTCCGATTTTTGGCTTTGGTTTCCGGGTTCATGGGCCCCTGGTTCGGAGGCGCGATTTGGCTGTTGGGTTGCCAAATGGGTTTCGGATTAAGCAACCAGGTTCGGGGCATGTATGGTTTGTGGGTACACCGGATTGGTCCTGGTTGTGAGATGTTCGGGTCTGCTAACGGTTTTGGGGACTTGGGTTGTTGTGCAGGTTTTGGAATGGGTTGAAAGGTCAAGAAGGTAGGTGGGTTGGATAGAAAATGGAGGTCGAGGCTCAGGTGTGTGTTGGTTTCGATTTTGTGTGTGAAAGGCTGCTGGGTCTCAGGGGGGTTAGCATCCGAGTTTTGCTCTCGGGTGTTGGGGTTATGGATTGACTATGGTGGTGTTGAGGTGTAAGGTAAGAAAGGTTAGGGAGGGAGAGGAGAGAGAGAGTGAGGTAGGGGGTTGAAGATGAAGTTGGGTAATTGGGTGTGTGAGGGTGTAGGAGAGTAGGAGTGTAGTTATGTGAGTTGGTTGGGTGTATGTTAGGTGTAGGTTAGTTAATGTGTGAGTGTGTTTAATTTGTACTAAAAAAAATAAAATAACCTAACTAACTAACTAACTAAAAATAAGACTAACTGACTAAAAAAATTAAAATCAACTAAAAAAAATAAAATTCTATCCTAAAAAAAAATTTAAATAATAAAACAAAAGAATAAAAACTAAAAATCTCATGATAAAAACTAAAGTCCTAAAAAAAATGTAAAATCTAATAAACTAAAAATAAACTCCTAAACCAATCCTAATAAAATAAAATAAAATAAAAACTAAAAATCAAAATAAAACAACACAACATAAAAAGTAATAGAAAAATAGAAAATAAATCCTAAATAAAAAATGACTCAAAATAAAGATATTATAAATAATAAAAACACAAACTAAACACACATGAGGCTCGGGGTATGGACTGAGCTTGGTGTAGGCTTAGGTTTGGTTCGAGGATAGGGTTTGGGATATTGTAACTCATCGGTGCAAGGTCAAACTTGATTACTGACTTCACGGCCTCTTTGAATTTCTTCATTTAACGCTTTTGACCGTTACTTTATCGCAATTAACTGGATTTGGTACATTTTGATACTGCGACGGCATATTGACCGACAAAATGATAAAATACGAGCATAAGGCCATTTATAATTAATACGAATGACTAAAATACTTCTGTCCGGGGCATAAATTATACACTTTTGGGTGCTTATCACACCACCCCCAAATAGAACATTGCTAGTCCTCTAGCAAAAATAGAGAAAAAACAGAGATAAGTAACCAAAAGTGTGCCACTTTCGTAGGCACTGGCCATTGCCCTTAGAATGTGCAACAAGCCGTTAAACCTATAAGTTTCCCTACAGGACGAGTGGTGTCTCGTGAGGGTTTGCAGTGAATATACTCACAAAATTTAAAATTTATTAAAATGCAGTGTCTTATTTAGACAATGAAAAGCTATACACCCCAACTAAAAAGTACATCACGGAACATCGTATTCAATTATCAAAATAAGATATAAAATTACTTAATACCAAAAAGCGTAATTCTTCCTAAAACTCAACATGTGTTAGTGTGAAATAATTTTAAGTATCATTAGATTAATTATTAGATCATCTATATAGGATCAACACTTTGACTTTAATTCACACTGAATATATCTCTCTGAATCGAACTCTCTGAGAATTGAGTAAGTGTATCTTTCTAGTGTGTGAGGAGGTGAGTAAATATATACAAGTTCAAACATCTCACACACTTTATAGAAAATTTCGGATACATGAAAGGAAATTGATCTCATGAACGAATGCTAACCACTATGTTGAGAATGTCGAGTTATTCACCATATAGACTTCTCGTTTACCCGAACACTTCACTAAGGGGTGAAAAATGTGATTTATGTAAGGTATGAGGGAACATGATGAAGATGAATGATATGATAGAAGTGTTTTAAGAAGAGTGTGACACAAGAATAACTAATGTCTTTATTTTTTGGATTTATGATCGCATGCTTTCTTTTTTTTTTTTTTTTTTTTATTGCATTGCATTTTTCTTTTCATAACGAAAATGAAGACTATTTACATTGATAACTTCAAACGCTTTTTTTTTTCTCAAAAATGATGGTAGTAACGGGGAATGATATATGGATGGTATATGGGACATATATGGGTAAGAAAAACATGGGATGATAATAGGTGGAGTGAAGGGTAAAAATGGTAAGTGTATGGCACAATTGATTTAGTGATCTGGACAAACTACAAGACACATGTTTTTTACAGCTCGAAAGTAATGTCATTCTCAGTGATTTAGCCAAATTTGAAAAAATAATAAGACCATGCAACGACTAAATGTAGTACTCAAAGAAACTTGAGTCAACTCGTGACTCTGAGATACGTAAAAAAACCTAAAAAAGATGAAAATCTCAAATCTCACAAGTTTCAAGTCACCACTAATGATCTTTTAAGGCTTTCTTGAGAATATATTTACTCTTCAACTTTTGATTGTAACGTGATGGTGTAAAAGTGCCGAGTTTAGGAATTCAGGGTGCAAATACGCTTTTTAAGAGGTATTAATTAATTTAAGGTTAAAAGTGTAATTTTAGGGCCGAACACGAGTATTCCGAGATTTCTAAAAGAGGGATGATAGAAAAATCGTGTCATAAAAAGTTATTTTTAACTGCATAAAAAGTTTAAAATCACTTGGTTCTGAAAATTTTCAAAAGAGGTACGATTTTGATAAATTTCCCACCCTCAAACAAAAGAGAACATCGTCCTCGATGTTTAAAACTAAAAAAAATTGATAAGCACAAGGGAGGAAAGATATTACCATAATGAATCGCTAATGAAAATGTACAGCATGATGGAGCAGAGATGGAACCTGAAGAACAGCTGCGACACAAATACGTATAAGTCTATAAAGCATGTGAAAATCATTGGGTGATGTGAAACACCACCCCTAAACAGGATAAGACTCATACTCAGAAATAAGATATTATGGGATGCCTCCCGGTAGTGCTAAGTTTAACGTCTTCAGCCATACCGATCGAAACTCACCCTAAGGATAAGAACTATGAAAGTGCGGGGTGACAGAAAAATTGGGCGATGAAAATCACCCCCAAACAAGACTGAACATCCAGTCTTCATAAATGGGGTCAACAAGGTTAATTTCGTCTATGTGAGTGGGGCCTAACTCTAAGAAAGGC
Organism: Sambucus nigra; assembly: GCA_949130495.1. Lineage (NCBI taxonomy): Eukaryota > Viridiplantae > Streptophyta > Magnoliopsida > Dipsacales > Adoxaceae > Sambucus > Sambucus nigra. Next base: position 171,100,935 of record OX422214.1, on the reverse strand, counting down.
TTCAATCGTTGATCTTTGACCTAAAAGAGGCTACCATCCTTAGGATTTTGAACTGTGATGGCACCATAGGGAGTAACAGATTCAACAACAAAGGGACCAGACCACCTGGTTTTTAACTTCCCTGGAAAGAGATGAAGACGGGAGTTATATAACAAAACTTTATGACCAGGGTGGAATTCTTTGTGTAGAATGCTTTGGTCATGGATCCACTTCATCTTGTTCTTGTACTTCTTGGACAAATCATAGGCATCATTCCGCATCTCCTCTAATTCATTAAGTTGGAGCTTTTGATGGATGCCAGCCTCGTCGATATCAAAATTAAGGGCTTTGACAACCCAATAGGCATGATGTTCAAGATCGACAGGTAAGTGACATGGTTTAACAAAGACCAAGCGATAAGGAGACATGTCAATAGGAGTCTTAAAAGTAGTAAGGTATGCCCACAAAGCATCGTTCAAGTATAAGGACCAGTCTTTCCTATTAGGATTAACTATTTTTTCTAGGATTTGCTTGATTTCGCGATTGGAAACTTCAACTTGACTACTAGTCTGAGGGTGGTAAGAGAGACTAACTTTGTGGGTAACACCATACTTTTTCACGAGATGTTCTAAGACTCGATTACAAAAATGTTTACCCCCATCACTAATGATAACTTCGGGATTTCCAAAATGTGTGAAGACATACTCCTTAAGAAAACTGACCACAATGCGATGGTCATTAGTGTGGCAAGCGATGGGTTCTATCCATTTGGAAACATAATCAACTACAACGAGAATATATTAGAAACCATGAGATGAGGAAAAAGGACCCATGAAATCAATGCCCCACACATCGAAGATTTTGACGATGAGAATGTGTGTGAGAGGCATCATATGACGGCGTGAGACAAGCCCAGATTGTTGGCATTTGGTACAAGCCTGGCAGTAGTGGTGGGTATCTCGAAAAAGAGTGGGCCGGTAGAAACCACTTTACAAAATTTTGGTGGCAATTTTCTTGGAGCTAAAGTGTCCACCACAGGCACCATCATGACAAAAGGAGAGAATACTGGACTGTTAATGGTCAGGAACACAGCGGCGACTCACTTGATCAGGGCAATACTTAAAAAGGAATGGATCATACCAAGAGTAAAACTTTACTTATGCCATGAACTTAGAATGCTTGTGTTTCGACCAATGATTGGGAAGTTGGTCGGTAACAAGGAAATTAACAATATCAGCATACTAAAGTGAGGTGGAAATAGCAAAAAGTTGCTCATCGGGAAATGTTTCAAAAATAGGGACGGGATCAGATTCAGACGTAATAGTAAGGCCGGAGAGATGGTCAACAACCAAATTTTCACACCCTTTCTTATCGCGAATTTCAAGGTCAAACTCTTGAAGCAAGAGAATCAACCATATCAATCGTGACTTAGAATCCTTCTTCTGAAGAAGGTGACTCAGGGAAGCATGGTCAGAGTAAACGATGATAGGGGAACCGATGAAATATGACCTAAACCTATCTAGTGCGAATACGACCGCTAGAAAATCCTTTTCGGTGGTCATGTATTGAAGTTGAGCGTCGTGGAGGGTTTTGCTAGCATAATAAATAATGTGATGGCATTTTTCAACCTTTTAACTAAGTACACCATCGAGAGAAAAATCAAAGGCGTCACACATGAGCTCAAAAGGTAAAGACCAATTAGGAGATTGAATGATAAGAGCAGAAGTGAGCTCAGCCTTAAGGTGCTAAAAAAAAGTGACACACGCGTCGTCAAAGACAACGGGAACATCTTTGGATAAAAGGGTTGTTAAAGGTCGAGCGATTTTAGAAAATTCCTCGATAAAACGACGATTGAAGCCCGCATATCTTAAGAAGGAGCGAATGTCCTTAGCAGACTTAGGAATGGGAAGTGTGGAAATTAAGTCGAGTTTTGATTTATCTACTTTAATACCGTCGCGAGAGACTACGTGACCTAGAACAATCCCCTTTTTGACTATGAAGTGGCATTTTTCCCAATTGAGGACCAATTTCTTTTCTTAACAACGTTTGAGGACCATAGTGAGGTGAAAAAAGTATTGCTCGCAGGAAGAACCAAACACCAAAAAATCATCCATAAATATTTCAATAAAACGTTATACCATATCACTAAAAATGCAAATCATACATCGTTGAAAAGTCACGGGTGCATTGCAAAGGCCAAAGGGCATGCGAGAGTAGGAAAAAGTGCCGAAGGGACATGTCAAGGTAGTTTTCTCATGGTCTTCTAGGGCAATAGGAATTTAGTTGTATCCCGAATAACCGTCAAGGAAGCAGTAATACGCATGGACAACTAAATGTTTGAGCATTTGGTCAATATAGGGAAGAGGAAAATGGTCCTTACGAGTGACAACATTTAGATTTCGGCAGTCAATACAAACACGCCAGCCCATTTGCATAAGGGTGGGCATAAGCTCATTGTCATTATTCTTGACGACGGTGACACCAGACTTTTTCGGTATGACGTGAATGGGACTGACCCACTGACTATCTGATCTAGGGTAGATAATACCAGCATCGAGTAATTTCAAAATCTCAGTGCGCACGATTTCTTTCATAATAGTATTAACTCAACGTTGGGGTTCAGGAGAAGTCTTGGCTCTTTCCTCCAAATGAATGCGATGACTACAAACACTGGGGTTCACACCTTGAGTGTCTGAAATGGTCCATCCTATAGCAGTGCTATGCTGAGTAACGGTGTGGACTAATTGCACTTCTTGATCAGGGGTCAAGACAGAAGCAATGATGACAGGGTAATTCCTATTGGGGACTAGGAAAGTATATTTCAACTCGGGGGGGGGGGGGGGGGGGAAGGGCTTAAGCTCCAAACTAGTACGTCGCACAAGAGTGACATCAGACTCAGATGCAGAAACAGAGTCCGGAGAACTATCAATGCATAAAGTGGATGAATCTGATGTGGTAGTGATTTCATAAGGTGGAACGGGGTGATCCACAAAATGAAGAGTATCAACATAGAGGGGCTCAAAGGGAGGATTCCAAGAGGAAGTGTCCATCAGGGGAGTGGAATCTAACCTGGCATTTAGTTCAAAGATGGAGGAATTAATGTCAAAGTCGGATCCAAAATGAGCCAAACATTGTTGGAGAGGATCGACAGGGTAAGTTTGGTCCAACATTTCGTTAACTAAGGAGTCAAACACACACACACACCTCGTAAAAAGAAACGACATCAGCCTATTGTTGAATAAGGTGGAAGATATTGACTTCGACAGTCATGTTGCTAAAAAATAGATTCATGGACTCGTCATGATAATTGATGATGGCATTAGCAGTGGCAAAAAGGGGCGACCTTGAAACATTGCTCAAGCCGTTGGAGGGCTTGAATCTGAGTGGTCATAAACTGAGTGAGGAGATTCTCGAGAGAAGACATGGATGAATTGGGCGGAGGGGCATAAGATGGTTGGGGTACCAAATCGCGTTGAGAATTAAGCGATTGTGAATACTCATATGAAGGAGGGGGAACAGGAACAAGATGATTATTGTTGTTTGAGTGTTCGTTGGGGGGGGGGGACAAAGGAATATGGAAATTGTTGTTGATGGTAAGAAGCATACTGATGTCGGACAAGAGGGAAAGGTTGACTTTGTAGGTTGTGTGGAAATCCAGGGGGACCACCAACTTGTTATTGTGGTTGGGAAGGAGCGGAGTTGTGGTTGTACTTGTAAGATAAATAGGGGTGATTCCTATTGTTAGGATTATAAGTAAACGATGGGGGAACGAGTTTCCTAGTCGTATCAAAGACACATGCTTGGGCCATGGTGGGTTTGGGATCATCTTGCAGGAGGGGGAACAAATGAGCTAAATGATCCTGACTTAAGCAGAAACTACAAGAAGAAGGACTAGAATCGTTGAGAGTTATAGCTTATTTATAAAGTCAAACATTTTGTTACATGGTACAACTAAGAGCGTCAACGATTTTAGTCAATGTGTGTAAGCTTTGTAGCAAATTTTTAAAATCAGGATCATTTTTTACCTTAGAAGTGTTCCCTACACGTGGAGGTTCGGATCATGAAAACGCATTGGTGCCCTCCCAATCTTGGGAGTAATCGCTCAATTCGAGGAGAAAATTATAGGCCGCATTGGGCGTTAAATGCATGAACTTCCCTTTATGCATAGATTTAATCATGGTGCGAGAAGAAGGGATAAGACCATTGTAAAAACTATGGACTAAGCGACTTTTCTCGAGAACGTGATGTGGGAAACTATTAATATAGTCTTGAAAATGGCTCCATGCTTTACAAAACTGTTTGGCAGGCTTTTGTCTAAAATCCTGAATTGCTTGGCGCATTTCATTTATTTTTCTGGTGGGATAGAACTTAGACATGGACTTCTTGACAAGTTGTTCCCAAGTTTGGATAGAATCCCGGGACAAGGAATGTAGCCACATGGATGCATTATCGTGGAGAGAAAATGGAAACAACCGAAGACAAACATTCTCTTCATCTAAGTTTTGATTTTTAAAATTAGCACACAGTGAGAAATTTCCGCAAGTGAGTATAAGGAGACTCGCGTTCAAGGCCATGAGAACTGGGCAACATAGAAATAGTCGCGGGGTAAATTTAAAATTGCATGGCCCGAGTGGGCGGAAGAACGATACATGAAGGTGGAGTGGCCATATTTGGGGTAAAGTAGTCCCTTAAAGCGCGTTCTTCGGCTATGATGGGTGAGGTAACGGAACCAAGGGAAGTGGGAGAACTAGGCAATGAAGAAGAACACGAATCGGGGAGATGAGGAGGAAAATAAATAAAAAGAGAACGATCACCTAAGAGGGAATTTAGAGATGGAGCACTAGGGGAACGTTTTAATCGATGATCAATTTGGTGCCAATTTGGCATAAAAACAACAAAAATATTTTTGGGTTTTTTGAAAAAGGAAAAATGAAAAATATTTTTGGTGTTTGGAGAAAAAAAGAGAAGAATGAGGTGGAAGAAAAATGGAAAATATTTTTGTATTTTTGTTTTTTGTTAAAAAAATTCAAAAAAAGCGAGAAAATGGAGCGATGAACTTATGTTGGAAAAACTGAGAGATGGAGCAAAAATTTGACTACCTAAAGGAACAATTTAGACACGTACATAAAGGAAACAAGTCTGATTGAGTACATAGCCAAATTATTATCTTCAAGTTAAGTGACTGGGTAGTCAATTTTAAATAGTCCGTGGGCAAGAAAAATACCAAAGCTTAGGCCTTGCCTGTAAAAGTGTGCTCCTACTTTCTTCCTGAGAGACGAGAGGCTTACTAGTTAAGGCTCACCACACGAGCTACTACAGCAAACAACTATTCGGTACCACGCTGGGGAAAGGACAAACCCGTTTGACTGGACGGCCTCACTTAAAACCTAGTTTCCCTAGACAAAAGTCTTAAGATAGTTGAATGAAGATTTGCATGGGTGAAAAGGACTCACTAGAGTATCCTATGAGGGTCTCATTCCGAAAGGGTCGTAATGAAAACCGTTCCTACTTGTCTTGCTAGTTGATTGATTTTAATTTAAGTGAGAGCATAGGTAACAAGCAAATGGAGATGTGATTGAGTGGGTGATGAAATCCTAACTCGTTGCAATGACCGGGTATAGGTCTTAAGTAAATTTATTCATCAAACCATCCAATTGAAGTGCGATACAGAAATGAAAAGCACATAGGAGCAAGTAGCACACAAAAATTGACTTGATTGCAGGAGATTCACGAGATAAAGAGTTTACTTCCCACGGTGGTTATACGCGTGGGGTGAAGACCGAGTTGAGTCGATCGGGGGAACGTACGCCTACTTCAGTCGTCTCCGGGAGTCCTACCGACCTAAAGAAGAGAGGCTTCAAACATCCTCGCCTTTGGACGCCCTATCTCTACCGTGTCCAATTTCCCATTCGCTTTTCCATTTGATACTTGATCTTTTGTGTGACTTGTTTTATTGATTCGTCAGTCGTCGCGGTCAAACTTTGAGTTTCAAAATTCCCTTCAAATCACCTACAAAACTTTTTAAAAATGTTGTATCGTGGTAAATTGGGGTATCAATCCAATTTCAAGCGTCGAATCGTTATCGTGAAGATTTGCAATTTCAATCTTTTTGTGTTTTAATTTTTTTTATAATTAAAAAAAAATTCAAGGGAGGAGCGAATTTTTTTGCAATTAAAATGACTACGAAAAATTAAAAAGTAATCTAATTTAGAATTTATGAGAAGAAACAAGAGGTGGGATTACACCGCGTAGTCAATTTAATTTAAAGTCCTAATTATTCAATTGAATAGTTTGAAATGATATTAAATTTAAAACTTAAATCTCGTTACAATCTTAAATTCAAATTTATCTTTTTCAGCAATTAAATCAGGAATTGTCACTACATAAAAAAAAATTAAGATTCATACTTGTTCTTACAAATTATCTGCTAAGATCAATTGATAAAAAATTGTACGGATCTTTGAATTGCACACAAAGAATTGATACTTGAATTTAAGAATCGGACCTATCTCTAAGTCAAATCCTAAAATCAAATATCAATTTTCAACATTAATCTATTAACTCTCGTTAAATAAATTAATTAGGTTTTTTTCCTAATTTTATTAGCCTAGAACACATCAATGAACAATTTATTCAATAAAATAACTCAACATACGTGTTTCATCCCACCCCTTGAATATTGTGTTTAGCCAGACATTATTAAAAATTCAGCACAAGCATAATTAAATAACAAGAGATTAAAGAAGAGGGAAAGAGATACGATACACATTAATTCCTTGTGTCAACTGTGTGGATAAACACGCGTCCAAACTTGTCACAAAAACTTAGTTGGATTACAAAACTAAAATTAAAAACCGAACCAACAAACTTTTTCTTATCCTAAACAATTTTTTTTATATTTTTTATGACTTTTTTCTACCCTCTACAGTCTCTATTTTTTTTTCTTTTCTTTTCTGTCTCTTGTTCTATTCTCTGTGAGTGAGTCCCCTATGCTCCTTTATAACCCACAAAGTTTCTTTTTAGATGGAATTTTCATGGGCTAAGTCAAGATTTATTTTGGGGGGATTTGAGATATACTCACGTGGGTTTATTTTTGGTTTTATTGTTTGACTTTATTTTGACAGGTGGTAAAAATCGGATAAAAGGCTTTGGGTTAAAGGGGATTGGTTGGTGGAGATGGGTTCCGGTTTTGGGTTTTGGTTATCAGGTTCATGGGCGCCTGGTTCGGAGGTGCGGTTTGGCTGTTGGGTCGCCAAATGGGTTTCGAAATAAGGAACCAGGTTCAGGGCATGTATGGTTTGGGGGTACACAAAATTGGTCCGGGTTGTGTGGTGTCCGGGTCTGTTATCGGATTTTGGTACTTGGGTTATTGTGCAGGTTTTGAAATGGGTTGAAAGTTCAAGAAGGTAGGCGGGTTGGCTAGAAAATGGAGATCGAGGCTCAAGTGGGTGTTGGTTCCGGTTTTGGGTGTGAAAGGTTGCTGGGTCGTAGGGGGGTTAGCATCCGGGTTTTGCACTCGGGTGTTGGGGTTATGGATTGACTATGGTGGTATAGAGGTGTTGTAATACCCCGTATTTTTATAAATTTTAATTTTGGGGGATTTATTAAATTTAATTAGAGATATTAAATTAATATTAATCCGAAAAATCATTTAAATACTTACTAGCGGGATGAGAGTTAGTAATTATTTTGTTATAAGTTACTTTATGGAAAAATTAAGTGGTGTAATTATGATTAGTAAAATTATCACGAGAATCTAATTTGATAATTTTGGAAATTTATCGGGACGCGCTTGTGTCGTGTCGGGATTAAATTTGGACTATTAAAAGTAAATAAATTATAAGTCACCTGTATGGTCATTTTGAGTGCGTCAATGTGTCTGGAAGGGTCGAGATAGTCAAAATAATGTACCCGGGGGTTTAGTTTGAGTCTCGGGTGTTTTTAGGCCTAATTAACACCCCGGGAGGGCGTTTTGGACATTTTACATTTTTGGGCATGAAAATCCACGAAAATTCTAAGGGTATATCAGATGGCAAGAGTCATCTTCTAGGGTTTGAATAATCATAAACCAAAGAAGACTATAGGAGACGAAGAGGAGAGGCTTTCCAAGGGGTTCTAGACAAAGAACTCCGCTGTTTGCACTGCCGTCGCCGCCAAACGATAGATCGTGCAACGAGGATCACAGCCACACCAATCTCTCCACAAAATCTAAACCAAGAATTCTTAGGCAAGTATTTATCTTGCTCTATTTCAGTTAATGCTCCAATAATATTAGCCTAGGATTGATTAGGACTAGTTTTTGTGAAAGAAAAACCTATTTTGGAGATTTGAATTCGCATGTCGTATGAGAAATAGATGTATTCTGGAAACCAAATTCATATGTAGAGATTGAACCACGAAATTACAGTAAATAAATAGCATGAAATCTGGTAAAAGAATGGGAAGAAAATAAATAAAAGAAATATTAGGGTTCTTAATGTTTTTATGGATTTTGCCCTTTTAATCCGTTATTCATGATGAAAATTCGCATGCTTGACATATGAAATAACTTATTTGAGGTTATAATACTTATAGTATAAATTATTGGGAGTTTGGTAGTCAAATATATCGTTTTGGATGATTTTGGAAGAGGAAACCCGTAACTGGAAATTCTGCAGATTTGCCATACCTGCTTGATTGATCGATCGACCCTAGAGCATCGATCGATCGATGATTCGATCGATCGAACAACTGCTATCGATCGATCGACCCCTCCTCTATAACTCATATTCCCTTTTTAATAGGTCGTTCTAACTTAAATGATTAGACATTCTTGGATATTAATGTGAGAACATTTTGGGACATAAAGAAGACCAGTAGTACTTTAGGAATATATGGACCCGTTAATATGAGACGAGATTAACATTTCACGGGGGGGTGTTTTACATATAAGGGACAATGGGAATATGTGTTAAAGGGTGAGACTCGTAAGGAAGTTACGTTGTAAAATAAATGAGTACCTACTGAAATTACACTTGGGAAGATAGGAATCCACGAGTGTCACGTAATAAGTTAGAATAATCCCACAAATTAAAATAAGAGACAAACCGTTATGCGTGATAACTAAATAATGAGTAATAAGGATAAATATCATAATTATGGGTCGTGAGAGTGTACCTAAATTTTATATGGAAATAGTAGTATACATATATGACTGTGTTTATTCATATATTATATACGTGTAAAAATCATGCCCGCGCTACTTGCTATCCCTGAGGTTACCTCGCTGGGACAGTCTTATCTCGATGGGACCTTTATGGGGGATATTGACTAGTACCCTAGAACATAGTAATCCTTGGTACAGGCTATCGGATCGATAACCAGACGGTCCTAAGAGACGTGAGGGTATGTACTGACCTCTTAGTGACTTGGAACTATGCTTCGCCTCATTTTGTATATGTTTTGTGTTAATACAATTCGAGAGTGATTCCGAACTAGTATTTCCCTTAGTACGAGTTATACGGGGACTGGATAGCAGAGTATGCCCGCACCATAGATTTTATGCGGGGTGCTATTAGAATATATATATATATATATATATATATATATATATATATATATATATATATATATATATATATATATATTATATGAGTATTTAATATATATATTTAAATCTGGAATTTGGGAACTACCTACTGTGACTATGGTATGTAAGAAAAGAATAATTATTTCAACTTGGGAATAAGTGTTTGAAAAGTATGATATATTACTGAGAAACTTTATTATCAAATAAGGCTTATGTGAGAATTGTGCTGTTAAATAAAATTAACCTCCTTAACATTGGAAATTGTCAGCTTGAAACCTTACTAGTAACTTAAGATAAGATAAGTTAAACTGTTGAGAATATTAGTGCGATAGGTGTGCACATTAGAAGAGAGGTGAGAATTTCTCAAGGGAGTGCCGCACTAATATGTTAGTTGCATTGGTCGGTAAGCATTTAAATACTTGCTAAACTAGTTTTAAACTGCTTTACAATCGGGCTTTGTCTCGTTTTCTACTTTCTCTTCTCTCTTGTATATATATGTATATATTACAGGTGCCCACCCACAGGGGCGTCTTGCATAGGATCCTTTGGAAGGAACGCACTGCAGCTTAGGTGGGAGTTGCAGGCCTCTTGCTTAGACGACCTCATTGTTGATTCCACTTCTAGCACTATTTATTCAGTTGGGCATGTTTAGCCCTTTTCCATTATTCAGTTGTTTTATCGGAGATTGTGATTCGTTTATTTCCAGTATTTATACTTTGGGATTTATTACTGTTAGGATATTTTTCTTTAAGTTTTAAAGTTGGAATTAATTAGTTGGATGTTTAATTGTTTGGATTATATGTTCCAGTATAGTTGTTGTGTGATTTTTAAACTATGAATTATGTAAAGTTTTAAAATGTTGGTTTTTAAAATAAAATTTGGAAATTAATGTCTAAAAATGGTTTTGACACTTAGCTTAATTATTTAGGGTGTTTAATTGGAAAAGTTATTTTTGCGACAGTGATGCTAAGAATGAACCAACCGTTCACCATGGTTATAATTTAATAAATGACTGATCACCTGGTATTTAATTAGGCGGGGTGTCACAGGTGGTATCAGAGCATCAGGTTCTAGTGTCCTTTAGGATCTGTACGACTTATTTCTCTTTCAGCTTAGCGTTCTTGCTATAGAGCCCTATTTTAGGATTGTTGTATTCTTGATTTTAGGATTACGTCTTCAGATATTTGAGATTTGATAATAACTGTAGACTAATAAATTTCTTCACGTTTCAGATGCCTCCAAGACGTGCACCAAAGGATAGGCGTTCCTAAGCCGAGCAGCCAGTAGCTCCGGCTCAGGGAACGATGAATGCAAATGAGGTAGCCGCTATCGTTGCACAGGCGGTGAATGCCGTGCTAGCGGTAGTACAGCAGGCTCCACCCCAAGTTCAGGCAGTGGCGCCAGTACCGGCACAACTTCCATCTGCATGGGAGCGAGCTAGGGATGCCTTTCAGAAGGCGCATCCCCCAGAGTTTACAGGTGGTTCAGATATTATTGTAGCCAACCAATGGAAGAAAGATATCCAGAGGCATCTGCGCATGTATGAGTGCACGGATGTGAAGAAACAGCTGTTGGCTTCCTTTAAGCTAGTGGGGCCCGCTTTGCATTGATGGGAATACACTACCACTTTGGAGGAGAGGGATACTATTACTATTTAATCATTTTGGGCGCGGTTTGACAGCAAATACTTCCCATCCGCCGTGTAGACTGAGATGAGGAGGAAGTTACTAAGTCTGAAGCAGGAGAATTCGACTGTTGCTGAGTATGAAGAGGAGTTCACAAGACTTCTCACTATAGTGCCAGATGAGGCACCCACTGAGGGTAAGAAGATACTATTGTTTGTGGACGGGTTAGCTTGGAGGATCCTCCAGCACCTTATAGAAAATCTATCTCTGAGTACCTACACAGACGTACTCAATGCTGCTCTGCTATACTGCCATGATCACCGCTTCCATCTGCAGGGAAGTAAGCGAGCAGGAGAGTCCGACCAGCAGGGCAGAACAGGGGGTAGTGGTGCTAGTGGAGCACCGATATCTCAGGGGCAGACTCGTCAGCATGAGCAGAGTTCCCATCAGGGGGATCCTGCCAAGCGATTCCGATCAGGTGATTCCAGGCAGGGATTTAGGGGATTTAGGCAGGGTCAGCAGGGCCAGCCTAATCAGCATGGCCAACATCGTCAGCCGCAGGGGCAGCAGCAGGGCCTTCAGGGCCAACAGCATTTTCAGTAGGGCCAGCAGGGCCAATGGCGGGGTGGTAACGACCAGCAGGGCCGTAATCAGCAGGGACAGAGGGGAGGGAATTTCAGGGGTCGACGCTTCGGATGTGGTAAAAATGGCCACAGGCGCCAGGATTATCCAGAGGGTGATAGGGCCCCACAGCAGCAGGGTGCCCGTAATGAGCCACATAGTCCACTTTTTCCAGCCGCCCTCCCAGAACCAGCTCAGGTACCAGCCCTACCAGCCATTCCAGCCACTCCAGTGCAGCAGGGGCAGTTACAGTACGGACGTGTCTATAACGTCCACTAGGCCGCAGCTCCACAAGCACCACTCGCGATTGAGGGTATGTTTCCTATCCATGGTACTATGGGTCGGGTTTTATTTGATACTGGAGCGACACACTATTTTATAGCTACCCATTTTACGAAGGCCTTAGGTTATTAGCCACAGCAGAGAGCACTGTAACGTGTGTAGACTCACCACTGGGAAATGGAACGTTATTTTTCTTTATATGCCGGGGTGTGGGAGTAGAGATTGGTAGCTTGGTATTACCAGCAGACATGTTAGTCTTAGATATGCATGAGCACGATGTCATTATTGGTATGGATTGGCTCGCAGCATACAAATCCATGATAGATTGTTTCTGTGGGAGTATTGCCTTTGCCATTCCGGGGTAAGAGATGTTTGTAATGGCGATGCCTCACCCAGAGGGAGGCTCGACCGCTCATTTGTATTACATAGAGGAGGATACCTTAAAGGAGATCGTGATTCCCTTATATTCGATCCCAGTGGTTCGTGAGTATTCTGATGTATTTCAGGAGATACCAGGCCTACCCCCCAGTCGAGAGATAGATTTTGTCATAGATTTATTATCGGATACTCGATCGATAACAGACGCTCCATACCATATGGCTCCGGTGGAGATGCGAGAGTTACGAGATCAGATAGAGCAACTGTTAGGTCAGGGCTTCATTCGCAGAAGTACCTCACCTTGGGGCGCTCTAGTTTTATTTGTGAAAAAGAGAGATGGTTCACTAAGGCTATGTGTGGACTACCGGGAGCTGAACAAGGTCACGATACGGAACAAATATTCGTTGCCTCGAATCGATGATCTGTTCGACCAAGTGAGGGGAGCAACTTTCTTTTCGAAGATAGATCTGAGGTCAGGATACCATCAACTACGTATTAAGGAGCAGGATGTTTCGAAGACTGCTTTCTTGACAAGATATGGATCCTAAGAGTTCAGAGTAATGCCATTTGGACTCACAAACGCTCCATCCGTATTCATGGACTTGATAAACCAAGAGTTCTTGGATCAGTTTGTCATCGTCTTCATAGATGACATCCTGATATATTCACACTCTGAGGAAGAGCATGTCGAGCACTTGAGGCAGGTCCTTCAGACTCTACGAGAACATCAGTTGTATGCTAAGTACGAGAAGTGCGAGTTCTAGTTACGGGAAGTGCAGTTCTTGGGGCATGTTGTTTCTGAACAGGAGATAGCAGTTGACCCGAGTAAAGTGTCAGCGGTGAGGGAGTGGGGACAAACCACGACACCGACGGAAGTACGTAGTTTCTTGGGATTAGCCGGATACTACAGGAGATTCATTCGAGGGTTCTCTAAAATAGCGAGTACATTGATGAACCTGACTCGCAAGGGGGTACCATACGTTTGGGACGATGCTTGTCAATTGGCTTTCGAAGAGCTGAAAGACAAGCTTACTTCAGCACTGGTCCTTGCTTTACCTAAGCCGGACGTGGAGTATCTGGTTTACACCGACGCCTCTTTACGGGGACTTGGGGGAGTACTTCAGCAGGAGGAGAAGGCTATAGCTTTGGCCTCCCGCAAGCTTAAGCCGCACGAGAAGAACTACCCCACACACGACCTAGAGTTAGCAGCGGCCATCTTTGCATTGAGGATATAGAGACACTATTTATTGGGGGAGAAATTTCGCTTGTTCACAGACTACAAGTCACTGCAGTACCTATTCACTCAGCGAGAGATGAATATACGTCAGCGCAGGTGGTTAGAGTTTGTGAAGGACTATCAGTTTGACATACAGTACCATCCGGGGAAGGCCAACATAGTTACTGATGCGTTGAGCCGTAGACCGGTAGACGATGTAGCGGACGTCTAGAAAGCAAAGTGGAAAGAGTTGGGTCACTAGGACGCAGTATCCGGTTCCTTCATATCTGTCATGACAGTGACACCCGAGATTGTTACTAAAGTAATACAGGCATAGACAACAGACCCATTTTGCCAGGAGAAGATTGTATGACTTTTAGCTGAGGGTACTGAGTCCTATTCTGTTAGTTCCGATGGAGGTTTGAGGTTTAATGGGAGATTGGTGGTTCCCGAAGGAGCAGACTTACGTCATGCAGTGATGACCTAATCTCACGGGTCCCGATTTGCAATGCATCCTGGGGGAGATAAGATGTACCAGGATATAAGGCGGAAATACTGGTGGAGTGGGATGAAAAAGGACATTGCTGAGTTCGTGTCCAAGTGTTCTACCCGCCATCTGGTAAAGGTGGACCACCAGAAACCGTCGGGGTTACTTTAGCCATTGGAAATACCCGTGTCGAAGTGGGAGAGTATTTCCATGGATTTTATTACTAGGTTGCCAACATCACAGCGGGGCCACGACTCCATCTGGGTGATTGTGGACCGTTTGACCAAGGTGGCTCATTTTTTATCGATGCGGACAGACTATACAACGGGTCAGTATGCTCAGTTGTTCATTGCTGAGATTTTTAGATTACATGGGGTGCTCCTGAATATTATGTCAGATAGAGACAAGATTTTCGTGTCGCATTTTTGGGAGAGCTTTCAGGAGGCCATGGGTACGGAGTTGAGGTTGAGTTCAGCTTATCACCCACAGACAGATGGACAAACAGAGCGTACTAATCAGATGTTGGAGGATATGCTACACATGTGTGTCCTTGATTTTGGAGGAGGTTGGGAGCCACATCTTCCACTGGTAGAGTTCGCTTATAATAACTCTTATCAGTTCACGATTGGCATGGCTCCATTTGAGGCTTTGTATGGTAGGCCTTGTCGTTCCCCAATGTGTTGGTTAGAGGTGGGGGATAACAAGTTTCTTGGACCAGAGGTAATTCAAGAAACCTCCGCTAGGATTGAGATTATCAGGAGTCGCATTCGGGTAGCCCATGACAGGCAGAAAAGCTACGCCGATGCAAAACGGTTCTTCCGAGAGTTTAATGTGGGGGACCAAGTATTACTACGTGTATCTCCTATGAAAGGAGTGATGAGGTTCGAGAAGAAAGGGAAATTGGCCCCGAGGTACGTGGGACCATTTCCCATTATCGAGAGGGTTGGGCCGATAGCATACAGATTGGGTCTGCCAGAGCACTTACATCACATTCACGATGTGTTCCACATCTCGTCGTTGAGACGATACCTTCGGGATGACATGGCCCATACCCATATCGCAATTGAGGAGATTGACTTACAACCCGATAGCTCTTACGAAGAAAGACCAGTGGCTATCCTAGACCATAGCGAAAGGATATTGAGGTCAAAGGTAGTCCCACTTGTCCGGGTCCAGTGGGAACATCATAATGTGGAGGAATCCACTTGGGAGCGTGAGGCGGACATGCGTGAGAAGTACCGAGAGTTATTCTTATTAGGTACACCTTATTTTTCTAATTTCGGGACGAAATTCCTTTATTAGGAGGGGAAGTATGTAATACCCCGTATTTTTATAACTTTTAATTTTGGGCGATTTATTAAATTTAATTAGAGATATTAAATTAATATTAATCCGAAAAATCATTTAAATACTTACTAGAGTGATGAGAGTTAGTAATTATTTTGTTATAAGTTACTTTATGGGTAAAGTAAGTGGTGTAATTATGATTAGTAAAATTATCACAAGAATCTAATTTGATAATTTTGGAAATTTATCGGGACGCGCTTTTGTCGTGTTGGGATTAAATTTGGACTATTAAAAGTAAATAAATTATAAGTCACCCGTATGGTCATTTTGAGTGCGTCAATGTGTTCAGAAGGGTCGAGATAGTCAAAATAATGTACCCGGGGGTTTAGTTTGGGTCTCGGGGCATTTTTAGGCCTAATTAACACCCCGGGAGGGCGTTTTGGACATTTTACATTTTTGGGCATGAAAACCCACGAAAATTCTAAGGGTATATCAGATGGCAAGAGTCATCTTCTAGGGTTAGAATCACCATAAACCAAAGACGGCTATAGGAGAGGAAGAGGAGAGGCTTTCCAAGGGGTTCTAGTCCAAGAACTCTGCCGTTTGCACCGTCGTCGCCGCCAAACGATAGATCGTGCAACGAGGATCACAACCACACCAATCTCTCCACAAAATCTAAACCAAGAATTCTCAGGCAAGTATCTATCTTGCTCTATTTCAGTTAATGCTCCAATAATATTAACCTAGGATTGATTAGGACTAGTTTTTGTGAAAGAAAAACCTATTTTGGAGATTTGAATTCGCATGTCGTATGAGAAATAGATATATTCTGGAAACCCAATTCATATGTAGAGATTGAACCAAAAAATTATTGTAAATAAAGAGCATGAAATCTGGTAAAAGAATGGGAAGAACATAAACAAAAGAAATATTAGGGTTCTTAACGTTTTTATGGATTATGCCCTTTTAATCCGTTATTCATGATGAAAATCCGCATGCTTGACGTAGGAAATAACTTATTTGAGGTTATAATACTTGTAGTATAAATTATTGGGAGCTTGGTAGTCAAATATATCGTTTTGGATGATTTTGGAAGAGGAAACCCGTAACTGGAAATTCTGCAGATTTGCCACCCTGCTTGATCGATCGATCGACCCTAGAGCATCGATCGATCGATGATTCGATCGATCGAACAACTGCCATAGATCGATTGACCCCTCCTGTATAACTCATATTCCCTTTTTAATAGGTCGTTCTAACTTAAATGATTAGACATTCTTGGATATTAATGTGAGAACATTTTGGGACATAAAGAAGACCAGTAGGACTTTAGGAATATATGGACCCGTTAATATGAGACGAGATTAACATTTCACGGGGGGGGGGGGGGGGGGGTGTTTTACATATAAGGGACAATGGGAATATGTGTTAAAGGGTGAGACTCATAAGGAAGTTACGTTGTAAAATAAATGAGTACCTACTGAAATTACACTTGGAAAGATAGGAATCCACGAGTGTCACGTAATAAGTTGGAATAATCCCACAAATTAAAATAAGAGACAAACTGTTATACGTGGTAACTAAATAATGAGTAATAAGGATAAATATCATAATTATGGGTCGTGAGAGTGTACCTGAATTTGATATGGGAATAGTAATATACATATATGACTGTGTTTATGCATATATTATATACGTGTAAAAATCATGCCCGCGCTACTTGCTATCCCTGAGGTTACAGCGCTGGGACAGTCTTATCTCGATGGGACCTTTATGGGGGATATTGACTAGTACCTTAGAATATAGGAATCATTGGTACAGGCTATCGGATCGATAGTCAGACGGTCCTAAGAGACGTGAGGGTATGTGCTGACCTCTTAGTGATTTGTAACTATGCTTCACCTCATTTTGTATGTGTTTATGTAAATACAGTTCGAGTGTGATTCCGAACTAGTATTTCCCTTAGTACGAGTGATATAGGGACTGGATAACAGAGTATGTCCGCACCATAGATTTTATGTGGGGTGCTATTAGAATATATATATTATTTGAGTATTTAATATATATATATTTAAATTTGGAATTTGGGAACTACCTACTGTGACTATGGTATGTAAGAAAAGAATAATTATTTCAACTTGGGAATAAGTGTTTGAAAAGTATGATATATTACTGAGAAACTTTATTATCAAATAAGGCTTATGTGAGAATTGTGCTGTTAAATAAAATTAACCTCCTTAACATTGGAAATTGTCGGCTTGAAACCTTACTAGTAACTTAAGATAAGATAAGTTAAACTGTTGAGAATATTAGTGCGATAGGTGTGCACATTAGAAGAGAGGTGAGAATTTCTCAAGGGTGTGCCACACTAATATGTTAGTTGCATTGGCCGGTAAGCATTTTAAATACTTGCTAAACTAATTTTAAACTGTTTTACAATCGGGCTTTGTCTCGTTTTCTACTTTCTCTTCTCTCTTGTATATATATGTATATATTACAGGTGCTCAGCCACAGGGGCGTCTTGCATAGGATCCTTTGGAAGGAACGCGCCGCAGCTTAGGTGGGAGTTGCAGGCCTCTTGCTTAGACGACCTCATTGTTGATTCCACTTCTAGCACTATTTATTCAGTTGGGCATGTGTCGCCCTTTTCCATTATTCAGTTGTTTTATCAGAGATTGTGATTCGTTTATTTCCAGTATTTATACTTTGGGATTTATTACTGTCAGGATATTTTCCTTTAAGTTTTAAAGTTGGAATTAATTAGTTGGATGTTTAATTGTTTGGATTATATGTTCCAGTATAGTTGCTGTGTGATTTTTAAACTATGAATTATGTAAAGTTTTAAATGTTTGTTTTTAAAATAAAATTTGGAAATTAATGTCTAAAAATGGTTTTGACACTTAGCTTAAATATTTAGGGTGTTTAATTGGAAAAGTTATTTTTGCGACAGTGATGCTAAAAATGAACCAACCGTTCACCTTGGTTATAATTTAATAAATGACTGATCACCCTGTATTTAATTAGGCGGGGTGTCACAGGTGTAAGCTAAGAAAGATTATGAATGGAGAGGAGAGAGAGTGACGTAGGGGGTTGAAGATGAATTTGAGATAATTGGGTGTGTGAGGGTGTAGGAGAGTAGGTGTGTGGTTGTGTGAGTTGGTTGGGTGTATGTTAGGTGTAGGTTAGTTAATGTGTGAGTGTGTGTTTAATTTGTACTAAAAACATAAAAATAACCTAACTAACTAACTAAAAATAAGACTAACAAACTAAAAAAATTAAAATCGACTAATAAAAATAAAATCCTATCCTAAAAAAAAATTCAAATAATAAAACAAAAGAAATAAAAACTAAAAATCTCATGATAAAAACCAAAGTCCTAAAAAAATGTAAAATCTAATAAACTAAAAATAAACTTCTAAAGCAATCCTAATAAAATAAAATAAAGGCTAAAAACTAAAAATCAAAATAAAACAACACAACATAAAAAGTAATATAAAATAGAAAATAAATCCTAAATAAATCTAAAATAAATCATAAAAATAAAAATAATAAAAACACAAACTAAACACACACGAGGCTCGGGGTATGGACTGGGTTTGGTGTAGGGTTAGGTTTGGTCCGGGGATAGGGTTTGGGACATGGAAACTCATGGTGCAAGGTCAATCTTGATATCTGACTTCACGACCACTTTGAGTTTCTTCATTTGACGCTTTTGACCGTTACTTTGTCGCAATTAACTGGATTTAGCACATTTTGATACCGCCGCTGCATATTGACCTGCAAAATGATAAAATACGATCATAAGGCTATTTTTAATTAATAAGAATGACTAAAATGCTTCTATTCGGGGCATAAATTGTACACTTTTGGGTGCTTATCATTACGTTTATGATGTTTGTGCAGATATGCATGAGATATAAGGTGTATGGGCACCCTAGTTAGTTTGATTTTCCGAATATTCCAGGTTAAGTGGACGTAGTAATAAATGTGTTGAACCATATGGCTATAGGATAATAGAAGGAATATTGGAAGAGCAAGATGGACTGAAGGTTGACGACGAAGATAGTCTGAATATATATTGCAAGGAGAGTTATTACCCTCGAGATGGGTTTAAAGACTATGGAGACACAGACAAGGGATCTCTCTCTATCCATAGGAGGGTCCAAAAGTTTTGGTGAGTAGACCAGAGTCTTACTCAGTTGAATGTTGAAGGTGGATCGCGTATAAGTCAGATGTCAGTTTCTACCAGGCAAAAAGTACATAGGAAATGCACAATTTTTGAGGAGATGCACGGGTCACGTGTTTTGGCATAACCAGATATGGGAGTAAGGGTAGAGAGTGTATGGGTCGGTGTGGAGTGAGACATTGTGAAATTATATCCAGGTGCACTACTCGTAGATAGGAAAAGGTTAGCCCGAGGCGATCCACCAATTTTTTTTAATGATTGATGAATTCGGTGACAAAATGGATATGCAGACTGATTAAGTTGATTATTGGGTTACCAATATTGTGAAACGATCAAGAATCCCTGGGTTGACCTAGAGGGGCAATTATTATTAATTTAAGGAGCATTACACTATCGGGAAGTGTGTCCATCGTTTCATTAAAGAAAAGAGAATAATTCGGCACAAAGTGTCGCCCAACATTATTATGAATCAGGATGAGATCCTTGAATACCACCTCTGATAGGGGTTATCAGGAGCCGATGGGGTTATAATTAGATCAAGATATATTACCGTAGACCGAGGCGTAGACAGGAGAGGTGACTAAAATGTAAAAGAATTTAACATATGCGTATTCTGGATTATAAGGTAATTAGGAGGAGTAATTACCGTGGCAAGGAATGTTTTGAGGCTTCATGTGAGATTTTTTTTTGTCCGCCCTCGAGTTGATTAAAAGCGGGGGAATAACAAGTCTCGCAGACCGAACGTGATTTAGAGTCCGTCCGCATCGATTGAGTTAATTGGAAATTTTCTAGTATAGTTTAGGAAGCGTCGTAAGAGTTACATCGTCAAGAACAAAAGAGGTAATGAATGACATGAGTGGTAAAAAATTATTGCGGGTATTCCACATTAAAGGAATTATGTGATTTGACAAGAAGGAAAGTTGGCACATAGAAAAGTGGGGCCTTTTCCCCAGCATTGAGACTATAGAGCCGGTGGTGTATAGGCTCATCTAATTAGAGAATTCTTTGCTGTTTAACAGTGGTTTTGCATATTACCGTCAAGATGAGACCTTAAGACTAATGTAATATATCGGTATGAAACGATTTGAATAGGCTTGCTGCTAATCTTGAGTCGTAGCGAGTAGGCCTTCAGACATAATGGCTCAACTAGCGGGGGTATAGCTTAGGCACCAGAAGATCATCATGATTTGATTTTGGATATGTTCGGATGCTATGCATGTAAGGATCTGAAGGTTTGAGTACCCGACATATTCGAATTTCGGGGACAAAATTCCTTTGCAAGGGGGGAAGTATATAACACCCCGTATTTTTAGGAATACTTAAATTACACATGTCGCAGTCTTTTAACTAAATTAAAAAAATAAAGAGAATTATGATAAATGTTAATTAGCGAGAAACGGATTAATATTTATGTTTAATTATATTTACTTATGTGATAATTAAATGAAATTACATCATTTTATATTACGTCGTAAGTGAGTAACAACGACGGGTTAATAATACTTATTTGGGACGTGTGTGTGAGGTTGTGTTAAGAATAAGATGGTAAATTGATGATGGATAACTTGGATGATGATTTCTACTTCACAGTTGATCCGAAATAGGTCAAAATAGTCAAAATTATGTACCCAGGGGGTAGTGATTGGGTATAGAGTGCTTGTTAAACTCGTCGGGACTAGTATATGGGTATTTTAGTCATTTTAAAGGAATGTGAAAAGGAAAATTCGGGATTAATCTTATATAATAAAGGTTTAGGGTAAGATGGTTAGTAATTTTACAATATCAAAGGCTTTCCTTGAGTTATATCAAGAGTTAGAGAGAATTTGAAGAGAAAAGATAAGGAAATTAAAGGAATTTTAAGAGGAGTCCGAAGGGACTTAAGAGGAGATTAATTGGGGGAGAATTGAGGGAGATTTCTGGACTGGATTATCATCATTAAAGGGGAATTCTTCACACAAAATCAAACCCTACAATTGTTAAGGCATGTAATTATCTTGCAAAATAGTTATGTGTACCATTAGATTCATATCGTAATTGGAAAAATGATTTTTGGGATGGGATTCCTCTGCAAATAGGTTTTGGGATAAATGAATTCATAGAACATATGGGTGATTTATATGAATTAAAATCTGAAATCAGGAGCTCATGTAAAAAGATGAACTCTTGAATTAAAAAGATTGAGAAATTATGAATCATTGTAATGTTGTTGAGAATTTCATAATTTTGGGGGAAAATAAGGATGAATTTCATGTTGTGATCATGTGTAGATAAAATATTTATGAAAAGGGATTGATTTTTTTTTTAGGATTCTTGAGAAATAATACTTTTTGAGGAAATCAACTTTGGATATGATTTGGATGAATTAAATCATGCTGAAAATTCGAAAAAGGGTGAATTGTTGCTGTTTATAGGGGCACATCGGTTCACCCTCAAGCAGAACCAGTTCTGATGCCTTGCTACAACCAGTGTGTGTTATTTGATGAATTATACTCGTGATTTAATTTTGGCGGTTAATTTATGGTGTTCGGGGATAATTTAAGACTTCGAAAAACTTAAATGAATTATTATTATGGCCTTGGGTTAATTAGGATATTATCCGGGGTGAAAATTTAAGTATTTGGGATGAATTATACACAGGAATTTATTAATGAATTTGTGATGAAAATTCGAGAAAATGGGGATACGAGCTGATCGAGAAAAGTGCATGTTCAGAAATGATATTTTAATGATCAGTTAATTAAATAAGTGAATAATTAAATAATTGAGAATCGAGATTTTGACTCAAGAATTTTAGGCTATTGCAACGAGGGATATGAACAGTTAGACGAATCAACTAGAAATATATACATGTATAGAGACAGTATATATGTGATATTATATCTGTGTGTTTGATGTAATTATTTGAGCATACCACTCTAGTGCTATCATTTGATATTGCGCGATGTGGGTGATCTTCCCCGGTGAATATTAGCAGGCTTAGTATCGACCTCAGGTCATAGTTCCTTGCATGTGCCATTGTGAGGTTGAAGAAGTGAGGTAATTTTGGTATGTTTATGACTCACGGTCGAAGGACAACGACCGCCTCCAATACGTTGATGATTTGTCAATTTTGGTGTGAGATTCCGACTCGGTAGCCTACGATGATGTGCGTATGCCCTGGAGCATGATAGCATTTTAGAGATCCGCATCCAGTGAGCTATTATTTTGAGCGATGGAGGTTATATGCGATATATGTGTTCTTTTTGTGTTATAGAATATACGTGTGTATATGTGCAAACAAATATATATATATGGGTTTAAGACAATAATTATAGATTATTACGTAATAACTAGTGAAAGTTGTTGAAAAATATATTAATAGATTACAATTGAAAATTATAATTGTTAATTGTATGTGAAAATACATTTGATAAAATACTCATCAACGGGGTAGCATATGGACTTAAAGATATTGGAGACTAGCTAGGTGGGAGAAGATAAGAGGATCTCCAATGGAATAACTAAAAATATGATTCTAATCAAATTTAACATCAGCTAAAAAGAGTTCTACAACGGAATAATCAAACTTTAATTGTTTTATAGCCAATAATCAAATTGGCGCTCACAATAATCAAAAGTAACAATATTTTTCTGATAATGAAAATATTGGGCCCCACACTTTATTAATCAACTGCCTCCCGAGAAACTCTCTTGAAAGGTTATTTCATTTACTTTTTTTTTCCTAAGTCTCTATTTTATGTTTGCTTCAATCTTTGATCCACAGTGATACAAGGTACCAAAAGTTATATAGTAAAGTTTCTCATTTCTTTACGAGTTGAACAAGATCCATATCGAAATATTTTAGATCTCTGCAAATAAAAACTGTGGTTGCCCAACCAAAACATGTCGTCATCGGAATCTGCATTTACCCCCATTTAAATTTGCAGTTACCTTGATTTTGATTATTGCATGAATAAACCATTGGAATGGATGAGGTTGCTAACTTTAGCAGCCCATTAAAAGACTAATCAAAAGTTGATGTGTCACTTTTTGGTTATGACAATTTAATTATTCTACTGGAGATACTCTCTAACTAGGTGGTTAAAATGCAAATGTTAAGTGCGCACTATAGTTGGGAGGTGAGTATTATCTCATGTGAGTGCGAAACCAATTTAAATGTGGAAGAATGTATTGACAATTAATATTCATTTTAATTACTTGCAAAATATTATCAAAAGGTTTTGGGCTCTGATCCGTATCAAAATTATTTTCCAAATCTTTTAGGTGTCCATCCACAGGGACGCCAAGTATGAATATCTATTCCAGGTTATCAGAGCTACAGTAGCTGTAGAGTGTTGTAGGGATTTACTTTAGTCGCTTCTTATTTTTAAAATTCTAGACATGATTAGTCTCTTTACTATTCGAGCATGTTCCCCAGTTTTATTCCATGTTATTTTATTTCATTTATGGAGGTTATTATATGGATGTTATACCGATGGTTTATTCGGTAAATTTTGAAATGTAATAGATTTGAGTTTTCGATCTAGTTATGTGATTATGGAATTCAATTATTTGACTTAATGAGTTTTGATTTTTGAGTATAGTGTTGTTTTGTCACTTTAATAATGTTACAATTGACACATGGCTTAATTAAATAATAGGTGGTTAGTAATTAATTGGTTTTCGACAGTGATTCTAAGAATGAGCGCAATGTGATTCCAGTTTATTTTAGTAGAGGGATGGACACCCGTTATTTTAATAAGCGGGGTGTCACATTGAGCTCCCATCATACCTTGGCGTTACCATGGGGGGGGGGGTTAAACTTTGCTGGAGTGGGATAGCTGATGATTTTTGGGATGAAGAGTGATCCTTCCATGCACCCCATGTCCAATGGGTTCTTAATAATGATCAAATAACCTAGTTTGTTCTTTATCCTATGATTGAAACTTTTCCATGGCCTCCCACTTTCTAGTTGATTACCCTCAGACCCTTATTTCCTTGATTCTCCTTGTGTAGTATTAATTAGAGTGTGATATAGATTCATAGGTCCAACATAAGCCGATTGCCTTGGGTTTGATGTTCCCATACATTCCCCAAGATACTGTCTTTTGTCACACTAACTACAAGAAGCAGATGGTGCATGGCATCCAGGTCTTAGCCTATTTAAGGTTGATGGTTTTGGGAGTCTAATAAAGGCACTTGACCTCTAATGTGATGGTTTCCATTTCCATATTATGAATATTGTCTTTAGTATAAAAGATGTCTTACCCGATTGGTAGGATTGGTCTTGATTTCTTGACTGGGATTCAGCCTTAGACTCTTCCTCTTTTATCGCATGTATTACATCACTTGGATTATTTTCATCATATCCCATTTGAGTTGACAGTATCCTTCCACATTTAAGCATCTATCCTCAATGGCCAAGCCTTCCTTGTAGCGTAGAGTAATTACTCTTAGGGGTTTAGGCTACCCCTGACTGTGGGAGTATGGGTTTTTTCTGTTCCATCCGATGGCCTTCTAACCAAGGTCTAACTAAGAGCCAATTTATGTGATTGCATTTTCTCTAGGTTGGCTATCATCTTTTTAGTGCTTCGGTGAACTCATTTATATGTGATGGTATTGCACTACTTGAGGCATGCATTCTGCCCTGAAGTGGTGGTGGTGGTAGATTTGATGGCATTATCTGATCAATAGATTTATGTCTCAAATAATGAATTTAATCCGAAAAAACTCAATAAGATAGTGAATAACCAACACAAAATCTATTTTTTTGGCTATTGTATTTACCCAGAACCTTAAGATATACCGAATAAATAAAATTAAGGATGGACAATTAGTGATTTTAGGATCAAACCACCAATAATATGATGGTGAAAAGTGATTTCACCCTGAATTGCACTTAAACTAAGATTAAGTTCGTACAATACCCATAAAATAAGTCGAAGATGAAACTGGGGTAAATCCTTAACCCCAACTCTTAACTATAGATCCAGATCTGAGATAGCGCAGATCTGTGCCTATAATTAGGTTATGAGCGAATTCACCCATGAAAAATAACTGACTTAAAATTTGATTCCCACAAACGACATTAATCGAATATGACATAGAAATTCTACAATCCAGATAATAAAAAGAACTCAGTGAGTGCATGGAATTACAACAATTTGGATAATAAGAATAACTCAGTGAGTGATAAAGATAAACATGATCTGGGTGTGATAATAAATAGTTAAATAGTATTAAATAAGATAAGAAAGATAATAACAAATAGGATTTAGAATGATTCGGTCAATTGGCTTACATCCACTTTGGTGCAACTCATTCTTCATTAGTTGAATAGAATTTTACAAGTACTTTCCCTCACTATAGAGTATTTTTGTAGAGCTTCAGTGCATTTTATAATAGAATTACTTAAAGAACAAGTAACACTATGGAAGGTATTTATAGGTGGCTTGGGGTGTAGTGTGCACCCCGAGTCACATGGTGCATGCTGAGTGCCATCCTCCTCGAAGACACTGCCATAAGTCCTTCTAAAAGTTGTTCTAAAGTTGTGAACATTTCCTTCACGTGCAATATAAACTTATGCTCTTATTTGTGCAAGCTTGGTATGACCAAAATACCATTTCTAATGGATTCCATGTGGTTTTAGCAATTTGATGCAATTTAGCCGACCCTATGCGACCAATAATATGAGGTTGTGGGTATGAGGCTGAGGGTATGAGATTGACCCTTTGGGGTTAACCCTGAGGCCAAGGGTTAATAATATTCATATGAAAGAGGTAATATAATTTCTTGGCTCATCACCACTATACAAGCTAAGATCCAAAGCATTGCTTCTAGGGACATTTGGGGAAACATAAATTTTGGACTTGGGGAAAGTAATCCTTTGTTCAGAAGCTTAATAAAACTCATTAAATCATCCAGAATAGTCTCACAATAATAATGATTAGCCCCTAAAAAAGAATTGAATCATCCGAAATTTACTTTTAACTCGGAACCTTTTCAGACTTTGAGGCCTCCCCAATGTTTACTTTTAACTCTCTCATTAATAAGGATCGAAAGGAAGTCCATGCACATAACAAAAAGATATGGGGATAATGGGTCTCCCTCTCTTAACCCTCTACATGGGTGAAAACATCGGAGAGGAGTCCCATTCAAATGGATAGAAGTGGTGGTGCTTGTAATACAAGACATAATGAGTTTAACCCAATTATGGTTCACATTAAAAGAATAAATTACTTTTTTGAGAAATTTCCAACTAATTTTATCATACACATTCTCTAGATAACCTTTTAAAATATACCTCCCCCCCCCCCCCCCCCCCCCCCCTAAATTTCCATTTTCCTCTCGAAGGTGTGGATGATCTCTTGGGTAGTTATGATATTATCCTTAGTTCTCCTACCTAGGAGGAAACTATATTGGAAGGGTCCTACAACTTCATTTAGAATAGGTCTCAATATATTCTTAACTAGTTGATTTTATATTCGAATTTTGAAAATATTTCTTTTAAAAGTTGGGATGACGATGCCGAGTTAATTTCCAATTTGAATCGTTTTTCTAAAATATGTTATAATTTAGAACTATTAATTTCTTTGTAATATTTTTGGGAAAAAACATAGAATTCTTGCGAAATTAAAAGGAATCCAAACTAATAAAGGAATTTTTTTTCTCATAATATGGACCTATTTGTGAAAGACTTTGGATGTGAGTATAACAATATTCTCAAATAGCTCTATGAGTCAACTTGGGTTACGAAAGAGATTATATCCCAAATATTCTAGCAGGCCCTTAAGAAGAGTGCTCTTCGCTAGTTTTTATCGTTGGAAGAATCCTGAATCCGTAATTGGGAAGATGCACTACACCAAAAACAGGAATTTGGCACGGTTTAAAGCCGTGACATACCCAATCTGGCACAGTTTAAAATCGTGCCAGAATCAAGGGTGGTAGATTTTCTGGCACGGTTTAAAACCTTCATAGATTACCTAATTTGGCACACTTTTGAACTGTGCCGGATTTTAACCTAGCATGCTTTTGACACACTTTAAAACCGTGCCAGTTATTGAGTCTGACACGCTTTTGGCACAGTTTTAAACCGTGCCAGATTTTCATTTTTTGGCATGCTTTTGACACAGTTATAAACCGTGCCAGATTTTTCAATTAATAAAAAAAAATTATTATTTGAAAACAAATTTGAAAAATCAACAAATTCCAAATCTGGTAGGATAATATTTATTATTTGCAAAAAAATCAAGAAAATTCATTAATTGTGAATCTCGCACGTTGTTGATAAACTAATGTAAATACAAACTTCAAAATATTACAAGTCTGAATAGTAGATAGACCAACAAAAAATTGGGCAAAATTTTCTCTATTTTTTGGACATTCTAAGACCTGCTATTATAAAACCGGCATAATGTAAAGCCCGCAAAGGCATAAAATATAACAATAAAATTGCAAAAGCTCGCACGGCCATAAAAGTTAACAATAAAAGTTCAAAAGTTCGCACGACCATAACACATAAAAATTAGAATCCTGAATATTAACGATATTAAATAAATAATTCCCTTGTAAACCATTGAAGTCTTCGTGTATTCCATGTGGATAAAAGCTAACGATAAAATGTTATCCTGCAAAAAAATGGGATACGAAAAAGATATGATATCAGTAACCAAGTAATCTTAAAAAAACCGTATCCAAGTTGAAAAATTGCATATACGAATTACATTGATCACGTGCGAGATGTTCGTGCCTCTTACGAGGTTGGTTTGGGCTTTCACCCTCTAACGACGTGTTTGTAAGACCAATCTAGATATTTTCAAACTATTGTAATACTCTCAAATTGGGAGTTCCATGACTATGCGGTCAGTTCCTACGAGTTACATTGGTCCCGTGCGAGGTGTTCGTGCCTCTTACGAGGCCGTTTGGGGATTGGTTTGATATTTCACCCTTTCACGACATGTTTTTAAACCTAATCTGGATATTTTCAAATTATTGATATATTATCAAATCGGGAGTCCCGTGACTACATGATCAGTTCCTACGAGTTACATTGGTTTCATCCGAGGTGTTCTTGCCTTTTACAAGACCGTTTGGGGGTTGGTTTGGGTTTTCACTACCTAATGGCATAGTGTTTAAGCCCAAGTCTAGATATTTTTGTATTATCGTCTTATTCTCAAACCGTGAGTCCCGTGAATACTCTGTCAGTTCCTACAAGTTACATTAGCCCCGTGCGATGTGTTCATGTCTTTTACAGGGCCGTTTGGGGGTTGGCTTAGGTTTTCACTACCTAATGTCATGTTTTTAAGCCTAACCTAGATATTTTCAAATTATCATCATATTCTCAAATCGGAAGTCCCGTGACTACGCGCTTAGTTCCTATGAGTTACATTGGTCCCGTGCGAGGTGTGTGTGTCTCTTACGAGGCCGTTTGGGGATTGGCTTGTGATTTCACCCCCTAAGCCTAATCTAGATATTTTTAAATTATCGACATATAATCAAACCGGGAGTCCCATGACTAAACGGTCAGTTCCTACGAGTTACATTGGTCCCGTACGAGGTAGTCTTGCCTTTTACAGGGCCATTTGAGAGTTGGTTTGGGTTTTCACTACGTAACGACATGTTTTTAAGCCCAAGTCTAGATATTTTTAAATTATCGTCGTATTCTCAAATCGGGAGTCCCGTGAATACTCTGTCAGTTCCTATGAGTTACATTGATTTCGTGCGAGGTGTTAATTCCTTTTATGGGGCCCTTTGGGGATTGGTTTGGGTTTTCACTACCTAATGGCATGTTTTTAAGTCAAAGTCTACAGAAGGCAAACATAGATTAACGAACTAAGATTTAAGCATGGGGGTTAGAATATTTGGTGATTTCTTTTTTACTTTCACCCTCACTTTTATTAAACTTTCGTCTTACACCCTCACTTATATAATAATTTGAGATACACTCACAAACGCATCGCTAAAGCTCACATAACGTTATAAAAGGCCCTTAAAGTGACACTTAAATATATTTATCAATGCTTTGTGGAATATATTTCAAACTTACAAATAAGTGGGGTTATAATAAATAAAAACTTAGGGTGAAAGTTAATATGGCCCTACAATCATTAAATGAATACGCAAGTAGCGATGAGGGTAAGCACTTCCAGACAAAGTTGAAAGATTTTAACAGGATTTGATAATAGAAAAAAAAATTGGAATTCCCGCGGAAAATTTTAGAATTCCAAATTTTGGATTGTTTGGTCTTGAATTACTCAAACAACATACCTGCACCATTTCACTGATGAATTTCAAACCACCATATCCAATAAGCAAACCCGCAAGCAGATAACCAACAATAACCTACAAAAAATAGCAATAAGGAAACAATGATCTACAATTTTAAACTTACAAATTCCATAAAATAATTCTCACTGAATATAAATGAAGATCAAGCTAAGAATAACTATGGAGTGTAGAAGATGTTAAAAAATGCAGCCACGTCTAAAGATACAAACCAGTTGTCCCAGGCTGGAAAATTTGATTCCACCAATGGCAGCATAAACTATAACCACCACCAAGTCTAAAATAAGCCTAGAGAAATGCAAAATGGTAACCCCATGAGTCACCTATATACCAAATAAAATTGACAACACAGTAAGCATGAAACATAAAGATATTGAACTTCAATCTACTTGGAGTACTTAGAGAATTTGAAGTGTACTTATTTAAGAAACTTCAGTGGAGATGTTTTATATATGTACACACCACTAACTAAAAATTTAATCTAATAGATTCTGATTAAATGAAGTTTGACAGTCCAAATAAACTCAGCAAAGTTAGTATCATAAATGGTATACATATGTACCCTAAGAAATATTAAACCAAAAGACGTGATAAATGACATAAAAACAACAATGAACATCACAAATATACTACCTATCGAAATAGGTCATATCTCATATGAAAATCACACTGAACACACACAATACCCTTAGCACTAGACAATAATGGTTCCATTATGTTTGTGTTATATGTGAAGAAACATACTAAAAAGTGTATATCCTAGTAGATATACATACTACAAAAGAAACACATTATTACTCGATTAAAGATAACCAAGGTTCTAAAAGGCGCGAGGCGTGGTCGAGGCGTAGAGGTCAAGCCTCAAGCCTTAGGAGCCTAGGCGCGCCTAGGCGGAGCCTAGGCGTAAAAAGGCGTTTTTCCTTTTTTTATTATTTTAATTATTCTAAGGCTAGTAATATAATAAAATAATACATACCTTGAATTTTGAAAATATATTCATATGTTTGGTAGCCATCTTTCTCATATTCATGCTCCATAACCAATATTTGTTAACTAATCCTTCGTTTTTTTTAAAAAAAGTGTGCCTTAAGCCTTTTACCAAGAATAAGGCGTAATAAGGCGTGGGCGATGCGTTTCTCCCAAGCCTCAAGCCTAGGCGGGCCTAGGCAGAGCCTAGGCGGGCCTTTTAGAACACTGAAGATAACAGATCATTTCAACAAAACAGAGAAAATATGAGATACGATATGTGAGATAAACCAATACAAAAGAAAGAACGGAAAATTTTACTGCAAAGATTATGAGAGAAAGAGTTAATGATTGATGGTATAAGTTCACATAATCTTAAAAAAATTGTTTACGCGCTGTATTATCAGATGTGCATTGAAGTATCATCAATACAGACACTCATCCCTCTGTAGTATGATGGTAAAATAAATTGCATCCAGTTGTTATATTGCAAAGTTGTTATATTGCAAACAATCCACTGAACTTTTATGTTTACTGCAATTAATCCCCTGAATTATTAATCCACTTCAGTTAGACCTTATTCTAAAAAATCACAATTATGTAAAGCAAGATTATCGAATCTATGGCAATAGAGAAACGGCTTTTGTCTTTTCTAATCAATCCTATAAACCATACACATATCATAAATACTAAATTCAGATCAATAAACTAAAAAATGAAAGTTAAATGGATTCTCAATCAAAACCAATATAGAAATAATCAAATATACCTTTCCCTAGTTCAATAATTGAGGAAAATAACTTATCCAAATCCCTCACATCCTTGCATAAACTAGTAGAAACAGAAGAATTCGGAGAGGGATTTGAAATTCTCACAATTCCATAAGTCCATTCTTACAACCGAGAGGATCTGTATAACAATCCAAAACCAAAAACTTGTGACATGATTTTTTTTATCCTAAAAAGAATTAACTTAAATATCATTCATATAAATGGAAGATCGCAATTATCTAATCGATGAATAAATTATCAAGCGTTAACCCATCAATATTTGGCTATAAACTCCATTATACATGTACGTGATTCAAAATGAAAACAATCATATCCCTACATGTTACACTACTCTCAATAAGATGAATGAACCAATCATATTTATATAGTATATTAAACCATGAGATAAAATATCTATAAACCTGCCATGGTTTTCATCAAACTAACAAAGGTATTAACCAAACCGTGTCAATGAAAATCGAATAAATAAATTTGAAATAAGATATACAATGCGATCATTTATCTTGAACATAAAGAAGTTTAGTCTGCTCCATATCATCCCTATCCAAGCAGAGAAAGACTTACAAAGAACCAAGAAAATAATTCAGAATCAAGGAGAAATCGAATGAAGTTGTTCAAGAAAAGAAGGTTGTACAAGCAGTCAATAGAGAAATTTCACGCACAGTGCATTTAGAGAAGCAACAAAAGAATGATTCCAAAGTGACTTATATGCAAACTACTAATCCTAAAAAAAGCTTGGGAGAAAGATCTGATAAGAATCTGTGGTAAAAAGAACAGTGTTTTTCAAAGTATATTCAGCAACAGCAATGTACAAATGAAGATGACTTTGAAGAAGGGGAATGGTTTGAATCATAAGATGAATTGGATATCGAGAAACTTCTCAATTCCAAAAAATAATTCTCAGAAGATACAGAGAAATACTTCAGTTCAAACAAAGTGTAAAAACTAGAAGAGAAAATTAATAGAAGAAAGAAGGGGTATCATTCAGATATAAGTACAGTTGCTTTTCAGAAAGATGTTGTATGGGAGGATCTCATTTTGTTCTCTAAGATGCTATCTGATAAAATTGCAACTTATAATAAATAAAAAGAAGTTACCAATAAGAAAATTCCTATGACTCCTATTCACATTATATAGGGAAAGATATTAAAACTTTAAAAAATCGAATCAGGAAGATTTCAATGACCAAAAAGAGATTTACCAAATCAGCTAATAAGGGAATCAAGAAAGTTTATGCTTATAAGTCTAAATGATCAAGTCCCTTATATGGAATTCAAGAGGAGTGGGGAATAAGTCTACAAAAAGAAGGTTAAAAAAGCTTTGTAAGTCTCATAATTTATCTTTCTTGGCTATTCTTGAGCCTATGATAGATTGTATTAAAATTAAAGATTTGAGAAGAGTATTATAATTTGAGGCATGCTGTCATTATAGAGTGAATAAGATATGGTGTTTTTGGAGGCATGGGGTTTCTTGTGAGGTGTTAGATGATGGTGTTCAAAACTTGCTAATTATCTTAGCTCATCCTTAGTTTCAAGTGGAGTTAGGTATCAATGTTGTCTATGCTAAGTGCAATAGACATGGCATAAGGGAATTATGGGATGCTATAAAATTTAGTTCTTCTTGTTTCTTTAATAAACCTCTAATTGTGATTGGTGACTTCAACATTGTTGCTTCGAGTGATGAACGAGTTTGTGGCAGAAATATATATGTGAGAGGACCTGCTGAGTTTAATGAATGTATTTCTAGTTGTTCTCTTCAAGACATGGGATTCATTGGATCAAAATTTACTTGGTCAAAAGAAGTTAATGGATCTATCATATTTGAAAGATTAGATAGAGGTCTTATAAACTCTCATTGGACTGAAACCTTCCCAAACTTTGTGATCAAACATTTAAATAGGAATTGTTAGATCATAAACCTTTACTTATTTCTATTCCTTAATCTGAAGAAATAGTAATAAAACCATTTAAATTCGTTAATGTGTGGGGTCTCCATGAAGATTTTAGACAAATTGTAAAATTGTCTTGGAAGAAGTCTGCTTCTGGTAGAAAAATGGATGTTTTTGCTTACAAATTGAAGAAATTTAAGAGCAAATTAATGATCTGGAGTAAAGAGGAATTCAAAGACCTATTTGCAGAGATTATTCAGAGGAATTCAAAAGTTACAAAACCTTCCTGTTGCAATGATTTATACCAATCAGTCTTTGTAACTAGCTATACGGTTATCACTAAACTTCTAAACTCTAGACTAAGTCCATTTCTCCCCTCTATTATATCCAATAATCAATTTGAATTTGTTCAGGGTAGAAATATTGAAGAAAACATATTTAATTAAATAATAACAAACAACATTCCGATTTGCTAGTGAAAAAAAAGAAAATTTTGGGAAATTAATTGAGACACGTGTGAGATGGGAGAGGGTGAAAAAAATTACCCGTTAATGAAATAACCTAAAAGAATTCCGTTCTGGAATCCATCCCCACCATTATGAATTGAACTTCGGCCATATGTCGGTGGTTTGCAGTGGCAAACCATTATCTGGTAAACATGAGACAAACACATTCAAGACACAAGTAATTCCTAATAATAAGAGGGGTCTATGGTAAGAAAGGTTACCCCTAAATAACAGGAGGGTCTTAGTATAAAACAAAGAAACACTAAACACACAGTAACAAAGAGCATTTAGAGAAAAAAATATCATACAATTAAATCATATATTGCAGGAAAAAATTGAATCGCAATGTAATATAAGAGTTGTGTGTGCACGTCCTGTATTCCGCTATCTACATCATCATTTAAGGCAAGAAATCATACAAATATTAAAAATTATAGATCTTTTGGAAACACATTGCATTTTTCTTACCTAAATGTATAACATTCTGATGAAAGTGAAGGAATAGATATGAATCTGACTACGACATATAAATCAAGGTGTTTATAGCTAAGAACCATTGAATCTCAACACTAAAATATGAAACTAACTAAATACATAAAAATAATGTTATTTTAAATGAGACAACCATTTTTTTAAGCACAAACAACCAGATCTAATAAAAAAACATACAACAGACCTGCATATTACATTTGATGAGATCGAGAGTAGTGTTGATCACATGATTAACACTACAACTCAATATTACACTAGCAGTACACGCAACGTAAAACTGAGGCGAGTACATAGCAACCTTAGACTCGCTGGGTGCCTCAATAACAAAGCTCTTAATTTTAGTCTCATTCAATTCAAGTAAAGGTTTTAAACTAGAAGAATAAGACCAAAAATGATTCATATTTTTGTTTTAGTAATAAATTTTGGCACATTTTTGTCACGCTTTTAAACTATGTAAGATTCTGGCACCATTTAAAATCGTGTTAGATTGATAATAAATTAGTAATAAATTTATTACCAAAAATGCTAGCATCATTAACCAATGAACCTAAGGAGAGAGAGATGGGGATTTGGTAAAGAGAGAGATAGGGATTTGGTAGAGAAAGAGAGGGGAGAAGTGTTCTGCCTCCAAAATGAAAATTGAAATTAGTTTTAGTAATAAATTTTGGCACATTTTTGTCACGCTTTTAAACTGTGTAAGATTCTGGCACCATTTAAAATCGTGTTAGATTGATAATAAACCGTGTCAGAATCAGGCACAGTTCAAAACTGTGCCAGATTCTCCTTGTTCAAGCATGCCAAATTAGCATTTTTGGTGTAGTGATGTTTCCAGAGAGTTTATGGATCAAAACAAATACAATGAGGAGTTGGAGGTTATGTGACAAGACCATGAGCTACTCAAGTAAGGACCTGAGGAGTGTGTTAGCAGTTTTATAATCGGGTGGAGAGAGAAAGATTCTACCATGACTAATTGCCCTTTTGAAGAAGAAAAAGTCATCATTGGGAAGAAAATAATTATGCCATGTATCTGGAATACTATGGGTAGTCAATATTACCCCCACTTCAGAGCCCTTCTGGGGTTTAGGATTAAAATTAAAGAAAATGTCACCAATTAGAAAACATAATCAGAAAGGAAAAATCCAACTGAATAGTTCACCCCTCAAAAGTACGATAAACCCTCCATTACTGCCATTAATAACATATCCTCTCAACCAGGCGCTTCATGGGTAATAAAAGCCCACCCTGCTATCACCAAAAATGAGTATAATGAACTCCATGCTCCTCCCTCCAATGTATATCAAGCCCTCCTATCTCGTAGTCTCACTAAACCTTCTAACCCTAATCCACTTATCGATCCCAGGTACTACAAGAATGATGCCCATTGTGATTTCTACCATATTGCTGGACATATAGCTGATAAATGTCACCACCACCTAAAGAATTTTGTGAAAAAACTCATCAACAAGGGCATCATTGCTCCTCCAGTCAAATCGAAATCAAACACCAATAATGTAAGGACATAAATTCCAGTGTCTATAGTTTACATAGAATATGTTGTATACCGCTACAACCTTCGAGGGAAGCTCAAGTTCATACATTCATGAAGACGGATTCAAATTTCAAGTATCTTCTACACATGCGCGATATAAGGTCCAATTTCATATAGAACGTGTTTAAGTTTCATAATTGCTTTACATTAGTATTGGGATACTTTCGAAACTATTTTAAAACAAAATGAGGCATTTTTTCTAAGTCAAACTAATTTTTTTAGACCTGTAGGCGAGCTTTTTAAAATAATATTTTCTTCTCCTGTCGTTCAAACGATAGATTTTAACAAGCAATGTCATTTGAAGGGTCAGTTCTTATTCTCTTCAAACGAACCCGTGCTGTTTTGTTTTTTAAAGGTCGTTTGTAAACAACATAGACATGTCATTTGAATGACTTCTAACGACATGCACCGCCCCAAGATTTTTAATCATCAATAAATACATGTTCTGAAGACCTTTTTCATTAAGACTTTTGATACATGAAAAGTTCTTTTTGGCAGAACTTGAAGTCTTCAATTTTTAGGTGAGAAACCTAGTTTTGATTAACCAAATCATCCGAATTCTTTTGTGAATGTTTTATGGAACCCAAATCACTTCTTGTTGAAGTTTGTTCTTGTGGAGTGCCATCTCTACTACTGGATTGGTCGCTCTCGAGGGAGTTTCTTGCTGACGATTGAGTTCACTTGGGAAGACTCGAGGGTGTTCATTTCTGGAGACAGAACTGTGGTTTTTGTGGGTTATTGTGGGTGTCCACTGTTGGTTTCGAGGTTGGAGCCTATGTGAGTTTATTGTGGTAAATTCATTACAGATTTCTATAAGTGTATTATACGTTGCAATTTGCAAACATATATAGAAATAAAGGTTTTGCCCTTTCGGGGGATTTTTCCTGAAATTAGTGTCTCCAGAAATTTGTGATTATTTTTTATGGCATGATTAATTTATTCACCTAGATGCATGTTTCAGGGTTTAATTAATTTGGATCAAATATTGACTCTAATTAAATAAGTTTAAAGCTTGGAAGTTTGCAAACTAAATTGATAATTGATATCGCAACATTCTCAAATTGGTATCAGAGCAGGTTACTCTAATTTATTGAGTGATTCTTTTTCCGCAAATTTTTGTGATATCGATTTTTTTTTTTAAAATCTGATTTTGAAAAATCTTGCAATTTTTCTGATGGAGAACTTATATAAACGGCTTCCCGTATTTGATGGCACAAAATTTTCCCATTGGAAAGCCCGAATGAAATATAATTTAAAAGAAATTGATGAACATGTTTGGACTGTTTGTGAAAGAGGATGGACTTCTCCCACTGTCATCGTCAATAATGTTATCAATCTCAAAATTGTGTCAGACTGGACTAAGGAACTGTTTTAATGGAGTACCAATAATTCCCGTGTCCTTAGTGCTATTTTTGGAGCCATCACCCCTGACGAGTTTTGACGTATTATGATGCGCACCAAGTCTATCCTCCAACTGACAGATGGGGGTACTAACGCATTTAAGGTGTCTAAGTTATAAAATTTGACCACCCAGTTTGAGACTATTACCAGATCTAAGTCCGAATGTTTTGACGAATTTTATGCTAGGTTATCAGACATTGTTAGCACGCGTTTTAATTTGAGTGAGAAAATTGATGAGACGAGGGTTGTCAAAAAGATTTTGAGGTCACTACCATCCTGTTTTATTCCTAAGGTCACTATTTTAAACTCTTTGGGGATATTATATACAATTAGGATAGAAGAACTTATAGAAGATATTCAAACTTATGAGATCGACATATTTTCCAAAACTGTTAAGCCTAAGGATAGAGGAATTGCACTTAAGGAACGGTCTAGGAAGAAAGAGAGAGAGTGTGATTCCGCATCTGAGGGAGAGTTTACTATTAATAATGTGTCCATGTTTGCTAAAAATTCTAAAAAGTTTATTTTCTAAAGAAAATTATTCCAATAAAAAGATGTTTCAGATAAATAAAAACAAAGAGGAGGCCAATGAGAGAAGTAAGAAAGAGAAAGAGGAAGATGATTGATGTTTTAAGGGTGAGGAAAAAGGGCACAAAGTGTTTGAATGTTCCACTATGCTTAAGAGAAAGGGAAAGAAAGTTTCTATGCCAACCACTCTTAGCGATAATGACGAATAGGTGAATGATTTCGGGGACGAGTCCTCACATATTATGTGTGTCGCCTTTATGGTAAGTCATGTGAGCACACCTAGTTTGTCTCATGACGATGAGGACACTTATGTACATGAGAGCCCTGATGATGATTTGAGTGTTTCTAGTGAATGTGAGAGTGAGGTTAAAAGTGAGGGTGAAAGCGATCTTCAAAAAGCATTTAGGGATTTGTACCCCGAGACCTTAAAGAAGAAGAAGTTGAATAAGGAGTTAGGTCTTTAGATGTTAGATTTGTAGAGATGTATAGATGTTTTGAGGGGATTTGAGGCATCGACGAGTTAAGTCAAGAAGGTGAAGGTTTCTTTAACTGAGCAGTTGATTGTCGTAGGTCGAGAAAATTCGTGAACTTGAAGCATGTGTGTCACAATTAGAGAGAAATATCGAACATGCCCGGGAGGTCAAGGTTACAATAGAGGATACATTTAAGAAGGTAGGAAAGATTCTCCTCGATCCCTCTTTGGGTAATGTTGAGAGATTAGGAATAGGCCGTGACGGTGTGTCAGCTTCCCATGTAGCACCCGAGACTGTTCCCAATTTTATGATAGATCCATATAGCTCTCAACCCAACCCACCTAGGCATCTGTCACCCGATAGGAAAGTGCGTCCTAGACTTTTGTGAGAGGTGTTCATGGTCCTATGTATGTTTGCTCCCATTGTAAGAAGAGAGGACACCTTAGGAATTATGTTTTAAGTTGGGTAGTGTGTCACATATATTTTTTCCACGTGTTCCCACACACGCATCCACACATAATACTTTGCATGATCATGCGTATCACATGAGAGAGTTTGCACATATTCGAGTGCAGGTTAAGTTTTTAGTCAAAACTTTACATGATTTGATGGATGTTTTTCATAAGATGTCACCACCTTTGAAAAACTCCTCCGCACTTAATGGTTGAGGTTTAGACTTGTTTGCTAGCATAAGATGATTTTCATGATGATATTTTATGCCTATTGCTAGTGTGTACCACTTTTGTACTTATATTTTCCATTTTTATATATTTTTCAAAAAAAACAAAAAGATTTTTGTTTTTAATTTTTTTAAAATTAAAAACGATTTTCTGTTTTTTGAGAAAAATTGAAAAAGTCAAAAAGATTTTATTTTGATAAATTTTTTGGAAAAAGACAAAAATATTTTTGTATTTTGTTTTACATCGTTTATGGATGGACATTTAGGATGACCAAGTCACAACATCATTCCATATCCATGTGATTATTTGATAGTGTTTTGAGACGATACAACATTTCATCCTGTGCTTTATAATGTTTGGAGTCATTAAGATGAAATTTGAGATTACTTTCTCCATATTTGACTCATGATTTCCTTTAATGCACACTTGCATGGATTTATGTGATTATTATGCTTGTCTATTACGTGTTGGTCGAAGTGTTTTCATCTCAATCTTGTCTTTAAAACACACCATATGAAATAAAACTTGACAATGAAAGTAGTGCATGTAAGAACCGTTGCCCATAAGGAATTAGTTTAATTTGAAAAAGTGATGAGTGAACACGGGGAAGGGCTACGAAAGGTACACATGTCCTTTGCAATTAAGCCAC
The DNA here is from genome assembly GCA_949130495.1 of Sambucus nigra. Taxonomy (NCBI): domain Eukaryota; kingdom Viridiplantae; phylum Streptophyta; class Magnoliopsida; order Dipsacales; family Adoxaceae; genus Sambucus; species Sambucus nigra. Next base: position 171,061,120 of record OX422214.1, on the reverse strand, counting down.
CATTTAAATCGGACCTAAAAAGTGTGGCATTGTGAAAAGTAGCCAAGGTCCAAAGAGTGCAAAAAAAATGTGGCATTGAAGAAAGTATCGAAGTCCAAATTAGTTTAGTTTGATATGATCATTCAAAAGAAAAGGATTGAATATAAAAATATGGTCATTATATTATATTTGAGGGGGTTTGGTTGGAAATATATCAGTGGGTTTGCACGTCCTAACAAAGTCTTGAAAAAGAACTACTATTTTAGACGTTATTGGTGTGAAAATAATTTTAGACTTTGATTTGTTGATTTGATTGAGTCGATGTCATTTGAATTCAACAATTTTTACACCTAAGGATGATCGTGAAGTTCATTCGTTAGGAGTATACATATTCATCGTGCACATTTGTTATGGCTATTTGAGTTGATTTACCTATTGAATATGTTCACACCCATTCATTCTGTTTCCACGATTTGATTATCTTAGTGTAAATTCATGGTGTGTGTTGTTTTTATAAATTCTCTTTGCTTGAAAATCAAAAAGAGCTTGTGGATATTTTTGAGTTTATCCGTGCATGATTGTAGTTGATTTATTCTTGATGATTTTCTTGATTGTTACACTCTGTGTTTATTTTTGTGTTTATTCTTTTCCTTGTCTATTTCAGACAAATAAAAAGTGTAAGAACGGATTATGAATTATGGGGGAGTGCAAGTTTGAATTATGAAGGAGATTTGAGATTTATTTTCTTTGCTTTGCTCTATGTTTTTCTCATTTCAAACTTGATACGTCACGAAGGTATTTGCTTTCTTTATTATGTGTGGGACTTTGATGATCATTTGGAAAGCACACAAAAGAAGCACAAGGAAGGTAAAAAGATGTGATTTGAAGAAATTTCAAAGTTGAAGATTTTTGAAGAATTTGAAGACTTGCTTTTTTGGTACCTTTTCGCTTTGGGGTTGCATGGGAGTGTATTAGATTTGTACAGGCATTTTGATTGATAATTCAGATATTTTTATTTTGTAACGGCATAGACATATGGGGAGATTTATAAGGACATAATTTCTATTGTCCGTAGTTTACATAGAATATGTCATATACTTCTACAATCATCGAGGGAAGCTCAAGTTCATACATTCATGAAGACGGATACGAATTTCAAGTATCTTTAACACATGAGTGACATGAGGTATAATTTCATATAGAATGTGTTTAAGTTTTGTAATTGCTTCACATTAGTATTGGGATACTTTTCGAAACTGTTTTGAAATAAAATGAGGCATTTTTCTAAGTCAAAATAATTTTTCAAGACTTGTAGGCGAGCTTTTTAAAATAATATTTTCTCGCTCCTGTCGTTCAAACGACAACTTCTAACGACATGCAATGTCGTTTAAAGGGTTGTTCGAAGGTCGTTTCCTATTTGTTTCAAATGAACCCGTACTGCTTTGGTTTTTAAAGGTCGTTAGTAACGACATGAAATGTCATTCAAACGATATAGACATGTCGCTCAAATGACTTCTAATGATATGCACCACCTCAAGATGATCAGCTATAAATACATATTCTTGAAGACCTTTTTCATTAAGACTTTTAATATATGAAAATGACTTTTTGGCAGAACTTGAAGTCTTCAATTTTAGGTGAAAAACCTAGTTTTGATTCACCAAATCATCCCAATTCTTTTGTGAATGTTTTATGAACCCAAATCACTTATTGTTGAAGTTTGTTTGTTCTTGTGGAGTGCCATCTCTACTTCTGGATTGGTAGCTCTTAAGGGAGTTTCTTGCTGATGATTGCGATCACTTGGTAGGACTCGGGGGTGTTCCTTGCTGGAGATAGAGTTGCGGTGTTTGTGGGAGTCCATTATCGATTTCGAGGTGAGTTTGCTGTGATAAATTCATTGCAGATTTCTGTAAGTGCATTGTATATTGCGATTTGCAAACATTTATAGAAATAAAGGTTTTTCCCTTTCGGGGGATTTAACCTGAAAATAGTGTGTCCAATAATTTGTGATTGTTTTTTATGGCATAATTAATTCATTCATCTAGATCCATGTTTTAGGGTTTAATTAATTTAGATCAAAGATTGACTCTAATTAAATAAGTTTAAATCTTGGAAATTTACGAATTAAATTGATAATCGATATCCCAATATTCTCAAATAAAAACTTTTACCCATGTATGAAGTCAACGTGAATTCCATCCTTAGTGATGAAGATCCTAATTTTGACCCTTCAACTAGGATTAAGGCCATCAACAATCTCACATTATCCACCAGCCTAGAAAAATCCCTGGTTGCTCTCCAATTTGTCCAACGTTCCTACAACATCCCCAAAATTATCAAGATCAAGCACTATCCTTGATAATTAGAGCTTGCATCACATTCCCATATCATAAATATAGAGTATGAATTTGATCACTGTCCTCGCACAATTAAGAAACATTGGAATGAAACACCCATCAGAACCAACCCTTGAAGAAGGAGACTGTGCAAGAATCAATGATGTCTATATGGAAGTCCGAAAGTAGGCCCAAAAATCCCATGATTGGTGTGTACCTCCAGAAAAATCCATCCTATATGACATTGTCCAGACCATGATAGATTAAAGCATAAAAAGAACAAGGATTTGTGAAGCTCCTGATTTATTAATGACCTTGAAGTTGAAAGAATACTTCGTGCTTTCCCAGATTTTTTTTATAGTATGGGAAGATTTGTATGATGAAGCAGTTGAAGTTGTTAAATGCATCCATTTCTCTTAGAACAACTAGATAATCCCCATGGTATGGGTAAATGACTTCGATCCTTCAAACGATTTAAATAGTAAACCTGATGTAGAAACTCTCAGTAAATTTTCCTCCATTTATAGGGTGATCTCTATTGGAGAGATCCTACATAATATCAACAATGTTTCTGGTGCTCCTAAAATTGATGAAAAAACTTGTTTCCTCTTTTTCCCCTGTTAGTGATCCACATGACTTGGTCAGGATAGTATTACAGAGATCGATTACTCCCATCAGAAAGTGCACCCATGGATAAAAAGAAGAAAGTTACTGAAGAAATCCCGATGCTCGAGATGACAATCGAGGATAGGAAGTTCCTCAAACATAAAAAATAAGACTCAACCCAATATGACCTTATAGAGAATCTTTATATCTTCCCAAATCTACGGTAATTCTCTTATCAAACTGCTCACTCAAGCTATGGTTCTTGCCTTTACCTCCACTAATAAGATAATTCATATAGTTAGAACTTTGACTACTATGAGGCTCCTCTATTTTGTTAGCGAGGATATTCCCAAGATCGGTCCTAACCATAACTATGATCTCAACATCTGTATAGAAGTCTTGCAGAAAATGGTTTTGTTGATACTTGTGAATAACGATTTTTCCTTAAATGCATGCCCACTTTGAACGCTTTGATATATGGGGCTTCAAAGTCAAAGATCGTACCCCTACATATGCTATTATGTGTGTTTACGATAATACCCAATGAGAAGTTATAGGGTTGATAAAACTCACGTTAGGGGATGATTCAATATGCCCCATGGGAATGTCAACATGATCCAAATGTTCAAGAATATGCATTTCATGCTCGAGATGAGGTTGGGAAGCAGATAACACGGAATTCTTGAGCCAATTGTTCAAAAGAAAATTTATCCATAATATGTCTTTTGATATCGACCATCTCGAGATGAACTTATTGCTCTTTTCTAGTTATACAAAAGAGGGTATTGAAGAGGAAATAAGTTATTTATGGAGACTCTCTGAATGAATATTTTATCAAAGAGGGTGAATATTTCTCAACTGCGGCTTTCTGGGGACGTGGTATGGAGTGGTTGAAAAGAAGTTGAAGCATGGATTTGGAATCTTCTTCGAAGATAAATTCACTTGAATCAAGGTATCTAAGAATCAAGTAAAGCCATTGTAAGAGGGTAGTCCCCTTGAAGCCTGGGATTACAATAATACCAGTAGAGGCGTAACCCCTATAGGTATGGTAATAAATGATAACCCAAGTACTCTTTAACAAAGACAAAGGAACGCATAATATTGTATATAATTAACACTCAGATTGAACTCACAAATCTCTCGTGTATAACTCAAATAATAATAAAGGAAACTCAGAGGCAACTCATTCAAAGGGAGAGAGAAATAAGTACCCTAGATACACATTGGCAGGCAACTAACACACCACCAACCTCTGATATATCTCTGATTAGCTATTAAATTCTTCACAATAAATGACAATGCTGAGTGAGAAAACTCTCTTTGGTTTGTAATAACTTCTCTTGAATTATCTTTCACTCTCTAGCAATAACTCTCTAGAAAGAACTTTCTCTCTCTATTAATAACTCTATAGAAAGAACTTTCTCTCTATAGTAATAACTCTCTAGAAAGAACTCTCTTTCTCAGAAGTGTTTGAGGCCAATAAATATCCCCACACCCCTCTCGAGATGTCTCAATCTTCATTAATGTGAAAGACCTCCATTCCACACTTTAAGTCTCAAGCATTAAATGCCTGATGGATTAGCACACCTTACGTCATAATCATTAAATGCCAGGACATGCCTTTTGCCTATACACTGTGCGTTAGAGGACTATCACAACAGAGGTGGCTTACCAAACCGTCTGACAACACCAATACCACAATGGTTTACTCATGTTTGGATTGGACAATGGGCAGGTGGCTAGTGATGCCACCTTAAGTAGATGTGATATTTGGTAGAGGGATGTTTGGCTCAAAGCTCACTATATGATGAAACTTATGGTTACTCAGCACAAGCCCCCATAGTGAAAGATCTAAGATGGTTAAGACAAGACTTAACGCTGATTCACTTCTCAATCCTCCATACTAAGTCCCTCTAAAGTTCCCACGACAAGGTCATTCGATAGATAATATGAGCTCTCCCAAGTCCTGCCAGGCTGGTCTCTCGCGAGTATCTTTGACCTCACACTCAATATTACAATCGTTACTGCATTACAATAAATGTAATTAAAAAGATGCAATCTGACTAAGTTAGAACGGAAGATAAAGAAGAGCTCTCTCGGTAAGTTTCCTCACTGAGCTGCATCACTGAGTTGCCTCACTGTCTTCATGCTTCTTCCTTCTCTTGAGTCTCTTATATTGATTAGGGAAGCTTTCTTTAATTCAGAGATTACCTTCAAGCCCCCTACAACCATTAACCATCAAGTCAAAATTATCCCCAGTACCTCTTTAACCTATTGTATCACTGTTCGGTCTTACAACATGAGGACTTGCCTTAATTGGGAATTTTAGCTTTAAATATATTTTCAAATTTTTGGCATAAAAAATCATTACTTATTTTGAAAGAAACCTTCTTTCTCTCCCAGGTGTCACCTCATTAATGACATGAGATTGTCTTTTCAACTATCAGGGCACTCTTCGAAGTGTCATATGTCCATTTATAATCATTTTGACGGTGAAACACATGCTTCTGTGGGAAACTCAATCGCCCACTTGATTTCCAAGCCTCTAATACCTCAACACTTATCGTTATTCTCTTTCACGATTTTATTTCCTATCATCGTCCCTAGAGCTTTAGAGAGAGAAAGAAAAATATTTTCTTCTTCCATTATTGATCAAACGTTCACCTTATTCTTCTTCTCTTTGTTATATTTACTCACTGTTACTCCCTTATTTCCAGTCTACTCTTTCTTATTACCACTCCTACTTTGCCTTAAACTATATTGGCTTCTTCCTCAGACATCCCCGCTGTTGTAATTGCTCCCACCACCACTGCCTCGCCAGCCAATACTATTACTCCTGCTCCTGCTTCGGATGCCACCGCCCTAATGGAAGCTCATTAAGAGCAACTTCGATTTTATCACCGTTCTCCCATTTTTTCAAGGACGACGAATACTTAGCCATGTGCAAAACCATCATTTTCAATGCCAAGTATGAGTCCTTAACACTTGGTGATGAAGATGATGACATTGTTGCTTGGGGTTTCTTCCCCCTCATAGGGGAATTTGCATTTTTTTCCTTAATCAAGGTGACTTCCCTTGTTCCCAGATAGACTTCGAAGGGCCAGGAGGCTCCTCAACCCATTTTGCTGTCCGAAACAAGTATATGTAGACAACTTATGCTGATGCCCTAATAATGGTTGGTCTCCATCGGGCTACATGGTTTGGTGAGTTTACCATGTCCAAATACAATGATACACTTCAAGTACTCGTATATCACTGGAACGTTACAATTCACACCTTCATGGCTACATGGGGTAGTTTACCATTACACTAGAAGATGTCTGTGAACTGCTTGGGCTTGAGCCCACTGGTACCTCGACTTACTCTGACGAGGATTTAGACACTAAAGAGACTGTTGCTAGGGCAATGTTGGATCAGATATACCAAAGTTGTACGAGATATTTTAATAAAGCTGCGTTCTCCACTCTCCTTAATTGTTTTTTTAAGATGGTTCCTCTAGTTTTGGCAAAGGCAAAGGTACACCTTTAGAGTTACCAACTTACATACTCATTATCCTTTTCCGTTTTTTTTTGCCTGGGAAGCCCAACGACTAGCACCGATGGGACCTCATCAACATCTCTTTTATTTATCCAGGGGGTTAGCTCCCTCTAGCAGTCATGGCTTTGGGGTCTCTCTATACTTGGTTGGATATGACCCACTTAGATATGAAGAGGTCCCTTGGCCGCTATAACTAGGATAATTTTGCAAATACCATAATTCTGATAGGTTTCCTCTACAACCGTTATCTAAATATAGCCGCCACCAAAAAGCCTTACCCAGTTCGCGCAGACCTCAATCCCCATAAATTATTTTAGTTTCATAAGAAACATAGCCAAACGGATATTCTTCCCGTAATTAAAAGGACCAGTTGCTTCGTCATGCATCCCTATGACGAAGATGCTTTTACCCAGACTTGGTCCTTTTTTACCCATGTAAACAGAACAGTTCAAGTCACTTCGAAAGAGCTCATCAATGAAGATCCTTCCTTTGTCGTTGTTCTTATGTTAACTCTAGGTTATCTTCCTTATTAAACCGAGTGGGGATACACCTCAGAACACTACAACCCCTTTCGCCGCTCTCATCAGTTTGGCTTCGAGCAAGGGTTTCCTCACCCTGCTATCCAAGAATCCCATGCTAGGGCTACTTTCTTTGGGGCCTATTCTTTTTATACTACCTCAGCTGCCTCCTTTGTTTGTTCAATGATTGTTGTCCGAATCACCATCCCTAAGATAACAAGGAAGGGCAATGTAATTTCTCTTTTTGCCAGTAAATATTCATCAATGCAGCTGGAGAAAATTCATGAGTTTATCAAAGGCCCAGCTGTTTACCCTCCCGTCCTTAGCTTTCCACCCCTTGAGTTGGGACTCAAAGGGTCTTGGGGATTGAGTTCCCTTTGAGTAGAACCCCAAAGGTCCCCCTAGTAAGCTACCTCCCTTTGGCCATTACAGATGCCCCTAGGACCAAAAAAACTCCAGCTTTAGCTCTAAAAATAACTACCCCTGCCGAAGAATCCCCTGTGGAAGGTACCATTGCTACATGTACTTATGGAGAGGGCCCTTATCAACCTCCTTCAAAAAAATTAAGGACAATAAAAAGTGGGACTTCCTTAAATTCCATGTCTAAGTCCAAGTCCCAAGTCCCTATGGATGCCTTTCTAATTGCCTCCGTTCCCTCTCCCATATCTACAGACCTAAGTGGGGAATACGAGCAAAATGTCAACCATAGCTTAAACGGGTCCAACTTGAGTTTTAATTCCACACTCCTCCCGTTCCTCCCCCTTCAGCATTTTTGACAATACAGGTAGATCCAACTGAGGGGGCCACATCAAGAAAAAAAGGTTCTAGAGTCCCCTCTATTGATGGTGTCTTTTATACAAGGAAGAAGACTCTAAATACAAAAGACCAGAAGAAACGTGCCGACGAAGTGCAACCGCCATCTGTTGCCTCTGTTCCTAGGACCTCTCCTCCTCCATCTCCCTTTGAAGCCATTACCCTTGATGACAACCCTAAAGTTGAGCGTGGTCCCATTGAAGGAGCTTTTGCAGTACCTTCATCGCCATCTTCACCCATGGTCATTTCGTCCCACTCTTCTCTAAAGCAAGGGGTATATTTTCCAAAACTTAGCAATTTCTAACTTTGTGAGGTATATTCTCTAACACTTGTGTAAATTTTCTTTCTCTGTAGGAAGGTGGAGCATATAGGCCTTCTTCACCAGTGAGCCCTTTTGTGGGAGGAGGTTTCGGTATTTCTGAGAGCGTTGCATTTCCTCCTTGTTCTCCCATGATTAGGCTTACCTATTCTCATTATTCTGCCACCCAACGTGCAAATGAGGATGTCAAGAGAGCTTTTGCCTCTGTGGAATATGTTAGAGCTTCCTATCAGCCAAAGGAGACTCCTCTGGCTCCTTATGAGGCATCTCCTCTTCTTATAGTTCCTCTGGACATTGTTCCAGTATCTTCAAGTCCTCCAGAGGTAATAGCCTTTTCTCTTTTATCTATCTTTTCCACTTGGCTGTATTATGTTCTTAGCATTTTCTTGGCTTTCAGGTTGTAGATAATTCTAACATAGCCACATTTCTCATTGGGCCACTTCTTCAGTTCCCTCTAGTGAGGCCTGTCATTAGGTTTGCCCCTTTTTTAACATTAGTGAGGTAAGATCACTTCTTATTACTTTGCCTCCTTTTATGGGGTGTTTCTTATGTCTAACACTTTAATATTGTTGGCATCTTTCTCCAGGTCTAACTCCTCCCTCTCGTTCTGAGACTCCACAGGTTCCTCAGCCTACCGTTGGTTTATCTTCTCACCCAGGGGTTCCTTCGGCCCTTGTGGAGGTTGATACATACGTAGTTGAAACAACTTTGGTGGAACCTTCCCCAATATTGTTACTTAAGCCTTTTAGTGAGGAAAGTACATCGCCAAGGGCTGAGGTTCCGCTTTCTAAAGGTTCAGCTAAAACACACAGAGATGTTAAAGTTAATCCTGCAGTTGTTACTCTTATAATTGTTACTCCTGCATTTGTTACTCTTGCAGTTGCCACTGAGGTATTTACTGCCTTCTCCCTCTTTTGCATAAGTCTTATCATTATGCCTATCAAAATGAAGGATAAGAAAGCAAAATATAGCTTCCTTAATAATGAAAACCACTAGCTAAGGCTTTTCGCAAATTCTCACCTTCGAGGTGACTTAACAATAAAAACACACTTGTTAAGGTTTTTTGTAAACTCCACCTATAATGGTGACTTAAAAATGAAAATACACTTGTTAATATTTTTCTCAAACTCCACCTATAATGGTGACTTAACAATGAAAACCACTTGTTAAGATTTTCCTCAGACTCCACTTATAATGGTGACTTAACAATGAAAACACACTTGCTAAGATTTTCCTCAAACTCCACCTATAATGGTGACTTAATAATGAAAACACACTTGTTAAGATTTTTCTCAAACTCCACCTATAATGGTGACTTAATAATGAAATCACTTGTTAAGATTTTCCTCAAACTACACCTATAACGCTGACTTAATAATGAAAACACACTTCTTAAGATTTTTTGCAAACTCATTCTTTTTTATCTCAGTTCAGGTTATGAGCGATCCAACTTAGTGTGGTCCCTCACATGTTGCCTCTGCTTATTAAGGACCAGTCTCTTCGAAGGAAATAAGTCATAACAATCGTGGTTCAACCACAGATCTGCCAGTTGATAGTGAGTCCGATTGTGAGATTCCTCTACCCAAAATTTCTCCTCATGAGTTCCTCCTTATGGCCCTTCGCCAGTATCCCCAAGTCTCTACGATTAATCATTCCATCATTGAATAGATTATCACTCATCACCCTCAAACCTTCACTGCTGACTATCTTTGTTCAAACATGTTAGTGATGAGCTATAGGCTCCAGGGTCTGGCAGTAATTATTTCTGAGGTTGTCAATATTCAAACGTTAAGTCTTACTAGGACCCTCATCAATCGGTACCTGAATAACTTGAGGGAGATAGGAAAGGATGGGTTCCAACTAAACTGGTTGATCTTCCACTTAAAGTTTTTAAAGAGAAACCAGTTGGAGAGCCAGAGGGAGCTCTATCGAAATCATATAGAGGCCCAACGGATTGAGGAGACTAGGTTAGTGGAATTGACTCCTCTATTGGAAGCACCTGATCAGGAGGTTAAGTCTACCGAAGAAGCTCTGTCAAAAGATAAGAAAAAGTATAAGGCCTTAGTCATTGAATGGACCCAATCCCATAATATGCTTATGGGATCTATTACTACCTAGAGATCGTGCTTGGAAGCCTCTTCGGGCTTGCTTGGGGACTTCTTCTCCTCTCTCGACTTGTGGTTTCTTTTGAGTTGAAGTACCTTCTTTTGTTGTGTTATAATTTTTCTCATTTCCTCATATGTAATTCTTGGACAATACTTCCCAATTTTGTAATCCTTTTGAGTATATAAATGAAAAAAATAGAATCCTTACCATGCCATGCTTTGTTATAACTCTCTTCTATTCATTGCAAAGATTAAACTCTTACAATTTATAAGCAAACTCTGTCTTCTTAACTCATGAGAAGAATTACAATAAAAGAAATAACTCATAATGAATTGCAAAATAACTTTAACACAAAATAAATATCTAACTGAGGTTACTCGCTTAAACATGATAGACCTTTAACCACTTGTTATTGAAAGTGCGCAAAGTAATTTCCTTTGTATTTAAAACTCAATAGTAGATGCGGAAGCGTTGAAAGATGATGGTTCAACAACAATTAAACAAAACAAATTTTGGTTTAATTGAACAAGATTAAATCAAATCAAGTGAAGCACTTAAACCGATTCATTAATCCAAGTCCTAGAATTTGCCGAAGTCATATTTATCGATATTAGTAAATTAGGCGAAACCAAATTGTAGCAAATGACTTGAATTAAATAAACATTACCCAATATTTAATTAAAGTCCAAATTAAATGAGTGTGATAAATTAAACCGAATTTTATCTTGAATTATTCTAAGCATGCGTTCTACATTATTAAGCAAGATAAAATAAACAATATCACACTAAGCCGCGATGTACGAGGAAAAACCCAAGACGGGAAAAAACCTCGGACGGCCCTAGCCACAAGTCCACTAGATATGGAATTACAATTACAAGACAAAAGACTTACATCCTCGACTCGAACCCTCTCAAGCCTTGTTGCTCCTTCTCGTAGAAACCTCTTCCTAGCGGACAACCACGGAGCTCCACCGCGATCTCGGAATCCACCAATAGGACTTTGTATGGTCACCGTCACCCAAGCTTGGAGCCTTTCTCCAAGTGAGTAATACCGCAACAAACTTCTTCTTCTTTGTGATGGGATGTAGAAGGAAACCCGAAACATCTCTTTTTCAATTCGGTAGAGAAAACCGGTGCCAAAACTCCAAGTAAAGATATGTATATAGAACTTGGATAAAACAACAACTATTGGGTGTAAACACTAGAGTGCGTAGGATTTTTCATTAAAAAAATAACACTCAAAACTTGATCTTTTTCCTTAAACAAATTTTCTATCAAAACACTCTCTAGGAGTTTGTATGGTATGAAAAAGATACCCCTTCAAAAATGATTCCCGTCCTTAATAAGGCCTTAAAAAATCAGTTAAGAAACAAGTGGGGAAATGGGGTGAAAACTGCCAAAAACTGCTCAAAACTGTTCCCGCCTGGCATCTCGTTCGAACGAACTTGACTCTCGTTCGAACGAGACTTCTAACGAGCGACCAGACTGGGCTCGTTAGAAACTCGTTAGATATCTCGTTAGAACGACGTTCGAACGAGACTTCGAACGACTTCCAGAAATTTTTGATAAATTCAATTTTTGGCCCAGAAACTTTGTGTACTTTATTTTAAAGTTTCAATTAAATTATTCTGAAAGTAAAACATGGTTTTTTATTAAACCTAACACCCAATAAATATTGTTCCAAGCTCCTATATAAATATAATTACATTCATACCTTGGGAGCATGGAACCTTAGATGATGACGTAGAAACGAGGCACGCAAATCGGCATTTTGATGAAGCTTTATATTCTTTGCCGCTACGTCTTCAACACACACTTCATAGGCTTGAGAGTATTACAATAAATCACTAACCTATGAATAAATGTTTTTGTCCGGAATTGAGCCAAAACTACATATGGACTCAATTGGAAATTTGTGTCCTTACAGTTATTAATCTTGAAAAGTTTATCTTCTTCCATCTTAGAGATTAAACACTAACCTGAATCGTGATCCTCCTTCACAATAAAAGTTCCCTCCCAATTCATAGCAAATTTAGGCAATGGGAGCCCTCGAATGTGCTTCACCACAACCTTCAAAACCAGATCCCCTTTTACGAACTTTTTTAGCCTTACCAAGTTGTCATATGCCCTTAAGAGATGCTTCATGTACATTTGGAAGTGTTATATCGCATTATCCATGTATTTATTCACTTCTTCCAACTATACGTGTCTACTCTGAGGAAGCATGCTGCTTCGTAAAGCATATTGGGCCAATGGAACTTCTATCTCCACTGGCAGAATTACTTCAGCTCCAAACACAAGAGAGAACGGCGTATACCCTATAGGTTTCCTCTTTATCATTAGATAGGGCCCGAGAACCTTTAAAATCTTATGATGCCATGAACCAGGGAAATCCTCCATTATCTTGGCCAAGATATTGACCAAGGTCTTGTTAGTTTCTTCGGATTGACCATTGCCTTTAGGATATTCCACCATTAAGGTATGATGGATGATAGAGTACTTTTCCATGAGCATTGTTACTTCTTTGTTGATGAATGGGGTCCCATTACCAGAGAGGATAACCTTTGGGATACCAAATCTACTAATTATGTACTCTTTAATGAAGTTGGCCACCATACCTGCTGTTGCTCTCTTTAGTAGTACTGCCTCAACCCACTTTGTAAAGCACTCCGTTTCCACTAATATCAAGATATTTCCACTCGGAGATGGGTGTATTGCCCCTACCAGGACATATGCCCAAGTGTGGAATAGGTAAGGAGTGGCCAAAGAGTGTAAATCCACTGATAAAGCATGGATCATGTTTCCATGCAGCTGGTACGTCTTTCACTTTCGAACAAACTCAGTAGAATCTTTCTTCATGTTTGGCCAATAATAACCCAAGGTCATTAATTGGTCATATAACTTTGCCCCTCTAATGTGAGCTGGTTCATGAGCTTGTTTTAAGACTTGTGTTGCCTCCTCCTTTGTGATGCATCTTAATGTCCCGTCGAAGTATCCTCTGTGATAGAGCTACTCCTCTTGGATGTATAGTCGTGGGGTTCTTTGATTGAGTCCCATTGTGTCAATTTTCTTCGTAAAAACTCCATCCTTGATAAAATCCATGTAAGGCTGCCTCCAATTACCTTGAGTTTCAACGAAGTGATATTCAGTTGCTTAAAAGAAAAGTTGACATTTATTGCACCTTCGTTGTAACTCTGTTGCGTCCTGCTTCATCATTGGCCAAAAGTATCCCACTCTATGGATTCTTCTATATAGAGTAATCTTAGTTATTTCACGGTGCTCCTCATGTGCCTTCTTTACTTTTTCTCTGCTTCCTCTGGCCCGATGCACCTTGATATCCATCCTCCAATCATGCAATGAGCATGTGCATGGAGATCCATCCAGTGAAAGGATGACACCTGACTGATCTTCAACTAAGTAATGATGACTTCAATATTCCCTCACATGGAGGGAATGATTCAGTTATAACGGATTCATCCACGTGCTCCAAGCCATACATGTATGCGTAGAAGCTCTACTGTCTTTACTTAGCACAAATATCGATCTAAGTGAGTACGAGGTTGGTGAGGTACGACCCCTGCCTTAGCTGGGAATTATATGATGACCTTGGCTGGGATTTCAGTCGAGGTTAGATATGTAAAACGTCAGCCAGGGCCGATGTTGACCTGTCACTTGGTGCCAAGTCTGTAGGGTTGCTGATTCTAGGTGAAACCTGTAACATCATCTAAAGTCGATGATGGGTTTATTTATTGAGCAGAAGAGACGTTGATGATTCTTGTATGGCGCTTACAACGTCGACTGGGGCCGACACTAATATTGAAGGGTGGTTAAACCCATTAGTCTTTACTAGTCTCAGCTTATGCCCAATCGAGGTTGATGTATGAGGAAGATGTGGTGTCAGCTGCAAATGACCTGATGGATAACTGACCCCATGAGTCATGCCGACCCCGGATGATGCCCAATTATGGTGTTGCTTATAGCGTCGGCTATGGCCAACCAGGTGAAGGACAAAGCCGTTGGTGGGTAATCCTAAGGTATTATTGCATTGGCTGTCATCCAGGTCGAGGTTAATGTCCCTGATCTGGCAGGTGCACTTTGGGCATATCAATCACCCCTAGCCCTTAGTTACCTATATGAATAGGTGACTAAGGGGTACATATGTTCGAGGCTGAATTTTTCTTGTGTGCCAACATTTATTTGACATGGTCAACTTCTGAAGTGGGTAGCGTGCCTGGCAAGTGCAATGATGTTGATTGCCTTTTGGGCTCCCAAGGCAATGATGGGCCTTGGGATTTGTGCCAGCACGATTTTGAGGTTTAAACCCCTTTTCCTTATCTTTCTTCCTCATTTCTTTCCATTTTTCTCTCCTGTGCTTTCCTCTGTAATTTCTCTCTCTTCAGGAGTTGCTGCTGCGTTTTGGGGTTTCCTCATTTCTGATCTTCCTCTCCGTCATTCCACACCCAGACAGGTATCATCTTCACCATATTTCATCATTTTTAGCCTTTAATTTTTATTTGTGCTTTTTCGGGTGAAGATTTAGGTTTTTCGATTAGGGTTTTAAGGTTTTCTGGTGGTACTTTGCATTTTCTGGTGAGGCTGTTCTTGGTTTGAAATGATTCAAAAACTAAATTTGATCCTTAGCTTAAGTTGTCCCCAGTTGTTTATGGTTTAGAATCTTAAGTGTAGGGTCATCTTCTTTATGCTCAGACCCCTTTATAAGATCATAGAAGATTTCCCCTCTCTCAGAGAGAAGACCTTTGCAAAAATTAGGCAGATAGAATTACCCCAACAGGAAGCTCTTAGAGCTGAGACCTTCCCCCTCAGGCCTATCTTTCCTCCACCTCTGAAGGTGATATACCCTGAGCCTGCCGAGCCTGTTGAGCCAGCAGAGGTTCCGATAGACTCCTCTCCCATGTCTGAGTCTGAGTCTGAGTCCTCTACCTCAGACCCTATGTCTACTGATTCTTTCCAAGAGGCCATGGACTTCTTGATTAGGCAAGATCAGGTCGCTGATCAGGCCGAGGTTCAAATTCGTGTCTCATCTCACAACGATGCTAGCACTTCATGGACTTCTTTCGATGTTGAAGTTGTGGGGCCGTGTGTGGACATGCCCCCACCCATTGATGATATTCCTATATCGGCCGCCAAAGGGGCCCAATTTGCTCAGAGATTCCCTAAGGGTGTTCCTACGTCTGCCCAGGCCGACGTTGCTAGGGATGAGGATGATGGTCATGAGAGTGACATTGACACCTCGGAGGCAGCCGAGATAAAGAGTACTATTACTGAGTACGACATATTAGGCTTTAGGCACCTTTATTCCATAAGCCCCTTTATCAAGATTAGGAGACCTCTAAGGGATGAGAGGGCCTTTAGTGGCCGATATGGATCTGTGTGTATGAGCAGATGTTTAAGTTGGGATTCCGTCTCCCCATCTATCCAACTATTAGAGCCATATTGTGAGGCATCATCCTTTGGAGGGAAGTCCATCACTCAGACCTTCCTGCCAGGGTCTTCACAGGGTGCTACGTGCCATCCTCTGCCAGAAACCACCTGAACTACTACCACTTCCTAGCTAGGAAGTCTGATAAGAAGATGTTACTGGTCACTCATAACTCAAATCATAACTTAAAACCACGGTACTTCTTCATCTCAGGGGTATGGGAATTTGGTACTTGTGCTCCCTCTTCATCACTAGAGCCGAGGACCCCTCTCAGGTGGGGAAAATTATCATTAGCTGCCAAAACCAACCTTGGATTAAGCCAGGATAACCTACAAAAGGCCAAAGATCTTCAAGATTAGGGGGATCTTGGTGGCTAGTCAAGTACGAGCATCTGATGACCCCCTACTACCTCTCTGAGACTGGCCTGGGGGGAAGTCCTTTGGCCGAGCTTCGTAAGTGCTTATTTTGCAAAGTTGGATCTCTAATTTTTTAATGTCTCTGATATACTGACTCAGATATATTTTTTGGTAGAAGGTATCTTAGACGACCTGTGGGAGATGTCTGCACCAAGCCTTATCAAGTTGGTGAAGAAAGTTGGGTTCAATGCACCTCCTCCTCTCCCTAAGCAGAATGTCGGCACCTCTAAGGCCGACGCTACAAAAAAGAGGAAATCCACTACTGCTACCTCAGAGGATCAGAGACATAATAAAGCCCATAAGGGAGATCGTGCCATCCCTATCTCATCTGATGATGCCCTGGCTGCTCGTCTGGAGCATTAAAGATCAGTGACATCCTGATAAGTCATAGTCTGAAGTCGATGGAAGCCATTGTCTCTGCAATGATCGATGCTAACAAGCGCTTCTTACGCTCTATAAAGACCCCTCTGCTGGCTGAGTTTTGCCTTCACAGGTTCATCCAGGTAGAGATTTTAGCTTTTTTTGGCTCCAAGTGTAACCTCGTCCTTGATATGGGTTGTCTTGATCTCATACATCTGGCTTTGTATTATATGGAATCCTTTCCATACACCAGTTCGTTGACTGGACCCTGAGGAAGATGCCTCTTATTGAAAAGGGAAAAGAGGCCCAGAAGGTGGAGGCCTCTCTAAATACTGAGGTTGAATGTCTAAAGACAACCTTGGCTGAGTCTGAGAATAAGGTGAAGCAGAGGGACCGGGACATAGCTAAGCTCCAGAAGGACCACACCTCTGCCCTGAAGGCCAAGGATGGCGTTCTTCAATAAAAGGTTGATGCTGCTGTGAAAGATGCTCTTGAGGATGCCTCTGAAAAGATTTTGGCCGACTACAAGGTCTCTGACCAATTTATAAGCTTCAGCTTTGAATACCTTAAAAGAGGTTTTAAAGCTACTGGTAAATGGATGGCCATCAAGGAAAAAGAATCAGGGAGCTTGACAGCCTCAGACTTCATTGGTCTCGGCTTTGGTAATCCTCAGTTTGCTCAGGCCTTGCAAGAGGTTGAGGAGGAAGGAGAAGGTGCTGCACCTGTAGAGACTGCACAACTGGAAGCTACCGAGACTGAGGATGTCAACCTTCAAGATGATGGGGCTGAGGTTACCAACGTCGGCCAAGAGTATACCCTTGTTGCTGCAGATCCTTATACCTTAATTTGTAAAGGTTTACACTTATAATTTTTTTCTTCTCATCTGTGATTTTGTAAATTATGATATTTGTAACTCTGACTACTTCATGTTATATCATCATTTTCAGAGGATTTTGCTTCTTTTGATGAATGCTCCTCTAAATAGTCTTATATTTCTTATACTCAGGTCTGAAGTCTTAACATAATGGTGTCTACCTTAATTTCACCAAACTGTTTAAGGTACGAGGTCATCAAACTAAGATGTTACCTTCACAAATTTCACCAAATTAATGATGTTTAAGGTCTAAGGTCATCAAATTAAGATGTTACCCTCATAAATTTCACCAAATTAATGATGTTTAAGGTCTGAGGTCATCCAATTATGATGTTACCCTCATAAATTTCACCAAATTATGATGTTTAAGGTCTGAGGTCATCCAATTAGGATGTTACCCTCATAAATTTTACCAAATCACGATCTTTAAGGTCTGAGGTCATCCAATTACGATGTTTCACCTCAGACCTTGTCACCAAATTATGATATTTAAGGTCCGAGGTCATCAAACTAAGATGTTACCCTCATAAATTTCACCAAATCACGATGTTTAAGGTCTGAGGTCATCAAATTAAGATGTTACCCTCATAAATTTCACCAAATAATGATATTTAAGGTCTGAGGTCATCCAATTATGATGTTACACTCATAAATTTCACCAAATTATGATGCTTAAGATCTGAGGTCATCCAATTATGATGTTTCACCTCAGACCTTGTCATCAAATTATGATGTTTAAGGTCCGAGGTCATCAAACTAGGATGCTACCCTCATAAATTTTAACAAATTAATGATGTTTAAGGTCTGAGGTCATCCAATTAAGATGTTACCCTCATAAATTTCACTAAATCATGATGTTTAAGGTCTGAGGTCATCAAATTAAGATGTTACCCTCATAAATTTCACCAAATTATGATGTTTGAGGTCATTCAATTATGATGTTTCACCTCAGACCTTGTCACCAAATTTTGATGTTTAAGGTCTAAGGTCATCCAATTAAGATGTTTCACCTCATAATTTTACCACCAAAGCATGATGAAACAAAGTATTGACACAGAAACTGCTCTTCTCATTAATATTCTCTTAATAAAATGATACATATATATAGAAACAGTTGCAACATCATATGTAATACTTCTTCAGGTGATCAACATTCCATGGATTGGATAAAGGTTCTCCCTTGAGATTTTCTAGCCGATAGGTACCGGGTACAACCTCATCAACTACTTTGTAAGGACCATACCAGTTCAGGTGAAGTTTATTTGCCTTCTGCAACGTCTTCTTCAGCACATGCTCTTCTACTGCTATAGGTCTTGATTTTACCCTTTGATTGTATAACTTTGTTGTTCTTTGCTGGTAGGCTGCCTGTCTGATCTCAGAGTCTTCCCTTATCTCCTCAATCAGATCCAAGTTAAGTCTTCTGTCCTCCCTATTCCTCTGAGGGTCATAGGTCTGAACTCTGTGGGTAGGGAGTCCTACTTCTGTAGGTATGACTTCCTCTGAACCATGGGCCAACATAAATGGGGTTTCCCCCGTTGGCATTCTTGCCATTATCCTGTAGGCCCATAGTCCTTCATAAATCTCTTCTGTCCATCTCCCCTTAGCTTCTTCCAACCTCTCTTCTTAATCCCATCAAGGATTGTACGGTACGTGACTTCAGTTTGCCCATTTGCCCGAGGTCGGCCAGGAGAGGAGAAGAAATGCTTAATCCCCACTCTTTCACAATATTTTTCTAATGAAGAATTCTTGAATTGGGTTGCGCTGTCTGAAATGAGGGTGTTTGGAAGGCCATGTCTGTATACGGTGCTCTTTTAGATGAACTGAAAGGCCTTCTTCTCTGTTATTGTGATCATCGGCTCAGCCTGTACCCACTTGGAAAAGTTATCAATTGCTACTATCATAAATCGAAAATTAACAGCTCTTGGTAATGGTCCCACCAAGTCAATCCCCTATACTGCAAATGGCCAGGGAGAACTAATTGACGTCATAAGATGATGAGGTTGATGAGGAATAGTGGAGAATCTCTAGCACTTATCACACCTCTTCACATAGGCATCGACATCTTTGGCTAAGGTCGACCACTAGTATCCATGCGTAATTATCTTCTTGGCTAAAGGTCTTCCTCCTATATGACTGGAGCAAGAACCCTCGTGTACATCCTGCAGGACGTGGGGGACCTCTGCGGGATTGATGTATTTGAGGAGAGGTAGTAAGAAGCCTTTTTTATACAGTACATCTCCTATTAATGAGAACTTGGCAGCTTTGTATCTCAATTTCCTCCTTTCTAACTTTGATTCTGGCAGTTCTCCGTGCCTAATATATCTGATAAGGGGGTCCATCCATGAGTCCCCTAGGTTCAACTTGAGATAAAGGCTGGCAACCTCTTCTTCCTCAATGGTCGGCTTGATTAAGATCTCCACTGGTACTGTCCTTCTGATGCCTATCCTTATTACCGAAGCCAACTTTGCTAGTGCATCTGTACGACTGTTATTTTATCGAGGTATTCTCTTCATCTTTACCTCTTCGAAACCTTCTAGCGTCGTTCTTACCCTTTTCAGGTATTTGGCCATCCTTTCATCCTTGGCCTCATATACTCCAAGTACTTGGTTGATAACTAACCTCGAGTCAGTGTGTAGTAGGAATCGTACAACTCTAAGGGCTTTTGCCAAGAAGAGTCCCGCTATCAGCGCCTCATACTTAGACTCATTGTTTGAAGCCTTAAAGTTGAACCTTAGTGAATATTCAACAACGATGCCATCCAGGGCTGACAATATCAGCCCTGCGCCGCTTCCACTTTCGCAAGAAGACCCATCAACAAAGAGGTTACAAACATCTACATTTGAAGAGAAGTTCCCCTCTGACAGGGTCCCTTGCTTGAAGAGGTCCCTGTCTTCCTCATTTTTAGCTACTCCTTTTCTGGCTCTGTTAGACACAACCTCTTTCGAGTTTCGGAAGACGTTACTGTTTGATCCCTCCGCAATCTCTGAGCTATTCTCAATCGCAGCCTCCTCCCATGTGAATTCGACAATAAAATCTGCTAGTGCCTGCCCTTTGATGGCCACCCTGGGTTGGTAAATAATGTCATACTCTACTAACTTGATGGCCCAGGTCATCAATCTGCCTCACTTCTCGGGCTTGTGGAGGACCTACCTTAGTGGGGGCTCAATGAGGATGACCATAGAGTGTGCTTGGAAATAGGGCTTCATCTTTCTGGAAGCATGTATCAAGGCGTAGGCCAACTTCTCCATCCGAGGATAGTTCTGTTCGAATCCTTTAAGGGCCTTACTATTGAAGTATATAGGTCTTTGTACCCTATCGTCTTCTCGTACTATGGCTGCACTTATAGCTGACTTTGAGACGGCTAGATAACATACTTCTCCCCTAGAATGGGCCGGGATAAGAGT
This sequence comes from Sambucus nigra, assembly GCA_949130495.1. Taxonomy (NCBI): domain Eukaryota; kingdom Viridiplantae; phylum Streptophyta; class Magnoliopsida; order Dipsacales; family Adoxaceae; genus Sambucus; species Sambucus nigra. Next base: position 171,040,412 of record OX422214.1, on the reverse strand, counting down.
AGGGGGGATTCGAGGTAGGACTTGAGATCCTGAAAGGCCTTATCACACTCTTCATCCCACTCGAAGGCCTTTCTTAACACTTTGAAATAAGGAAGACACTTTTCGGTGGCTCTGGAAATAAACCTGTTGAGTGCTGCAACTCTTCCAATGAACCTCTGAACGTCTTTTATGCTTCTTGGTGTCTTCATGTCAATCAAAGCCTTGATCTTCTCGGGGTTGGCCTCTATACCCCTCTGATTGATTATAAATCCAAGAAACTTTACAGCTCCTACTTCGAAGACACACTTAGTAGGATTGAGCTTCATCCTGTATAGGTCCATGGTGTCAAAGGTCCTTTCTAGGTCGGCTATGTGAGTGCAGGACTTCAAGCTTTTCGTCAACATGTCATCTACATATACTTCCATGGTCTTTCTAATTTAATCTTCAAACATCTTATTTACAAGACGTTGATACGTAGCCCCTGCATTCTTCAAGACGAATGGCATGACCTTATAGCAATAGGTCCCATTATTTGTGATGAATGTTGTATTCTCCGAGTCTTTAGCATCCATGAAGATTTGATTGTAGCCTGAATGCACATCCATAAAGCTCATATGTTCATTCCCTGCTGTGGCATCTACCATCTGATCAATTCGAGGTAAGGGATAACTATCTTTTGGGCAAGACTTGTTCAGGTTAGTGAAGTCTACGCACATCCTCCATTTTCCGTTAGCTTTGGGCACAATGACGACGTTAGATAACCACTCTAAGTATATGACCTCCCTGATGAATTCTGCCTCTTCGAACTTTCTGACCTCTTCCCTGATGACATTATATTTTTCCCTAGAGTAAACTCTTCGTCTTTGTTGATTGGCTTAGCATCCTCTGCCACATTGAATTTATGACACATAACCTCCGGGTCGATGCCAGTCATATTTGCGTGGCTCCAAACGAAGACACTCTGTCTCTTCTTCAAAAATCTTATCAGCTCTTCCTTGATCTTGGGTTTTAGGACTTTACCAATTTGGACTATTTTTTTCGATTCGTTCTCATTGAGGACGTTGGATTCTACCTCTTCCGCGGCCTCTCCTTTCTTCAATTTTGTTTCATCCCTATGATCAAGTGTATCAATGTTATATGTGGTTATTTCCATCTTATGGGCCACTCTCTCTTCCGCTGAGTTGAAGTAGCATTCTCGTGCCGAGGTCTGATCACCCTGCACTTCCCCTACCCCATAGGGGGTCAGAAATTTTAGCATTTGGTGGACCGTCGACGGCACGGCCTCAAATTATTTAAGGGATAGTCGTCCTATGATGAGGTTGTAGGCTGAGAAGATTCTTTCATCTATAATGAAAAAATTCATCTTTCGGGTCAACCTCTTAGGCTACTCGTCTCCCAGTCGTACATCCATCTCATACATGCCCAATGAATGGACCTTTTCACCACTAAATCCCATCAACGGATGATGATAGGGTACAACCTTGCTTTGTTGAGGACTAGGCTCTTAGAATAGGGCCAGAACATCACATCCACTGAACTTCCTCCATCTATGAGGATTCTCTGTACCTCACATCCATGCAACCTTGTTGTAATTACCAAAGGGTCATCATGCAGAGCTAAGATACCTTTGAAGTTGAGTCGGGAGAATCCAACTATGAGGCTATCCATATCTACCTTCTTTCTCTTCTGCTTAGCCTCTGAAGATGTCAAATTCATAACCTCTACTTTGGTCACTGATTTAGCCTCTGCCACATGAGCTTTACGGTTGGCTACTTCGGATCCACCTCCTACTAGTCCCCTATATATGGTGTTAACCCCGAAGGATATCATACCAACCATGTTCACATGGGCATTGTCATCTTTCGGTGGGAGGTCTAGATCATCCTCATCATCACCATCTGAGTCATCATCTCTTCTTGCTGGGGGATCATCTCAACATCTGTCATTTCTCTTTTTCTTAGGGCTTTCTCTTCCCATTTTAGGAGCTTTACCGTTGACATACTGCCTCATCTTTCCAAACTTCAACATCTTCTCAATTTCATCCTTCAAGGCAAAGCACTTGTCCGTCATATGGCCATGGTCTTGGTGGTATTCACACCACATGTCCTTGTTTCTCTTATACGGAGGAGCCTTCAGCTTATCCGGCCATCTCAGGGAGCGGTCGTTTTTTATTTCATTGAGGATGTGTTCGCAGCTCACAGTTAGAGGAGTATAGTGTGCAAACTTATCGTCTACAGACCTCTTTTTTTCGTCTTTCTACCTTTGGAATTTCTCGCTGCCACTTCCGTTCTCATCCTCATACTTTGCGGCCATAGCCTCTTCAACGTTCATGACCTTTCCTGTACTTGCCAATAGTTATGCCATAGACTTGGGAGGGTCTTCTGCAAGCTTCCACCATTACTTCCCTCTCTGGAGTCCCCCAATGAGGGCAGTCATAGCTATATTCTCTTTATAATCTTCAACCTCTAATTTTTCTTTATTGAATCTGGCAATGTAGTCTCTTAGGCTCTCGTTCTTGCCTTGTTTGATGTACAGCAGATGAGTGGTCTTCTTTTGAGGTCTTACCCCAAAACATAAATTATGAATGAACCGTTTGGCCAAGCCCTTAAAGTTCTCGATAGAGTTCTTCGGAAGAGAGGTAAACCAAATGTCTGCAGCTCCCGTCAAAGTCCCAGAGAAGGCTCGACACCTTATCTCATCTGGGATCGAATAAATATCTACCGCAGACTGGTATATCTCGATATGATGCACTGGGTTGGTACCACCATCATATTTGGGAGACACCGTAGCTGGTTTGAACTTGGCAAGGGTCAGGAAGTTCACTATCTTTGACACAAATGGGGAGCCCTCTGAGAACCCTCTTTGTAGTGGGTCTCGACTTTTGATGAGGTCCCCTATCTTTTATTCAAGACGTTGAATGGAATCGTTCCATGGTCTTGCAATGTTGACCTGACCGAGGTTGACCCCAACCACCTCCATGGGGTGAACTGAGGGTTCCCCAGTTGTTGCACAACGTCGGTTGTTAACCTCTTGACCACAGTCTCGGCCTTGATGAGGTCGAACCTGATGAGGTCGATGTCCCCCCTCTTCCTTTTGACAGCCAGCGACGCTTCGCGACCTGTGTAACCTCTGTCTTAGGTCATTAACTGGGCCGAGCCTTTCAAAGGCTGAACCTCTGCGTAAGCGATAAAAAGCTGACCCTGTTTGTTGGGCACCCTCATCTCTTCTGCCCCCACAACCTCTGTTATGCTGGATAGGACGTATCGTGTTATTCGAAACCTCATACAGCTCCCAGCAGTCTTTCGGAGCATCCTGTGCCTCCATATCGTCATACCTATCCTCAGGAAAAGGGTTTCCTTGCCTCCCCAAACATAAACGCCTACGTCCGTCCTTCTTTGAGGGGTAGGTTGGTCTTTTCACGATGCCTAGGGTGGTCCCCTGGCTTCAGGATGGGGTTGAATAGCTGCCGGAGTAATCATCTCCGGTGAGACACCAGGTGGCCTCATCATATTTTGACTGAGCTTTGCAAATTGCTCCTTCATTGCTTGCTGTGTTGCAGCCAAATATTTCAAGGCTGCAGCCACCTCAGCCATTTTGGACAGGATGGTGCCTAGCTGGAACTGGGTCCTCCAACACCAGATGGTGGAGGAGGTGATGGCAACTCCGGTGCCATATGTTAAAAATGAAGAGCTGGTGAAGAAAATGAGCTTAATACCTTTAAGGACCTCTTTCAATGGTGAAATATCTCCACGCAAGGGGTGAGGCCCTATTCACCACCAGAGTCTCCGGTGAGGTTAAGCAAAAAAAGAGGAAGAGACAGCTTCTCGTTCCCACAGACGGTGCCAAAATGATGATGCTGAAAATAACACTACCCGTCAAGGTGTTTGTAAGCTCAATACAGTGATAACAATAGTAACACAAGAGTATATTAAGTATAAGAGATTGAGATGAGGAGAAGAGGATGAACACCAATATGTAAGTGGTTCAACCAATTAGGTTTATGTCCATTGTGCAAGTGAGTGAGTAATGTCACTGGAATAAGGCACTAACGGCCATGGATACAATCTCTCAAGATTTCTCTCTCTTTTGTATTAATTGACAGAGTTTTATCTAGGGTTGTAATTCTCAATCCCTTTACAAGGTAGAGGATGACCTCTATATATAGTGCTTGGGGGGTGTAATGTACCCCCAAGCATGCAATGAGCATGTGCATGGAGATCCATCCACTGAAAGGATGACACCTGGCTGACCTTAAACTAAGTAATGACGACTTCAATATTCCCTCACGTGGAGGGAATGATTCAGTTATAACAGATTCGTCCACATGATCCAAGCCATAAATGTATGTGTAGAAGCTTTGCTGTCTTTGCTTGGCACAAATCTCGGCCTGAGTGAGTACAACGTTGGTGAGGTAAAACCCCTACCTTAGCTGGGAATTATATGATGACCTTGGCTGGGATGTCGGCCGAGGTTAGATATGCAGAACATCGACCAGGGCCGATGTTAACTCGTCACTTGGTGCTGAGCCTGCAGGGCTGCTGATTCTAGGTAAAATCTGTAACATCGGCTAAAGCCGATGATGGGTTTGTTCATTGAGCCAAAGAGGCATTACTCATTCTTGTGCGACGCTTGCAACATCGGCTGCGGACGACACTGATGTTGAAGGGTGGTTGAACCTATGAGTCCTTGCTGGTCTCGGCTTATGCTCAGCTGAGGTTGATGTACGAGGAAGATGTGATGTCGGCTGCGAACGACCTGATGGATAACTGATCCCGTGAGTCATACAGACCTCGGCTGACCCCCAATCATGGTGTTGCTTGCAGCATCGGATATGGCCCACCAGGTGAAGGACGAAACCGTTGGTGGGTAATCCTGAGGTATTATTGCCTTGACCGTCATCCAGGCCGAGGTTAATGTCCCTGATCTGGCAGGTGCACTTTGGGCATATCACACCATGCTCCTCATGTGTCTTCTTTAACTTTCACTCTGCTTCCTTTGGCCCGATTCACCTTAATAGCCATCCTTCAACATGTCTGAAGTAAAAACTCCATTAGCTTGCAAAATACTGTGCCAGCTCTCTGAGTTCTATCTTGCCTTCCCCACACTCTAACTGCTTCCTAATCTCGCCTTTTCAATTCGAATTGTCTTCCATCAGCAAGATCGTCTATACCATTGAGGGAGATGTTCTTTATTTTATCACCATCACTAATGTGTCGCTCTTCATGGCCACGTTTTGATCAATGGTGGCATAACTATCAGCATGCGTGTTCATCGTTCTAAGATGCCTCTTTATCTTGGACTGATGGAACTAGTTGATCAACCGTTGGATAATTGATCTATAGGACGCTAGGCTAAGTTGCTTCAATGCATATTCCCCATTAACTTACTGAACCACGAAGTTTGAATCACCTTTCATGCATAGTGAACTGATGTACCTTCGAAGGGCCTTTATCAACCCCAACACTAACGCCTCATACTTTGCTTAACTATTGGAGCAAGGTAAATATAACTTGTAGGAAAGGTAAATCTCTTTCTTCCCTTTTGAGAGAATAACCCATGCTCCTCCTTCTTTTCTTACGAAGAACCATCAAACTACATAGTCCATTCTTCAAGGTTTGCATCCAAAAATTTAGCCTGCAAATCATCTTCAGGAATATTCTCAAGGGGTGGCTCAAATATTCCAGACGAAAATATTGCCAAAGAATCTACATATGCCTAGCTCTTGATCGCACGAAGGACCACACATTTCAAGTCATATTCTGAGAGGATGAGGAACCACCTAGCTGCTCTTCCAATCAAAATAGTTCTTACCAACAAAAACTTAATGGGGTCACATCATGTTACAATATGAATTGTGAAAGACAACAAGTAATGTCTAAGTTTTTGGGCTACAAATACTAAGGCTAAGAAATGTCTCTCTATACTACAATACTTTGCATCCAGTCCATGTATGATCCGGCTCAGATAGTAGACTAGCTGTTCCTGCACATCAACTTCCTGCGCCAAGAAAGCTCCGACAGACCTGGTGGTAGACGTAAGGTGGAGCTGCAACAGTATCCCGGCTTAGACAAATCATCATTTATGGAGAAGTGAGCAGCTTCTTCAGCTTGGTGAGAGGTTGAAGCGTCCCAAAGTCCCCCAATTTTAAAATCCTAAAGTAATTACACGTTGAAATCAATTTCCTTGTTAAATATGTGCGGAAGCGTTGAGTGATGGTTCAATAAAAACAAATTTTAATTTACTTCAAAATAAAAATAAAACCAAGTGAAATTAATTTAAAACACACACACAAATTAAATTTCACTTAAACCATATTAATTAATCCAAGTCCTAGAAAATTAGCTTAAGTCATATTTTGTAATTTTATCAAGTTAGGCCAAACCAATTTTATCAATTACATTAAATGACTTGAATTAAATCAACATAAATATTACTCAATATTAATTTGCACCAAATTAAACAAGTAGTGATTAAATTAAACAAATTTTATCTTTTTACCTAAGCATGCGATCTAGGTGATTTTGCAAAAGATAAAATAAACAATTAATCCACTACGCCACGATGTACGAGGAAAAACCCACAACTGGAAAAAATCTTGGACGACCCTAGCCTCAAATCCACTAAGTATGGAATTTACAAATACAAGCAAGATGACTTACAACACTTGACTCGATCCCTCTCAAGCCCCGACGCGTCTTCTTGTATCAACCTCTTCCTAGCGAATAACCACGGAGCTCCACCGCGGTCTCGGAATCCACCGATCGGACTTTATATGGTCACCGTCACCCGAACTAGGAGCCTTTCTCCAAGTGGGTAAATCAATGAAAACCTCTTCTTCTTTGTGGAATTTAGAAGAAAACCAAAAACGTCTCTTCAAACGGTAGAGATGAAAACCGGTGCCAAAACTCCAAGTAAGTACAAATATATCTATGGAAGCTTGGATAAACAATATGGGTGTAAAACTAAAGTGTGTAATCAATTTTTCTTGAAAACTTAGACACTTTAAAACATGAACTTTTTCCTTAATCAATATTGTTCTCAAACTCTCTCTTGGAGATAGATGTGTATGTAAAAGTTGAACCAAAAAGGTTGGTTCCTGCACTATTAAGTTCTATCAAAAGTTAGTGGGGTAAGGAAGTGGGAAACATGGGTAAAAACTGCCATAAAATATTCCCGCCTGAAATCTCGTTCGAACGAGATTTTCGTTCAAACGAAGTCTATTTCGAATGAGCCTTTCTAACAAAGTTCCAGTGGCTAAAAATGAACTTGTTAGAAATCTCGTTCGAAGTCTCGTTCGAACAACCATCTCATTCAAACAATAATTCGAACGATGTTCCAATAGCCTATGGGGAAGCTCGTTGGCAGCTTCGTTCGAACGACAATATCGAACGAGAAACCAAAAAGTTGAAAATTACGAATTTAGCCTAGAAACTTTATGTACTTTATATAGAAGTTTAATAAAATCTTTCTGACAAATAAACAACAGTTTTTAGTTAAACCTACACCCATTATAAACCGTTCCAAGCTCATATATATATATATATATATATATATATATATATATATATATATATATATATATATATATATATATATAATGCATTCATACCTTGGAAACATGGAACCACTATTGATGACGTAGAAACGAGGCACTTAAACTCGGCATTTTGATGAAGCTTTATACACTTGGACGCTACGTCTTCAACAAACACGCCATAGCCTTGAAGGATGATCAATATACTCTATCCTACGACTCAAACGTTTTTGTCCGGAGTTAAGCTAAAATTACAAAGGACTCAATTGGAAATTTGTGTCCTTACAAATCTCCCCCTTTAACTATTCCGGGACAAAAACCAACAAAAATCCTAAAGGGCCGTCAAGCTCAACTAGACTGACACAAAGTCCCACCCAAAATAAAAATACAATGCATGACTCAAACAACCCAAAGGATCAAAATCTTTGCCGATGAAAGTTGCCACTTAGAATAGAATTTCTGCACACTTAAGCAAACACATTAAACGCATAGGGAATATCAAAAGATTAAATGCAATTAAATAATTACAAAAGATTAAATGCAATTAAATAATTACTCCCCTGAAATTATTAATTCTCCCCTTTATCAACTATGATCAACCTAAGAAGATAGAGAATCCCCCTAAGTTCAATCTCCCCCAAACTAAGATACGATTACAATAGGATTAGATACCATTTCTCCCCCTATCATTTCTCCCCCTTTTTGTTCAGGAATAGACAAAGGTTAAAGAATAAAAAATTAACTTATCTTCCACAATAAAGCAGGTACACCCAAATAACTTATCTAAAATAAGCAAGGGATAAATAGAATGGGATAACAAGTTAAAACATGTAATTGTTCATAAAGTGATGAGAACGTTAAAGCACATGGGCAACAAAATCATAAATAATCCAACAAATATTAATGGATACCAACTAAGATGCAAGAAATCGATACCAATATGATACATAAGTATTAAACATGTGATATCAATAAAGAATGCAACAAGATGGATATCAATAATGAATTAAAGCATATATGGACTAGAAAGCAAGACAAAGACTAAACAAAAATATCAAATATATGTATACATAAGATATACCCAATAGACGCAAGTACACATATATAGATATAAACACACAAATGACATAAAATACGATAAGCTTTTCACACTCGTATGACAAAAATGTGTCACATGGAAATGGAAGTGTTGAGGTGTGAACTAGAAATAATTAAATTTAGACCCAATCACTTAAAACATGTTCACGGAGTTATCAATTGATTTCAAACTTCATCACATTTGAAAATAACCTCATGTGACAATATAAATTGAACTCAATGAACAACATACACAATGAATACAAGCCTAGCATGTTGATGATTCTACAAACCAATAGAGTTATGACATTGAAAGCGCAACTAGGATAAGCGAAAATTGTGCAAACCGTTGATATACCATCCGATCTCCCTCAATAAGCATATATTAATTTTGAATGAATATATCAATCAAACATAGGCCGTGGCAAATATTTTCTTTTAATGCCATATTTTATTTTAGGCCTTGGACCACGTATTTATTTTAGGTCCAAACATACGCTGGCTTACTATTCGCAAAGGATAATAAATTCTTTGGGAGCCCTTCCCCGTGCACATTTATATTTATCATGTTTTATGTTCACACAAATCTCACGTGCAACGGATTTTGACATGCACTAGTCCTCCTAGGTCACAAGTATGTAGATGACAAGATTGGTAGGAGAACACCACAAAAAGCTCAAAATATACATATGAAGTTAAATTTCAAAAGAGCTCGTGCATGTGTGAATAGAGGAATATAAAAATAGAATCCATTATATCAACACAAAATCCAACTACTCCATGTAAGCATGGTAAAGAACATAATAAGGATTGACAATCTACACCAAAAGTTCTCGCCACATGAGAGCGTAAAAGATGGGATTCTAGCACAAGTATATGCCACATAAAGTGTGTCAAATTAAAATACACACAGAATAAATATCTTTTTGAGTTTTTGAATGTTTTTTAACCAAAAATTAAAATATATACTCAAAAGACACAAATATCATTTCTATTTTTCATTAAGCCTAAATTTACTAAACAAATAAAACACAAATGATAAACTAAAAATCTTTTTGTATTTTTCATTTAATGCAAACAGAATTAAGGAAATATAATACAAAAGATAAACAAGAATCATTATTTAGCATGTGATATAGCATGGAGCATAGACTAGAAAATGACTAAACAAGCATACATTTAGCATGAAAATATAGCATGAAGTACAAAAGCTAAAGTATGCAAATAAAACTAACACATTCATCCTTTAGACTTTGCAAGGGAGGAAACATGTGAAAGTAAATGAGAATCAAGTACCCTATCTTGTAAAGCTACCAAGTCGGATCTCCTAATCCAAACTAATAAAGAGTGACTATCTCGGGGTGTAGGAATCTTGGCTACCTTGGTTACCTCACATTGGGATTTTCTAAAAAATCTTTTAAGATCAAAACAATATTTCTTAAGATGACCTTTTCGACCACAATGTGCACAAGTAAAAACATGTCGAAAAGATTTACCTAAGGAGTGCTCTCTAAACGCTTTCCTAGGCGATTCTCCTAAAATGTTGGTTTTGACTTTGTGAGTTCATTAATTACAAGTATCGAAGCCTAAACCACAAGTGTCATTTTTAATTTGGACCGTTCCTAATGTTTTATCTAATTGTTTCGAACGACACTCCAAATCAAATTTGACATTACTAGAGTCTTTTAATTTATTTTCTAATCCTAGGATGTTAGACTCTAATAAAATATTTCTCTCTTCGAACTCGAGAAGCTCCTTTTTCAAGGATTCCATTAAACCTCTAAGGCTATCTCTCTCGCCTTCTACATATTCAAGCTTCTCTCGAAGAGTCCTCTCACGTGTCCTAAGGTCTTCAACCAACACACCATTATCAACGACCTTGACACGTTCTTTCAAACCAGCTTCTAACTTCAAATTAGCTCTTTTTAATTTAATTGATTCTTCATATAATTCTTGAAAATCATTTTGAAGTTCACTCATATTAACCTCTTCTTCATTTTCACTCTCTCTTTCTTCTCCACTCTCACTATCATAGAAAATAAGGGAATCATAAACTATGACCTTGAAAGTGTCATGTGTTAAATTTTCATCTATAGATGAGTTCTCACTATCACTCACATGACTAGCCATAAAAGCCATAAAGTTGGGCTTAATGGGGGAATCGGGTCCCTCTTCCTTATCACTATCACTAAGGGTCGCATTATATGAAATGGGTCGCTTACCCTCTCTCCTTAGTTCAGTGGGGGCACTCAGAAGCCCTATGGCTATAACCCTCACAACCAAAACACCTATTTGACTCGTCCCTATTTAAATTTTCATTAATAGTTTTAGGGATTCTCTCGGCTTTGTCATGCTTAGAAGTTTTAAATTTCTTAAAGTCATTTTTAAATTTATATTTGTTATTTTTAAGAAACTTTCTAAACTTCCTAGAAAACAAGGCCATATCTTTCGAGTAACTATCACTCTCGCTCTCTACTACTTGTTTATCCCCTTTTCAGGCTTTTAAAACAATTCCCTTTTCTATTTTCTTTTCAGTTTTAGAGGAAAACATGTCTAGTTCATAGGATTGTAAATCACCTACAAGCTCTTCTAATTTCGTGGAGGCTAAAGTTGGTAAAGAATTTAACACGGTCACTTTTGGAATAAATCTATCGGGAAGGGACCTTAAAATTTTCTTTACTACTCGGTTGTTGGGTATTTTCTCTCCCAAGTTAAAAGATGAATTAACAATATCAGAAAGTCTAGCATAAAATTCATCAAAAGTCTCTTTTTCGTTCATTTTGATAGTTTCAAATTGAGTGGTGAGGTTTTGGAGTTTCGAAGCTTTAACGACACTAGTACCTTCATGAGTGAGTTGTAAAATATCCCACGCTTCTTTAGAGGTCTCACACGTCATAATGCGACGGAATTCATCCGGCGTGATAGCCCTAAACAAGGCGTTTAAACCACGAGAATTAAAATTTGAAAGTTTAAATTCACCCTCATTCCATCTATCGACCGGTTTGGGAACAAGTTCATTATCTACTAAAGGAGTTGGTGGAGACCACCCGTTAACTACAGATAACCAAATCCTCTCGTTGATAGATTTTAGTGTCAATTTCATACGCGCTTTCCAGTACGCGTAATTAGAACCATCGAAAATAGGTAATTTTGAGAATGGAGAAAATTCCATTTTAGCCAAAAATTATTTAAAGGATCTTAACGAAATAATTTATCACTTTGGCTATGATACCAATTTGAAGACGCCCCGTAGGATAAGCCCCCAATTTTAAAATCCTTAGACTTTGAAAGCAATTTCCTTTTTAGATATGCGGAAGCGTTAGGTGATGGTTCACAAAAACACCAAATTTTAATTTACTTCAAATTAAAATTAAACACAGTGAAATATGATTCAACACACACTTATGTTAAATTTCACTTAAACCATATTAATTAATCCAAGTCCTAAAAAATTTGCCAAAGTCATATTTTGCAATTTTATCAAGTTAGGCCAAACCAATTTTATCAATTACATTAAATGACTTGAATTAAATTAACATAAATATTACCCAATATTAATTTTCACCAAATTAAACAAGTAGTGATTAAATTAAACAAATTTTATCTTTTTACCTAAGCATGCGATCTAGGTGATTTTGCAAAAGATAAAATAAACAATTAATCCACTACGTCGCGATGTACGAGGAAAAACCCACAACGGGAAAAAACCTCGGACGACCCTAGCCTCAAATCCACTAAGTATGGAATTTACAAATACAAGCAAGATGACTTACAACACTCGACTCAATCCCTCTCAAGCCCCGACGCGTCTTCTTGTATCAACCTCTTCCTAGCGAATAACCACGAAGCTCCACCGCGGTCTCGGAATCCACCGATCGGACTTTTTATGGTCACCGTCACCCGAACTAGGAGCCTTTCTCTAAGTGGATAAATCAATGAAAACCTCTTCTTCTTTGTGGGATTTAAAAGAAAACCCAAAACATCTCTTCAAACGGTAGAGATGAAAATCGGTGCCAAAACTCCAAGAAAGTACAAATATATCTATGGAAGCTTGGATAAACAATATGGGTGTAAAACTAAAGTGTATAATCAATTTTTCTTGAAAACTTAGACACTTTAAAACATGAAATTTTTCCTTAATCAATTTTGTTCTCAAAATCTCTCTTGGAGATAGATGTGTATGTAAAAGTTGAACCAAAAAGGTTGGTTCCCGCACTATTAAGTTCTATCAAAATTTAGTGGGGTAAGGAAGTGGGAAACATGGGTAAAAACTGCCATAAAATTTTTCTGCCTGAAATCTCGTTCGAACGAGATTTTCGTTCGAATGAAGTCTCGTTCGAACGAGCCCTTCTAACGAAGTTCCAGTGGCTTAAAATGAAGTCGTTAGAAATCTCGTTCGAAGTCTCGTTCGAACAGCCATCTTGTTCGAACGACAATTCGAACGATGTTCCAGTGGCCTATGGGGAAGCTCGTTGGCACCTTCATTAAAACGACATTCTCGTTCAAACGACAATCTCGTTCGAACGACAATATCGAACAAGAAACCAAAAAATTGAAAATTACGAATTTAGCCCAGAAACTTTATATACTTTATGTAAAGGTTTAATAAAATCTTTCTGACAAATAAACAACAGTTTTTAATTAAACCTAATCCCATTATAAGCCATTCCAAGCTCCTATATATATATATATATAATGCATTCATACCTTGGGAGCATGGAACCACTATTGATGACGTAGAAACGAGGCACTTAAACTCGTCATTTTGATGAAGCTTTATACACTTGGCCAGTACGTCTTTAACAAACACGTCTTAGGCTTGAAGGATGATCAATATACTCTATCCTATGGCTCAAACGTTTTTGTCCGGTGTTAAGCTAAGACTACAAAGGACTCAATTGGAAATTTGTGTCCTTACAGAGGTTTTTGGTGCGCTTCCCCCCATTTGAATTTTATGGCTTTTCGCAACAGCTCCTTCAGTGGACGAGTTTTCTCGGCCATCCCTGGCACAAATCTCCTGAGGTAGGAGACTTTACCGAGGAAATTCTTCATTGTTCTTGGACATGGCATCTCTAGGCTCACCCATTGTTTATCCTGGTCCATCTTCACCCCCTGTCGATCCACCATAAATCCCAAAAATTTCTCGCTCATAACTCCGAAGTCACACTTCAGCGAATTCATCTTCATCTTATACTTCTTACACCGAATGAACACCTTCCTCAAATAATTCAGACGGGACTCCTCATTCTTCGACTTGATGACCATAGCATCCACATAAAATTCTAAAAACTTATAAAAGAAGTCATGGAAAATGGCCATCATCGCTCTCTGATTTGTTGTTACAACATTATTCAACCCCAAAGGCATTACTTTGTATATAAAATTTCCTAATAGAGTTTTGAATGATGTTTTCTCTGCATCTGTTGGATCCATCTTGATTTAGTTGATAAAGCTATACATTTTATGTCCAGCAGTTGCATCAATCAAGCTATCAATGGAGGGCGAAGGGAACTCATCCTTTGGGTAAGCTCTATTCAAGTCCCTGAAGTCCACGTAAATTCTTATCTAATTCTTGTCCTTCTTTCCCACTGGGATAATTCTGGAAAACCAAAGTGGTTATTGTATCGATTTGATGAACCCTGCTACTAGCAATTGTTGAACCTCATCCTTAATTTTTAGATTCAGCTTAGGGTTGTAAGTTCTTATGGCCTGCTTTATCGGTATAGCTAAAGGCATAACGTTCAACTTGTGGTAACTTACTTCTTTATCTAACCCTTTTATCTCTATGTACTTCCACGTAAAGATGTCTCTATATTCCTAAATCAGCTCAAATCAAGGCCCTTATTTTCTTTACGCTCAGATCCTTTGAAATAAAGATGGGACTTGGATCTTCTCCATCTTCGACTAGATCAAGTTGCTCTAGCTCCTAGACTTGTGGCGTTAAGCGTTCCATTATGTAGTCTGACTCTTCTTATACTTCCTCCATAAACTCTTGTATGTTTGAGCTATCTATTACCATGCACTGTCCCTATTGGTCTACTAAAAAACATTCATATAATCGGTCAACCTCTTTGTCAACCTCTATAACAGCTCTTTTGATCGCTCGCTCATACTTTTAAAAGCGATATATCACATTTCCATCATCCCTTATTGCTTTCTTGCATTGTCTGTTGGCCGTCACAACTGCTTTTCATTTCCTGTCTCTTAAAGCATCTTCCAACTTATGTCCCGAAAACCTGCTTAACATGCTTTATAGTTGGGCTTTATGCTCCATCAAGTCCATCCTAGGCTTTATCCTATCTCTCAGTTGTTTAGATATATTCCAAGGTTTAGGATTAACATGCTTGACCTCTTCAACTACTCCTCTCATTCCTGCTCTTTCGCCGCTTTGACCCTTTATAGGTACTATACTTTCTCTGATAGAGGGAACTCTAGCTCCCTCCATTCGTCTTGTTAGGACTCTTGCGTCCTCTTCCAGCTCTGTATAAAATGCTTTATCCACCAAGTGAGCCTCCTTAGTTGCAAAAGGCTTCTTCATTGCACGTATAACGATCTCAGTCCCCTTAACGTTGGCCTTATCGCATTAGTGTATGTCAAAGGAACTAAACCATGGTTATGCATCCACACCCTTCCTATGAAAAGGTGGTATGAAGCAGCACTCTCAATCACATGAAACTTGATGTGTGAAGTAATATTACCCATTACAATTCCTGTATTCACATACCAAATTGACTTAGAGGACTGGTTATCATAACTAGAGATCACCAAAGGCATTGGTATTAATCTTGCCTCAGAAATATTGGATGCGTGGAATGAGATAATGGGCATGATGTTTATGGATGCTCCCCCATCCATTAGAGCCCTCCCAAAACTTACCTCGTTGATACTTTCCATCACATGTAAGGTCCTATTGTGTGGTAACCTTACAACTCCATCGGCATCAATGAAAGTCACCTCGAACTAGAACTTCCTTACCAGTCTGGCCAGGGCCCCTGCATCTCAGTAATGAAACTGCATTCTTTCGTGCAATGTCCAAAATCACTTGGGTTATCTCTAATTTGCTTTCCTTCGGTATGCCCACCTGAACGAAGAACCATGAGAATTTGGGTGATTGCGATACAATATGGTATTCCAGCCCTTGGTCTACTTATTCGTTATCAAGATTATACACGTCCTCTACATCTCTAGCACTAGGTTCATCGTAGGCTATCACCACGTCATCCACTCCTCTTGTGTAGTTTTCTAATGACTCCTCAAACTCTTTCTACTCCACCACTAATTCCCTCACCTCCCATTCAACTTCTTCGTCATAATTAGCAACAACCATGTTAGCTGCATGTACTAGTAGTGGGTTGTTATTGACGTTGTCTTGAGGGATATGGAAAGTCCCTACCTTCATTTGCTTACTTATAATCTTTCTTAGTGTAAAGTAGATCGTAGTTGGATGACCAATCTTTTAATGGATCTGGAAATATTTGGGATTGGATCTCACTTATGCATCTGGCTCCATTGTTGGAGTGTCCTTGTGTTCATAAACTGTCCCTTCTTGTACCATGGCATTGTAATAACTGATGGACTCTTCACAGTACAAGGTGATAGTGGTGGATCCTTTCTATCTCTACCGAATTTCCTTTTATTATCCTTCTTTGGCTGCTTGGCCTCCTCTCCTCCATCGGCGTACCCCACTCATGGGGGCTGACCATATCCTATAACGGGTTATACTGGTTGCTTGAATATCATAGGCATTACGACCGGGTTTGTTTGTATGACTAAAAAGATGTTTCTAAATGATTTTAAAAATGTCACAAAGGTTCCTTCGCGTGTTTCATTTATGAGGTGACAGATATATTCCTAGAGAAAACCTTTAGGATAAATCTAAAGCAGTTTGGACTCCTTAGCCTCCTCCCTCACATCCAAGGAACTTTCTATGAATATTTGAATGTATGCCACCACCTCCTCCCCTGGCCGTTGTTTCTCCCTGCCTAGATGTGTTAATGCAAATTCCTCCTCTGCTAGAAAGAACTTCTTCACAAAGAGAATATGTATCTCGTCTCACGTTGAAACTCTCTTCGGTGCCAAGTGAGAGTACTCGGTATACGCCTTATCAGTGAGGGATTTAGAAAACTCACTCAACCTCAACTTCTTATTGTTGTAATGGGCCCCCAAGTGCTCAATGAACTGTTTAATATTCTTCTTCGTCTTTCTTCACTTTCCCCTATATTTCTCAAAGATAGTTGTAATATAGTCCTTTAGGTAAGGTTCTTCACTGTACTCCTCAAGATAGGGAGTACAAAAATCATCGTACACTATTGCTACCTCGCTGGCTGACTGCAAGGAAGCTACTATCATCTTTAACATTTCTTTCTGCATCTCCTTCCTCATTTCTTCTGAGGCAAATGCACGAGTTTTCTCAGTCTTTGGATTAATGGGCTGAGGGAACACAGGTGGAATACTTGCCATACCTAGGGTACTCACTGTTGGGATAAGGGTAGGTACAGTGTTCGTGGGTACATATCGCGTTGGAGCTGCACTCGATTGGATTATTGGAGTCGCCATTAGTGTTATGAAAGTACTGGGGTCAAACCCCCCTCCAAAATCCGTTGCAGCTATAAGAGTCTTCAAGAACTCAAAGAATTTGCCCATGAGAAGGTCCATCTATGTCGGTTCCATCACGACGCTCGTAGAAGCCTGTATGACTACCGAGAATCCTATTGCCATTTGAACTGGGGAACTTCTACTCGAGGAATCCCATTTCTGAAAGCCTCAATCTCCCTCACTGTTTGTTCCTCGTTTCTCTGAATAATATCAAAGTCAATGGTACGGTTAACCTTATCTTGCGCCATACTTCTAGAGGAATACCTCCTCAGCAGAGTCGCCAAATATAAGAGGGTAGTACCCTTGAAGCCTGGGAGTATAGTAATACCAGTAGAGGCGCAACCCCTATAGATATGGTAATAAATAATAACCCAAGCACTCTTTAATAAAGACAAATGAACACACAATATTATATATAATAAACACTGAGATTGAACTCATAAATCTCTCGTGCATAACTCAGATAATAATAAAGAAAACTCAGAGGTAACTCATTCAAAGGGAAAAAGAAGTAAGCACCCTAGATACACCTTGGCAGGTAGCTAACACACCAAGAACCTCTGATATATCTCTAGTTCGCTATTAAAATCTTCACAATAAATGACAATGGTGAGAGAGTAAACTTTCTCTGTTTTGCAATAACTTCTCTTGAAATATTGTTCTCTCTAGCAATAAATCTCTAGAAAAAGCTTTCACTCTATAGCAATAACTCTCTAGAAAGAACTTTCTCTCTCTAGGAATAACTTTTTAAAAAGATCTCTCTTTCTCAGAAGTGGTTGAGGCCAATAAATAGCCCCACACCCCTCCCGAGATGTCTTCGTCTTCATTAATGTGAAATACCTCCCTTTCACACTTTAAGTCTCAAGCATTAAATGCCTGATGGATTAGCACACTTTACGTCATAATCATTAAATGCCAGGATATGCCTTTTGCGTATACACTGTATGTCAGAGGACTATCACAACAGAGGTGGCTCACCAAACCGTCTGACAGCCCCAATACCATAATGATTTACTCAATTTCATATTGGATAGCAGGCGGGTGGCTAGTGACGCCACCTAAAGTAGAAGTGACATTTGGTAGAGGGCTGTTTGGCTCAAGGCTCACTATATGATGGAACTTAAAGTTACTTTGCACAAGCCCCCACAGTAAAAGATCTCTCGAAGTTTTACTAGGTGTATCTAAGATGGTCAAGATAAGCCTTAACACTGCCTCACGTCTCAACCCTCCAAACTAAGTCCCTCTAAAGTTCCCACAACGAGGTCATTTGATATAACATGTGAGATCTACCAAGCCCTGCTAGGCCTAGTCTCTCACGAGTATTGTTTAACATCACACTCAATATTATAATCGTTACTGCATTATAATCAACATAATTAAAAAAGATGCAATGTGATTAAGTAATAACGAAAGATAAATGAGAGCTCTCTCGGAAAGTTTCTCGTTGAGCTGCATCACTGAGCTGCCTCGCGGTCTTCATACTACTTCCTTCTCTTGAGTCTCTTCTATTAATTGAGGATTCTTTCTCTAATTCAGAGATTTCATTCAAGATCCCCTACAGCCATTAACAATCAGTTCATTTGATTCAAGCTCTTATGATACAAAAATCATGAAATGCACTGAAGGCAATTAGTCATTCTGTTTTGATGAACTATGGATGGACCTATGCATGATACGTGCCGAGTTTGAGTCATTCGTCCCTTCTTAGAAGATTTGTCAAGTTATTAAGCCATTCATGAGCGTGTTTTAGACTTAAGCAACATTATTGCGCCTACGCATCCGTCTTTTTGAGGAATCAAAGTTTGCATAGTTCAAAGGTCCGTATAATATGCCAAAAAACTCGGTTCTTGTGTGGTTTTAGTGTTTTTGGTGCGAAGGGGCGCCAAATCCGTTAAGCCACCTTTAAGCGCCCATATACCGTGTAAAATAGGTAAAAATAGTGATGAAACCATGAAAATCTGCTCGTCACTGTCAAACCCATGACAGAGCTTAAGAGGTTCATGGGGGAGAAGAGTTAGACTTCCTCTCCTTACCTTTCCCCTAAGACCAACATCCTACCAAATGAAGGGAAACCCTCTTTTTATAAAAAAAAAGTGCCCAAGTGGGCTTGACACATGTCACGTTTTTTGTGGAGCCAAATATCCAATATTTATGGAGCCACTTGTCACAATATATATGGTGGTATCTCAAATAATTGATTTAAATCACTATTAGAGCAATATCTAGTTTAATTCTTCAAACTCGTAGTATACGCAGTATATTAAATTGCGCGTAATAATATTTCAGTTTGTGTAGGGTCCGAATTGTATTAAAACTTGATAAATCATAAATCAATATATGATCAAATATGTTGTAACAACCCGCGTAATTTTGGGCTATTTTAATTAATTTTTGGAAAATGGAAGAAAATAAAGTTTTTGATAAAATTATTTTTATTGCTCAAATATGTTGAATATTATTTTTAAAGGCGAGAATTTCAAAAGGTTTCAAAAACAGAGTTAAAACGGATTTTAAAATGATTTTTAAATGTTTTTAACTCTTGGAATTCTAAGTCGGCGAACATTAAGTAATTTTCAAGAGTTGTTTTGACTTCCAACTCTTCATTTCTTTGCCTTATTTAAAGGAGTCTTTTGGATTCCAACTCTTCATTTCTTTGGATTATAAAAGGAAGTCGTGGACAACCCTTTTAACCTACTTTTGGGCACAAATTTTGGCAGCAAATATATTTTATATTCCTCTTCTTTTTATATAAACATTGCCCCTTGATATTTGTGAGTTCCAACCTTAGATTAGAGGTGTTATTGGGGCTATTTTGTTGGAGGTTCTTGGAGAAGCTTTTGTAGATCTTTTGTGTTGATCTTGAGGATGTGATCATTGGTTTCTCATCATGGTTTGAGGTATGGGATTTTACACAATATGCTCCTTAAATCTCGCGAGTGTCATTCTCTTTGAATTCTTGTTAATTGAACTCATATTTGAATTGATAAATTCATTTAAATCTGGAAAATAATTGTTGAAATTATTTTGATTCATGTGGTATCATTATATTATTGATGAACACGTTGTCTGAGATTTTAATATGGCACGGATGTTGGGCACCCGCCAAAATTCCTGTTTCCCGGGCTATGGCTTGATAAAGCATATACGGATGTGGTGAGGCCTGGTGACCCGGTTAAAGTGTTGTTGAGAAATTATATTGATAAATTCTTTGATATTTGCATTTTGATTTGAATATCCGTACTCGTGTTGTTACGTTTTATTCGTTGCTAATCCGTATTTGTTGAGCATAATTCCTGTCGTATTGTGTACTTCCCCATATTTTCTTTTAGGGGCAGGTTAGCGCGAATTTTGGGGCGCTATGGAGATTGATTTTAGCGAGGATTATTTGGGAAAGATTTATATTATTTTGATGTATAGAGCTTTGGAGATTTGTATTTTTATTCGAGTTAGATAGTTGTAATTTTAATTCGAGAGACTTGTTGTAATTGAAGAGATTGAGATTAGTGGATTTATATTATTGTGGGTTTATTTAGATACTCTATACCTTGTTATTTGTGGAATTATTTTATCGCATTAACGCTCCGTTCGCTCTCCCCGGGCGGGCGGGGTGTTACAAATGGTATCAGAGCTTAGGTATACGGAAACCTTCGGGTCTTGGGTTTGTTGCATTTTGTGGCGCATATTTTTGGAGATATATTATTTTAGATGATCGTTCCGTGTTAGGCATCTAGATTAGAGGTGACGAATTTATTTTTGGGAGACGTGATTTATTTTTGGAGATTGTTAGCCTAATTTATGAGAGTTAGGCATTCGGCGAATTTCGAGGGCGAAATTCCATTGTTAATGGGGAAGTGTAACAACCCGCGTAATTTTGGGCTATTTTAATAAATTTTTGGAAAATGGAAGAAAATAAAGTTTTTGATAAAATTATTTTATTGCTCAAATATGTTGAATATTATTTTTAAAGGCGAGAATTTCAAACGGTTTCGAAAACGGAGTTAAAACGGATTTTAAAATAATTTTTAAATGTTTTTAACTCTTGGAATTCTAAGTCAGTGAACATTAAGTGATTTTCAAGAGTTGTTTTGACTTCCAACTCTTCATTTCTTTGCCTTATTTAAAGGAGTCTTTTGGATTCCAACTCTTCATTTCTTTGCATTATAAAAGGAAGTCGTGGGCAACCCTTTTAACCTACTTTTGGGCACAAATTTTGGCAGCAAATATATTTTATATTCCTCTTCTTTTTATATAGACATTGGCCCTTGAGATTTGTGAGTTCCAACCTTAGATTAGAGGTGTTCTTGGGGCTATTTTGTTGGAGGTTCTTGGAGAAGCTTTTGTAGATCTTTTGTGTTGATCTTGAGGATGTGATCATTGGTTTCTCATCATGGTTTGAGGTATGGGGTTTTACACAATATGCTCCTTAAATCTCGCGAGTGTCATTCTCTTTGAATTCTTGTTAATTGAACTCATATTTGAATTGATAAATTCATTGAAATCTGGAAAATAATTGTTAAAATTATTTTGATTTATGTGGTATCATTATGTTATTGATGAGCACGTTGTCATGAGATTTTAATATGGTACGGATGTTGGGCACCCGCCAAAATTTCTGTTTCCCGGGCAATGGCTTGATAAAGCATATACAGATGTGGTGAGGCCTGGTGACCCGGTTAAAGTGTTGTTGAGAAATTATATTGATAAATGCTTTGAGATTTGCATTTTGATTTGAATATCCGTACTCGTGTTGTTACGTTTTATTCGTTGCTAATCCGTATTTGTTGAGCATAATTCCTGTCGTATTGTGTACTTCCCCATATTTTCTTTTAGTGGCAGGTTAGTGCGTATTTTGGGGCGCTATGGAGATTGATTTTAGCGAGGATTGTTTGGGAAAGATTTGTATTATTTTGATGTATAGAGCTTTGAATATTTGTATTTTATTCGAGTTAGATAGTAGTAATTTTAATTCGAGAGACTTGTTGTAATTGAGGAGATTGAGATTAGTGGATTTATATTATTGTGGGTTTATTTAGATGCTTTATACCTTGTTATTTGTGAAATTATTTTATCGCATTAACGCTCCGTTCGCTCTCCCCGGGCGGGCGGGGTGTTACATATGTGGGGTAATTTTATTAGAGTATTGGTGTTTAATTTCTTTAACCTCACTCTACATTTCCCCCCTCGTACGCGTAGTTGGTGTGGTGATGCTTTAGCTGAGACATATCAACTTGAAAATGAAGGAAGCCCCTAATTTTTTAAAATTTCTTTTAAAATATTAATTTCCTTAAATGCGGAATAGGATGGTTCAAATTCAAGAACTACACACACTATAAATTTTAATTTTCTTCAAATTAAAATTAAACTAAACTAAAAGTGACATTAAATTAATTATCAAATAAATTTTCACTTAAACAACTTAATTCAACTCAAGTCCTCAAATTCCTAAGAAGATTAATTCATTTTTCTATTTAGTCCAAATCAACTTTCATCAAATTAAAATATCTTGACTTGAATTAAATTATCTTAAAATTCACCCAAACTAATTTAGCACCAAATTAAACTAAAGGGTGATTAAACCCAATTTTATCTTACTTAACCTAAGCATGCATTCTAAGTGATTTTTGTAAGATAAAAATAAATCACAACCACTACACGACGATGTACGAGGAAAACCCAAATGGGAAAAATCTCGGACGACCCTGACCTAACAAATCCACTAAGTATTGAATTACAATTACAAGACAGTAGACTTACACCAATAACTCGACTCCGTCCATGCCTCGACGTTCCTTCTTGTAAACACCTCTGCCTAGTAGATAACCATGGACTCCTCCATGGTCTCAGAATCCACCGATGGGGCTCTTGGTTACCGCCACCCTCACGCAAAGCCTTTCTTCGAGCGAGAACACCGCAACATGCAAACAAATTACTTTTAGGTGGAGAAGAACTCAAACTCTCTTCTTCACGGTGTAGAGAAAACAAGGTGCCAAATAAACTCTCCAAACAACAAATATATATAAGGAAACTTGAAACTAAAATATATGGGTGTGTATGTGTTTTTATGAGATCAAATTATTTAGACATCAAAACACAAAAAAGGAACTTTTTGTCTTAGATATTTTTCTCTCTTAAGCTCTTAGAAACACACAAAAGTTCTGATGAAAATTGTTCCCACGAAATGGTTAAAAGCAGGTATAAAAAGTGGGTAAGTGGGTGGTTTCCAAAAAATGCCAATTTTTTTTCCCGCGCATGGTCATTCAAACGAGAATCCAAAGGGAAAATAGGCCAAAATATCGTTGGAAAAACTCGTTCAAACGAGTTCATTAGTTAGAAACTTCTAACGATAAAACAGGGATTAAATGGCAGACTCGTTGGCAAACTCGATCGAACGACACTTTGAACGAAAATTCAGAAATTTAAAATTTTTCATTATAAGTCCAAAACTTTTATACCAAGTTCTAAAATCAATTTCTGAAAATAAAAGATCATTTTAGACTAAAATTACACCTATAAAATAGTCCAAGTCTCCTACATATATAAAAGTACATACATACATTTTGGAGACTATGGAATCCTAATGTTGATGACGTAAAACGTGGAACTAGACTAGATAATGATGAAGCTTTGAATTTTGGACAACTACGTCTTCAACAAAAACTCGTTATAGGCTTGGATGGATACAACTGGACACTCTATCCTATGACTCAATTCGCTTTGTTCGGAATTAAGCCAATACTACAAAATGACTCGATTGGAAATTTATCCTTACACAACTGTGTGTACAAAACATCTTTCATAATGTTTTAACTTTGTCTAAGCCATCCTATGATCACGTTCAATCTACACCATGCGTATATGTCCATATAATTTTGAAGGCTATCATTTCCGCCTTTGTTTTACATTTTGGAGTAGTATTTTGGGGGTTGCCCCCACTTCTTTAGTCAGTTTTGATATGTTCGATCAACCTATGGATTGCGGGTAATAATCTCATATATTATTTCATTTTGATGATATACTTCTATCTCATATCTCACATTTTAGGCTTTGATGTCAAGGGTTATTTTCGAAGAACCTCATGATCATTCTTTTTATACGAATCAAACACTATGAATTGAAGCGAAGAGTAAGAAGGAAAATATAACTCCTTAACAATGAAAACCACTTGTTAAGGTTTTTTCACAAATTCACACCTACGAGGTGAATTTATCAATGAAAACACTCTTGTTAAAATTTTCGTAAAACTCCACCCAAATATGTGACTTAACAATGAAAACCACTTGTTAAGATTTTTCGTTAAAATCCATCCAAATATGTGACTTAACAACGTAAATCACTTGTTAATATTTTTCGCAAACTCAAATATGTGACATAACAATGAAAACCACTTGTTAATATTTTTGCAAACTCTACCCAAATATGTGACTTAACAATGAAAACCACTTGTTGAGATTTTTTGCAACCTCCACAAAAAATAGGTGACTTAACAATGAAAATCACTTTTTAAGATTTTTCGCAATCTCCACCAAAAACAGGTGACTTAACAATGAAAACCACTTGTTAAGATTTTTAAGCGTCCTTGGTGTACCTAGTCGAGAAACCATAAAGGTTCTTTAGGCAAATTGGGGCTTCGAAAATGACCAATTTACTTAGTCGAGGTTCCATATAAGTCCCTTTAAGTAAACTAGGACTTTTAAGCGACCATAATTTACCTAGTTGAGCAACCATAAAGGTTCTTTAGGTAAATTGGGGGGCTTTAAGAATGCCCAATATTACTTAGTCGAGAAACCATAAAGGTGATTTAAGCAAAATTGGGACTTTTAAGTGACAATAATTTACCTAGTCGAGCAACCATAAAGGTGCTTTAGGTAAATTGGGGCTTGGTGAATGCCCAATCTAACTTAGTCGAGCAACCATAAAAGGTGCTTTAAGCAAAATTGGGACTGCTATATAGGTCGAGGTTTCTCATAACTATGATGCACCACTTTGGGCGACTTACCATAATATCAGTAAGGTTTATAGAAGCTATAATGCATCGCTTTGGGTGACTTACCACAATATTGGTAATGTTTTTCGAAGCTATAATGCACCGCTTTGGGCGACTTACCACAATTTTGGCAAGGTTTCTCGAAGCTATAATGCACCACTTTGAGCCACTTACCATAATACTGATAAGGTTTGTGAGAACTATAATGCACATTTGTGGGCGACTTACCCCAATACGGGTGAGGTTTGTGAGAACTGTAATGCACCTCTGTGGGCGACTTACCACAATACTCGTAAGGTTTGTATGCAAACTCTATATTCATGCTCTAGGTTTTGTGGGAATTTGCTTGCCCCCTGTCACTTCGCTGGAAATAATATCATGTAGTCAGTGCCATAAGTGAGCCAACTGATAGCTATGCTGAACAAGTTTGGAGTCTATTTTGGTGATGCCTCAACAATTATGGCTATTCTGTGACCTGATTTGAGCATGCTTATCACTCAGGCTCCTATGCAATTAAATATTACATCATATAATACTTTTCCCCCTCTTTACATTGTTTTGTCTTTTATCTCAAGACAAAGCAAAGTAAAGAAAAACTCATACATCGGTTACAACACCATATGAATAAAATTAAAAACATTTCACTAGGTGATATCCCCAAAATAAAAAAAATCTCCACATCGTTTGGCTTTGACATCTGTAAGGCCGGATGTAATTGCTCATGCTTGATTTTCTCATGTGCGTTTGATATCTGTAAGGATAAAAAATCATCTTTGATTCTGGCACAAAAACCATTAGTAGATTGTGAGGCATATTATAATGCCATATATAATCATGTGGGGTATATCCTTCCCCCTTTATTTTATTTTATGTCAATAGAATAAAATAAACTCAGAATCATGACTCGAGGAATCGTAAAACATATTGTTCTATGCAATTTCATAATTCCAGTTTGATATGATACAATAAATAGTTCATACTTTTTCAATATCATAAAGTGCAGATATATCATGTAGTGAGCTATTGATCTCATGCTCCCATTATTTTATCAAAGCTGAGAAAACTTCAGAAGAAGTCTATTAAATCATATATATAGGATAATGCAGTCAATAAGCATGATGCATCACCTTTCGATGAATAATAAATATCAATTTTGAATTTTCATGTAATTAATATCCCAATGTGAATAAATCATATCTCAGAATGACCATGGCGTAGGTTGCTCCGAGCAACCATGTTTGAGGATACTCGAGGTCCCACGGGTAAGGCTCTTCGAGGTACCATGGATGAGACTCCTCGAGGTACCATGGATGAGGCTGCTCGAGATACCACGACTGAGGCTCCTCGAGGTTCCACGGATGAGGCTGATTTGCGCGTAAAATATTATCTTGATAAGGTAATTCCAAGGATGCCAAATTTTGATAAGGTTGATCGAAAAAATATTTTAACACGGTCGCTCGAGGGATGTCATTTTTGACATGGTTGCTTCAGTACATATTCGTACTAAATCTTTAAATGGTCTTTCTTGAGACAACATAAAACAATTTACAAAATTTCAAGGCATATATGATTTCTCAGTGGCAAGATTTATGCGGCGTGGTGCCTCGCACAAAAACAAATTGCACACAAAAAAAATTAAACAATAAGGTACTTTGGGCAAAATTTTAAGAAACATGGTGCCTCGGACAAAATTTAAACAATAATATGGTTGCTCTAAATAGAAGTTGCTCAAATCCAAACTTGCATTTATTTGACTTAGAACCTTTAAGGGGATTGTCTATTGTCAATAAAAAAATATTTCGTGAGTCCGGGTAATAATTTCTACATTCATGCGATTTCGGAGGAGGTACATGCCTTTTTTAAAATTTATTTTATCAATCACGAAAAAAATAAAATATTTTTGAACTCAATGTATGATAAAAATATCACATGATTTTTCATTTTTACGCTAGTAATTTTCAACACCTCTAACATCGATTAACACGAGAGCCTTGCCCTGTTAAATCAATTATACCTAGGTACATAAGATGGTCCAATATACCTCATACCCCATTTATTACATGCTTTGTATACACATATACCTCTTTGTTTAATATAGGGGATCACCATATCTCATGTTTTTAATAATTTTAGGAGGACATGGAGGTGGTTTAGTGGAATTTCCTCTAGATTAATATATTCCAACATTACCTTAATAAAGGAGGTATCTCCTAATAAATTTAATAGCTCTTTTAAAATAAAAGAAACAGTTTGGAACTTTGCAGCTCAAGACACGGTTCCACCCAAATCTTAGAGCAAGCCAACTCGAAAAAGAAAGAAATGAGGTGGCTCGTCTGAAACCCATTCCTAGTTTCAGTTCCTCCATGATGCTCGCGGTGTTCCAAGAGCAAAGCTACTTGTTAGGAGATCACTAGAGGCTGTTCAGAGTTCGAGGATCAAGGTGCTCGGAGTTTCATACTGGGTCTCTCGCGTTTTGTTCGGAGATGGTGGTTAGGAGGAACGAAGCTGTTCAGAGATCCGAAGTTATTCGGAGGTAAGGCTGATTGGATATCGGAGACTGTTCAGAGATTCGAGGTTGTTCGGAGATTCGCACGGGGTCCAAGGTTGTGGTCACAACTGTTGCCGGAGGCAGATCTTTTCGCCGGTGTAAGGTCGGCGAAGTTGTACTTCGTAATGAATACTTGAAGCTATGTTGATAGAACATGACAACTGGCAAACCTACATCCTAGGACTGATATATGTTGTTCAACCAGACTTTGACTTTTACTTTACGGTGGAAGTGACAAACACAATTGTTTCCAGTTTTTTAGACAAACATATTTAAAAGAGCGTTTATTGAGTCACCGAATTTTAGATAAATTTTTTCTAAATACACATGTGATGATTTATTATTGATTGATTTGTAGGATTTACTGACATGAATTTCAAAAATCAATTAATAATAAATTGTCACGTCGGTATGTCTATAAAAAATTTGTCTAAAATTCGTTCAGAATAAAATTTTTGTATTTAAAAGGAAGTCCATCATCCCGCATGGGTTTTTGCCCTATTTTGTCCGATAAAGAATAATATAATACAAAGATAGTTACATTTGGGCCACGCTCTTATTGATATTTTAATAGATTTTTGACAAAAGGTGTAGTCAATTAATGTTGGTACAGTATATTAGTACTAACACGCATATTAAGACATAATCGTAGTCTTTTCTACTCAAAAGTGGTTTTTGTTGGATATAAAAAAAAATATTTGAAACTGTGAGAACACAAGCAATACAACATAAGAAAATTTCTTAAGCATTCATGGTTCTATCAGTTTTGATTAATGCTACACGCATTAACTCTTAATATCAATTCAGTATCGAATGTGTTTTAAATATATTGTACCATAATGAGCTTTACATTTTGGATAGTGGGATTCACATTTTGGTACATGCATTTAAAGCACATTCAGTACTAGATCGGTACTAAGAGTAGGTGTATGTATCTTTATTCACCAGTTTTATACCGATAATATATACTCCATCTCTTGCAAAAATATCATTGCTAGTAGTTACACCTCGTTTTTTAATCATTAAGAACAGATAACTTGTCTTTGAAATATACATCTAAGTAAATGAACCCCAATAAACTTTGATATAATTTTGGCATAAGATGAGAATAAATCACATAATTGAATCAGGGTTCTTATCTGAAATAATGAGTTGAGCACTTCTGCTATGAGTACTGGAGCCAGGAGTTATCCTTTAACACATTGTCTCCACTTTTGTTGAGTTTTTCATTTGCGCATGAGGCGTTACACAATCGGAATTACGAATACCTCCCCAACAGAGTTGTCAAATGTAAGATGTGAGTCTAGATTTGGGGAAGTATCGCTTTGGGCGTATTTTAGATTTGAGCAACGTTGTTGTGCCTACGTATCCACCTCTTCGCAAAATCAAAGTCTGCGTAGTTTGAAGGTCCGTGCGATACGCCAAAAACCTCGATTCTTGGGTGGTTTTGGTGTTTTTGGTGCACGGGGGGCGCCAAATCTGACAAGCCGCCTCCCAACGCCCATATACCATGTAAAATACGTAAAACTCATGATGAAACCATGAAAATCCGCTCGTCACTATCAAATCCGTGACAGAGCTCAAGAGGTTCACGGGGAAGAAGAGTTAGACTTCCTCTCCTTATCTTGCCCCCAAGACCATCATCCAACCAAATGAGGGAAAACCTTCTTTTTATAGAAAAAAATGCCCAAGTGGAATTGACACATGTCATGTTTTTTGTGGAGCAAAATGTCTAATATTTAGGTGCCACTTGTCATAATATATGTGGTGGTATCTCAAATAATTGATTTAAATCACTACTAGAGCATTATCTAGTTTAAAACGTCCAACTTGCGGCATATTAAATTGCGCATAATAATATCTCAGCCTGTGTAGGGTTTAAATTGTAGTAAAACTTGATAAATCATAAATCAATATATGATCAAATCGGTGGGGTAATTCTATTAGAGTATTGGTGGTTAATTTCTCTAAACCCATTCTATAATGACCAATCTAACCCTATGCACCCAAAACCCTATTGTTTACTGCCTTAAGAATGAACCTATTTTTACTTCTATTATTTCTGATTCAAATGTAAAAGAGGCATAATTTGATGAGGTCCTTAATGCTATTTTCTAAAAAATGTTGTTAATGAAATGAACAGATATTTTGAGTATATTTCCATGCCTTATATTATCTCCATTGATTCTAATAATTAAATAAATGATGAAGATGACTTAATAAATAAAGGATTCTTAACTAATCTCAATAAGGAAAAATAAAACAATATAACCGCATTCAAACTAATGATGAGGAGATTGTCATCATTAATCTTAGTTCTAGTAGAACTTCGGGTGAGATTAGGATAGGATCTACCCTTAACAAGCACGGGCGATAACAATTCGAAGATCTTTGAAGGAGTTCACGGACATCTTCGGATGGTCTTATAGAGACATGCTCGACATCGATCCATAAGTTGTGCAACATGAGATCCCAAAATATCCAAACTTCAAACTTGTCAAGTAGAATTTGAGAACTTCAAAGTGAAAGATTCAGTAGTCAAGCAACTGGACGAGGGTTTTATCCGCATAGTCAAATACCCAACATGGCTCGCCAACATAGTCCCAATGTCGAAAACGGGAGGAAAGGTCTTTATGTGCGTCGATTATTGGGATTTGAACAAAGATTTTCCATAAGACGATTATCCTCTACCCAATATCGATATGATCGTCGACAATAGTGCCAAGATTCGTTGATGGACTCGCAATATACACCCTGATCACTAAGAGAAAAGTGCTTTTATAACCCCACGGGGACTTTCAATTACATCGTTATGCCTTTTGGTCTAAAAAACATCGAGGTTACATATCAAAGAGCAACCATAACCGTCCTACATGATCTCATCCACAAGAAGGTCAATGTCTATCTTAACGATATGATCATTTTTGATATAACTCAAGAAGGTCACATCCCTGCCATGAGGAAGCTCTTTGAACGACTCAGATAATATCAAATGTGCCTTAATCCAAAAAAGTGCATTTTCGGTGTTACAAAGGGTAAAATTCTAGGTTTCATGGTTAGATAGAAGGGAATCAAGGTATAACCTGCTAAACTCAAGGAGATTCTTAAAATGTCACCACCTCAAACTGAAAAGAAGATACATAGTTTATTAGGAAAGCTCCAATATGTAAGAAAATTCATTAGTCAACTCACTTCCATCTACGAACCCATATTCAAACTCCTCAAAAAATATTCAATAAAATTCTAAAATGAGGCATGTCAAGAAGCCTTCAATAAAATCAAGCAATACCTTTCCTATGCGCCAGTGCTCATGCCGTCACAACCTGGTCAAACCTTTCTCTTATATCGAAATATCATCGACATTACAGTTGGGGCTATCCCAGCCTAACAAAATTGAGGATTTAGTAAAAAAATTGGCAGGTTATGAGTTGAATTACACAACGATGGAAAAGGCTTGTATGGCCTTATTTTGGGTCACTCAAAAACTTCAAGATTACATACTTGCATTCCCCATCAAGCTAGTGTCCTAGATCGATCCCATGAAGGGCTTACTAGAGAAACCTACCTTGTCAAGTTGCATATAATGATGGTTTCTCTTGCTTGTCGAGTTCAACATCACATACGTCATGCAAAAAGCCATCAAATGAAGGACCATCTATGATTACCTATCCGATCATCCCATAAAAGAAGTTAACATGTGAATCTTTGAGTTCCTGGATAAAGAAATTCTTTGTGCTACTCATGAAGAGATTCGATGGAGAATGTTCTTTAAGGGAGTTATCAATAAGAAGGGATATGTCATATGGATAGTTATGATCGCTTCTGACGAATCACATACTTTCATCTCCATCAAGCTATATTTCCCTTTTCCAAATAACATGACGGAATATGAGACATTCACTGTTTGATTCAAGCTTGCCCTGGAAAAGGGAATTCGATACCTTAATGTTGCCGAAGATTTAACCCTTATCCTAGGATAAGTCCTTTGGAAATGGAAAGTTAAAAACGAAAACTCATGCCCTTCCATGCTCATCTTAAAGGGCTTGCTTTCCAATTCAAAGATGTCATTTTCCACTATCTCTATCGCTCAAAGAACAACTTTATCGATGTATTGGAAATATTAGACTCCATGGTCGATATGCCCGAGAGGATAACGATTGCCTCCTTATAAATTCAGAAATAGTCCATGCCGACTCACTGCTATCATATCGAGTTATCTACTGAAGAAGACAAAAATAAGGTGGGATTGTGTTATTATGATATTTGGTCCCTCGTCAAGAACGGTCGATACCCTCAAGGGTATAACAAGAAGGATCATATGACCCTTTAAAAGGTTTTTGCCCTATACATTATATGTGACAAAGACAAGTTCAAGAGAAACTTTGATGGTACTTATTTGCAATGTATAATAGGGGCTGATACTGAAGAGATTATGTAGAAATCCATGGTGGAAAATGTGGACCCCATATGAACGACCATATGCTTACTAAGAAAATTATCCTCCAAGGTTACTATTGAATTACCATAGTCCAGGATTGTGCTGCCTATGTCAAAAGATTCCTCAAATGCTAGTAATTTGCCAATCTCCAACACTTACCTCTTTGAGTGTTGCACAACATGACCACCCCTTTCCCTTATCAACTTAGGGAATTGACATTATTGGAAAAGTCACTCTCAAAGTATACAATATGAATGAATTCATATTGTCACCCTTGACTATTTTACTACATGGTTGCCCTTACTCCCTTTATATAGGGGTAAAGGGTACGCCGATCAGCACACCACTGTGTCTGCTAGCTGACATGCCTTATTTGGGAACCTATGAAGACTATCAAACTTTGTGCCATTACCGGATAACACAGGCCACCCACTATCGTTTGGCACCTCCCTCCAAATTTCGTTACAAAAATTCCAAAAACGCATCGAAAAATCCCCCAAATTACAGAAAAATCACAAAAACTCAAAATTTTATGAAAATGTATATTTTCCATAAAAATCATCAAAATTGAAATATACACACGTATTTAGAAATCATTAAAATTTACGAAAAACTAAAAAATTATGAGATATTCCAAAAGTTCGCACATCATCACATATTCTTTTTAAATCTATCATACACTCTTTAGGTCCTCACAGTTGACCTCATCCCTTAGAATCGATCATGATACCCGTATTGGTCGGATACACTCTTTAGGCCATCAAAAGTGATCTCAGCCCTCAGAACCGTCCCTGACCCCCCGAATCGGTCTCATACACTCTTTAGGCCCTCAAAATTGACCTCGACCTTTATAATCGTCCACGACCCCAAGAATCGATCGCATACACTCTTTAGGTCTTCAGAATTGACCTCGGCCCTCAAAGTCGATCGCGATCCCCAGAATTTTCGCATATACTCTTTAGGCCCTCATAATTAACCTGGACCCTCAGAATCTATCGTGGCATCTTGAATCGATTACATACACTCTTTAGGTCCTCAAAATTGACCTCTTCCCTCAATATCGGTCGCGACACCCAAAATTGGTTGCATACACTCTTTAGGTCCTCAGAATTGACCTCGACCCACAAAATCGGTTATGACCCCTCGAAACGATCACATAAACCCTTTAGGTTCTCAGAATTGACCTTGCCCCTTAGAATCGATTGTGATCCCCCCCCCCCCCCCCCCAAATTGGTCATATATGCTCTTTAGGTCCTTAAAATTGACCTCGACCCTTAAAATAATCCGTGACCCTTCGAATTAGTCGCATAAACCCCTTTAGTCCTCAAAACTTACCCCGGCCCTCATAATCTCCTTCAACCTCTATAATTGATTGTATAAACTCTTTAGGTTCTCAAAGTTGACCTTCGAGCCTCAAAATAATCCGCAATCCCTGAATTGGTCGTATGCTCTCCTAGCTCCTCATAATCAAACCTTCATCCCCGTCATGATCAAGAATCACCAGTCCCCATTAGAGTTCCGACACACAGGGACTCAACACCCATAATACCAAATATCTCTCTTTGGATGACATTTTGTTATTCTAAGATCGCCCACCGAGAGGATATAAATACAACCTATTCTCATACCCACTTAGTTTCCTAAATGGTAAAAAAAATGTCCCTTCGAACACCGAGCCCATGCTCCTACTTCAAATCCTAACCAGAGAAAAAATAAATTCTCTCCTAGCCCATTTTGACTGTGGTCAACTCTCAAACCCGAGAGTATCTAAATATACTTTCATAGACATCCGAATGCTCTTTACAATGGTCCTGGTCATGCGTAGATCGGACTTATGGTTTGTATTTTACGATCGTTTTATTGAAAAAATCCTATTCAGCTTGCGAATTGGTACCCCCTGTCGGCTGGCAAGTAGGACTTACTTGGATATCAAGTCCCTATTAGTAGGCATGTAATCACATATAAGAAACAACACACTCCTAAGGGGTAACATGGTCACTTTATCCTTTTAGGGTTTCCTATTGAATGAAACCCCGACCTCACTATTGCGAATGTTCAGTTTTGTAATCAGTGCAACAACTTTCATTCCCTGTTTTTCGAAACGTTCCTTTACATTCTTTTTCACCACCCATTACCTCACCACTTTCCACCACTCCGCTACCATTCCCCACACATAAAAATTATATTACAAAACTCTTAAAACAATAAAATTCATATAGCTTTGAAACTTTAAATCCTTTTCATTTCATCTTGCCAACTTCTTTCTATTTCACATACTTTGTCATTTTTAGCATATTTCGTAGTTGATTCCTATTTCCCCCACAAATAATATCACTTTTTTATTATATATATATCTCCAAATCTATTTTATAAATCAAAAAATCCAAAAAAAAAGGGTTTATCTCTAAAATCCTAAATTAAAGTTTCTCATTTCTCTCTCACTTTCATTCACTTGACATATTTTTCGTAAATAAAAAAGAAACTATAATTTTTGATTATGTGTTAAAATCCGCCTTATTTCCCTTACGAACTACATGGACTTTAATGCCAATTTGTTTCTACGTAGGCCTCCCGGAATTACTTTTTCCATTCGAGTATTTTTTACATGTTTTATTTTATGTTTATAATTCATATACTATTGCTTCGCCCATATGCTTTGTCCAGTCCTCTCATATAGTTAATTTTATTGTGTTTGTCACTTTTAGAGGTCTCGTGACATGCATTTCACTTTCCTATAGTGACATTACAATTCGGTGCATCGCTCACATTTTTAGTTAATTTCATTTGACTTATTTCGTTAGTTTTATTATGTCTATTATTTCTTAGCAGTTCTGTGACATGCATGCTCACTTTTCTATAGTGGCGCTACAATCCAGTTCATCTCTCATATTTTTGTTAGTTTTCACATTTTAATAGCTTATCTTCTTAGAATGATTACTTCCCCTCTTTTCCTTGGCATCGATATGATGATTTCATTCCTCAGTTATACACATTTATACACACATGGTGTGGATATGATGATTTTATTCCTCCGAAATAGTAGCAATGGGATTACAATGATAGCACATCCATAACACTATATCAACAACTTGGGTGTCCACGTTCATGCTTCCCATCACCAAAAATAATTTTGCAGTCAGGCCTAATGCCACAACCCCACTATACCCAACATATTTAACACCCTGGAATCACATCGACTAAAGAATTGCATGGAAATTGATTCCTCCCCTACGCAACAGAGGTCGAGCAACTGAAGGATAAATTCATAAAAGTTTACCAAACCACCTCCCTCGAAGAACGATAAAATTCAGGAATAGTGGACGGAATGAGGGTAAAAACCTAGATGATTGAAAACTTCTCATTAGTTGGATGCACCTTATCTAACTCGAAACGGAACGCATGGTCCTTGGTGTACCAAAATTCCAGAGCCTCCTCCAAAAGGCCCTATTTGATTAAACTATCATGCTATAAAGCATCCAAACGTAGGTCGAATGCCACAAAACTGACTTCTTACATGCACATGGCCTCAAAGCCATCAAGATAGGCAAAGTATTCTTCAGTCATAGGAATGGACATTATTTTAAATGAAAATAGAGATGAAGCAAAGAAGATAGATGGTTCTAAAGCCCACACTGAACCTTCTTTTATAGTCAAAATCCTCCACAAAATAACAAGGCAACTGACCTACCTGAATAAATGAATGAACCATTGTACCAATTTTTGCAGCAAGAGAGTACCAAAGGTTGGAAATCCAAGTACTTATCATTGACGTGATGACATGTAGGCCAGGGGGTATGTCAGACGACACCACCCATTTTAGGAAATTCGAATTTTACTTTTTTCTCCCCTTTTTATCCAAATAAGTCCCCCAACAAGTGATTTTTCACCTAAAAGTTTCTTGGGCATTTCTTTATAAAAAATCCAAAAATACACACTTTTTCATCCCATAAAAACCCTCAGTGGAAAATAAAAAATTAATTTAGAGTAAGACAATAAATCAAGATACTTAAATTAAAATGTGTCATTTTATATATTTCTTTTTTGAGTTTTTCAAGTATAAAGAAAAATAAAAGAAAGAAAAACAAAAAGAAAAATTACCAAGTTATAACCTAAACTTATTCCCTAAATCCTATAAGATCAATCAATGACAACGATGAGGGATCTTTTCATAACGATGAGAGGTAGAAGATCCAATCCTAGAATTAGAGGAAGGAACATAGCCCTCAAAGACCATTGGAGCAGTTTAAGCACGGGCCAATACTCGGATTTGTTTAGATATTGAATCCATCCAATCTCGAATATCCCGCACCCAAGAAGTTCGAATGGATATAGTCTACAAAAAAATCAAACAAGAGAATTCATATGAAGTCAGAATGCTGAAATAAAAAAGAAGGTGAGTACACTTAACCCTAACAAAAAATCGTGCATTGACATAGGAGGAAAGACCTCAAACTCCACATGAGGGTGATGCGAAATCTGCTCCATGTCTTTCCCTTTCCCTTGTAGATATTGAGAGCATAACCCATACTCGTGTAGTGAAGGAGGATTTTCTTCCCTAGAACCACTATCCGAGGACTCGACCAATGATCCAGGTACCCCATTTTCTCTTGTCCTAGGCTTCGGGAGTATAGCTCCATCCACATCATAGATCGAGGGAGCCATCAAACAGCTCGTCACGAATGAATGATAATCATGCAACCTCACCGTATTGTTAGATTTCCTCTTCGGGTCCTATATACGGATCATAAGAGTGTTTGCAGGGACTATCATCTTTCCTACCATGACTTTCCCAAGAAACCGCTCCCTCAGGTACTAGCCTTACTCGAACTCATACGATAGAATTCGATGCATTTGCATATAAAGACCAGTGATCCCAATCTTATCAATCAACCAACCCTTAGGAAAGAATGTCACAGGTCTAGATAAACGCATTCATCAAAATACAATAAAAATCAAAGAAAAAACAGAAGTCCAATAATAATAATAAACCAACCCGGTCACTCGTGTGGGCATTTTGGGCCCTCTTCACATCCTTGAGAGCATACAAGGTTTAAAAAACCCTTTTCTTCTTCCTCCACCTTGTTATCTGAGGCCACACATTAGCCTCCAAATCATATAAATGCATTTGTTAGGAGTTGTACCTAATCATCTCGTAGAACCATACCTCGAAAACAAAAAATAAAAAACTATTACAAAATCATAAACTATAAAAGATCACAAAAATAAAGTACCTATAATAGGAACGATGCACCCGTGAAAGTGGATCGACAATAGTGAGTAAAGGCATCCAAGACAACATAAAATGATGCCAGTATCAGACTCCCCCAATCAAAGAAGTGAGTATGCGTGTGAATTCCCACGAAAATGGAAGAAACCACATATGAACATCATTACTGGTCTTAGCCAACAACGTACTCCCCAGAAGAAATAATATGAGCATTCACACCATCTTCCACACTTACTGCGCTTCCGCTACATCCACTACCCGCCTTATCAAAACCTTTTTTAGATATGCCACGCTCACAAACTCTCCTGAGATAACTCACTCCATCGCCCACAATGCCGTCTTTACCGTCTAATTCATGAGGTGGAGAGATTGATAAACCATAATTTGTGTCCCCTTGCATGGTAAGCTCGGAATCAAATAGACGCCCGTCGACATCACCATCATCTCCCCCACGTCAAAATGGAAGGTGTGGGTTATAATTATGTATCATTGGATTCACTTGGGCTTAGAATTTGACCCGCATACTATATTTAGGTTTTTTGG
The DNA here is from genome assembly GCA_949130495.1 of Sambucus nigra. Classification (NCBI taxonomy): domain Eukaryota; kingdom Viridiplantae; phylum Streptophyta; class Magnoliopsida; order Dipsacales; family Adoxaceae; genus Sambucus; species Sambucus nigra. The sequence goes on along the minus strand of OX422214.1, from coordinate 171,002,487 downwards.
ATTAGGTTGACTTAATAAAACTAAATTATGAGAGGAAGGTGCATTATTATTATTATTATTATTATTATTATTATTATTATTATTATTATTATTATTATTATTATTATTATTATTATTATTATTATTATTATTATTATTATTATTATTATTATAATAATAATAATAATTATTATTATTATTATTATTATTGTTATTATTACTATTATTATCATTATCATTATTATTATTATTATTATTATTATTATTATTATTATTATCGTGACCCAAATTTAATTAAATTCTTATTCACTATGGACTTGCTAGGTTTAATCCTATTGTGGAATATGTTTTCAGGTCCTAAGGCCACCTCAAGCCCGATACACTCAGTCTTCCATTCAAAGTTCTAGATATCATTCATAGGATGTACGGGTTAGGTCTGCATGTTCATCTTTATTTATTGCATTTCCATTTCAGTAGTCAGTATCAATTTTTTTGTATTTGGTTTAATTTATGTTGGAGTCAACTATTTATATTCAGGGTCGAATATTATTATTATTATTATTATTATTATTATTATTATTATTATTATTATTATTATTATTATTATTATTATTATTATTATTATTATTATTATTTTAATACAGTTATTATTATTCCTGCGATGGAGTTTTATTTATTATGGCTTTGATATTGGTATTAGAGTTGTATTTGTTTTACTTATGTTATTATTGTCAGCTCTGTAACACCCCCGATTTTCAACGCACAGTTGACCATGCTAAAACGCTGAACACATAGAACACTATGCAATTTATATCATTCTCAGCATCAACGATAAATAAAAATGACAGAAAATAAAACCATCCATGACAGTAACTAAACAATAGATAATAAAATAAACAAATGAACTGAATTAAAATAAATCTCCAATAAAAATGAATCCACTAATATGAGTTTCTAAAATAAAAAAAGTCTCCAATTGCAATGTATATGAAGCGCTTGAATACATAAGCTACTAGAGTATCAACTAAACTAAAATCAAATCCTATATTAATGATGATGAACTAGATCCCTAACGATCTGCAACTCTGATTGCTCAGTCCAACTCTAACTGCTCAGTCTTGCTACTCTTATTGAACAATAATACCTGGAGAGGGATGTTTTACATATTTAGGTTAGCACCCTAAAGTTGTAAGAAATATTAAGTTGCTTAACAGTATTAAAATGCAACTCATTCATACCCTATTCGGTCACTTGTCGGCCCTCATACATGCATACCTTACTTCTCCTCTATCCTGATACAGTTCTAACTAACTATACCCAGTCCAAACCAAAGTCCATAACACTAAGGATAATAATATCCATAAGCATAACAAAAATACTAACAATCTAGTGCCTCACCATCTCCTAACCCTACTAAACTCCGTGCGTGGAACGTCTCGTAAAGAAAATCCAAACGAGGAACCCCCGATACACTTCTTCTTAACTTAGATGGTCACTAAGATCCGCTAGCACATGAATGACAAACAATAGCTAGAAAAGTTAATAATCTATAACAGGTAAGTCGTAAGGACCTAACACGCAATATATCCTAACTCACGATCGAATTAGACTTCATTTGCGGGATGTCTCGCTAGCAAAATCCAAATAAGGAACTGCCCCGATATACTTTTGTCTAACCCAATCATTCGTCCGAGACAATGGTACGACGCTCCCTGGAAAATACCCCAAGGATCCAATATATTTTTACCCCATAAATATACATGTAACACATCGGTTAGACAAATCAACCATCCCGAACTGAACACAACAAAGAGTCATTAACCCAACTCATAAAGTCTATCATAAACTCGATAGGCCATAACCAAAAGTATTCACACCCCAACAAATATATCTAAAAATACAATCGTCCAAACGACCGAGTAATATCTAAAATCTGGCTCACATAGTTCATATATAGAGTAACGTTAATCTAACAGAAATCCATCCTAAGGATATACTAAAACCATATGTTGTTAACTATTTATTTCTCATTATGATTAAGCTAGTCCCGGTGTGTTTTAACCTTTCACTAGTTAGTTAATCTTACCTTAATTACGTTTTACATAACCAAATATGATTCCAACTTAGCCTCGTAGATAAAACGAATTCCCAAGTATACTAATATGTGTATACAAATATATATCGAATATCTATAACTACCATAGTCCACAAATCTCAACATTGAACTACCCACAACCAAACACGTAAGTATTTACTATTCAACCCCTGTCCCTACTACCGATATATATATATATATATATATAGTCCCCCTCCTATAAGGACTCCTTATAGTGTAGACCCCGGTACATACCATTTTCTTAAAATAGTGAAAAAATAAATTTTGTGATGCAACTTCATGGATATGATCTCCACGGTGAGAAGATCATCTCTAATTTTTTTCATCAAAAAATTCAATAAAAAACTGTTGAGATCAGGTGATATGTGAAAAAATGGTATAAATATGCATTTTCGACCGTTGAAATATTGATGATCATCTCACCCACTTTTTGATTGAATTTTTTGACGAAACTTCATGGATACGATCTCGACAGTGAGAAGATCTTATCCATGAAGTTTCATCAAATAATTCAATCAATAAAGTGGCTGGCGCCGACCTAACATTTCAACGGTTGAAAATAAATATTTATACCATTTTTTTACATATCACCTCATCTCAACGATTTTTTGATTGAATCCTTTGATGAAAAAAATTGGAGATGATCTTCTAACCGTGAAAATCATATCCATGAAGTTTCATCAAAAAAATCATTTTTTTACTATTTAAAAAAAATGATATGTACCGGGGTCTGCACCATAAGGAGTCCTTACAGGAGACTTTCTGTATATATATATATATACCCAAAACTATCCCCTTAGTCTATTAACTATCCAATCGTATATACACTCCCATATATATCAACACATATATACCCAATGCTATACTTACAGTCTAAAAATATTCGCACTCCTATATATATTTACTCATCGATATATACATATAGATATGATCGAGACTAAACTCATAGTTTAACCATATACCCCAACCTAAATATAAAAATATTCATCATAATAAATTATACAAAACCTAAGGTAAAAATGACCCTTGGACTACCCCACTTAATCCGTGTGGTCCTGCCAAAAACTAACCCAAACCATAATCCACTATCCATCAACACAGATTGTGCGGACGAGGATAATATCAGTCGTGAGAACGGATACACATATCCCGTTGAAAATATTTCTTACCTCATTCAAATGAGGTTAAAATAACATTCTAATGAGATACCAATCTTGTTATAATGATATTGACTAAGAGTCAACTTCTCCAAGTCTTTAAAAATGGCCATTAGCAACATAAATTCTAAATCCGAAGCCTGTAATCATACTACAACCCAACTTCTTTCAACCATAAGTTGTATAATAGCATCAAACACCTATAATAACAAGATTTAGTTGATTCTAACATGAATTCACATCTAAGTTCTGGATTAAGGGTTTAAGAACCCTAAGTTCATATTCTTAGCCAATTCAACTTAGATTTGTTTCAATTTTGTGACACCCCGTCTAATTAAATACCAGGCGATCACTCCTTTATTAAATTAAAATCAAGGTGAACAGTTGGTTCATTCTTAGCATCACTGTCGTGAAAATAAATTTTCCAAATTAACACCCTAATTAATTAAGCTAAGTGTCAAAACCATTTTTAACATTTCTGTCCAGATTTTTTTTAAAAATATTTATTTATTAACAACATTTCAATAAGTAAAAAACACATCACAATAGTCCTGGAACATAATCCAATTAATTAAAATCATTCATCAATCGAATCCCATCATGCATAAATTAAAGTAAAACATTCATACTGAAATAAATCCCATAGTAACAGTACTAGAAATAACTGAAATACAAATGTCCCAAATAAAACATAACAATAGTGGAAAGGGCGACACATGCCCAATAAATGAGAATGATAGATGTGGAATCAAGTAAACGAAGTCGTCTATGCAAGTGGCGTGCAACTCCCACCTAAGCCGCAGCACGTTCCTTTCAAGGGATCCTAAGCAAGACGCCCCTGTGGCTGGGCACCTGTAATATATACATATATATACAAGAGAGAGAGAAAAAGAAATGGGTCAGAGCCCGATAGTGTGTATGATTTAAAATTCGTTTAGCAAGTATTTAAATTGATACAGGCCAATGCAACAACATATTAGTTCGACACTCTCTTGAGAAATTCTCACCTCTCTTCTAATGTGCACGCCTATCGTACTAACCTTCCCAGTGGATTCTCTCATCCTATAACACCCTATCCTTCCCCAATGATTTAACTTATCTTAGGTTATTCGCAGGATTTAAAACTGAACCATACCGTTGTGTAAAAAGAAGATTTCAACTAGTATTCAAAATTCTCGATTTAACTTTATTAATTTATAAAGTTTCCAGTGTCATATTATACTTTCTCAACGCAAGTATTACAATTTGAGTCATCAACCATGTCCAACATATCAAATTACAGTAGGCAGTTTCAGATTTTAGAATTTCATATAAATATATATATTTACTACTCGTATAATATATATATTATAACAGCACCCCAACTAAACTATGGTGCGGGCATACTCTACTATCCAAAGCCCCGTATCACTCATATTAAGGGGAATACATTCGGAATCACTCTTGAATTGTATTAACACATACACAACAATATTGAGGCGAAGCATAGATTCCAAGTCTCTAAGAGGAAAGAACATACCCGCGTCTCTTAGGACCGTCTGAACTATCATTCCGATAGCCTGTACCAAGGATATCTATCTTCTAGGGTACAAGTCAATATCCCCCATAAAGTTCCCATCGAGATAAGACTGTCCCAGCGCGGTAACCTCAGGGATAGCAAGTAGCGTGGGCATGTTTTTCACATGTATATAATATATGCATAGACAATCATATATATATATACCACTTTTATCATATTAATATATGTTCCTCTCATCACCCATAATTACAACATTTATCCTTAATTTTCACATTATTAGTATTACGTTTAAGAGTTCGTTTCTAACTCTAACTCGAAGGATTTTCTCATCTGAATACGTAACATGCATGGACTCTATCCTCCCAAGTATAAAATTCAGTAAGTGTCCTTTCTATATTCCAACGTAACTCTCTTACGCAACTCTCCCGTTAATTCATAAATTCATCAACCCTTAAGTAATTATCCTCAAAAATACAATTCCCGTCTCATATTAAGAATCCCAACATCATTCATAGGTCCTACTGGTCCTCCATATCTCCCAAAACATTTTATTAAGGATGCCTAAGAATTATTTCACATTAAATCGAATTTCAACTAATTAATAAGGGGAAACATGAGTCTGCTAGGAGGGGTCGATCGATCGAACCTTCGATCGATCGAAGCTCTGGGCTCGATCGATCGATCAAGCAGGTATTTCTATTTCTGCAGAATTGCAGTTACGGGTTCCATCTTCTAACTTACACCAAATCCATATTTTACAATCCCAAACGTCTCAAAATTTGTACTACTAACATCCTAACATGATATTATACATTTCCTACGTAAAGCATGTCAATTTACGTCACTAAATATGGATTAATCATGCCAAAATTCCTTTAAAACTTCAAGAACCCTAGAAATCTCTAAATCATGGTTCCAATCTGTTTTTCCAGAAATTCCTTCTTATACTACATTAAAATTTCGTGGATTATTCTTCTATATCACCAACAATTTCCAGAATAAGGTTTAAGTCATCACTACATGCAAATTTCTATCACAATTTAGGTTTTCTTCAATGTAATTCATACCTAATCATTCCTAAACTAATATGAAGAATGCACCAACGAAATAAGCAAGATAAACACTTGCCTGAGATTTTCAGAAGTCTGGTTTGGTGTCGAATTCGGTATGGTTACGTTCCCCGTCTCGCGATCTACGCGTTGGTGGTGGCGGCGGTGCAAACGGGTGCGTTTCGGGCCTTGAATTTGCCTTGAGAGCTTTCTCCTTCCTCTCCTATGGCCGTCACTTGTGTTTAGAGTTTCTAACCCTAGATGATAACCCAGATATCTGATATAGCCCCTTTAATTTTCGTGGGTTTAATTACCCAAAAATACAAAATGACTAAAATGCCCTCCCGGGGTACTAATTAGGCCTAAAAACGCCCCGAGACCCGAACTAAACCCTCGGGTACACTTTTCTGACTATCTCGACCCTTCCGGACGCGTTGGAGCACTCAAAACGACCATACGAACAACTTATAAAATATTCACTTTTAATTATCAATATTTAGTCCCGACGCGACACGAGCGCGTCCCGACCCAAATTTCCAAAGTTGTCATTTTATTCACTCGTGACATTCAATAAAACCAATATTACATATTACTTTGCTCATTAGTAATATTCAACAAATTTCCCATAATTACTAACTCTCGTCACGTTAATAATTATAACATAATTAATTTCTGGATTTTTATTAAATAATTAACTCACATTAAATTTAATAAATCCCCAAATTAATATTTCATAAAAATACGGGGTATTACATACTTCCCCTCTAATAACGGAATTTCGTCCCGAAATTCGGAAAATAAGGCATACCTGGTAAGAACAATTCTGGATATCTCTCGCGCATATCGGCCTCGCGCTCCCAAGTGGATCCCTCCACATTGTGGTGCTCCCACTGGACCCGTACAAGTGGAACTATCTTTGACCTTAATCTCCTCTCACTATAGTCTAGGATAACCACTGGTCTCTCCTCGTAAGAGCTGTCAGGCTGTAAGTCTATCTCATCTATCGCGATGTGAGTATGGGCCATATCATCCCGAAGATACCGTGTCAACGACGAGATGTGGAATACATAGAGAATGCGATGTAAATGCTCTGGTAGTCCCAATCTGTATGCTACCGGCCCAATTCTCTCGATAATGGGAAATGGTCCCACGTACCTCGGAGCCAATTTCCCTTTCTTCCCAAACCTCATCACTCCTTTCATAGGAGATACACGCAGTAACACTTGGTCCCCCACATTAAACTCTCGAAAGAACCGTTTCGCATCGGCGTATCTCTTCTGCCTGTCCTGGGCTACCCGAATGCGACTCCTGATCATTTCAATCGTCGCGGAGGTCTCCTGAATCACCTCTGGTCCTAGCAACTTGTTATCCCCCACCTCGAGGCAACAAGCTGGGGAACGACAAGGCCTGCCATACAAAGCCTCAAATGGAGCCATGCCAATCATGAACTGATAAGAGTTATTATAAGCAAACTCTACCAGTGGAAGGTGTGGCTCCCAACCTCCTCCAAAATCTGGAACACACATGCGTAGCATATCCTCTAACATCTGATTAGTACGCTCTGTCTGTCCATCTGTCTGTGGGTGATAAGCTGAACTCAACCTCAACTCAGTACCCATAGCCTCCTGAAAGCTTTCCAAAAAACGTGACACAAAAATATTGTCTCTATCTGACACAATATTCAGGGGCACCCCATGTAATCTGACAATCTCATAAATGAACAACTGAGCATACTGACCCGTGGTATAATCTGTCCGCACCGGCAGGAAATGAGCCACCTTGGTCAAACGGTCTACAATCACCCAGATGGAGTCGTGGCCCCGTTATGATGTAGGCAACCCTGTAATAAAATCCATGGAAATACTCTCCCACTTCCGCGCAGGTACTTCCAATGGCTGAAGCAACCCTGACGGTTTCTGATGATCCACCTTCACCAGCTGGCAGGTAGAGAACTTGGACACAAACTCAGCAATGTCCTTCTTCATGCCACTCCACCAGTATTGTCTCCTCATATCCTGGTACATCTTATCTCCTCCAGGATGCACTGCAAATCGGGACCCGTGAGATTGGGTCATCACTGCATGACGCAATTCTGCCCCTTATGGAACCACTAACCTCCCATTAAACCTCAAACCCCCATCAGAACTAACAGAATAGGACTCAGCACCTTCAGCTAAAAGTCGTACAATCTGCTCCTGGCAAAACGGGTCTGGGGTCTGTGCCTGTATCACCCTGGTAACAATCTCGGGTGTGACTGTCATAACAGATATGAAGGAACGGGCTACTGCGTCCTGGTTACCCAACTCCTTCCACTTTGCTTTCCAGACATCCGCTACCTCATTTACCGATCTACGACTCAACGCATCAGCAACTACGCTGGCCTTCCCCGGATGATACTGTATGTCGAACTGATAGTCCTTCACAAACTCTAACCATCTGCGCTGACGCATATTCAGCTCTCGTTGAGTGAACAGGTACTGCAGTGATTTATAGTCTGTGAACAAACGGAACTTCTCCCCCAATAAATAGTGTCTCCATATCCTCAATGTAAAGACGACCGCTGCTAACTCCAGGTCGTGGGTGGGGTAATTCTTCTCATGCGGCTTAAGCTTGCGGGAGGCAAAAGCTATAGCCTTCTCTTCTTGCTGAAGTACTCCCCCAAGTCATCGTAAAGAGGCATCGGTGTAAACCAGGTAATCCACACCCGGCTTTGGTAAAGCAAGGACTGGTGCTGAAGTAAGCTTATCTATCAGATCATCGAAAGCCAATTGACAAGCATCATCCCAAACATATGGTACCCCTTTGCGAGTCAGGTTCGTTAATGGACCCGCTATTTTGGAGAATCCCCGAATGAATCTCCTGTAGTAGCCGGCTAACCCCAAGAAACTACTCACTTCCGTCGGTGTCGTGGGCTGTCCCCATTCCCTCACCGATGACACTTTACTCGGGTCAACTGCTATCCCCTGTTCAGAAACAACATTCCCTAAGAACTGTACCTCTCGTAATCAGAATCCACACTTCTCGTACTTAGCATACAACTGATGCTCTCGTAGAGTCTGAAGAACCGGCCTTAAGTGCTCGGCATGCTCCTCCTAGGAGTGTGAATATATCAAAATGTCATCTATAAAGACGATGACAAACTGATCCAAGAACTCTCTGAATACTCGGTTCATTAAGTCCATGAATACGGCTGGAGCATTTGTAAGACCAAATGGCATCACTCTGAACTCGTAAGACCCATATCTCTTCAAGAAGGCAGTTTTTGAAACATCCTGCTCTCTAATACGTAGCTGATGGTACCCCGACCTCAGATCTATCTTCGAAAAGAAAGTTGATCCCCTCACCTGGTCGAACAGATCATCGATTCGAGGCAACGGATACTTATTCCGTATCGTGACCTTGTTCAACTCCCGGTAGTCCACACATAACCTCAGTGAACCATCTCTCTTCGTTACAAACATAACTGGAGCGTCCCAAGGTGAGGTACTCCTGCGAATGAAGCCCTTACCTAACAGCTGCTCTATCTGATCTCGTAACTCTCGCATCTCCGCCGGAGCCATACGGTATGGAGCGCTTGCTATAGGTCTCGTATCTGGCAATAAATCTATGAAAAAGTCTATCTCTCGACTGGGGGGTAGGCCTGGTATCTCCTGGAATACATCGAAATACTCACGAACGACTGGTATCGAGTCTAAAGGAATCATAACCTCCTTAGAGGCATCCTCCTCTATATAATACAAATGAGCGGTCGAGCCTCCCTCTGGGCGAGGCATCGCCACTACAAACATCTCTTGCCCCGGAATGGCAAAAACAATGCTCCCACCGAAGCAATCAATCATGGCTCTATAAGCTGCGAGACAATCCATACCGATAATAACATCATGCTCATGCATATCCAAGACTAACATGTCTGCAGGTAATACCAAGCTACCAATCTCTACCCCCACTCCCCGGCATATAAAGAAAATAAGCGACCCACTTCCCAGTGGTGAGTCTACACACGTCACAGTGCTCTCTGCTGTGGCTAACAACCCTAAGGCCTTCACAAAATGCGTATCTATAAAATAATGCATTGCCCCCGTTTCAAACAAAACCCGACCCATAGTACCATGGATAGGAAACATACCCTCAATCGCGGGTGGTGCCTGTGGAGCTGCTGCCTGGTGGACGTTATAGACACGTTCGTACTGTAACTGCCCCTGCTGCACTGGAGCTGCTGGAATGGCTGGTAGGGCTGGCACCTGGGCTGGAGCTGGGAGGGCAACCGGAAAAAGTGGTCTCTGTGGCTCATTTCGGGCACCCTGCTGCTGTGGGGCCCTATCTCCCTCCGGAAAATCCTGACGCCTATGGCCGTGTCTACCACACCCAAAACATCGGCCTTTGAAATTGTCTCCCCTCTGTCCCTGCTGACCATGGCCCTGCTAGCCGTTACCTCCCCGTCACTGGCCCTGGTGATTACGCTGTTGGCCCTGTTGACCCTGTTACTGACCCTGCTGTCGGTGTTGACCTTACTGGCCCTGCTAATTAGGCTGGCCCTGCTGACCCTGCCTATAACCCCCAAATCCCTGCCTGGAATCACCTGAACGGAATCTCTTAGCAGGGTCCCCCTGATGGGAACTCTGCTCGTGCTGACGAGTCTGTCCATGAGATGGTGCCCCACTAGCACTATTACCCCCGGTCCTGCCCTGCTGGCTGGACTCTACTGCTCTCTTGCTTCCCTGCAGATGGAAGCGGTGATCCTGGCAATGTAGTAACGCAGCATTGAGTACATCAGTGAAAGTACTCAAGGATAGATTTCCTATAAGATGCTGACGGATCCTCCAAGCTAACCCGTACACAAATAACATTATCTTCTTACTATAAGTAGGTGCCTCGTCTGGTATGATGGTGAGAAGTCTCGTGAACTCCTCCTCATACTCAGCAACGGTAGTGTTCTCCTGCTTCAAATTCAGTAATTTCCGCCTCATCTCAGTCTGTACGGCGGGTGGAAAGTACTTGCGGTCAAACCGCTCCCAAAATGTCTGAATCGGGATCGTGTCCCTCTCCTCCAAGGTAGTAGTGGACTCCCACCACTGCAAAGCGGCCCCCACCAGCTTAAAGGAAGCCAATAACTTCCTTTGCACGTCGGTGCACTCATACATACGAAGATGCCGCTGGATGTCTTTCTTCCATTGGCTGACTGTGACGATATCTGAGCTACCAGAGAACTTAGGGGGATGTGCTTTCTGAAAAGCATCCCTAACCCTCTCCCATGCAGATGGAAGCTGTGCTGGTCCTGGCGCCACTGCCTGAATCTGGGGTGGAGCCTGCTGAACCACCGCTAGCGCGGCACTCACCACCTGAGCAACAATGGCGGCTACTTCAGTAGCATTCATAGTTCCTTGTGCCGGAGCTTCTCGCTGCTCGGCCTGGGCACGCCTATCCTTCGGTGAACGTCTCGGAGGCATCTGAAACGTGAAGAAGTTTATTAGTCTACAGTCATTATCAAATCACAAATAACTGAAGACGTAACGTAAAAGCAGAAATACAACAGTCCTAAAAATAGGGCTCTATATCAAAGAAAGCAACGCTGAAAGCATAATAAGCCGCACAAATCCTAAAGGACACTAGAACCTGATGCTCTGATACCACCAGTGACACCCCGCCTAATTAAATACCGAGCGATCACTCCTTTATTAAATTAAAATCAAGGTGAACAGTTGGTTCATTCTTAGGATCACTCTCGTGAAAATAAATTTTCCAAATTAACACCCTAATTAATTAAGCTAAGTGTCAAAACCATTTTTAACATTTCTTTCCAGATTTTTTTTTAAAAAATATTTATTTATTAACAACATTTCAATAAGTAAAAATCACATCACAATAGTCCTGGAACATAATCCAATTAATTAAAATCATTCGTCAATCGAATCCCATCATGTAATAATTAAAGTAAAACATTCATACTGAAATAAATCCCATAGTAACAGTACTAGAAATAACTGAAATACAAATGTCCCAAATAAAACATAACAATAGCGGAAAGGGCGACACATGCCCAATAAATGAGAATGATAGATGTGGAATCAAGTAAACGAAGTCGTCTATGCAAGTGGCCTGCAACTCCCACCAAAGCTGCAATACGTTCCTTTCAAGGGATCCTAAGCAAGACACCCCTGTGGCTAGACACCTGTAATATATACATATATATACAAGAGAGAGAGAAAAAGAAACGGGTCAGAGCCCGATAGTGTGTATGATTTAAAATTCGTTTAGCAAGTATTTAAATTGATACAGGCCAATGCAACAACATATTAGTTCGACACTCTCTTGAGAAATTCTCACCTCTCTTCTAATGTGCACGCCTATCGTACTAGCCTTCCCAGCGGATTCTCTCATCCTATAACACCCTATCCTTCCCCAATGATTTAACTTATCTTAGGTTATTCGCAGGATTTAAAACTGAACCATACCGTTGTGTAAAAAGAAGATTTCAACTAGTATTCAAAATTCTCGATTTAACTTTATTAATTTATAAAGTTTCCAGTGTCATATTATACTTTCTCAACGCAAGTATTACAATTTGAGTCATCAACCATGTCCTACATATCAAATTACAGTAGGCAGTTCAAGATTTCAGAATTTCATATAAATATATATATTTACTACTCGTATAATATATATATTACAACAGCACCCCAACTAAACTATGGTGTGGTCATACTCTACTATCCAAAGCCCCACATCACTCATATTAAGGGGAATACATTCGGAATCACTCTTGAATTGTATTAACACATACACAACAATATTGAGGCGAAGCATAGATTCCAAGTCTCTAAGAGGAAAGCACATACCCGCGTCTCTTAGGACCGTCTGAACTATCATTCCGATAGCCTGTACCAAGGATATCTATCTTCTAGGGTACAAGTCAATATCCCCCATAAAGGTCCCATCGAGATAAGACTGTCCCAGTGCGATAACCTCAGGGATAGCAAGTAGCGTGGGCATGTTTTTCACATGTATATAATATATGCATACACAATCATATATATATACCACTTTTATCATATTAATATAGGTTCCTCTCATCACCCATAATTACAACATTTATCCTTAATTTTCACATTATTAGTATTACGTTTAAGAGTTCGTTTCTAACTCTAACTCGAAGGATTTTCTCATCTGAATAGGTAACATGCATGGACTCTATCCTCCCAAGTATAAAATTCAGTAAGTGTCCTTTCTATATTCCAACGTAACTCTCTTACGCAACTCTCCCGTTAATTCATAAATTCATCAACCCTTAAGTAATTATCCTCAAAAATACAATTCCCGTCTCATATTAAGAATCCCAACATCATTCATAGGTCCTACTGGTCCTCCATATCTCCAAAAATATTTTATTAAGGATGCCTAAGAATTATTTCACATTAAATCGAATTTCAACTAATTAATAAGGGGAAACATGAGTCTGCCAGGAGGGGTCGATCGATCGAACCTTCGATCGATCGAAGCTCTGGGCTCGATCGATCGATCAAGCAGGTATTTCTATTTCTGCAGAATTGCAGTTACGGGTTCCATCTTCTAACTTACACCAAATCCATATTTTACAATCCCAAACGTCTCAAAATTTGTACTACTAACATCCTAACATGATATTATACATTTCCTACGTAAAGCATGTCAATTTACGTCACTAAATATGGATTAATCATGCCAAAATTCCTTTAAAACTTCAAGAACCCTAGAAATCTCTAAATCATGGTTCCAATCTGTTTTTCCAGAAATTCCTTCTTATACTACATTAAAATTTCGTTGATTATTCTTCTATATCACTAAAAATTTCCAGAATAAGGTTTAAGTCATCACTACATGCAAATTCCTATCACAATTTAGGTTTTCTTCAATGTAATTCATCCCTAATCATTCCTAAACTAATATGAAGAATGAACCCACGAAATAAGCAAGATAAACACTTGCCTGGGATTTTCAGAAGTCTGGTTTGGTGTCGAATTCGGTATGGTTACGTTCCCCATCTCGCGATCTACGCGTTGGCGGTGGCGGCGGTGCAAACGGGTGCGTTTCGGGCCTTGAATTTGCCTTGAGAGCTCTCTCCTTCCTCTCCTATGGCCGTCACTTGTGTTTAGAGTTTCTAACCCTAGATGATAACCCAGATATCTGATATAGCCCCTTTAATTTTCGTGGTTTAATTACCCAAAAATACAAAATGACTAAAATGCCCTCCCGAGGTACTAATTAGGCTTAAAAACGCCCCGAGACCCGAACTAAACCCCCGGGTACACTTTTCTGACTATCTCGACCCTTCCGGACGCGTTGGAGCACTCAAAACGACCATACGAACAACTTATAAAATATTCACTTTTAATTATCAATATTTAGTCCCGACGCGACACGAGCGCGTCCCGACCCAAATTTCCAAAGTTGTCATTTTATTCACTCGTGACATTCAATATAACCAATATTACATATTACTTTGCTCATTAGTAATATTCAACAAATTTTCCATAATTACTAACTCTCGTCACGTTAATAATTATAACATAATTAATTTTCGAATTTTTATTAAATAATTAACTCACATTAAATTTAATAAATCCCCAAATTAATATAACATAAAAATACGGGGTATTACAAATTTTTACTTAAACTAGATGGTTTTCGTATGTATCATTACAATGATTACAAATATATCCATCCCATTCAGATTTAAATACGAGTTTTCAACATGTGGTGATTTAGACATCTAATAAAAAATTTCTTCAACATAAGGCATGTACTATTAAATTATTCAAGTTTTCCAACATAAACATGAATGAAAACAATTAACCAATTCAAATATACCTTAAGCGGGTTCAGAAAAATAGATTATATAAATCAATACAGATTATAAACCCTACTCACATGCTTTTACGCAATTAATTCAATATGGCAATGAAATTGTAAATGGATTATACTAATACGATAAGTAATATGACATTTCTTGCCTTAAACGGAGATCAAATCTTAATTATATTTCCTTGAAAATTCTTCCAAAGCTTGCCTCTCATCTCGAGGATTTGCTTATGAAGCATTACACTGATTAGTGAGGGTATTCAACCTATTAAAAACCCTAATCCAGAAGGTCCACAATTGACCCATATTTGGACCGCCAAATAAGCCCGAAATATTAACTTGATACTTTTAAATGTTTACCCAAATGTATACCTACCCGTAGGACCTAATTAACAACATGAAACATACCATTCCAGACCTCCGTACGGTCCCAGAGTCTCATCCAAACTTACATCAAATTAATTATAATCGAGTTAATATAATTTATGAGTCACCTACATAATAATTAAAAATCTCATTTTAATTTTCAGTTATTAATCCGAATTAATTTAACTCAATTAATTACCTATTAATTCACCCGAATAAATATAAACAAATAATTATTTAATTAATTCCTAAAAATGAGGGGTATTACAATCTCATTATAGTTTTATTTGTTTTCAGCCATGCGTAGAATGATACAAATTGTTTAGACTCCTGTATAGAACTGATCAGTTTAGTTATGTATTTTATGGGGGGTCCCACATAATAATTAACGTACCATCAAATTCAAGAGTTCGGGTATCATATTATGACAGGTGAAGGTGTTTTGTCACCCCGTTATATGCATGCATTTGTGTTAAAAATTGGTTTAAGTGAAACATTCTAAGATTGAAGCCAAGGGATTGACAACCTCCTACGGATATGGGCCCTTGCTTATACAAGGATTTTGAGGGAGAAACAATAGTCTAGGCATAGTCTCAACATATTACTTAATATTAATATGAGGGTTGAGGTAAACAAGAAGAAAAATGAGGGATAAGGGATGGTGGGGAAAGGAGCTTGTGCTCACGAGTAGAGACTCATTTTGTCATTATGTACTCATGTGTAGATGAATCAAACCCCATATACATCGTATTCGGTGATTAGATTTATATAAAGTGAAGTTCATATGTTTTTTAGAGTTAAATCTATACACAATATTCCCCTTTTAAAATTTAAGTGCACTTTAATGCGAGTTTTTTAGAAAAATAATTGGAATCGTCCCAATAGAAATTCTAGAAAACATTTATGGTGGTTGAAATGGTACCTTTTAGAAAGGTAATAAAAATGAACTTTATGTTTAAGGAATAGATTTATCGAAGAATGGTCTCCATGTTTAGAAAATTAAATAGAGAATTCTCAAAGCAATTATAGGTACTTCTACATTAATTTTCTTTACGAAAAAGTGTCTGATATGGTGCAAATGAGTATTTTCATAAAGTATTTAGTGTGAGTTTATTTTTATATCTAGATAACAATCATAATGATGATCGTGTCTTTAAAATATTGCATGTGATCAGGTTAGAGAGAACTAAGTTTTTCAGATGATATACGCTTGTCCTCGTAGGTGGATCCAGGGTGGAGTATTTAATCCAATGTAGTGTTCATTCCATGTATGATTTGAATAGGAATGAAAGATGTCAAAGTGATAATAAATGTTATAACTATATGGGCAGAGCGCAAGGCGAGGATGTTGAGAACATATGTCATCTTGCAGAATGACTTTACATGATCCCATCAACTTTAGTAAATGTTTAACGATACTCAAAATTATGATACATTCACTTATATCAAAGTATAAGCAAAATACTCTCTTAGTGCCTCAGTGGTTATCAAAATTTATTGATGTCATTATATAAACTATCAACTTAAACTGTCTTTGCTTTCATATTTTCCACCCGAAAACATACAAACCCGAAATAATGCATCTTATATTATTTTTGAGATCTAAAAAAATACTCGGCACTGAATAAAATTTGAAATCATTAAGTGAAAAGACAATCTGAATTTTCCAAACTCAATAGCATCAACATATTCAAGATCTACCAAATAGGAAAATAATTATATTACAATTAATCAGAAAGCTACTAAGACATTTACATGATGCATAAAGGCTTTTCACGAGCACATCAATTCCTAGCGATACTTCCATAGTAAATGACTTTAGTGAATGTTTAGTTGATGTGTTTCTTGATGGATTTGTAGTAGAAATGCATTTTTTTGCTATTGCTTAGAATTTTCTTTTGTCCCAGTTGAATCTAGATGATAACGATTTACAATAATAGCATTTTTATATGTACTGTCTATTGCAAGTGTTATAAACCGTTGCACATACGAAATTAATAATGGTTATACACCATTACACTACCAATAAAATTGGATACAAATTTTTTTTTATCATAGTTGCAAATTAGCAATGGTTTTCAACCGTCGGAAATGATCTGAATTGTAAAGGCTTATAACACCTTCAAAAAGGAAACTAATAACGATTATAAATCATTACAATACTATAATAACAGTCTCCCTCCCCCCACAGAGTTATATTTGTCCCTTTAAGACCTTTGTAATTTCAAAATTTGCAACGATTTTGAACCGTTGTAAATAAATTGCAACTATACTAATTGCAACAATATGGAACCATTGCAAATTATATTTGTAAATGTTCAAAACACTTAAAAATAGTGATTTTTTTGGTGTAGTGCATGTTCAACTTGGATTTCTTTCTTGCATGATGATTTTGTCGGGGTAACATTTTGATGCAGTAGTTATGGAACTAGGAGATTTGGGTAGAGCTTCAACTAAGTAACCGGGATGCGAATAGTTTAATAGGTGAAGGGCTTGGATGGAAAGTGGTGAAGGTTAAAACTAGGAAAATAGGCTTTCACTCGATTTTTCCTTCAATCTAACATATTTTTTTCTTTTAAATGATTTTGCCTTCATTCTAAGTGATTTTGCCTTCTTCCTAACTGATTTTTCCTTCCACTTTTATTTCTTCCCCTTTTTAATTGAAAATGACTATAACTTAATAATTGTCTCTATTTCTCACTCTTTTATTTCTCTTCAACCGGGTTCCCTCTTTAAGGCATGGGGGAAATTATTTATAAGTTTTCTCGGGATCTCACATATGCCACGTGAAAAAAGTACCAATCGTTCTATTAATGGGTCAAGTAACTAGGGTTGTATATTTGTCCACCCAATTTGATTATTTTAACAAGGTCCTTTGACACAATTATTCTGAACTATCTCAAACATGAACACAACAGCTCTAAAATCTCAAGAAATCTCAGATGATGGCTCCTCGCTGCCTAATCTGGGGCTATCTAGAGAAAAAGAGGACCATATCTTTAGAAGAAATAAGAAAAAGAAAAAATCCCATAAAGTAAATATGAAAGTCCCTTTGGAGTTGAAACATAATACCCAATATGAGGAACCCCGACCAATAAATACTGAGTCAGTGGAGGTTATAATAAATGAAGGGGAGACTGAAACAAAGAGACAAATCATAAAGCCAATGGGGAGAAAATCACTGTTGAAAAGGAAGTAATTTCCCTCTCTTACAAAGATGTGACCACACAAAGAGTGAACGCTGATATTTATTTTAATGATTCAGTCAATAACTGGTCAGAAGATGAAGATGACAACCATCAAGGGTCCCAAGACACACAAGACATTGACCTAAATGAAGATTCAGAGGAAGAAGACCCCCTTTGCCCTGTGGTGAAGATTCCTTCGAAACATGTAGAAAAGTTGAGAAAGAGATGGAAGGACAACATTATTGTAAGACTTATTAGTAGAAATATTGGGTATAAAACCTTGTGTAATAAGGTCCCCACCCTATGGATCATGCAAGGTGACTTTGAGGTGGTTGACCTTGAAGAAGGGAATTTCTTGTTCAAATTTGATAACAAAGAAGATTACCAACACATCCTCACGGGTGGTCATGAACTGTTATTTAAATATTAGGAAGTGGGAGAAAAATTTTAATCTGGAAGAATCCAAAGAGGCGACCACTGCCCTATGGATAAGACTCCTAAGACTCCCCATTAAATGGTTTGAGGAAAAAACTCTCTTCTAAATTGGAAGCAAAGTTGGAAAGCCCATAAAAATTGAATTTCAATTCAGCCTCATCCACTAGAGGAAAATATGCCAGAATTTGCATGGAGGTTGATGATGCTAAGATTTAGCACCACCGGATAAGTGATAGTAAGCTCAAACGGTAGCAGCTATGGCATCCATAGAGATGTATGAGTGTATAAGTATGTAGAAGGGGATGAGTATAAGAGGAACTAAGACAATGATGTATAGTGGTTCAGCCAATTTGGCCTACATCCACTGTGAGTGTGTGATCCACTAAGTATGGGCACTAATGGCCTTGGATACAATGCACATAACCCTCTCTCTCTCTCTCTCCTGTGTGTACAAGCAGAGTTTTAGCTAGGGCTACAGTCAATGGATCGATCCCCTGTAGGGTTGTAGGTGACAAGTATATATAGGTCTTGGGGGGTGTAGTGTACCCCCCAAGTATGCATGGTGCATGTGAATGATGATCTAGCCAATCCCCTGTTGACACCTGTAGATACCAAATGATGACATAATATTCCCTCACGTGAGGGTGTGATTTGGTTATAACGGTCTTCCACGTGCTATGTGAGCCTCACGCGCACTGTTCCACGCGTCTCCCAAACCACGCGCTGTCATGATGTCACCCTCGGCCTATGAGCCGAGGCCGAGGGAAAAGCTTCTTTCGGTAGTGGATCTGGCCTAATTCTGGCCTCGTACTGTCGTACCCTCGGAGGGTCGTCCGGAGCCTGTTTGAAGGGTCGGCCCCTCGTAAGGTCGTCTGGAACCTGAAGAAGGGTCGGCCCCTCGTAGGGTCGTCTGGAGCCTGGTGAAGGGTCGACCCCTCTGAGGGGTCGTATGGAGCCTGTTGGAGGGGTCGGCCCCTCGTAGGGTCGTCTGGAGCCTGGTGAAGGGTCGGCCCATCTTAGGAGTCGTATGGATCCTGTTGGAGGGGTCGGCCCCTCGTAGGGTCGTCCGTTTGGAGGTTATCATCAGCCAGGCCGAGGATATAAACGGGTATATCAATCACCCCCCAGCCCTTAGCCATAGGTGCTGTTGAGATGGCTGATGGATAGTGTTTTAAATGAGATGCATGTATGATCAGTTAGGTGAGTGACACCTGGGCAGATACTCATTGCTGTTCCAGTTTCCAAGGCATGGCGGCTGCACACTGCGCTTGTGGCCTTGCACCCTAATGATGCCTTCCTCGTGGGCTGTGTCCTGCCTTGGTCAATGGGCCCACTCATTGCTAAGGTATTTAAGAGATTTTCAAACTCTATCTCCTTCTTCTTCTTCTTCGCGCCCAAGCCTTCTCTCTCTAAAATTTTATCAGTTTTCATCGCCATTTTCTGCAGCCTTCAATCCTTCAAGCCTAGCAAGGTTCTTGCTCTCTTTATCAGGTAATCTCTTTCATCCAGCGCTCTCTTTTGCCTTCATTTCTATTTGCTTTTTAGGGTTGTGGGGTTGCATTTTCTTTGGGTTATCCCATATCTTTTTTCGGTGTCTTCTTCGGCAACTGTTTCTTGGATGTTCTTGAGTGTTCTTGAGTGTTCTTGAGTGAAAATCATCAATTCCCTTTTTACTCCAAAAGTCTAATTCGGTCAACTAACAACTTGTTTGTAGTTAAGTTCCTCAAATTCCTCCAAGTGTAGGGTCTTCCCTTTTAATGCTTAGGAAGCTTTACAGTTTAGCGTCTGAATTCCCATCCTTGAGAGAAAAGCTTTTTGCAATGATCAGACGAGTAGAGGAAGAGGAAGAGAGGAGACGAGGGGCCGACCCTAATTGGGTACGACCCATATTTCCCATTCCTCTTGCCACCATAAAACCGTTTGAACCGTCTGAGTCCTGTGGGTCATCCCATCGTCCAGCCGAGTGTCATTCAAGTGAGATGGACGAGAGAGCGTCCTCGCCAACCGGCGCTGGACCTTTCGGTAGGCGTGAGACATCTGACCTAAGCCCAAGCCGAGAGGCCGAGGGCATGTTCCCCTCTGAGGCAGTCCCTGTAACAACCCTTTATCCCCATGCCTTCCAAGTGGCTTTCCCCCAGGGCCCTCCGACAGATGACGGGAATGAGGACGAGGACGATGATACAGATGACGAAGTTGATACCTCCCATGCCTCGTCCTTTATCTCCTCTGTTAGGGATCGCGACCTCCTGATATGGAGGCATGCCTATGGGGTGCCCCCCCAGCGTGACTATGAGGGTTCCCTCTGAGGATGAGAGGGTTTTTGATTGTGGCGAGGGAGAGGTTGCAGTTTATGAACAGATGTTCAAAGTTGGAGTCAGATTCCCTTTGCATACTGCCATCGTAGATATCCTATCTGCCCTTGGTGTTGCTCCGTCTCAACTTCCCCCTAACTCTTGGAGGACGATTCTGGGCTATATTTCCTTGTGGAAGAATGCCTTCACCGACGAGCCCTCGGCTGACCTATTTTTGGGTTGTTACAACATCACCTCCTCGTCCAAACAGCCTGGTTATTATCACCTGGGGGCAAGGAGGTCTGAGAAGAAACTCCTCCATGTGGCACAAACTTCCAACCATGATTGGAAAAAGAGGTTTTTCTTTATCTCTGGGGAGTGGGAGCCTGTCGCCGATGGTCCGAGGGTCCCCAGGAAATGGTCTAACCCCTCCATGAAGGCCAGATCAGACCCTGGACTTAGCCTGGAGGAGAAGGACATTGTTGAATATCTGAGAGGACGAGGGAGAGAGGGTGAACTTGTAAAATTCGAAGACCTGATGACCCCTCGGTTCCTAAAAAAAGCTGGTATGAGGGTCGGCCCTCTGACAGAACTATGTGAGTTATACTGAACATTTTCCATTCTTCACCTATTTTTGAAGTGTTTTCTCTTTAGATCTGCATTTTTCTAACGTGTCGTCCTTTTATCAGATCGTCCTGCAGGTACGTCAGACTATCTTTGGGAAATGACTGCTCCCAGCTTATTATCTGGACTGGCCAAGAAGAAAGGGAAGGAGCCTCAGCAGGCTCCGAGGAAGACAAGGGCCGTCGGGCCGACGGTGGTGGAGCCGACCACCGATAACAATAAAAGAAAGGAGCCTGAGGCCCCAGTTGACCCTCGGCCTGATTCTCGGACGAGGGCCAGGGTCGAAGCCTCTGAGGGGACGGCCTCTTCATCCAGCATGGGGGCCTTCTGGTCTCAAAACTTGGCACATCTGAGGGCCGAGCCTTCATCACTCATTGCAAACTTGAGGGCAGCCAAGGCCTCAATGTTTTCTGCACCCTCGGCTGCTGACTACGACTTCTTGTCAAAAATGCCTCCAGCCAAAGTGTATAACTACGGTCTGCGTGCCCTTGCACAGGTATTGGTCTTGACCCACCTCTTTAATTTCATTCTTTCACTAACTATTCCCTTGACCCCTCTTGACATCTGTTTATTTTTCGTGCAGTCTGTTTGTGCCTTCACCTCAGCCACCAAGTGGATGGCTGAGAACCAACAGAAGTTTCATGAAGCTGAGAGGGCCATTCAGCATGAGGCTGACTTGCAGACAGAGCTCGAGACTGCGAGGGATGAACTGGAGAGTGCTAGGACTGAGCATGCCAGGGTCCTAGATGAGCTGACGAGGCAGCATGATGCCGACCAGCAGGCCAAGGACTTGCTAATAAAGGAGAAGGATGAGGCTTTACTCAACATGGAGGTCAAGCACAAGACTGATCTCGCAGAAGCTGTCAGAAAAGCCGAGGCCGATGCTGTTGAGGCTTACAAGGTTTCTAACGAGTTTCAGGGCTTCGGACTTGAATATCTGGAGAGGGGGATCAGGACGGCCTGTCGATGGGTCGTCCTCAGATTTGGCGACGTCGTCTCTTCGGTCCGCCCTTCGATTGAGGCAGTCGGATTGGACGACCCTCTGATCGCCGAGGCTCTGTCCCAAGTAGAATCCCAAGTGCAGGTTGAGGGGGTCGGCACGTCTGAGGATCGGCCGGTTATGGTTGTTGAAGAGACCCCTTTGGTGGATGTTGAGGCTCTGCCCTCTGACATTGTCCCTTAGGGTGGCTGCCTGTAGCCCACACCCTCATAATGTACCTATTATTTTTGTACTCTTTTTTGTAAAACACTTGGATATCTTGTATCTCACTTTCATTAATATCATATCGTCTCCTTTACTGTCTTCTATATCAGCTTCTTGCATGATTTGCTGTTTTTTGTTAGCCACTAACCTTTCCCTCGTCTTTTTTGAGGACAGTGGTGGGGTCGTCCCCTCCATCGGCCCTCATTATAGCCGAGGGATTAAATTACCAAACATGATTTTAACAAAGTCTACCCTCGTCTTTCTTGAGGACAGTGGTGGGGTCGTCCCCTCCACTGGCCCTCATTATAACCGAGGGTTCAACTTACCAAATTAATGGTTTTTAACAAAGTCTACCCTCGTCTTTCTTGAGGACAGTGGTGGGGTCGTCCCCTCCACTGGCCCTCATTATAGCCGAGGGTTCAACTTACCAAATTAATGGTTTTTAACAAGGTCTACCCTCGTCTTTCTTGAGGACAGTGGTGGGGTCGTCCCCTCCACTGGCCCTCATTATAGCCGAGGGTTCAACTTACCAAATTAATGGTTTTTAACAAAGTCTACCCTCGTCTTTCTTGAGGACAGTGGTGGGGTCGTCCCCTCCACTGGCCCTCATTATAGCCGAGGGTTCAACTTACCAAATTAATGGTTTTTAACAATGTCTACCCTCGTCTTTCTTGAGGACAGTGGTGGGGTTGTCCCCTCCACTGGCCCTCATTATAGCCGAGGGTTCAACTTACCAAATTAATGGTTTTTAACAATGTCTACCCTCGTCTTTCTTGAGGACAGTGGTGGGGTCGTCCCCTCCACTGGCCCTCATTATAGCCGAGGGTTCAACTTACCAAATTAATGGTTTTTAACAATGTCTACCCTCGTCTTTCTTGAGGACAGTGGTGGGGTCGTCCCCTCCACTGGCCCTCATTATAGCCGAGGGTTCAACTTACCAAATTAATGGTTTTTAACAAGGTCTACCCTCGCCTTTCTTGAGGACAGTGGTGGGGTCGTCCCCTCCACTGGCCCTCATTATAGCCGAGGGTTCAACTTACCAAATTAATGGTTTTTAACAAAGTCTACCCTCGTCTTTCTTGAGGACAGTTGTGGGGTCGTCCCCTCCACTGGCCCTTATTACAGCCGAGGGTTCAACTTACCAAATTAATGGTTTTTTAACAATGTCTACCCTCGTCTTTCTTGAGGACAGTGGTGGGGTTGTCCCCTCCACTGGCCCTCATTATAGCCGAGGGTTCAACTTACCAAATTAATGGTTTTTAACAATGTCTACCCTCGTCTTTCTTGAGGACAGTGGTGGGGTCGTCCCCTCCACTGGCCCTCATTATAGCCGAGGGTTCAACTTACCAAATTAATGGTTTTTAACAATGTCTACCCTCGTCTTTCTTGAGGACAGTGGTGGGGTCGTCCCCTCCACTGGCCCTCATTATAGCCGAGGGTTCAACTTACCAAATTAATGGTTTTTAACAATGTCTACCCTCGTCTTTCTTGAGGACAGTGGTGGGGTTGTCCCCTCCACTGGCCCTCATTATAGCCGAGGGTTCAACTTACCAAATTAATGGTTTTTAACAATGTCTACCCTCGTCTTTCTTGAGGACAGTGGTGGGGTCGTCCCCTCCATTGGCCCTCATTATAGCCGAGGGTTCAACTTACCAAATTAATGGTTTTTAACAATGTCTACCCTCGTCTTTCTTGAGGAGAGTGGTGGGGTCGTCCCCTCCACTGGTCCTCATTATAGCCGAGGGTGGTTCTCTGTAGATGTTTCCATGCGTGCTAGAACTGACAACCACAGGATGAGGGAAACACTGATATTTCTCATTGATTTTCCAAAGTGTTCTATTGGAGCAACTCTCATTACAATTATGGTCTATCAAGACCTTACAACACTACTGATAGTATTTCTTCAAATGATCTGCATTCCAGGGGTTGGAAAAAGGTTCCCCCTCTAGGTTTTCTAGTCTGTAGGTCCTAGGGATAACTTCATCGATGACCCTATATGGGCCATGCCAATTAGGATGGAGCTTGTTGGTCTTTTGCCAAGTCTTCTTGAGGACCAAGTCCCCCACTGCGATAGGCCTCTGTTTCACCCTCTGATTGTAGAACCTTGCGATCCTCTGCTGGTAGGCGGCCTGCCGTATCTCAGCGTCCTCCCTTCTTTCCTCAATCAGGTCCAAGTCGAGTCTCCTCTCCTCCGCATTTTTCTGGGGGTCATACACCTGGACTCTATGCGTAGGAAACTCAATTTCGGTGGGGATGAAGGCTTCTGAGCCATAAGCTAGCATGAATGGGGTTTTTCCGGTAGAGGTCCTCACTGTCGTCCTGTATGCCCATAGCACGGCATATAACTCCTCGACCCATCTTCCTTTTGCCTCCTCAAGCCTCTTCTTGATTCCATCTAGGATTGTCCTGTTTGTAACTTCTGTTTGCCCATTGGCCTGAGGTCGGCCAGGGGTGGAGAAAAATTGTTTAATACTCACCCTTTCACAGTACTTCTGTAGAGAGGCATTCTTGAACTGAGTCCCGTTATCCGATATGAGGGTGTTGGGGAGACCATATCTGCATATAATATTTTTCCAGATGAACTGGAAGGTCTTCTGCTCTGTGATCGTCACCATCGGCTCCGCTTCCACCCATTTTGAAAAATAGTCAATGGCTACGATGAGGAATCGATAGTTATTGATGGCCCTAGGCAAGGGTCCTACTAGGTCGATCCCCCACACTGCAAATGGCCATGGGGATGTAATGGAAGTAAGAGGATGATGGGGCTGGTGAGGGATGGTGGCAAATCTTTGACATTTGTCGCACTTTTTTACGTATGCCGCTGTGTCTTTCCCCAAGGTCGGCCACCAGTACCCCTGGGTGATCACCCTCTTCGCTAAGGATCTGCCCCCGATGTGGCTTGAGCACGATCCTTCGTGCACATCTTGCAAAATGTAAGGGACTTCTGAGGGATGCACACACCTAAGTAAGGGGATCAAATACCCCTTTTTGTACAAGGTGTCTTCGATGACAGTGAATTTTGCAGCCCTGTGCCTCAGCTTCTTCCTTTCTTGCCTTGTTTCTGGCATCTCACCCTCTTTAATGTATCTGATAAGGGGGTCTTGAAATAACGTTGCCAAAGCCGTTTATGAAAATAAACTATTTAAGCAACTCCGAAAGTTTGTTGAAGAAACTCTTTACTTAAAATCAAAACGATTTTGAACACAAGATGTGTTAACAAAATTATGTACGAGATATGGACAAGATTTGATAACAAGTTTTAGTAAACAGTTAAAAATGTTTTAAACTCAGCACACAAACAGAATGGGATGAGAAGATGTAGAAATATTGATACTCAGGATTTTTAACGTGGTAAAACCTCAACCTTGAGGAAACATCCACGACTCCCTCTACGGAGTAAAACAAAAACAATCACTAAAACAAATATGCGAGTTACAACCTATTTAACTAACATGCACACAAAAACAAATCTATACAAGTTCAGGATTGTACCCTCTGGCGTCCTTAACTTTTCTGCAGATCTTGTTTGTTGATGTAGTTGTCTTAGTTTGTCAACTCTTCTTTGTTCCAGCACTTTACGTCGACTTATTGTTCACCAAATCTTATAGCCAACACTTTGAGTGTTTGTAGTGTGAAGATGTTTGTGAATGGTGTTCTAAAACACATGCATGCACACACACACACACTTATTAGTTACAGACAATCCTAACAAATCACATATAAAGTCTATATGCAGTGTATTTGTTATTTTTCTTTCTTACAAAACCAAGAACCTTTTTGACCTTTCAAAGTAACCCAGATTCCACGGAGATCTTGCTTAAGAAATCGGTCAAGACCTTTCTCAATCACTTTTGAAAATATTATGTGGATTGAGAACCCTCCAAGTGCGAATCCCACTAGGTCAGGTTAGGTTTTGTAAAAACAGAAATAGAAAAACATCTATTGTTGATCTTTGAAGAAGAAAAATGTTTTAACAGAAAACAATCAACAACGAAATTCTCAAGATGAGAAATAAATGCAACTAAGTGTGCTGTGACATGAAAAACTTCAGATGTATGATTTCTATTGAAAGAGAAACAAGATCTGAGTCTATGTCTAAGTTGGAAATAAGATTTATGAACACAAGGATTTCAGCAACCCAAGATCTCTTAACCAGAACTCTCATAAACCCAGGAAAACACTAAGGATGGTGTTTATTTGGTTATGGTGTTTATGGAGAGGTAAGTGGTTTAGGTTTAGAGGTATTTGGACGAAGTTAGGGTTTCTAACTAGGGTTTGGTTTCTCTCTCTAACTTCTCTCTTCTCTCTTCTCTCTCTTCTCTCTCTATTCTTTTTCTGAGAAAACTCAAAGTGGCAAAAGCTTTCGAAGGCTGAAATTGGAGGCCTTTAAATAGGAAGAGAGGAAGATTCCAGAGCATCGTTAAAAAACAGTGGCTGAGATTGAGTCAAGCTCCATTGACTGCAATCCAAGGGCTCACAACAGGCGGTGGATTAAACAGGCTATGATTGGCTTAAGGGATTACACGGGGATCCACTCAAAAGACATGCAGGCCATCGATAAGGGTTGATCCAAGGGCTGATAACAAGCGATGGTATGTCTCTGTAAAGAAACACACCTAGGGCCAATCAGAGAACAGCAAGTGTTGGCCTGAGGACGAATGAAAACGCGCGTCCCAAAATAATTACAAAGCCAACCCTAAAGTCTCTAGCGCTTTCGGTTTCTACCCAGAGTAACTTTAGGCCAATAAACACAACAATGCATATTTATATATTAACCCCAAGACTTTTTAAATCAAGTTTTAATTAAATAAAACCTTGTTTAAAATAGGTTTAAAATTCCCAAAAAAATATTAAAAATCAAATTGAGGGATTTAAACACACTCACAACATTAATACACATAGTGGTGCAATATGAAATGCAAGAATGAAATTCTAAGTGTGTGAGTGAAGGCTATAGTCTTAGGATCATCACAAGATGGATAGAAGAAGAAGCAACCCAATCTCTGAAGCTCTTTGGTTTCTAGGATGGACACTATTTTGTCACAATTTCCAAACTAGATGAGCTCTTATACAGTCTAGACTCAAATGAGTCAAAAGTATAAGGGCTTCAATCTCCCCCTTTGGAAATATGAGACAAAATCTCCTTTGAGTCATCTAAACTCGTAGGGCAACAATAAATAAGAAAATCCTATTCCTATAAAAAATCTATCTACCCAAATCCTAGAAATCAAAAATTACATAACTCAACTATATACAGTTTAACATCCTATTATTACAATAAAGAATGACTGTACAAGAAGAATACCTGCAAAGAATTACTAAGATCAAGCTTTTTAGTATATGCAATAGACTCAAATTTCTCCCCCATTTTGTCTCAAATGGACAAAGGGAAGGAACTTGGAAAATATAACAGGTATTTACTCAACACAAATCATACCAATAGATTTACGTAAAGAAATGAATCTATTATAATCAAGAGGTTTGGAAAATAAATCTGCAAGTTGTAGATCAGTAGAAAGATAATTGATTTCTAATTCCTTCGTTTCAACTAATTCACGAATAAAATGATGCCTTATTTTAATGTGCTTAGTTCGCGAGTGTTGAACTGGGTTCTTAGAAATATTAATCGCACTTTGATTAACACAATAGAGATGAAGTGTGGGTTCTAGAATACCATAATCACTTAGCATTTGTTTAAGCCACAATAATTGGGCACAACAGCTACCGGCGGCTATGTATTCAGATTCAGCAGTCGAGAGAGATGTGCAGTTCTGTTTTTTACTACTCCATCCTACCAAGTTATTACCAATATAACAACATGCGACTGAAGTGCTTTTACTATCATCAGTACACCCAGCCCAATCAGCATCAGTGTACCCAATAATAGTGCTAGGTGTGTCATTCGTGTACCAAATTCCTAAATTTAGAGTGCCTTTAACATATTTAATTATGCGTTTAACAGCGTTTAAATGGCTCTCCTTGGGGTTGTTTTGATAACGCGCACAAACACAAACAGCATACATGATATCAGGACGCGAGGCAGTCAGATAGAGTAATGTGCCAATCATACTACGATATAAGGTAGAGTCTACAGATTTTCCATTTTCATCTTTAGATAATTTCTCTGTAGTACTCATAGGCGTTTTAGCACTTTTAGCACTCTCGAGGCCAAATTTTTTAACTATCTCTAATGCGTACTTAGTCTGCGAAAGAAACAATCCATCTGGTTGTTGTTTGACTTGGAGACCTAGGAAGAACTGTAACTCCCCCATAAGGGACATCTGAAATTCCTTACTCATAATTTCAGCAAAAGATTTTACTTCTGAGGTAGAAGTCGATCCAAATATGATATCGTCTACATAAACTTGAGCGATAGTAATGTGTTTGCCAAAATGTTTGACAAATAAGGTTTGGTCATTTCCACCTCTTTTGAAACCTTTGTCCAGCAGGAAACTGGATAGGCGCTCATACCAAGCTCTAGGAGCTTGCTTAAGACCATATAAAGCCTTTTTCAACCGAAATACATGATTAGGATAATTAGGGTCAATGAACCCTTTAGGTTGTTCTACATAGGTTTCCTCGGCAAGTATTCCATTAAGGAACGCAGATGTAACGTCCATTTGATATAATGTAAAATGCATGTGACAAGCTATAGCAAGAAGCAGACGAACTGATTCTAAACGAGTAACAGGAGCAAACGTCTCATTAAAATCAAGTCCTTCTATTTGGGAGTAACCTTGAGCAACTAGTCTAGCTTTATTTCTAATTATCATCCCATTTTCATCAGTTTTATTTTTGAAAATCCAACGAGTACCAATAACCTTTTTGTGATCAGGACGTGGAACAAGAAACCAAACATCATGAATGACAAATTGTAAAAGTTCATCCTGCATAGCAGAAATCCAGTGAGAGTCATTCAATGCCTCATTTACATTCTTTGGTTCCAAGAGAGAAACAAAGCAAGCATAGAGAGCATAATTTCTAAGTTGGGATCTTGTACGTACTGGTTCACCAGGGTTACCAACTATGTTGTTTATGGGATGATCTTTAGAAACCCAGTTAGGTACTTCAGGTGACTCAATAGGTAATGAATTATCTATTTCAGAAGAGTCATTTTCTAAAATATTTGACGATTCTTCTTCTATAGTTAATTCATTAGTCTTGCTTTCTACAGTAGTGTCACTAACAATTACATTTATGGATTCCATTAAGGTCTTAGTGCGAAGATTATACACTCGATAAGCTCTACTGTTAGGTGAATAACCTAAGAATATGGCTTTATCTCCCCTACTCTCAAATTTAGATAAGTGTTCCCTATCTTTGCAAACATAGCAGGTACTACCAAAGGTTCTAAGGTACTTAAGATTAGGCTTTTTATTGTACCAAAGTTCATAAGAGGTTTGTTTCGAATTCTTTCTAAGATAGACCCTATTAATAAGATGGCAAGCTGTACGAATAGATTCTACCCAAAAATACTTAGGTAAGTTCTTGGCATGGAGCATGACACGTGCCATCTCTTGAAGAGTTCGATTCTTTCTCTCAGCTATTCCATTTTGTTGAGGGGTCTTAGGAGCACTGAACTCATGTTTGTAACCATTATAGTCACAATATTCTACAATACCAGTGTCTTTGAATTCACCACCTCTATCACTTCTGATTCTATTCACTTGAGTGTCTTTTTCATTCTCAATCCGTAAAAGAATCTTTAAAAAAGTTTGAAAAGTATCGGATTTTTGTTTTAAGAAAGCTACCCAAGTGAATCTGGTGAAGTCATCAACCATAACTAAAATATAACTGTGTCCACAAAGACTAACAGTTTGAGAAGGACCCATTAGGTCCATATGGATGAGTTCTAAGGGATTAGAGGTAAGGATATCTTTAACCCTTTTATGAGGTGCTTTAACAATTTTTCCTTCTTGACAGGGACCACAGACAATGTTATGAATAGGTTTAATTTTTGGTATTCCTCTAACAATCTGTTGAGAAGACAATTTACTCAAATTTTCGTAATTAATGTGACCCATTCTGTTATGCCATATCTCGTTGTCATCCATTCTGGCAACATTACAGATTTCAGAACTAGACATGACAGTATAACAATTGTCAGGGGTCCTGAATCCTGTAATTAAGCATTCTCCCTTTTCATTTAAAATCTTGCAATTGTTCTTTGAAAAGGTAACAGTGTAGTTTGAGTCACAGAATTGCGAAATGCTAAGTAAATTAGCCTTAAGACCTTTAACTAAGAGAACATTTTCAAGAACAGGAAGACCTTTTTCTTTAAGAGTTCCTTTGCCTATGATCTGGGATGATACTCCATCACCAAAAACAACTTTTCCACCATCAAAATGGGTTTTATTTAAAAGTTTTGTATCATCACCTGTCATATGCTTGGAACATCCAGAATCCAAGTACCAACCAGAAGTTGTAAGTTCAGCTTTTAGAGCAGAAACAACAATGTTACACTTCATCTGGGGTGCTAGATCATCTTTTCTAACCCAAATTGCCCTGGTTTTTAGTTTGCGCTTGTTTGCTCTCATTTGATAAAATTTGCGAGCATTAGATTTTTGATGAAAAACATTTTGCGCATGATTTTGAGTAAATTTGAATTCCTGAGCATTTGATTTAGAAAAGTTTCTGGTAATCCTTCTAGTAAATGTCCTTTTAGGTTTAGTCCTTCTATTCCTATAGTTAGAGTTTTTGTCTGGTGGCCTGGGAAGGACATAGTTGTTACGACTCCTCCTAGAGTAGTTAAAGTTAGGATATATGGAAGAGTTGTAGACAGGTTTAATCAGTCTCCTAGCATAGCAATTATCGAAAGAGTGACCATATATATCACAATAGGAGCAATAAAGATTGCTCAGAATAGGGTTTTCCTTAGGAAAGTCTCTAAACAAAGGTTTTGAGAAATTTTGAAGCTGAATTTTATTCCTAGGTAGCACAGATTTGAAAACAGGTTCACTTTTCCTAATAGGGGGGCAGACTATTTTCCCTTTGGTAAACTTTCATGCTTAGAGCAACTTGCATCTCCAGTGTTAGTGTATTGATGGTCAAACTTAGTTTTTAGAGAATGAAAGTCTGGACATGTTTCAATATGTCTTTTGCCTCCTGACACAAACTTGATAGGTTCAACATGTTTAGTTTGTGTCTTCAAATTGGGGCAAAACCCTATTCCAGTTCTATCATCAGAATTGGTTTTAGATTCAGCAACGAATTCCTCAAAACATTTAGAATTGTTTTCAAATTTGGTAAATTTTTTGAAAACAGTTGCTGTCTTTTCTTTTGTTTGTTCCAATTCTAATAATGTCCCTTTGTATTTTTTCTCCAGAATTTCATTAGCTTCAGTTAAAGTTTTCAGTTTTTCATCAAACACTTTGACTTCACTTTCATGAGACATGCATTGAGTAGTATACTCTTCAGCATTGAGTTTTACCATTAGGCTTAGATCCTCTAGCTTTTTGGTAAGATCTTTCACAATCTTTTCTAGTCTAGTACTTTTCTTAAGAGTTTTAGTATATAGAGTGTGGATGTCTGGGAGATCATCATTGTCAGAGTCACTAAGTGAAGTGTGTCAAGTGACCCCTAAGGTTTCATTTCTTAAACTCACGCACCCATTGACATCAGCAGTATCGATTTCCCTTTGACTCACACACCCCGAGGAAGAGGTATTAATGTTCTCAGTAAGTAAAGCATCTAAACCAGTTAAAGTATGATTCAAAGCAACAGAACTAGAATTACTAAACTCGTCCTCACTATCAAGCATAGGCATATCATCATTGTATATGATTTTGGCAAAGAAGGCTAAACAAGGATCAAAACCATCAGATGTCTCAGGTTCCTCATTTTCAGAATCACTTGAGTTATCCCAGGTTTTGCAGATATTGGCTCTAGAGTGTTTGTTTTGGGCATTTAAATTAACTCTACAGTCTTGAGCAATGTGTCCTAGTTTACCACATCTATAGCATTCAGTCTTCTTGAGGTCTCTGTGAGGTCTTGTGGTGTCCTTGTTCTGTTTGTCATGAGGTTTCTCATGGGGCTTGTGATTTGAAGGAGTAGAATAATTAGACTTGCCCTGTCTATTTGCAACACTGTTTCTAAATTTAACAATTTTCTTAAATTGTTTTGTCATTAGGGCAATCTGATTATCTAGACTTTCTAAGTCACAGTCCTCATCAGAATCATTACTAGGGGTGTTTAACTCAGGCTTAATCATCTTAGAGGTAAAGCTAAGATTGGAATTGGTATGTTTCCTATTAGTGTGGGTCAATTGTTTCTTAAACTCTAATTCCATTTCCACAGTTCTTAATTTGCTACTGAGTAATTCAGGAGTGAGATTAATATCACACATCTCCTCAATAGCATATCTTTTATTGTCAAATTTCTGTGGTAATGATCTCAGAATTTTAGACACAATTTCTTGTCTATCATAAGTTATACCATTAGCATGAAGTTTAGTGACAATATCAGTAAGGTTCATATAAAAATCATCGAAAGACTCAGATTCAGACATGATTAAGGTATTATACTGTTGGATTAACATCTGAGTCTTAGCAGCTTTTACCCTAGAGTCTCCTTCGTGGGCAGTAATCAAGGTATCCCATGCTTCCTTGGAAGTGGTACAGGATGAGATTCTCTTGAACTCATGTTCGTTCATAGACATAAATATAGCGTTCTTGCCTTTGTTATTATTTCGAGAAACCTGTTTCTCTTCTTGAGTAAACTCACTCAATATTTTCTTAATCCTTTCATTGCTTCCATCAGTGGCTGGTTTAGTTGGATAAAAGTATCCATTTTCAATAATATCCCAGACATCATCTCCCAGAGTGCCTTGAATGAAAGCAATCATTCTTACTTTCCAGTAAGAAAAATTGGTTCCATCAAAGACTGGAGGTCTGGTCAAGTTACCATATCTTTCGTTTTTCTCGTCCATAATTGATTTTGAGAAAACAGTTTCAGAAACTCAGGATCTTTTTGAAATAAGTTCACCAAAAGCTCTGATACCAATTGAAATAACGTTGCCAAAGCCGTTTATGAAAATAAACTATTTAAGCAACTCCGAAAGTTTGTTGAAGAAACTCTTTACTTAAAATCAAAACGATTTTGAACACAAGATGTGTTAACAAAATTATGTACGAGATATGGACAAGATTTGATAACAAGTTTTAGTAAACAGTTAAAAATGTTTTAAACTCAGCACACAAACAGAATGTGATGAGAAGATGTAGAAATATTGATACTCAGGATTTTTAACGTGGTAAAACCTCAACCTTGAGGAAACATCCACGACTCCCTCTACGGAGTAAAACAAAAACAATCACTAAAACAAATATGCGAGTTACAACCTATTTAACTAACATGCACACAAAAACAAATCTATACAAGTTCAGGATTGTACCTTCTGGCGTCCTTAACTTTTTTGCAGATCTTGTTTGTTGATGTAGTTGTCTTAGTTTGTCAACTCTTCTTTGTTCCAGCACTTTACGTCGACTTATTGTTCACCAAATCTTATAGCCAACACTTTGAGTGTTTGTAGTGTGAAGATGTTTGTGAATGGTGTTCTAAAACACATGCATGCACACACACACACACTTATTAGTTACAGACAATCCTAACAAATCACATATAAAGTCTATATGCAGTGTATTTGTTATTTTTCTTTCTTACAAAACCAAGAACCTTTTTGACCTTTCAAAGTAACCCAGATTCCACGGAGATCTTGCTTAAGAAATCGGTCAAGACCTTTCTCAATCACTTTTGAAAATATTATGTGGATTGAGAACCCTCCAAGTGCGAATCCCACTAGGTCAGGTTAGGTTTTGTAAAAACAGAAATAGAAAAACATCTATTGTTGATCTTTGAAGAAGAAAAATGTTTTAACAGAAAACAATCAACAACGAAATTCTCAAGATGAGAAATAAATGCAACTAAGTGTGCTGTGACATGAAAAACTTCAGATGTATGATTTCTATTGAAAGAGAAACAAGATCTGAGTCTATGTCTAAGTTGGAAATAAGATTTATGAACACAAGGATTTCAGCAACCCAAGATCTCTTAACCAGAACTCTCATAAACCCAGGAAAACACTAAGGATGGTGTTTATTTGGTTATGGTGTTTATGGAGAGGTAAGTGGTTTAGGTTTAGAGGTATTTGGACGAAGTTAGGGTTTCTAACTAGGGTTTGGTTTCTCTCTCTAACTTCTCTCTTCTCTCTTCTCTCTCTTCTCTCTCTATTCTTTTTCTGAGAAAACTCAAAGTGGCAAAAGCTTTCGAAGGCTGAAATTGGAGGCCTTTAAATAGGAAGAGAGGAAGATTCCAGAGCATCGTTAAAAAACAGTGGCTAAGATTGAGTCAAGCTCCATTGACTGCAATCCAAGGGCTCACAACAGGCGGTGGATTAAACAGGCTATGATTGGCTTAAGGGATTACACGGGGATCCACTCAAAAGACATGCAGGCCATCGATAAGGGTTGATCCAAGGGCTGATAACAAGCGATGGTATGTCTCTGTAAAGAAACACACCTAGGGCCAATCAGAGAACAGCAAGTGTTGGCCTGAGGACGAATGAAAACGCGCGTCCCAAAATAATTACAAAGCCAACCCTAAAGTCTCTAGCGCTTTCGGTTTCTACCCAGAGTAACTTTAGGCCAATAAACACAACAATGCATATTTATATATTAACCCCAAGACTTTTTAAATCAAGTTTTAATTAAATAAAACCTTGTTTAAAATAGGTTTAAAATTCCCAAAAAAATATTAAAAATCAAATTGAGGGATTTAAACACACTCACAACATTAATACACATAGTGGTGCAATATGAAATGCAAGAATGAAATTCTAAGTGTGTGAGTGAAGGCTATAGTCTTAGGATCATCACAAGATGGATAGAAGAAGAAGCAACCCAATCTCTGAAGCTCTTTGGTTTCTAGGATGGACACTATTTTGTCACAATTTCCAAACTAGATGAGCTCTTATACAGTCTAGACTCAAATGAGTCAAAAGTATAAGGGCTTCAGGTCTATCCACGAAGCTTCTTGAGAAACATTTAGGCAATTACTGAGTGTTCCCTCAGCGTCCTCAATAGTTGGCCGAAGCAAAATTTCTACTGGGACCATCCTCCTGATGTCTGTTCTTGTTGCCGAGGCCAACCTAGCAAGGGCATCAGCACGGCCATTGTCGAGCCTAGGTACCCTCCTTAATTTCATTTCTCTAAAGCCCTTCAGTAATGACCTCACCTTCTCAAGGTACCTAGCCATCCTCTCGTCCTTAGCCTCGTAGGCTCCTAGTATCTGATTCACTACTAGCCTTGAATCACTATGGACCAAAATCTGTCCGACACTAAGAGACTTGGCCAAGGAGAGGCCTGCTACTAAGGCCTCATATTTAGCCTCGTTGTTGGAGGCTTTGAAGTTGAACCTCAGGGCGTATTCAACGTCTGTGCCATCGGGTGCTGATAGTATCAGTCTAGCCCCACTTCCGCTGTCACAGGAGGACCCGTCAACGAAGAGGCTCCACAAAGTCTTTCCTTCTGAAAAATTTCCCTCAGAGAGGGACCCCTGTCTAAAGATGTATCTTCCCTCTTCATTTTTAGTCGCTTTCCTTCTAGTGGTGCTGGTCTCAGCCCTATCTGCGGGTGTGTCTAAGGGTCTATCTTCTGTATCCGTCTTCTCGAGGGTCTCACCCTCGGCCTCATCATCTTCCCAAGTGAACTCAGCCACGAAGTCTGCCAATGCCTGCCCCTTAATGGCCGTCCTAGGCTGATACACAATGTCAAACTCCCCCAGCTCTATAGCCCAGGCCATCAACCTACCTGATTTTTCTGGCTTGTGTAGGACCTGCCTAAGAGGAGAGTCGGTGAGGATGACCATTGTATGGGACTGGAAGTACGGCTTCATCTTCCTCGAGGCATGGATCAAGGCGTAGGCCAACTTCTCCATCCTCGGGTATCTTTGCTCTGCTCCCTGGAGTGCCTTGCTGTTAAAATACACAGGCTTCTGTATCCCGTCTTCGTCTCTCACAATGACTGCACTGATGGTCGACTCTGAGACGACGAGGTATACATAAAGTCGTTCACCCTGCACGAGTCGTGATAGCAGCAAGGGAGACCCTAAGTATGACTTTAGGTCCCTGAAAGCCTCATCACACTCTTCACTCCATTCGAAGGCCTTCCTAAGGGTCTTGAAGAATGGCAAGCACTTGTCTGTGGCCCTAGACACGAACCTGTTCAAGGCAACAACTCTCCCTGTGAGCCTCTGAACGTCTTTAATGGACTTGGGGGTCTTCATTTCAACAAGGGCCTTTATCTTTTCAGGATTGGCCTCGATGCCTCTTTGATTGACAATGAACCCCAAGAACTTCCCTGCTCCGACCCTGAAGACACACTTGGCCGGATTAAGCTTCATCTTGTATTTGTCCATCGTATTAAAGGTCCTCTCCAGGTCTGCCACTCTTAGTCAGCATGTCGTCTACGTAGATCTCCATAGACTTCCCAATTTGGTCTTCAAACATTTTGTTTACAAGGCGCTGGTACGTTGCCCCCGCATTTTTTAGGCCAAAGCGCATGACCCTGTAACAGTATGTCCCCTTGTCAGTGATGAAGGCGGTCCTCTCCGAGTCTTCAGGGTTCATGAAGATCTGGTTGTACCCTAAATAGGCATCCATAAAACTCATGAGCTCATGGCCTGCGGTAGCGTCTACCATCTGGTCAATGCAGGGGAGAGGGAAGCTGTCTTTGGGACAGTGCTTGTTGAGGTCTGTGAAGTCCACACACATTCTCCACTTGCCGTTGGCCTTTGGGATAATGACTGCATTGGACAGCCATTCAGGGTAGATGACCTCTCTGATAAATTCAGCGTCTTCTAATTTTTTGACCTCGTCCGTGATGACCTCATATTTTTCTCTGGAGTAAATTCTCCTCTTCTGCTTCACCGACTTCACTCCCTCTACCACATTGAGCTTGTGGCACATGATTTCAGGGTCAATCCCTGGCATATCTACATGACTCCAGGAGAAAATGCTTCGCCTTCTCCTCAACAATTTAATGAGGTCTTCCTTGATATTGGGCTTCAGAGACTTGCCAACTTGGACTGTTTTTTCCGTGTCATCCTCATCGAGGATGATGGATTCTACCTCTTTCGCAGCCTCTCCTTTCTTCAGCTTCGTTTCATCTCTGGGGTCTAGGGTATCAATATTATAAGTGGTTGTAACCCTCTTGTGTGCCTCCCTTTCTTCAGCGGAGTTGTAGTAACATTCTCTCGCTGTCGTCTGGTCTCCCTGAACTTCCCCCACCCCGTAAGGGGTTGGAAATTTGATCATCTGATGGACAGTAGACGACACGGCTTTAAACTCCTTGAGGAAAACACGCCCCAGTATGATGTTGTAGGCCGAAAACACCTGCTCATCTATCACAAAGAAACTGACCTTCTTGGTGAGCCATCTCGGCCACTCGTCCCCCATCCTCACATCGGCCTCATATACCCCAAGGGGATGAACCTTTTCCCCACTGAACCCAATCAATGGATGATGGTAGGGGACGAGTCTAGCACGACTGAGACCCAAGGCTTTGAAGCATGGCCAAAACATCACATCTGCAGAACTACCCCCATCTACCAAGATCCTCAGTACCTCCCATCCGTGCACCCTGGTAGTGATGACGAGAGGGTCATCATGTGGGGCTAAGAGGCCTTTGAAGTCCATTCTTGAAAATCCCACTATCAGTGTGTCCATATCAACCTTCTTCCTTTTTTCTGACTTGACCTCCAGGGAGGTCGCGTGTACCGTCTTCGCCACTGCCTTGGCCTCAGCCACATGGGCCTTCCTGTCGGCGACCTCAGACCCTCCTCCTGCAAGACCCCCGGAGATCATTCCCACTCCGAGCGAGATCATATTAAGCCTCTTGACAGGGCCGTGGTCGTCTCTCGGTGGGAGGTCAGGGTCATCCTCATCATCAGAAGGGTCGTCCCCTCTTTTTTGAGGACCTTCTCTGCATGCATCGCCTCACTTCTTTCTGGGGTCGTCCCCTCGGCCCCTCTTGAAGGCACCTTTGTCGACATACTTTCTGAGCTTCCCTTCCTTCAGCATCTTCTCAATATCGTCTTTCAGAGCAAAGTACTTGTCCGTTACATGGCCGTGGTCTTGGTGAAATTCACACCACAGGTTCTTATTCATCTTGCCGGGGGCTGCCCTCAGCTTCTCAGGCCACTTCAGGGACCGGTCACTCTTTATCTCATTGAGGATCTGTTCACAGCTGACCGTCAGAGGGGTGTATCCAGTGAACTTGTCATATGTGGACCTCTTCTTCCCTTCTTTGTTCTTCTTAGGGTATTTACTCCCACTAGCACCTCCTCTTTCGTCTTCATATTTTGCAGCCATCGCTTCTTCGGTGTTCATCACCTTTCCTGCTGTCGACAATAGTTCGTCCATCGTCCTCGGAGGGTCTTCAGCAAGCTTCCATAACAACTTCCTCTTTTGGAGTCCTCCAATCAGGGCTGTCATGGCTATGCTCTCCTCATAGTCTTCCACCTCCAGCTTCTCCTTATTGAATCTGGCTATATAGTCTCTCAGACTCTCATTCTTCCCCTGCTTAACATAGAGCAGGTGAGTGGTCTTCTTCTGTGGCCTCACCCCAAAGCAGAAGTTATGGATGAACAGGTCTGCCAACTGCTTGAAGTTTTCAATGGAATATTTTGGAAGAGACGTGTACCAGACATGCGCAGCCCCTGTCAAGGTACCAGAGAAGGCACGACACCTCATCTCATCTGAGATAGAGTATATGTCTGCTGCTGACTGATACATCTCCACGTGGTGGACGGGGTTGGTGCTCCCATCATACCTTGGGGTGACCACGGGTGGCTTGAATTTTGACGGCGTGGGGAAGTTGACTATCTTCGCCACAAAGGGTGAGCCTATGGTGTACCCCCTCTGAAGAGGGTCTCGGCTCTTCAATATATCACCGATCTTATCCTCTAACTGCTGGATTGAGTCATTCCAGGGCCTCACAGGGTCGGCCTGGCCGATGTTATCCCCTGCTGCCTCTCCGAGGTGGACGGAGGGTTCTGCTGCAGCAGGCCTGTGTCGGCTGTTCACCTCCCTTTGGCCGTCATCTCGTCCTCGGGGTCGGCCATCTGCTGCCTCCCTCCTGGATCTCGCAGCGCTTCTTGGCCTGGACAACTGTTCCCGCAGGTAATTTACTGGGACTAGCCTCTCAAAGGCCGACCCCCTGCTCAAGCGATCAAAAGCAGAGCCTCTTGGGCGATCATCAGGGTTTGGTCTCCCGTACTTTCCCCTACTGTCCTGGAGGGGTCGCACAGTATTGTTGGAGACCTCGTAAGGTTCCCAGCACTCTATAGGAGCCTCCTCTCCTTCCAGATCTCCATACCTATCCTCAGGGCAAGGGTTTTCTTGCCTCCCCAGGCGTAGACGCCGGGGGTCAGCAACATCCCTACGCCGCTGAGGGGGTGGCAGGTCTTTGCGTGGTGCCTGGGGTGGTCCCCTGGCCTCATGCTGCCCTGGAGCTGCTGCCGAAGTAATCATCTCAGGTGAAACCCCTGGTGCTCTTAGTATGTTCTGGCTTAGAGCTGTGAACTGCTCTTGCATCATCCGTTGGCTTGCTGCCAGAGACTTTAGGGCTGCCGCCACATCAGCCATCTCAGACTGAGGCAGCGGCTGACTGGAACTGGGTCTTCCCCCCTCATCCGGCGGGGGAAGTGGTGGTGGTGGCATCTCAGGTGCCATGTGCTTGAGCTATGAAAAGTTGAACTGAAGAAAATACTGGTGAGCTTGGGAACCTTAGTGGGTCTCTTTCAATGGTGAAACACCTCCTCTCAGGGGGAGTGTTGGTTCACCACCAGAGTGCCCAGTGAGGTCAAGCTGTACAAAGGAAGAGATATCTTCTCGTTCCCACAGACGGCGTCAAACTGATGATGCTAAGATTTAGCACCACCGGATAAGTGATAGTAAGCTCAAACAGTAGCAACTATGGCAGCCATAGAGATGTATGAGTGTATAAGTATGTAGAAGGGGATGAGTATAAGAGGAACTAAGACAATGATGTATAGTGGTTCAGCCAATTTGGCCTACATCCACTGTGAGTGTGTGATCCACTAAGTATGGGCACTAATGGCCTTGGATACAATGCACTAATGGAGCCTGTTGGAGGGGTCGGCCCCTCGTAGGGTCGTCCGTTTGGAGGTTATCATCAGCCAGGCCGAGGATATAAATGGGTATATCAATCACCCCCAGCCCTTAGCCATAGGTGCTGTTGAGATGGCTGAGGGATAGTGTTTTAAATGAGATGCATGTATGATCAGTTAGGTGAGTGACACCTGGGCAGATACTCATTGCTGTTCCAGTTTCCAAGGCATGGCGGCTGCACACTGCGCTTGGGGCCTTGCACCCTAATGATGCCTTCCTCGTGGGCTGTGTCCTGCCTTGGTCAATGGGCCCACTCATTGCTAAGGTATTTAAGATATTTTCAAACTCTCTCTCCTTCTTCTTCGCGCCCAAGCCTTCTCTCTCTAAAATTTTATCAGTTTTCATTGCCATTTTCTGCAGCCTTCAATCCTTCAAGCCTAGCAAGGTTCTTGCTCTCTTTATCAGGTAATCTCTTTCATCCAGCGCTCTCTTTTGCCTTCATTTCTATTTGATTTTTAGGGTTATGGGGTTGCATTTTCTTTGGGTTATCCCATAGCTTTTTCCGGTGTCTTCTTCGGCAACTGTTTCTTGGATGTTCCTGAGTGTTCTTGAGTGAAAATCATCAATTCCCTTTTTAATCCAAAAGTCTAATTCGGTCAACTAACAACTTGTTTGTAGTTAAGTTCCTCAAATTCCTCCAAGTGTAGGGTCTTCCCTTTTAATGCTTAGGAAGATTTACAGTTTAGCGTCTGAATTCCCATCCTTGAGAGAAAAGCTTTTTGCAGAGATCAGACGAGTAGAGGAAGAGGAAGAGAGGAGACGAGGGGCCGACCCTAATTGGGTACGACCCATCTTTCCCATTCCTCTTGCCACCATAAAACCGTTTGAACCGTCTGAGTCCTGTGGGTCGTCCCATCGTCTAGCCGAGTGTCATTCAAGCGATATGGACGAGAGAGCGTCCTCGCCAACCGGCGCTGGACCTTCCGGTAGGCATGAGACATCTGACCTAAGCCCAGACCGAGAGGCCGAGGGCATGTTCCCCTCTGAGGCAGTCCCTGTAACAACCCTTTCTCCCCATGCCTTACAAGTGGCTTTCCCCCATGGCCCTCCGGCAGATGACGGGAATGAGGACGAGGACGATGATACAGATGACGAAGTTGATACCTCCCATGCCTCGTCCTTTATCTCCTCTGTTAGGGATCGCGACCTCCTGATATGGAGGCATGCCTATGGGGTGCCCCCCAGCGTGACTATGAGGGTTCCCTCTGAGGATGAGAGGGTTTTTGATTGTGGCGAGGGAGAGGTTGCAGTTTATGAACAGATGTTCAAAGTTGGAGTCAGATTCCCTTTGCATACTGCCATCGTAGATATCCTATCTGCCCTTGGTGTTGCTCCCTCTCAACTCTCGACCTCGAAAAACCATTAATCCCAACATACAAACTTGTAGGCAAAGAGTATATATTCGAATATGAGTTCCTCCCCTATATTTTCTTCTAGTGTAGTAAAGTTGGCTACCAGAGTGAATACTCCCCCACCAGAAAAAGCCCACTAGTGATGGAAAAATTTCATGATGAAATTCCTACCATTAGAGGAGCCAATGGCTCCCTACAACCATCTTCTACTACAGTTGTAAAGGAAATCCAAAGCCAACCAAACTCAGTACAATCTACTACTCAAAACCCAACGAATAATAAAAATGACCCCCAAAAGGATATGTTTGGTCCTTAGATGCTGGTTAAAGGAATAGGGAGAAAGGCATCTCAGCAAGTTAAATATGCCACAACTGTCCCAAAAAGATATGCTTTACTAGACACTGACCCATATAACAACATTAAGCGCTTGACAAGGTAATTGATAGGAAAAAACAAATAAGGGCATATGAGCAGCGCGTGTCAAACCAATAAGAGCTTGGAAAAGGTGTACGCGATAAAGCTACGGACAAATATGAGGTAACCTCCGGTTTAAAGAAGGGACCTTTTAAATCTACCAAAACCCCTCAACTTAAACCTATATACCAACTGGCATCCTTCATTGACCATGCAAGTCATGCCAAGAAATGGGTACAACACATGAGACTTAATGTTTTAAATGGTAGGGAAGAGGAAAATAACCTACAAGCTAACCAAGTTCTGAATAAAAAAGATAATAACTATGTGACATCTTAATGGCTTAAGTGGACCCCTCTATTGGCTCCTTAAATACAGCCTATACTGTGACTAACAACATTATACCTACAGACCTTAAACCGATGGCCTCATTGGCTGAACCTACCTAACGTACTATGAGCCAAGACATTGGTTATAAAGTTACAACCTTAGTAAGCAACTAGTCCTCGAGCAGAGTTATAAACCCTCAAAACTCTAAATTCGACAACCCAAATCCCTCCCAGACGTAACAAAACCTCAGCCATACATATAAACCCACATCACAAATGGATCTCAACCTGCCTCTTTCCATGTTGGGAGACCTCCAAATAAGAAACCACAAACTAATGAGCAC
Organism: Sambucus nigra; assembly: GCA_949130495.1. NCBI lineage: Eukaryota > Viridiplantae > Streptophyta > Magnoliopsida > Dipsacales > Adoxaceae > Sambucus > Sambucus nigra. The sequence goes on along the minus strand of OX422214.1, from coordinate 170,959,098 downwards.
AATATGTGACTCCTGGGTCAATATGAAAGTGGAGTAAGTTACAATCCTACAAAAAGAATGGGAGGCTGCCCAAGTGAGGCTTCTTATATATTAGGGTCAGTTAATACCAATGGAGAAAAAAAGGCATGCAGTGAGGGTAATGGAGCTACTCTCCACATAAGAAGCGCAAAGGAAGGTGAAGAACAGGCTCCCTTTGTAATGACCCCACTTTTATATATAGTTTATTTTTACACTCTTATGTTACTTATTATCTTATAAATGTTGTATTATTAGATATGTGGTATTATTGGCTATCAATATAACAAACCCCCATTTTTTTATTTACGGAGAATCAACTGTAAATTGGATCAAATCGAAGTCTTATGACATATCTTAAGGAAAATAATAAGTTTTGGGGTAGAAAATATAATTTTATGAAACTTTAAGGACTAAAATAAAAATATAAAATGGGCCATTTCGTAAATAAAATATTTTCAAGGACCTATAAGAAATATTCAAAATATATAGTGTGAAATTACCAAAATACCCTTCATGTGTGAAATGACCCTTATACCCTTAATACCTATCCTCGACACCTCGTGCTCGGTTTTTGAACATATCCACTGCACACGTGTCACCTCTATAGGAAAGGATAAAACTCATGTAAATCCTCTAGAAAAAGGAAAAAAACACGTGTCTCCATTTGGTAAACCAAGACTGCAAGGCTGATCCGTTGCACGACACGTGAACGACGACTCACCAAAGTGAACCTTATCATCCAGACACGTGTCAACACCGTAATACTTTTGAAAACCTATAAATAGGGCCTTAGGGTTCATTTGAAACTCACACCAATTCCTTGAGAATTATAGAAAGAAATAGTGAGAGAAAGTGTGAGAAAGTTTAAGAAGAAGCTCTTAGGGATATTCATCTTAAGGTAATCTTAATGTTATAATGCATCTTTATAGTTTTAATTTATTATTTTATAGCTTTACTTAGTAGTTATGCTGGTAAAATACAATAAAGAATTCACTAATCAAAACTTAAAATTTAGAACAAATCCAAGTTGATTTTATAAACTTGTTTGAAATTATACGCTTTTAAAAATGATTCTTTTCAAAGAAATTAGTCGTTATTATGGAATCCGATTTAAGTAATTCCAAAGTCAGGCCCGGTGAAGTTCTGTCTAGATGAGATGGTATTTAAGTGGTGCCCCTGTGACCCTCCATCTCTACTGGGAACCGACTGATGAGGAAAGACTATGAATTGAATTCTTCAATTACGATCAATGAGTTTTAAAAGTTAACAAATAGAGATTCAGTAATCCCTTAAAAGAGGAAGTTATTATAAACTGGACCTTAGAACGTGTACTTAAATCTTTATCAGATTAACATGTGATCGAAGACTCAATACCAGTAAATTTGACCTCCATTTTGGGTGAGTACTCTATGCAATTTCTTGCGCATTTTGACTATATTATATAATGCAAAGTATGTATATTTTGTGAAATGCTTTTATTCTCAAAATGCATCTGATACCGATGATTTACGTCGTTTGTTATATGTTTATATCTCTCCATATAAACATCTGATTTGAATTCTGAAATTATTGATTCGGCCTATGGAAACTCTCTTACTATATTGGCCTTGACTACCGGGTGGAAATATTTGGGTGGTACCTTCCCAGCTGGTTTATCGCTGGTGTGCCCTAAACAAGGCGTTGTTCCAGAAATCATGATTATCTGTCTGTGATGTTATCGGGTGGAAACATTTGATAACACTATCTGTCTGGGTATTAGAGTGTACATGGCCACTAAAACTGAATAATTGACACATGCTCAATTGTTTTATCTGTTCTGTTCTGAACTGTTTATTCTGAATATATATATTGTCATTTACTTTATATATATTACTTGAAATTCCTATCTCTATGTATATACCTTCTGTTCTAAATTGAATAGGTATCTATTTTCTAAAAACCTTGGAATATGTGGAGATTGAACCTCACTCGGCTTTTAGCTGATGTTGTATAAATAACCATTTTTCAGGAAACGTTTAGGCTCACGGACGGAATGAAAATGGACTATATTGAAGATTTAGCTTTTAGAGCTCTTTTTATAAAATGTTTATTTAGAGCATGTCTGGCTCTCTTGTAATAAGGTTTAAATTTTCTCTTAAGTTGTAACTCGTTGTTACTTTTAATATATATGAAGTTTCCTTTAGAAAGCTCTGATGACGTAATTCCTTTACTTTCAGTATTTTACGATTCATAACCATGTGATAATATTTCCGTTGCATTTATTTAAGGAAACAATTAAATCGGAATATTTTTTGCCTTGGTGGCATGTCAAGACACTCGTTCCCTAATACTATTTTGGGCCGGGGTCGTGACAGAGGTGGTATCAGAGCATAGGTTATGAACCCGTAGACTACTGAACATAGGTTTCGAACATTATAGATTTTATGTTTCCATCCTTAGGAGATAATATTATGTGATAACCCTCCCTATGTGTTATATTATTTATAATTTGTCTTTTAGTTTTCAATATTGATGTAGTATAGTAGATCTTACATTTGGCCATGACTGTAGAAAATGACCAAGAGAAGATCATCAATGGGAACTAGTGATTCGAGTATAGAAGGACTGGAAGGTGCATACAAGGCAATTGAAAGTTTGGCAAAGATTGTGGAGCAGCAGGTGAACAATGGAGTACCTAAGAATCTTGAACTAAGTAGATGTACTATTGAACAGTTCAAGAAGTTGAATCCTCCATCTTTTAAAGGTACTCCTAACCCCACTGAGGCAGAAAGTTGGGTGATGCAGATGGAAAAGATACTCGATGTTCTTAAGTGTACCGACGATGAAAGGGTGTCATTTGCAACATTTATGTTAGAAGGGGAGGCTGAACATTGGTGGAGAATGGCTAAGAGAAAACACGGGGAAAGGAATACTTACATAGGTTGGAATGATTTCTTAGTAATCTTTTATGAGAAATATTTTCCAAAAACGGTGAAAGATGAAATGGCAGCTGACTTCATGAGTCTGGTGCAAGGGAATATGACGGTTAGTCAATATGAGGCAAAGTTTACTGAGTTATCTCGTTTTGCACGTCATGTTGTAGCAACTGATGTTTTAAGAGCAAAGAAGTTTGAGCGTGGGTTAAGGTTGAATATTCGTAGTCGAATTTCCATCCTGAAATTAACATCATATATTGATGTCGTGACTAGGGCTACAATAGCTGAGAGGGATGGTGAGGAGTATAATCGAATTAGAGATGGCAAGAGGAAGTTTGGGGAACAAAAAGGAAAGAACCCGAATAATAGAAATTTCTTTAGGAATACATCCAATGTTGGGGGATCTAGTGATAACAAACAGTATAATAACCAGACATGTCAGTAATGTGGAAAGATGCATGGAGGACGACCTTGTTATAAGGATTCAGGAGCTTGTTTTAGATGTGGACAGAAAGGACATCAGATAAAAGATTGCCCAAACCCAGCAAGGGTTCCGGTAAAACCTTCAAGTGCAAAGAAGGATCAAGACAGACATGGTAGAGTTTTCGGACTTTCTGATACCCAAGCTTCTAATGCGGTAGTGTCAGGTACACTTTCAATATGTGCACAGCCTTTTAAAGCTTTGATAGATCCTGGTTCTACCCATTCGTTCATATCTATACATGTATTAAATCGCTTTCATCAATTGCCTGAACCCTTGAATCATAACATACACGTTTCTACTCCTTCGGGCGAGTTATTGATGGGTAAATTAGTATACAAGGCTTGCCCCATAGATATTGATAGTCATAAACTATTTGTTGATTTGATAGTTTTAGACATTAAAGACTTTGAAGTCATTCTGGGGATGGATTGGTTAGCATCGCATCATGCTAAGGTAGACTGTTTTGAGAAAAGTGTTACTTTCCGAATTCCTCACCAACCAAAATTTAGTTTTGAAGGAACTGGCATCATATCTCCGATGTGTATTATTTCTGCAATGCAAGCCTATAGTTTTCTTAAGAAAGGATGTCAAGGATTTCTTGCAACTGTTACTAGTTTGGAGATGATGGATCCTAGATTAGAAGATATTCCTATTGCTAAGAAATTTACGGATGTTTTTCCAGATGATTTACCAGGCCTACCTCCTAATAGAGAAATAGAATTTACGATTGACCTTGTTTCTGGAACTATACCAATCTCAAAACCACCATATCGTATGGCACCTTTAGAATTAAGAGAGTTAAAAGTTCAATTAGAAGACCTTTTAGACAAGGGTTTTATCAGACCAAGTATATCACCTTGGGGTGCTCCAGTGTTATTTGTGAAAAAGAAGGATGGGACAATGAGACTATGTATAGATTATCGTGAACTGAATAAGGTAACCATTAAGAATAAATACCCCTTACCTCGTATCGATGACTTGTTTGATCAATTAGAAGGTGCACAAGTATTCTCTAAGATTGACCTTTGGTCAGGCTATCATCAATTAAAGATTAAGGATGATGATATTTCAAAATCAGCTTTTCGCACTAGATATGGTCACTATGAATTTCTTGTAATGCCATTTGGACTAACTAATGCACCAGCTGCTTTTATGGATATGATGAATAGGGTGTTTAGGAAATATTTGGATCAGTGTGTGGTTGTTTTCATTGATGACATCCTTATTTATTCCAAAAGTATTGAAGAACACGAAAACCATTTAGAGACGATATTACAAATCCTTAGGAAAGAGAAATTATATGCAAAATTAAAGAAGTGTGAGTTTTGGATGCCTAGTGTTTCTTTTCTAGGACATGTCATATCCAAAGAGGGAGTGTCAGTTGACCCTCAAAAGATTGAGGCTATATTAGATTGGCCCAGACCAACTAATGTGAGTGAGATTCGTAGTTTGCTTGGATTAGCAGGTTATTACCGAAGATTTGTTGAAGGATTTTCTAGCATTGCCAAACCTCTATCTAGGTTAACACAAAAGAAGGTACAATATGAATGGTCTGAGGAAGCCGAGAAAAGTTTTCAAGAACTTAAGAATCGATTAGTAACTGCCCCAATTTTGACTATTCCTTCCGGGACAGGGGGATTTGTGATTTATAGTGATGCTTCAAAAAATGGTTTGGGATGTGTGCTAATGCAAAATGGAAAAGTAGTAGCTTACGCCTCAAGACAGTTGAAAACCCATGAGCAGAATTATCCAACCCATGACCTAGAATTAGCAGCTGTAATTTTTGCTCTTAAGATTCGGAGGCACTATTTGTATGGTGAGACTTGTGAGATTTATACCGATCATAAGAGTTTGAAGTATATATTTACTCAGAAAGAGTTGAATATGAGACAAAGGAGGTGGTTAGAATTGATGAAGGATTATGATGTAAATATTCACTATCACCCGGGGAAAGCTAATGTAGTAGCCGATGCTTTAAGTAGGAAGTCTACACCAAATTTAGCATGTCTTATTACAAGCCAAGAGGGACTGTTAAGGGATTTGAGAAGTATGGAAATAGATGTACATATCTATAGCAAAGGAGGAATAATTGCAAACTTACAAGTACAACCCATGTTAATGGAGAGGATCAAAATTGCACAATTAAATGACCCACAACTGAAGAAGATTAGAGAAGAAGTCATCGAGGGTAAGAGAACTGAATTTGCAATGCGAGATGATATGTTGAGGTTTGGAAATAGAGTGTGTGTGCCATGTGATGCCCAAATAAAAAGGCAAATTTTGGAGGAAAGTCATTACTCAAGATTCACATTTCATCCCGGATGTACAAAAATGTATAGGGATCTTCGAGAAGTATTTTGGTGGAATAACATGAAAAGGGAGATAGCAGAATTTGTATCTCAGTGTTTGGTTTGTCAACAAGTAAAAGCTGAGCATCAGAGACCATCAGGATTGCTACAACCACTGCCTATCCCTGAGTGGAAATGGGAACATATCACTATGGATTTTGTGATAGGTTTACTAAGGAGTTCAAATGGTAATGACTCTATTTGGGTAATTATTGACAGGTTAACTAAATCTGCTCATTTTCTTGCCATTAAGATTACCCATTCTTTAGAGAAGTTAGCTAAGTTGTATGTGCGGGAAATTATTAGGCTTCATGGAACCCCAATTTCAATTGTTTCTGATCGTGACCCCAGATTTGTGTCTCGCTTTTGGAAAAGCCTACAAGAATCCATGGGGACAAAATTGAATTTTAGCACTGCTTTTCATCCTCAAACAGATGGACAATCTGAGAGAACCATTCAAACCTTAGAGGATATGCTTAGGGCATGTGTACTTGATCTGAAAGGGAATTGGGATGATCATTTACCGTTAGTGGAATTCACATATAATAATAGCTATCAAGCAAGTATTCAAATGGCTCCGTATGAGGCACTCTATGGTAGAAGGTGTCGTTCCCCTACATGTTGGGTAGAAGTTGGGGAAAGAAAATTGTTGGGACCAGAATTGATTCAGATCACAACAGAGAAGGTGAAATTAATACAAGACCGACTTCGAACTGCTCAAAGCCGTCAAAAGGGTTATGTTGACAATCGACACCGACAGTTAGAATTCCAAAGAGGAGATTATGTGTTCTTGCGAGTATCGCCTGCAAAGGGAGTAATACGATTTGGGAAGAAAGGGAAATTGAGCCCAAGATACATAGGACCTTTTGAAATCCTTGAAAGGATAGGAGCTGTTGCGTAAAATAGCCTTACCACCGGAACTCTCTAGTGTACATAATGTGTTTCATGTATCAATGATAAAGAAATATGTCCCAGATCCAAAACATATCTTAAGTCATGAGCCTCTTCAAGTTAGAGAAGATTTGTCGTACATTGAGCATCCAGTGGAAATTTTGGATCATAGAGATCAAATATTACGAACCAAGGTTATTCCACTAGTTAAAGTATTATGGCGGAATCATTCTGTTGAAGAAGCAACGTGGGAGCGGGAAGATGAGAGAAAGGAGCGATATCCATACCTTTTTGAAAATTAATGTAAGTAAAGTTTGGGGACCAAACTTTTATAAGGAGGGTAGGATGTAATGACCCCACTTTTATATATAGTTTATTTTTACACTCTTATGTTACTTATTATCTTATAAATGTTGTATTATTAGATATGTGGTATTATTGGCTATCAATATAACAAACCCCCATTTTTTTATTTACGGAGAATCAACTGTAAATTGGATCAAATCGAAGTCTTATGCCATATCTTAAGGCAAATAATAAGTTTTGGGGTAGAAAATATAATTTTATGAAACTTTAAGGACTAAAATAAAAATATAAAATGGGCCATTTTGTAAATAAAATATTTTCAAGGACCTATAAGAAATATTCAAAATATATAGTGTGAAATTACCAAAATACCCTTCATGTGTGAAATGACCCTTATACCCTTAATACCTATCCTCGACACCTCGTGCTCGGTTTTTGAACATATCCACTGCACACGTGTCACCTCTATAGGAAAGGATAAAACTCATGTAAATCCTCTAGAAAAAGGAAAAAAACACGTGTCTCCATTTGGTAAACCAAGACTGCAAGGCTGATCCGTTGCACGACACGTGAACGACGACTCACCAAAGTGAACCTTATCATCCAGACACGTGTCAACACCGTAATACTTTTGAAAACCTATAAATAGGGCCTTAGGGTTCATTTGAAACTCACACCAATTCCTTGAGAATTATAGAAAGAAATAGTGAGAGAAAGTGTGAGAAAGTTTAAGAAGAAGCTCTTAGGGATATTCATCTTAAGGTAATCTTAATGTTATAATGCATCTTTATAGTTTTAATTTATTATTTTATAGCTTTACTTAGTAGTTATGCTGGTAAAATACAATAAAGAATTCACTAATCAAAACTTAAAATTTAGAACAAATCCAAGTTGATTTTATAAACTTGTTTGAAATTATACGCTTTTAAAAATGATTCTTTTCAAAGAAATTAGTCGTTATTATGGAATCCGATTGAAGTAATTCCAAAGTCAGGCCCGGCGAAGTTCTGTCTAGATGAGATGGTATTTAAGTGGTGCCCCTGTGACCCTCCATCTCTACTGGGAATGAATCCGGAAATATTCTGTCTAGATGAGATGGTATTTAAGTGGTGCCCCTGTGACCCTCCATCTCTACTGGGAACCGACTGATGAGGAAAGACTATGAATTGAATTCTTCAATTACGATCAATGAGTTTTAAAAGTTAACAAATAGAGATTCAGTAATCCCTTAAAAGAGGAAGTTATTATAAACTGGACCTTAGAACGTGTACTTAAATCTTTATCAGATTAACGTGTGATCGAAGACTCAATACCAGTAAATTTGACCTCCATTTTGGGTGAGTACTCTATGCAATTTCTTGCGCATTTTGACTATATTATATAATGCAAAGTATGTATATTTTGTGAAATGCTTTTATTCTCAAAATGCATCTGATACCGATGATTTACGTCGTTTGTTATATGTTTATATCTCTCCATATAAACATCTGATTTGAATTCTGAAATTATTGATTCGGCCTATGAAAACTCTCTTACTATATTGGCCTTGACTACCGGGTGGAAATATTTGGGTGGTACCTTCCCAGCTGGTTTATCGCTGGTGTGCCCTAAACAAGGCGTTGTTCCAGAAATCATGATTATCTGTCTGTGATGTTATCGGGTGGAAACATTTGATAACACTATCTGTCTGGGTATTAGAGTGTACATGGCCACTAAAACTGAATAATTGACACATGCTCAATTGTTTTATCTGTTCTGTTCTGAACTGTTTATTCTGAATATATATATTGTCATTTACTTTATATATATTACTTGAAATTCCTATCTCTATGTATATACCTTCTGTTCTAAATTGAATAGGTATCTATTTTCTAAAAACCTTGGAATATGTGGAGATTGAACCTCACTCGGCTTTTAGCTGATGTTGTATAAATAACCATTTTTCAGGAAACGTTTAGGCTCACGGACGGAATGAAAATGGACTATATTGAAGATTTAGCTTTTAGAGCTCTTTTTATAAAATGTTTATTTAGAGCATGTCTGGCTCTCTTGTAATAAGGTTTAAATTTTCTCTTAAGTTGTAACTCGTTGTTACTTTTAATATATATGAAGTTTCCTTTAGAAAGCTCTGATGACGTAATTCCTTTACTTTCAGTATTTTACGATTCATAACCATGTGATAATATTTCCGTTGAATTTATTTAAGGAAACAATTAAATCGGAATATTTGTTGCCTTGGTGGCATGTCAAGACACTCGTTCCCTAATACTATTTTGGGTCGGGGTCGTGACACCCTTCGTATGAGGAGGAACCTATCCCCATTTTCCAAAAAATATCATCTATGTCCATAATCGTCTGGCATTCCCGGGGAGCTGAAAAACCTCTTTTCAAGCCTACTTTCAAAGAGAGCTGAAAAACCTCTTTTCAAGACTACTCTCAAAGAGTTAAATGATATGTAAAAACCAAAAATTATTGTGATCCTTGAAAAACAGATTCCTTTTAACCAAGCAGGATGCTTATTTTCTGACCTTAGCTTCTCTGAATATGAGAATACTGACACAGTGGGCAGGTCTGGAGGTATCTAGGTGTTTTGGAACCCTCATAAGTTTGGTTTACAAACTACAGCTATTTCTGGAGAGGCCATCCATCAGCTTGTCTCCAAGAGAAACTACGAGGATCGGCTCCTCTCAACCATCTATGCTATTCCTATCTGTTACTTGCACCAAACACTTTCATAATAACCTCCTTGACTCGTCCAAAGAGTCTTTTATTCATTGGATGGTTACCGGGGATTTCAATGACCATATGGACTCTTTAAAAAAAAGCTACTCTAGGAATGCGTCTTATAACAAATGTTCCAACTTTGCAACCAATATTAATTCTTGCAACTTTACTGACATGGGTAGCACCGGCCCGTGCATGACTTGAACGAACAGGCGTGAAGGCCTTGTTAATACCATGGTTCGTTTGGATAGGACCCTCGCTAACCCGGAGTAGAGGATCAACTTCCCTAAGGCCGTGGTGGACAACCTTCCCAGAATTGCCTCAGACCACTGCCTTATGATTATTCACATGGAAGGTAAATCCTACTATACTCTCGCTCGTAGGTCGTTTAAGTTACTGGCTTATTGGTGTGATGGAGTGGACTTTGAGGTTATTTGCATTGATGGGTGGAATAATAATAATAACCTTCATTATAATATTAAACATTTAATAAATAATTCCAATCTTAGGAACAAAAATGTTTTTGGGAATATCTTTAAAAATTAAATTCTCCTTTTAAATAGACTCTAAAGTATCAAAATTGCACAACAAAACACTTTTTCTCCTAATTTGGATACCTTGGAGCGGAATCTCATATATGAGTACAACACTATTTTAAAACATGGGGAGCTTCTTTGGCTAAAAAAATCTAGCATGCAATGGCTGGTAGAGGGTGACCGTAACACAAAATTTTACCATATACGTCTACCATTATTAGGAAAAAAATAAATAAAATTGATTGTATAAAAATCAACGAGGAGTGGGTTGAGGTCTAAAATGACATCACAAGCCATATTAATTGTTCCTTTAATAAGCTTTTAAAACCAGATTCGATCCTCTCCCACGGCACCCCCTTGAGTGAGTCGAATGTTATAGTGGTTAATACCATCCAAAACAACACCCTTGACTTCACCATATATTTGGAAGAGATTAGAAAATCTACCTTTAGTGTGAAGGCTCTCAAGGCCCTGGATCCGGACAATATCCAAACCCTGTATTACTAATATTTTTGGGACCGTATTAACACGTGCCTTGTCGAATTCAAACTCTTTCTTCATCACTGGAGCTGTACCATAATGCATGAATGAGAGCCATACCACGCTTATACCAAGAATTGATAACCCGAAATCGATTAACCTATTTTTCCCTGTCACCTTATGCAATGTGTCTTACAAAATTTTGGCTAAAGTCATTGCCAATAGGCTTATACCCATCCTTAGTAAAATTATTAGCTTGTCCCAAGATAGCTTTCTCCCGAGGAGGCAAAATTTGAAAAACATTATTATAACCAAGGAAATTATCCATACTCTTACTAAAAGGAAAGGTAAGTGTGGTGGCGTCATTTCTAAAATTGACCTTGAGAGAGCTTACGATAAAGTGAGTTAGGCGTTCCTTGAGAAGGTGCTTAGGTGGTTACATGTCAGTGATAAGTTCACTAACTTCATCTTGAGTTTTGTCAAGACCATGTCTACGGTTATCCTTTAGAATGGACCCCTTTCCCCAAGTTTAAACTCACTACTGGTTTGCATTAAGGAGACCCCTATCCCCGTACTTATTTGTGATGTGCATGGAATATGTCTCTTCGATGATATCTACTAGGGTAAGCAACAAGGATTGGAAAGGCCTTAAGGAGTCCCCAAGTGGGCAGTACATCTCAAACTTACTTTTTGCGGACGACCTCATCATCCACTTTACGAAAGCCACCCTCCCATCTTGCACGAATGTGATGGAGTCCCTCAATGATTTTTGTAGTGTCTCAGGCTAAAAAGTAAATTTTTATAAATCCAAAATCTCTGTCTCACCTAATATCCCAAGTAGGAGAGCCCTTGAGATTAGCCACTTGTAAGGTATGACCCTCACACATAACCTGGGTACGTACCTAGGAACCCCCATGATTCATGGCAGATTGGGGAAAGAGCAGTTTAGTCACATTGTTAATAAAGTGAATAAGTGACTCATGGGGTGGAAATCCAAACTCATCTCCTTATCAGGTAGAGCAACCCTGATTTAATCATTCATCTCTATAATCCCAAGTTACACCATGCAAACATCTTTAGTCCCCAAAAGCACTTGCGCCACTCTTGACAAAATTAATAGAAATTTCTTGTGGGGAGATGATAAAAATCTTAAGAAAATCCACTTGGTCTGTTAGGAGAGCGTAAGTAGACCTATTTATTTTTGACGGGGCACTTGGGTTTAGAACAAGTGAGCATATGAATATTGCGACTGTTGTCAAATTATAGTGGGGAGTGATGAATGAAAAGGATCCGCTGTGGGTCTAAGTGTCGAAGAATAAATACACGAATGACCCCAACCCTAGAAATTGACCAAGGAAAATTAATGCATCACACCCGTGGAGAAACATATGTAAATGTCACAATACCCTCCAAAAATATACCAAGTGGATTGTGGGATACCTTTCATGATTGTTGATGTGGGAGTAGTACTATGAAGTCGAAAATATTAATAGAAGCGAGAATTGTGAGCTAGTTAAAACCCTTATAACAAATGAGGGAAGAGGGTACAACCCTAGGATTGAGAATATTTCCACTACTAGCATCGCAAGTGATATCATTAGTACCCCCAACCGCGTGTGACCAATAGAGTTGATAGACCGAGTTGAGGACCTAATGCTAATGGGAGTTTTACTATTAAATCTTGTTATCTCTCCCTCGTGAATATTGACATCAACATCCCCCCTTAAGAGGCTTGGAAGAAAATATGGAAGTTAAAAATTCCTTAAAAGATCAAAGTCTTCCTTTGGATTATTTTGCATGATAAGCTCTTAACTAACCAACATAGGGTCAAAGGAGGACTAACATAAGATGATAAATGTGATATTTGTCAGGACATTAAGACATTGATCATGTTTTATGTGGGTGTCACGTGGCTCTCAATATGTGGCTTCTCTCCATCCCTTATCATATTTGGCAAAGAGGTATGTTCTCCAATTTACATGAGTGGATTGTGGATAATTTGGAAACACGAGGACAAAAGTTGGTATGTAATTTTCATTTCATGTATGTGGGTCCCTTGGAAAGCTCGTAACAAATTTATTTTTGATAAGAAAGATGCACCACCATATTTGATAGTGCATCTTAGCCAAAATTTTACCTCTGATATTTGATAAGCTTTTGGACAAAATGCCTATCAAATAAGGGTGTGTAACCTTATTCTCATCTCTTGGTTGTCTCCTTCTCCAGGTACTATTAAAATTAACAGGGGTGGGAATTGGGATGAAGCTAAAAAAATAGGATCATTTGGTGTCCTTGTTAGAGATGAATGTGGATCGTGGATTATGGGCTTTTTTGGGAAAGTTACAGGAATGTGATTGCCCACTTAAGGTAGAACTTGAAGGCATATTTTATGGGATGAATGTGGCCCATGAGAGAGGATGGAACAACCCCCAACTCGAGTCGGAATCCTTAATTGCAATTGGTCTCATAAAAAAAGATACGAAGATCAATTACTCATATGGAAATATTATAGAGGATTGCACTTAGCTTATGAGGATCATAAAGAATAGCGTCGTTCATATTTTGCATGAAAGAAATCGGTGCACCGATTGATTTGCCAAAGAAGTAAGAAGGTAGGATGATTTGTTTGTGGAGCTCCAGGAAGCTCTGGACCAACTGCTCCAACTTCTAGATGAGGATGTAGCGGGAATGTTTGTGGAAAGAATGCATTGATTCTTGTAGCTGTTCTTTTGCTATTTTGTTTTTCCTTTTCGTTTCAAAAAAGAAGTTTGACACAGTTGACTCAGAATGGTTATCACAATAGTAGTACAATAATTGTAGCAACTATGTGGCTATTTTAGTAACCTACTGTCCTTATATTTCTTCATTAGTTGACAAAGGATCATGATTTTCATGATTATGATTGGCCCATTAAACGTATAGTAGTGTAACACCCCGCCTAATTAAATACCGAGAGATTAGCCCTTTATTAATTAAATCAGAATATCTAGTTGGTTTAGATTATGCATCACTGTCGAAAACTTTATTATTAAGACTAACCACCTAATATCACTGTTGAAGGATCCTCAAGGCATGATTATCCACAACGTGCAACCTCCACTCGATAGCAAGCAGCGTAGGTATGTTATACACATAATAGTTCAATCAATAAGCATACACACAACTTAATATATACAATAGGTATTCTCGCAACCCAAAATCCTCGAGTTTATATATAGTCCTATCGTCGCTACTAGTCATCATGTTTCGACCCTACCATTTATCTCTCTAACAAGCACATTCTCCTTTTAAGGCAGTTATCCCGTTATATCCCTTGAGTAGTCACACTATGATATCATTACTAACTAAGAATTTAAGTCACTCGATATTAGTGTAGGTCAATTTCCCTCACTTAGACTAGCCTATAAGGATTCAAACTTGATCGGGCCATAATTAAGCATTATGTAATCTCGTTTGAGGTTCAAAATTCTCATTCGAACGAGGTCGTTCGAACAAGGTTCTCACTTCGAACAAACTCAAAATCTCGTTAGAATTTTCATTGGAATTCTCATTCGAACGACCTAGGTAGGTCTTCGAACGAGAATTTTGAGAGTTCCTCTCTTCCACTAAAATTCGTTTTCCCCAACTTTTCATCATCGAAATTCGTCTAAAACCCATTCCAACTTCAAATCAATAATTCTAAACCCTTCCTAATCATACTAGGGTACTTTCTAACATGATTTTTGTGAAAAATCCTTACATAATCATAGGGACTCTAAATTAATTTTGTAAATACTTAAAAGTCCCTTAATAATGAACCCACCATTAATAATCATTCAAAACCCCCAATTATATTTTGTGATTTTAATCTAAGATTTCCAGATTTATCATTTCTAGAATAGGGTTATTCATATATATGCAAACCTATCTTCCAATTTCAAAATCAATTGACAATTTAGTCTCAAATTCATAATATCATGGTTATCTCATCAACTAAGGTTAACATGAATCACATATGCTAAAAAATTTAGCAAGATAAACACTTGCCTCTTCGTGAGCTTCTGAATCGTTGAACCAAATTGGTGTGGGGATGATACTCTCTTCGCGATCTATGCGTTGGTGTGATTTCCAGTGGAAGAACTTGGATTCTTAGCCCAAAGCACCTGTTGAGTTCTCTTTCTCCCTCTTTGGTTCTCTCTTTCTCTCTCACGTAGGTTGGAAACTGACAACTCCCCTCTAACCCATGTACATCCCTAACTTAATTCCTAATTTTCGTCCATAATATTTCCCCAAAATCTACAAAGGATGAAATACCCCTCCTGGGTGTCGTTTTGCGCTAAAATACCCCGGAATCCAAATAAAACACCCGAGTTGTGCTTTCTGACTATTTCGACCCTTCCAGACACACTGGCGTACTCAAAATGGCTATACGATTTAGTTAAAAATAAATTATCCTTTTTAGTCCAATAAAGTAATACTGACATGACTCGCACGCGCGTCCTAACTAACTATATTGCAACTGCCGTGTATTTTATTCCCGGCCAAAGATAATATTCTCTTATTCATATATTACTTTACTCTCTAAGTAATATTCAACGTAATTATCTCCGATAAATATTAACTCTTGTCACGCTAGTAATTATTATAATTAAGTCCGAATTAATTATAAATTATTTTTTTCTCCATTTAAATCGATTACTCCAAATTCCATAATTAAAATAAAATCCCACGAAAATACGGGGTATTACATACTTCCCCCCTAATAACGAAATTTTGTCCCGAAATTCAGAAAAGAAGAAAAAAAGGTATACCTGGTAGGAATAACTCTGGATATTTATCCCGCATGTCATCCTCACGCTCCCAGGTAGACTCATCTACATCGTGATGCTGCCACTGCACTCGTACTAACGACACTACTTTTGACCTTAGTTTCCTCTCACTACAGTCTAGGATAGCCACTGTCCCTCCTCGTAGGAACTATCGGGTTGAAGATCAGTCTCCTCCAATGTAATGTGGGTGTGGGCCAAATCATCCTGAAGATATATCCCCAGTGAGAAAATGTGGAATACATTGTGAATTCGATGCAAGTGCTCCGGTAACCCAAGTTAATAAGCTACTGGCCTTATCCGATCGATAATAGGGAATGGCCCAAAATATCTCAGTGCCAACTTCCCTTTCTTTCCTAACCGCATTATCCCCTTCATAGGAGATACTCGCAACAACACCTGATCTCCCACACTGAATTATCTGAAAAATCTTTTGGCGTTAGCGTAACTCTTCTGCCTGTCTTGAGCAACCCGAATGAGATTCCGTATCAACTCAATCTTAGTCGAGGTGTCCTGAATCACCTCCGGCCCAAGTAACTTATTGTCCCCCACCTCAAGCCAACATGATGGAGAACGACAAGGTCTGCCATATAACGCCTCAAACGGAGCCATGCCAATAGTAAACGGGTAGGAGTTATTATAAGCAAACTCCACCAGTGGAAGGTACTGATCCCATCCCCCGTCAAAATCCAGGACACACTTCCGCAACATATACTCTAACACCTGGTTCGTTCGCTCTGTTTACTTGTTCGTCTGCGGGTGATAGGCCGAACTGAACTGTAACTCCGTGCCCATAGCCTGCTGGAAACTCTCCCAAAATATCAACACAAAATCTTATCCCGATCGGACACAATATCAAGGGGCACCCTGTGGAGTCTCAGTATCTCGGTAACGAAGATCTGAGCATACTGCACCGTAGTATAGTCTGTCCGAACTGGCAAAAAATAAGCTACCTTGGTCAATTGATCGATAATCACCCATATGGAATCGTGATCTCTGTGCGATGTAGGTAGCCCTGTAATGAAATCCATGGAAATGCTCTCCCATGTCCACATAGGGATCTCTAATGGCTGTAGTAGTCCTCCCAGTCTCTGATGGTCTGTATTCACCAACTGACAAGTGGCACACTTAAAAAAAAACTCGGCGATGTACTTCTTCATTCCACTCCACCAATACTGTCTCCTCATATCCTGATACATCTTAACCCCTCCGGGATGTACTGCAAACTGTAAACCGTGCCACTCTGTCATCATTGCGTGCTGCAACTCCTCCCTATCTGGAACTACTAGTCTGCCATTATAGTGCTGCACAGAAAAGGACTCTGCTCCCTCGGCTAGGAGTTGGATAATCCGTTCCTAACAAAAGGAATCCGACGCTTGAGCCTATATCTCCATGGTAACTATCTTGTGTGTAACCATCATTAGCGACATAAACGAACGGGAAACTGCATCCTGATGCCCGAGTTCTTTCCATTTTGCCTTCCACACCTCAGCCACCTCACCTGTTGGCCTACGACTCAACGCGTCTGCTACTACGTTAGCCCTCCATGGGTGGTAATGGATGTCGAACTGGTAGTCCTTCACAAATTCAAGCCACCTCTGCTGACGCATATTCATATCCCACTGCATGAACATATACTACAGTGACTTATGATCTGTGAACATGTGAAATTTCTCCCCCAAGAGATAATGCCTCCATATTCGCAATGCAAACACGACTGCTGCTAACTCTAAGTCGTGGGTGGGGTAATTCCTTTCGAGAGGCTTAAGCTTATGGGAAACATAAGCAATCTCCTTATCCTCATGCTGAAGCATACCCCCAAGTCCTAGAAAGGATGCATCAGTGTAAACCAGCTATTCCATCCCTGGCCTAGGTAGGGCTAGGACTAGTGCTAAAGTCAACTTGTCCTTCATCTCATCAAAAGCCAACTGGGAGGCCTCATCCCATATAAATGGTATCCCTTTGCGAGTCAAGTTTGTCAACGGACCCGCTATCTTCGAGAATCTCCAAATGAACTGCCTGTAGTATCCTGCCATCCCTAAGAAGCTACGTATCTTAGTCAGCATCGTGGGATGTCCTCGATCCCTCACCGCTGACACCTTCCCTGAATCTACCGACATCCCTTTTACAGAAACGATGTACCCCAATAACTGAACCTCTCTCAGCCAGAACCCACATTTCTCATATTTTGCATATAACTCGTGCTCACGTAGAGTCTTTAAAACCATCCTCAGATGCTCGGCATGCTCCTCCTTATTTCGAGAATAAATCAGAATGCCATAAATGAAGAAGATGACAAACTGATCTAAGAACCCTCTAAACACCCTGTTCATTACGTCCATGAAGACGGATAAATCATTCGTCAGTCCAAATAGCATCACCCGGAACACTAGGACCCATATCTCGTCAGTAAAGTAGTCTTCGACACATCCTTCTCCCGAATCCTTAGCTGGTGATATCCCGATCTCAAATATATCTTTTAGAATAAGGCAACTCCTCTCAATTGGTCGAATAAGTCATCGATTCGAGGCAACAAATACTTATTTCGTATCGTGACTTTGTTATACTCTAGATAATCCACACACAACCTCAACGGCCCATCTCTCTTATTTACAAACAACACTGGAGCACCCCAAGGCAAGGTATTGCTACGAATAAAGCCCTGTCCCATCAACTTCTGAATCTGGTCCCGTAACTCTCTTATCTCAGCTGGACCCATACGGTAGTGTGCACGGGATATCGACCGAGTGCCCGGTATCAGGTTTCTGACAAAATCTATCTCTTGGCTAGGCGATAGTCCCGGTATATCCCGGAACACATCGGAAAACTCGTGAACTACGGGAATCGAATCAATGGGAATCACTATCTCCCTAGAGGTCTCCTCCTCTATGTAATATAAATAGGTGGACAATCCTCCCTCAGGATGAGGCATCACCACTAGGAACATCTCCTGTCCTGGTATAGCAAAGACAATACTAAAATAGTCTACCATGGCTCTATAAGCAGCAAGCCAATCCATGCCAATAATGGCGTCATGCTCGTACATATCTAAGACTAGCATATTTGCTGACAAAATCAAGCTCCCAATCTCTATACCTACTCACCGACATATAAAGAAAATCAACGACCCATTTCCTAGCGGTGAGTCTACACAAGTCACTGTACTCTCTGCTGTGTCTAACAACCCTGTGGCCCTTACAAAACTAGTAGCTATAAAGCAGTGTGATGCCCCTGTGTCAAATAAAATGCGCCCCATAGTACCATGGATAGGAAACGTACCCTCAATAGCAGGTGGCGCTTGATGAACTGGGGCCTAATGGATGTTGTAGACACATCCATACTGTAACTATCCCTACTGCAACTATCCCTACTGCACTGAAGCTCTTGGAATGGCTGGAAAAGCTGGTACCTGGAGTGGTGTTGGGAGCGCAAATAGAAATACCGATCGCTAGGGCTCCTGATGAGCGCCCTGATGCTGCTGCCGCTGCGGGGCTTTACCCCTCTGAGGACAATCCTGACGTTTATGGCCGGTGTTGCCACAAGTATAGAACCTCCCTAGAAAGTGTCCTCCTTTATACCCCTGTTGTTGGGGTGTCTTTCCCTTATCTGGACAATCCTGCCTTCTATGACCCAATCTGCCATAATTGAAGCACCTACCAGTAAACTGTGTCACATTACGATTTTGTCAATTTTGGCCCTATTGCTTAGTTCCACCTCTTCCTTGGCCCTGTTGGCTTTGCTGAGCATCTTGATGAAAAATAATATCAGGTTGAAGGCAATCCATGCACTTGTGACCCCGTTGTACACACTTATAGCAGAGTCCTGAAAGTCTTTACTTTATTTGGCCTTGTTGGTCAGGTCAGAGTTTCTCTCTATCCTAATCCGGATAAGTTTGACATTTATGTCCGTCTCTTCCACAATTTAATCACCCTTTTGTGACATCATTCTGTCCCTGGCTTTGTTGGCCCTAACACTTTTGGCTCTTCATGCAAATTCTCCTACCTTCGTGGCCTTTACAACCCCGAGGAACTTGTTGTTGCGGCATTGGTGTCTTCCACCAAGTGTTAACTCTAGTCTTGTCAGATTGACTATCTTATCTTATCCTTTTGCCTCCTATAAGTTGCATACCGTGATCTTGGTACTGTAAGACTGCAGTGGTAACTGCTTGAGCCTAGGGATGGCAACGGGTCGGTTCGGGGTCGGGTTTTAACTCCCCGTCCCCGTCCCCGTTAGAAAAACCATTCCCCATCCCCGCCCCGTTCCCCGTTATAACGAGTTCGGGGATCCCCGTTCCCCGTTATAACGGGTATTGGTTTCCCCGTGGGGAACCCGTTTTTTTTAATATAAAAAAAATTCATTTACAACTCCAAAAGTCTTCTGCATATTCCATCACAAAGCTATGAAACTATTCAGCATAACATTACAAAGCTACAACAGTCTTCTGCATATTTCATTACAAAGATATTCCATTACAAAGCTACAAAAGTCTTCGACTATTTCATTTCAAATCTTCAACACACATACTCCAACACAACTACTCCATTACAAATCAATACAGTTACAAAAGTCTTCAAACACAGGTACTCCAAATCAAAGTATCATCAACAATCATCTCATTAATTCGAACAAACATGAAAAATAAAAATAAGATGATTAAAAAACTAAAATAGAATTAAAAAAAATCATAAACACGGTGTTAAATTATGGCCTTCAGTTGACTATATACAGATCTTCAAAACTCACACTTCGGGTCGCATATACATTAAGATGTGATCTGCATAAACATAAGGCTTGAATATATACAGATCCCAAAAGCATAAACATAATCTGAGAAAATTTACCTTTGGGAGGCGAACGATGATGAGGGGCGGGGAGATGAGGGGAGGCATGAGGGAGGTTAGTGGGGAGATGAGGGGCGGGGTGATGAGGGGCGCAACAGGAGGTTAGTGGTGGGGAGATGAGGGGCGGGGTTTTTTGAGATGTTAGTGGGAAGGAGGCAGACGAACAAACATCTCGTTAGGGTTAGTTTATGTCTCCCTCTTATAAGTTATAATATATACATATATTTTATTATATATTAATAATTCGGGTATCCCCGTGGGGACCCGAGACTATACCCGAAACCGACCCGATCTTTTTCGGGGATTTTTTTAACTCCCCGAACCCGACCCGATCCATGAATATTCGGGGATTTTTTTTCGGATATCCGCGGGGACCCGAATTTTCGGGGAAAATTACCATCCCTACCTGAGCCACAATACCTGCTATTTCGGAGATTGACACTCTCTTCGAGGGTACTTGAGGTATCAGTTGGTCTTGCTTATTGACTCCCCCAGCAGTGTTAGCTTGTCATTCTTGACGAGCCATCTGAAAGTTAAAATGGACTGAATGAGTTCCACATTCATATTAATAAATCACAGGAGTACGAATTCCCAACACGTAAGGATGAATACAACATTCCTAATATTAGGGCTCTAAATTCAAGAATGCTACGCAGAAAGTATAATAAGCCGTACAGATCCTAAAGGACACTAGAACCTGATGCTCTGATACCACCTGTAACACCCCGCCTAACTAAATATCGAGCGATCAGTCCCTTATTAATTAAATCAGAATATACAGTTGGTTCAGATTACGTATCACTGTCGAAAACTTTATTATTAAGACTAACCACCTAATATTTAAAAATGTTGATGCCAAAATTTTATCTTTCCAATTAATGTAAAACCATTTAAGGAAATAACTAAACATTCACCATCAATCCAATCTCATAAGAAATGAAATAACTGACATAATAAAAGGGAATGGAGTAAACACTTCCAGCCTAAAGTCAAATACAATAGTCCAACTAAATAAATCCAATAACTGAAAAGAGTAAATGACTAAGTCCATAATCTCTGAATATCTGAATAGAAAAGGGGGCGACATTCCCAGCTGATGGAAATAACGCAAAAGTAAGGAATAATAACCATAGAGGGGTCTACTACCAATGTCCTGTAACCTCCATAGTAGTTACAACTCATCGAATGAATGTAACTCCTAAGCTTAGTGTCCTTGTTGCTGGGCACCTAAAATAATTTGACAAGAAAAGAGATTTGCAGAAAACGGGTCAGAGCCCGAGCTGAAAATAGTTTAAAATAAACAAGTGATTAAAATGATATATTATCACATATATTATTCATGTTAGATTATAGAACTCACTTGAGATGCTCACCTCTCATCTAATGTGCACACCTAGCATATTTTCCAATCCTACTAGTTCCTATTCCCATACTAACTAGTCCTTTCTGACTAATATCTACTCCTAGCCCAATATCATTCCCATGTATTTCCCTCACAATATGATATGTATAATAAATCTCTCTTTAGCATAAAAAGGCACTTTCTGTTCAATATAATTAAATGTTCGCTACTTAATTCATTCCAGATTTCATTATTAATCCTACCTACTTAATTCACACAGTAGATATCATGACAAGTATATATATATATATATATATATATATATATATATATATATATATATATATATATATATATATATATACAATACTGCATCCTGAGACACAGCTGCGGTGCCTGCATACTTTGCTATCATGTCCCATTGCATCGCTCATTGCATAAAAGACTAAAGGTTCAATCTCTTAGGAACCATCAAAACAAATCACATATATTGGAGGCGAATATAGTCCCAAGCCGATGGGCTACACACATACCTACGCACCCATACAACCGTCATCACTATCATTTTCACGAATATCCCATACCTAGGTTCTATGCTCTAGTGGTACATGTCAATATCCCACCCGAAGGATCCTCAAGGCATGGTCAACAATGCACAACCTCCACTCGATTGCAAACAGGCTAGGTATGTAATACACATAATATTTCAATCAATAAGAATACACACAACTTAATATATACAATAGGTATTCTCGCAGCCCCAAATCCTCGAGTTTATATATAGTACTATCGTCGCTACTACTCATCATGTTTCGACCCTACCA
Source organism: Sambucus nigra (assembly GCA_949130495.1). NCBI lineage: Eukaryota > Viridiplantae > Streptophyta > Magnoliopsida > Dipsacales > Adoxaceae > Sambucus > Sambucus nigra. The sequence continues at coordinate 170,936,584 of OX422214.1, read as the reverse complement.
TTTTTCTCTTTAATAAGTACATTCTCCTTTTAAGGCAGTTATCCCATTATATCCCTTTAGTAGTCACACTATAATCTCATTACTAACTAAGAATTTAAGTCACTCGATGTTAGTGTAGGTAAATTTCCCTCACTTAGACTAACCTAGAAGGATTCTAACTTGACCGGGCCACAATTAAGCATTTTGGAATCTCGTTTGAAGTTCAGAATTCTCATTAGAATGAGGTCGTTCGATCTCGATTCACATTTCAGACGAAATCAAAATATTGTTAGAATTATTGTTGGAATTCTCATTCGAACGAGGTCATTCGAACGACCTGGGCAGGTCTTCAAACGAGAATTTTGAGAGTTCCCCTGTTACTCCAAAATTCATTTTCCCAACTTTTCATCATCCAAATTCGTCTAAAACCCATCCCAAATTCAAATCAATAATTCTAAACCCTTCCTAATCATACTAGAGTACTTTCTAACATGATTTCTGTGACAAATCCTTACATAATCATAGGGAATCTAAACTAATTTCGCAAATTCTTAAAATTCCCTTAATAATGAACCCACCATTAACAATCATTCAAAACCCCCAATTATATTTCGTGATTTTAACCTAAGATTTCCAGATTTATCATTTCTAGAATAGGGTTATTCATATACATGCAAACCTATCTTCCAATTTCAAAATCAATTGACAATTTAGTCTCAAATTCATAGTGTCATGGTTATCTCATCAACTAAGGTTAACATGAATCACATATGCTAAAAAATTAAGCAAGATAAACACTTGCCTCTTCGTGAACTTCTGAATCATTGAACGAAATTGGTGTGGGGATGATCCTCTCATCGCGATCTATGCGTTCGTGTGATTTTCGGTGGAAGAACTTGGATTCTTATCCCAAAGCACCTGTTGAGTTCTCCTTCTCCCTCTCTCTCACGTAGGTTGAAAACTGACAACTCCCCTCTAACCCACGTACATCCCTAACTTAATTCCTAATTTTCGTCCATAATATTTCCCCAAAATCTCCAAAGGCTAAAATACCCCTCGAGGGTGTCATTTTGGGCTAAAATACCCCGGAATCCAAATAAAACACCCGAGTAGTGGTTTCTGACTATTTCGACCCTTCCGGACACACTGGCGCACTCAAAACGGCCATATGAGTTAGTTAAAAATAAATTATCCTTTTTAGTCCCATAAAGTAATACTGACACGACTCACACGCGCGTCTCAACTAAGTGTATTGCGACTGCCGTATATTTCATTCCCGACCAAAGATAATATTCTCGTATTGATATATTACTTTACTCGCTATGTAATATTCAACGTAATTATCTCAATAAATATTAACTCTCGTCATGCTAGTAATTATTACAAATAAGTCCGGATTAATTATAAATTGAAATTTTCTCCATTTAAATCAATTAATCCAAATTACATAATTAAAATAAAATCCCACAAAAATACGGGGTACTACAAGTAGGTCATAACAATCATCGGTTATCAGAATATCATGATTGAACATGATCTCCTTAAAGCAAATAAATGGGATAATAGGCCTTGTGTTATATGATATATGGTTCTACCCTTGAGCACTTGTTCACAAGACTAAACGGTGACACCCCGACTAATTAAATACCGGGTAGCTACTCCTTTATTAAATTAATACAAAATGCCAAGTTGGTTCAGTTAATAGCATCACTGTCGAAAACATTTTAAATAATTACTAACCACCTAGTATTTAAAAAGTAAGTGCCAAATTTTAAGTTAAGTCTGATTAACATGCAATAAAAGAATAATGGAAGAACAACATAATCCATTCACCATACTGAAGTAATGAATAACCAACAATTAATAATAATAAGTCCGGAGGAAAAACTCCTCACAACAGTCCCACAACTGAAGAAAAATACTACAAGTCTGAATCCTGAATAATTACATGCCAAAGGTCTGAACAACTGAATAAATGAAATATCTCGAAAAGAAATGGGCGACATGCCCTACAACTGATAACTGATGAATATCGAGTCAAGATAGATGAAGCGTCTACAAGCAAAGTCCTGTAACTTCCACAAACAGCTACAGCTCGTCACCTGAATGAGAATCCTATGCATGGTGTCCTTGTGGCTGGGCACCCAAAATGGTTTTTACAAAAATAGATTTGAAAGCAAATGGGTCAGAGCCCGAAAGTGGAAAACATTTTGAAAACAACAAGTGTTTTAATAACATTAAAACATTAAATGCAAAGTACATGTTAGGACGTGCACTCACATGAAATTCTCACCTCTCGACTACATGTGAACTCCTAACGTACCTTACCCATCTACATGACATACACATCTAACCAAACCGTAATAAGTTCTACCCCTTACTACTTGATCTCCATATTACATTCTAGTGTTGGTAAAAAAATAGAGGGCTTCACTTAATCTCAGATTCTCAATAAGTAATATAATTCACTATCGGTTAACTCGTTATGTTTTCTCAAAACAATAACATAATTATATTCACAATATTAACATGAAGAATACCATAATTTTTATGCACAATATTAACATGAAGGTTCCCATTAATTAATTGCATATTTTCACATCGTAAATATACAATACAAGCACCCCGAGAACTAGCTGCGGTGCACACATACTCTGCTATCCATCCCGGTACATCACGTACATAAGGATCACGTATTCCGAATCTCTCAAGAATAGTTATCAGATAACAACATCACAAATAATGGAGGCGAACACAGTCACATCACATGGGTCACGCACATACCTGCGCTCCCACGATCAGCAGACTTATTAACATCCCAATAAGTCCTTCTCTGAACTATGTTCATCGAGGTAACCAGTCTAAATCCGGGCAACACAAGGATTAGAGGGCCCTAAGCGAACGCGAACCTCCCATGATAGCAAGTATGGTAGGTATGTCATACACAAAATCAATACATATACTAAGTATGCACACGTCTTAGTAATCACCATAATATATTGGTGGTACACTTCTCATCCTTGTACCGACATATAAGGCTACACAATTTATATGTTCCCGATTAATATAATAAATTAGGTCGTCAATAGTCCTCGCAACGTAATAGACACTCGCGTCCTACTTCACATTTACCCTTAGGTTCAAACTAAAATTCTAGGTTTGACTCCTTATTATATCCCAAACATCCCAAATATATCAATTAATCATCAAGGAAAGGCTATTTCTACCTATACACAAGGTTACGGGGCACTCGGGATCAAAACAGGCTAAAAAGCCTAAACTGTCAACTCGTTCGAAGTCTCGTTCGAACGAGGCTGTTCGAACGAGAGTTCGTTCGAACGAATTGGGCTATCTAACGAGATCTCGTTCGAACGAGATTATCTAACGAACATCCCTCTCGTAATAACCCAAACTATCAACTCGTTAGAAGCTCGTTCGAACGACCTGGGTAGGTCTTCTAACGAGTGGCCAGATTCAAGCCCAGAAATCTTATCTAATTTTTCCAACTTCTCTACTCCCCAAATCTCATCCAAACCTCAATCTAACAATTGTTTAAGGTCTCTAATCGTCCCTAAACATACTTAGTTCACATATTAACATGTTTGGGGGTATTAATTCATCCTAACATCATTCAAATCTCAAATCTCTACATATTTTTCCCAAATTATAAAACTATGAACCCTAGAATTTATGAATCATCAAAGAACTGAATTAAATCCGTTTTTGATTCCATACTAATGGTAATATCATCAGAATAATCATCAACTACAAATCTATATGAAATTTCCTCATCAAGAATGAAATTTTTATTTTCAATTTAATGGGTTTTTCATTAACTCCCAAGAACAAATCAGATTTTTATCAATTCCTACACATGGAAGAAATATTCTCTATAAAAACGAAATTAAATCACTTGCCTTAATGGTAACTCTGGATTTGATGACGAATTTGATGAAGTATACCCTCTCTCTCTGCAGAATCCTTCTATCTCTCCCTCTACAAGCTCTTCTCTAATGGTGGCTATGGAGGCTAGGGTTTTGTCTTAGGAACAACTTTCAATAACCTCCGTAGTCTATTTGGGTATTAGTGGGCTTAGTGGGTTAATGCCTAATCAGATTTTAATTCCCAATTTTCGTAGCTTTTAATTCCTCAAAATTCAAAATTACCAAACTACCCTTATACGTTGCCGGTATGGCCTAAAAATGCCCCGGGACCCAAACCAAACCCCCGGCTAGTGTTTTCTGACTATTTCGACCCTTCCGGACGCGTTGGCGCACTCAAAACGACCATACGGTTTATAGAAATAAAATTTACTTTTTAATTATCATAATTATATACCATGACGCGACTGTCACACACGTCTCAACAAAATTTCCAAATTGCCGTATTTCAATTTCACGACAAATTTCATAATTCAAAATCCATATATAATCATATATGCACATATAATTAAATACCAACTCGCATCACGCTAGTATTTTTAATCCGGATTAATTTCCAATTAATACGCATTTAATTTAATTAATCCCATAAAATAAATATCACAAACATACGGGGTATTACATACTCCCCCCCCTAATAACTGAATTTCGTCCCGAAATTCGGAACTAGAAAGTACCTGGTAAGAACAACTCTGGATAACGTTCGCGCATCTCATCCTCACGCTCCCATGTGGACTCCTCGACATTATGATGTCGCCACTGAACACGCACTAACGGAACGATCTTTGACCGCAGTTTCCGCTCACTTCGGTCCAAAATAGCAATCGGCCCCTCCTCGTAGGAGCTATCAGGCTGGAGATCTATGTCCTCCAAAGCAATGTGAGAATGGGCCAAATCGTCTCTAAGATATTTCCTTAGCGAGGAAATATGAAATACATCGTGAATCCGATGCAAATGCTCCGGTAATCCAAGCCTATACGCAACCGATCCAATCCGCTCAATAATAGGAAATGGTCCCACATATCTCGGTGCCAACTTCCCTTTCTTCCCGAAATGCATAATCCCCTTCATAGGAGATACTCTGAAAAAAACCTGGTCCCCCACTTGGAACTCTCTGAAGAATCTCTTCGCATCAGCATAGCTCTTCTGCCGATCCTGAGCTACCCGAATGCGACTCCGAATCAATTCTATCATCGCCGAAGTATCCTGAATCACTTCCGGCCCAAGTAGTTTGTTGTCCCCCACCTCCAACCAACATGCTGGGGAACGACAAGGTCTACCGTACAACGCCTCAAATAGAGCCATGCCAATGGTGAACTGGTAGGAGTTGTTGTAAGAAAACTCCACCAGTGGAAGATACTGCTCCCAACCACCCCCAAAATCAATGATACTCATACGTAGCATGTCCTCCAACATCTGGTTTGTATGCTCCATTTGCCCATCAGTCTGCGGGTGATACGCCGTACTCAACCGTAGTTCCGTGCCCATGGCCTCCTGAAAACTCTCCCAAAATCGTGAAACAAATATCTTGTCTCGGTCAGACACGATATTTAGGGGCACACCGTGAAGTCTCACTATCTCTGAAATAAAGAGCTGGGTATACTGTCCCGCAGTGTAATCTGTCCTTACGGGTAGAAAATGAGCGACTTTGGTCAACCTGTCCATAATTACCCAAATGGAGTCGTGACATCTCTGTGACGTAGGCAACCCCGTGATAAAGTCCATGGATATGCTCTCCCACATCCACATCGGGACCTCTAACGGATGTAGAAGTCTTACCGGTCTCTGATGATCCACTTTTACTAACTGACAAGTGGCGCATTTAGAAATAAACTCAGCAATATCTCTCTTCATCCCACTCCACCAATACTGACGTCTCATGTCTTGGTACATTTTGTCCCCACCGGGATGTACCGCGAACCGTGAGCCGTGCGACTCTGCCATCACCTCGTGCCGTAATTTCTCCCCTTCCGGAACTACCAATCTCCCATTGAAGCGTAATCCCCCGTCTGAGCTAACGGTATAGGAATCAGCTCCCTCTGCTAGTAATCGAACTATCAGCTCCTGACAGAACGAGTCATCTGCTTGTGCCTTTACCACTCTCGTAACAATCTGCGGCGTAACAGTCATTACTGACATGAATGATCGGGCCACTGCATCCTGGTGTCCCAATTCTTTCCACTTGGCCTTCCACACCTCTGCCACTTCATCTGCTGGCCTACGGCTCAACGCGTCTGCTACCACGTTAGCCTTCCCCGGGTGATACTGGATATCAAACTGGTAGTCCTTCACAAACTCAAGCCACCTTCGCTGCCGCATATTCAACTCCTTCTGCGTGAATAGGTACTGTAGGGATTTGTGGTCTGTGAACAACCGAAACTTCTCTCCCAAAAGATAATGTCTCCATATCCGAAGGGCAAATACAACTGCCGCCAACTCCAAGTCATGAGTGGGGTAATTCTTCTCGTGAGGCTTTAGCTTACGGGAAGCATAAGCTATTGCCTGACTCTCCTGCTGTAATACTCCTCCTAGTCCTTGCAAGGACGCATCGGTATAGACTAAATACTCAACTCCCGGTCTCGGCAATGCTAACACAGGTGCTGATGTCAACTTATCCTTCAACTCATCAAATGCCAACTGACAGGCATCACTCCAGATGAATGGCACACCCTTACGAGTCAGATGTGTCAAAGGACCTGCTATCTTCGAGAAACCCCGAATAAACCTCCTGTAGTATCCTGCTAGGCCCAAGAAACTACGAATATCTGTCGGTGTCGTGGGCTGTCCCCACTCCCTCACCGCGGATACCTTCCCCGGATCAACAGATATTCCCCGGTCGGAAATAATATGTCCCATAAACTGGATCTCCTTCAGCCAAAACCCGTATTTCTCATATTTTGCATACAACTCATTCTGACGTAGTTTCTACAAAACTTGCCTCAAATGCTCGGCGTGATCCTCCTCTGTCTGGGAGTAAACCAGAATATCATCGATGAAGACAATGACAAACTGATCTAGGAAATCCCTGAACACTCTATTCATCAAGTCCATAAACACTGCTGGAGCGTTGGTCAAACGAAAAGGCATAACCCGAAACTCGTAAGAACCATATCTCGACAAGAACGCAGTCTTCGAGACATCCTCCTCCCTGATACGCAACTGATGGTATCCCGATCTCAAATCAATCTTTGAGAAGAACGAAGCTCCTCTCAGCTGGTCGAATAGGTCATCGATACGAGGCAACGGGCATTTATTACGTATCGTGACCTTATTCAACTCTCGATAGTCCACACACAATCTCAGTGAACCATCTCTCTTCTTTACAAACAACACAGGGGCACCCCACGGCGAAGTACTCCTCCGAATAAACCCCTGACCCAACAACTGCTCAATCTGATCCCGTAACTCCCTCATCTCAGCTGGAGCCATACGGTACGATGCGCAAGCTATAGGTCTCGTACCTGGTAATAAGTCTATAACAAAGTCTATCTCTCAACTGGGGGCTAGGCCTGGTATCTCCTGAAACACATCAGAATACTCCCTGACAACTGGGATCGAATCTAAAGGAATCACAAACTCCTTAGAGGTATCCTCCTCTAGGTAATACAAATGAGCGGTCGAACCTCCCTCTGGGCGAGGCATCGCCACTACAAACATCTCTTGCCCCGGAATGGCAAAAACAATGCTCCCACCGAAGCAATCAACCATGGCTCTATAATCAGCGAGCCAATCCATACCGATAATCACATCGTGAACATGCATATCTAATACCAACATATCTACAGGTAATACCAGACTACCAATCTCTACCCCTACTCCCTGGCATATAAAGAAAATAAGTGACCCACTCCCCAATGGTGAGTCTACACACGTCACTGTGCTCTCTGCCGTAGCTAACAACCCTAAGGCTTTCGCAAAATGTGTAGCTATAAAGCAATGTGTTGCCCCCGTATCAAACAAAACCCGACCCATAGTACCATGGATAAGAAACATACCCTCAATCGCGGGTGGTGCCTGCGGAGCTGCTGCCTGGTGAACGTTATAGACACGTCCATACTGTAACTGTCCCTGCTGCACAGGAACTGCTGGAATGGCTGGCACCTGGGCTGGAGCTGGGAGGGCTGGTGGAAAAAGTGGCCTCTGTGGCTCATGTCGAGCACCCTGCTGCTGCTGCGGGGCCCTGCCCCTATCAGGACAGTCCTGGTGTTTATGGCCAGTCTTGCCACAAACGAAACACCTCCCCGGAAAGTTTCCCCCTCTCTGTCCCTGCTGCCCCCGGCCCTGGTGGCCGTTATCATTCCTCCACTAGCCCTGCTGGCCCTGCTGAAACTGATGCTGACCATTCTGACCCTGCTAATTCTGATGGACGTTCTGACCCTGATGGACCTGCCGGAAACCTCCCTGTCCGTACCTGAAATTACCTGACCTGAACCTCTTGTGATCCCCCTGCTGGGTACCCTGATCACCCTGCCTCTGCCCCTGAACAGATTGTGCCCCACTGGCACCATTTCCTCCAGTCCTGCCCTGATGGCTAGACTCTCCCGATCGCTTGCCCTCAGTCATGTGAAAGCGGTGATCCTGGCAATGGAGCAATGCAGCGTTAACCACATCAGAATAAGTGGCTAACGAGAGGATCCCTAACAAGTGCTGACGAATCCTCCATGTCAACCCGTCTGTAAATTTCTGTATCTTCTTTTCCTCAGTCGGTATCTCATCCGGAATAATGTTTAGAAGATCAGTAAATTCGGCCTCATACTCGGCCACAGTCTTACCCTCCTGTCGAAGGCTCATCAACTTCCTCCTCATTTCCGTGTGAACAGCTGACGGAAAATACTTGCGATCGAACCGCACCCAGAACTCCTGACTAGTGAGAGTATCCCTCTCCTTAACGGTGGTAATAGACTCCCACCACTGCAGTGCAGACCCTACTAGCTTAAAGGTAGCTAGTATCTGCTTCTGAACATCTGTGCACTCATACATCCTCAAGTGCCGCTGTATATCCTTCCTCCACTGACTCGAAACTACCACATCGGAGCTACCCGCGAACTCCGGAGGGTGTGCTTTCTGAAAAGCATCACGTACACGTTCCCAAGCAGACGGGAATGCATGAGCCTGAACTGGCGCGGCTATCGGCGCCTGAGGTGGTGCCTGCTGAACTACAGCTAGTGCGGCATTTACCGCCTGAGCCACAATGGCTGCAACCTCGGCGGCATTCATCGTGCCTTGGGCTGGTGCGGGCTGTGGTTCTGGAGTCGCATCCCTGGGAACCCTTTGTGCACGTCGTGGACGCATCTGAAATAAGAATGAAGTTTATAAGTTCACAGTTATAAACTTGAAATAGCTGAAGAATGTAGCATAAACAAGAGAATACAACAGTCCTAAAATATAGGGCTCTACATCAAAGAAAGCTTAGCGGAAACATAATAAGCCGTTCAGATCCTAAAGGACACTAGAACCTGATGCTCTGATACCACCTGTGATACCCCGACTAATTAAATACCGGGTAGCTACTCCTTTATTAAATTTACAAAATGCCAAGTTGGTTCAGTTAATAGCATCACTGTCGAAAACATTTTAAATAATTACTAACCACATAGTATTTAAAAAGTAAGTGCCAAATTTTAAGTTAAGTCTGATTAACATGCAATAAAAGAATAATGGAAGAACAACATAATCCATTCACCATACTGAAGTAATGAATAACCAACAATTAATAATAATAAGTCCGGAGGAAAAACTCCTCACAACAGTCCCACAACTGAAGAAAAATACTACAAGTCTGAATCCTGAATAATTACATGCCAAAGGTCTGAACAACTGAAATAAATGAAATATCTCGAAAAGAAATGGGCGACATGCCCTACAACTGATAACTGATGAATATCGAGTCAAGATAGATGAAGCGTCTACAAACAAAGTCCTGTAACTTCCAGAAACAGCTACAGCTCGTCACCTGAATGAGAATCCTATGCATGGTGTCCTTGTGGCTGGGCACCTAAAATGGTTTTTACAAAAATAGATTTAAAAACAAATGGGTCAGAGCCCGAAAGTGGAAAACATTTTGAAAACAGCAAGTGTTTTAATAACATTAAAACATTAAATGCAAAGTACATGTTAGGACGTGCACTCACATGAAATTCTCACCTCTCGACTACATGTGCACTCCTAACGCACCGTACCCATCTACATGACATACACATCTAACCAAACCGTAATAAGTTCTACCCCTTACTACTTGATCTCCATATTACATTCTAGTGTTGGCAAAAAAATAGAGGGCTTCACTTAATCTCAGATTCTCAATAAGTAATATAATTCACTATCGGTTAACTCGTTATGTTTTCTCAAAACAATACCATAATTATATTCACAATATTAACATGAAGAATACCATAATTTTTATGCACAATATTAACATGAAGGTTCCCATTAATTAATTGCATATTTTCACATCATAAATATACAATACAAGCACCCCGAGAACTAGCTGCGGTGCACACATACTCTGCTATCCATACCGGTACATCACGTACATAAGGATCACGTATTTCGAATCTCTCAGGAATAGTTCTCAGATAACAACATCACAAATAATGGAGGCGAACACAGTCACATCACACGGGTCACGCACATACCTGCGCTCCCACGATCAGTAGACTTATTAACATCCCAATAAGTCCTTCTCTGACCTATGTTCATCGAGGTAACCAGTCTAAATCCGGGCAACACAAGGATTAGAGGGCCCTAAGCGAACGCGAACCTCCCGTGATAGCAAGTATGGTAGGTATGTCATACACAAAATCAATACATATACTAATTATGCACACGTCTTAGTAATCACCATAATATATTGGTGGTACACTTCTCATCCTTGTACCGACATATAAGGCTACACAATTTATATGTTCCCGGTTAATATTATAAATTAGGTCGTCAATAGTCCTCGCAACGTAATAGACACTCACGTCCTACTTCACATTTACACTTAGGTTCAAACTACAATTCTAGGTTTGACTCCTCATTATATCCCAAACATCCCAAATATATCAATTACTCATCAAGGAAAGGCTATTTCTACCTATACACAAGGTTACGGGGCACTAGGGATCAAAACAGGCTAAAAAGCCTAAACTGTCAACTCGTTCGAAGTCTCGTTCGAAGTCTCGTTCGAACGAGAGTTCGTTCGAACGAACTGGGCTATCTAACGAGATCTCGTTCGAACGAGATCTCGTTCGAACAAGATTATCGAACGAACATCCCTCTCGTTAGAACCCAAACTGTCAACTCGTTAGAAGCTCGTTCGAACGAGCTCGTTCGAACGACCTGGGTAGGTCTTCTAACGAGTGGCCAGATTCAAGCACAGAAATCCTATCTCGTTTTTCCAACTTCTCTACTCCCCAAATCTCATCCAAACCTCAATCTAACAATTGTTTAAGGTCTCTAATCGTCCCTAAACATACTTAGTTCACATATTAACATGTTTGGGGGTATTAATCCATCCTAACATCATTCAAATCTCAAATCTCTACATATTTTTCCCAAATTATAAAACTATGAACCCTAGAATTTATGAATCATCAAAGAACTGAATTAAATCCGTTTTTGGTTCCATACTAATGGTAATATCATCAGAATAATCATCAACTACAAATCTACATGCAATTTCCTCATCAAGAATGAAATTTTTATTTCCAATTTAATGGGTTTTTCATTAACTCCCAAGAACAAATCAGATTTTTATCAATTCCTACACATGGAAGAAACATTCTCTATAAAAATGAAATTAAATCACTTGCCTTAATGGTAACTTTGAATTTGATGACGAATTTGATGAAGTATACCCTCTCTCTCTGCAGAATCCTTCTATCTCTCCCTCTACCAGCTCTTCTCTAATGGTGGCTATGGAGGCTAGGGTTTTGTCTTAGGAACAACTTTCAATAACCTCCGTAGTCTATTTGGGTATTAGTGGGCTTAGTGGGTTAATGCCTAATCAGATTTTAATTCCCAATTTTCGTAGCTTTTAATTCCTCAAAATTCAAAATTACTAAACTACCCTTATACGTTGCCGGTATGGCCTAAAAATGTCCCGGGACCCAAACTAAACCCCCGGCTAGTGTTTTCTAACTATTTCGACCCTTTCGGACGCGTTGGCGCACTCAAAACGACCATACGGTTTATAGAAATAAAATTCACTTTTTAATTATCATAATTATATACCATGACGCGACTGTCACACGCGTCCAAACAAAATTTCCAAATTGCCTTATTTCAATTTCACGACAAATTTCATAATTCAAAATCCATATATAATCATATATGCACATATAATCAAATACCAACTCGCATCACGCTAGTATTTTTAATCCGGATTAATTTCCAATTAATACCCATTTAATTTAATTAATCCCATAAAATAAATATCACAAACATACGGCGTATTACATAAACTTGGTGGATTAGTCCTGGTATCCTTAGTATCATTGGGTTTATTTTGGTTGCTACAAGGATTGGGAGGTTTGTTTTAAATTAGGTTTTGCCTTAGGTTTAGGTTTAGGTTTAGTTCCACGATTATAATATTATAAGGAGGGGGTTGGGATTTTGGAATGTCAATGGATATTCTACGTGAAGAAAATTCATTTGGATCACTTAATGTCGATTTAAAATGAGAAAGGTTTGACATGAGGCCAGGGTCATTGACACGGAGTTGGGAAGTTCATCAATACAGATCTAGAGGTTCAAATTAATGTTGGTTATGCATTAATAAACATAAAGGGTATTGTGATGAGAAAGAGTAACTTTCTAAGGATTATCGCAGGTTCAAAAAGTCATCAACATGGAGCATAAAAGGTCATCGACATGCAATAAAAAAGTTCAAGAAAAGTTTATTCGCTCGAATGCTGTCACTCAAATATGGTGTCAATAAGTTGGGTAACTCTTCAACTATATGACTCATGAACACTTAGCAAGAAGTTAAACTAACTCAATTTCCTTTTAGCAACACCATTTCACATACTTGGATGTATTAGTCCTTTCGAGTTAGTGCGCATATGATATGTGGTATATGGAAATGAATATCAGAGGCTTAAAAGCCTATATTACAACGACTATTTTTCATGAAGCCTTCACCACTTATTCACTTATCTGATTGTTTATGATTGTTTTTATGGAAAAATGTGTTTTTTTGGTTAGGCGGGTTGAAGTTGGGTCGCTAGGTTGGTATTTTACCGTTATTTTTTCATCTTTTCTGGGTTAATTACACTTAGACCCTCTGAACTATACCCCTCCCAACACTTTGCCACCATTTCTTTCGTTTTTTTCAATTCAACCCCCTAACTTTAAAAATGCTTACAATTAATCCCCTGCCGTCCAACTCTGTCAACTTTTAGTAAAAATCGTTAGTCATGTGCGCGGCAATTTCTAAAAACTAATTAATGAAAAAGTTATTTCCCACAACAATAAATTATTCCCACTAATAAAAAATGATTTCATCGATATAACTTATTTTTAGCATATAAAATATGATTTCTAGCATGCAAAATTCTAAAAAGAATAATTTAGAAAAATATATTTAAAATACTAATATTTATTGGAAAATACATTAAGGTACAAAAAGCATTTAAAAAAATGGAAGTTCATAAAAAATATAAAATATAAAATAGTTCAGAAAAACTTATTTATAATACTATTTTTCATTGTCCTAACATAATTTTTTTTTTGACAAAAATCTTAAAATAACAGCAAAAACATTTAAAAATTAAGAAAATAAGAAAATATTTTAATCATATCGAAAAGCATTTAAAAAGTAGGAAAAAATTTAATTTTTTTTAAAACATTTAGAAAATATGAATATATATTTAAAAATTCTGAAAAATACCCAAAAATTAATTTAAATCTGCAAAATTCTAAGAAAAATAATTCAAAAAATACATTTAAAATAATTACTGGAAAATACATTGAAATACAAAAAAGACATTTAAAAATATGGAAATTAGTAAGTAATTAAATTTTGAAAATTACCAAAAATATATAAAAATAGGGTTTAAAAAAACAATTTTCAGCAATTATAAATTATTTCTAGCAAATAAAATATGACTTCCAGCATTAATAAAATAGTTTTTGAAATAAAAAATCATTTTCCACAAATAAAAATTATTTCCATCAATAAAAAAATGATTTTCAGCAATATAAATTATTTCCAATGTACAAAATAAAAATAAGAAATCATTTCCCATAACTAATAAATTATTTACAGGAAATAATTTCCTTCAAACGGTTCAGTTGTTTGAGTGTAATATCCCATTTTGCATCAAAATCTCAGCTTCTAGCTTACCTCATAATGCTCTCAAACTCCTTTTATTGTTAGTACATAAGGCTTTGTACTGATAAAGATAATCGGCAGCCCCACCACCAGCGATTAATACCCCTTTTCCCACTAACGATTAACCCCCATGCCAGATCTATTCGTGTGGGTGTTTCCCACCTCAGATAAGGTCGTGTGTGCGTTCGTGGGTGTATGTGTGTGTGTTTTTGTATGAGAGGGTGGGGGGGGGGAGGGGAGAAAAAGAATAAGAGAGTTGAGAGAGAGAGAGAGAGAGAGAGAGAGAGAGTTTAGCGTTTTTATAAAAATGGGAAAAATATATAAAATGCCCTTTTAAAAAAGTCAAAAGGGTTGCCATGTGTCATTTAACGCCAAACGTTATTGGTGTTTGACGACAGGGGTTTAACTGTAGTCGTTTTTAAAGTTAGGGGGTGAATTAAAAAAATCAAAAGAAGTGGTGGCAAAGTATTGAGAGGGGTATAGTTCAGGGGGCCTAAGTGTAATTAAATCTTTTTTTTATCCCATGAGTTATAGGTGTGAGCACACCAACCAAGGTTGCTTGTTCTGATGAGTTTACTTTGAAGGGCTAGCAGACATGATGTTAAAGGTGGAGCTCAACATAAAGGAACTGATCGCAGCGTTATGTAGGTCCTATGGATTTAGGGATCATATGGTGGCACCGAAACCAATGTTTGGCATATAGAAATTTGGAGGGTGGGACATTTTATACTTCCTAATTATTTTCCAGGGATTCAGTTAGGGATATATCTATCTTGCATGATACCTGAATGAGCTATAACCTTTTACTATGTGGTACTAGTGTCAGACTTAATCATAGTTCAAGAGTTGAATCATCACTAGACTTTACAATCCTCATAATCCTCGGGATTGAGAGTCTATGCGTCCTTCGAAAATTATGTGAGGTTGTGAAAGTGTAAGTAGTCAACATCTAGACTTGAATCTCAACCATTGTCATAGTCAATACATTCCTACAATCCTCACTATCACATAAGTTTTCGATCCATCAAACATATCATTGTAGTTAAGATAAACTATTAAGATTGAACAAGCAACTTTATCAATGGGATATAAACTCCCTACTTAAGTTGTGAATTATTTGATCGAACATGAACTAAAATTATAATCTTTCATGATCAGGTCGAAACCAACTAACCAGAACTCTAATTAAGTCTAATTAATCGACATATATATAATATATTCAATATAGATATAAGGCATTATCATATACATGATTCTTATTTCAAAATGATCCTCACACTCTTATATTAAAAAATAAACTTTATATATGGTTTTAACCCCCAATAAGAGTGAGAGTACTCTCGATAAAAGAGGGTTAAACTAAATAAATCAACAAAAGATGCATATACCATACACTCCTTATGATTTGGGAAGGGTTTTTAAGTGGATGAGGATATTATTGATAAGATGAGGTTGTTGATGTGTATGGAAAAGGTAAGTATATATTCTTTTATACAGATGATGCAAGTAGCATACGGAACTTTGGGTTGAGGGGGGATAAAATGGACATGAGTCTAGGGCAGTTTAAGTATCCATTCATGCCTCATTTTGTATCTTTTGTGAGTCTTAGGTAAAAAATGATTGCAACATCACCACTAGAGTTTACATGCTTTGTTCTATACGAGTATAATATTTTTTGATTCCTCGTGTGATTTTTTATTATTTTTTTTAAAAATACACATTTTCATGCATGTCATGTTGTTTTTAAATAGATTGGAATTGTGGGGTTTACCTTATGTATTAAGTCCTTGATGGAAGTCATTTTTATTTGACTTATGCATTTTTGTTGAGGAAAGAAAATGTATGCTCAAATCCATATGCATAGATGAAAAATTCTCATTTACTTGTTCGTTGTCGTTAAAACTTTCTGTCCAAAGGTGTATGAAAATTGTTTCTCTCTAAGTTTTCCTTACACACGACTTAAATTTCTAATTGTTTGGACGGTATTAGTTTGTGTATGAACACTGTATCCATGGAGCATTTCCATTACCATGCACACGACGTCACTGCTAGAAACATACATTTTATGACGAAAAAGGGCCATAAAAGGTTATTTATGATTTTTTAAAATATTTAAAAATTGTCATAAAGTTATGTGTCATAATAAAATTGGTGTTGATAAAACCATCATAAAAAACCATTCTATTACAACGCTTTTTCGTATAAACAATCACTAAAGACGATATCATGTTCATTGAATTATCATTATAACATTCTTTAAATAACGGATGTTAATAAAATAATCATAAAAGGTACGCATTATGATGGTTACTTTATTCATTATAATGACAACGTACATCAAACAGTTATATATATATATATATATATATATATATATATATTTTGTTCATTATAATTAATGTGTACTGAAAATCGTCATGAACGTTGCTTGTTTTCTTTCTCGTTTTGCATTGATTTCTACTATACTATTCCAATATTCCAAATATGTTATGAAGCTACGAGCTATCAATTCAAAGTACAAATTTCCATACTCAAAGTATCAAATTTCAGGTATCAATATAACTTGAACAATAAGTATAAAACATGTCATTAATATTTGAAATTAAAGAAAATAAATAAAAACTAACGGTTTCTCAACAGACTTTTGGACAACTCAAACAAAAAAATATCTAAAATGACCTATATTATAAACATAAAAACTAGAAAATTAAACTGCAACTCTATCTCCACGCATGTAGTATGGAAACACATAATAACAGTTTATTACACGAGATACACAATAGGCACTAACGGGATCAATATTTGAACAAAAGGAGGAAACAAATATTAGTTAACAACTAAAGCAGATTAACCACATAAAGAATATAGCTCAAACAATAATGGTATTCTAATATAATATCGAGCATAAAAAATTAAGCGTTTGTTAATCTCAAAGTTAATTTTTAGGAATTTTTTAATTAATTATATTACTAATTTTCAATTTTAGACTTTAATACAACTTTACCAGTTTATTAGATTTAAATACATTGTTCATCGCTAAAAGTGAATTTCACTAGTAAAAGTGATATTTGGTGATATTTAGAAACAAAAAATGTCATTTAGTGATAAAAAATGTACTAAAGTCTGATAAACTCATAAAGTTGTATTAAAGTCTAAAATAAAAAATTAGTAATGTATTAAAGTAAAAATATCATATTTTTTACTTCATTCTTTATTAAGGTAGGGGATAGATAAATGGGGAGGTTCTATGAAAATTTTAATAGAGTTTCCTCTGTTTTTTTAATAATAAAAAATAATATGGCATGTTTAACCAACAACAACAATATAAAACCTAATCCGGGCATTAACTATTAGCAACAATATAAATTCCAATCCGGGCATCTAACATCATCATCAACAACAACATAAATTCCATCTCGAGCATTCACTATCAAAAATAACAATATAAATATGACCTTGCGCATTCATTATCAATAATATTAAAATAAAGACCATTCTAGAAATTCCCAATCAATAACATATATAAACCACCACAGGACTTACAATTGAACATTTTCATAATCTCAAAGTTAATTTTTACTTCATTCTTTATTAAGGCTGGGGAGAGATAAATGGGGAATGTTTTATAAAAATTTTGACAGAGTTTCCTTTTTTTTTTTAATAATAAAAAATTAAACATGATATGTTTAACCAGCAACAGTAATATAAATCCAGGCTCGGGCATTTACTATCAACAATAATATAAAGCCCACCTTAGGCATTCAACATCATCAATAACAACAATAATATAAATCCACACTGACCATTCACTAACAACAATAACAACAACAACAACAACAACAATAATAATAATAATAATAATAATAATAATAATAATAATAATAATAACAATAATAATAATAATATTCTTGACATCGTATTTTTATAGTGTTTTGATAATATTAGTTCTTTGCCTATTTTTCGTTTCGCCTGCAGCTTAGACTCCAACTCACTAATATGCTTATTTTATCCTAGTGAGATTGAGGGGTGACTCCCTTCCCGTTACCCCTAACATGATTGAGATGCTCAAGTATCCCTAATGCCAAAGTTAGCACATCCTACAAAAAAATTAATCAAGTGAAGATATATAACATTAATAATAATTCAGTTAGATGTATTTGATGTTTAATATTTATGTAAAGAAACTCATAAATGTAAACTCACGATTTTATCCACTACTTCCCTAATAGCCTCATCCCTAAATCGCCCATTTTTACCTTGGCAATCTTTTTTCTGCAAATAAGCCTTATCGTCCTCATGAAACTTATCACCTACTTCTTTCTATTAACATATTAAATAAAAAAATGTGTGAACTTAGAATGTGTAGTTTAATTAACAAATATCAATGTTAGTCAACAAAGAAAAATAAGTGCATACAAGGTCTTCGATAAGTCCACGATAGCCTTTCTTACTCATTCGATGGTTATATATATTCTTCCCCCGCATTTTAGCTTGTACCGTTCTTAGCACCTTATAAATACATAACGAGTTTCATAAATATGAAAAACTTATACAAATAACTTAGAAAAATATATGATTTTAATCCTTTGCTATATATCTCAAAGTCCTTTGTGATTCTCACTCTTAACTAATTCATCACAATCCTCTTGTTCAATATATTTTTTATACATCTCTGGTTGATGCTTGAGTTGATCAGGTTCATCTCTGAATGGTCTATTGTAAAGCCTAGTCAAATCTCCTTTAAAATTCTTCCACTGAGACGATATATTAGATAGCACTTGTTTCTTTATTTTTGGATCCATATCAAATTTAGACGGTGAATTAAAGATGAAAATAAATTAGAAAAAACAAGATAAAAATATTTTATATATAAGACATTGGGAGAAATCAAATACTTTCTTACAAAGTTGTCCATAAATTTTCTTTTAAATGAACAAACACTTTCTTCTAATATCATTAACATACTAGAATCACCGTCATAACTATGACTCCTCTATATAGAGCAAAATTCAGTCTTATTTTACTAGAGGACTGCCCAGATATGTTGCAATCGAGTTGAAATCTGTTGCCATCTTCCATTTTAGTTCTCTGTTGACGGACAATGATACCTCTACATTTTCTTGTGTTGTTTTATAATTGTCTTCTGAAGGCTCCTAGTTATCTATGTCTTATTCCTCTATCAAATCAGTAGCTAAAAATAATACATATGGAAAAGAGAGAAAATAACCCATATTTTAGCTTATTTAATAACACAAAATGGCATGTGAATGCTAAAACAAAAATTATAAAGCACTCAATGAATGATTTTGAAATATGGATAAATAACAATACTTATATTGTATATATACATTATGAAACAACTAACTAATCTCTGCTGGGGATGATTCTAAAATTTTATTATCTGGAATTGATGAAGTCACTACTTAATTTTCTTTTCTATTAATATGCTAATTAACTAGAAACCATGTTTATGTCCTTAACGAAAAAAGCATTCAAACTGAGATATATATCTGCTATTTTTTTCTTCCCAATTTCGTAGGATTACCCCATTTTGGTTGTTCGTAAGGCTATGTTTAGACGGGAGGATTATGTTCCCTTCACTACAACTAGTGAAATTAGCAATCTGATATTGGTTAAAAAATAATCTAAAAGGGATGGGACATATTTTTTTTAAAAATCATTAAGCCAAGATTGTAGTGGCCAGCAAGCTGAAGTGCCATGTGGCATGCACCGTGGTCTTTACCATGATTTGAATGGTATCAACCTCAGGACAAACTATAATAGGACTGAATAGAGAATTCTAATAGAAAAAACTATTCATCTTTACAAAATAATGAAATATTAAAAGGCAAAAATTAGTTATTAAACATCAAGGTTGTTATATATGTTCCAATCACTAAGTATCAAACACAGTCAAACCAACCACCATGTATGTTACATGACTAATAAAGAAGGAACCGAAAAAAGTTAAGTGTATGTGTTGTCAGTCCAATAACCGCAAATAACACACTCCATTTAATCGTTGTTCTTAAATAATTGTTGGTCAAACAGAGGATGTACTTTAGTTGCCTTTAGTCTTGATGGATAACAATTGGCGAGTGGGTCTAGTGACACAATTGTTCGATTATAGGACTTGAATACACAGACACCCTTGTTCACTTATAAAGGGCAAAAGAATTGGGCTCTTTGTTAGTGGAAGTAAGGCTGGAGAACTTCAGTGTTTGGATCCATAAACTAGAAAGACATCAATCCATGGATTTACTGGTCATAAAAAATGGATTACTAGTATATCTTGGAAGCCAGTGCACCTCAGCGCTCCATGTCGCCACTTTGTTACATCTAGTAAAGATGGTGATGAACGTATATGGGGCATTCAATTTAAAAAAAATGTGTTATTTATCTTAGAGGCCACACACTTGCAGTTACTTATGTGAAGTAAGGAGGAGATGGAGTAATATATACACGATCTCAGGATTGTACAATTAAAATGTGGGATACTTAAGAAGGAAAGTTAATTCGTGAATTGAAGGTCCATGGGTATTGGGTTAATTTCCTGGAATTGAGCACTGAATACATTCTTCGAAGTTTTGATCATATTCGTAAACATTACTCTTCTCCAGATTAAATGAAAGAGGCATCTTTAGAAAAGTATAATAAATTGAAAGGAACTACACTTGAAAGATTGGTTTAAGTGTCTAATAATTTCACCATGTTCCTCTGGGAACTTGTTGTAAGAAAACAACCCAAAACTCATATGATAGGTCGTCAACATCTTGTGAAACATGTTTAAAATTTTCCTAATGGGCAATGGATTGCAAGCACCTCGTTTGACAAGTCAGTCAAGTTATGGAATGGCATCACGTGAAATTTTTTTGCTTTTTTTTCAGGGCTATATTGGTCTTGTTCATCATATAAGTTGGTCCACTAATAGTAGGCTTCTTTTAAGTGGTAGCAAGGAATCAACACTGGAGGTTTAGGATATCCGAACACGGAATTTAAAACAAGACTTTCTAGGCCACGCAGATGATATACCTACAGTTGATTGGATTCTTGATGGTGAGAAAGTAGCATCTGGTGGTAGGGATAGAGTTCTCAATCTATATATGAGATAAAACATTATCAGTTAGTAAGAAAATTGTAATTTACAAGATAGACAAAATTGAATTTTACACACATGAATATAAAGAGCATTTCTATAAATGGTCAATGGAGAACATATTTCCTCTTGGATAACTAATATTATTGGTATGTAATGTTTTGTATAGTTTGAGGACAAATAATTTACCAACTGTATTATTACAAGAAAAAGAACTTCAGAATCAAAAGGAAATGTATCCCAAATAACACTAACTTCTTCGAGTAAAGAAATAATATGAGATTCAAAACTTCGTACGAAGTTCCCCTGTGCACAAACCACTGCCAAAAATGATCCTAGGGGCAATAAAGTGAATGATATGGCCATAGTTATTGATTCGATGAGTTGTGGCTTTAACTTCAGAAGTAAAGAATCGTTAATATTTTGAGAAAATAAGATGTTTTATAAAGAAATCAGTTCAATACCCAGGAAATAAAGTGAACGTTCATTAGAATAATGACAACGGTCTTTAATCATAACTTCTAAATTTAAAGTTTCAATTCGTACCTAATTTCCTTTTCTATTAATATGCTAATTAACTAGAAACCATGTTTGAGTCCTTAACAAAAAAGGCATTAAAGTTGAGATATATATCATGCAATGGGTATTGTTTCCAAAATAGAAAGTAGAACTGACTTTCATAAATATCAACACAGTCTTGACATAATTTAAAAGTCTCAATTCATTTTGAAAAGTTTGAAAGAAAACAGGCAAACATGGAAAATTTTCCAAACCGTCTCAACTCTTAACAATCCGAAAATATTACATTACTTCATCCTAATAATTAAATGTGAACATAGATAATGATGTCAATAAGAATATGCACAAGCTATATGTTAATATAAAATGAGGCGACATGCCCTCGCCTAGACCATTAAATTTGCAAAGCTATGTTCTTTTTAGCCAAAGAGATAAAAGAATAAGGCCTAAAATTTGTTTTCCATGTTAATGAAATATAATATTAATGGTTTTGGTTACATATTAAAAGAACTTCACTTGAGAATGTGTAAAATTTCATGCACTCTTCATTAACTTCCTTAATGCACAATAGTATGAGCAAGAACTAAAGTGATAATTCAGTAGCTCTTCAAAGGACATCAGAGATGAACTGTAGAATATCTTTTGGCGTAAAGATTCTATATATGTATTTAGGCTTACATACCAACTCAAGCATATGCCACCATAAAATTCCATTGCTAAATTGGGCCTGACCACAAACCTACCTCCATTTACTTTATGTGTCACTAAAAATGTACACATTACATATAAAGATGATAGTTTCTAGTTAAGTCATAAAAACCCAAATCCTAGCATATGAATCCCCAAATCATACAAGAAAATGATGCACACAAGACTATTACCATACCTGGGCAGCCCATTGCAATTTTCTTCTAGCTATAAATATTTATGTGAGTAAGGGGATAGTAGGAATTCAATAAATGAGAAGTTGAGAAACCGTGAGGGGAACCAAGAGTGTGAAAGATTTGAGTGGTCATTTGATTTGAGCTTTTGTGCTAATGGTAATTCATAATAGATAAAGTAGAAAAAGAAAAAAGTTTCTAAATTCATATAAAGACGATAAATAAAAGATGTCAATTCATTCCCTAAAACTCAAACTTTATGTGTCACTTTACTAATTTAGAATTATAAAAATGAGAAAAATGAAATCATATGAGCACCTCAATATTATAGAGTGAGGGATTGATATAGTTTTTCCAACCCCATAGCAAAGAGAGTGAGAGAATGGAGTGAGTTAAGAAATTTGGCAGCTAATTATAATCTCCCTTGGCTAGTGGGTGGGGACTTCAACATTGTCCTTCATGCCATGAAAAATTTAGTGTAATTGAGACTGACATAGATGGTGTGATGAACTTAAAAGATACCCTCACTAATTTTAATTTAATTGATGTTGGATTTCAAAGACAATACTTTTATTTGGACTAATGGATCTACCTGGTGAAGATTGGATAAAACATGTTTAAATCCTTAATGAAACATGTTTCAATGAATCCAAATGTGTATATATTTACACACACACACACACACACACACACACACATACACACACACACACACACACACACACACACACACACACACACACATAAGAGAGAGAGAGAGAGAGAGAGAGAGAGAGAATGCATACATATATGTCTGCGTGTGCCCATTTCTCATACATTTATATATCAAATTTGTAACAAGAAATTTTCAAATTGAAGACTTATAGAACCATCCCAGTAGTCTAATGTTTCACAAGGCAGTTAGCTCTCGATTAGTACAAAGATTAGTTAAAATCTTAAATGGATAGGTATGAAAGGACTAAAATTGTGTATAGAGATAGGGAGAGGAGTATCGTTAGGCCTAACTAAATATCTCCGATTTTGGGGTGAGAAAAAAGTTAAAATTATAAGTAGAGGGAAAATTTTAGCACTGCCAAAAGTTCTTTCCATATTTTATGAGAACCTAATTATTTTCATGACACCTGTTGTTAGTTTTGAATATATGTTCCACGACTAATTATAAAAGTATGTTGTCAAAATTTTTACAGCAGTTACTTAAGTGTCGTTATAAAAGTTTTTCATGAATTCTCATTTTTCCATGTCATGATATGTACTTGGAGGGATTTGTCTATGACATATGTCAACAAAGTGTCGTCCTAATATATTTTTAACGAAACCTATCTACTAAGCGTCGTAAAAAAGGTGTTGTAGATGTGACTTATTCTTGTAGTGAAAACACCAAAAAACACAAAGAAATTTGCATTAAATTGTAATATGCACATTCCGTGTTCCATATCCAATCACATCATTAATGCACTATAAGAAATTTTAATATTTTCAAGTTGTCATATCAATTAATAACATCATGGGTTTTAATAATGGCTGATGTAGTTATCTTAAAAAAACTCACGTTTCTTAATATCCTCAAAACATAACACACCAAAAACAGAATGCTAAATTACTTTGGGATCATGGGTCTGTTGCAATTATAAAATGATTGCTGATAGGTGAACACGCGATGCCCGTGCATCGTGTATTTGACACATATTTAAAATAATATTTATCACAAAAAATAAATGAAATAAATAAGTGTAAACGATTCATGCATTAAAATTAATGTATTAAATATGTACATGAAAAAAAAGAATGTTACTATGCAAAATCATGTGAATGATATGAAAATTTACAAAGTAGTCAAACAATAACGTGAAATAAGAAAGATGCTTTATCTAGTTGTTATGCATCTTCCATAATCTTTAAATTATCAAGTTGAAATTGTAGGCATAAGTTATATAAGTTTTAAGTATATGTACTAATATCTCTGCAAAAATAATATATTTACAAAAAAATAATACTACACTATGAATGTATGCCCTCTCTTTATATAATAGTGGAAGAGATGTAGGATGAATTGCTCTCTTCAAGAGAGGATAATATAATAAGAAGATCATCCATCTCTAAAGGGTTCCACATGACCAATTAGAAATTGAACCGCGATTTGTTTTGTTTGTCAACAACACAAACAAAAGATTCAGTTGAAAGAAAAATATTTAATATTACTTAAATTCATTATATATCCATCAAAACTACCAAAAAATATAAAGTACAACTAAAAATATTAGATATGAAACTGTAAGATGTGGATTCATTATATACAATTAGTATTCAGCGAGGCGAAACCCCCTTTAAAATGATGATTAATGTACGAAGAACAGCGGATTAAATGAATAATTTCAACACTTGCAATAAATGGTCTCAATACCACATAAGATATATTAAATGCATCTTTACAACATATATATCCGCCCTGTACAATAAATGAAGTAAACATCAACAACCAAATTGGATGAATTGGGAAAGAACAAGCACTTTAGTGAAATAAAGGCAAGGCAACAAACCTCTCAGCTCAATACATGCAAATGATTAGCGATAAAGATTGGTCAAGCTTTAAGAATGAAGGGATAAACTCTGATAATGATGACTCAAAGGAAGCTCTCGTGTATGGGGAGTTAGATATAAAATATATACCCCTTAATATATATGACTAATGAAAAGTATTTATAGGATCGTAAGGTCGTTTGAACGATCTCGCCCAGTATTAAATGTTGTGACCCCCATTTAATTCCAAAAGTATCGTGTATTTAATGCCAAGGTAGCATATTAAATGCATGAGATATTATTTTCGGTGGAAACACTGTTTAGGCTATCAAAATGTCTTCTACATTGATTGGGATGTGAGAGTTTGTCACAAAGGTTTGTTTTGTTATGGCTAATGGGACATATCTCCAAATGAGTCAATGGTCAATGGAATTAATCTACTTAAGTATTAACTTTCTTGAGATCCTAAAGTGTCAGAAATCATGACCTCATAAAAATAGTAAATAGTAGTAATAAGATATGTTGTCTTGTAATAAAAATTAGGTTCCTCAAGAGAAGGTTTCTCGAACAACCTTACTTCATTTGTGTTTGTTGGATGAGTCTCTTTCAAATGAACTGATTTTGACGAGGTCCCTCAAGAGAGGTCATTCGGGAGAAAATTTGTTTCAAAGCACTAACTTGACCCTATTAAAGAGAGGTTTTGCCCAAGTGTACCAAATAGGTAGGGTCAGTACCCATATCCTTTCTTTCCATTTTGACTAGGATTGGTTTAGTCGGGTCCACCTAAAATGCTTGTTGAACACTGGATACTACCCTTACCCTTTCTTTTATTTTCTTGTTAGTATGCAAGGCTGGGTTAGTGTAGGCATGAATGGCGATAAAAAGTACTTCGGGTGGGAGATATTCCTCCACTTTTTAAACTACATTAATCTTGGTTATTACTTTTGGTTTCGTTGTGCTGATGTATTCCTTGAGATGCCCTACTTGGATAAGTTCCTCCGGGTGTTTTTTATACATCTTACAGTCTTTCGTGAGGTGCCAATGGTCCTATGGTAGCTGCTTCTGAGACTAGCGTCCCTAGTACTTGGGTTACCGACCATATTGGGAGGCCTTTTAAAGAAAGGATTATCTTTAATCCGATGAATGAGCTTAAATATTGGCTATTTGAAGACTATTTACAATGCCTTATAGCAACTCTCGCTGGCCTGAGGCTTGGAGAGACTTTGGGAAGCTTCATTCTTGGATCCTTTCGTGGATGACGATGGTTGGTTTTCTCATTTGGGAGACTTCTTTGGATCGTTCTTCTTTTGGTCATTTAGGGAGGCTACATTGGAGAGATCATATTCTACCTTAGCATATTTCTCAAGGCAAGACATAAGATCGTCAATTGAAGAAGCCTTCTTCTTTGTCAAACACTGGTAGAGACCATCTGATCTCTCCAGACCGAACTTAAAGGAGGCGATCGCCAGTTTCTCATTAAAATCATCAATTTCATTTTATAGATCCTAGTTTCTCTGAGCGGAATTCCTAAGATCTTCTCCTTTCCTATTATTGAGAAAGATTTGTAAATCTACCTCCTTAACCACCTTTGCACTTGGGATAAACCAGGCTGCGAATTGCTCTAAAATCCCCCTAAAGGTGGAGATTGACCTGTGGGGAAATTTCTTAAACCACTTCAGGCTGGTCTCACTTGGGTTTAATGGGAAAAACCTTCACATCAAAGCATTGGGATGACCTAAAGGGACACAGTCTGTCGGCAGTGCCTTATATGATGAAATGGGTATATATTTATTTTATACGTTGTGAATTTTGGCATGGAAAAATTCTATGGTGGTTCGAAGGATTCTATCTTCTCGGTGAATGGTGAGGTTGCGCCATGCCCAGGTGCTTTACTGGACAGGTCCTTGGGGGTCCTGGAAAGATTTAGGTTCATCCTTCATTTTAATTCCTTGCGGATATATTCTCTCAGTTTGTCTATCTTTACTTGATTCAGCTATGGCTTAGAGCGAGCTAGCCTACTACTCTAGGTCGACTCTTTTTAACGGGTTTGGTGTTGCCTATAGTTGATGGAATTCCTCCAAGGTGAACGATAATGTTGGCGATAACGAGGGATCATATGGGGACTTCTTGAATGAGAAGCCCCGCCAAGTTGATTTCCTGGGGGACGAGGTCCCTTCATATGATGATTTTGAGTACGCAAATTTGTGGTATTACCCTCTGACTGTCGGGATGGCTGTTGAGGTTCCCTCTAGTGATGATGTCAAATATGTAAATTCTTGGTATCACCCTCTAACTGTTGGGACAATTTTCGCCTCAAATGGGAGATCTATTAGTTACGACTGTTTAGATTCTCCTCATAGATACTGGTTAAATAAGAGATAACTTTCCTTTTTGCTCGGACGATTGGTGACGTTTAATACCCTTGGTTAGGTCTAGATCTTCCAGGTAAGCGTCCTCTAGATCTTGATTGTGAGGCCCCAACCATGTAAGTTTATAGAGTTAAATTTGATGCTCGACTGGATGATGTTATGAGAATGTACCACCGAATGAACAACAAAATATGTAGTAGAAGCCCCCAAGTGTGGAATATGAACTTTGAATTCTTTCTTGGCCTTGAAGTATACTGGTCTTGCTAGAAAGATAAGGCCGAGTAAATGTTCCCTGAAATGAATTCCTAAGAGCTTTGCATGTTTGCATTTTCATACTGTCCTGATGTAACCATAGAAATAATTTGCCAACCAAGTAATTTTGGTTGAGCATGACTACTTTCAACAAGCGCTGAGAAATCCAGATAAATAATACGAATACCGACCATCTGTCAGGCTTAATAAGAAGTCCAGATAAGAATGCTGACCATCTTCCGAGCTCAATAAGAAGTCCAGATAAATAATAAGGATGGGATCGATTGATCCTTGGTGCCTAGATAGTGGATGCCCTGTGGGGTCACCCAGCTTCTTGTCTAGTTTGGGGTGCCTCTTGAGGTCACCAGTGTAGTAATCTTTTCAGGATTACCTTGGTGCCTAGACAGTGTATGCCCCGTGGGGTCACCCATCTTCTTGCCTAGTTTGGGGTGTCCCATGAGATCACCTGTGATCAAACAGGCTTTGCCTTGTATGATTGTTATGCCAACATTGTTGGTTCCGACCAACTGGAGTTGGTGGTTGTTGAATGTCGACCAATCGGAGTTGGTGGTTGTTGATATGCCTACCAACTGGAGTTGGTGGTTACTACATGCCGACCAATCTTAATTGGTTTGCTGAATATATATAGAGAAAATAATTTTCCTGACCAGCAGTCCGTTGGACATACTATCATAATTGATGCAGATTTCCTTAGAGCTGAATATATGATAATTAATATTTTGCCGAGCTCCATGCTGAGATGAATATAGAATATGCATCTGAATAGATATAAAGAATGATTCAGAATAATAAATTGTATGGTTGATTTGTCGAGGAAAAAATGCATAATGCCGAACAAGGATAATATTTCCAGAACATAAGAATATGGTCGAATACTTCATCGGGCATGAATATAAATAAGAATTACCCACACCAACTGTCCGTTGGGGGTGAAATATAATAACTGTTGCAGATCTTCTTGGAGGTGAATATATGATAATAAATATTTTGCCGAGCCCCATGCTGAGATGAATATATAATGGATATAGAGAATGATTCATGCTTGAGCATATATGTCGGAGTATCAAGAATAATAATATCGCTTTGCTGATATGTTGAGGAAAAATTGTGTAGTGCCGAGCAATTATAATAGTTTCCAGAAGTTTAAGATTGTGGCCGAGCTTTTGTCGGGATTGAACCTTGTACCTGTGGAATTTAATTAAGTTGCTCGAACATCTGTGGAGGCTAAATCAATTAATCATGATAATAATTTAGTCATCCAATCAATATACGATATGCATTTGATCGGGCAATAAAAATATCAAAACATAAAACAACATGTTATGCCGTATGTCAATATGAGCAATTTTTTATCAAATAGATGCCATAAGTAAGGCATAATTATTTAATCTAGAATTTTTGTAAACTTATGAAACTGGACAATGTAAAAATATATATTAATTTAAAAACTTATTCCCTTGTAAAGCTTTGAAATTTTATTCAGTAAAGTGAGGTCTCAGACCAAAGCATTTATCCATGTTTGATTTCAAAATAGTATAGAGAGGGGGTATTTTCAACCAAGCTGGTGTTATTCTAACAAGGCAAAGAAATTTTATTCTTATTTAATCTTCTGTTGCTGACCATCTTTTCGCAGTGGCGACCAACATATTTTACTATGCCGACCAACATATAGTTGGTCGGGATCCTCAATGTCGACTAATAATTGATATTGCCGAGCAATAATAGTTTCCCCCGACGAGCATTTGATGGTGCTGATCTTGGCATTGGTCCTTAGACCATGATTTTTTGTTTTCAATCTGAGTATACATTTCTTGATCTGGTGATGTACTTGCCAGAGACGAGATCCGAGGTGCTTGGATCAAATAATTTCTATATATATAACTAGTTAACTGGTTTTCAACAGAAACTTTGTAGCATTGTTCATAGCTATACGCAGTCAGGATTCTCCGACCTGTAATATCTGATACCGATAAAAAATGGTCTAAAGTCGATGCCGACCAACATTAGATGGTCTGGAGCTGACGTTGACCAACGAGTCCCATGATCTTCAAAGAAATTTTGGTTTTGTTTTGTTTTGTTTTGTTTTTATCCCTGTGATGGTCGTCGATCTGTTGCCAAGATGCAATTTATGGCTCTGGTGATGAAGATCAGATCTGGGAGTAGATGGTCTTTAATTATATATGGTTGCTGCTGAACATAAGGAACTGTAATGAATGGCGAGCTGGTCGGACCACAGCTGTCGCCGATCATCTATAAGGAAACCCCAGGGTCTGTCCTGTGCAAATCTTGATTTAATGGAGCCCTATTACTGTAGCCATGTCTCTGACCAATAGAGGTACCGTCGACCAACACTATATGATGCTGACCAAGAATAGGTGTTTCAACCAGATATGAAACTCATCTCAAAACAGTGGTCTGTTAGAATTGCTGACCAATAAAATGCATAACACCGACCATATTGATCGGGGAGATCGCTGGTACAAAGAAGATTACTGTACACAGATGTTTGTTCAAAACAGTAATAACCACAAGTTGGAAAATAATGAAATTGGGACATAAATCCTTCGGTTATTGTAGCCACATTTTTTAACCCAGTTTTCTCGACCTCGGAGCGCAAATCCACTATTAAAAAAGATACAGACAATCAGTTGGCTGTTGGGAATTTAATTAGTACTTTGAATTATGAATTTTCCTATCAGTTTATATACTATGTCTTGGTAGTATAGACCCAGATATTCGATTGGGCTTTTGATATTCCCTTCAACTGTGATGGTTGTTGTAAATTGGGACATTGCTTCTGGGTGAAACACCTATCACCGCTTAGGATTAAATTGTGTAAAATCGTGATGGGTTATGTGATCCGGCACATATCAAAGATTTAAAATTCATTTTTTTGTCACCATTGATTTAGGATCTTTTGAAGATCTGATCTGGTGTCTATATGAATAATATTTAATATGTATTCGTACAGGAAAAACTTTTGAGGGAAAATGTCTTTTCATATTATGAGATTAAAATAAATGGGTTTGAATGAATTGATTTAACCGATGCTTTAAGCATATATACCCACAAAATTTTGAGAATCCCTATATTTCAAGATTCGTACAAAAGTTATAGAATTTTGAAATCTACTGTTTTACATATTCCCAAATTAAAATTGATCAGAGGATTCATTCATATAAAAAATTATGATTGAATCAAAAGATGTATGTTCGGCATATGATTGAATTGATCTTTAAATTTATGAATATAAACATATGAGAGTCATGATTTGAACAAAAATATGCGTGCATAACATATAATTAGTTATATGTAGAGAAAATAAAAAACTTAGCTTTTGATGGAGAACAATGCTTATAACACGTTTTCCACAGACGACGCCAATCTGTTGATGACTAGAAATAACAGCCATGATATCTTATCGGCATAAATAACAGATAAATGATGAGGATAAGATTGAATATGAAGATAAACATTCACATCAAAAATATAAGAGACAAAAGGTTTTTAAAGTGGTTCGGCTATCAATAAAGCCTACGTTCACTGTTATTTTATTCACAGGGGTTTACAATAGCACAATATGGTGGAGAGAGAGAAAGGGGTGTGTATCTTGTGTATCGTGTCTCTTACTTGTCCATTTGCCTAAGGGAGTGCATGTATTTATAGTAATGGGAGTTAAGAGATGTAATGTCTTTATACATTCAAACACTTACATCTATATACAATGAATGTAACTATTGGTCTTCAATACATTGTATCTATATACAATGAATGTAACAAGGGTTCCATGACCATTGGTGAGTCTTCTTCTAATGGCTTTTAATCTTCTGGATGGTTTTTCTGGCTTGAGTTGGTTGGTATGCCAACCAAATCTCCCCAGGTGCCGACCAACTCTCTTTGGGTGCTGACCAACTCTCTTCGGGTGCCTCCTCCGGTGAGGAGCAAGTATGAATATTGCCATGTAGGATGACAGGTGTCCTTTTCTGACTGGTCCACGTAGACGAAGAATTTTTGCGTCAACAACAATAATCAGAGTTCTAGTATTGTTAGCTGAGAGTCCAAGCTATTACGTGCCAGTTATAATTACCCTCTAATGTGGACTTGATTGCTCTTATTTATAAACTTAGTGTCCCATGCTTGTGTGTTGCTTCATATATATCCCTCTATCTTTAACGATCTTATTAGATTTGTTCATATCTAAACCATCATAATTCGATTACTTTGTATGCCATCCTTTCGTAATTTGCCACGTGTTCAGCCACATGGCTTACCTATGTGACGTTAGTTAATCTTATCCCTTCACTATCCATACAAGAAGTTTAGGCAGAAATTAAAATTCCATTATTTCGTGTTAATAATTTTTCCTCGCATGGGTATGAGATGAAATCAAAACCGTTGACGCAGAATTTTTTTAATCTCATACGCATAAAAAGGAACCGTTGGCTAGGCGTTTAAGCCTTGAAGAGACATCACCTCTTTTTAAAATCAACATTTATTAATAAATGTGTATTAGGGAACGTTTTTAGAATGTATACAAAAATAATCGCAACATAAGAGGTGGTAATTACCTCTTTTGATACCATGCCCTAAAATCATTCATCTTGTAATCTCTCTTCTTATTTTTGACAATTTCGCACTCATATTTCCTAAACATGTTCATGAAATTGTAGATTTTAAATGTTAATATAGAGAATACAAGTGATGAAGCAAAAATAAGTTATATATGTAGCTACTTACTCTATCAAATCTTTAACTACATCTTTCCTGTACTGTATAATTATGAGTTTCACCTCTTTAGGGTCCTCAAAAATAAATTCATCATCAAACTCATCAGGTTCCTTGATCAATCGTTCTCCATGAGGATTGAAACTCCTAAGACCTTGTTCTAATATATGTTCCCAAGCGTATAATGATGATTATGTTGTTATGTATTCTTTCTCAACTGACCCTCCAATATACCGTGTATGCTTAACATAGCCTTTGCAGGTTTTCATCAATCTCTAAAAAGGATACATGCAGCGATACATGTTGGGTCCATAAAACAAATCCTCATTGAATATATGCACAAGTAGGTGGATGCTAATGTCAAAGAATGAAAGAGGAAAATACTTCTCCAAGACACATGTTACCTCGACCAAAGTGCATTTCACAGCCTTAATGTGCTTAATATTTACCATTTTTGCAAACAGTTACGTAAAACACAAACTAATTTACATAATTTACCTACGTATATCTTTGTTCTCAGAAAATAATCCCTAAAAAAAATAGGGATTAATTCGATGATGACGTGTTAGTCTTAACACTTGCAATATTTCTGGTCATTTATTTGGTAATTTACAACCATGTGCAAAATTTTTGAATAACCAGTCGGCATATTCAAGTTGAAAACCGTGTCCAGGAGGATATTTTTCTCACTAGTAGTCAAAGTGAAAGCACCCACGGGAATCGAATATCTTCCTATTGTAGGATTAATTATTAATCACAATTTTTTTAATTCATCTCCGATAGATCCTGGAAATCCCTCTCTCTATTTTTGAATGAGAACCACCCAAATATGTTCCTATAAGATGTTTTGCAACATTTATCCATGTGCACCACATCAATTACGTTCCTTACACGGTTCTCTTTCCAGTAAGGCATGTCAAATTAGTGCTTAAATTACAAAAATGGTTAAACCCATCAGTTAATAATGCTAGGTGGATATTGTGTAGTTCCTTTCCGAATTCAGGTTGTCGTGTGTTAGAATCTTTCAGATGAGTGAATCAATTAGATGACACATGCAGATCGACTCGATCTTTCCATGTCATGGCTGTTAATGCAAAAAACTAGACTAGGCCTAATTAATTAATCACAAATAAATAAGTAAAACAAATAAGACAAATGAGATTTTTAAAGGGGTTCAGCTCAATAGAAAAACCTACATCCACTGTTATGTATTGATTGACTGTCTTGATTTGTTTTTCGATCCCTTTACAATGAGGGTGTTACAATGTATTTATAGCCCAAGAGGGGTGTCAAGAGTCGTCATGTGAAAGGATGGAATGCCTTTATTCATTAGGCATTTACATCAATACATAATGAGAATTAAAGATAAGACTGCTGGCATTTCATTGGCCATACTGGTTGGATTCCCTATTGTTGGTCAGTCTTCCATGTTGGTCTATCTTCTCTGTTGGTCGATCTTTCTTGTTGGTCGGGAATTTCTATCATGCTGACTTGGGCTTATGCTATATTGGATGACACGTGCTAGCTTGTAATTGGTCCACGTAAGGTGGTGAATTTTGGTATTAACAGAAGCCACTAATATTTCATACTTGGAGCTGATGCGAAAGTGTGGAACATTATACTTTAACATTAGTTTGGGCTACTTGGTCAACTTCAGAGCTTCCAGACTTGTGAAATTTATCCAGTTAATTGACAATTTTTGAGCGCGAATGGCAGTTTTATAAATATTTCAAATTTTAGCGAGCATTTATGGTGTATCTTCTTCTTTTCTCTTGTTAGTCACCGTAAACTCAATCTTAGTTCTTTTTAATCATTACTTTTCCCAGTTTCTGAGGCGACTTATAAAAGGGTGGTAAAATTTCGATCATCTTCTATCTTCCATTTTTTATTCTGCTGTTGTATTCTTTAAACTTTCATGCGATCGTTTTCTTTTCTGTCTTCTGTTCTTACTGAATCCTTAAACCCTTGTAAGAAATTTTCTCTCTTCTTTTTTTCTTCTTCATCTTGATTTATTCTATTAAATCACTTGATAAGTTTAGGAATGACTTTGACATTCCGTCTTGGGTTATACTAGAACATCCCACTTTTCCTTCCGATTTTTTATCTCTTGCTGAGGGCCATTAGTTCCCTTCCATATTTATTGCTGAGTGTGGCTTCATATTTCCTCCCAATCCCCTATGTCTGGAGTTTTGTCAATATTTTGATGTTGTACCTGCTAGAGTAGCTCCTAACACATGGAGGGTGGTGAACAGAGTATATAGGTTAAATCAAATTCATGGAACCCATCTAAGGATTCAAGAAATAATGTTTTGTTATAAATGGGTAACTAGTGACACAATTTTTTATTTGAAAACTAGGGCAGTTAGTAAGGCTTTAGTAGTAAAACTCCCTGATTCCAATAGGAATTATTTTGATCACGAGGTAGTTATAAAAGATTGGCAACATGCTCCCTTAAATGGAGCTGCTAAATATCAAGGACCTAAATGTCCTCTCTTTGGCAACGAGATAGGTTGTTCTGCGTTTAATAATTTTGCTCTGTTTATATTTGATAAAATGTTATACTCATTGTTGCTTTCTAAATTTGATTGCAGTTGACCGAAAGAGAACGTCCCCCAAAGAGAGCGAAGTGAACTTAAAAGAATTTAAGTTCATTTGGGGACTTCATAAGAAGGTTGTCAAGGATCATGTTAGGTCTACTTCTTATTTGCTTAAATATAAAAATACCATTTCTTCCTTCATTGCCAGACCTACAGCTCCTCCTTCTTTGGTGATTGATCTTGATCAGGAAGTTGCTGTTGATTCAGATGTTCTTCTTTCTGATATCATGAAGAAGAGAAAGTTTCCTAACCTTCTTAGTGACAACACTTTTGGCTCCTAAAAACCTGCTGAAGGGACCAAGAAGAAGACAGATGATGTTATGAAAGAGCCCGCAACCCCCAAAGATGATGAACTTCCTTTGAGAAGACTTAGGAGAGGACCTGCAGAGAAGCAGGTCGAACAGGTGACTGATGTCGACCAATAGACCTTGGTCAAATTACCTTTTTCTGATGCTGGTCCTCCAGTTGCTATTACTCCTGGTTTGACCAAGAAGTTGATCAAATCTGTAACTATTCTAGATCACAGGGGAGCGAATGCCATTCTACCCCGAGTAAAGGTTTTGAAATTATCTACTCAGAGCCTTGCATTAGTAAGGTATTTCCTTCTTCTTGACTCTATTGCCTTTATATCTTTCATATACTAACTTGATCTTGTTCTTTTGCCGTTCTTGGTGCATTTCATTAATATGCTGGAGAAGGATGATGCAATTCAGGCTTGGAAGCTTTGGCTGATTTGAAGAAGTCTATGCTGAACTCTCATCAAGCCTTGAAGACTAAGAGAAATACTTGGGAGGATAAATTGAGAACTGCTGAAATTGCTCGGTAGATGTCTGAAGGAAATGCCCTTGAAGTTGAGTGCAGGGCTAAGGAAGCTGAGCACAGGGTAAAGACTGTCGAGGAGCTTGTGACCAAATTGAAGGACCACCTTTCTTCTAAAAATTCAGAGAGAAAGTCTGTTGTGAAGGATCCTTCAGTGGAGGAATAAAACCATTTCTACTTCCTCTGATCATATTGAATATGCAAAAAAAAATATTTCAGAGATGGTTGGGTTGCTGCTCTCTAGGAGTTAAACACTGTTTAAGACTCTGAACATTTTCAGAGATATAATCATGGTCCTACTCCTATTATAGAGGATAAGATTGAAGATGAAGTTGGTTCTAGAGATTCTTCACTATTGGTTGAATCTGCTGCCGACCAACCTAAAGTTACTGAGTCTTATCTTCCCCCAACCAATCAACCTAAAGTCAGTGAGTGTTCTCTTCCCCCAACTGAGCAACTCCTGTCTATAGCCCTGTTGATACAAAAATTAGTCAACTGACATGAACTAGTTATGTAAAGACACGTGTCATTCAACGTGGCATAAGTACACGCACTGAGCTACCTAGAGTATCGAGCTACTCAGCGTACCAAGCAACTGGCTAGAAAGATCAAACGACAAAGAAAGATTCAATGAATATTCTCACCATGTACAAATGTATATTCCTACTTAATAACGACATATTGTATTCATACTGACAACCCAAGGGCTATAAATACATTGTAATACCCTCATGGTAGGTTAAAATATAAAAAAAAATGAACATAATTGAGATCAAGGCGAGACACCCAACAATATAAGATAGTGGATATAGGCCATTTCATTAAGGTTAAACCACTTTAAAAATCTCTTGTCTTATTTCTTTCTTTCATATTTATCTTTGATTAAATAATTAGATCAAGTCTAGTTTTTTACATCAACAGATTTGCGTCGTCTATGGGAATAAATATACGTAGCGTTTTTCATTAAAAACTTATCATACATGGCGAATATCTCAGAATCTAGCAACAAAAACAATGACGAAAATCCTCCAAACCCTTCTACTCCTCTAAACACAAATGATATCACAGGGATTCTGGCAAATTTAGCTAAGGGACAAACAGCTATGCAAGAAACCATGCGACAGTTCATTCAAACTGATCAAAATGGAGCATCTGCCCAGTCAGGCCTATGAAGCATTAATATAAGCATGTGTCCACCGTCTTCATGATCCAGTCGCACATAACTCCATCATACCAAGAATTTAAGGGATCCATCCTACCACCTTGGTTTAACTTCTCCTATAAGAATTTTGGATTCTCAAGAAAATATTACTCTAATTCCAAAACTAACAAGCGCTATAGAAAGGTTGAGAAGAGTTTCTCCCTTCGACCATTTGGACCCTAAGAGGAACAAAAATCCTCCTCGGATTGCGTCGAGAAATTCTCAATGACCAAATGATTTAAGGGAAGGCTCAGCCTAGTCACATCCCAATCCCAGGCCTGCAGCTCGTACAGAAAGATCCCAAGAGGAGAATTCTGCATGATCTGTTGCTCATGCGAACATAAGCAAATAAGAGGCTGGCAATGATGCATGGAAATGATCTATTCAGAGACTGGAAGATAGGTTATGGGAAATGGTTAAGGCCAAAAACCCTCTCCAAAGAACCTTTATCAAATGATCTCCATTTGTACAAGAAATTATGGATTTCCCCACACCATCAAAGTTCAAGGCTACTGTGGTTACACCAAAGTACGATGGTAAAACTGATCCTGTTCTCCACATAGAGCAGTACCAAGCTGCAGCAGATATCTATACAGTTCCAGATGAAATAAGGTGTAATAATTATTACTAGATCTACTTAGATTTGGTACAACAGCCTTCCTCGAGGAAAGATTGTGACCTTCCATCAACTGGCCGAGCTCTTTATAAGAAATTTCTATTTTATTGCCAAGCCAGTTAAAAGGGTAGCACATCTGTTGAGTGTTAGACAAAAGGCAGGAGAAAGTACCAGGGATTATATCACTTATTTTAATAATGAGAAACTATAGGTCATAGATTATGAGGAAAAGACAACCATCACAACTCTCATGAGTGGTCTTTTTCCAGACAAGCTGTATTACACTTTAGCCAAGGATCCCCCCAAATCTATGGTTGAATTGATGGCTAAAGCATACAAAATTATGAATGCCGAGGAGGCAATGGTTGCAAAAAACAATGATGAGTCAAAGGTAGAAGATAAAGCTGAAGGCAAGTCGGAGAGGAAAGATCATAAGCATAACGGTGGGAGCAAGCACTCGAAAGGTAAGGAAACGTTGGAACACTTGAGGAAGTATACAAATTATACTCCCTTGAAGGTGGATATAAACCACGTTCTAGAGGAAATAAAGAACAACGAGGAACTGAATTGGCCAGACAAACTGAAATCAACTCCCTAAAGAAGGGATAAATCCAAGTATTGCGAGTTCTATAAAGATAATGGTCGCACGACTAAGAAGTGCGTAGCTCTACAAAATGAAATAGAGGCACTCATTAGATGCAGGAAGTTGAATAGGTACGTTGATCGCCAGAATGGTGGGAGGACCAATAACAGAGCTCGGCAGAGGTCCAAATCTCCTCGCTGAGCAAGAGACGATAAGAAAAGGGACCGTGAAGATGACCCCGATCTCCCAAAAAAGTTGAGACAACCTGAACATTAGGTATTTTCAATTCGTTTTGTTTCATTCGATTATAACATGATTACAGGTGGAGACGCAGGAGGGGGTGATCGTACCACTGAAAGGAAAGCTTACCTCAATGTGGCTCAAGCTTATTCCTATATACAACGGATAAATCTGGTAGAAGAAGATCGTCCGAGAAAGGTTAATAAGGATAAGTTGGTCATTCATTTTTCAAAAAATGACATGGAAGGTGTTTTGTATCCTCATGATGATCCTCTAGTGAAAAAATTAGGATGAATGATGTAATCATTTCAAGAGTCCTAGTAGATAATGGTAGCTCGACAGACATCATGTTCTACCCTTATTTTGCTAGTTTGAACTTAAAGCTTGGTAAGTTGGAGCCGTATCACAGGCCCTCATCGGGTTCTCGAGAGAAAAAAGTTTTTCCACTTAGAATGATCAAGTTAGGCATGTTGATTGGTACCTGGCCCGCTTGCAGATCCGAGAAGGCGCGTTTCTTTGTGATGGATAAAAATGTCCAGTCAGCCTACAACATAATCATGGGGAGAGTAGTCTTAAAAAAGTTTTAAGCAGTTCCTTCCACTGTACATCAGTGTTTAAAGTTGTCGACCAATTTTGGGGTTAGAATTGTGAAGGGTGATAAAAAAGTATCTCGAGAATGCTACTACTCATATGCCGAGCAAGAGGAATTGGAGAATGCTAGGAAGAAAATGACCACTTATCAAGTGGATGAATCTAATGAGTCTGAGATTCAAACCTTAGACCCAAGAGATGAAATGGAACTCGTTAAAGGCCAAGTCATGGAGGCAACAAAAAGTAATATTCTGGATGATGAGCAATCAGAAAGAAGAGCTCAGATTGGTGCTTCACTTGATTCAGTATTGAAGCAAGATTTGGTGGAGTTCATAAATCATAGAAAATAGGTATTTGCATAGAATCATGAAGATATTCTAGGTCTAAACCCAACTTTCTTATGTCACGAGCTCAATGTCAACAAGGAGATCAAGCCGGTAAAGCAAAGGAGAAGAGTCTTTAGCCCGAAAAAGAACCAGGCTATTCAAGAAGAAGTGGAAAAGCTGCAGAAAGCTTCTTTCATCGAAGACGTGAAATATCCTGATTGGTTGGCTAATGTCGTGATGGTTAAGAAGAAGAATAATAAATGGAGAATGTGTGTGGACTTTATAGACCTGAATAAAGCTTGCCCAAAAGATCATTTCCCTCTGCCTAGGATAGATCAACTGGTAGATGAAACTTCGGGGCATGAGTTTGTAAGCTTCATGAATGCCTACTCCGGGTATAATCAAATTAAAATGAAACCAGAAGACAGGGAGAGTACCTCTTTCATTACCCCACGAGTAATATATTATTATAATGTTATGCCTTTTGGTCTTAAAATTGCAAGTGCTACATATCAGCGACTGATGTATAAGGTGTTTGCGGAGAAGATTGGCAAAAATATGGAGGTATGTGTCGACGATATGTTGACCAAAAGCAAGAAAGCTACTGACCACATAGCTGACTTGAGACAATTTGATCAGCTGGAGAAGTACCAGATGAAGCTGAACCCGACCAAGTTGGCTATGGGAATTTGGGTTATGAAACGAAAGGCTAATATTTAGCCTTAAAGGGGTTGACGAGGGTAAACATAAAAGGTGAGGTCAAGGTCAATATGGGTGATATAACAAAGAGGGCCTATGATAATTTCTAAAATTTTACACAATTCTCGAGTCAAAACAATATATGAAAATCATGATTAAGTAACATATTTCAAGTATAAACTCAATTAATGAACGATCAAATGAAAGAATATAGATATTACCAACGAATTCAACATTTTCAATGAGAAAAGAATAGTGTATAACACTCACAAATGACGAAAGGTACAAAGCTTACTCAGTGTAAGTATATATAATGTAACAAAAGATTACCTAGTTATAAATATCTTAAACCAAATCAATGAAGCAAGAAAAGTGCATGTGCTCATGGGATTAAAGTTTAATTCATGAAGTTATTCATAATATCAATAATCGAGGAC
The DNA here is from genome assembly GCA_949130495.1 of Sambucus nigra. Classification (NCBI taxonomy): domain Eukaryota; kingdom Viridiplantae; phylum Streptophyta; class Magnoliopsida; order Dipsacales; family Adoxaceae; genus Sambucus; species Sambucus nigra. The sequence continues at coordinate 170,895,857 of OX422214.1, read as the reverse complement.
TAAAGTCTAATAACTTCTAAAATCGAGAACATGCATCGTTGAGTTGTCAATTGGATCGGGCAATTATTGAAATTTATCATCGGAAACAAAGGAAAAATGCCCAATAAAGGAGAAAAAAGAAAGAAAATCTTTTTGAAAATTTTCAATTTTTCTAAGAAAAGCATACTAAGTAACTAACATGTGAGAAAAAACATGGACACTACCAATGAATGGATAGAATATCCCACACCCCCTAACTTAAAACCTGACATTGTCCTCAGTGTTAATTAAGAACCAAGTTTAAGAAGGAAAAGAGTGATATTACCCAAAATGGAGCGATCTCCGTATGAACAAGTCCAAAGAATCTACAAAATAAGTTAGTACCGAGCATAGCAAAAAAAAAAATAACAAAAAGTTAACTAAGTACATTAGACTAAAATAAAAAGAAAGAAAGAATAAAAAGATAACTATATACAACCTACTATTTAGGCTTCACACTAATTATACATTAGAAGTCTAAATAGTTGAGGGTCCACCGCAAAAATGATTTGACTTTGGAGGATAACCGGTGTACCCTCACATACAAGCATGCCTTCCAAAAATATGAATTTTGTTTGAACAATGGAAGGCATGTGTAAGGCGTAAGAAAGGAACCATCGTCAATTAAAAGTTTTGGAGGGACGATGGAAGATTTGGATTGAACGGGTGACAAAAACATGTGGGGACCGAGAAAAGATGAATATCCTCCCATTGATTTTGAAATTGGAATGGGAGGTGGCACACACAAAGGCAAAGATGCGATCGTGGAGGGCGACTCGAGCAAGTAATCCTCATTGGCGAAAAGGTTTAAAACAATAATGTTTGAAACCGAATCATCCGGTACTTTCGACGGTGTGATAACAGAGAATGAAAATGGGGATGAAAGAAATTCGAACTCATGAGATGAATCATCATCGCATGAAGATTGAGTTTCGAAGGAAATAATATCATTTTCAATGAAATGTTCTTCTTTGGGTGTCAAAGAAGAAATCATTTCATTGCAAATATATATTACGTCATTTTCATCCTCACTTTCAATATCTATTATGCAATGGGTAAAGTCTAGAATGGTTTGTTCCAAAGTAGGCACAAGTACCTCATTTGGTTCAAAACATTACTCGAGTTCAAAAGTCTCGGAAGCAAAATCATCGTCGGACTCAAATAATAAATCCAAGTTATGTTCCCACAAACGATTTTCTTCCCGATAACGATTTTCAATTTTCTCATTCTCATACATACGCAAGCCCTCACCGAATGTCATAGGTCGAGGTGCGGATACATGAAAATGGGAACATTGAAAATTACCATCGAACTTAAATGAAAGCTCATTATCATAGGAATTTTGAAAACTATTGTAATTCGTTTCAAAATTCCTATTATAAGGTGCTAAAGGCCCAAAATCATTATCATCATTGTCAAAATTCCAATAACCCAAGTTTTGACTTTCGTTATACTCGCTCAAAGTCATATTTGAATTTGAAATACTTTGGGATTCTAAGTATTGATTGAAAGTCATAGAATTACAGGCATTTTGAGAATTATAACAATGATTACCGAAAGAATTGGAATAAGACATGCTTACCCCCCCAAAAGGCTCGAAATGGCGTATTCCACAAAGTAGGTGCGCGCGGGAAAAATTCAAGCGTTTTTAAGTGCTCAAATGTGGAAGTCCTGCAAAAAGATTAGCAAATAATACAAATAGAAAGAAAATACTACGAAATACTAAATAAAATAAAGTCTAAAATAAACTCATCCCCGACAACGGCGCCATTTTGATCGAGGGTGAAAAGTAGCGCGTGTCAAACACCGATCGTTGTTTTCTGTTAACCTCCTCAATACAGAAACCTAAATTACGACTACACTTGTGGGGCAAGGACAGCGGTAAGTCGATTATCGAAAGATCCACAGAGACGAGTTGCTAGAATTTATATGATTTAGTACTCCTAAATAAAAGTGTAAAAGGTGAATTAAAAACTAAAAAGGAAAAGATGCATAAAGGGGAAATATTAATCTAGGCGTGGGAAAATAAAGATAGATTAACAAAAGCGAATAAAACTGTAGGTTGCGTAGAATATCCCTCACCCGAGTTAATTTGTATAAAATGGATACATGGGTCGACGAGTTATTACGAATGCGTCTCGTTTCGACAGTTAATTGAATCAAGGGTTGTCACGCCCCTAAATCTGCATAAAAGCCTAATAAGATTTTGGCGTCAATAAATATCCCGAAAATTACGCACGCAAAGTCATAAGCACGGGACATACATGATATGCCCCGTCAAATCTCCTAGGCGCAATAACTAGGACAACGCATCCAAAATCGACCCGTAAACACCATCACCAAAGCAAAGCAACGCGTCAAATCGAGTGAGTTCTATTCAAACACAACCTAATTTAAATTAGCTAGAAAGCATGTTAAAAACGCGATAAATAAAGCGGAAAATAAACGCGGTAAATTTACACTAGAAAGCACGGGACGAAAGCATGCAAACCTATTTATGAAAGCATGTAAACCTAATTAAGAAAGCAAGAATTAATGAAATACAACTATATTAATGGAGATGGAAGATGGTACCACAAATTACAAGCCCAAATGTGTGTCAATCCAAGAAAAAAAATAAAGAAATGAGCTCTCAAATCTCCAAAACCCTAACCTATTCTACCTAAAATGAATTATATGTGTTTTTACATCAAAATTCCTTTATATAGTAAAAGGAATTAAATTAGAGAATAAAATATAAAAGAAAAGAAAAGGACAAAATATATGCAGAAAACAGGGGATCGATCCCCTGTGATCGATCGATCGATGCTTAGAAATCCAGCCCACTGTCTCCCCTGATTTAACAAAATAGGAAGGATTGATCGATCAATCCTTTTGATCGATCGATCGATTAAGCAGGTATGAGGACACTGCATTGCTGTTTTGGGATGTTTGGATTTCTCTTCCGTTGAAAATACCTAACTTCTTCGTTCTGAATCGGAATCACGCACCGTTCACGGCCACGCAAAGCTTGCGAGGAGGGCTAAAACTTTCGTGAGATGTTGTGCCAGTGCCCAAGCTGTGAAAAGACTAAAATGCCCTTAAACATGCAGTCGTGTACGGAAATCGAGCGGAATGCGTCCGAACTTCACACTTAACATCCAAATACCTATAAAAGCTCAATTAACCCCTGCAAAACATGTTAACGTAGAAATTCGAGGTTGTCTAGTTAACGAGCATAAATATAGGGAATAAGATACGCAATATTTGCATATTATGACTCAGCCTCTTATGCAGCATCCACAGATCTCTACTGAGCTACATCAACCTCTTTGGCAGTTTCCATAGCTTTTTGTTGAGCTGTCTCAGCAGATTTAATTTTATTTTCCCAATAAGTTTTATCATCCTCATACTTCTGCCGAGATTCCTCCAAAGATTTTGATAACCCAGCAAGGGCTTCTTCTAATTCACTGGAAGAGGAAGCAGCTTTAATATGTTCGTCGTTCTCCAGGATATTATTGAAATACACTAAAAATTTCAAGAAGAAGAGAAACTCAAGTTAGAGTATGAAAATAAAAAAACAGAACTGAAATGACTGATATAATGACACTTACTGATGCAAGGTTGTAAGGACATATTTTCATAGGTCCGTTATCAATTTATTATGTCATATACCGCTACACCATCGAAGAGCATTTAAGAGACATATACATCAAAGACGGATCCGAATTACTCAAGTTATTCATCATTCAAGACTCCGCAAAGTTTACTTTAGTAAGGTTATGTTTTAAATACCTTTACTTTTCACTTAGAACTTTTGGGATATTTTTTACAAAATATTTTTCTAAAGATTTTGTTTTCGGACACCTTTCCGTAGAAAAATCATAACTAATTCATAAAAAATCAGAATGATACGAAACTGGTGGCCACGCGTTCGTATCGAATTTTTCTACAGGCTCACGTGGAATCTCGCTTGATAGGTCATTCAAACGACCTACAATTGTCGTTCAAATGACATAGCATGTCATTAGATCTCGTTCGAACGACTTTTGTCCTTCGTTCGAGCGACTTGCTGATCTCGTTCGAACGAGCTCTGTTTTCGAGGCGGCGTGATTTTTTTATAAAATCTCATTATTTGGTTCCGTTTTCATTAAGAAGTCACATAATTTTGATGAACAGAAAAACTGCAAAAGTAGAATCCTTTTTGGCTTCTTCCTTTAGGGTTTTAATCCCTTTTTGTTTTCAATTCACAAAACTCCCATATGCTTTAGTGAAATATTTTGGTGTTCAAGAACACAACTTTTTCCCTTATTTATTCTTTGTGGGGAGATCTCTACAACCGATAGCTGCGTGCTATTGTGGAAGGAGTCCTTGTGAAGATTTCAGACTGCGTGTCTAGGATTAAGGTCCTTGTGGTATAGCTTCTCGTGAACCACTGCAGATTTCTAGCCGTTCCTTTGAAGGTTTGACGAAGACACCATGCGTTACTCTTGTGGGCGAAAGCAAGATGGTATGTAAGTCAATGGTCTTGTAAACTTTTTAAAGTTCTAGAAATAAAAGGTTTTGCCCTGCGGGGATTTTTCCTTAAGCTTGTGTCGCATGCTTTATTTATTTTATGGTTTGACGAATGCACTCACCGTAGATGCATGATTTGGGGCTGATTTATTTTGGTTTTAAAAATAGACACTAATTAAATAAGTGTGCCAACGTAGAAAGTTGCGATTTTAATCAATTATCACACAGTAATTTTTTTTCAAATTGGTATCAGAGCGGGTTACGCTAATTTGTTGCGTATTCCTATTTTCCGCAAAAATTGTGTGATATTTTTTTTTAAATCAGTTTTGTGAATAATCGCATTTTTTCAATTGTACGCCCATTTAATGAGGAGCCTATTTTTGAAAAAGTTCACGACCGTGCTGAAAAATTAAAAAGTTTGAATTTGAAACTTTGCAAAAGAATTAAAGTTTTGGAAAAAGAAAATTCTCTCTTTAAAAGTAAGATTGAATATTTGCAAGCTTTTCAAACTCAAAATGATATTTGTCGTCAGCACTTTGATAATTTGTGTATTGATTTTGATTCTTTAAAAATTGCCAAAAAGAAGAGTGATGAGAAAGTCCTAGTTTTAGAGAAGGAATTAAAGGACTTAAAAAATTCTAGGGTTCCCGTTTGTGCCGTCGAGGATAAAAAATTAATCGATGATTTTACGGCACGTGAAAAGACTTTTAGGGATAAGTTTATTTTAATTGAGGGGGAGCGTGATAAACTGTTAAGTTTAATTGAAAATTTGAAAATGAAATCCCTGTCTTTGGAAGAGTCTAATTCTTTGATTGAGTCAAAAATTTGAAGTTAAAAAATGATTTGACTGACTCAAGTAGGTTTGATAGTGATGATAATGGCTCATCTTGTTCTCATGCTTCTAGTGCTAAAGCCAAAACCATTATTTGTTTTAGAGGGTCAACCGTTCCAAAGGATGTTAGAAAAGATCACACTTTAGGTGTCGTTCCACCCGTTTACACATGTTCATATTGTGGTAGGAAAGGTCACATTAGGAGATTTTGTTTTGATCTTGGAAGAGATCCTAGGAATTCGAAGTCTAGTGTTTTGTTGGTTCCCAAAACCCCGTGTCGACGTGTTACATCCGTTTGGGTTAGGAAATCACTTTTGGATACACTAGATTTTAGAATAGTTGATTCTCATTTGCTTGCACACGATTCTTCTCTTGCCATATCATATAGATGATTGTGTTTGCATGTTTGTCATACGCTAGTTATGCTTTTTGATATATTTTTTCTAGCGTTGTGACATGTACTTTTTGTATAGATTTTTATTTTTGAAAAATTTTGAAAAATACAAAAAGATTTTATTTTGATAAAATTTTTAGAAAAATCCAAAAAGATTTTTGTATTTTGTTTGCACCGTTTATGGATGAAGACTTAGGATGGCCGAGTCACAACATCATTCCATTTTACATGTGACTATTTGATAGTGTTTTGAGACAATAGGTCAATTCATCCTTGTGGTTTATAATGTTTGGAGTCATTAAGATGTAATTAAGTGTTACTTCCTACATGTTTGACTCATGTTTCCTTTATTGCACACATGCACGGATTTGTTTGATTATTGTGCTTGTCTTATCACATGTTGGTTGGGTGTTTTCACTTCAATCCTATCCTTAAAACGAACCAAGCGCGATAAATTTTGATAAGGAAATTGTGCGTATAAGATCCGTTTTGTGAATTTGTGTGCTTTGTTTGAAAACGGGGAAGGGTTGCGAAAGGTTCATTTTTCCTTTGCGAATACTAAGCCACCGTTAAATTGGACCTAAAAAATGGAGGAATTTTATTATCCGGGGTCCAAAGAGGTTTAAAGAGCCCGAAAAAAATGTAAAGGCAATAAAAATAAATTTATGCCAATTATGGGCCAATTAGGTTTTTGCACCGATTCTCCAAAGTTTGAGAATTTATATTACCTCTATTCAAAAATAAAAATCTGAGGGTGTTTGGATGGAGAATTAAAACGGGTTTGCACATCCTTAATAGTCTTGAAAATGCGCTAAATAGTTTTGGACGTTATTGGTGTGGAAATCATTTGACTTTGATTTGTTGATTTGTATAAGTCGATGTCATTTAAATTCAACAAATTTTTACACCTAAGGATACTTTTGATGTTCATTTATTAGGAGTACACATATGCATCGTGCACATATGATTGATTGAGTTGATTTACCTATCGAATGTGTTCACACCCATTCATTTCGTTTCCATGACTTGGTTGTTTGACTTTAAATCCATGGTGTGTTTTTGTATCATATTTTTCAAAGTGGTATCTTATTTTTGTATGAAAAATTAAAAAAATCCAAAAATAGTTTGTGAAATTTGTGAGATACTCCTTTGCATGCGCGTAGCTTGATCTTTGTTTGCTACGCATTTTGTCGTGACACTCCATGTTTTGATTTTTTTTCTTCTTATCTGTCTATTTGGGAACATCATAAAAAGGGGGAGAAAGAATTATCATATTATGGGGGATTTTTTGCATTATGGGGGAGATTTGATTATTAATGCTTTATTCATATATCATTTCAAACTCGATGCGTCACGAAGGTTTTTGCTTTATCTCATGTGTGTAGGTACAAAGATTGAAGATCATAATGTTGCACACCCTGATGAGAAAAGCGTTGAGATTTGACGAAGATGATTGAATAACAGTTTTGAGGTCTTGCAAATTTATTCATGGGAGGGTAGATTTTTATAGGCATTTTGGTTTTTGATAATTCGGATTTTTTATGTATGTACCGGCATAGACATAGGGGGAGATTTGTAAGGCCATATTTTCATAGGTCCATTATCAATTTATTATGTCATATACCACTACACCGTCGAAGAGCATTCAAGAGACATCTACATAAAAGACGGATCCGAATTACTCAAGTTATTCATCATTCAAGACTCCGCGAAGTTTACTTTAGTAAGGTTATGTTTTAAATACCTTTACTTTTCACTTAGAGCTTTTGGGATATTTTTTACAAAATATTTTTCTAAAGATTTTATTTTCGGACACCTTTCCGTAGAAAAATCATAACTAATTCATAAAAAATCAGAATGATACGAAACTGGCGGCCACGCGTTCGTATCGAATTTTTCTATAGGCTCATGTTGAATCTAGCTTGATAGGTCATTCGAAAGACCTGCAATTGTCGTTCAAATGACGTAGCATGTCATTAGATCTCGTTCGAACGACTTTTGTCCTTCGTTCGAGCGACTTGCTGATCTCGTTCGAACGAGCTCTATTTTCTAGGCGGCACAATTTTTTTTATAAAATCTCATTATTTGGTTCCGTTTTCATTAAGAAGTCACAGCATTTTGACGAACAGAAAAACTGCAAAAGCAGAATCCTTTTTGGCTTCTTCCTTTAGGGTTTTAATCCCTTCTTGTTTTCAATTCACAAAACTCCCATATGCTTTAGTGAATTGTTTTGGTGTTCAAGAACACAAGTTTTGCCCTTATTTATTCTTTATGGGGAGAGCTCTACAATCGACAGCTGCGTGCTATTGTGGAGGGAGTCCTTGTGAAGATTTCAGACTGCGTGTCTAGGATTGCGGTCCTTGTGGTATAGCTGCGCGTGAACCACTGCAGATTTCTAGACGTTGCTTTGAAGGTTTGACGAAGACACCGTGCATTACTCTTGTGGGCGAAAGCAAGATGGTATGTAAGTCAATGGTCTTGTAAACTTTTCAAAGTTCTAGAAATAAAAGGTTTTGCCCTGCGGGGATTTTTCCTTAAGCTTGTGTTGCATGGTTTTTTTATTTTATGGTTTGACACACGCATGCACCGTAGATGCATGATTTGGGGCTGATTTATTTTGGTTTAAAAATAGACACTAATTAAATAAGTGTTCCAACGTAGAAAGTTGCGATTTTAATCAATTATCACACAGTCATTTTTTTCCAAATGTTATACTGCCAAGTAAGTGACTTTTCCCTGAGGAGTGGAAGTCTCAGCAGCTCGACAGTCAGGAAGAGTTCCAGACCAGATCAATTTCTTGGCCAAGCCAGGAGTAATGAGTGCTAGAGAACTAGCCCTCAAAGAAGGAACTTCAACCCCTGTAAGTTGAACAGTAGCATCAACGGTCTTCTCAACAAGACCCCTTATCAATCTTTTCAAAGGAGAAACCTTTTCAATGAAAGGTGCTATCTCTTCAATCAAAGGTTCTGTCTCTTCTCGAACAATAGCAACCCCTTCAATCAAAGTTTTTGCCTCTTTTGGGTTACTTGGGGCTTCTTGCTGATCTCTTTGTCCACCATAACTTCTCCCTTGATGGAGAAATACCTTTTTTATTAGTACCTTCAGCTGGGACATCTTCTTTACTTTTCTTTGCCCCATCAGCACCAGGTATAATCTTGGCAAAGAGATCATGCATTCTCCTCTTCTTTATCATCAGATCAGCAATAGGAGTGCCCAAATCAGAGGAAGATTCTTTAATAATTGACGAAGATGCTGGAGCTTGCTCAAGATCAATCACTAAAGGAGGAGCAAGAGGTCAAGCAATAAAAGAGAAAGTGGTGTTCTTATATCTCAGGAGATAGGAAGAAGATCTCACGTGTTCCCAATAATTGATTGATGCAAATTCCAGATGAGCTTCAGATCTTTTATATTAATATCACTCTCTTTTGGGGGTTTTCTTTTACTATCAACTTCAAGACAAAAAGTAAAAGTCAGTGACACATTTTATGAAACAAAAACAGAGCCAGTTTGAAAAATAAAAAAAAAACCTATCCCATTGCCATAAAGTGGACATCTGGGACCTTGGTACACGTCTTTCCCCTTTAATGGGGGATGTTGCCAATTTTTCATCATAACCCCATATTCAAAATAATCCCTATTAGAATCAGGGAGATTGACCACTAAAGCTCTATTAGAAAACCTAGTTTTTAAATAAAATGTGGTGTCACTAGTGACCATTTATAATAGTACATAATTTTAGGAATCCCTAAACGAGCTCCATAAATTTGATTCAACCTATGTACGCGCTATTAACTACCCTTCGCGTATTTGGAATTACTTTTACAGGTATAATATCAAATATTGGCAAAATTCCAAACACAGTGGATTAGGCGGGAAAGAATAACCACGTTTTGCTACAAAAATCGAGGGAAACTAGTGTCCCTCAGCTAGAGAAAATAAATTAGAAGGGCAAGGATGTTCTTCCAAAACAACCCAAGAAGGAATCCCAAAGTCGGACCTAAACTTATCCAACGATTTGATAAGGTAAACCATGATGACTAAAACAGAGAAAGAAGAAGGAAGGAAGGAAAAAGTTCTTACAGAAAATTAATTAGAAATCTGTTAAGGCAGATGACATAAAAAATGATCGTAAAAAAAAAGTGAAAAGACAAAGAGTTTGGGAATTTAGATGGCAAAAGGTAAAAGATAATCTGATTTCATCACCTTTATATACGCTACCTTGGAAAATGGGAAAAATAATGATCGCAAAGGACGACGACTGCATTTCTGGCGGCTAATCAAAGGAAAAAGATAAGTACCCAGGCGTTCGCCAAAAATTCAAAATATTTATAAGTTTGCCATTTCGCGCTTAAAACAATTATGCTAAAGTGGAAAATTTTACAAGTGTTGAAGATCTGTAACCAATTGAGACCTGAGAAATATGCCGGAACAACTTTTGGGTATAATGTCCCACACTCTGTGAAACATTGGGGGCTTTTGTAGATACAAAAATTAGTCAGTTGACATGGACCAGTTATGTAAAGACACGTGTCATTCAACGTGGCGTAAGTACACGTACCGAGCTACTCAGTTTACCAAGCAACTTGTTAGGAAGATCAAATGACAAAGAAAGATTCAGTGAATATTCTCACCATGTGCAAATGTATATGCCTACTTAATAACGGCATGTTGTTTATTCATACTGACAGCCCAAGAGCTATAAATACATTGTAATACCCTCATGGCAGGGTAAGATATAAAATAAATGAACATAATTGAGATCGAGGAGAGACACCCAACAATACAAGATAGTGGATGTAGGCCATTTCATTAAGTCTGAACCACTTTAAAAATCTCTTGTCTTATTTCTTTCTTTCATATTTATCTGTGATTGATTAATTGGATCAAGTCTAGTTTTTTACATCAACAAGCCCCTTCTTTCGAGTATGTTGGGAATGATAGGAAGAAGGTGTAAAGTTGTTCGGTATTTATCCTTTTTCTTTTTTGTTTCTTGTTCTTTACTTTTATTGTACCTGAATTTTTCATTATTAATAAAAGAAAGCTTTTGTTCCTTCTTATCTCTTATTGATTATGCATGTCTTTCATTCTTGTTGTTGATCGTTGGCCATTTCTTCTTGCTAGTTTATAGCGAAGATGGAATAGCTGTTTTCCAATGATACCGAGCTACTGAGGAAGTGCAATGATTTTTTTAAAGATGGTCATATAGACTTGTTCGAAGAAGAAATTATTAAGTTACTCGGTGATGATGCATATAAGAACGCTAAAGATGCCTACAAATATTTGAAGTACTTACTTAATAGGGCGGTGGAAAACCATGTTGCCTACTATGAGATGATAGAAGAGCTTCAAGAAAAGTATAAAGAATCTACTGCCCTGTTACACCAAAGCTACGAGCATAAATATCGAAGCTTAAGTGTAGGTCGGGGTTTTGATAACTTTGTTTCTACTTATAATAAAAAGGAAGCTTTGCTTAAGTTTGAAGTTGAAGAAACTAGAGCTGTTGCCAAACTCCTAAAGGAGGATAATAATAACTTAAGGGATGAACTGAAGCTTTTTAAGTCTGCTCCTGAAATTGCTGTTGCTACTATCAATGATGGGTATTCTTTTTTAGATGTTGAAAATGCAATATTAAGGGAGGAGTTAGAAGCATTAAAAAAGATTAATCCTGCATCCTCTTCCCGAGCAAGAAATAAGCCTGGCCGAGGTACCACAGAGGAAGTTAGGACCCAACAGGCCCTTGCCAATCAAGTTGCGTAATTAAAAGCTAAAGATAAAGCTATTACTGAGATGTCCCAGAAGCTACAGACTTTATCTGAACAACTATCCCCTCAATCTTCTCAATTACAAGATAAGGATGGAGTGCTGAAGAAGCTACATTCTCAGGTTTACAAATTAACCTTTCAATTCCATAAGCAATAATGGGAAGTCTGGATGGACGGGTATAATGAAGCTCTAGGGAATCTTGATGATAAGCTTCAACAAGATAAGAATGAGGCCTATAAATGGGGTTAGATGAACGCTTTGACAATAATGAAGGTGGATCAAAATAGTTCATTATGGGACTGGTATGACCCAGGCTTTCTTGAGCTTGACAATCCTCCTTTCAAGTTAGATGTTAGATGGATTCCTATTCACCGTATTCCTCAATGCTTGATTTCAAAGTATTTGGGAGATTACGAGCTACATGATGTACGAGAGATCGTTCGACCTCCTCATCTTTTTGATCGTACTAGTAGTAGAAATATCATAATTCTTTAGGATTTTAACTTCATCAACTCTCCTTACACTTTGGATGATCCTCCAGCTGGCATTGATCCTGTCTCTAAGGCTGAAGGGAAATGCTCTGTAGAATAAGGCTTTGTATTTTGTTTCTACATGTTTAGTATTAAGAAGCAATATATTATCATTTAATTTAACTAATGAAGAGTTTTGATCAACTTATTTTGTCAATCTTTGACGTGAATTGATCAACTTTTAATCAATGAATGTCTTCTTAGTCTTTGACTGTGAATGGATTAACTTTAGTCAATCTCTATATATGAATGTCTTCTTAGTTTTCATCGGTTCTATTGACACCCTTAGGTTTTACCCAAGTATCATACCAATTACCAATGTTTTACCATGGTTCTACTAATATCCCCAATTTTTTGGGTATTAGTTACCTTGGTGCCCAGGTGTGTGTGGAACATTTGTCCATCTTTTAGCCCAGTTTTGATGAATATTTATCATTCAGGTCTTCATCAACCAAGCATTTGGGACTTATAATTTTGCCTTGCCTGGTTTTTATGTGCTGACAACTAACATTGTTGGTGCCTATCTTGATACGGACCAACATTTTATTGGTGGTTTGTATTGACAACCAACATTGTTGGTGCCTTTGTTGATGCTGACCAACATTTTATTAGTGGATTGTAACACATCTGCCATGTAGTGCATATCGCTAGTACTTTGAAGAAAAATATAAATTTTAAGGAAATCATATTCTCATTAATATTGAAATGAACTAAGTACAACATGATTATATCATTGATAATAGTTCCTCAGGTGTTTTGCATTCCAGTGATTCTTGAATTCTTAACCTTCCAAAGTCTCAATTCAATATGTGCCTAGTCGAATAACTGTTGTAATGCGATAAGGCCCATGCCAATTGGCTTCAAGTTTTTTGTTCTTCTGAATCACCTTATTCAAAACACAACCACCTTCTTTTAAGTTGCTCGACTTCACCCTTTTGTTATAGAAATGTGCAGTCCATTGTTGATAAGTTGCGTTCCTTAGAGTTGCATATTCATGTACCTCTTCCAGTATGTCTAAGTTCAGCCTTCTCATTAAATCACTGACTGGGGTATTGAAATTAAGAACTCTGTGAGTGGGTAAGCCTAGCTCAGTAGGAATTATAACTTCAGTACCAAATGCTAACATGTAGGGTGTTTCTCCAGTAGCTGTTCTAGGGGTTGTTCGGTAAGCCCACAAGACAGAATGCAGCTCATTGATCCAATTACCTTTAGAATTTTCCATCCTTTTTTTCACCCATTCAATAAAGTTCTATTTGTTACCTCTGTTTGGCCATTGCTTTGAGGATGGCCAGGAGCAGAGTGGATTTTTTGGACATTGGATTGGGTACAATAAGCAGTAAACTTGTCATTGTCAAATTGTGTGCCCTAATCAGTGATAAAGGCGTAGGGGAAGCCATACCTGCATATGATGTTATTCTAAATAAACTGATAAACTTTTTCATAATACATATCGATCAAGGTTCCAGCTTCCACCCATTTAGTGAAGTAATCAGCAGTTACAACCAGGTACTTGAACCTTCCTCAGGTGGTCGGCAGAGGCCCGACAGAGTCAATTCCTCAAATAGAAAAGGGCCAAGGTAAAGTGATCGGTGTTAGGAGATCTTGTGGAGTCTTTCTTATGCTGGAAAATCTCTGGAACTTATCACATTTCTTGGCTAAAGCTGCACAATATGCCCGCATAGTTGGCTAATAGTACCCCCTATATGTTGATTCTTCACAATAAAGTTCTCCCGGCTAGATGGGCTCTACATGACCCTTCATGAACTTACTCAATCAAATCTTTTACTTCAGCTGAATGCACACAACGTTGCAGACCAACAATCATTCCTCTTTTGTGAAGCACACCATTGTCTAACATATATATAGTAACTTTGTATTTTAACTTCTTAGCTGCAAGTAGGTCGGCTGGTAGAATTCCATCTTCAACATAAGATCCTATGGGATCCATCCAAGATGGTCCTATGTCAAGTGTAATAAACTTAACCATCAGATCTTCATCAATTCTCCTATTAGCAGGCATCTCAATAGGAATTGTTCTTCACATCTCGGTTCTGGTTGATGAAGCTAGCCGAGCAAGTGCATCTTCTCGAGCATTTTCTAGTCTTGGAATTCTGATCATCTGAGCAGTCGAAAAAATAGCTATTACTTTCAAAGCTTTAGTTAAGTATCTAAACATCAATTCTTCTTTAGCCTCATATAAGTTCAACACCTGATTTACCACCAACTGTGAATCACTGTATACCACAACTTGCTCGACATTCAGTGATTTGGCTAAATTTAAACCAATAATCACAGTTTCATATTCTGCCTTATTACTAGAGGCTTGAAATTGGAATCGTAGAGCATACACTATATCTATTTCATCTGGAGTATTAAGGATGATTCCTTCTCCACATCTAGTTGCACAGGATGACCCATCAACATACAAACTTCATATGGGAATATTGCTATCAAACGCTTGGTTTGTCAGAATCCCTTGATGGAAGATTTTATCCTTTACCTCCTTATATTTATTTTTCACCTCCTGTACTCCACTAGAGGGTTCTGGTTGGTTGGTGTTAACTTCTTCTACAATTTTCTTTACTTGGAGTTGATCGGGGATGTCTCTAGTAGGTCTTCTGACTCCTGAATATTGTTTGGTAGGAATCCTTTGTTGCTCAGGAATCTCTGGGTAAGTGAATTCTTCTATAAAATTCGCCACAACTTGGACTTTTAAATAACACTTTGGTTCATATACAAGATCATATTCCCCCAAATCCACAGCCCAACATATTAATCTTCCAGATTTATCTGTCTTGAGGAAAGCTTACCTCAGTGGCATGTCAGTGTATACCACTATGGTATGAGCTTAAAAATATGGCTTCATCCGTCTACCTTCTACAGCCTGGGATATCTTACCTCTGCTCCTCGAAAAGCTTTGCTAGTGTAATAAACCAGCTTTCAAACTCCATTCTCCTCTCTGATCAAGGGAGAACTAACAACCAATTTAGAAACAACCAGATACAAATACAAATTTTCTCCCAACACTGGTCGAGAGAGTAGTTGGGGTTCTCCCAGGGACTTCTTTAATTCCAGGAAAGTTTTTTCACATTCATCATTCCACTCAAAGTTTTTTCTAAGAACTTTAAAGAATGGCAAACATATATTTGTTGCTCGGGACACAAATCTGTTGAGTGCTGCTACACGCCCTATTAGCCTTTGAACATCCTTTTTACTGATCACTGATTGCATTTCTATTAAGGCCTTGATCTTATCCGGATTAACTTCAATGACGCTTTGATTTAATATATACCCGAGGAACATTCCTTCTTGAACTCCAAAGATGCATTTGGTCGGGTTTAACTTCATATGGTGCTTCTCTAATTGATCAAACGTCTGACTGAGGTCGGCATTATGATCAGCAATTTTTTTCCTTTTGTGAGCATATCATGAACATACACCTCCATGTTCTTGTCTATTTTCTCCTCAAATACTTTGTTCACCAGTCTTTGATAAGTGGCACCTGTATTTTTTAGACCATACGACATAACATTATAGCAATAAGTTCCCCGGGGAGTAATAAAGGAAGTACTTTCTCTGTCTTCTGACTTTATTTTGATATGATTATAACCAGAATATGAATCCATAAAACTCAGCAGCTCATCCCCGAAGTAGCATCCACCAGCTGATCAATTCGTGGCAAAGGAAAATGATCCTTTGGGCATGCTTTGTTCTGGTCAGTAAAATCCACACACATCCTCCACTTGTTGTTTTTCTTTTTGACCATAACTATATTGTCCAAATAGTTCAAATACTTCACATCTTCAATAAAGGAAGCCTTTTGAAGCTTCTCCACTTCTTCCTGTATAGCCTGTTTCTTCTCCGCGCTGATAACTCTTCTTCGCTACTTTACAGGTTTAACCTCCTTATTAACGTTAAGCTCGTGGCACAGGAAATTTAGGTCTATGTCAGGCATATCTTTGTAGCTCCATGCGAACACCTACGTTCTTTGTCTCAAGACGACCACCAATTCCTGTTTAAGAACCAGATCTAATGATGCTCCTATTTGAGTCGTTCTCTCTAGTGTATCATCGTCCAGAATAATGCTTTCCATTGCCTCCATCACTTGGCCTTTTATGATATTTGATTCATCTCTTGGATCTAAGGTTTCAACCTCAGATTCGCTGTTTGGTTCAGACATATCCACTTGATAAGTAGTTATTTTCCTCTTTACTTCTAACATATCTTCCTCCTCGATAGATGAATAGTGGCATTCCCGAGCTACTTTCTGATCCCCTTTTACTATTCCAACTCCAAAGTTGGTCGGGAACTTCAGGCATTGATGAAAAATAAAAGGTACGACTTCAAATTTCTTTAGACCTACTCTTCCCATGATCATGTTCTAAGCAGAATGAACATTTTTTTCCATTACAAAGAATCTCACTTTCTCTATCCTACTCGCTGGCCATGTCTCGATCAACACATCTAGCTTCATTATTCCCATTGGAAATACCTTCTCACCAGAGAACCCAATGAGGGGCCTATGGTACGAATTCAGTTGGATGATTTTTAAATCCAAACTATCAAAACAGGGATAGAACATAATGTCCGTCGAACTGTCGTTATCCACTAGTTTTCTTTCTACCAGTACGTCTTTCATTTCGACTTTGATCACTAAAGGATCATCATGAGGATACAATACTCTGGATAGATCATTCTTGGAAAAGATAATTACGATCTTATCCTTGTTGACTTTCCTTAATCGGTCTTCTTCGGCAAGGTTGATTTGCTGGATATAGGAACAAGCTTGAGCCTCATTGAGGTAATCCTTCCTTTTAGATGTATGGTCTCCTCCTCCTACATCTCCACCTGTAATCATATGGCAACTAAAATATCCAAAGATAAGTGTGAATACCTCGCGTTCAGGTTACCTAGGGTTCTTGGGGATATTGGGATCGGGTTCTGGACCATCGTCATTGTTCCTCTTCTTCTCTTCTCTAAGTTTAATAAGAGATTTAGATCTCTGCCGACCTCTACTGCCATCTCTTCCATCAGCCTTTCGATCAACAAATCTATCCAATTTTCCTCATCGGATGATCCCCTCTATCTCATTCTGGAGAGCAATACGCTGGTTGGTCGTATGACCATGGTCTTTGTGAAATTCGCAATACTTATCCCTCTTATCAGCAGGTGGCCTTAACCTTTTAGGCCAACTCAAATCATTGTTGGGCTTGATTTCTTCCAAAATATGATGTATATCCACCGTTAAAGGAGTGTAATTAGTATATTTTCTGAGCCGATATAGGCTTTCTTTTGATTTCGAATTCTTACGCTCATTATGATTCTTGTGCTCCTTCTTATCCAACTTCCCTTTAGACTTGGCTTTCGCCTTTGCATCTGAATTCTTTTTAGCTTCCATATCTTCCTCCACGTTTATAATCTTCGCTGCTTTGGCCATCAATTCCGTCATCATCTTTGGGGGATCTTTTGCCAAAGTATAATATAATTTATTGGGGAGCAAACCACTCATGAGGGCTGTGATTACAGTATTTTCCTCGTAATCAATAACTCTAATTTCTCGTTGTTGAAATGAGTTATGTAATCCCTTGTACTTCCTCCCACCTTTTGTCTCACACTAAGAAAATGAGCTACTCGCTTCATTAGTTTGTCTCCAAAGCAGAAATTACCAATGAATAGCTCGCGAGTTATTGGAATCTAGAAATCTACCTCCGAGGAAGACTATTATACCAGATTTGAGAAGATCCAGTGATTGTTCCTGAAAATGCCCTGCACCTTATCTCATTAGGGATAACATAGATATCGGTCGTTGCTTGGTATTATTCTGTGTGAAGAACTGGATCAGTATTCCCATCATACTTGGGGATAACCACTAGGGCTTTAAACTTTATGGGTTTAGGGAAATCTACAATGGTGTGCACAATGGGAGATCCCTTAATTAAACTCCCTTGGTATTATTCTATGTGAATAATGATGGGAAGTTTTATTAAGGGAAATCTTGGCCTTAGCCGTTTCTCCCAATCTATCTTCTAAACGCTGAATGGACCCCTTCCAGGCATCATTTCCAGCACCAGATCTGTTGGTGATGGCTCTTTCTTTCTGACCAACTGATTATGCTGAGCTTTCCTATTGTGCACCTTCTCTTTGACTGGATCGAGTTGTTCGTCGGGCATTCGATCTGGACTGGAGTGAACCTTCTCTCAAGTTTCTTGGTCTTCGAGTATTTCCCGACGTAACTGGAAGGGCATTTCTATTTCCCTTGGGTCCCAAACAATCGAAAGGAGAGGCCCTACTTAGTTTTTCTAAGGCACTCAGTCTTTCTGGAGTGAGTGACGGTTCATCAAAGGAATGAGGAGTCCTGATAGAAGAAGTTTCTCCAGGATGGTACGAAGGACCCCTTAAAGTTCTGGAATGGCAATGCCCAACACTCCTTATCGGCGATGGTGGCATACTCCTTTGATTAGACTGTGTAGGAACTCCAGCTTGAAGAGTTTGGGACAATTGTATTATCGTATCATGCATAGCATCTTCACCTTTGGCCAGGCTAGCCAAAATTCCAGTTAAATCATTATTACTTGGAGGAGCAGAGGGATTAAGAAGAATTCATTCATTTTTTATACTTATTTCAGTGATATCATCCATGTATGACGAATTAGTGAAAATGTTTAACAATACGTTCCCACAGACGATGCTAATCTGTTAATGCAAAAAACTAAACTAGTCCTAATTAATTGATCACAGATAAATAAGTAAAACAAATAAGACAAATGAGATCTTTAAAGTGGTTCGGCTCAATGGAAAAGCCTATGTCCACTGTTATGTGTTGGTTGAATGCCTTGATTTATTTTTTGACCCCCTTGCAACGAGGGTATTACAATGTATTTATACCCCAAGAGGGGTGTCAAGAGTCTCCACGTGAAAGGATGGAATGCCGTAATTTTTTAGGCATTTACATAAATACATAATGAGAAATAAACATAAGACTGCTGGCATTTCATTGTCCATACTGGTTGGATTCCATGTTGTTGGTCGATCTTCCCAGTTGGCTGGTCTTCTATGTTGGTCTGTCTTTCGGTTGGTAGATAGCCGGGGATTTGTATCATGTTGACTTAGACTTGTGCCAGATTGGATGACACGTGCTGACTTGTAATTGGTCCACGTAAGGTGGTGAATTTTGGTATCAACAATGGCCTTTTCTATCCATAGTACAGTGACAAATATTTTTAACCAAGGGCCCGAGGGGAAAATACTTCAATACCTTATGTTGAAGTAATGAGATCTTACAAGATTTTTCAAGTTTGTATTTTCCACTCTCACAAGCCATATGTATTATCTCATTGCATACAAGACACTCGTCCTTTAGTTCTTGTTCGTGGCGTACAATATGCAATCATACTTGCATGTATGAATAGATTTGTACTTCAAATTGAAACCCTTCAAATCTTCTTCATTCTCAGATAATTATCTAAAAATGTGTTCTCTTTTTTTAGAATGTCTTTATCCCACTTTAGAATTTTGATTGTGTTGTTTCCAAACAAACCAAATTAGATCTTAAAATTATGCAAACCGATCATTATGTACAATATCGAGTCATATTCTTAATAATTTTTATATAAGGGTGTAGTCGCATCATCTTTCAATCATATATATTACTGATCTTTAGGTAATTCAACATCAACTTATTAATTGACTTGTTCAAAAGCATCATTAATTAGGTCGGTCAAAGGATGATGTGCTTACGAATCATTAACCACTTCCACTCGGTGGAATTCTATCACGCGATCAGGTATCAGTAATTCTTCCAAAAAATATGGTACAATCTTTTCCCCATGGAATGTATATATCTTATTGTGGTAACAAGAATCCCAACATAGATTATAAGTAAATTCAATCACCAGAGAAATAAAGAACAAGAATAAGAATGATCAATGTTGATGTAAAAAAATAGATTTGATCTAATTTATTAATCACAGATAAATATGAGTAAAGAAATAAGACAAGAGATTTTTAAAGTGATTCAGCCTTAAGGAAATGGCCTACGTCCACTGATTTTTATTACTGGGTGTCTTGCCTTGGTTTCGATTATTCTCGCTTGCCTTCCAAGAGGGTATTACAATGTATTTATAGCCTTTTGGCTGTCAATGTGAATAGATAGTGTTCCTTTATTGAATAGGCGTTTACATATGTACATGGTAAGGAATGACTTGTAATACAATAAGCATTGAATCTGTATGGTGGTTTGGCATTCCCTATAAGTTTCTCAGTATGCTTGGTAGCTCGGTACACTGAGTAGCTCGATACATTGAGTAGCTCAGTACACCGAGTAACTTAGTATTTGAACTTGTTCCATGTTGGATAATGCGTGTCTTCATATGATTGGTCCACGTCAGTTGACTAACTTTTGTATCAACAGAAGCCCCCAATGTTTCATAGTTGAAGTTGGATGCGAGAGTGTGGAATATTTTGCCCAAAAAGTTATTCTAGAACATTTCCCATGTCTTGGTTAATTATAGACCTTCAACACTCGTAAAATTTTTCCACTTTGCATAACAGTTTTGAGCGCGAAATGACAAATTTGTAAATATTTTGAGTTCTGGTGCACACTTGGGTATTTACGTCTTTTTCCTCTGATTAGCCGTCGAGAACGCAATCGTCGTCACTTTTGATCATTACGTTTCTCATTTTTCGAGCGGCATATATAAAGACGTTAAAATCTTATTGTCTTTCGCATTTTTCCATCTTTGTTTTCAAAGTCCTTGGTTTCTCATTTTTCTCCTTACGAACATTTTTTTATTATCTGTCTTAGCTGATTCCTTAATCTTCTGTAAGAATTCCTTCCGTCCTTCTTCTTTCTTGGCTTTAGTCACCATGGTTTACTCTATTGAGTCATTGGATAAGTTTAGAACTGATTTTGCTATTCCTTCCTGGGTTGATTTGGAAGAACCTGTTTGTCCTTGTGATTTATTTTCTTTAGCTGAGGGACACTGGTTTCCCTCTATTTTTTTAGCGGAATGTGATTTTTCTTTCCCGCCTAATCCCCTTTGTTTGGAATTTTTCCAATAATTTGATATTGTACCTGCCAGAGTAGTTTCAAATACATGGAGGGTAGTTAGTCGTGTACATAGGCTAAATCAAACACATGGAATTCATCTATGGATTCCTGAAATTATGTTTTGTTATAAATGGGTCACTAGTAACACCACTTTTTATTTTAAAACTAGGTATGTTAACAGAGCCTTGGTGATCAATCCCCCTGATTCTAATAGGGATTATTTTGATCATGGGGTTGTGATGAAAAATTGGCAATGCCCCCTATTAAATGGAGATGACGTGTACCAAGGTTCCAGATGTCCACCTTATGACAATGGGATAGGTTGTTCTTTATTTTTTAAACTAGCTCTGTTTTTATTTGATAAAATGTTTCACTGACTTTTATTTTCTACAATTTTAATTTATAGTTGACAGTAAAAGAAAACCCCCAAAAGAGACTGATATTAATATAAAAGAGTTGAAGTTTATCTGAGGTCTTCAACAATCAATTGCTGGGGAACACGTGAGATATTCTTCCTATTTGTTGGAATACAAGAACACCACTTCTTCCTTTATTGCTCGGTCTATTGCTCCTCCTTCTTTGGTGATTGATCTTGAGCAAGATCCAATATATTCTTCAGTTGTTGAAGAATCTTCCTCTGATTTGAATACTGTCATTGCTGATCTGATGATGAAGAAGAGGAAAGTTCCTGATCTTTTCACTAAAATTGTCCTTAGTGCTGAAGGGGTAAAAAAGAACAAAGGAGATATCCCAGCTGAAGGGATTAAGAAAAAGGATGTTGATCCATCTGGGGGGGAACTACATCTGTTAAGGAGGTTACCAAGAAACCCCCTGCTACTCAAAAAGAGACAGCACCTTTTATTGAAGAGGCAGCACCTTTGAGAAGACTAAGAAGGGGTCTTGCTGAATGGGCCATTGATGTTGCTGCTCAACCTGCTGGGGTTGAATTACCTTCCTTGAGTGCAGGTCCTCCATCATTCATTACTCCTGGTTTGTCCAGGAAATTGATCTGGTTTGGAACTCTTCCGGATCACAGAGCTGATGAAACCTCTACTCCTCGAGAAAATGTCTCTAATTTGGCAGCCCAACACCTTGCATCAATAAGTGTTATTTTACCTTGACATTTCAGTTCTTCTTTCAATTTTCATATACTAACTTGAGTTTCTCTTTGTCTTGCAGTTTTTGGTGTATTTTAATAATATCTTGGAAAAGATGAAGCTATCAAAGCTTCTTCCTCTTCCAGTGAAGTAGAAGAGGACCGTGCTGGGTTATCAGAATATTTGGAGGGCTCCCGACAAAAATATGAAGATAATAGAACTTTATGGGAGAATAAAATCAAGGCTGCTGAAACAGCTCAGTAAAAACTGTGGATGTTACAAAGGAGATAAGTGATTAATTGAAGGTCTCTATTACCAGCAAGGAAGAAGCTGAGAGAAAGCTTAAAGAGGCTGAACGACCTAAGAAAGATCTTGAGCAGAAGGTACAATCTGTTGAAGACCTACTTAGGGAGAAGGTTTCCTCGAAAGGACGAAGAGGAAGTTTGCTGTAAAAGATTCCTTTAGCTCTAGTTGGGAAAAAGGGTGGAATAAGGCTCTAGCTGCTGCCTCTACTCAAATTGAGTATGCAAATTTGAAATTCTTCAGGGATGGATGGGTTGCAGCGCTGAAAGAGTTTAACATTAATGAAGACTCTGAATTATTCCAGAAATATGTCCGTGGCCCTCCTCCTATAATTGGAGAGAAAAATGAAGATAAATTTGGATCCGATGAATCTTCTTTGATGGTGGTGGATCCAACACCTATTTCTATTGTCCCCCAGTCTTCTGAGCAAGCCCAGCAGACAACGACTTCCTCCTAACAACATCCACTACCTTCTGAGCAACTTCAGCGACCAACTCCTTCTTCAAAATCAACTGAGAAGGTGATAGGGGATAAGGAGAAGGTGTAAAGTTGTTCTACAGTTTTTCTTTTATTTTATATCTTTGAGTGTACTTCACTTCATTTTTATCAACAAAATTGACTCTTTGCTTATATGGAGTTCCTCTTCTGCTGTTGTTGATCCATCTTTACTTTTCTTCGCTAGTTTGTTGCTAGGATGGAATTTTTGTCTTCTCATGATTTCGAGCTGCTGAGAAGGTGTATTGGCTTATTCAAAGCTGGTCACATGAATTTATCCGTGGAAGAAATAATTGCAATATTAGGTGATGATGCCTCTGAACAAGCAAAAAAGGCTTATCAATACTTAAAGTTTCTTCTTAACCGAGCTGTGGCAAATAACGCGACCTTTTATGAAATGATTGAGGAGCTCTAAGCTCGTCACAAAGAAGCTAATGCCCGTTTTTATGAAAGTTATGAGAATAAATACCAACAATTGAGTGTTGATCGGGGCTATGATAAATTCATTTCTGCCCATAATAAGAGAAAAAGCGTTATGAAATTCGAACTTGAAGAGAACACAACCATCGCCAAACTGCTGGAGGAGGTAAATAACGTTTTGAGAGAACAATTGAGACATTTAAAATCTACTTCTTCTTCTGGAGATATAGTCACGATTAATTATGATGGTATTTTCTTTTTGGAGAATGAAAATGTTTCATTAAGAGAAGAGTTGGAAACTTTGAAAATAATTAGACCTACATCCACTTCTCGGGGTAGAACAAGAGTAGGTCGAAGTAGCATTAAAGAGACTAGAACTTGGAAAGTCTTAAAAAATTAAGCTGCTCAATTGAAGACAAAAAATCAAGCTCTGGCAGAGATGTCTTAGAAGATTCAAACTCTTACAGAACAACTATCCACTCAGAGTTCTTCGTTGAAGAATAAAGAAAGTGTGCTGACAAGATTGCACTAATATATGGAACGACTAACTTATTAGTTTCACAAGAAGCCCAAAGAGTTATGGATCGAAGGATACAATGAGGCTTTATATCATCTTGATTCCAAATTGAAGCAATCACACAATGAAGGGTACAAACATGGATGGATGAACGCTTTAACTGTAATGAAAGTTGAGCAAGGAACTGAACTGTGGGACTGGTATGACCTTGGGCTACTTGATCTGCGAAAACCACCTTTATAGATAGATGTTAATTGGATTATAATTTGATCTATTCCTCATTGTTTGATTTCCAAGTACCTAGGTGATTACAGTCTTCATGAAGAATTTGAGATATCCCGACTTCCTCATTTGCTAGACCGACCAAGTTCAAGTAACACCAGAATGCTTTAGGACTTGAATTTTATCAATTCTTCTTATGCTTTAAATGACCCTCCAGCTGGAATGGACCCTGTATCAAAGTCTGAAGGAAATAAAATAATAGAATGATCTTTTTGTACTTTGTTAGTAACAGTTGTTTATTTTAATGAAGAAAATGAACTTTTGTATTCTTGATTTTGAACATGGAGTTATTTTTCAGTTTTAATAGTACATCAACAATATGATGTTTATATTAGTAAATTACTAATAAGAATGATGGATCTCTTTTCTGATCAGTCTTTGGATATAGATGAATATGAAAGGATAGTCTATCACTTTATTTTTGGGGCTTAGACAATGGAATATTTATCCCATGTTCCTGTCTAGTTTTAGTGATGTTTCATCACCCATCAATGTCTGGGCAATGGTATATTTATCCCATGTTCTTGCCCAGTTGTAGTGATCTTTTTGATCACCCAATTGTCACCATGGCTCTCACTAATATGTCTAGATATTTAGACAATTAGTTACCTTGGTTCCTAGGCAGTGGATGTTTATCCAACTTCTTGCCCAGTTTAGGTGCCCCTTTCATCACCCATGTTTTAACCAAGCGTTTAGGACTTTGCCTTGCTCTATTATGCGACGACCAACATTATTAGTGTCTTTATTGATGCCGAACATCATTATAGATGGCGGTTGTTGATACTGACCAACTTTTAGTTGGTGGTTGTTGATGCCGACCAACTTTTAGTTGGTGGTTGTTGATGCCAACCAACTTTTAGTTGGTGGTTGTGTATTTTCAAATGCTGTGAGCTGTTGAGTGCAGTGTGTAGCACTAGTACTCCGAAAAAAATAAAACAAACGAATGGGGAAATCATCTTTTTCATTCATATTGAAAGAATTGAGTACATTTACTATTACATCACTAATAGTAATAGTACTTTCGCAGGTGCTTTGCATTCCAAGCATTCTTAAATTTTTCCCCTTCGAGAGTTTCGATTATGTAAGTGCCAGGTCGGACAACTGACGTGATGCGATAGGGCCCATGCCAATTGGCCTCCAACTTAATGTGCTTTTGAATAACCTTCTTAAGCACGTAATCACCTTCATTTAGATCACATTTCTTTACCCTTTTGTGATAGAACATAGCAGTCCTTTGTTGGTAGGCTGTGTTTCGGATCGTTGCATCTTCGCGGATTTCTTAGAGCATGTCCAAATCCAAGCATCTCATCAAATCAGTCACCGGAGAATTAAAATTGAGCACCCTATGAGTAGGTAATTGATAAGCACCCAAAAGTGTACATTTTATACCTCGAATAGACGTATTTTAGTTGTTAATTCTCGACAATTTGGATCTTATGCGCGCTAATGTTTATTTTGTAGGTCAATTGTGTCTTGCGGATGTAAAAGCGATAAATCAAGTGAGATATGCAATTCATGGAGCTAATTATAAATCCCGTAATTCTTGTCTACCTTAACCTAGCCTAAACCCTCTCCTGAGCCGTGTGTGTTTGATTTGTTCCCTTTTTACTTTATTTTATATTTTTAATTTTTAGTTTGTGTCGTTTTTATTTTTAGGATTTATTTAGAATTTCTAGGATATATTTTCTATTTATTTATTTATTTTTATTTAGTATAATTTTTTTTAGTTTTGTTTTATTAGGATTTGTTTTTTTTAGGAATTCATATATTTTTAGTTTATTAGATTTTATATTTTTTAGGACTTTTGTTTTCATTCTTATTAGATTTTTAGTTTTTATTTCTTTTGCTTTATTATTTTAGTTTTTTTAGATTAGGATTTTATTTTTAGTTAATTTTATTTTTTTAGTTTGTTAGTTTTATTCTTAGTTAGTTATTTAGGATTTTTTTAGGTGTCCAAATTAAACACACACACCATCACCTAAATCAACTCACTCACACACACCCTAACTCCCCTACAGACTAATACACTCAAACTATTCACTCACCCTCACCTTGTACCCCGTAAACCCTCACAGACACAATCCCACTAAAACCCATCTTCAACCTCAAACCCACACACTCTCTCTTACCTCTATTCATGAAACCCAAACCTTCTCTCTCCTCCATAGCCAACAAGCTCAAAACTCATTCACAAACCAAAAATCGTTTACCTCCTACCCACCTGAGAACCCGCGAACCCAACTCGTCGCCCAAACTCCACAACCCGAAACCTGATTCCCGACAACCTACCACCTTCGGCGACCATTTCGCAGGAACCAACCCGACCAGTAACCCGACTTCTCAAAGTTCCATCCTCTTCCATACCAAACCCTATGGAACCTCGATCTCGACCCAACCGACAAACCCGACTCGAGAACTCGGCCATGGCCGAACCCACAACCACGACACCTTTCCTACCCGCGACCACCAGGTCGCCAAACCCGAAAATGCCCAGACCCGGTCACCATCCCCAAATTCGCGCCCAAAACTCCACAACCTGACTCCGTCGTTAACCCATCCATACCCAACCTTTCCAAACCCATTTCAACCATTTCTAAAAGCCAAACACGATTTCTCTCACCAGCCAATAATAAACCAAAAGCCAAATAAAAACCCAAATGTCCCACATGTTTTAAAACCACTTAACCCTTTTATTACCCACTTTCAAAAACACCCCCACACTCTCCTTTCCTTTATTCCCCACCTAAATTACCCACCTTACCCCTCATTTCCTTAATCAAATTTTGTCACCCCATTTAACCCACATGCCCTCAACACACTCACACCCCATGCTCCTCTCACCATTTCCATGCACACTTTTAATCCATACCCAATTTATACCTAGCTCCATATGCCTCACTATAAAATAAGACTCAAGGCCATTTGAAGACCCATAAAATTATTGTAGAGATAATTCTAGAGAGAGTTAGAGAGATAGGTTAGAGTAGAAAATAAATTAAGGAAATATTTTATAAATAGTTTTTACTTTTATTTTTAGAGATTTATGAGGATAAATTGTGAGTAATTCAATTGAGTATTATATTGAATTGATTATTGTTGGATGCTCATATTGGATGGATGGATATTGATTTCAAAGAAATTAGAGTTCAATTTCACTTCAAGAGATTGGGATTGTGATCTTCTCTTCTATTTCATTTTATTAGCTTTTGATTATTTGTTCATCATGTTTAATATCATGTTAGGCTAAAACCCTTTTCAAAAGGTGGGGTGACCCATTATTTGATGTTAATCCATTTTAATTAGCTTATTTACATTAAAATTTCATTTGATAATTAACTTTACACTCTTTCTTTTTATTTACGCCTCGAAATAGGGTAAATGATTTTTGAGTGAATATCGAAATTCTAGTCTTCATACCCATTTTAGATTCGAACTAGAGATAGGGGTTTCTCAAATGTGGTATTATTCCTTTAATTTCAACTCTAGGCTTAATTTTATGATTTAAACTAGTTTAATCGATCGATCCTAGTGGGTGATTTGTTAGATGATGTTTGGATACACATTTCAAGAGTTGTAGGAGTGTTAAAATTAATTTTCTAAAATTTTATTATTAAAATTATATTCGCAACGAGAGTTGATTTGTGATTTTGATACTAACTTGGGATAATTAATTTTAATGAATTGATTAATTTTAATTAACTAGAATATATGGTGTCATCCTATCTCTTGTTAGTCCTCACTCATCTCATATTTTAGATTTTTATTTAGTTAGATTTACTTAGTTTCCTCACTTATGTTTTAGTTAGTTATTTACGTATTTGACTTAGTTTTATTTCACATCCTCACCCAAATTGTTTTAATATTGAAAAAGGTAAAAAGAAATTAGAAAAAGTAAAAATCCCAAAAAGAAAATAAAGGTGAATTACAATTGTTTTCCCCTCGCTTTACCCCTTGATGTGGATTGATACCCTTACTTACCTCTACACTTTAGTTTGTTATATTTTGTAGGTATTTGAGGGTTTTAATGAACTTGGATTCAAACAACGACTACACACAAAAGTCAAGTTATCAGTAATCCCAGTTCAGCAGTTATCACTGCTTCACTCCCAAAAGCTAACATGTAAGGGGTTTCTCCAGTTGCTGTTCGGGGAGTTGTTCGGTAGGCCCATAACACTGATTGTAAATCATTGATCCAATTCCCTTTAGCACCATCGAATCTTTTCTTCAACCCATTCAGTAGAGTTCTGTTCGTCACCTCTATTTTCCATTACTTTGGGGATGACATAGAGCAGAATGGACTTTTTGAATGTTGGACTATAGACAATATGCTGCAAACTCATCATTATCAAACTGGGTACCGTGATCAGTGATAAAGTCATGGGGCAAACCATATCTTCAAATGATATTCTTCCAAATGAATTGATAGACCCTTTCGTAGGCCATATCGATGAGAGGTTCAGCTTCCACCCACTTTGTGAAGTAATCAACAGCTACCACCAAATATTTGAATCGTCCTTTTGTAGTTGTCAGAGGACCAACTAAGTCTATTCCCCATATAGAAAATTGTCAAGGTGAAGTGATTGGTGTTTGCAGCGCCTGAGGAGTTCTACATATAGTAAAAAATCTCTGACACTTGTCACATTTTTTAGCATAAGTCGTACAATCAGCGCAAATTATTGTCCAGTAGTACCCTTACGTACTCATTCTTTGTAGTAGAGTTCTTCCTACTATGTAAGCCCTAAAAGATCCTTCATTAATTTCCTCTATTAGGTTTTTAACTTCTACTGGGTGAACACACCTTTACAGGCTATTCAAACCTTTCCCGTACAAAACTCCATTATTCAAAACATACTTGGCAGCCTTGTACTTCAGCCTCTTGGCTGTAAGTAGGTCGGCTGGTAAAATACCTTCTTCAATATAAGCCCTAGTGGGATCCATCCAAGATGGTCCCATATCCAAGGCGATAAAGTTCATCATCAGGTCTTCATAAATACTTCTGCTAGCAAGAATCTCAATGGGGATTGTCCTTCTTAACTCGGTACGAGTGGATGAAGCTAACTGATCAAGTGTATCTGCTTTTGCATTCTCCAATCGAGGAATTCTAACCACGTGAACAACTGCTAAACTATCTATAATCTCCATACCCTTGGCTAAGTATCTTGACATGAACTCCCCTTTTGTTGCATAAAGACTTAACATTTGATTCACCACTAATTGGGAATCACTGAATACCAGAACTTGCTCTACATTCAGTGATTTAGCTAGGTTTAGGCACGTAATCACATCTTCGTACTTAACTTCATTATTGGAGGCTTGGAACTGGAAATACAGAGCATATTCAATGTCTATCCCATCTCGACTATTGAGAATAATTACAGCTCCGCTACCTATCCCACATAAAGAACCATCAACATACAAATTCCATATGGGAATATTATCATCGAACCTTTGGTCTGATAAAATTCTTTGATGGAATATCTTGCCTTTCATCTCCTCATACTTATTTTTCATCTCCTGTAGTTTACCAGAAGATTCTGGTTGATTTGTTGTCTTCTCTTCTATCAATTTTGCTGCTAAGAGTTGATCGGGGGTATTCTTAGTAAACCCTCTGACATCCTTGAGGTGGTTTTCATTGGCCCCTTGTTGATCAGAGACATTTAGGTAAGTAAACTCAGTGATGAAATCCGTCACTTCTTATCCTTTAAGAGAGGACCTTAGCTCATAGATAATGTCATATTCCCCTAACTCCACTGCCCAATACATTAATCTTCCAAACTTTTTTAGCTTATGTAAAGCTTGTCTGAGTGGCATGTTAGTATATACTACTATCGTATGGGCTTAAAAATACGACTTCATTCTCCTGCTTGCTTCAATTAATGCCAACACCAATTTCTCCAGTTTAGGATACTCAATTTCTGCTCCCCTGAATGCCTTGCTTGTATAGTAAACCATTTTTTTCACTCCATCTTCTATTCTTATCAAGGCTGAACTAACTGCACTTTCCAAGATAACTAAGTATAAGTATAATTTTTCTCCCGGTACTGGCCTGGACAATAAAGGAGGTATCCCCAAGTATCTCTTCAATTCTAAGAATGCCTTCTCACACTCGTCGTTCCACTCAAAGGTCTTTCTGAGCACCTTGAATAATGGAAGACATCTATCAGTTGCTCGGGAGATAAATCTACTAAGAGCGGCTATACGCCCAGTAAGGCTTTGTACATCCTTTTTAGTAGTCGACGACTGTAACTCTAGCAAATCTTTTATCTTGTCAGGGTTTGCTTCAATACCTCTTTGATTCACAATGTATCCGAGGAACATGCCTTCTTGTACGCCAAAAATGCACTTGGTTGGGTTCAGCTTCATCTGGCACCTCTCCAGTTGATTAAATGTTTAGCTCAGATCAGTTAAATGGTCGATAATTTTGTTGTTTTTAGTCAACATGTCATCGATATATACTTCCATATTTTTGCCAATCTGCTCCGTAAATACCTTATTTACCAGCCGTTGATATGTAGCACCTGCATTTTTAAGACCAAAAGGCATAACATTGTAATAATATGTTCCTATCTTCATTTTAATTTGATTATATCCATAATAAGCATCCATGAAGCTTAACAAGTCATATCCTGAAGTTGCATCCACCAACTAATTTATTCTGGGTAGAGGAAAATGATCTTTCGGGTAGGCTTTATTCAGATCTGTGAAATCCACGCATATCCTTCACTTATTTTTCTTCTTTTTGACCATCAGAACATTATCTAACCAATCTGGATATTTCACGTCTTCGATGAAAGATGCTTTTTGTAGCTTTTCCACTTCTTCTTGAATAGCATAGTTCTTCTCCAAACTAAAGACTCTTCTCCTTTGTTTCACTAGTTTGATCTATTTGTTGACGTTAAGCTCATGGCATAAGAAATTTGGGTCTATACCGGACATGTCCTCGCGACTCCATGCAAAAACCTACTTTCCTTGCCTCAAGAATGTTACCAGCTCTTTTTTTAAGACGGGATCAAGTGAAGAGCTAATCTGAGTTGTTCTTTTTGGTTTCTCATCATCTAGAATAATGTTTTGTTTGCCTCGTGACTTGGCCTTTAACGAGCTCCGTTTCATCTCTTGGGTCTAAGGTTTCAATCTCAGACTCATCAGATTCATCCACTTGATAAGTGGTTGTTTTCTTCCTAGCATCCTCTAATTCCTATTTCTCGGAGGAATAGTAATAGCATTCCCGAGCTACTTTTTGATATCCCTTTACAACTCCAACCCCAAAGTTGGTCGGTAACTTCAAACACTTATGTACCGAGGATGGAACTGCTTTAAACTTTTTCATGCCTACTCTTGCCATGATTATATTATAGGCTAATTGTATATTCTTGTCCTTCACAAAGAAATGCACCTTCTCTGTTCTGCTAACTGTCTAGGTACCAATCAACATGTCTTTCTTGATCGTTCCACGTGGAAAAACTTTTTCTCCAAAAAACCTAATAAGGGACCAAAGATACGGATCCAACTAACTAAGTTTCAAGTTCAAACTATCGAAATAAGGGTAAAACATAATATCTACCTAGCTACCATTATCCACCAGCACTCTCGAAATGATTATGTCCTTCATTCTCATTTTGATCACCAGAGGATCATCATAACGATATAAGACTCCTTCCAAATTATTTTTAAAAAATCCAATAACCAGCTTATCTTTATTAACTTTCCTTGGGTGATCTTCTTCAGCCAGGTTTATTCGCTGTATATAGGAACAAGCTTGATCCTTATTAAGGTAAGCTTTCTTTTCAGCGGTATGATCACCTCCTCTTGCGTCTCCACCTGTAATCATGTTACAATCAAATGAATTGAAACGAATAAAAAATACCTGATGCTTAGGTTGTCTTGGCCTTTTTGGGAGATCCGATCATCTTCAGGGTCATCTTTATGGTCCCTTTTCTTATCCTCTCTTGGTCGTCCAGGAGATTTAGATCTCTGTCGACCTCTGTTGTTGAACTTTCTGCCATTCTAACGATCAACAAACTTATTCAGTTTTCCTCATTTAATGAGTGCCTCTATATCATTTTGGAGAGATATATACTGCTTGGTTGTGTGGCCATGATCTTTGTGGAACTCGCAATATTTG
Organism: Sambucus nigra; assembly: GCA_949130495.1. NCBI lineage: Eukaryota > Viridiplantae > Streptophyta > Magnoliopsida > Dipsacales > Adoxaceae > Sambucus > Sambucus nigra. The sequence continues at coordinate 170,863,541 of OX422214.1, read as the reverse complement.
GATTTATCCCTCCTCTCATGGGTCGTCTTTAGTTTTCTGGGAAATTTAATTCCTCGTTGTTCTTGATTTCCTCCAAAACATGATTTATATCCACTTTCAAAGGAGTATAGTTAGTGTTGATGAAAAAAACTAGATTTGATCTAATTAATTAATCATAGATAAATACGAATAAAGAGATAAGACAAGATATTTTTAAAGTGGTTCAGCCTTAATGAAATAGCCTACGTCCACTGTCTTATATTACTCGGTGTCTTGCTTTAATCTCGATTATGCTCGCTTATGATAGCTTACCCTGCCATGAGGGTATTACAATGTATTTATAGCCCTTGGGCTATCAGTATGAATAGACAATATGTCATTTTTAAATTGTCATATATATCTGTACATGATAAGAATATTCACTGAATCTGTCTTTGTCGTTTGATCTTTCTAACTAGTTGCTCGGTACGCTGAGCAGCTCGGTACATTGAACTTGCGCCATGCTAGATGACACGTGTCTTCATGTAATTGATCCACGTCAGCTGACTAATTTTTGTATCAACAGAAGCCCCCAATGTTTCACAGTTGAGTTTTGATATGAGAGTGTAGAACATTTTACTCAAAAGTTGCTTCGGCACATTTTTTACATCTTGATTAATTACAGAACAGTAATACTTGTGAAAATTTTCCACTTTATATAACAATTTTGAGCGTGAAATGGGAAATTTGTAAATATTTTGAGTTTTTCACGAATGCTTGGGCATTTGCGTCTTTTTCCTTTGATTAATCGTCGAGAATACAACAGTCATCATATGTGATCATTACTTTTCTCATTTTTCGATACAGCATATATAAAGGCGGTAAAATCCGATTGTCTTCTACCTTTTGCTATTTTGTTTCCAAACTCTTTGTCTTCTCATTTTCTTCTTATGAACGTTCTTTAAAGTCATTTGCCTTAGTTGATTCCTTAATCTTCTGTAAGAGTTTCTTCTTTCCTTCTTTTTTCTTTGCTTTAATCATCATGGTTTACCTTATCGAGTCTTAGATAAGTTTAGAGATGATTTTGAAATTCCTTCTTGGGTTGTCTTGGCAGAACCCCCTTGCACTTCTGATTTATTTTCTCTGGCCGAGGGACACTGGTTTCCCTCTATTTTTGTAGAAGAATGTGGTTTTTCTTTCCCGCCTAATCCCCTGTGTTTAGAATTTTGGCAATATTTTGATATTGCACTTGCAAAAGTAGTTCCAAATATATGGAGGATAGTTAATGGCGTATATAAGTTGAATCAAATTCATGGAACTCATCTATGTATTCCTAGAAATATATACTGTTATAAATGGGTCACCAGCGATACCACCTTTTATTTTAAAATTAGGTTTTCTAATAGAGCTTTAGTGGTCAATCTCCCTGATTCTAATAGGGATTATTTTGAACATGGAGTTGTGATGAAAAATTGGCAACACCCCCCACTAAAGGGGAAAGACATGTACTAAGGTCCCAGATATCCACCTTATGGCAATGGGATAGGTTGTTCTTTATTTTTAAGCTAACTCTGTTTTTGTTTGATAAAACGTTTCACTAACTTTTGCTCCTTCATTTTTGATTTGCAGTTGACAGTAAAAGAAAATACCCAAAAGAGAGTGATATTAATATAAAATATTTAAAGCTCATCTGGGGTTTGCATCAATCAATTATCGAGGAGCATGGGAGGCCTGCTTCCTATTTGCTGAGATATAAGAACACCACTTCATCTTTTATTTCTCGACCCCTTGCTCCTCCTTTGGTGATTGATCTTGAGCAGGATCTAGCATCTTCTTCAATTGTTAAAGAATCTTCCTCTGATTTGTGTACTTCTATTGCTGACCTAATGATGAAGAAGAGGAGAATTCCTGATCTCTTTGCTAAGATTGTACCTGGTGCTAATGGGGCAAAGAGAAGCAAAGAAGATGTCCCAGCTGAAGGGACTAAGAAAAAGGATATTGCTCCATCTGGGGGAGCAGTTATGGTTGCTAAGGAGATCAGCAAGAAGTCCCCCATTACTCCAAAAGAGGCAGCACCTTTTATTGAAGGGGTTGTTGTTGTTCGAGAAGATACAACACCTTTTATTGAAGATACAGCACCTTTGATTAAAAAGGTTGCTCCTCTGAAAAGATTGAGAAGGGGTCTTGCTGAGAAGACCGTTGATGCTGTTATTCAACCTTCTGGAGTTGAAGTACCTTCTTTTAGGGCTAGTTCTCCAGCACTCATTACTCCTGGCTTGGATAAGAAATTGATCTGGTCTGGAACTCTTCGTGACTGCCGAGCTACTGAGACTTCCACTCCTCAGGGAAAGGTCACTGACTTGGCAGCCCAACACCTTGCATCAGTAAGTGTCATTATACCTGTCATTTTAGTTTTGTTTTTTATTTTTATACTCTAACTTGAGTTTCTCTTCTTCTTATAGTTTTTTATGTATTTCAATAATATCCTGTAGAAGGATGAAGCTATTAAAGTTGCTTCCTCTTCCAGTGAAGTAGAAGAATCCCTTGCTGGGTTATCAAAATATTTGGAGGAATATCGACAAAAGTATGAGGATGACAAAGCTGCTTGGGAAAACAAAATCAAGTCTGCTGAGACAGCTCAATAAAAAGCTATGGAAGTTTCCAAAGAGGCTGATCTAGCTCGGAAGAGATCTGTGGATGCTACACAAGAGGCTGGTATAGCGCGGCAATAGGATATAAATGCTTCCAAGGAGGCATAGGAGAAATTAAAGATGGTCATTTCCAGCAAGGAGGAAGCTGAGGGCAAGCTTGACGAGGCTGAACGGTGTAAGAAAGAGCTTGAACAAAAAATTAAATCTGTTGAAGTTCTACTCAGAGAGAGTGTTTCCTCGAAGAGGGAGAAGAGATAAATTACTACGAAGAAGTACTTTAGCTATGGCTGGGACAAAGGATAGAACAAAGCTATAACTGCTCCCTCTACTCAAATGGGTGGGTTTGAAGTTCTTTAGGGATGGATGGGTTACAGCGTTGAAGGGGCTAAAAATTGTTAAGGACTCTAACTATTTCAGAGACATGTCCATGGCCCTCCTCATACTATTGAAGTAGAAGAATAAGATGAAGCCGGGTCTAATGAATCTTCTTTGATGATAGTAAAACAAACACTTTCTGCCACTATCCCTCAATCCTCCGAGCAAGTTCAGTAGACTCTAACTTCTATCGAGCAATGCCAGTTGCCCACCGAGCAACCAATCCCTTCTTCAAAATTAGCTGAGGATGTTGTAGGGAATAAGGAGAAGGTGTAAAGTTATTAGGCAATTTGTTGTTTTTCTCTTTTATTTTTTACTTTTGGTTGTACCCTTTTCTCTTATGATCAATAAAATGGACTTTGTTAGTTATTTTGGATTTTTCCTTTATTGTTCAATATAGCTGTGCTGTTATTGATCTATTTTTACTTTTTTCTGGATAGTTTATTGCCAGGATGGAACTGTTGTCAGCTCACGATTCAGAGTTAATAAAGAAGTGTACTGATTACTTCAAAGTTAGTCGTGCAGATTTCACTGAAGCACAAATAATTGATATTCTGGGATCTGATTCCTCTGAGCGAGTAATTGATGCTTATTAGTATTTAAAATGTTTACTTGATCAGGCTGTAGCAAATAACGTAGCTTATTATGAAATAATTGAAGATCTTCAAGGAAAAATTGAATAACTTCAACTTCAACACAAGGAAGCCACTGCTCTTCTGCATGAGGGTTATGAGAAGAAGTACCAATAGTTGAGTGTTGATTGGGGTTAGGATAAATTTATCTCAGCCCATAACAAGAGAGAGAGTGTGGTAAAACTTAAAGTTGAGGAACATATATACATTGCTAAGTTGTTGGAGGAAGAAAACATTACTTTCCGAGAAGAACAGAGACAGATAAAATCTTCTTCTTCCACTGGAGCTCTAGTCCCAGTTAATGATGAAGGTTTTTCCTTTTTGGAGACTGAAAATGCCCCATTAAGGGAAGAATTAGAAGCTTTGAATAGAGTCAGACCTGCATCCACTTCCCGGGGTAGAACAAGAGATGGTCAGAGCAGCATTGGAGAGATTAGGATTCAACAAGCTTTAGAAAATCAAGTTGCACAACTAAAGGCAAAAAATCAAGCTCTGGATGAGATGTACTACAAAAATTCAAACTCTTACCGAACAACTTTCCAATCAGAGTTCTGTGTTGCAGAGAACGGAAAATTTGGTGAAGAGGCTTTATCAGCATGTTGAACGATTGACATATCAATTCCACAAGAAGCCCATAGGGTTTTGGATAGGGGATAAAATGAAGCTTTATGTCATATTAATGCCAGGTTGAAGAAATCAAATAATGAGGGATACAAACATGGGTGGTTGAATGCTCTAAATGTGATGAAGTTTAAGGAGGGAACCGAGTTGTGGGATTGGTATGAACCTGGATTACTTGATCTTCCAGTACCTCCTTTCAAAATAGATGTTAGTTGGATTCCATTTAGCTCTATTCCTCAGTGTTTGATTTCCAAATACCTTGGTTATTACAATCTTCACGAAGATTTTGAGATATCCTGACCTCAATATTTGCTTAATCAACCAAGTTCGAGCAATACCAGAATGCAACGAGATTTGAACTTTATCAATTCTTCTTTTGCTTTAGATAGTCCTCCAGCTGGAATGGATCCTGTATCTAAATTTGAAGGAAAGAAACCAGTAGAATAGGCTATTTTTATTTCGTTAGTAATTGTTAATGAAGAACGATCATCTTTTTGTAATTTTGTTTCCTTGGAAATAAATTAATTGTATGATGTTTATCTTGTCAATATTTATGAGATCAACTATAATAATGTTGTACTTGGCAGTCACTGAGTATATGTGTGTATATATATATATATATATATATATATATATATATATATATATATATATATATATATGGGATAATGGTGTTATGAATAGTAACTCATGCATGATAAACATCCATGACATTTTATGTGTTGCATGCTTGCATGCATACACATGCATGTATGCATGCATACATATATACATTATTATTTTATTATTTTTTTAATAATATATTTTTTAAAAATAATTTTTTTTAAATATTTTTTTTATAATTTTTTTTAAATATATTTTTTTATAAATACTTTTTTTTTAAGTTTTTTTTTTAAAAAAAAGGTTGGTTATTATGGGTTGGGTTTTATCACGGGGGCAAATTTATCGCCGTGCCCTCGGGCACGGGCATCCGCTACTATATATATATATATATATATATGGACAATTTGTCTGTTATTGATCTGATTGCCTAGACAATGAAACTTTTGCCCCATGTGTTTGCTTAGTTGTAGTGACTTATCACCCATAAAGGCCTAAGCAATGGAATTATTTTTATCCCACGTTGCTGCTTAGTTGTAGCAATCATTTAAGTAAATAATTTCCCTGGTGCCTATACAGTGGATATTTTACCCATCTTCTTACCTAGTTTAGATGCCACTTGGGTCACCAATAATCAAACATGCCTTGCCTTTCTCGATTGTTGTATAAACATTGTGGGTTATGTTGATACCGACCAACTTTTTTAGTGTTTGTGCTGATGCTGACCAACTTTTAGTTGAGAAAAAAAGTTTTTTGTTGCTGCAAAGTGAGTTAAGTGTAGTGTGTAGCACTAGTACTCAGAACAAAAACACAAACAAATAAGGGGAAATCATCATTTTCATTCATAATGAAACAATGGGGTATATGTACAATTACATTACTGGTAATACTTTCGCAGGTGCTTTGCATTCCAAGCGTTGTTGAATTCTTCCCCTTCAAGAGTTTATATTCTGTAGGTGCCAGGTCGAACAACAGCTGTGACACGATAGGGCCCAACTTGTTGTTGTGTTTTTGAATCACTTTCTTGAGCACATAATATCCTTCATTAAGATCACACTTCTTGATCATTTTATTGTAAAATATGGCAGTCCTTTGCTGATAAGCTGCATTTCGAATTGCTGCGTATTGTCTGACTTCTTCGAGCATGTCTAAATCCAAGCGTCTCATCAAATAACTTACTGGAGAATTAAAGTTAAGCACCCTATGAGTAGGTAATCCTAATTCAGTAGGTATCACTGCTTCACTCCCAAAAGACAACATGTAAGGTGATTTCCCAGTTGATGTTTGGAGAGTTGTTCGGTAGGCCCATAACACTAAATGCAACTCATTGATCCAATTCCCTTTAGCATTATCCAATCGCTTCTTCAACCCACTCAGTAGATTTCGGTTCGTCATCTTCGTTTTCCTATTACTTTGGGTATGACCTGGAGCTGAATGGACCTTTTGAATGTTGGACTGTAGACAATATGCTGTGAACTCCTTATTATCAAATTGGGTACCATGATCTGTAATAAAAGCATGGGGGAATCCATATCTGCAAATAATATTCTTCCAGATGAATTGATAGACCCTTGCGTAAGCCATATCAATGAGAGGTTCAGCTTCCTCCCATTTTGTAAAGTAATCAGCAGCTCCCACCAAATATTTGAATCATCCTCTTGTAGTCGGTAGAGGCTCGACTAAATATATTCCTCACATAGCGAATGACCAAGGTGAAGTGATTGGTGTTAGCAGTTCTTGAGGAGTTCTTCGTATATTAGAGAATCGCTGACACTTATTGCATTTCTTAGCATAAGTTGTACAATCAGTGCGCATTTTTGGCCAATAGTACCCAAGAGTATTTAATCTCTGTAAAAGAGTTCTACCTGCCACGTGAGCTCCACAAGATCCTTAATGAATTTTGTCTATTAGATCTTTTACTTCTGCTGGATGAACACTTCTTTGCAGACCAACTATCACTCCTCTTCTGTACAGAACTCCATTATTTAAGACATATCTGGCAGCCTTATACTTCAACCTCTTGGCTTCCATTTGGTCGCCTGATAAAGTACCTTCTTCGATATAAGCCTTGATGGGATCCATCCAGGAAGGTCCCATATCCATGGCGATAAAATTCACCATCAAATCTTCATCGATACTTCGACTTACAAGTATTCCAATGGGGATTGGTATTTGTAGCTTGGTGCACGTAGCTGAGGCTAACCGAGCAAGTGCATCTGCCCTTGCATTCTCCAGCCTTGGTATTCTAATCACTGGGATAACTTCCAAATTGGATACAATCTCCATAGCTGTTGATACAAAAATTAGTCAGCTAACGTGGACTTATTATATGAAGACACGTGTTATCCTACATGGCCTGAATATAATTACCGAGTAACTTAAAGCACCGAGCTACTCAGCATATCGAGCTACCCAGCGTACCGAGCTATTCAGCGTACCGAGTTACTCAATGTTTCAAGAACTTGGTCAAGAAGATCAAAGGACGAAGACAGATTTAATGAACATTCTTATCATCTATAGATGTATATGTCCATTTAATAAACGACGTATTTTCTATTCACATTGACAACCCAAGGTCTATAAATACATTGTAATACCCCCACAGCGGGACAAGCTTTTATTAGCGAACATAAGGTAAAAATACCCAGCAATACAAGAGAGTGGACGTAGGCCATTTTTATTAAGGTTGAACCACTTTAAAAATTCTTTGTCTTATTTCTTATTTCTTATTTCTTATTTCATATTTATCTGTGATTAATTAATTAGATGAAATCTAGTTTTTTACATCAACAGATTGACGCCGTTTGTGGGAAACGACTATACGTAGCGTTTTTCACTAAAACATTCATCAAACATGACTGAGCTCACAGAATTTAGAAATAGAAACAATGACAGAGTCCCTCCTAATCCGTACGTTCCTCCAACTATCAATCAACTCACTAGAATAGTGGTCAGTTTAGCCAGGGGACAAATAACTATACAAGATACCATGCGACAACTCATTCCAACTGTTAAAAATGCAACTCCTGCCCAGTCAGGTCAACGAAGCATTCAGAGAAACACTCACTTGTTATCTTCACGAACCAGGCGTACTCTATTCCTAAATGTTTCTCGGCACAGACACGCGGAATCACATCATATTTAGAGGTCTAATGATCCCTCATATAAGCCCGGTCGGACATCTCCCATAAGGGTTTTGGACTCTCAAACCAATGTTACTTTAACTATGGAACGAACCAGTGCTCTAGAGAGATTAAGTAGAGTCTCCCCCTTTGACCGTTTGGGACCTAGGAGGAATAGAAATCCCCCTAAGATTGCGTCGAGAAATTCTCAACGACCAAATGATCTAAGGGAAGGTTCTGCCCAATCATGCCCCGCCGTTCGAACAGAGAGATCCCAAGAGGAGTATTATAAACGATCGGTTGCACGGGAAAATAAATCAGAGGTTGGAAATGAAGCTTGGAAAGGCTCCATCCAAAGGTTGGAGGATAGGTTAGGGGAAATGGCTAAGGCCAGGAACCCTCTCCAAAGAACTTTTGTCAATTTTTCACCCTTTGTACAGACAATTGTGGATTTTCCTACACCATCAAAGTTTAAATCTCCTGTAGTAACGTCGAAGTATGACAGAAAAACTGATCCTGTCCTCCACATAGAGCAATACCAAGCTGCTACCGATATCTATGCAGTTCCTGATGAGATGAGATGCAGGGCATTCTCAGGAACCATTACTGGATCAACTTAAATATGACACAATAATCTTCCTCAGGGGCAGATCACAACCTTCCATCAACTGGCAGAGTGCTTCATAGGAAACTTTTATTTTGGCGCGAAACCAGTCAAGAGAGTAGCAAATTTGTTGAGTGTGAGGCAGAAAGAAGGAGAGAGCACCAGGGATTACATCACTCATTTTAATAATGAGAAACTTGAGGTCATTGACTATGAATAAAAGACAACAATCGCAGCTCTGATGAGTGTTCTTTTACCAAACAAGTTGTATTATACTTTGGCAAAAGATCCCTCCAAATCCTTGGCGGAATTAATGGCTAAGGTAGCCAAAATTATGAACGCCGAAGAAGCTATGGCTGCAAAGAAGAGCGGTGAGAGAAAAGCAGAGACTAAATCTGAAGGAAGGTCAGAAAAGAAAGATCAAAAGCATAATGGGAGTAATAAGTAATCGAAAGGAAAAGAGACAATAGAGCACTTGAGGAAATATGGGAATTATACTCCCTTAAATGTGGATATATACTATATTCTGGAGGAGATAAAGAATAGCGAAGAACTGAATTGGCCGGAGAAATTGAGGTCAGCCCCTAAAAAGAGGGATAAATCCAAGTATTACGAGTTCCACAAAGACCATGGCCACACGACCAAGCGGTGCATAGCTCTCCAGAATGAAATCGAGGCACTCATCCAACGAGGAAAATTGAGAAGGTTTGTTGATCGCCAGAATGATGGGAGGACCAACGAAAAAGCAAGGCAAAGGTCCAAATCTCCTCGGCGAACAACAGACGATAAGAAAAGGGACCATGAAGATAACTCGGAGGATGACCCCGACCTCCTTAAAAATCCAAGGCAACTAGAATGTGAGGTATTTTCAATCCATTTTTGCTCATTCGAATGTAATGTGATTACAGCTGGAGATGCAGGAGGTGGGGATCATACTCCTGAAATGAAAGCTTACCTCAACGAGTCCCAAGCTTGTTCCTATATACAACGAATAGATTTGGCAGAAGAGGATTGCCCAAGGAAGGTGAACAAGGATAAACTGGTCATCGGTTTTTCTAAAAATGATCTGGAAGGCATCTTGTATCCTCACGACGACCCTTTGGTGATTGAGATGAGTATGAACGATGTGGTGATCTCAAGAGTGTTGGTAGACAATGGTAGCTCTACAGATATCATGTTCTACTCGTGCTTTGACAGTTTAAACCTAAAGCTAGCCCAGGTGGATCCATATCACACGCCCCTCCTCGGGTTCACTGGAGAGAAGGTCTTTCCACTTGGGACAATCAAGTTGGATATGCTTATTGTTACCTGGCTTGCTTATAGAATATAAAAAGTATGCCTTTTCGTAATGGATAAAAATGTTCAATCAACCTATAACATAATTATGGGGAGGATAGGCCTGAAAAAGTTCGAAGCATTACCATCAACCGTACATCAATGCCAGAAGTTTTCGAACAATTTTGGAGTTGGAATTATAAAGGGTGACTAGAAAGTGGCTCGGGAATGCTATTATTCATCTGCCAAACAGGAAGAGATGGAGGAAGCCAGGAAGAAGACCACCACCTACCAAGAGAATGACTCTGCAGATGGAGAAATTGAGCTATTGGACCCAAGAGATGAATCAGAACTCGTGAAGGGTCAGGTCATGGAAGCCATGCAGAACATTATTCCGGACGATGAACAATCAGAACGAACAACTTAATTTGGCGCTTCACTAGATCCATCAATAAAGTAGGAGTTAGTTGCATTTTTAAGGCAACGAAAACAAGTTTTTGCATGGAGTCGTGAAGATATGCCAGGGATAGACCCAACCTTATTGTGCCACGAACTCAATGTTAATAAGAAGGTTAAATCGGTGAAACAATGAAGAAGGGTATTTAGCCCAAAGAAGAACCAAGCTATCCAGGAGGAAATCGAGAAACTGCAAAAGGCCTCTTTTATTGAGGATGTCAAATATCCTGATTGGTTAGCTAATGTGGTAATGGTAAAAAAGAAGAATAATAAATGGAGGATGTGCGTAGATTTCACAAACCCGAATAAAACCTATCCTAAAGATCATTTTCCTTTGCCCAAGATAGACCAGCTGGTAGATGCGACCTCGGGGCATGAGTTACTAAGCTTCATGGGCGCTTATTTCGACTACAACCACATTAAGATGAAACCAGAAGATCGGGAGAGTACTTCTTTTACTACCCCAAGGGGTACATATTGCTATAATGTTATGCCATTTGGTCTTAAAAATACAGGTGCAATGTACCAGCGATTGATGAACAAGGTGTTTGCAGAACAAATCGACAACCACTTATAAGTTTATGTGGACGATATACTGATGAAGATCAAGAAAGCTGTAGATCATATAGATGATCTGAGCTAAACTTTTGATCAGCTAGAGAAATATCAGATGAAGCTGAACCCGACTAAGTTTACTTTTGGCGTACGTGAATGCATATTTTTTGGGTACATCGTAAATCAACGGGGTATTGAAGCAAATCCTCATAAGATCAAGGCTTTGTTAGAACTAAAATATCCAACTACTAAGAAGGAAGTGCAAAGCCTTATGGGGCGTATTACAACTATAAACAGGTTTATCTCCAGAGCGATGGATAATTACCTCCCATTCTTCAAGGTGATTAGAAAGACTTTTGCGTGGAATGACGAGTGCGAGCAGGCATTTCAAGCTTTGAAGAAATACTTAGGGACACCACCTCTGCTTTCCAGGCTGGTTGTAGGAGAAAATAAATACCTATAATTAGATGTTTCTGAAAACCCAGTTAGCTCAGCTTTAATCATAGAAGAAGGTGGAGTACAATGACCAGTGTATTACATGAGTAAGGCATTTCGAGGAGTAGAAATCAGGTACCCAAAGTTGGAGAAATTAGCATTGGCATTGATTGAGGTGAGTAGAAGGATGAAACCATATTTCCAAGCTAATACGATAGTGGTGTACACTGACATTCCACTTAGACAGGTTTTACATAAACCTGAGAAATCTGAAAGACTGATGTATTGGGCCATGGAATTAGGGGAGTATGATCTCGTTTACGAACCAAGATCCTCCCTCAAAGGGAAAGCAGTAGAAAATTTCATTACAGAATTCACTTATCCAGATCCTTCCGAACAACAGGGGGCTAATACAGAGCAACTCAAGAATATAACAGGGTCAACCGAAACAACCCCTGAGCAACTCCCAGTAACAGAGTTATAAAAAAAATTAACAGCCAATCAACCAGAATCTTCTGGTAAGGAGATAGAATTGAGGGATGATGAAATGAAGGACTGAATATTCCACAAAGGAGTTTTGTCTGGCCAAGGTTTTAACAATAATCTTCCAATATGGAATTTGTATGTTGATGGTTCTTCGTGTGCCACAGGCAGCAGAGATGGAATAATTCTTAATAGCCCAGATGGATTAGATATAGAATATGCTCCACGTTTCCAATTTAAAGCTTCCAATAATGAGGTTGAATATGAGTCTATAATTGTAGGCCCCAGTTTAGCCAAATCATTAAACGCCGAATAAGTCATGGTGTTTGGCGATTCCCAACTCGTAGTGAATCAAGTGATTAGTCTTTATGCAGCGAAAGGAGAACTCATAATGAGGTATTTAGCTAAAGCTATAGATGTTATAGCTAGTTTAGCAGCTATTCATATGATCAGAATACCAAGGTTGGAGAACGCGCGAGCTGATGCACTTGCTCGATTAGCCCCAGCCATACGTACCAAGATACAAAGAACAATTCTTATTGAGATACTTACAGACCGAAGCATTGATGATGATTTAATGGTGAGGTTCATCACTTTGCATATGGGACCTACCTGGATGGATCCCATCAGAGCTTACATCGAAGAAGGTATACTACCGGCCGACCCACTTGCATCCAAAAGGTTGAAGTTTAAAGCTGCCAGATATGTTTTAAATAATGGCATTCTGTACAGAAGAGGAATAATAGCAGGTCTTCAAAGATGTGTTCATTCATCAGAAGTCAAAGATCTTATAAAAGAGGTTCACTAAGGTTCTTGTAGAGCCCATGTAACAGGTCGAACCCTTTTTGCAGAGAATAACTACATAGGGGTAGTATTGGCCAACAATGCGCGCTGATTGTTCAGCTTATGCGAAGAAATACGACAAGTGTCAGTGATTTCCCACTATACGAAGAACTCCCTAGACATTATTGACACCAATCACTTCACTTTGGCCATTTTCCATGTGGGGAATTGACCTAGTGGGGCTTTTGCCAATGACCAAAGGACGATTTAAATACTTAGTGGTCGCTATTAATTATTTCACAAAATGGGTGGAGGCTGAACCTCTCCTTGATATGGCTTATGAAAGGGTTTATCAGTTTATCTAGAAGAATATTATTTGCAGATATGGTCTTCCATATGCTTTCGTCACTAATCATGGTAACCAATTTGATAATGAGGAGTTCACTTCATACTCTTAATAGTTTAACGTTCAAAAAATTCACTCTGCTCCAGGACATCCACAAAGCAACGGGCAAACAGAGGTGACAAACATAACTCTAATGAACGAATTGACAAAAAGGTTAGATGATGCCAAAGGAAATTGGATCAATGAATAGCATTCTGTATTGTGGGCATACCGAACAACAACTGGAGAATCTCCCTATATGTTGGCCTTTGGGAGTGAAGCAGTCATACCAACTAAATTAAGATTACCTAGTCATAGGGTTCTTAATTTATATTCCCTATCAGTGATTTGATGAGACGTCTAGACTTAGATATGCTCGAAGAAGTTAGAGAAGACGCAAAAATTCACAATGCAGCTTACTGGAAAAGAACTGCTATGTTCTACAATAAAAGGGTCAAGAAGTGTGATCTTAAGGATGGAGATTATGTGCTTAAGAAAGTGATTTAAAAACACAACAAGTTGGAAGCTAATTTGCATGGGCCATATCGTATTACTACTGTTGTTCGACCTGGTACCTATAGAATAGAAACTTTAGATGGGGAAGAGTTCAAAAACTCTTCGAATGCAGAGCATCTGCGAAAGTATTATCAGTAATGTAATTACGCACACACATGTATTCCATTGTGAATGAAAGTGATAATTTCCCTATTTTCTTTTGTGTTAAATTTTTTTGGGAGTAATCGTGATACACACTATATAAACCACCAACTAAGGTTGGTTGGCATCAATAAACCACCAACTACTATCGGTCGGTAATCAGTAAACCACCAACTAAGGTTGGTCGGCATTAAACTTATCCAACAATGTTGGCATAAAAATCATACAAGGCAAAGCCTGTTTGATAATGGGTGACCTCAAGGGGCACCCAAAACTAGGCAAGAAGATGGGTGACCTCAAGGGGCATCTACTGTCTAGGCACCAAGGAAATCTAGATAAGATTGTTACAACTAAGCAAGAACATCGTATAAAGATTATTCTATTGCTTAGGCATTTACGGGTGATACATCACTACAGCTAGGCAAACATATGGGGCAAAGCTCCATTGTCTAAGCAATCAAATTAAACAAAGGACAAATTGTCTGTTTACATAAATATTTAATAAAGAATAGCATTATTGATGTTGATCTCATAAAGACTGACATAATAAATCAATCAATTTCTAAGGAAAGTACAAAACAACAAATGAATTTTTCTTCACTCAATACAAATTTCCTATTCTATTGGATTTTTTCCTTCTAATTTTGATACAAGGTCCATTCCAGCTGGAAGATCATCCAAAGAAAAAGGAGAGTCAATGAAATTCAAATCTTGCAGCATCCTAGTGTTACTCAAACTTGTCCGCTCAAGCAGATGAGGAGGTCGGGATATCTCATAATCTTGATGAAGATTGTAATCACCAAGGTACTTGGAGATCAAACATTGAGGTATGCCATGAGATGGAATCTAACTAACATCTAAGTTGAAAGGAGGTACTGGTAGATCAAGAAACCCAAGTTCATACCAATCCCTCAGGGAATTTCCTTTCTCAAGACGCATCACATCAAGCGCATTCAACCACCCTTGCTTATACCGCTCATTATTTAACTGCTTCAACCTGGCGTCAAGGTGGCATAAGGCTTCATTATATCCCTCTATCCAGAATTCTCGTGGCTGTTTGTGGAATTGATATGTCAATCTCTCAATATTTTGATGGATCTTCTTCACAAAATTCTCTTTACTTTCCAAAGCAGAACTTTGCTTGGAAAGTTGCTCGGTAAGACTTTGGATTTTTCTAGACATCTCAGCCAAGGCTTGATTTTTTGCCATCAGTTGAACGAATTAATTTTCTAAAGCCAGATGGGTACTCGTCTCTTTAATATTAATCCGACCAGCTCTTGCTCGGCCATGGCTAGAAGGCCTTGCTCTGCAACGAGAGGACGATATAGGTCCGGCTCTTTTCAAAGCCTCCAATTCTTCTCTCAAGGCATCATTTTTAGTTTCCAAAAATGAAAAGCCCTCATCATTGATTGGGATCAGAGCTTCAGAGGAAGAGGTAGACTTTATTTTTTTCAATTCTTCTCTCAAAGCAATATTTTCCTCTTTAAGCGCTTGGCAATGTTCCTGTGTTCTTCGACTTCAAGTTTTAACACACTTTCTCTCCTCTTATAGGTTGAGAGGAATTTGTCATAGCCCCGATCAACACTCAACTGCCGGTATTTTTTATCATAACCTTCATGCAGGAGAGCTGTGATTTCTTTGTGCTGAATTTAAAGTTCTTCGATTAGTCCTTGACGATCTTCCATCATTTCATAGTACACCACGTTGTTCGCCATAGCTCGGTCAAGCAGACATTTTAAGTAGTGATAAGCATCAACTGCACATTCTGAGGCATCAGACCCAAGGATATCAACTATTTGTGCTTCAATAAAGTCTGGATGACCAGCTTTGAAGTAATCATTATATTTCTTCATCAACGTTGTATCGTGAGCTAATAAGAGTTCCATCCTAGCAATAACCTAGTAAGGAAAAATGAAGACGAATCAACAACAGTATAATTATGATGAGCAGGTAAAAGAGAAAATTCAGAAAAAATAACAAAGTTCTTTTTATTGGTTAACGGGAGAAGCAAGTACAACTAAAGTTACAATAAGAAAGGGAAAAGCATAAGAACAACATAATTAAAGAGACAAATAACTCTACACCTTCTCCTTATTTCCTACAACATCATCATCAATCGGTTTGGATGAAAGAGTTGGTTGCTCGGAGGGCAGTTGACGTTGCTCAGTAGAAATTATTGCCTTCTGAACTTGCTCGGAGGGTTAAGGAATGGTAACAACAGGTACTTGTTCTACTATCACCATAAAAGACTCATCAGATACAGCTTCATCCTCTTCTTCTTCGTCAATAGGAGGAGGGCCATGAGTGTGTTTGTGAAACAATTCAGAATCGTCTGTAACACTCAACTCTTTCAATGCTATAACCCATCCATCTCTAAAGTACTTCAAACTTGCATAGTCCATCTGACAAGTAATAGAATTTAAGGCTTTGTTCCATCCTTTGTCCCAACCAGAGCTAAAGCACTTCTTCACAGTAGATTTTCTCTTCACCTTCTCAGAAGAAGCATATCCCTTAGTAAGCTTCAACTTCTCCTCCAGATCTTTCTTACGCCGTTTAGCCTCTTCAAGCTTGCCATCAACTTCTTCCTTACTGGAAATGGCGACCTTCAATTTTTCCTCCAACTCCTTCGAGGAATTTACATCTTGGTCTCGAGCTGTATCAGCTTGTTGACGAGCTATCTTTGCAGATAGAAGTTTCTTCTCCCAAGCATCTTTATTTTCCTCGTACTTCTGTCGAGATTCCTTCAACGATTGTAATAACCCAGTAAAAGCTTCTTCCACCCCACTGGAGGAAGTTAAATCCTTGATAGCCTCATCTTTATCCAGGATACTATTAAAATACATCATAAACTGAAAAAGAAAAGAAGCTCAAATTAGAATATGAATACGATATATGGAGGTGAAGTAGTAAGGATGATGATACTTACTGTCGCGATATGTTGGGATGCTAAGTCAATGACCTTCTGCCGAGAAAGGGAACCCTTAGAAGCTCGATATTCGAGAATGGTCCAAGACTTGATCAAACCTTTGGCCGATCTCGGAGCAATGAGAGCTGAAGTGTTAGCTCTCAAAGAAGGATCCTCAACATCAAAAGGTTGAGTAGCAGTTTCTATAGGTCTTTCTGCAAGACCTCTCCTCGATCTCCTTAAAGGAGCACCTTCAATCAAAGGTGTTTCCTCTCCTTGTGTAATAGCAACACCTTCAATCAAAGGTGCTGCCTCTTTTGGGACAATAGGTGGCTTCTTGACGACCTCCTTGATAGTTGGAGTTGTTCCCTTAGATGAAGCAATATCCATTTTCTTCGTCCCTTCAGTTGGGACATCCCCTTTGCTTTTCTTTGCCCCATTAGTGCCAGGAGAATCTTTGGCAAAGAATTCAGGAATTCTCCTCGTCCTCATCATCAAATCAGCAATAGAGGTACCCAAATTAGAAGAAGATTCCTCTACGCTAGCTCGAGCTAATGAAATTTGATCAAGATCAATTATCACAGGAGGGGAAAGAGGTCGAGCAATAAAAGAGGAAGTACTGTTTTTATATCTCTGTAAATAAGAAACATCTCAAACGTGCTCCCCAGCAACTGATTGATGCAAACCACCCCAGATGAGTTTCAAATCTTTTATATTAACGTCACTTTCTTTTGGGGGCTTTCTTTTGTCATCAACTGTAAAAGGTAAAATAAATATCAGTGACGCATTTCATCAAACATAAATAAAGCTAAATTGAAAAACAAAACAACCTATCCCATGGCCATAAAGTGGACATCTGGGACCTTGGTACACGTCATTCCACTTTTTAGGAGGGTGTTGCTAATTTTTCATCACAACCCCATGATCAAAATAATCCCTATTAGCATCAGGGAGATTGACTACTAAAGCCCTATTTGAAAACCTAGTTTATAAATAAAAAGTAGTATCGTTGGTAACCCATTTATAACAAAACATAATCCCAGGGATCCCTAAATGAGTCACATGAATTTGATTTAACCTATGTACGCCATTAACTACCCACCATGTATTTGGAGCTACTCTTGCAGGAACAATATCGAAATATTGGCAAAACTCCAAACATAAGGGATTAGGAGAAAAAGAAAAGCCACATTCCGCTACAAAAAGGGAGGGAAACCAGTGTCGCTCATCTAGAGAAAATAAATAAGAGGGGTAAGGAGGTTCTTCTAGAATAACCCAAGAGGGAATCGTAAAATCATCTCGGAACTTATCCAACGATTCAATAAGATAAACCACGGTGGCTAAAGCAAAGAAAGAAGAAAGAAGAAGTTCTGCTAAGGCGAATGACAAAAAAAACGACAGTACAAGGACAAAGCAAGAAGACAAAGAGTTTAGAAGTCTGAAAGTAAAACGTAGAATATGATTTGATTCTATCGCTTTTAAATGCCTTGCATTGGGAAGCGAGAAAAGAAAGGATTATTAGAAAAGACGATTGCGTTACCGGCGGCTGAAAGGAACAAGTTCCCAAGCGTTCCCAAAAATTCTAAATATTTACAAGTTTGCCATTTCTCGCTCAAAATTACTATGTTGAGAAGAAAAATTCACAAGTGTTGAGGATCTGTAGTCTAACAAAACTGGGAAACACATGCCCGAGCTACTGTTTGGACATAATATTCAACATTCTCATATTCAACTTCAATTGTGAAACATTGGGGGCTTCTGTTGATACAAAAATTAGTCAGCTGACGTGGACCTATGATATGAGGACATGTGTTATCCTACATGGCCTGAATATAATTACCGAGCAACTTAAAGCACCGAGCTACTCAGCGTACCGAGCTACCCAGCGTACCGAGCTACTCAGTGTACCGAGCTACTCAATATACCAAGCACTTGGTTAAGAAGATCAAACGATGAAGACAGATTCAATGACCATTCTTATCATATACAGATGTATACGTCCATTTAATAAACATCGTATTGTCTATTCACATTGACATCCCAATGGCGATAAATACATTATAATACCCCCCACAGCGGGGCAAGCTTTTATTAGAGAACATAAGGCAAAAATACCCAGCAATACAAGATAGTGGACGTAGGTCGTTTTCATTAAGGCTGAACCACTTTAAAAATCCTTTGTCTTATTTCTTATTTCATATTTATCTGTGATTAATTAGATCAAATCTAGTTTTTTCCATCAACAATAACTTTAGATAAATACGTCGACATAAACTCCCCTTTTGCTGCGTAAAGACTGAGCATGTTAATTACCACTAGTTGTGAATCACTGAACACCACAACTTGCTCTGCATTCAATGATTTAGCTAAGTTGAGGCCCACAATTATGGCTTCAAACTCAGCGTCATTATTGGAAGACTAGAATTGGAAACGCAGAGCATATTCTATGTCTATTCCATCTAGACTATTGAGAATAATTCTGGCTCCACAACCTGCTACACACGAAGAAACATCAATATATAAATTCCATATAGGGATATTATTATCAAACCCTTGGTCTGATAAAATCCCTTGATGGAATATCTTGTCCTTCCTTTCTTCATCCTTTAACCCTGGCCTCTCACCAGAAGATTCTAGTTGATCGGCTGCCATCCCTTCTAGCAATTCTGCTATTGGGAGTTCATCGGGGAAAACTTCTGTTGATCCTCTAGCATCCTTGAGTTGCTCTGCATTAGCCCTTGTTGATCGAAGACATCTAGGTAGGTACATTCAGCAATGAAATCCGCCACTGTCTGCCGTTTGAGAGAGGATCTTGGCTCATAGATAATATCATACTCCCCTAACTCCACTGCCCAGTACATCAATCTTCTAGACTTTTCTGGATTATGTAAGGCCTATCTGAGTGGTATGTCAGTATATACCACTATTGTATGGGCTTGAAAATATGGTCTCATCCTCCTGCTCACCTCAATCAGTGCCAATGATAACTTCTCCAATTTTGGATATCTGATCTCTGCTCCCCTGAATGCCTTGATCGTATAATAAATTGGTTTTTGTACTCCGCTTTCTATTCGTATCAAAGCCGAACTGACTGCACTTTCTAAACTAGCTAAGTAAAAATATATTTTTTCTCCCTCCACTGGCCGAGACAATAAATGAGGTATCCCCAAGTATCTCTTCAACTCTAAGAATGCCTTCTCACATTCATCGTTCCACTCAAAGGTCTTTCTGAGAAGTTTAAAGAATGGAAGACATCTATCAGTTGCTCGGGAGATGAATCTGTTGAGAGCTGCAACACGCCCCGTAAGGCATTACGCTTTTGTCTTGGTGGTTGGAGATTGTAATTCCAGCAAGACTTTTATCTTGTCAGGATTTTCTTCAATACCTCTTTGATTCACAATGTACCCAAGGAACATGCCTTTTTATACGCCAAAAACGCACTTGGTCGGGTTCACCTTCATCTGGTACTTCTCCAACTGATCAAATGTTTGGCTCAAATCAGCTATATGGTCAGGAGCTTTCTTACTTTTGGTCAACATGTCATCGACGTACACCTCCATATTTTTACTAATCTGCTCTGGAAACACCTTGTTCATCAGTCGCTGATATGTAGCACCTGAATTTTTAAGACCAAAAGGCATAACATTGTAATAATATGTTCCTCATGGGGTAATGAAAGAGGTACTTTCCCTGTCTTCTGGTTTAATTTTAATTTGATTATATCTAGAATAGTAATCTATAAAGCTTAGCAACTCATGCCCCGAAGTTGCATCTACCAGCTGATCTATCCTGGGAAAAGGGAAATGATATTTCGGGCAAGCGTTATTCAAGTCTGTGAAGTCCACGCACATTCTCCTTTTGTTTTTTTTACCATCACAACGTTAGCCAGCCAATCAGGATATTTGATGTCTTCAATGAAAGAAGCATTTTCTAACTTTTCTACTTCTTCTAGAATAGCCTGATTCTTCTCTGAACTAAAGACTCTTCTTCATTACTTCATTGGTATTGTCTCTCTATTGACGTTGATCTCATGACATAGGAAAGTTGGGTCTATCCCCAACATATCTTCATGACTCCATGCGAATACTTGTTTTCTATGCTTTAGAAACGCCACCAGATCTCGCTTTAATACCGGATCAAGTGAAGCACCAATCTGAGTTGTTCGTTCTAGTCGCTTGTCATCCGGAATAATACTTTCTATCACCTCCATTAGGCCTTTAACGAGTTCCATTTCATCTCTTGGGTCTAAGGTTTTGAATCTCAGACTCATCAGATTCATCCACTTGATAAGTGGTTATTTTCTTTCTATCATTTTCTAATTCTTCTTGCTCGGTGGACGAGTAGTAGCATTCCCGAGCTACTTTTTGGTCGCCATTCACAATTCCCACCCCAAAGTTGGTCGAGAACTTTAGACTGATGTACAATGGATGATACTGCCTCAAGCTTTTTTAAGCCTACTCTCTCCATGATTATATTATAAGCTGGTTGGATATTTTTATCCAGCATGAAGAAACACACCTTCTCTGATCTACAAGCAAGATAGGTACCAATCAACATGTCTAACTTGATCGTCCCAAGTGGAAAAACTTTTTATCCAGAAAACCCAATGAGGGGCCTGTGATACGACTCTAAATGACCCAGTTTCAAGTTCAAACTATCGAAGCAAGGGTAGAACATGATGTCTACCGAGCTACCATTATCCACTAGCACCCTTAAAATGATTACATCCTTCATCCTCATTTTTATTACTAGAGGATCATCATGAGGATACAAACGCCTTCCAGATCATTTTTAGAAAAACTAATGACCAGTTTTTCTTTGTTAACCTTCCTCGGCCGATCTTCTTCTGCCAAATTTATACACTGTATATAGGAACAAGCTTGATCCTCATGAGGTAGGTTTTCCTTTCAGCGGTATGATCACCCCCTCCATCATCTTTACTTGTAATCATGTTACAATCGAATGGACCAAAATATATTGAAAATACCTCACGCTCAGGTTGTCTTGGATTTTTTGGGAGATCGGGATCATTTTTGGGTCATCTTCATGGTCCCTTTTCTTGTCGTCTCTTGGTCGATAAGGAGATTTGGACCTCTGTCGAGCTCTGTTGTTGGTCCTCCCACCATTCTTACGATCAATGTACTTGTTCAACTTTCCTCATCCAATGAGTGCCTCTATCTCATTTTATACAGCGACACACTTCTTGGTCGTATGACCATGATCTTTATGGAACTCGCAATACTTAGTTTTATCCCTTCTTTCGAGGGCTGATCTCAATTTTCTGGACAATTCAGTTCCTCGCTGTTCTTGATTTCCTCCTGAAAATGGTTTATATCTACCTTTAAGGGAGTATAATTTGTATACTTCCTCAGATGTTCCAACGTTTCTTTGCCTTTTAATTTCTTGCTCCCACCGTTAGTCTTGTGATCTTTCCTCTCTGACTTGTCGTCAACTTTTGTTTCTACCTTTGCATCAGCATTCTTCTTCGCAGCCCTAACTTCTTCGGCGTTCATAATTTTGGCTATTTTAGCCATCAATTCAGCCATGGATTTGGGAGGATCCTTAGCTAAGGTGTAGTACAGCTTTTCTGGAAAAAGACCACTCATGAGAGTTATAATGGCTATTTTCTCCTCGTAGTCAATGACCTCCAGTTTCTCATTGTTAAGACGAGTGATATAGTCCCTGGTACTTTCTCTTGCTTTTTGCCTTACACTCAACAAATGTGCTACCCTTTTGACTGGCTTTGCACCAAAATAGAAATTTCCTATAAAGAGCTCTGTCAGTTGATGGAAGGTTGCAATCTTCCCCTGAGGAAGGCTGTTATACCATATCTGAGCAGATCCGGTAATAGTTCCTGAGAATGACATGCACCTCATTTCATATGGGAAAGTATAAATATCTGTTGTAGCTTGGTACTGCTCTTGTGGAGAACATGATCGGTTTTTTTATCGTACTTTGGTGTGACCACAGGAGCCTTGAACTTTGAGGGTGTGGGAAAATCCATAATTTCTTGTACAAATGGGGATCCTTTGATAACGGTTCTTTGAAGAGGATTTTTTATCTTAGCCATTTCACCTAACCTGTCTTCCAATCTTTTAATAGATCCCATCCATGCATCATTTCTTAACTCTAATTTATTTATGTTGCATAAGGAACTGATCGTGTGAAATTTTCTTCTTGCGATATTTCTATACGAGCTCCAGACCTGGAATTTAGATGTGATTGGGTTGAGCCTTCCCTTAAATCGTTTGGTCACTAACAATTTCTCAATGCAATTTGAGGAAGATTTCTTTTCCTCCTAGTGCCCAAACAGTTGAAGGGTGAAACTCTCCTCAATCTCTCCAGAGTGCTTGTTCATTTTGGAGTTACGATGACATTTTCTTGAGAATCCACAATTCTTATGGGAGAAGTCAAACGAGGTTGGTAGTATGGATCACTTAAATTTCCAGTATGATGAATTTTAGTACGTCTAGATCATGAAAATGGTGGACGCATGCTTCTCTGAGCGCTTCGTTGGCCTGAATGTGTAGATGCTCCATTTTGAACAGTCTAGATGAACTGCCGCATAGTTTCTTGCATATCCGTTTGTCCCTTAGCTACGCTTTCCAGGATTCCAGTGATATCGTTAGCAGTTTGAGGACCCGAAGGGATTGGAGGATTCCCGTAATTGTTCCTGTTGCTATATTCTTGGATATCAGTCATATATGATAAGTTTTTAGTGAAAAACGCTACGTATAGTCGTTCCTATAGACGGAGCCAATTTGTTGATGTAAAAAACTAGATTTGATCTAATTAATTAATCACAAATAAATACGAATAAAGAGATAAGACAAGAGATTTTAAAGTGGTCTAGCCTTAATGAAATGGCCTACATCCACTGTCTTGTATTACTGGGTGTCTTTCTTTAATCTCGATTATGCTCGCTTAGCTTACCCTTCCATGAGGGTATTATAATGTATTTATAGCCCTCGACCTGTCAGTATGAATAGACAATATTCCGTTATTAAATAGGCATATACATTTGTATATGATAAAAATATTCATTGAATTTGGATTTGTTATTTGATCTTCCTAACCAGTTGCTCGGTACACTGAGTAGCTCGGTACATTGATCTTGCGCCATGCTGGATGACACGTGTCTTCATGTAATTAATCCACGTCAGCTGACTAATTTTTGTATCAACAGTTAGTATACTTCCTCAAATGATTTAATGTTTCCTTGCCCTTTAACTGCTTGTTTCCACCATTATTCTTATTATCTTTCTTCTCCGATTTACCATCATCTTTATTCTGCACTTTCGCTTCAGCATTTTTCTTCGCAGCTATAGCCTCCTCGGCATTTATGATTTTTTCTACTTTGGCCATTAATTCTGCCATGGATTTCGAGGGATCTTTAGCCAAGGTGTAATATAATTTATCTGTCAAAAGTCCACTCATGAGAGCTGTGATGGCTTTCTTTTCCTCATAGTCTATGACCTCTAGTTTCTCGTTATTGAAATGAGTGATGTAGTCTCTGGTACTTTCACCTGCTTTCTGCCTAACGCTCAATAGATGGGCTACCCTTTTAACTAGCTTTGCACCAAAATAAAAATTACCTATAAAGAGCTCTGCCAGTTGGTGGAAGGTTTCAATTTTCCCCCGATGAAGGTTGTTGTACCATATCTGAGCAGATTCAGTAATGGTCCCTGAGAACGCCATACACCTCATTTCATCTGGGACCACATAAATATCTGCCACAGCCTGGTATTTCTCTATGTGAAGGACAGGATCTATTTTTCCATCGTACTTCGATATGACTACAGGGGCCTTGAATTTTGCTAGTGTAGGAAAATCAACAATCGCCTGTATAAATGGAGATCCTTTAATAAAGGTTCTTTGGGGAAGGTTCTTAGCCTTGGCCATCTCTCCTAACTTGTCTTCCAACCCCTGAATAGATCCTTTCCATGCATCATTTCCAACCCCTGACTTATTAGTATTTTCCAGAGCAATAGATCGCTCATAATTTTCCTCTTGGGATCTTTATCTTTGAGCTGTAAGTCTTGGGTTTGGATGTGATTGGGCTGAGCCTTCCCTGAAATCATTTGGTCGTTGAGAATTTATCGATGCAAACCGAGGAGGATTTTTATTCCCCTTGGGGCCCAAATGGTCGAAGGGAGAGGCTATGCTCAACCTTTCTAGAGCACTTGGTCTCTCTGGTGTTAGAGTGATGTCTTCCTGAGAATCCAAAACTTCTACAGAGGAAGTTACACCTGGGTGATAGGATGGGTCTCTTGAATTATCAGAATAATTAAATTCAGTATGCCTAGATCGTGACACAAATCGTGGCTCAGTGTGTTGCGAAGATGGCAAATGCATGCTTCTCTATATGCTTCTTTGGCCTATTTGGGCAGATACTCCATTTTGAAAGGTCTGAGCTAACTGTCGCATAGTTTCTCGCATAGCGTCTAGCCCCTTGGCTAGACTAGTTAAGATTCCTGTCAAATCGTTCGCATTTGGGGGTGCAGAATGATTAGGAGGGTTCCCTTCGTTATTCCTATTTCTGGACTCTGGGATATCAACCATTGGTGATGAGTTTTTGGTGAAAAATGCTATGTATAGTTATTTCCCACAGATGACACCAATTTGTTGATGTAAAAAAAATAGATTTGATTTAATTTTTTAATCACAGATAAATATAAGTAAAGAAATAAGACAAGATATTTTTAAAGTGGTTTAGCCTTAAGGAAATGGCCTACGTCCACTGATTTGTATTACTGGGTGTCTTGCCTTAGTTTTGATTACTGTCGCTTGCCCTGCCAAGAGGGTATTACAATGTATTTATAGCCTTTTGGCTGTCAATGTTAATAGATAGTGTGCCTTTATCGAATAGGCGTTTCCATCTGTACATGGTAAGGAATGACTTGTAATACAATAAGCATTGAATATGTCTAGTCGTTTGGCATCCCCTATAAGCTGCTCAGTATGCTTGGTAGCTCGGTACGCTGAGTAGCTTGGTACACTGAGTAGCTCGGCATTTGAACTTGTGCCATATTGGATGATGCGTGTTTTCATATAATTGACCCACGTCAGCTGACTAATTTTTGTATCAACAATCACAATCACACACAACACAAGATATACGTGGTTCAAAAAATGGCCTACGTCTACGGTGGTGCTCTCAGATTGTATTTCTCTTTTCTCCAGAAGAGTATATTATTTTTTTACATGCCCTTTGCCCTGGGCTAAGGGTACAATATATACAGGTAAACTTTGGAGAGTGGGGGTGTTGAGTGCTTCCACATTAACCCACTATCCCTATAATATCTCATGAGAGATTTTAGGAACATGATGAGTCGTTGCTAACTAATTGTCATTGAGGTTTTGGAGTTTGTGTCGAGCTTTTCGTATTTTTAATAGGGCTCAGTCCGTCTACTTCTTCAGGCCTACAAAGATCGACGAGGTATCCACAATTGCCCCTAAAAATTTTGGGTCAAAATTTTATCTCAGTAATTTTAAATGATAGCTCTGATAGAACTTTTTTGAATTGAGTGAAGCTTTGGGGAGTCAAACGTCTTCTCCTAATAGATTTAGGCGGCAGATCTACTTCATTCTCCGTGCGTCATCATTGGGAGGGTTTAAAATTCTTTGAAGGATCAATTTCTGAGGTCGCTTCACAAGTTTCAAACTCTCAAGATATCGTTAGCTCCTTAGTGCGTCTTCTTGCTTCTAAGTCTTACCCTTCATCTTTGATCTTTTCCTTATCTTTCCAACTTCCTTGCTTGTGGCCTTGTGTCGTCTCAAGCTTATTCTTACTTCATAAGTCTTCCAAACTTTTTCTAGTTTCTTTACAGTTGAAATTCCTTTTCTATTACTGCTAGGGTTTATTTATGGCAAAAATAGTTAATAGATCTATGGATGAATTTAGTGAGTTCTATAACATCCCCAACTGGGTGGATATTGAATGCGCCCCTGTCCCTCACTATGTTCGAGACTTTGAGGACGGCCATTAGATTCATGTTCTCTTGTTATCTCAGAAGGGTCTAACTTTTCTTCCAAATCGCATGTTTTTACACTTATTTAGTATTTCTACATAGTCCCTGCCTAATATTCTCCAAATGCTTGGAAAATTGTTAATGGCGTACATAGGATCAAT
The DNA here is from genome assembly GCA_949130495.1 of Sambucus nigra. Lineage (NCBI taxonomy): Eukaryota > Viridiplantae > Streptophyta > Magnoliopsida > Dipsacales > Adoxaceae > Sambucus > Sambucus nigra. The sequence continues at coordinate 170,836,912 of OX422214.1, read as the reverse complement.
TAGCTCTATGGCACCAATTTTGTTCTCGCTGAAATCTTCTATTGTTATACATTTTCTTGAACGAGCTCTGGTCTTCTTTACCTGAAAGATAGGAGTCCTCATAGGGTGTTAGTAGTTAATCTACCTGATTCCCATAAGGATTATTAGCACGAAGGCTTTATTGCCAGGAACTGGCAGTTCCCTCCCCAGACCGAGAGGACTAGGTACAGGGGACTTAGGATTCCCTTCTTCGGGGAGGAGTATATAGGTAGATATTTTTCTTATATTTTATTGATTTTTTGTTAGTGTGTTCTTTCTCTTATGTCCTCTTTTTTCATATTTCAGCGAAGGCGAAGAACTTGGAACCTGCTCTTCGCAAAATTTGAGTTATTCAACTGATAAAATCTTGGAAGATAAGGTAACTTTTAGCTGACGGCGAGCATCCGAGGTCAACTACTTTCCTATTAGATTACAAAAACATATAGCTCCATTGCCCGTCCTGCTGATAGAATTCCTTACCTCAATATCCCAGAGGAGGTCGCTGCTAAGCTAATTCAATTGGACGAGGAGGAGAGTAGCTCTAGTGAGGGTAGTGTAGGAGGTGACAGAGGTGGAGCTAAGTGTGATTCTAGTGATCAGAGTTCAAGTGGTGAGGGATCTTCCAGTTTGGAGGAGGATTTGTAGAATTCAGAGAGTTTGGAGAGTTACAGTGAGGAGACTATGGCTCCCTTAGGAAGAATTTAATCCAGGATGATGATGAGGATAATGTTGCTCTGGCTCGAAGGGTGAAGAAGCAGAAGTCTGGGAGTGGGGACACTGCCACTAGCTCCTAAATTGTGGCTCATGAAAGGGAGAGGAAGAAGAAAGAGGAGGCATTGGTGAGAGTGAGAATGATATATATATATATATATATATAGAGAGAGAGAGATAGAGGAAGAAAGACGAAGAGAGGAAGAGGGTTGAAATGGAGAAGAATGAGAGAGAAGAAGAGAGCATGAGACAAGAAGTGAGGACTAAAAAATGATAGTCCTTGGTGCCCGTGTCTGTCTTGGCTGAGGGGGCTTCTGTCGCTCTTGCTCCTCAGTTGGCTCCGACAGTGCTTGAGAGGGAAGTTTTGCCAGCAGACCGCCAGAGATCATCGAGCATGGGGATCGACCTATTAGCCCTAAAAGTGAGTCAGGGGCTAGCCTTAGTAAGTTCATTTTTACTTCTTTATTCTTTAATTTTCTTTTCCATACCTTCTTTGATAACGTTTTCTTGCTTCTTTGCAGTTTGTGTCTGATTTCACCATCCTCTATCGCAGTCGTGACGAGCTGTAGGGGAGAAATTCTAAGCTAGAGGCGATCCTAAAAACTGCTAGTGCTTCTCCTAAATCTATAATCTTGCCTTGGCCGAGGCTAATAAAATAAAGGAGTTAGCGTCTAAAGAGCTTGAGGAGCAGAGGCAGTCCTATGACATAGTCTGTACGAGCAAGTTGGTGGTAGTTGAGGATATAAAGAGCTTTCTGATAAGATGAAAAAGCTAGATTTTGAGGCTGCCACCATTAGGGAGACTTCTTACAATGCTGGATGGCTCGTGGCCTATGAGGATGTTGAGGCACAAATCGGCTACATCAGCCGGTTTAACTTCAAGAAAGGTTGGGATAGGGCTTTGCTTACTACCGAGGTGGATGTTGATTCCCCTCTCTTTGACGAGTACTACCCTAGTCCAAAACCAGTTATAGAGGGTGTACCTCCTCCTACTACCAATGAAGGTGTTCCAACTGTTCCAACTACTACTGCTGATGCTCCCATCCATCAAGGAATGGTGGTTGTTCCACTTGAGGGAGGTGCAAATGAGGTTGCTGCTGATAACGGCAAGAAGCTAGCATCCTCAGAGCAGACTAAGGTTGCTAACTAGTCTTTTTAGGGGGCACTTGTATTTTTTATATTTCTATTGTCCTCTTCTTCTCGTTTATGTAGTGGTATGTGAACTACTTTGATTCTAATGAAATGAAGTTATGTTCCTTTTTATATACTGATTTATTTATTGTCTATGCTTGTATGGTTTGTAGCTTATCGATCTTGAGGAATATATCCTGACCACTTCTCTCCTAGGCCAAATCCTTGGTACTAATGTGAGCAACTAAGTCCGTCGTGCCTTTATAAAAATTTGCAAGTCTCTCCGAGCAAGGAACCAGGATTATAAGGACCAGTCTGAGCTGGTCGCCAAGTTGAAAGATAATCTTGAGGAGATGAGTGAGATTGGTGCCTCTATTCAAGAAGATGCTAGTGCTCTTAAAGTGAAGCTCCTAGAAGCGTTTGAAATCAACTTGGTTGGAGAGATGCTCTAACAAGAAAATGACACATTGAAGTGCATGCTCGCCCGCTTAAGGGAGAATGCGCGGATCATAGTTCTGTTGCTTACCCACCATTCTTCATCATCGGTGATACATCGAGCTGGAAACCTCAGCAGTTCTCATAGGGATATTGCCGAGCTTAAAGGGTATGTTACTCGAGCGTATGTGATTACGGCTGGGCTTCAGCAAGATGTTACCATGTTAAGACAATTGTTCAAGAATGGTCCTCGTCAGCCATGGGCGGATGGCTACGACCAGGGTTGGACTGATGCTCCAATGAAGTTGAAGGAGGTCGAGGAGTTAGCTTTCATAAGAGGGTGGTTGAGTGCCCTCAGGGGGTTACAAGTTCCCAGGAACTTTATTATCTAGTACAGGAATGAAATCTCTCCCTTAACTTTGGTGTCGAACCCATTCAGAAGGGATGATCGCTAGATTCCTATAGATACAATCCCACGACAACTCCTGGAGTAGAGTTTCAATAAAGTTGAGGAGAAATTCGCTCCTCACCCAGATGATGGCCGAAGAGCAGGAGTAGCTGACTACCTCGCTCAGCGGCCTGGTCTTTATTAGGGTTGAATCATATGTAACTCTTTGTACATGTAATGATGTAATAAAATATTTATGTTTTGGGCGATTTGCCGACTAAAAATGTGTTGTGTTATTTTTTACTTTATTATTCTCTTGTTCAGTTATCTTGGGCTCTTCTAGCCGACTAGATATAACTTAGGCAGAGTTGGTTATCGAGTGAGTATCCCCCTAGTCCAGTATGCTTTAAGTGTACCATTATGACTTACTTTACCTTTTAGGTCATATCGTCACACCGCCTTAGGCCTAAATGAGGCAATGGCGAGGATACTCCTGGTATCGGATATTCTATCCGAGAAGGATTTTTGGGTCAGACAAACTTAACGACCAACCTGGGTTGGCCATGTTGCCTAAGGGTCACCTGTAGGGCTTCATTGGTCAAGTTAGGAGGTCATTAGTGTTAATTGACAAATGCCTTAGGAGGGTCATTACATATTGACCATGCTATTTTCACCAATAAGCTTCTTATGATCTTAGTTTTGTATGTTAAGAGGGTAGCATGTAGCTTGGAAAGGGTGCATATACTATAATGTAGTTGAGAAAATCAACACTTCATAAAATGCCAATGCTAAACAAATATTATTAATCGGAGAAGTATTGAAAATTCAACCTTAAGTTAGCAAAAATAAAAGAAATCTAGAAGTATAATTTCTTCAAGTTGGCTGCATTCCAAGATCTTGGTATCTCCCCGCCCTCCAGCACTTCTAAGTGGTAGGCTCCTTGTAGGTCATCTCTTATCACCTTGAATGCCCCCCCTAGTTTGGTCCTAGTTTGTCATCTGATGGTTTCACAGCGCTGCCAATAACTTTTCTCAGGACTTAGTCCCTAACTTGGAATGTTCTTGGATTGACTTTTTTGTTGTAGTGCTTTGCTAGCCGTTGTTGGTAAGCTGATAGTTTCACTAGAGCCAATTCTCTTTACTCGTCGGCTAAGTCAAGTTCAGCGATTAGTGCTACATCGTTTTGGCCTTGGTCGATCAGAGTGGACCTCATGGTAGGGAGGCCATCTTCCAAGGGGATAATTGCCTCCATCCCGTAAGTGAGTGTGAATGGTGTCTCTCCAGTTGCTCGCCTTATGGTAGTGCGGTACGCCCATAAGATATGGGGTAGTTCGTTTACCCATTCTCCCTTTGCTCGCTCTAAACACTTTTTTAATCCATCGATCACCACTTTGTTGGAAACCTCAGCCTGTCTGTTGCTGTGAGGGTTTGCCATGGAGCTGAAGTAATGCCTGATCCCATGGTTACTGTAGAAACCCTAGAAGAGGCCACTCTCGAACTGGGTTCCGTTGTCAGTGATGATAGTCCTGGGGATACCAAAGAGAGTGACGATGTTTCTCCATATGAATCTTATCATGTATGCGTCTCTAATGTTTGCTAATGGCTCTGCCTCTATCCACTTATTGAAGTAATCTATTGCGACCAACAGATACTTGCAATTACCTGCTGTAGTTGGTAGAGGCCCCACGATGTCCATACCCCATTGGGCGAAAGTCCATGGTCTAGTAAATGACTTTAGGTCGCTATCTGGCTGGTGAACCATAGGTGCGTGAAGTTGTCACTTTTCTCACTTTCGAGCATAGATTCTAGTGTCTTTTTGCTTGTACAGCCACCAGTACCTTTCTTTTATTGCTCGAAAGGCTAGCGACCTGCCCCCAATATGACTCCCACAGATTCCCTCATAGAGTTCATGCAGTACTCTCTCGACGTCTTTTGGATGAAAGCACTGGAGGTAAGGGCCAGTGAAAGATCTTTTGCAGAACGTTCCCTCCGGAGATAAGTGAAAGCGGGCAACTTTGACTCTTATCAGGTGGGCAGTCTTCTTGTCACTTGGAAGGACATCATTCTGTAAGTAATATTTTATGGGGTCTATCCAACTTGGGGCTATTTTGATCTGGAGAACGTGTTCTGGGTTTGGTAGCTCAGTGTTCTTGGTAATGCTTAGTTGTGCGAGGAAATCAATCGGAATCGTCCTCTTTACGTTAGAGTTGATTGTTGTGCTCAAGGAGGCTAGGGCATCGGCATGGCTATTTTTTCCCCTTGGGAACTATTGTACATTTTTGTGCTTGAAGCCAGCCATCAACCTCTTGACAGTGGCGAGATAGGCCTCCATCCTCTCATTTTTTTCATTGAAATCGATGCTTATCTGGTTGGAGACCAATTGCGAGTCGCTGAAAACTTGTATTTTCTTTACTCCTAGCATCCGTGATTTATGTAGTCCTACGATTAGTGCCTCATATTCTACTTCATTATTGGAGGATTTAAATCCAAGCCTGATTCCTTGCTCGAGGATTGTACCCTCTGGGGTAACTAGCACAATGCCTACTCCTGCCCCTTTGGAATTGGAGGCTCCGTCAACATACAATCTCCAGATGCCTGACGTTGGTGGAACTTCTCTCTGGTGATTAGTCTGGGGTTGGTCGCAAGGTTGTTCTCCTATAAACTCATCGATGAAATCGGCGAGTACCTGCCCTTTGATGGAAGTCCTTGACTGGAACTGAATGTCAGATCACTCGATCTTGATCGACCACTTTGACAATCTACCTAAGAGGTCTGCTTTACTCATGACTACTTTAAGAGGGTGAGACATAAGTAAGATGATGGAGTGGGCTTCAAAATAGTGTTTAAATTTTCTTGGGGCTACCACTAGTGCAAAGGCGAGCTTTTCTAGTGGTAGGTATCACTATTCGACGTCCAAAAGAATCTTGCTCGCGTAATAAACTGGGTACTGGATTCCCTTTTTCTCGCATACTAATGCAGAACTCATAACATGACTAGATATTGTAACGTAAAGGTATAGAGAATCATTCTATTGAGGGATTACGAGCAAAGGCGGTCTGCTGAGGTAAGCTTTAATCCCTTCCAATGCCCTCGAGCAATCCTCGTTCCACTCCACATCCTTGATTTTCTTCAACAACTGGAATAATGGTTGGCACCTTTAGGAAAACTTTGAGATGTGTAAGGACATTTTTCTCATGTCTGAAATGTTTAATTTATTTATGTCGTTCGCCTCTACATTTGGCACGTCACCTCACGATCTCACATGACGGCCTCTATCTGAATTCCGGGAATCAATCATGCATTATATCCATTATTGTGCCCCTCATCTGCATCAACGACTTCACGTTCCTTGATTCTAGGCTCGTAATGCAAGTGGTACGCAAGAGAAGTCAAATCAGTGAAACAAGGCATGATACGGATGTTCAAGGGCAAATTGGTAATTTTACAGCCACTGTCCGGAGGACCGGTCAACTGGAAAGTTGAAGAGCTTGCCGCAACAAAGATACTGGAAGAAACGGCACCTCAATCTGAGATACGGTGAACAAGTTATGGCCCGTTGAAAATGGAGATATTTACATAGAAAATTCTGGGAATTTTTCTAAGTGTTTAATCCCCAGTTCCCAGCACACTTTCCCGAACCCAGTCCGAAACCGGTTTGGGGGGGCGAACCGGTTCGCAGGGTACCCGAACCGGTTCAGGGTACCTGTACGCTGGATAGAATTTCAGTGTTTTAAAATCGTGGGTCTCTTCATGTATTTCCCTATAAATACCAACTTCGGGGGAGTTGTTTTGTAAGACTTTAGAAGACGTTTTTGAGAGTCCAAATACATCTAGTCTTCATATTTTTGAGTCCCAAGACTCATGTTTTGATTCACACATCCTTGCCAAATATTTGTGAATCCTTTTGCAACCCAAGAACACAACTTTGGTTTGTTCAACCCTTGTGGAGAAGCCGTTTCTCTTCTCCATTGCAGCCCTACTGGAAAGGGATAGTTCCAGCCGCGACTACAAAATCCGATACCCGAGGGTAATTCTTAGTCAACTTGTATTTTCATTGTAATCCGATTGTAAGCCATTTTATTACAAATTATAGTGAAAATAAATGGTTTTGCCCCTGTGGGGGATTTTTCCTTAATTGCATGTGTTTGAATGTTCTTGCGTAGATTATCAATTTATTCAATCACATACTGCTGCATGTTTAGGGTTTGTTTGTGTTAAAAGGGTTTTATATATAATTTGATCATTTGAAATACCCGAGGGTAATTCTTTGTCAACTTGTATTTTCATTGTAATCCGATTGTAGGCCGTTTTCTTACAAATTATAGTGAAAATAAATGGTTTTGCCCCTGTGGGGGATTTTTCCTTAATTGCATGTGTTTGAATGTTCTTGCGTAGATTATCAATTTATTCAATCACATACTGCTGCATGTTTAGGGTTTGTTTGTGTTAAAAGGGTTTTATATATAATTTGATCATTTGAACGCGAGCACACACGTCTTAAAATTGGTATCATAGCAGGTTACGCTAATCTATCGCGTATTCCTTTTTCCGCAAAATTTTTCTAAGATATCAATTTTCTGAAAAAATTGATTTTTGAAAAAGTGCGTGTTCAAATGGAGAAGTCATATTATAAAATGCCTGTTTTTGACGGGACAAATTATGCTTATTGGAAAGCCCGTATGAGGTCGGCTTTAAAAGCCATTGATGAATGTGTCTGGATTTTGGTTTAACGAGGGTGGACTCCTCCCACCGTGACTGTTGATAATGTGACCAACTTGAAACCTGACACTTCTTGGACTGATGAAGAATTTAAATGGTCATTTTTTAATTCTAAGGGTCTAAGTGCTATTTCTGGGTCTGTCACACCTGATGAGTTCAAACGCATAATGACGTGTACCACGTCAAAAGAGGCATGGGATGTTTTACAACTCACCCATGAAGGAACTAATGCTGTGAAAGAGTCTAAGTTGCAAAACTTGACAACTCAATTTGAAACAATTACCATGCATGATTCTGAATGCTTTGATGAATTTTATGCTAGACTTTCTGACATTGTGAATACTAGTTTTAATCTTGGTGAACATATTCCGAATGCTAGAGTTGTTAAAAAGATTCTTCATTCTTTGCCTAAGCGTTTTATCCCTAAAGTCACTGTGCTAAATTCTATGGGTAATTTAAATACACTAAAATTGGAAGAACTTGTAGGAGATTTGCAAACTTATGAAATTGATATGTTCCCTAAAAATGCTAAATCTAAAGATAAGGGAATTGCACTTAAAGCCCAAGAGAGAAGGAGTGAGGGGTCAGCTAGAAAGAGAGTAGAGTCATCTAGAAAGAGAGAGACTGGCACGTCAGATTCTGAGTGCGATTTTGACTTAGATGATTTGGCTCTTTTCGCAAAAAATTTCAAGAGGATTCTCAAATTTAAGAAAAATGGCAATTTTAAAGATAAAAAGAAATTTGAGAAAAATAAGTTTGAAAAGAAAAATGAAAAAGATTCCAAAAATCCTCCTCTGAAAGAAAGTGAGAGATGTTTTGAGTGCTATGGTAGGGGTCATAGAGCCTTTGAGTGTGCCAATCGTCTGAATAGAGAGAAAGGGAAAGCTGTCCTTAATGCTACCCTTAGTGACGACAGTGAGGTCGAGACGGTGGATTCAGGAGATGAGTCACCGCATGAGTGTAACTTCACTGCATTCATGGCCAGCCAAGTGAGCACTCCTAGTTCTCCTCATGACGTTGAGGATGATGCTTCACTGGGACACCTCGACAGTGAGATCGATGTGAGTGAGGGGGAGGATGACATAAGTGAGAGCGATATACAACGCGCCTACGCTGAGTTATATTCTGAGTCTTTTAAAACTAAAAAGCGTAATAAAGCGTTAGTTCTTAAGATCACCTTCTTAGAGGAAGATTTAAATAAAGCGAAAGAAATAGAGTTCTCCACCTGCACCGCCCTGAGAGAGAGAGATTCTACATGTGTCGAGAATGAGAATTTGTTTAGAGAGAGAGTGTTTTAGAGAAAGAGAGAGGGGACTTGATTAAGCAAGTGGCTAGTCTTACGAGTCAGCTCCATTCCTCCGTGGAGACTCAGAAGAAACTTGAAGCCCTTGTTGCCCAGCTGACTCATGATCTTGAGAAAGCACGGGAAGTCAAGGTACAAATCGAGGACAGATCTGGGAAGATGGGAAAGATGCTCCTTGGCCCCGCTTTAGGTTTTGGTGATCGTCAAGGAATTGGTTATGATGGTGCCTCCACGTCCCAAATTGCACCTGGACTAGTTCCTGAGTTTACTACAACTCCTTATGGTCACCGTCAAAAACCTCGAAGGAGAGTTCGACCAAGAAAAGAAAACTAAGGTCCGCCTTTGACTGTGCTCTTTTGTACTTATTGCAAAAGAAAAGGCCACCTTAGGGAATCTTGCCATAGTATGGGTCGAACACGACGTACTACTGCTCCACCACGTCATACTGATAAATTTTCTAGTCTGAGAGAGCGAGTTGAGTTCTTAGCTTCCACGACTCAGAGTTTGATGAAAGAATTCCGACGGAAGTCTTCGCCGTTAGTGAATGCTTCTCACATTCCAGCTAAAATCAACAACAACAAAGGAAAACAAAAGGTCATCTCTTCTTGGGTGCCTAAGAAAGATAAAAAGGCCTTTGTTGTTCATGTTGCTCTCAAAGCACATAATACCTCACAGTGGTATTTTGATAGTGGGTGCTCCAGACACATGACAAGTGATGCCTCATTTTTTACGACTCTTGAGGACTATCAGGATGGCAGAGTTACCTTTGGAGATGGGAGCAAGTCTAGCATTATAGGACGTGGTACTGTCGAGTTACCTGGGTTTCCTAAGCTAGAAAATGTTTTGTACGTCAAAGGTTTGAAAGCAAACCTTCTCAGCATTAGCCAGCTGTGCGACACTGACTTTGCAGTAAAGTTTGATCGGGACGCGTGTAAAGTCTATAATCAAGCCGGTAAACTTTTGATGCAAGGGGTGAGGACCGAGGATAATTGCTATGGGACTGAGCCCACGTCCTCACTTGTCTGTAACAGCGCCACGATCACTCCTATGGATCTGTGGCATCAACGTCTAGGTCATGTGAACTTTAGAGATCTCAACCGCTTAGCTAAAAATGACCTAGTACGTGGCTTACCATCTCTTGGAAAGTCAACTTCGACCGTTTGTGGACCCTGTCAGTTGGGAAAACAAATTCGTAGTCCCCATAGGAAGTTACATTCCATTACCACCTCTCGTGTTCTTGAGTTGATTCACATGGATATTATGGGTCCCACTCGTACTGAGAGTCTAGGTGGTAAGAGGTACATCCTCGTGATGGTAGATGATTTCTCCAGGTACTCCATTGTAGGTTTTCGGAGAGAGAAATCCGATGCTGTAGAATTTTTAACGACCAAGTGCCGTGTCCTGCAAAATCAACACGGTGTCACTATTAACAGAATACGTAGTGACAATGGCACGGAATTCACAGAAGCAAAGGTAGACCTTTACTGTGATAGCCTCAGGATCAAACATGAGTTTTCTGCTGTGAGAACTCCTCAGCAAAATGGGATTGTTGAGAGAAAGAATAGAACGATCCAAGAGATGGCTAGATCTATGCTTCTAGGTCGTACAGTTTTTAGGAGATTTTGGGCAGAGGCAGTGTCTACTGCATGCCACACGGTGAATAGGGTGTATCTGCGTCCACACACACTTCACACTCCTTATGAGTTGTGGACTGGCAAGAAGCCCAACCTGGCATATTTCCGTGTTTTGGGAGTAAATGCTACATCCTACGGGATAGAGAGCAATTAGGAAAGTTCGACTCCCGGAGCGACGAGGGAATATTTCTAGGATATTCATCGAATAGCAGAGCATACCAGGTTTTTAACCTGAAGAGCTCTAGGGTTATGGAATCAATAAATGTTACCGTGCAAGATGATGAACCTCCAACGGTTATTGATCCTAACCTTCAGTGTGAGGATGAGGATTGTTCTGACAGTGACTTACCTGTTCCTCTCTCACACTCTGTGGACCCTACTCCTGTATTAGGGGACACACCTGCTTGGGTTCGCAACAGTCATGACCCATCTACCATTGTTGGCGATCCCACTCTAGGGGTCAAGACTCGTGCTCAGCTAGAGAACGTTGTTAGCCATCTTTGCTACACGTCCAAAGTCGAGCCCAAGAACCATAAAGAAGCACTCAAGGATGAACACTGGATATCTGCTATGCAGGATGAGTTGCTTCAGTTTAAAAAGAATGATGTCTGGGAACTTGTCCCCCGACCTAGTGAGATTAATGTAATAGGTACCCGGTGGATTTTTAAGAACAAAATGGATGAAAATGGTACCATAATCCGTAATAAGGCTAGGTTGGTCGCTCAAGGCTACACACAGATAGAGGGTGTAGACTTTGGGGAGACATTTGCTCCTGTTGTGAGGCTTGAGTCCGTCCGTCTTCTGCTCGCCATTGCATGTCATCTGCGCTTCAAGGTGTATCAGATGGATGTCAAGAGTGCCTTTCTGAATGGCATTCTACAGGAGGAGGTTTATGTGGAACAACCAAAAGGGTTTGAAGACCCTCAGCACCCAGAACACGTCTACTATCTTAGGAAAGCCTTTTATGGTTTGAAGCAAGCACCCCGTGCTTGGTACGAGAGGCTTACTTCCTATCTCTTAGCTCGTGGCTTCAAGAGAGGGGGAGTAGATATGACGTTGTTCGTCAGGAGAGATGACGGTGCTATTTTGGTTGCCCAGGTCTATGTGGACTACATAGTCTTTGGATCCACATGCTCCCAGCATGCTCACCACTTTGAGGAGGAGATGAAAAGTGAGTTTGAGATGAGCATGGTTGGTGAGCTTACATTCTTCCTTGGTCTCCAGGTTCGTCAGCTAGAGGATGGGATGTTCATCTCCCAATCCAAGTATGCTAGAGACCTAGTGAAGAAATTTTGTTTAGACTCCGCTAAGCATGCACGTAAACCTATGAGTACCACTACCAAGCTTAGTAAGGACACTTCAGGCAAGGACGTAGAGCAAACCTTATATCGGAGTATGATAGGTAGTCTTCTCTACTTGACTGCCAGTTGTCCCGACATCGCCTTTAGTGTTGGAGTCTGTGCGCGATATCAGGCGTCCCCGAAAGAGTCACATTTACTTGCTCTAAAACGTATTATTAAATACGTGAGTGGGACTCTCTCATACGATATTTGGTATTCCTTTGATACCGATGACCGTTTGTTCGCCTATTCGGATGCCGATTGGGCTGGGGATGTAGATGGTTATAGGAGCACTTCTGGTGGATGTTTCTATTTTGGTTCTGCTCTTGTCTCCTGGCTGAGCAAGAAGCAAAATTCCATCTCTTTGTCCACTGCGGAGGCTGAGTACATTGCCGTCGGGAGTTGTTGCACACAACTCTTGTGGATGAAGCAAATGTTGGAGGATTATGGGATTTCACAAGACACCATGATCATTTCTTGTGATAACACGAGCGTGATACACATATCTCGTAATCCCGTCCAGCATTCGCGCACAAAACACATCAGGATACGTGAGCACTTTATTCGTCAGTTAGTTGAGGAGAACACTGTATCCCTGAGTTTTGTTCCCACCGACCGTCAGTTAGCCGATATTTTCACGAAACCTTTAGATGCCCTTAGATTTGAGAGTCTTAGGAAGTCTTTGGGGATTTGCACAGTTGACTGAGGGGTTGGTCTATGTCTAGAATATGATGCTTCTTCATGTTCATATCATATGCTTCCTATTGCTAGTCTGTTTTATATGTACCATTGCTTAGTTGTAAAGCTTTGTTTTATTCTTTTTGCTTTTTATATTTCTTTTGAAAAATACAAAAAGATTTTCTTTATTTTGTTTAAGAAAAGCACAAAAAGATTTTTTTTTATAAAAGTTTTGAAAAAGACCAAAAAGATTTTTGTACGTATAAGCACCTTTTATGGATGAGCATTTAAGATAGCCAAGTCACAACTTCATTTCATTTATCCATGTGACTGTTTGATCGAGATTTGAGACGCTACATCATTTCATCCATGTGCTTTACTTAGTATGGAGTCTTTGAGATGTAATTAGTGATATCTTCCTACATGTTTGACTCCTATATCCTTTATTGCACACATGCACGGCTATATTTGATTATTGCACTTGTCTATCTCATATTGGCTTGAGTGTTTCCATCTCAATTCTGTCTATACAATGTACAATATGCCATAAAACTTGACAAGATTGGAATGCATGTAAAAACCGTTTTGGTGAGACCGTGTGTTTTTGTATAACGGGGAGGGGCTGCGAAAGGTAATCATCTATCCTTTGCGCAAAAGCCACCGTTAAAAAGGACCTAAAAATGATGGAATTTTAATATCCGAGGTCCAAAAAGGTTAAAAGAGCCCGAAAAAAATTTATAGGCAATAAAAAGCAATTCATGCCAAATATGGGCCACTTAGGTTTCACCATCAATTCTCCAAAGTTTGAGAATTTAGAATGCCTCTATTCAAAATAATATCTGAGGGAGTTTGGTTGGAGAATATAAACGGGTTTGCACTTCCTTGAAAGTCCTGAAAAAGCATAAAATCATTTTGGACGTTATTGGTGTGAAAATCATTTTGAGCTTTGATTTGTTGATTTGATTGAGTCAATATCTTATATTGTTATTTTTTTTTCACCAAAGGAAGCATTTGAGTTCATTCGCTAGGAATATCCAATATTCATCGTGCACATATGTCATGTTTGTATGCATTGATTTTCCTATCGAATTTGATCACACCACTTCATTTACGCTATCATCGACTTGGTTGCTTTGTGTTCATTCATGGTGTGGTTTTATCCTAGTGTCACCCCGCTCGTGATTATTTGATTTGTTTCTCTCATTTGACTATTTGGGGACATCATAAAAAGGGGGAGATTAATGAATTATCTTATTATGGGGGAGATTTGAAATTTGAGTTTGCTCATAAATTGATATATATATATATATATATATATGTTTATCTCATCATTTCAAACTCAATATGTCACTTGGTATTTTGCTTTATCTCATGTGTGTAGGTACTACATTGACGATCACTAAATTGCACACCCTGATGAGAAAAGTTTTGAGATTCCTGTCGATTTGAAGAACAAACGATGAAGACAATTCACTTGTACCTTTTCCAGTTTTGGGTTCACGGGAGGGTAGATTTGTATAGGCAATTTCATATCTAATAATTCGGATTTTTTATTTATGTACCGGCATAGACATAGGGGGAGATTTGTAAGGACATTTTTCTCATGTCCGAAATGTTTCATTTATTTATGTCGTTCGCCGCTACATTTGGCACGTCACCTCACGATCTCACATGACGGCCTCTATCCGAATTCCGGGAATCAAGCATGAATTATCTCCATTATTGTGTCCCTCATCTGCATCAACGACTTCACGTTCCTTGATTCTAGGCTCGTAATGCAAGTGGTACGCAAGAGAAGTCAAATCAGTGAAATAAGGCATGATAGGGATGTTCAAGGGCAAATTGGTAATTTTACAGCCAAGGTCCGGAGGACTGGTCAACTGGAAAGTTGAAGAGCTTGCCGCAACAAAGATACTGGAAGAAACGACACCTCAATCCGAGCTACGGTGAACAAGTTATGGCCCGTTGAAAATGGAGATATTTACATAGAAAATTCTGGGAATTTTTCTAAGTGTTTAATCCCCAGTTCCCAGCACACTTTCCCGAACCCAGTCCGAAACCGGTTCGGGGGGCGAACCGGTTCGTAGGGTACCCGAACCGGTTCGGGGTACCTGTACGCTGGATAGAATTTCAGTGTTTTAAAATCGTGGGTCTCTTCATGTATTTCCCTATAAATACCAACTTAAGGGGAGTTGTTTTGTAAGACTTTAGAAGACGTTTTTGAGGGTCCAAATACATCTAGTCTTCATATTTTTGAGTCCCAAGACTCATGTTTTGATTCAAACATCCTTGCCAAATATTTGTGAATCCTTTTGCAACCCAAGAACACAACTTTGGTTTGTTCAACCCTTGTGGAGAAGCCGTTTTTCTTCTCCATTGCAGCCCTACTGGAAAGGGATAGTTCCAGCCGCGACTACAGAATCCGATACCCCAGGGTAATTCTTAGTCAACTTGTATTTTCATTGTAATCCGATTTTAAGCCATTTTCTTACAAATTATAGTGAAAATAAATGGTTTTGCCCCTGTGGGGGATTTTTCCTTAATTGCATGTGTTTGAATGTTCTTGCGTAGATTATCAATTTATTCAATCACATACTGCTGCATGTTTAGGGTTTGTTTGTGTTAAAAGGGTTTTATATATAATTTGATCATTTGAACGCGAGCACACACGTCTTCAAGATGAAATGGTTCAGGGTGGCGAGAATTACTGTGAGCTTATATATGTCTCTTATCATTTGGGGGGGCTGCATCTTGTTGATAGCATCAATCTGGTCTGGGTTGGATTCAATACCTCTCTTACTGACCAAGTACCCTAGGAATTTTCCTGACTGGACACCGAAGGAACATTTACTCACGTTGAGCTTCATTCGGTACTTTATGAGGATTTCAAAGGTCCTTGATAGTTCGGTGAGGTGTTCATCTTTGAGCTTGCTCTTGACGAGCATTTCATCGATGTAGACCTCCATAGTGCTTCTCATTTGGTCTTTGAACATCTTCGTGACCAACTGCTGGTAAGTTTCTCCTGTATTTTTGAGCCCAAAGGGCATAACCTTATACCAATATAACCCAACTGTGGTTATAAATGTTGTTTTGTCTTGATCTGGCTCGTGTAGAGGGATGTGGTGATATCCGGAGCATGCATCCAGGAAGCTCATCCTCTCATGTGCGGTCGTGGCATCCACCAGTTGATCGATCTTTGGGAGGGGGAAGCTGTCTTTAGGGCATGCTTAGTTGAGATTGGTGAAGTTGTTACAAACTCTCAACTTTTTGTTACTCTTGGGGATAACCTGCGGGTTGGATAGCCACTTGGGGAACTGGACTTCCCGTATGGATCCTGCATCCAGCAGTTTTTCAACTTCCTTCTCCACTGCTTTAGCTTTCTCCGGAGCAGTTCGTCGATCTTTCTGTGCTATTATTTTAAAAGATGGATCGATGTGCAATCCATGACAAGTGATGTTAGCATCAATCCCGGCAGCTCGTAAGGCTCCCATGCAAAGACATCTAAATTACTCCGAAGTAGGGTGACCAACTCCCTTTTTTCGCGATGAGTGAGTGAGGTTCCAATTAAGAACTTTCTTTTATTCGAGTTGCTAGTAGCTGTGACTTCCTCCAGGTCCTCGACAACTCTTTCAGAGGGGAGGAGCCTGGTCTCCTCCACTCCTGGTCTGCCATATTTTAGTTGTTATTTGGAGGCCATTAGCCTCTCCTGTTCCTCGTTCTCGCTTCTGACTTCTTCAAAATTATTTTCTAGTTTAGGACGGATGGCCTCTATAAAGCACTTTCTTACCATCGCCTGGTCTCCATGGATTTCCATCACTCCTCTTTCAATCACATATTTGATCTTCTAATGGTAGGTAGATGGAAAGGCCTTCATCGCGTTCAACCATCCTTTGTTGAGGATTGCTTGGTAGGGTGAATCAATATTAACCACGATAAATTTGATCATTTTTTAGATGTTTCCTTTCCCTTATTGGCCGGATGATCTTTCCCAAGGGTATGGTTATCTTTCCAACGAAGCCAACTAAAGGAACGGTGGCTTCCTTTAGGCCGGCGACACTTAATTTCAACTTTCTGAACAAGTCGACATACATTACTTCAGATGAGATACCTTGGTTGATGAGCAATCTGTCGACGCTATAGTTAGCTATCCTGAGTGTGATGATCAATGCATCGTGATGTGGGCTTCTCACTCCCACCAAGACTTCATCATGAACACAATATGCTTGTTATAGTCGACATCTTCGACTCGTCGATGCTTCCCAACTTGCGTTTTGGCTGGATTGATCTGAAAATCAAGTTTCGTATATCATCGTTTCATCGTCTTAGGCTCCTGTAATGGTGAGCTGGTTATTATTTCTCGGACCAGTCGTCATCTGACCTATGTCCCTCAATTCTTTGAGACCCACGCCTTGGGCTCCCTCCTCGGCTACGAGATCTGTTCGCCTGAAGGCTAGGAGTCCAGTAATGAGATTTCCTCGTGCTACAATGGATTTCTTTCTCCATCTTCTCCATTCTCATCTTGAGGCGAACATTTTTGGCATCTTGCTTGCGAGTAGCCTCCTTTGCTCTTGGAGTCTGGCCTCATAGGCATTGATCAACCTAGAAACTTATGTAGACCTAGCTGACCCCTGGCTTTCTTCCTAGGCTTGCCATTCCGGGTGAAGCATTGGGTTTGAGCGACGAACTTCAGATTTAACCCTATGAGGGATAGGTTACTCTTGAATATCCCCCTCTTGAGGGGCATTGCTTCTATGATCATACATTATAGGTTCTTATTGGTGAAAGCTTTCTTAAACAAAGAACAATGGCTTTCCATAGACGGAACCAATTGTGGTGACAATAAATCCCAACACAAATTATAAGTAAATGCAATCATCATAGAAATAAAGAACAAGAATAAGAATGATCACAATCACACACAACAGCAGATATATGTGGTTCAGCAAATTGCCTACGTCCACGGTGGTGCTTTCAGTTTGTATTTCTCTTTTCTCCAGAAGAGTATCTTCTTTTTTTTACACGCCCTTTGCCCCGGTCTAGGGGTACAATGTATATAGGTAAACTTCAGAGAGAAGGGGTGTTGAGTGCTTCCACGTTAACCCACTATCCCTAGAATATCTCATGAGAGATTTTAGGAACAGGATGGGTCGTTGCTAACTAACTGTCGTTAAGGTTTTAGAGTTTGGGCCGGGCTTTCCTTATTTTCAATAGGGCTCAATCCGAATACTTCTTTGGGCCTACGAAGATCGACGAGGTACCCATACTTATATTCTTACAACATAGCCCACATTAGCAAATTCAAATTCAATATCTTCCAAAAACTTATATTTTGAGTTCATACAATGGTTGCATGAACATGGAATCTTATCACAATTAAGATTTATATCATCTTATTTAAAAAATTCACGAACGCCCTTTACATGCTTATCATAAACTCCATTACTCTCTCACATCCACTCTTTGTATTGTGAGAAACCCATTAAATAGTCTTAGAAATTCAAGTCACCTATATTAATAGGTTGAAATGAAGGTCATGTTGGATACAAGAACTCCGAGTTTATAATTCAAGCAAATTCATTCGACCCAAACAAATTCAAATAAATTCATTCAAATTCATTCAACCTGAGGATTCAATAAATATGAAATAAAACCAAACAACTTATGATGTCAACACATAATTAAAACGATACAAACTATAAATATTTTTCATCACCTACTCATGACCATCAAATAAATTGGCGAGGAAATACATTAATTTTTATAATATTTTAAGAGGCCCTTCACCATGGTCAACATGCGACGGCTTATATCCTCAACCATCGTATACTTTATCAACCACTATCTAAGCCTCACTAATCGCCATAGGGCAATAGTGGATAGATGTTTTGGCGTTCATGGAAACAAGCATGAACGTGCCAACGATCTTGCTATTGGACAAGTATGTTATATAATACTCCTTGCCACACCTTGGATGGATGAAGATGATCCACGAAATGTTTTAGTAGGAGGCCCTTAGGAGGGGAATGTTGTAGGATGAGGTATTTAGGAGGGAAAACCTTTAGGCGTAGGATAGGGGAATCTTTAAGGAGGCATCTGGGAGGGTAAACCATGTTGCTGAGTAAACAATTGGACCAACCCCTTGATTTCATTCGTCAGCATTGTCATGTTGATGCTAACATTTCCCACCTCCCTCCTAAGCTCTAACACCTCTCTTTTTTTCACAACTGTTTTTATGCCTGGCTCGACACGTGACTCCTCACCGAAGAGCTCTCATTCAATAGAGGTGCAGTGTGTTATATTTATCTATTTGGAATATGTGATCCCAGACCTCTTGTCCGCCTCCTTTTATCCCTCCCAAGTACATTGGTTAGGGAATTTTCTCCAATGTTATTGGGGTTGTACTCAGACTGACGGCTCAACATGCCTTTTAGAATCTCCTGTAACATAATACTATATATAGGATTATGATTTTAACATTATTTTATTGTAACATGTATATATAATAACTAAATTAAAACTCACTAGAGTCGATTTTAATTTGTCTAGAATTTATTGGTCCTGTCTTCCCAACGAGCATAAAAGTACAAGCTGACCCGATTAGTACCCTTACCTTTCGGAGTTCCCTTAGTACCGTCCACCTGTTCACCTTTCAAATCGTCATATGATTTTTCTCCAGGATTGTGGGTAACAAATTTCTTTGACATATTCAGTTTATTTTTCTACCTCGCAGTTATTTTTTCCTCCTTGTCCTCATTTTCCAAGAAATTGTTCGATTGGTCAGTGGGAATTTGAACATTTAGGGGAACTTTGTCTTTCAACCCCAAAATATCAAAACTTGATGCCCCCTTAGAGAAAACACTATTCTGAAGGTTCTTCTGATAGGTTTTCATACGATCACGATTTTAGAAATAATCTTTTCTTTCGAACCAGATGGGAAAATAAAAGTCTTACAAAGTTGATCCCACGCATCATCCTTTATGGCAGAATCAACCTTGTTCAAGTTTTCCGAGCCCTCCTAATCCACAGTCATCTTTTCGAGAGACAAATAGTGGGCATTAAAATTTAGAGGTCATATTTTTTACCAGTAGGATTATTCTAGATCACAGAGAACCCAAGGGGAATCTAATCATTGGGATGTCATTCCTCGCTAGTGGAAGGTGGGGATGTTGCATTAACAAGTGTTTGATGACTCGAAGATGTAGTGATATATGGGATTTGCGGTGGAGTAAAGTATTTCCAACCCATATGTGATAAGAATTGAGGTTGGGGTGTAACAGAGAGCCCAATTGGCATTGTTCTGTTATTTTGTTGATCATTTACGTTCATGTTTGACATTGCCTACAATCAATAAAAATACCAGCGAATGTACGATAGTCTTGTTTACGACTATATATATATATAATGTGCCAGATTTCCATCCAATCAATATTAGTTTTTAAAATTTATGAAAATTTTTAAACGGACAACTGGGAGAAACTCGAAATCCTTTCTTATCCAACTTATTTGCAAGCTCATTATTAACGTGCATATATGACAAGACATCACAATCTCAGTGAATGATCTCTTTATAGAGTTGTATCCACGATAGATGAATATTTTTTCAGCCTTTTCAAATAGTGTCATCCGCGCCAATGCTTTGTTGGGATTATGAAGGAAAAATATATTCTTTACCGCCCCATCCTAACGTTCTGGCAAGGAAAACAGAATACGATCGAAAAGTATGATTGCGAGAGATAAAATCCATAATTTGTATTCTTGTAAGTAGGAGTTCTCTCTATATGGTGCACACTAATAAAAGATGTTTTAATGCGATCCAATTGTACGCTCTCATACTCTTATTGAAAGAAATTATTATTGTGGCTCGTTTTTACCAAGAAAATCTATAGAAAAAGGGTGTGAATATGAATCTTGGAGGTAACGATTCAAATTAATCCTAAACTAATTATTATTTTTCAACCGAACAATCAAACACAACCGATAAATCTATAGAAAATCTTTAGATTTCCAAATTTTTCACTTTTTCTAAATAGTTTTTTTTTTTCCAGATTTTAATTATTTTTAGAATATATTTACTATTTTCATCATTTTCTTTCACGTTTTAAATTTATTTTGTCACACTAAATATTTTTTAAGTGTTTCTATATTTTTTATTTTTAATAAGTATTTAGTAGTTTCAAGATTTTAAAATTATTGTTTGTAAATTTTTTAATTTTTAAATATATTTTTTAATAATTTCCATCTTTGTAAATGTTTTCTCTATTATTTTTAGAATATTTATGAGTTTTGTATAATTTTTGAAGTGTTTTCTATTATTTTTGAATTCTAATGAAAAATAGTCGTATGTTTCTTATTTTTAATTTTTTTTCCAATTCATATTTATTTCACGATTTCCATATATTTTAAAATATTTTACCTAATTTCCAAATTTTTAACTATTTTTTAATTTTTAGATATTTTTAAATGTTTTATTCTGTAATATTTTATTTTTAACTTTTAAATTATTTTGGATAAAAATATCCTAATGCGTATGACACATGACCCATTTTTCCATCCAAAAATTGATGGTGTTAATGATAGGGGGCTACTTGTAGTCATTTGGCAAGTTCAGAGGGTTAAATGTTAAAGTTTAGGGGAAAATTTTGATAAATATGGTAAAGTTTAGGGGGAAGTGTAATTAACCCTTTATCTTATAACAAGGGGTGGTGTCTAATAAATTATGCCAAAACTTTTTTGGTTCCTTTATTCAAAACCAAAATTTCTCGTATGTTTTACTTGTGTGTGGCTTATACCATGATGTACTTTGGATGCTTTTTCATGCCACTTGAGATTGCATAGATCGTAGTCTCGTTTATGATCCTCAAATACAATTTCAAATAGCGTAGACCTATGTTTCGTCCAATCAAAATACGACAACGAAAAACTTGTTCTAAAAGGACATCTTAGATTTGATGGTGGTTTGTTGCTCTCCTTAGAGCATGCCCAATGGTGGACATTGCTAGAAGGTATGTTTACAAATTGAAAATGTGTTTTTTCCATTTGATGTGAGGATGCTTTACAATGGTGATATATAAATTTGAGAGTATATAGTTCCTACGAACTTCTGAAGTTCGTAACAAATATATATTAAGTTCCTACGAACTTTAGAAGTTTGTAAGAATTTTTCATGAACTTATGAAATTCGTAATAACACTTACAAAATATGTAGCCATTCTTTAAATTTGGAGAACAGTTACAAATTCCAGTATAGAATTAGTCCATTTTTTTCCCCATTGCAACACATTTGGTAAAACAATAAATTGTTGTGTCGTTTAATATCACCATTGGTGATGCTCTTAGAAAAAAATCTTCAATATATATATCCACATCTTAACTTCTGCAATTAAAGAAACACGTTATAGTTATATTTTCACTTTCAAGATAATTATTATTGTCAAATCATATTCACATTTTACTATAAAAATTGCATTGGAGAGATTTTTATACATATTGTGCATAAATCATACTCATCATACTCCCTTCATCTCAAACTAAGGGTCCAATATTTCTTTTTAATTCTTCCCAAATTAAAAGTTCACTTTCCCTTTTTGGATGAAGTCAATGAGCCAAAATTCTTGATTGTGATTAAGTGTCTATCTTGGCCTTTCATTGCATGTATCCCTAATCCATACAAAAAATATATGGAGACTCTTAATTTGGGATGGAGGGAGTATGTGACTATTTACAATCTTCCAATCACACTAGGATTGGAGATGTTTTTGGAACGAGTTCAAATTTGAAGATCCACTTTCAAAGTGGGTTATGGAGACTCTCGCATATGATTGGTTAAAAAATTAAAAACAGTGAAACCCGTTGTAATTACTTATTTGTTAACTCTTTTGAAATACCCTATCCATTTAACCATCACCGCCACATACATACATAAAAAAGTAATTTTTAGTTTTAATAATTGATGTGTATATTAAAAAAATATTTTACCTGAATGAAAAATAGGTCCTATTTACATAAGACAATTCCTAATAGATCCTATCACAATATTTTTCCCAATAGATCCAAAGTTTACATGGAGTGAATATTTATTACATCAAAGTCATTTTTCATGGGACATGTTGGAGCAAAAAGAGGTGATAGGACCTATTGAACTACATACTTCATACAAGATACTAATTAGTAAAAAACCTACAAGCCAAAGATGTGGTGGTGATAGTTTTGAGCTCAAAGGAGACTTATCATAATATTATTCATCGACTCCAAAAAGATTAAGAGAATGGGTCTATTCGTAGAAATTTTAGGGAGTTTGTAAAGGAGAAGGTAAAGACTAGGCACAAAAATTATTTCTCTTTTATTAGAAGAGTGGGTAATATGTTAGCTCGTTTTGTAACTCATGAAACTATGTTTGCAAGTGAGCAGGCTGTATGGCTTGAAAAAGATCCTGGTTTTTTAGTTTATGCTTTGTAGAATGATATTAATAATTATTTATCTATTTAAATGAAATTTTAATTTTATCTTAAAAAAGAGTAATTTGACTGTAAAAATATGACTAACGTAAAAAAATATCATAGCTGTTAATATAAAACACGTATCATATAAAGACTTTCGTGCTTACTGAATGAGGAATAATGAACGGATCGTTGGAAGCTTGTTTTTACAACATGAATTTACCACGTATGCTTCGAGTCAAAAGATCTCCTCCCGTGTATGTACCAAATACCCATGAAATGTATGTTATGGAATTATCCCATAAAAAAGGTATGCATAGACACCCCATTGTAGGACCCCCCCCTAAGCACCTCCTTAGATCCCCAGCACTCACTCATTCATCGCAAATCTTAGGTCATACTTTGAGTACCAATCTAGAGGCCATCGAGCGCTCTTGAGACCGATTTGACTCTAGTCAACTTTTTCGCTTGAGCGAAAGATTAATGAATCTTCAAATAGTTCTGAATCCCCTTTCCAATGGTCTGCCCCGTGCGCAAATTGGCCTTATGGTTCATACGAACGGTCTGTTTTACTATCAAAACTTGATTTGGAGGCCACAAACGCTTTAAGTCCCCGTTTTAATTCCTGTCAACTTTCTCTTCTGAGAGGAATCTCAATGAATCTTCGAAGGTCTATGAATCCCTTTTCTAATGGTCTTCCCCGTGCATGAATCGTCCTTACAATTCAGATAAATAGTCCATTTCACACTAAAAACTGATCTGGAGGTCACTGGGAGCTCCTGAGCCCCGTTTGGCCCCAATTAACTCTTCAGCTTGAACAAAGCTGAATGAATGTTTGAAGGGCTCTAAATACCTTGCCAAAGGTTTGCCCCGGGCACAAATCACCCTTACGGTATGGATGAACGACCGATTTTAATCCGAAGGTTCACCAACCTTTTAAGGTACCCGTTTGACCTAGATCAACTCTTTGAACTGAATGAAGCTAAATGAAATCTCGAAGGGATCTAAATACTATTTCCAACGGTTAATCCCATGCACGAATCAGCCTTACGGTTTGGATGAACGATCTGTTTTCCTCCGAGAATTTCCTATCTAGTGACCAATGTGCACTTTCGAGCCCCGTTTGACCTCAGTCAGCTCCCGAACACATAAATGGCTTAATGGATTCTTAAAGGGCTCTGAATACCCTTTTCAACGGTCTACCTCATGCATGATTCTGACATGCGGTTCGCATTTTATGACCATTTTCTGAAAGATCTGCCTTACACTACCGAATGGTACTTCCAGGACCCTACCTAACGGTGGTGTGTCTGGGGTTCAATGCCGATAGGCAGGTCTAGCACCATGCCGATTGGTACCCCCTTGGCCATATAAATAAAATCCATGACCTTACTTTAAAAAGCACCTCTAAACATCCCTCTCAGCAATTCAGAGAGATTTCTCTTGAACTCAGAGTTGTTCTGCCCTTAAAAGCCTATTTCCCACATTCCTTCAATGCTTTTCATACTCTTTTGAGTAAATTACCACCCATATCCTTAAGACACCATCATCTCATCGTGAGATAAGCTCATCTACAATTAAGATCCACTTCAAGACTTCATAAGGAGGTCTAATTCTTCACCTTTGTCTTTAAATTTTCTTATTTTTGCATTAGTTACTTCATTTTCACTCTAGTAATTTACTTCATTACATCACATATCCTAATTTCAAACTTTTTATTATTATTATTATTCGCACTTACTTTATTTTCATAAGAAAATCCCAAAATAAGAAAAAGATAGGGTTTACTTGTAAATTCCAAATAGGGATTTCTCATCACCATTTCTCACACTAACACACTTTTTCTACACACACACATATAGTCAAAGTCATTGGCTGGATTTCTGGGTTAAACCCCACCTCGTATTGTCTTTGAACTATGTGGACTTTGATGCCCCCTCGGGCTACGTAGGCATCTTGGGTAAATCCCTAGACTCGAGTCCTTCCACATATACTTTTACTTTGTTCTTATCATATATTCTTAATGGATATATTTTATATGCTTGCTTACTTGTGTCTTGTCTGATATAAACAATCGTTCTTCTATAATGACTTGTGAATCGACAAACACTAACATCATACTTTTAATTACTATTTTCGAAGCACTCCTAAGGATGACCTCTCTCCACCTTTATCTATGATATGATCAGAGCGATTCAGTCCGCCATTTACATTATGCACATAAGTACACATATCATGGAGTTCAACAGGAGAACATTAACGCATGCCCATAAGTGACCGAAAGGGCGGGATGAGTGTCTATCACCTTACCATCCCGTAACTTAGTCCCCGGACCCTTAAACTACTTGGTTTTGCAAGCATCAGTATTGTCCTTGATGCCATTCTCTCGAGGCAAAAATAATTCTTTTGTCTATTCTGTGTAAAATAGGTTGTCTATTCTATCTCTACATATCACCCCACATCAACGACAGTCGAGCACCCAGAGAAAGGATACAATCCCGTGCGCACGCCAGAATAAGGGAAGGAAATGAGGGATTCACCTCGGGAGATAACCCCCCGGACCTCGAAAAACCTTTGGGATGGCCACAGTGGCGACTCTAGTGGGGATTGTTTTGAGAGTACTAGACTTTATTTTTGCATGGGCATTATTCTTTTCTTCATGTGTGCATATGCACACACCTGTATGTCCCCTTTTCTCCTCTATTTACTTTTTGTATATCTCTATCATGTATATATCAATTTTCACTCACTTATACACTTCACACACTTTCATATACTCTCCATGTACACTTCACACACTTGAACTTAGCTTAACTTTACACTCACATGCTTCACACACCACTTAGAATATCCATGTGTAGGCTTCACTAGCACACAACCACACTTCCTACACTTGTATATATTCTCACTTACACATATCACACATCACTTATAATTGATCCATTTATAGGCTCACTACCACACATACTTACTTGTATATATTCTCATGTCACCTACTCACTCATATGTGTCCATGTGTATTATAGTCTCCATGGTAGATTTACTTTTCGCAATACTTGCTGAGAGTACACAATTATCTAATGGCAATAACTTATTAAATTCAGATGACAATCCACACCCAATTTTAATCCTTTAGCCCTAGAACATGCAACTATTTGATTCAAAACGTAAAACAAAAAAGTACGCAATCAAAACAGAATTTCAGGAAAATCCCCTTAGGGAAAAATCTTTTATTCACTTTATAAAATTTACGAATTGCAACTTACAAATTCTATAAAGGAATATACTATGATCCTCTCACGAATCACAAGATCGCAGCCTTCCTTTAGCAATTATCCTCGCAAGAATAATAAGAACCACAATCCTCCGTCTTCTAGAGTGATCCCCTCGGGTTTCACAAGTCAGCCATGAAGATGCCTTCTTCAGAAAGTTTGTGTATTCAAGGAAACAAACTATAGGGTTTGAACTTAATTCAATCAAATATATTCTGGGAACGTGATTTGTGAATCAAAAAGGTTTTCAAAAATCAAAAGGTTGAAAACTTTTGCTAAAGATATGCGAAAATAGTTTTGGCTAAAGTCTTAATGAAAATAAACACGAAACGAGTATTTATAAGGCGAACTCAAATTCGAGTCCGCGGTTTCGTTTGAATGACTTTTGAATCTCATTTGAACGAGAATAGCAGGCTCGTTCTAACGAGAATAGGTCCCATTCAAACGATCAAGCAATATGCCCTCGTTCTATGTTCGATCGAAGTAAACTTCAAACGAGACTTCGAACGAAACTAGGATCTCTTGAGAACGATTTCCATTTCATCTGAACGAGATACGCTCATTTTGAAAAATTTTAAATAAATAAAAAGGCCTCAATTTTTAAATAAAAAAAATCTTGTTTCCAGTTTTAATAAAAATTCAGACATCCCAAAATAAATTCAAGGAATAAATTTAAACTTAATATCATTATACCTTCATAGAATGGAGATGCTTGAAAGTTAGGGATGTTGCATCTTTGGATCTTCGTGTCAGCTCGAATCATATGATAGCGAGATATGCCAACAACTATACTTATCCTAAGTTTTGAGCAAATGATAGAAATTATGCTCTTACAAATCTCCTCATTTTTGGCTATTCGGATACAAACATAAAACTAAAATTCAAAATACAAATAAATCCCCTAAGGCAAAATCAATATCCTAATACCCTCCCAAACCCTAAAATGGATAGGTACAAGATAAATATGTCTTCAAAATAAGTCTTCAAATCTTCACTTCTTCTTTGTCTTCTCTTGGGCTGTTTGTCTTCATCAATTGTAATCCAAATACGATCGTCCAAAAGTACCTAAACACATGAACCAAATCAAATACCCCATGATTCATCGAGTTTGACATATCAAATAAAATGCATAAAGATAAAATCTCCCCCATAAATCAAACTCTCTCGTAATTTGTTCTCCCCTTATATTTTGTCCAAAATAAATAAGGAGTAGAAACTAATCATGAAAACAGAGAACATCACCAAGCATAAAAAAATCATCACAACAAGATATGAATGAATAATTATGCAATGATAACCTCAAAAGACACCAAAGACTATTTTTGAATTTTTTAAATTTTGTCATGTAATTGTTTTTTACAAATACAACACATCATGGAGAAACACAAAAATAACTTAATCATGGAAACAAAATGTAGGGGTGTGAACACATTCTATAGGTTAATCAACGTAGACAAACATAACATATGTGCAAGAAAGAATGAGACATTACTAATGCAAGATATCAAAGTCTACTGATTAGGCATAAATTCTTCACATTTATCCCCTTAATTTCGGTATTTTTATGATCCTATGTATTGTAATTAACTTATATTTGTCTCATATTTATGATACTAACCCTTTTTAGCGAGTATTTCATGAGCGAGGGAACTCAAAATAGTGAAAGAAACCAAGAAATGGGAAGTTAAAGGGCATTTTCATAAATTTTTAGCCTTAGTCCGGAGGTGGGTTCAACTGGAAAGTTAAAGAGCTAGAAGTTACAATAATACTAAAAAAATTGACACCTCAATCCGAGCTACGGTGAAGAAGTTATGCACATTCGAAGATGAGAAGAATTAAAGATGCAAACTAAGGAAGGCAAAAAGTAGGACCGATCCGGTTAGGAAGGGAACCGATCCATCTTTAGTCATGCTTCATAACCGTGACCAATATTAGTCACGCTTAAAAAACATTACAAATTTTCGGAAGCGGGATTTTTATTTTGTCCTTATCTTTTAGCTAAAAGAGTTTTATGTTTTGGAGACTCTTCTAAATGACTTCTAACCTATATATTTAGTCATTAGGGTTCTTTTAATTCAAATTTCATTCACATAAAGGCTCCTAATCAAAGAGAAACATCTAGGAGAACAATTTACAAGTTTTGCACCTTTAATTCAAGAGCTTTTCGAGTTTTTCTTCAAGCTTTGATTTCTTCTTGCATGTTTATGTTCTTCAATCTTGGTAACCTTAAATTCTAGCACTGTTATCATTGTTTAATTATTTTTACGTGCTTGTTAATGTATTCTTGCATAGTTAATACCACCATGTTAGCTAGTTCAGTGGGTTAGGATCATATTTCTGCCATAAATGGATTTTGAGCTTTGAAACTTAGGTTTTGGGTAGAAATACAATTAATTGAAACCTCGGGTATTAAAGTTGTAATATTATGTGTTTAACTTTGTTTGTCATGCAACGTTAGTGTTTATAGTAATATTCTGAAATTAATCCACTTGTAGCCATATTCGAGAGAAACTTTAATACTTAATTGTTGAATTAAATTTCTTCATGTTTGATGTTTATAATCAATTTAATATGCTCGGTTAATTGTTTTCGAACCAAAATACTTTATACGCATTGTTTAGCTATGGAAGGGATGTGAGCCTAATCCCTTTTTCTTATTCCTTTCTTAAGTTTTAATTAGTTTTAGGTAACTTCTTTATTTTACCCTTTTTTCCTTTCTCACCACATCATCATCTTTTTCACTTTTATTTTAGAAATAATAAATCAATTAAAATCTATCAAACATTCCCTGTGGATTCGATACCCAGAGTAGCCACTATACTCCATAACAGTGTAGTGAAAGTTAAGTTTTTTTTAATTACGGTCAGAAGCCGATAACAACGATTAGCGTATTACACGGACGCTCGGTTTTTGCCTTGATCAAAATAGCGTCATTGCCAGGGACTGTTTTGTTATAGATTATAATTGATTTATTATTTTGTAAGATATTTTTCTTTTGTATTTTTTTGTTTTAACTTTTTCTGCAGGCTTGCATAATTGAGCACTAAGAAACGTTGAATCCTCAGCCGCACACCTCTTTACATGGATTATCCATTTACAAACTATTCGGTAATCATGTATTTTTATTGTGAATTCGGTAATTATAATAGTTCATATGGGAATAGTTCTCAAACTTTTTATTTTCAAGAATCCACGCTTCGACCCATTACCATGGGTGAGGGCCTTCTAATTCTTGAGTATAAAAGGCTTGAAAACAAATATCGGGAAAAAAAATTATTTTTGGGAGAAAGAGTTGGATGCATTATTCAAATCCAATGACGACTTTTCTTTCGATATTTTTGAAACTAAAGAACGTGTTTAACCAAATGAGGAATGTGAGGTTCTAAAGCCAAAGAATACTACTTTGGAAGAAATCATGCCTTTTCTAATCAAAAGATTACTCAAATTTCTTTCCATCCAAAGCGTGATGAATATCGATATTGGTCTTGTTAAGGAAATTGTCGCACTTTGTAATGAGATGCGTTCTTATTTGGAAAACAAAGAGGAGGTCGAGACTTGCGTTTCACCTAATTTTTTTTTGGAAGAACATCTCATTGAAAGTGAGTCTTTATCCCTTGAAATTCAATCTCCAAGTTATTATGAATCACTCAAGACTAAATTTATTTCATCTCCATTTTCATTCTCCTTTATTGAACCATTACAAGTACCGCCAGATTCCTATGAGTTGGTTGAAACTTTTGAAATGCATATACCTTTCACCGACGAGGACTCTTTGTGTGAATTGTTTTCAAAGATGGATTCTTTCTTTTTGTGTGCCTCGCTTCCCATACTACTTAAAAAATCTTTGGGAAGTGATTCTATTTTTCATGGATCCCAATTGTACTTGTCTCCCTAGTATCCAAATCCCCTATCATTCGTTTAAATTTTTTAATTGGCGATGGTTCATTTATTTTGCTTTACCCATGCCTTTCGTTGTTTAAATGGAATTCTTATTTTTTGGGAGGCATACATGAAAATGAGGGTACACCGATTATCCCTCAAAGTCATATAGTATTTTGGGTGGATCCTCAAATTTTTTTACTTTTAGTGTTTAACTTATTAGAAGTTCAAATCGTAGGTTGTACATAATTAGCTTTTGTTGTACATAATTAGCTTATTTCTCTCCTTTTCCTTTTTTTAATTATAGTTTAGAGTAATTAGTTAAAGTTTTTGTTATTCTCGATTCTAACGTGTTTTGTAGATTCGATGGACTCGTACTTATCGGGGATTGCTCCATTTGGGTAATATCTTTCTTTTCCTCTCTTTATGTTGTGTTCTTGATTTGCGTTGAGGACAATGCAACATTTAAGTTAGGGTGCGTGGGTTATTCTACCCATTTAGTGTTTAGTTTCATTGACTTGATCACATGTTCGTTTGAAGTGTGCTTTCTTAGAAAAATTCAAAAAACAATTCCAACAAAAAAAATGATTTTTTTAAAAAAAAAGTCAAAAATATTTTTCTTCAAAATAAATAAATTTTGGAATTTAAATGTTTTGAAAATGTCAAGAAATTTTGTTTGAAGTCTTAAATTGTTAAAATCAAGAGCACTGAGCCGTAATTGACCAAAGATGGAAATTGAGCGAAAATTGACGACTTTACGAATACGTGCAAAGATTAATTAACCCGGTGAGATTTCGAGCCTATCATTTTTTGTGAATAATTAAATCATCCGAGTTAATGGTTAACTCAACGTTCAATCCAGCGTTTAAATAAGTCATTGAAGATCTCAATTCCTTTATTTTGTTCGGTTATGAGAAATGTGTGAGATGTTGTCTTGAAAAACGCGCTAAAATATCTCTAAACTAAATATATTATCGAGATGCATATAATAAATTAATGAGCAATTCGGATAAATAAAGTGAGGCCATCATTTGTGTACCCAAAAATATTAGCCATAAAAAGTTGTGAAAAATTATCCTTTTCCTAGCCCAATTGAGCTTAATAAAATGTTTCCTTTTCGTTTGATAACCTGAAAAATCTAATTGGTCCAAAATTGTGAAAATTGAAAGATTCATAAAATAAAGTGCAAATGGTGCAATAAAAAGGGGCAAGAAAAATAAAAAGAAAAAGCTCAATAAAAATAGCAAGAAAAGAAAATTGTGAAAAAATAAAAAGAAAAAAGAAAGTGAGCAAAGGCCCGAAAAAGAACTAACGGACAACGTAAAGAGCATTTTCCAATTTCGAATTTCCAAACCATTCTCCTTTTACCCAATACACCTAAAACCCGAAAAAGTCCTAATCGAGTCCGAATAACGAAATTAATTACCGCATGGAGAGACTAAAATACAAAAAGGTAAGATGAGAGTTTGATTGTTGTGAATAAGATATTATGTTTCACTTTTTCCAATAACTGTATTCCGATTAAGAGATCTTTTGACAATAAAAATCACGTCTTTCAAATTTGTGTGCGTGAACTTGTGTTCATCACATTTACTCTTATAAATCACGTAAATGGAGAGAAAATAGCCACATTCCGAGTGATTTGTTTGTGAGAGCATTCGTGAGCTAGCATTTGAATCAAAACAAATGCTAGCATTTTAATCAAAACAAATTTTTAGAAAGTCACGTAATGATCAATCGGTGAAAATTAACAGTTAAATTTTTGGCTTCACACACACATATTACAAATTAAGACTCTTGAATATGAATTTACGGTGATTATTTTTGCAGAGCTTAAATTGTACAATTTTTTAATATTTTTTTTCTCTTGAGTCATGTAAAAAATGAATTTTTATGGTATATCCACTACCCGCGAAAAAGGTATTCTATCCTAATAAAGTTTTTGAAGGGTCCTTAACTCATACTGTTATGCTTTTAGATTGGTCGGGACATGCAAAGTTCTAAGTTAGGGGGATTTGATTAGGCATAAATTCTTGACATTTATCCCCTTAATTTTGGTATTTTTATGATCCCATGTGTTGTAATTAACTTAGATTTGTCTCATATTTATGAGCCCTTTTTAGCGAGTATTTCATGTTCTTTGTATCTCTTATGTGTTTTACAAGTATTTCATGCAAGATAGTGCGAAAGAGAACTCAAAATAGTGGATGAACCCAAGCAACGGGAAGTTAAAAGGCATTTGTGTAATGTTGCGGCCTTAGTCCGGAGGTAGGGACAACTGGAAAGTTAAAGAGCTTGAAGTTACAAGAATACTAAAAAAATGGCACCTCAATTTGAGCTATGTTTAAGAGTGAATTTAGTTTAATTCTGCATACATAGTTTAATTACTAGTCCAATTAATTTGCACTTAGTTTATATATAAACTCAAAATTCATCACCTTTTCCTTTCTTTTTTCTGAGTCATTCTAGGGTTAAGCGTCTTTCCTTTTTGTCATCACGATTCTTCGTCCTATTCCCTGAGGATTCGACCCCATCTTATCGGGTTCATTACTCACGCGACCGGTTTGCACTTGAACTGTAATTAGAACACACTAGAGACACATTTTGAGTGGCGTCAAGTTTTTGGCGCCGTTGTCGGGTACTAGGTAGACTTTTAGGTTAGGTTGAGTTAATCTAAAATTTGACTCCAATTCTTAAAAAGGCAAAAAAAAATTGTAAAATCCAAAACATTAAAAAAAATCAGAAAAAAATAGAGAATCTCTCAAAAGCCTTTAATGAAAAATCTTCAAGAAACTCCACATTCTACTCCTACCTAAATTCACGAAAATGCTCTAGGAGAGTACAATCCCAATATCCTACACACTACAAACGCTCCTCGATTATGGGTTTCACCTCCTACACCACCTAAGTATATCACAAATCACACTCTGAGCGTGTCGAGTGAGCAATTCGAATCAATTGGAGAGAGAGCCGTGTCGGATAACGCTAGTTTTGGTACGGGTGAGGGTGTAGTGCCTTATCGTTCCATGAAAGAACTCCTATATTCCGAGCGAACTGTCACTCCGAGATGCATTTTACTTTCGTATAATATGGGACAATTTCATTTTTGTAATGGGATGATCCAAATTCTTCCCATTTTTCACGGTATGGATTCAAAAAATCCTTACCTCCACATTCGTGAGTTCGAAGAGGCATGCCATACATTTACCGATCAAGATTGCAGACAAGATGTCATTTGCCTCAAAGTTTTTCCATTATCCTTGAAGGATAAAGCAAAGACATGGCTATGGTCTTTATCACCGAACTCAATTGGATCATGGCGGGAAATGCGATCCAAATTTCTCTTATAGTTCTTTACCCAACATCAAATAAATTCCATCCAAGCTCAAATTCAAACATTTCGATTATAAGAAAATGAGAAATTCGATCGATGTTACGAACGTTTTAACAAGCTAGTTAGTACATGCCCTCATCATGGTTTTGAGAAGTATCGTCTTATATCTTTCTTTCTCCAAGAGCTAAGCATATCTTCTAAACAACTCGTTAAGACAATGTGCGAGAGACCATTTTGGGAATTAGATGAACATGGTGCAGATGCCCACCTTAAGTTTTTCGCCGAGACTACTCAAGCGTGGGACACATGCAATCCCAATGCCCAAAACTGGGTTTGACAAACGTCCACATATCCTTCTGCATCCAGAATCTATCATTTGGACAAGAAATCCAAGTGGAACTATAAATTCAACCAACTTTCTAAACAAATGGCAAACGTTATCGAATTATGGGAAAGAGAAACTCCCGGATTGGATCAAGCAAGTAGACAAAAGGTGTGGGCTATTTGTGAGGCGGGCCATTCAAAAGATGAATGCCCAATGATACCCGCCTATAAAAGGTCATGCTACCAAAGCAAGTGGAAGAAGTCGAGGAATTTAAGGGTAATTTCAATGCCCCGCAAGAGAATTCTTATAACCCTTCGTGGAAGAACCATACGGGTTTTAGCTACGGGCAACAATATGTTGTGTTGAATCCTAATTCACACGTATCCCCACCTCTACCTCCATATTTTCAACTAGAACCACCTACCGCACCGTATATCACCCCACCGCAGAGAAATTTCAAGGATGCCGTGAACCAATTTATTCAATCTCAAATGGAAATCAGTGCTCAAAATACCCGCATGTTCGCCAAAATAAATGCGAACATTTTGAGATTGCAATGTTCTTTAAGTATCCAAGAAAATGGTAAGTTTTCGGCTCAAGGCCGAAGACCTCCCAAGGTCAAAATAATGTTATCCCTACTTCCAACGCTAATCAAGAGAAATATAGCGCGATAACCACTCTATGCAGTGGAAGAGTTGTTGACTTATCACCTCCTCCACACGACGAGCAAAATGATAAGGGGATTTTGCCCGGTACGAAAGAGGCCTAAGATGCCTCCTTAAGAAAGAATGGTAAGAGCGATACAATTAATTTCGAGTTAGTAGTAAAACCACCCATGGCTACGTCATTCCCTCAACAGTTAGCTCCTCACTCAAAAGCAGACTCTCGAGACGATGTGTTAGATGTATTTAAGCACGTAATGCTTAATTTGCCTTTTCTTGATGCCATAAAGAAAATTTCCACCTATGCTAAAGTCCTTAAGGACTTATTGACTGTGAAAAGAAGGATAAAGGTAAAGAAAAATACATTCCTAGGACAAAACATCAGCTCAATACTGTCAAGTGACCTTCCAACAAAATTCAAAGATCCGGGTGCACCCATCATTTCGTGCATCATGGGGAATAATCGAATCGAGAGAGTGCTAATAGATTTAGGGGAGAGTGTTAACATTCTACCATATTCCATCTATAAGAAATTAGGTTTGGGGAAACTTAAGCCCATAAATATGACTCTCTAACTCGCAGATCTTTCCGTGAAGATACTTTGAGGAGTCGTTGAGAACGTGATTGTCCAAGTTGACACCTTCTACTTCCCGATAGATTTTGTCATTTGATATGAGCAACCCTCCATTGTACCAAGCAATCATGTTCCCATCATTCTCGATCGCCCATTCTTAGCTATGGCTAACGTAATAATTAACACTCAAAATTGGCGAATGCAACTCACATTTGAGAACATGACCTTTGAAAAAAATATATTCAACATCATCAAACCTGAGGGTGATGAAATCGAATCGTGAGAGATGGATCTTATGGAAGATACTGTACACGAGCATGATAGGAATCACATAAGAGATCTGTTAGGGGTAGGTCGTGTTAAAGCAAGTGAGAGCGATAATTCGGATGTTGAGCTAGAGGCCGAGAACGAGGAGTGTTAAGTGACTAATGTGGAGAATGGAAAAGATCTCGTAGTTGAGTGTGAGAGAGAGGATGTGGAAAGTAAGAAAGAGAGGAAGGTAGGAGATATAACCTTAGGAGATTATGAAAAATAATTCAGGCCAGTGGATGGGAGCCTTCCTGCCAAAGTCCAATTACTATTAGACTCGTATAGTCATGTCAATGAGAGCAAAGGGAAAACTAGGATAGATGAGGTCCTTCTTTGTGACCATCCACCCATGCCACTTTAGGCCTCGGATGCGATCGAGGAAGGGACTAGAATCTCATCCAATTTAGAGCTCGACCCATGTATTCCCGGAGTTAAGAGAGATGGTGGGTTAATATGTCCCTCTAACTTCGATCAAGATGTTCTCTCCAAGCCAGGACAATTAAGTTGCAATTCGATTGGTCACCATGAAGATCCCATTCATGACAGATATCACGAACCTCAAGGTGACTCCCTTATTTATGGTACGGGTCCCAATTTGTTTCGATTATTGGTTTAAGATACTAGGACGGGTGAGATGAGGAGAGCATCAGACCCCGTACAGGGGCTCAGATGGGTTTTTAGTAGAGAGAGAGGTCGTCGCACTCCCCGACACATATGAGGTGATTTTTGTTGTATTTTTGAGTCATGTGTTAGAGTTACATAGTGTCTTATTGCATTTTAATAGTTTTCGTTTTATTTTCGCACTTATTCCTTTTCTTCTTTTGATTTTAGTCCTTTTGATTGAGGGCAATGCAAAAGTCTAAGTTAGGGGGTGACAAGTGCATCTTCTAAAAACTTCACAAATTTTTAAAATGCCACAAACAAAAAAAATAGAAAACTTCAAAAAAATTTAAAAAAAAAAGGAAAAAGCCAAAAGTATTTGTCTTCAAAATAAATAAAAATTAGAATTTGAAATATTCAAAAATATTACTAAAATTTTGCTTAAAGTCTCAAATTGTAAAAAAAATTCAAATGCACTAGGCCTAAATTGACCAAAGATTGATATTGAGCGAAAATTGACGACTTTACGAATAAGTGTGGAGATTAATTAACCCAGTGAGATTTCGAGGCTATCATTTTTGTGAGTAATTAACTCAATCCGAGTTAATGGTTAACTCAAAGTTCACTTCAACGTTTTAATAAGTCGTTGAGGATACCTATTCCTTTGTTTTGATTGGTTAAGAGAAATGTGTCAGATGTTGTCTTGAACATGCGCTAAAATATCTCTAAACTAAACTAATCTCGAGATGCATATGGTAAAATAATTAGTAATTCGGACAATGAAGTTAGGCCATCATTTTTTTACCGAAAAATTATCACCAAAAAAAGTTGTGAAAAATTATCCATTTGTAACCCAATTTTATCCTAATAAAAAATTTCCCTCCAAATAAACCAATTGGCCCGAAATTGTGAAAATTGAAAAATTCATAACATACTTCCGAAAAGGGCATTAAAAGGGGCAAGAAAAAAAAATTCTCAACAAAATCGCAAGAAAAAAAATGTGAAAAATAAAGAAAATAAAAAAAGAAAGAAAAATGGGCAAAAGCCCGAAAAAGCACTAAAGGGCATCATAAGAACATTTTTCAATTCCGAGTTTCCCAACCATTCCGAATTTTACCCAATACACCTTAAAACCCGAGAAAGTCCTAACATAGTCCAACTAATGAAATTAATTATCGCATGGAGAGCTAAGACACGAAAAGATAGTAAGAGATATTAATTGGTGTGAATAAGATATGATGTTTGCCATTTTTCAATGACCGTATTCCGATGATGAGATCTTTTCACCATAAAAATTTTGTCTTTCAAATTTGTGGGCGTGAATTTGTGTTCCATTATATTTACTCTTATATATTACGCATACCTAGAGAAAATAGCCACATTACGAGTGATTCGCTTGTGAGAGCATTCGTGACTATTTGAATCAAAATGAATTTTTGGAAAGTAACGTAATGATCAATCGGTGAAAATTAGTGATTAAAATTTGGCTTCGCACACACACACACACACAACAAATTGAAACTATGGAATCTGAATTTTTGCGGTGATCATTTTTGTGGGGCTTGAATTGTACAATTTTTAGGTATTTTGATTTTTCTTTGAGTCGAAAATGAATTTTGTGGGTATATTCACTGCAAACCTTCGCGAGACACCAATCGTCCTACTAGGGTAACCTAGGTGTTTAACGTCTTATTGCATATGCTAAATGTAATATCTTTCACACAAAAGAGGTATTCTATCCCAATGACACATTTGTTAAGTGTTGGACCTTGCTTTGCTTCTTTTACATTGCTCGGGATGATCAAAGTTCTAAGTTAGGTGGTTCGATTAGACATAAATTCTTCGTATTTTCCCCCTTAATTTAGAGGCTTTTTTCATATTATGGGGTGTAAATCGAGTTGATTTATCTCATATCATTGCTACTGACCTTGTCCATATAGTTCATCGAGTTTCGTGTATTTCTCATACATTTTGCAGGTATTTTACACAATTGAAGAAAAGAAAAAACTCAAAATCAAGAAAGATACAAGTCAAGGAAATTTAAGGAAAAAATAGTAACTTTACACCAAGAATTCGGATATGGAAACTAAGGAAAGTTGAAAACATCGAGTCCACAAGCACGTAGAAAGAAACGGCATCCAAATCCGAGTCCCGAGTGAATAGTTATGGATCTTTGAAGTTGAGAAGAAATGTAGGAAAAAAAGGAAGAAAAATCTAAAGTCAACAAACCGAACCGATAGAGTCTCTACTAGACCGGTTCCCAACACTGGATTGAACAAACCGAACTAATGGAAAAGCATTCGGACCAGTCCTCTAAACTAGCAAACACTGAACCGATTCACCCATTAAAGAAGCCAACACCAGACCAGTTCGGATGGACGAGATTTTAATTTTTCTTTTCTCTTAAATAGAGTCCTGCATGGTGAAAAAACTTCAAATAACGTGATGTATTTATTTTTTTGTCATACCAAGCATTAGAAGGTTTCTTTTTACTTAGTTTTGAAAGGTTTTTAAAGCCAAGAACTTTAGGATTCATCTTGTTGAACATTTTGTTCATCTTTTTGGATTAATTCAAGGTTCTTCCTCATTCCAAGTAATATTTTCTTCGTTGCTTTCAATTGTTTTCATATTTTCAGTTGGTGATTCATTATTTCTTAGTTAAAATTCTTCTTTGCATGTTTCATTACACTTTTCACATAATTATGATTTTCATTGCATGCAACTTTAAGATTTGTGTTATTTCTCACGTAATTATGTCCGACTAGATTTCTAAGGGTTGGAATGAATGAACCCAACCCAATGTGGTTTGCATGGATATAAAAGTAATTACCTGAATTAAATAAATAATTTAATTTTGTTGATTAGTTGTTCCAACCATCGTAGGACTTTTAACCTCGTTTGCCCTAGGTAACCGAGGTGTTTAAGAGTGCGATGCGCGTGTCAGCTATTCCGTCACCGTTCTATTTCTATTCTTGATTATGTATGATGCAGGCTTGTACCCTTATATATGTAATGCTTGAAATTAATAAAGTCTGTGGTTTAATTAATTATCTAATTCACAACTAATTTTATATCTAGTAAGCATACTGGGGTTTGGGGGATTGTAGTCTAACCAAATTTTCTCATTCATATTCATTAATTCATAGTTAGTTTACTTCTGCATATGTAGTTTAATTACTAGTCTAAATAATTTGCATTTGGTTCGAAGATAAACTCAAAACTCATCTCCTTTTCCTTTATTTTTCTGAGTCATTCTAGGGTTAAGCGTCTTTCCATTCGTTGTTACGATTCTTCGTCGAATTCCTTGAGGATTCAACCCCGTCTTATCAGGTTTATTACTTACACGATCGGTTTTCACTTGAATCGTAACTAGAATGCTCTAAAGACACATTTTGAGTCGCATCATCTACCTTAGGTGTAAGAATGGTGAACTCAAGTGAAATAGACTTAACTATGTAATGCTTTATGAGATTTTTTTAGGACTTGAAAACCCATTGATCTTCAACTTAACTCCCTCAAAACTCACACATTTAATATTTTCTCTCAAATCTTTATTAAGAAATCAATGCTTATATCTAGCGAAGCATCAATGTTCTTTGAAATTGGCATGACACTTTCTTTTTGTTTTTTGTGCCTTTAATACTTTAGGCTCTTTTCTTTTTATAAATGGTGGCTATTATGCAAAGTCAACTGTCTTTCGCTGCTCGATTCCATTGCTTAAAATATATCAAATTTACCGTATGGATGATTTTTTTTTTCAATTCGGACAATGGTTCTTACACGCACTACTTTTATTATCTCGTTTTTCACATTTGGTTCATTTTAAACGCATGATTAAGATGGAAACACTTCAATCGACACGTGAAATGTAAGTAAAATACTCAAATAAGTCTATGCTCATGCGGATTAAAGATGACAAGGAGTCAAACATGTAGTAAGTAGCCACCATATCACATCTTAGTGACTTCACACATTATAAAGCACAAAAATGAAATGTTGTCACGTCTCAAAACACTACAAAATAGGCACGTGAATATGGAATTAATGGGTGACTTGGACATCTTTAATGTTCATCCACATATGGTGCAAAAAAAATACAAAACTCTTTTCAAATTTTTCAAAAAAAATTTTATAAAAAATATTTTTTTTGGATTTTTCACTTTTCCTTAAAAAGGAATCGAAAATCTTTTTGTATTTTTTCAAAATTTTTAAGAAAAATAAAACTCTTTTTGGATTTTTGGAAAATGTATCAAAATTAAAAATTATAAGTGCAATGAAAGTACACACTCGCAATAGGCATGTAAAATCTGAAGATGAAAAGCATCATATTCTGGCAAACAAGTCTCAACCTCAATCATTAGCCCGATGGAGCTCTCCAAAGGGGACAACATCATATAAAAACATCCATGAAATCTTGTGAAGTCTTGACTAAATGCTCTACTTGCTCTTGAAAACTCTCAGAATCTCTCATGTGATGTGGGAGCATGGGGAGTAACATGTGTAGGAGTGCGTGCAATAGCATATCGTGGAAGATACCTATGTGACGCTCTACCCAACTTAAAATAAAATTATTTAAGGTGACCTATTTTCTTGCAATGGGAACGAACATAAATGGGCTTGGGTACACCTCCGTCAAAACGTCTAGGTCGACCTCTCTTACATGGAATCAGACTCCTAGGTAGGTTTGGTTGAGGGCCATATAAATCTAACACAAACTCGAGAACTGACTCGGGTGCTACATGGGAAATGGATGCACCGTCATAACATATTCCTATCCTCTCAACATTACCCAAGGTGAGGCCTAGGAGAATCTTTCCAACCTTCTTAGATGTGTCCTCTAAAGTAACCTTGACCTCCTGGGCACATTCGAGATCTCTCTCAAGTTAGGATACACGGGATTCAAGTTTATCACGAGTCTCTAATGAAGATTGAAGATCTCCTATAAGACTAGCCACAGTGTTGGTCAAGTCACTCTTTTATCGGCCTAAGACGATCAAATGTTCACTCAAAGATATCTTCACCTTCTCGGGTTGCCGAATCCTCGCAAACCCTCGAAACATTCACCTCTCTCACCAAATCTAACACCCTAAGAGATAAATCTTCCCTAAGAGATAAATCTTTGTTCAATATTTTGTTTTTCAACATCTCGATGTACAAATCTCTAAAATCGTTTTAAAGATACCCTTCTTCCTTAATTGCAATCTTATCCTCACTCTCACTCGAATGACTTAAAACATCATCGAGGATCTCATGTTTATATGTGTCCTCATCGTCTTGGAACAAAACAGAAGTACTCGCGTGACTGCCATGAATGCGATGCACGGTTCATATGGTGATTCTCCCCCTAGATCAACCGACTGGATGTCACTATCGCTAAGAGTGTCTTTATTTGTAATCTCCTTACCCTTTCTCTTTCGGATAGTGGGACACTCATATGACTTGTGCCCTTTACCTTCGCACTCAAAACACCTTATCTCTACCTCTTTCTCTCCGATATCCTTAACCTAATCTTTATTTTTATTTTTCTCAAAAAAAAAATTATTGGAAGAATTTCTTTTTGGAAACAAGGACAAGTCATCAAAATTAGTCATTAACATCAAAATTACCCTCAAATTCAGACTCACAAACTATGTCCCTTTCTTCTTAGCTTGAGTATTTAAAGCTACCCCTATATCCTTAGGTTTAATGGTTTTAGGGAACATATCTATCTCGTAACACTACACCAAAAATAGGAAACTGGCACGGTTTAAAACAGTGCCAGACGCAATCTGGCACGGTTCAAAACCGTGCCAGAATCAAGCGTGCCAGATTTTCTGGCGCGGTTTAAAACCGTGTCAGATTTTCCAAACTGGCACGCTTTTGGCACACTTTTAAACTGTGCCAGTTTTTTTATCTGGCACGCTTTTGGCATGCTTTTAAACCGTGCTAGATGTTAAATCTGGCACGCTTTTGGCACGATTATAAAGCGTGCCAGCTTTTTTTATAAGCATTCTCATTTTATAAATTGGCACGGTTTAAAACCGCGCCAGATTTTTCAATTAATAAAAAAAATAATAATAGGAAACAAATCTGGAAAATCTGCAAATTCCAAATCTGATAGGATAAATATTTATTATTTGTAAAAAAAAATCAAGAAAAATCATAAATTATGAATATTGCATGTTATTGATAAACAAATGTGCATACAAACTTCAAAAAATTACAAGAGCTAATAGTTCCCAGATCAAAAAAAATTGGGCAGAGTTTCCTCTTT
Source organism: Sambucus nigra (assembly GCA_949130495.1). Classification (NCBI taxonomy): domain Eukaryota; kingdom Viridiplantae; phylum Streptophyta; class Magnoliopsida; order Dipsacales; family Adoxaceae; genus Sambucus; species Sambucus nigra. Next base: position 170,794,913 of record OX422214.1, on the reverse strand, counting down.
TTTTTTAGCATTCCAAAACCTGCTAACATAAAATCTGCCCATATAAAGCCCTCACGGCCATAAAAGTCGACAATAAAACTACTATAGCCAGTACGACCATAACACAAAAAATAAAACTACTAAAGCCTGCTCGGCCATAACACAAAAAATAAAATCCTAAATATTAACGACACTAAATGAATAATCCCCTTGTTGTAAAGCATTGACTTCTTCGTGCGTTCCAAGTGGATAAAAGCTAGCGATCAAATGTCATCCTACAAAAAAAATAAGACACAAAAAAGATACGATATTAGTAACCAAGTCATTTTTAAAAAAATCGTATCCAAGCAGAAAAATTGCATATACGAGTCACAATTATTATTATATTCTCAACAGCCTTTTTAAGGGTTGATTTGAGTTTTCACCCTTTAACGACTTGTTTTTAAGTTTTAAGTGTTGATTTTTGCAAATTATCGTCATATTTTAAAACGGGGAGACCCGAGACTACGCGATCAGTTCCTACAAGTTACATTGGTCCCGTGCGAGGTGTTCGTGCCACCTACGGGATCGTTTGGGGGATGGTTTGGGTTTTCACACTCTAACGGCTTGTTTTTAAGTCCAAGTGTGATTTTTGCAAATTATCGTCATATTCTCAAATGGGGAGACCCGAGACTACGCGGTCAGTTCCTACAAGTTACATTGGTCCCGTGCGAGGTGTTTGTGCCCCCTACGGGGTCGTTTGTGGGATGGTTTGGATTTTCACCCTCTAACGACTTGTTTTTAAGTTTAAGTGTTGATTTTTATTCTCAAACCGGCAGACCCGGGACTACGCGGTCAGTTCTTATAAGTTACATTGGTCCCGTGCGAGGTGTTCGTGCCTCTTACGAATCCGTTTGGGGGCTGGTTTAGGTTTTCACCCTTTATCGTCCTGTTTTTAAGTTTAGTCTAAGTGTGACTTTTGCAAATTATCATCATATTCTCAAATCGGGAGACCCGAGACTATGCGGTCAGTTCCTACAAGTTACATTGGTCCCGTACGAGGTGTTTGTGCCTCCTACGGGGTCGTTTGGGGGTTGGTTTGGGTTATCACACTCTAACGGCTTGTTTTTAAGTCCAAGTGTGATTTTTGCAAATTATCATCATATTCTCAAATGGGGAGACCCGGGACTACGCAGTTAGTTTCTACATGTTACATTGGTCCCGTGCGAGGTGTTTCTGCCTCCTACGGGGTCGTTTGTGGGCTGGTTTGGATTTTCACCCTCTAATGGCTTATTTTTAAGTTTAAGTGTTGATTTTTATTCTCAAATCGGCACACCCGGGACTACGCGGTCAGTTCTTACAAGTTACATTGGTCCCGTGCGAGGTGTTCGTGCCTCTTACGAGCCCGTTTGGGGGCTGGTTTAGGTTTTTACCCTTTATCGGCCTGTTTTTAAGTTTAGTCTAAGTGTGATTTTTGCAAATTATCGTCATATTCACAAACCGGGAAACTCGAGACTATGCGGTCAGTTCCCACAAGTTACATTGGTCCCGTGCGAGGTGTTCGTGCCTCCTACGGGGTCGTTTGGGGGTTGGTTTGGGTTTTCACCCTCTAACGGCTTGTTTTTAAGTCTAAGTGTGATTTTTGTAAATTATCATCATATTCTCAAACCGGGAGACCCGGGACTACGCGGTCAATTCCTACAAGTTACATTGGTCCCGTGCGAGGTGTTCGTGCCTCCTACGGGGTCGTTTGGGGGCTGGTTTGGATTTTCACCCTCTAACGGCTTGTTTTTAAGTTTAAGTTTTGATTTTTATTCTCAAACCGAGAGACCCAGGACTACGCGATCAGTTCCTACAAGTTACATTGGTCCCCTGCGAGGTGTTCATTCCTCTTACGAGTCCATTTGGGGGCTGGTTTAGGTTTTCACCCTTTAACGGCCTTTTTTTAAGTTTAAGTGTTAATTTTTTTAAATTATCATCATATTCTCAAATAGGGAGACCCGGGACTACGCGGTTAGTTCGTACAAGTTACATTGGTCCCGTGCGAGGTGTTCGTGCCTCTTACGGGTCCATTTGGGGGCTAGTTTAGATTTTCACCCTTTAACGACCTGTTTTTAAGTCTAAGTATTATTTTTGCAAATTATCATCATATTCTCAAACCGAGAGAACCGCGACTACGCGGTCAGTTCGTACAAGTTACATTGGTCCCGTGCGAGGTGTTCGTGCCTCCTACGGGTCCATTTGGGGGCTGATTTATGTTTTCACCCTTTAACGGCTTATTTTTAAGTCTAAGTGTTGATTTTTGTAAATTATCGTCGTATTCTCAAAACGGGAGACCCGGGACTACGCGGTCAGTTCCTACAAGTTACATTGGTCCCGTGCAAGGTGTTCGTGCCTCCTACAGGAGCGTTTGGTGGCTGGTTTAGGTTTTCACCCTTTAACGACCTGTTGTTAAGTGTTGATTTTTGTAAATTATCGTCATATTCTCAAACGGGGGGACCCGGGACTACGCGGTTAGTTCGTACAAGTTACATTGGTCCCGTGCGAGGTGTTCGTGCCTCTTACGAGTCCGTTTGGGGGCTGGTTTAGGTTTTCACCCTTTAACGGCTTGTTTTTAAGTCTAAGTGTTATTTTGCCAATTATCTTTTTATTCTCAAACCGGGAGAACCGCGACTATGCGATCAATTCCTACAAGTTACATTGGTCCCGTGCGAGGTGTTTGTGCCTCTTACGGGCCGTTTGGGGGATTGTTTAGGTTTTCACCCTTTAACGGCCTGTTCTTAAGTCTAAGTGTTTATTTTTGCAAATTATCATCGTATCCGCAAACGGGGAGACTCGGGACTACGCGATCAGTTCGTACAAATTACATTGGTCCCGTGCGAGGTGTTCGTTCCTCTTACTGGGTTTGGCGAATGGTTTGGGTTTCACCCTTTAACAGCCTATTTTTAAGTCTAAGTGTTATTTTTGCAAATTATCGTCATATTCTTAAACCGGGAGAACCGCGACTACGCGGTCAGTTCGTACATGTGACATTGGTCCCGTGCGAGGTGTTTGTGCCTCTTACGAGGCCGTTTGGGGGCTAGTTTGGGTTTTCACCCTTCAACGACTTGTTTTTAACTCTACGTGTTAATTTTTGCAAATTATCGTCATATTCTCAAACCAAGAGAACCGCGACTACGCGGTCAATTCCTACAAGTTACATTGGTCCCGTGCGAGGTGTTTGTGCCTCTTACGGGGCCGTTTGGGGGCTGGTTTAGGTTTTCACCCTTTAACGGCCTGTTCTTAAGGCTAAGTGTTTATTTTTGCAAATTATCATCGTATTCTCAAACGGGGAGACTCGGGACTAGGCGGTCAGTTCGTACAAATTACATTGGTCCCGTACGAGGTGTTCGTGCCTCTTACTGGGTCGTTTGGCGAATGGTTTGGGTTTCACCCGTTAACAGCCTATTTTTAAGTCTAAGTGTTATTTTTGAAAATTATCGTCATATTCTCAAACCGAGAGAACCGCGACTACGTGGTCAGTTCGTACAAGTTACATTGGTCCCGTACGAGGTGTTTGTGCCTCTTACGAGGCCGTTTGGTGGCTGGTTTGGGTTTTCACCCTTCAACGGCTTGTTTTTAAGTCTAAGTGTTGATTTTTGCAAATTATCGTCATATTCTCAAACCAATAGTCCCGTGACCACGTGGTCAGTTCCCACGAGTTACATTGATACCGTACAAGGTTTTCGTGCCTCTCACGAGGTTATTTGGGGACTATTTGGGATTTTTGCCCTCTAACGGCATGTTTTTAAGCCCAAATATATAACTTGCGCATACTCGTCATTTTGTAATTTTCTCACTTTTACACCCAATCTAACCTAAAACTTACGTCTATTGAGTAGGAAAATTATTTAGTAATCAACACCAAGACATGAAGCCCTCGCCTTTTCGATGTTCGGTACTCGTAAATCGTAGGAATATAAGTAATTTATGAAGCTTTTGGTCTTTGATTTCCCAGTTAGCCCTCGTGTTCCGGTGTAAATACAAATAATACTCATGTTGAAACCAAGTGACATTTCGAATCTCAATTAATTTATTTTATTGAGAAGAGAAAAAGTAATTACCTTGAGGAGCGAGGTTTTTGAAATTCCAAGAGATAGATATTTGTGTTCAGTAATGTCGAGGGTGCAAAGGAACAAAGCATATGAAACAAAGAAGGTGTAGAGCAAGATTTCAATCTCTTCTTGGCAAAAAAATGAGACTCTACAATGAGTTCCAACCTATAAAACAAATAGAAGACAATAATAATTAATTCTTATAATCTGATACGAAGGCGTACAGTTTAAAGTGATAATGAGATAGTATTTTGTAATTTGAGTAGGAGACGGGATAAGAAAATGTTCTTAGAAATGCAAAAAAGTCCAGATAGAAGAACTCTATGTTCCTGGAAATATAAGACAACTTTAAGGATCGAAAAGAAAAAAAGTGGACAATAAACTATACAAAAAAACATCATAACAGGCAGCCATGAGAAACAGTTCAAAGATTATCACTATTTTTAAGTTGTCTGACAGCAAAAATTTCAAGTAAACTATGCCTTTTTTCTTTCTTGTTTTCTTCTTTCATTTTACTTCAATTACCTTCTACAAGTAGATAACATGCCTAATGAAAAATGATAATAACATTTGGATTGTATATTGCTTACTTATCTTTGATGTCATATGGAGAGGCAAAATTTTCTCATTTTTCAAAAATCCCGTCAACATAAACAACGACATGTCTTTTATTCTCTCTTGGGTTAAGTTCATGTCCCCCTACACCCTTGGCCATAAGTATAACTCCATAACTGACCTAGAAAATCTCAAAGCCTTCAAAATCTCAGGAAAACCTCCCAAAGTCCCTGCTGTCATCACTGTCCAGTGGCTACCCCCTCCTCCTTTCTGGGTAAAACTCTACTCAGATAGCATGGCTCTCAGTTCTCCTGGACCTGCTGCCATTGGAGGTCTATTTAGAGATCATCATGGACATGTTCTTTGTGTCTATTGCAAGAAAATTGACAACCATGTTGCCTTTTATGCTGAAATGGAAGCTGTCATCACTAGCATTGAAATTTCTTGGACTCAGTATAGATTTAAAAATTCCTCCCATTGATTTCTCCCATGTCTCCCATGTCTCACTTTAGCACCTTTTTTGCTAAAGTGATGCTCAAGCATATAATTCAGAGAGTCAACTCTAACTCTCTAGTGATGCTCTACTTTTTGGGCCTTATGAGTTGATCCTTAGGCTAATGATAGGTGGTACATTGTGTACCAAATTGATGCTTAAGTCTTTATATACCTGCTTAAGCCTTTATAAAATGAGTTTAAAATCGATGCTAGTGATCAAATGGTTTGCGCACTTATTACTACATACACAACACACACATGCCATGTATAGAAATCAGGAAATTGAAAGATCAACCTACCATAGGACTACAGGTTCCTCCTCTCTCATTTCTTTGCTTCCAATTTTTAATTTTTTCAGACCTTTGTATTTCGCTAGTAACTCGAGGTAGTGGTATCGGTAGCCATGAAAGACACCGTGAATGATGCAATTTTTACAAGAAATCCCCTAAACTATTTTTACGTCCTCTAAATAATGAAAATAAAAATAAACACTGAACCATGCATTTTGTTGCAAAAACTCACTGTGTGTAAGCTAAAAAGTTCCCACAATGAAGTTTGTGCAACAAGAGGAGGAGTTTCTAGCAAGTTCAATGATACTTTCGAACTTTCTCCTACAATTTTTCTAGCCAAGAAAACAAAAGAAAAAGGACGAAAAGAAATGAAAAACAGTTTGTAACAAATTATCACAGTATCAATTGAACCTGGTAGTACCTTATTTATTTCTGTATGAACATCTATATCTTAATCAAGTTCAGAACTGACATCTCCCGAGGAAGAATCTAGAATGGGTTCTGAATAACTACTGGAATGTTGACATCAATGTCTTTTTAAACTTGTCCAACACTCCCTGGCTGTGAATAGATTTAATTTGTGAATAGACAAGAACTCGAGCCCAATTGTTATGTTAAAATAAAGGATTCGCTCGACATCCAAATAACATATAGAGGCCCAAGCAACATTCCAGCTTAAGACTTCATCACTCAACCCATTATTCATCCCTTGGCGTAAAAGAAATATTCAAAGAAAGAATGAAATATAATTTTTTTGATTCTGATACTTTGCTTCGATATGGGTAAGACGCGCATCTTTCATTTTTCATCTATATGGGTAAGACAAGCGCATCTTTCATTTTGCAAGCGTTTAAACTCTAGGCCATTAAACTATATGTAATAAATTCATACTATCGCTGACTAAAACAAAGTTGAATAGTTTATGACTACTTTGAAAATTAGAAAAAATTTACTGCTATTAAAGGCAGATACATTAACACAACATACTGTGATGGCATATAATGTCTGTGCAAATATAAATGAGGATGAAGCTTTTGTTGGCACAAAAGTTGAAGAAATCCATTTTATGGATGAGATGAACTAAGGACCAAATGAGTAGGGAAATTTAACTTGATATGGAAAATTCAGTAAATTAATTAGCTCTGATTCAAGTTCAATGTCTGATGAAAAGCAGTGTAGTCCTACGAAGAAAAACAAATATCCTTGATTGCATTTAAACCTGAGAGGGACATGGCAAATCCAATTTTGTGGGACAAAGATAAGTTTTTCCCCCTCTTCTTTTTGTCCCTACTATAAGGCCAACGCTTTTTTAAAATATGTGACCATCATTTTTAAACCACGCATTAATGGGAGTTATAACAGGGTGTCCAATTTCTCTGCCAAGCTTCTCATAAATGGGACTGAAGAAGTTATAAAGTTACATAAACAACAGATAATGTATGACCTAGCTACATAAACACCAATTGATGCACATCCTAGGTCTAATTTTAAACGTATAACATGTGCATATCTACTTACCATACGCATTGTGCGCAAACAATTTTCAATAGCTCTCTGTTTCCATGTCCCGTAGCCTAACTGTCCTGCCATTGAAGATGAAAGCAGTAGCTGCATGTCAATAAAAAAAATTGCATTTTTGTATATTAAGTCTATATGGCAAGCTAGATAACATTTTGAGATATCATAGCAAATAATAGAAAAATGTATGTAGGAGGGTAATTAAATGTGCTTAATTTATTGACTAAAGTGTTCGGGTTAGGTTTTACTTAAAGAAATTCAAGTAATAGACTCATACATACATATGGATAATACACTCATTGATTTTGTACAAGATGAAACACCTACCTGCTTACTGTAGAACCGCTTGAATCACATCATACATACATATGCTTCAATCTTCATTTTTAATCTGACCAAAAGGCTAATTCACTTTAAGCTCGGCTAAATTACTAAATCATACTAAAATAGTATAAAACAACCAAGTTATTCGAGTTCGACCCGTATTCAATTGCTTAGAAGCTCGTTAAATTTTGGTTCGTGAGACAAACGAGTCAATCCAAACATATTTATGATCTCGTTATAGTTAGGCTCGGGTTAGCCTACCTCATTTATAATCCTAGTGCAAATTACCAATCTATAATGTACTTTTAACATAATCATATGTGCGAGTAGACAAGTGTGTAACTATTGTTAAAATTTCATATTAGCTAAAAGAAAAGAAAAAAAAAACAACTTACCCATATATGGAGCCCCTGAAATTTATAGAGTCCCATATATAGAGCTCATTGGTTGATATATATTTTTCTTAATTTACATCGAACATCCTAATGAAAAGAAAAGAAAAAAAGCACATGAAATATCTGATGGAATGAGTTCTCGCATTCTTAATATAATCTAACAACTTACCCATATATGTATATGTTTTGGGGGGGTCAATCCCCCAACCCGAATACACCAACATGGTTACCAGATTATATTTATAAGAATTAAATGATTCCAAAGTTCCAATTATGAATCCCGCAAATAGAATACACCAACATGGACTCATAAACAAAGCTAAATTCAGATAAAAGTAATAATGCGATACAAAAGCAAAAAAAGAAAAGAAAAGACAAAATTACCTGCGTGGACACCAAAACCTGATAATTAACTAGAAATTTCTTAGGAAGATTCAATGCATCAACACATCGATCTTCCTCAGGTGCCCCTCCGTCAACTGCGACTGCATCCGCCACTTTTTTAACCAATTCAAACAGCTCAACCAACTCCCTCTCCATCTATACAAACAAATATATACATACATATCTATTCAACACAATTAATATAACAATACAAAAATAGGTATTCAAAACATAAAAAGAACAACAAACATATAAAACAATATTACGAATATAAAATCAATTGAACCTTTGGAAGATCGATTTGGGGATTGTAGAGATGTGAAGGACAATAGTCCTTTGGTTTCACAAAGAAAGCCCTAATTTTTGGAACAAAGAAGGATTATAAATTATAAGTAATATTTTTTACCTCCCCATGAGCTAATGTTTTTTTTTGTAACTTCTACGACGAGTCGACTAAATCCCAACAAAATACTAGAAAATTAAAGAACAAATTAAGAAACATATAACTAACCTAGTTATTACACAATATTCAAAGATGCATTAGTTTGACAGTTTTATGAAAACTGTAACCATATTCCCTCCACCTTGAATTTAAATGAAACCTAGGTAATAACAATACTATAGAGAGAGAGGGAGGGGGTAATTACCAGACCAGGGTTCATGGGGTTTCTTCTCCACCACAATTTTCTCAGCTGGTCTTCTCCTCAGCAAATTTCTTGAAGGCGGGTTCTTCACGACCTTGTTTAGCGAATGTAGAGAGAGAGAGATGGATTTGGTAAAGTGAGAGAGGAGAGAACATAGAGCTAGTCTTGGGAGAGAGACGATTGAGTTTGGTAGAGAAAGAGCGGGAGATGGGAGTCATGGCTCCAAAATGAAAAGTAAATTGAGTTTTAGTATTTTAGTTACTAATAAATTTTGGCACGCTTTAAAATCGTGCCTAATTTTGGTACGCTTTAAAATCGTGCCAGATTGTAAAGAAGCAGCGCCAAATTTTGGCACAGTTTTAAACCGTGCCAGATTCTCACTATGTCAGCGTGCCAGATTGGCATTTTTGGTGTAGTGTAAGTCTGAAGTTCTCCTACGAGTTCTTCTAACCTAAGAGTGTCTAAGATCCCGAATGAGTTAAGCATGAAGACCTTAGGAATAAATTAGGCAGGGAGTGACCTCAAAATCTTTTTAACGACCCTAGACTCAGGAATTTACTCATCCAAATTAAAACTAGTGTTTACGATGTCCAATAACCTAGCATAAAATTCATCAAAACTCTTGGAATATAACATAGTGAGGGTCTCAAATTGGGTGGTCAAATTTTGAAGCTTAGATGCCTTGACAATGTTGGTACCCTCATGTGTCAACTGGAGGATATCCCATGCTTCCTTAAACGTAATGCGCGCCATGATGCATCTAAACTCTTCAAGGGTGACGACTCTAGAAATCGTACTAAGGCCGCGGGAGTTGTAGGTACTCAAATTGAACTCATCGTCAGTCTAGGAAAAGACAAATTTAGGATTTATGACATTATCAGCATTAATCGTGGAAGGAGTCCACCGTCTATCACAAACAAGACATACTCTTTCATCTATTGCCTTTAAAGTGGATCTCATTCGAGCTTTCCAATAAGAATAGTTCGATTAATAAAAAATTGGCATCCTATTATATAAGTTCTCCATAAAAAATATGCATTTTTTCAAAATTAATTTTTTAAAACAACTGATATCAAAAAAAAAATTGCGAAAAATTAGGATCTCGCGATAATTTGGTGAAACCTGCTCTGATGCCAATTTGAGAGTGCGCAATTATCTAATGGCATTAACTTATTAAATTCATATGACAATCCACACCAAATTTTAATCCTTTAGCCCTAGAACATGCAACTATGTGATTCAAAACGTAAAATAAAAAAGCATGCAATCAATACAAAATTTTAGAAAAAAATCCCCTCTGGGCAAAAAATTTTATTCACTTTATAAAGTTTAGGAATCGCAACTTACAAATTCTATGAAGAAATCTACTATGATCGTCTCAAGAATCACAAGACCGCATCCTTCCTTCGGCAATGATCTTCGCAAGAATCATAAGAACTACAGTCCTCCATCTTCAGCAGTGATCCCCTCAGGTTTCACAAGTCATCTATGGAGATGCCTTCTCCACAAAGGTTGTGTATTCAGGGATACAAACTATTGTTGAAAACTTTTGCTAAAGATATGCAGAAAAAGTTCTGGCAAAAGTCTTAACGAAAACAAATACGAAACATGTATTTATTAGGCGAATGCAAATTTCGAGGATGTGGCTTCGTTCGAATGACTTTAGAATCTCGTTCGAATGAGAATAGAATGCTCGTTCTAACAAGAATGGATCTCATTCAAACGACCAATAAATCTCATTTGAACAAAGTTCAAATGACCTTCAAACGACCTATAATAGTACGCCCTTGTTCTAAGTTCGATTAAAGTAAACGTCAAACCAAACTAGGATCTTGTCAGAACAATTCCCATCTCGTTTGAACGAGATACGCGCATTTGGAAAATCTTGAAATAAAGAAAAATGCCTCGATTTTTAAATAAAAAATTATGTTTCCTGTTTTAATAAAAATTCATACATCCCAAATAAATTCAAGAAATTTTTTTTTAACTTAATATCATTATACCTTCATAGAATTGAGATGCTTGAAGGTTAGTGATGTTATATCTTCGGATCTTCGTGTCGACTCGAATCATAAGGTGGCGGGATATGCCAAAAACTATACTTAGCCTAAGTTGCGGGCAAATGATAGAAATCATGCTCTTGCAATTGTATATGCTCCCCATTCGTGTAGTATTCCCTTTACTCATCATGTTAATAAAAAATGATAAAAATATACTCTCTCTCTCTCCATAATATGTTAATTAAGACTCATGCAATTTTACACACTACATCACCAAGAGCATGGCTATATTGACTAAAAAAAATTCCCATAGTAGGGGGTCACTTTGTGATGGGCAATGGTCCTACCAGTCATAGTTAGCCTAAGCGATATGACTCTCACCTTTCATTAGCATCGTACATTCGACGTCTATCGAATAGTTCCCCCTGCATCGTACCGCTTGACCAAAATCATGACGGTAGGTATATAGTAGGGAAGTCGTTCATGTACGTCGATTATATCGAATTCTCCCTCACACGTACTGTCCATGCGAGGTATAAAGTGAGGCAATTCGCATACACTCAGGTATATCAAATGGCTTGACCATACGTATCGATGAATGATTTCCCTTATAGAAAAGAGGTATATCATGAAAGTATACACTCAGGAACCCTTCCACTAACCCAATAATTGCATACAACTCATATATATTTCAAACCTAGGACATTCATATTTAGTTTGTCGGTTACCGTGTGAAAATCTGTCAAAATTTCAGACCAGCGCACCACCCAAATTTTTGCATGATTTTGCCTTTTTTTAAAAATCAGACCTTGTTTGTGAGCCTAGAAACAAGTCAAACCGTGTCTTACATATTTTCAAACTCTATTTTCCCATAATCGAGTCCTATTTAGTATTTTTTTGCATTTAGGAAAACTTAATACAAGTGAGAACTTAATAATACCATTAATAATGATCGTGTTGAGATTCCACTCATTTTTCCCTCCTTTTCCAAAAATACAAAAAATATTTTTCTCCTCCTTCTGAAATACCAAAATTTTTCTCCCTCCTTCTTTTAAAATTAAATTTAAACCATTTTTCGTCTCAAGTCGATCGTATACCTGATTTTGTACTAGATTCCTATTGGCTTCAGTCTTTCATCAAATCGCCTCAAAGCTCTTTAGGTCCTTATACTACTTCATTCGAGTTTGGGATTTACCTTCATGAGATCTTGTTACAGAACAGTGACCCAACACCGAATATGTAACCTCATTTGATGACCGTCTTAGTCCATCTTAGTGCCAATATTGATAACCTTAAAATTGAGGTCCATGAGATGCAATGTCATCGGGCCCTGATTCCCTAAGAACCTGAGGTTCTTTATCTTCGTACCATGGGTCCACCTGCACCCAAGCCTATTTAGGTCCCAGAAAAGAACCACCATGCTCCGCTTTCCCCATCTGCTAACTGGCCACTACCAACTCAACTCCCTATTTTGAACCTTGCCCAACCAGGGACAAACCTACCAGTACCCACAAATCCTGAGGGAGGAGGAACTGAATAAGGTCAAGGAAGACCTCAAGCTATTGTTGAAGAAGTTCGACCCAGTCAAGATATTAGGGAACTATATGAACTACACCCATATATCTCCCTATCCCAAAGACAAACTACCATAGAAGTTCAAGATGCCAAACATTAAGAAATTCGAAGGAAGAGGAGACCCAATTGTTCACCTTCGAAGATATAACCAATCCATGGCCCTTCTTGATGCCTCCGAAGAGATAATGGCCCAGATGTTCCAGCATACGTTGAAAGAAATCTCCCCCCGTTAGTTTTTATCCCCCGAAGAATATAGAATCCGTAATTGGGAGGATGTCGCCCGAGAATTCATGTCTTGATACAATTACAATGAGAAGTTAGGGGTAACATGTCGATATCTAGAGATTTTTAAGAAGAATCTTGGGGAAAAATTTAGTAGCTTCATAGAAAGGTGGTGAGAGAAAGCTGTTATCATAATCAACAGACTCTCCAAGGAGGAACAAGTCAATATCGTGAAGAATAACTTCTTGCCTCATATCCGAGCATCCATGGGAGGATAATATTACCTGCACTTCTGAAAGTATGAGAAGCCCTCCAATGTTACAATCTCAACCATTAATAATATTTCCCAACCTTATACCTCTATGGCACCAAAAAATTCACCCTAACCCCACCAAGAAAGATTACACTAAGCTCCATGCTCCCATATCCAAAGTCTACCAGGCCTTGTTAAGATGAAACCTCATCAAACCCTTGGACTTTCATCCATTACCAAATCCACTCCCTAGAAATTTCAAAGTCGATGCCCGTTGTGATTTTCATTAGTCCGCTGGCCATACTACCAACCAATTCTTCCACTTAGGCATGTGATCCAAGGCCTAACTGACTGGGGAATCATCGCCCCATATCCAATCCTAAATCTAATACCACTCATAATCCACTTCAAACCCATACAAATGACTTATTTATAGAAAGTAACCCATAATTTGATCCACCTGCTCAAACTGTGCCCAATAAAGCACCCATTCTACCCATTGTAAGATGTGGGTTCTTAGAATACAGTTTGTATCAAGCGAGGAGTAATCCCTTATCAAAATTAGGATTAATGCACAGGAAAATATTTAATATTGACGATAAATATAAGTGAGAGAGAGATAATGACATTCAATACTCAAGCTAGTATTAAGTGTGATCTTTACACCATAAATGCACTGTAAATACAATAAATAAATGGGACCAGCAAACAACTTGGTCAGAGGGAGAAAGAGCAAGCACTCCAGGCACAATAAACACAAGGCAGGAACCTTAAGCTCAGCTAATGCTCAATGATATGGGTATTAATGGATGTGAGGAAAATGTTTGAACAATAAATGTTATCTCACAGAAGCCCCTGTGTATGAGGAAAATTCAATAGGAATTTGGGATCTAGATTATTATCTTTATAAACTATTTGGTTGAACTATTTATATGAAGGCAGGGTTACTCGAGTAAACTTGTTGGTATTGAATGTGATTGACTGACATTAAATGTTAAAGTACCGCCGCATTAATATCAAAGATACTGCATTAAATGCATGGGATATTATATTTTGGATGGAAACTGCCTAACCCGTTAGAAGCATGGTGGCATTAACGAGGTTTATGATGTGAAATATCAAAGGCTTGCCTTAGAACAGTTATGAAATTAGGTTTGGTGGCCTATGTCTTCCATCCTAAGGATAATATCAATTGAGTGCACAATTTTGTGTTCCCCAATGCTAGACGATATGACGTCATAAAGTGGATGAAAAATAACCCCACTAGATATGTGGTCACATCAATCTAATGGATGGTGTATAGCTTGAGGTGTCTCAATCAGCAGGTAGCTCCAGCAATTTAGTATGTTTCTTATTGACAAAGAACTATTTTTAGGCCAAAGATACAAGATTTGGGTTCCTCGAGGAGGTTTCCTCAAATAGAATCATTGTAGCTCGGTTGTAAATGGCTCGAGAAACCATTTGTTTTGGATGAAGTTTTGCCCAAGTGTGCCAAGAGGGTTGGTTATTGAATTCCCAATGTTGCCTTGCTCTCAATCCTCCAAACCATGTCCCTGCGAGGTTCCCAAGAGGAGGTCGTTCGAAAGAGCATGTTAGCACTCACATGCCCTTTCAGTCATAGTCCCTTGAGGGTACCGAACAACCTCGCCCATATTACAAATTAATATTGCTCAATAAATGAAGTACATAATCAAAGACCTTATGCTCTATATTACAAGATATCATTATTCGAATAACTTTGGTCTTCGATGGGAGTCCTTCGAGGAATGTTTGTGGAGGGTCGTGGGAGATTCCTCGGGTGATCCTTGTCTCCCTTTTTTAATTTCCAAGTATGGGATCAATTTAGCTAATCAATCTTTGGTGGGGACACCCCCTACACCCATAATCTCATCTAAACTGCTCAAGGTTTACCCATATTATCTCTTACTCCCTAAATTCTTCACCGATCAAGCTTTATCAATCTTTACACGGGCCTGCATTACCGTCCTTACCCGGTTTGAAGGGGAAAATATGGAGTTAACAAATGTATTGAAACAACTCTTGGAGTTCGGGTTGAAATTGGCTGTCGAGATGATTGTAGATTATCGCAAATTTAGTGGCTTGTTCATGGAAGCTCGAAAGTGGGATCGGGAATCAGGTGAATGGATGGTACCTGCTGAAAAAGTCAATCTAGATGATATATGGTAAAGATAATGGTCAATGCCTTTCGACATACAAGAAAAATTTACAGCATAAATGAGCTACTCACCGCTTTGAAGCTTCGGGCATGGTTGGTCCCTTCGCTCCTGCACATCCCCATTGAGTGGGAAGATCTGTACGATGAATCCATCGAGGTTATTGAATGCGTTAATTTCTCTTGGCAAGAGGATAAGTCACCACCGTATGGGGGATGACTTTAACCGTTCAAATGACGAACCCACTCGGGAAGAAACTAGTTTAGTAGCTAATATGTGAGTAATGATATCCTTCGAAGATCTATTGGGGGATATCAACAAAGTAGCCATTGAGTTAGAGGTAGATGAAGGCACAGGGCTTTTGTTCTTCCCCACCTCAGTAAATCATAAAACGAGGTCAAGGAGTCATTATAAAGATCTGATTCCTCACGTGACCGAGACAAATAAGGGAAAAGGAGTTACTGAAGAACTTCCCATGCCAGAAATGACCATCGAAGAAAGTAAAGTCCATGACCAGCTCAACAAGACCCAAGACAACATCACCCTATGGGGGTTTTCATATCCTCCCAATTTCATCGGAGTGCTCTAATAAAACACCTCATCGGGCCTACAGTCCCTCCTTCTAATACTCCCGAAGAAGCCGTAAATATAGATGGGTCCTTGACCTTTTCCAGACTACTCTCATTTTTCAAAGTAGAGATACCAAATATTGGCCCTGATCACAATTATGCCCTCAACATCTTCGTTAAGGTATTAGGAAAGACAGTCCCACTCTCTTTTGTTGATAGCGGATCTGCTCTCAATATTTTTCCTCTCAAAACCTTCAATTGCTTGGGATTAAAAGTCAGTGATCTCAGTCCCACTTCCATCGTTGTGCATGCTTATGAAAATACCATCGAGAGGTAATGGGGTCTATAAAACTCGAAGTAGGGGTTGTACCTATCAATCCTGTCACCGAGTTCCAAGTTATTGAGATACCTTCATGTTTTAATATACTCATTGGTCGTCCATGTATCCACAACATCCGAGGGGTGTCTTCTTCTCTTCGTCATAAATTGAAATTCTTTGTCAAAGGCAAGGTTATCACCATCTTGAGAGATGATGACAGTTCAGGGTCTGCCAGTACTAGAAACTCGGTATTAAAAATTCAGCATAGGACGAATGACATGCTCACCTCTGGCTTCAGAGTTGATCCGCTTCCCCTTCCAACAGGATATAATTTTAAAGATCGAGTCTGTTCAGAACACAACCCTCGTGACAACGTCAATCTGATTCAAATCTTCAAAAACATACACTAAATGCCTGGAATAGGTCTAGGAAAATGCCAACAAGGGATCCTTGATCCTATAGTCCTCAAGGAGGACTTCCCCCATGTGGACTAGGTTACCATCCCTCACTAAGAACTCAAAGCACTCCGGTGACCACAATCGAAAAGAAGCTTAGAAGACGAAAAGAATGTTTTGAGAGACTCTTTGAATGGAAGGGTTATCAAGGACGGTGAAGACTTCTCTTTCTGTGGCTTACCTGAACCATGTTATGACCATGTGGACAAGAAGATGAAATCGGGGCTGGAAATATTCTTTCAAGATAGTAACTCTTGGGCTAAAGATTGCCAATATGAAGTGCAACCTCTCACCGAGAAAGACGTGACAGTTATCGGGGATTCTGAGGAAAGTGGTTTTGAGGAATCGTTCAACCTACAGACACTAGGGCTAAGTCTCTGCATGATTCACTTAGATGTCGCAAAGTCAAACCGTCCTACTCAAATCAAAGTTACTGACATGCCCCTCCTCAACTGGAATGTTGTGCATGTCCAACCTACTCAGATTTAACCTGACACTGCTCTCTACCCTATCCAAGTATTTTCACCTGATTTTATTATTTTTTTCTGATATCAATGTATCTGAAACCTCTTTTGATGAGGTTTTCAATGTTATTTTTCTCGAAAATGAAATAAATGAAGATTTCAAGTATCTTGTTGTGCCTTACATTAAATATCTTGATTCTAATCAAGTCTTTGATGACGATGATTTTGCAAATGAATGATTCTTAACTGATCTTATTAAGGAGAATAATAAACATAACCACATTCAAATAAATGATGATGAGACGCTTATTATTAATCTCAATTCTAGGCCATCAATACGAGATTAGGATAGGATCCACCCATAGCGAGCACGAGCGTGCGCAATTCAAAGAACTACTAAAAGAATTCATGGACGTATTCGCATGGTCCTATGTGATATGCACTACATTGACCCAGAAATACCTCATCATGAGATCCTAACATTCCCAGAATGCAAACTGGTCAAACAAAAGCTAAGGAAACTCCTCACCGAATGGTTGCTCAAAGTCAAAGAAGAGGTGGTCAAGCAATTGAACGTGGATTTCATTCGAGTAACCGAATATCTATATGGCTCACCAATATCGACCTTGTACCGAAGTCAGGAGGAAAATTCTGTATGTACTTTGATTATCCGGATTTGTATAAAGTATCCCCAAAGGATGATTACATCTTACCGAACATCAACATGATCATTTACAACACAGCTAGCCACGTCCTCAAGTCATTTGTCGATGGATTTACTGGATACAACAAGATCAAGATGCACCCTGACCATCAGGAGAAAACCACCTTCATCAGCCCATGCGGAACCTTCTTCTACACTATCATGTCCTTCGAACTCAAGAACACGGGTCCTACCGACTAAAGGGATGCCACAACCATCTTGCACGACCTTATTCACAAAGAGGTCTAGGTCTATGTAGATGATATGATCATCAAGCCTGAGACTAGGTAAGGTTATATTCCCTCCCTTCGAAAGTTTTTCGAGCGAATACGGTAATACCAGATGCGGTTAAACCCACAGAAATGCATTTTGGCATCACGAAAGTAAAACTCTTGGTATTCATTGTTAGTGAGAAGGGAATCAAATCAGACATTGCCAAGGTGAAATCCATACTTGAGATCCCAACAGTACATACAAAGAAGAAATTCCAAGGATTCTGCGAACCCATTTTCAAATTTCTCCGGATGGATTCAACTAAAGTCTGGAATGAGGCCTGCCAATAAGACTTTGACTAAATAAAGTGGTACCTAACCCGACCTCCAGTTCTTATGCCTCCGCAGCTCGATCTCCCCCACTCATGTACTTGACCGTAACAGATACCACAGCAGGGGCTTTACTAGCCCAATACACTGAAGAATCTCGTAATAAAAAAGCCCTTTATTATGCCAATAAAAAATTGGTCGGGTACAAAGTCAACTACACTACTTTGGATAAATCATGTGTCGCCCTAGTTTGGGTCACACAAATGTTACGACATTACTTGCTTACCTTCCCCATCTAACTAGTATCCTGTATGGATCCCATCAAGTACTTTCTAGAAAAGCCCGCTGTGTTTAGTCGAATGGCCCATTGGTAAATGTTCCTAGCCGAGTTTGATATTGTGTACGTCATGTAGAAATCTATGAAATGGAGAGCCATCTCTGACTACCTCGTTGATTACCCTATATAAGAAACTGATATCTGGGTCTCTAAATTCTCGAACGAAAATATTCTCTCCAAATCTCAAGAGGACCTTAGATAGCAAATGTTCTTTGATGGAGATGCCAACAACAAATAATACGGCATTGGGATACTCATAATCTCCCCTAATGACTCTCACACCCACCCCCATTTCCATAAAACTAGACTTCATTGCACTAACACCTTGACTGAGTATGAAACATGTACTGTAGGCCTTAAGATTTCCCTAAGAAAATAATCTTGTACCTAGATGTCTACATAGACTCTACCATCATCGTTGACCAAATTCAATGAAAATGGAAAGTCAAAGACGAGAAACTCCTACCCTTTCATGCCCTACTAGAAGAGTTGGCTTCCCAATTTAAATATGTCACCTTAGATTACCTTCCTTGTGCAATAAACAGTATAGCTGACTCCCTTGGTACCCCAGCCTATATGGTTGACATGCCCGAGGGAATAATAATGGCCCCTTTCCTAGTTCAGAAACAAGATAAGGCCACCCATTGCTACCAAATTGAACTCATTCTCGAAGAAGATTCTGATATGGATGGGTTATGGTATTATGACTTTTGGCGCCTCCTCAAACATGGTAGGCATCCCCAAGATGCCGATAAGAAAGATCGTGCGACCCTTCGCAAACTGGGTGCCCAGTATATCATCCGCGACAAAGCGTTGTTTAAGAAATACTTTGATGCAACCCATTTGCACTACAGAGTAGGGGTTGATGTTGAAAAAATGATATAGAAGATCCATAGTGGGGAATACGACCCCCACATGAATGGTCACATGCTTGCCAAAAATACTATTCATCAAGGATACTATGGGACCACCATTGTTCAAGATTACATGACTTATGTTTGAAGATGCCTTAAATGCCAACAGTTTGCCAATTTCTATCACTTGCCTCCCCGAGAACTATATAACAAGACCTCTCCTTGGCACTTCTTCACCTGGGGCATTGACATCATAGGGATGGTTACTCCCAAAGCTTCAAATGATCACAAATTCATCCTAGTCGCCATTGATTACTTCACCAAAAGGGCCGAATTCGAGTTATATACGGTAATAGATGCCAATAAAGTGGCCTTGTTTATAAAAAAGAACATCATATGTTGATATGGAGTTCCCCACGAGTTACTATCAAATAATGGGCTACATTTCAAAGTTGGGGTCACAGAACTAGTCGAAGAATATGGGATTTAGATAAATAAATCTTCTCTCTACTAGCCCCAAACTAATGGTACTGTCAAAGTCGCCAATAAAAGGCTCAAAACCGTAGTCAGAAAGATGACTGAGAGTTGCAGGGATTGGGCCGATCGGATCCCTTACGCCCTCTAGGACTACTGCACTTCAATCAGAATGCCTACTGGGGCTACCCCTTATTCTCTAGTGTATGACATGGAAGCAGTCTTACCCCTTAAGCCAAAAATACCTTCCCTTCGCATCCTACACGAACGCAAAATTGATGAAGAAGAATGGCATCGTATCCACTTTGATGAATTATCACTCTTGGATGAAAAGAGATTGAAGGCTCTATATCATACACAGGGTATACCATCGTTGAATAATGCGATCATTCAACCAAAAATTCAAGGACCATGGTGTCCACGAAGGAGACCTTTCCCTCAAAGGGATCATAGAACCATTCTGGGACCATAGAGGGAAATTCAAACCAAATTGGAGCGGCCCCTACATCGTAACGATAATTCTCTCAGGAGGTTTTTGCTATGCTCACAGACTTTGATGGAGAAGAGATGGCACATCCGGTCAACTTGGATCGTTTCATGAAATTTTATCCTCAGTTCAAAATCTCGACGCGCTACGGCTCTTCTCATCCCCCTTCTATTCTAAAATAAATTCTTCATTTCCCCTACCCAGAACTACGTGGGACCAGATCGTTTCAAAAACCTTTTCTTTTTAAAATGAAACTCATGAAATATTTTTAACCCCAGAGGTACGTAAGCAGCCCATACACCATACATCGGTTTGATCCCCATCTTTTTCAAAAAAATCTATTCTTTTCTAACCTCCGAGAACGCGGTCCATTTTATCATTTACATTAAAAAACGGATTATGTATGCATTATCGATTGGTATAGATAATTCAAATGAAAAACTCATCAAGAGGTATAACAAAATATGGTCAAAATAAATTTTTATTTCTAATAAGGAATACAACGTTGTTACATGAAGTATTAGCGAATGGATTAAAACAAACCACCCCCTTCAACTGACCAAATCATTCCTAAACAAACCTAACCCTAAACCAAGCCACACAAAAATCATTCCACCCCCCCACCCCCACCCCACCCCACCCCCTCACAAATATAAAACCCCAAAATAAGATCTCTTCATAAAACATTGCCTTCAACTGCTTAATGGCCTAACTTCATCATCGTTACCATCCCCTTGGAGGTCCCTAAGTTTCTCACTCCTAGTTAACATTCCGTATGAGCTCCATGGAGAAATATGCCCTGACAAGCCTGGATAGAACCATAACACCGTCTTCCATGGTGTCGAAAGAAACGAACCACCTTTGACCAGTATCCTACGCCATAATTTTCTCTATTACCCGTTTCTATAACCACTTCAGTTAGTTCCCAGACACATGTCAGGCCCCTCCCATAGATTGTGATAGATGGATAGATACCCACCAACGCCTCCACAATGATCCCAACATCATCCTCAGTTATTCAGTCAAATCCTCCATCGGGAAGAAGTTATGCGAGGGGAGATAATTTGTTCCCACCCGAATGGGTGCAAGAGCTGATAGGGGAAATAAAAAGAAGTATGTCGAAGGCCCACCAACCCCACATATTGATACTCTCCAAGATGAAAGACAAGCAATAAGTCCCCCCACTATGGCACTGACCAGCGACGACACCGAGCTTCGTTCTCTATAAACCAGTTAACCCAGCTCTCTATAGATGGGTCGAAGATGAAGAAAGGCCAAACAAAGAAATTGAGCATAACCGCCAAGGGATACTCAAGAGGGGCCGCCAGATGAAACCTCTCTGTAAGCCACATGAATAACAATATCGGGCTTCACCTAAGAAAGTCGGAACGACCCTCCTTACAAGCATTCCGACCATTTCGGGCCTCAGCTAGCACCATTGAAACTGGATTATGGTGGTTAGACATCCACGTTGTTATCGCAGTCACTTGGGGATCCATTGTCAAGTCCCCAATCACTAGCAATATCCTCATATTAAGGAATAAAACGATAACTCCAACAAAGCCAGCATCCTTAAAACCCCTCATGTGCACTGAATAAATAATCGCCTGAAGAGAAATATCCCCTCTGGTAACCAACGGTCGAGCTGCCGAGGGGGAAATGTGAAGAGACTTCGACAGGAATATATGGGGAGAACAAGAAAAGTTAGGCATAGCCACTACCTCACTCGGGCTGAACTCTAACTTGGTCGAGAACACCTTATAGGTGGGGCATACCTCAGGGTACCAAAACTGTAATGTTGCTGCCAACCGGTTCCAGTCTATGACTCGATTAGGCCATAGAAAAACCCAAAGCAAGTTGAAAGCATCGTAATCCACATTATATAAGCACTTGGCTCCCAAACCATCAAGGTAAGAAGTAAATACTTCATACATGGGAAGAGGCACTTGAGAATGAAAAATATGAGGCAAAAGGAGAAATGTGGGTAATGGTGGGAAAAGCACATCCCACACCCCATCTTTTATGCTCAAAACCTTTGGAAAATGATAAGATTTCTGGAAACCAGATTAAATTTTAGCCCACCAGGAGTACTCTGATGTGCAGGTAAGTGCAATCAAGGCCTAGGTATGATTTGACTTGACCCCCATGCTGATAGGCCGGTCAGGGGGTATGCCGATCGGTAACCCCCTATTTTGGAAAATTCCATCTTTTCTCTTATACCAAAATAAATTTCAGAAAGATTCTCATTTTGAAAATTACCCCCGAGTTATTTACTCATTTTATCTCAAGAAGATTATTTTTAGTAAATTCCTACTCAAAAATATTTTCCCTGAGTTAATTAATTTTTCTCCCCTTTTCTAAATAATAAATATTTTGTCGTTCATTATCATTCCCATACTCATCTCCACTTTTGCATAAAATAAACATTATTAGCATAAAATTGAAAGTGCATATATGATAAGTCGCTAAATCATAAAAAATGATAAAAAAAATAAATTTCATATTTCTTCATATATATTTTGCTTCACTTGGTTACATTTTGAAGATAGAAAAGAAACACAGAAAAAACAAACCGAACATTGCCCGAACCCTCAACTCTCTCTACTTAGATATGGAGGACATCCAATCCTTGATACCCCACAACCAATTGATCGACACCCGAACATACTGCAAGAAAAGAAGCAACAAGAAAAAGGTAAATCATTTAGTAAAGAAGTAAAGAAGAATCAACAGAAAAAGAAAAAGATAGAGAATATACCTCAGGCCGAAGGGCCTCATTTGTAAGCCTTGTTAAACAAGACACTGATGCCTTAGGACGGTGTGGAACACTCAGTGACTCCCCGCTAATCAGTAAAACAATTATAGAAAGTGGGAGTAACCAGAATGATCGGAGCCTCCTCTGCTTCCACTAGCGACGTGAAACCACCTGCGCTGTGGGTCGATCCCACCGGTTTGCTAGTCCCCCTGCTCGAAGTCATGGCAGGTGGAGGCATTCTCTCCACATTGTAGTTGTCACAAAATACATATAATCATAGCTCATCATTGTATCTATGTAGTGCATATAGGGCTCACCAATCATCGTTGTCACCCGATCATCATCCGACATCTCTCTCTCCCAGCTCATGTACATAGGAGGCATTGAAAGTTGGACTTCCACCTCCTCCTCCAAAATTTGACTCACCGCCCTCTCCTTTTGGTACTAGACGTACCCAAGCTCATGCACGATCAACCACCGCATCTGCGCATGTAATCCCATCACCCCCCGTATCCCGCAAAATCACCCCCAAGGGTAGAAGGTAACCTGTAATCCCCAACAGAGAATCAATATTTACTTAAGAAATGAAGATGCCAAAAAGGTCTCGAAAAAATAGAAAGATAACATGAATGATTGTCAGGGCATTCAAATCCCGTCTCACGTCTTCCAAGGATAAAGACTAATTCGACCTTCGGTTAGAGTTCAGCCATCGGAGCATCATTATACTAGATCACCTCATAAAACCACGTCTGTAAAATACATGAATCAACAAAAAAGAAATAAAAGAAGAATGCAAGGAAATGCATAAAAAGGAAAATAAATCCAAAGTTACCTCCATAAAATTAGTGGACCCCTTAAAAGTTTATTGGTACCACCGGCTGAGAGAATACAAAGAAGCATAAAGGGATGCCAAAGTCAAGCTCCCCCAATCATATAGATGGGTGTCAGAAATCATCCTCAGATACAGAAAGAACCAGAGATGGACGACGTCCCCCAAAGTTGCATGCACTGCCTCTGGTGTCACCCTTAGGGTGAGATCTGCCACTATCTAAAACCCCTCGCAATCAACCCCCATCAACTGCTGAACATCTTTAGGAGTGACCGTCATCTCCCCAAAGCTAAGATGAAAAGTGTTGGTAGTGTCCCACCACCTCTCCCCCAGAGCTCACAAAACCGCAGTATAATGCTGTGTCTCATCCAAAGTCTACGCCAGATCACCAAAACTCGTATAGGAAACCATCTGATGCACCACAACAGGGAGCATCTACCAAACCTCCTTCAGCCTCGTCGTCCCCCGAGATCGAATGCTCGAAGAAGCAAAACCATTCTGCAAAAGAAGAAGAAGAAAAAGAAAAACCCTTCATAGCACAACGAAAAAAGAGATAAATGAAATGGAATATCAAAGGTCACTGCACTTATGTAGCGACTAGGGATGCTCACCCTAGACTAACGGTGGTATGTCGGCTCATGTAGTACGATACGCTCATAAGCTACGGGCTCGAACAAATAAAAGGTATTTTCGTTGCCCAAAGCAAGATGCACCGTAGACAGCAACTTCAGCCATCAACTACTAGTCAATCAGTGTCGTATCCATCGTTTAAAAAATCATCCATTTGAATCCTTAAATAAAAAAGGACTTAGGAATGGTTTTTAGAGAGAGAAAGGAAAAGATTCAAACACTTGAAGGTGTGAAAATGGGTAGGATTCTCCCCTTTTTATAGAAGGCTAAGGGGCCTGTCGATGGGCAACCCCTGGACCATATCGATCGATAATTGTCTTTTACCCTACCCAAGGAAGCCTAGAAGTTTGTGCCCTTATCGATTGGCACGGTTCTAAGACTGCTTATCGGCACTCCCTTTTTAATTTTGGATAAAAAAAATTTAGAAAATTCTAGAAAAATCCAAAAATCTCCCGAAAAATCTCTGAAAAACATGAAACCTCATCTTTCTCAAGAAAATCATTCTTTGGAACACTAAGCCCCTAACAAACTCTTAAAATCGCCAGTAGGATTAATCTTACACTCTTATCTCCAGTATAGTCCCCAGGCAGATTAATCTTAAACATTTAAGTCTAATATAATTCCCCATCTTAAATATCCCCCCAATGGAGTCTCAAAACAACAAAATCCCCAGTGGAACCGCATGTAAATTAAATTCCCCAGGAGATAAATCTCATGTGCTACAACTTAAGATCCTTAGAATTGACCTCGGCGCACAGAATTGGTCGTCATAACTTAAAGTCCTCAGAATTAACCTCAACCCTCAAAATGGGTCGTCACAACTTAAGGTCCTCATAATTAACCTCGGCCAGCATAATTGGTAGTCACCACTTTAGGTTCTCAGAAATTATCTTGACCCTCAGAATTGTTCATCACAATTTAAGGTCCTCAGAATTGACCTCGACCCTCAGAATTGGTCATCATAACTTTAGGTCCTCAAAATTGACTCGGGCCTTCAAAATTAGTCGCTACAGTTTAAGATCCTTAGCATTGACATCGACACTTAAAATTGGTCATCACAACTTAAGGTCTTCAAAATTGACCTCGACCCTCCTAATTGATCATCATAACTTCAGGCCCTCAGAATTGTTCATCATAACTCTAGGTCCTTAGAATTGACCCCAACCCTCAGAATTGGTCTCTACAACTTAAGGTCCTCAGAATTCACCTCAACCCTCAGAATTGGTCATCCCCAGCACAACTTGAGAGTTAACCTTGACCCACTGAATTGGTCACCCTAGCCCCTTAGAACCAATCTTAACACATCTTCGACCCCCTGAATTGATTATCTTCGTCTCCTTTGGTCATTCAAATTGACCTCGACCCACTAAATCGGTCACCTTCATCTCCTTAAGTCCTTCGATTTGACCTCGACCCTCCTGATCTATCAATCCCGCCCTTTAGTCCACATAATCGACCTAAATCCTCGTTCCCAACGTCAATGTGGTGTCTATCATTTTATGGCCTTCACTTATTATAAGCTCGCCCATCATATGCCTCTTTGTATACACCCCATCTTAATACCCCCTAAGAACCTCCTTAGGCCCTTAGCACTCACTCATTCACCGTAAACCCTAAGGCATACCTCGACTACCGATCTAGTGGCCATCGTGCGCTCTGGATCCCCATTTGGCTTTGGCCAACTTTATTCCCTGAGTGAAAGCTTAATGAATCTTCAAAGGGCTCTGAATCCTCTTTCTAATGGTCTGCCCCATGCATGAATCAACCTTATGGTTCAGACGAACAGTCCATTTTACTATCGAAAACTGATATGGAGGTGGCCACTGGACGCTTCTAGGCCCTATTTTAACTCCGATCAACTTTCTCATTAGAGAGGAAGCTCAATGAATGTTCAAAAGGCTCTGAATACCCATTCTAATGGTCTGCACATACGCAAATCGACCTTACGATTCGGACGAATGGTCTGTTCTACCCCAAAAACTTATTCGGAAGTCACTGGGATGTCCCGGGACATATTTGACTTTGATTAACTCTTAAGCATATATGAAGCTGAATAAATCTTTGAAGCTCCCTAAATAACCTTTCCAAAGGTCTGCCCCGTGCGTGAATCATCCTTACAGTACGTACCAGCGACCTGTTTTACTCCAAAGGGTCACTGGGCACTTTCGGACCCCTTTGACATAAGTCAACTCTTCAAACCGAATGAAGCTGAATGAAATATGAAAGGGATCTGAATACCCTTTCCAATGGTCTGTCCCATGCATGAATTGGCTTTACAGTTCGAACAAACGATCCGTTTTCTTTTAAGAATTTCTTGTCAAGTGACCAATGGGCGCTTCTGAGCCCCGTTTGACCTCGGTCAACTCCTGAACCTGAGTTTGGCTCACGTATTATTAAAGGGCTCTTAATACCTTTCTAACAGTGTGCCCTATGTGCAATTGTGACTTACGATTCACGTTTTATGACTAATTTTTCAAAAACTCTACCTCATACTATAAAATGGCACCGCCAGGACCCTGTCTATCGGCAATGTGTCTGGATTCTATGCCGATAGGTAGGTCTAGGACCATGCCAATCGGCACCCCTTGTCCTTATAAGTAGAGGCCATTACCTCACTTTGAAAACCACCCCTGAACATTCCTCCTAGTAATTCAAATAGAATTCTCTCGAATTCAGAGCTATCCCCCCTTAAAAGCCCATTTTCCACATTCCTTTCATCCTTTTCATACTCTTTTAAGTAAATTCCCAACAATCTCCTCAAACCATCGTCATCTCATCGTGAGATCAACGCATCTACAATCAAGATCCACTTCAACTCGTCATAAGGAGGTCTAATTCTTCACCTTTGTCTTTAAATTATCTTATCTTTGCATTAGTTACTTCATTTTCACTTTAGTACTTTACTGCATTACATCACATATCTTAATTTCAAACTTTTTATTATTAGTGCACATACTTTATTTTCATAAAAAAAATCCCAAAAATAAGAAAAAGAGGGTTTACTTGTAAATTCCAAACGGGGATTTCTCATCACCTTTTCTACACACACACACATATAATCAAAGTCCTCATTTGGATTTATGGGTTAAACCCCACCTCGTATTATCTTCAAACTACGTGGACTTTGATCACCCCGTGCTACGTAGGCATCTTAGGTAAATCCCTAAACTTGAGTCCTCCCACATATATTTGTTACTTTGTTCTTATCATATATTTTTAATACATACATATATTTTATATGCTTTTTTGCTTGTGTCTTGTCCAATACACGTAATCGTTCTCGTATAACGACTTGTGAATCTGCAAACAATTACATCATACTTTGAATTACTATTATGGGAACATTCCTAAGGATTACATCGCTCTGCCTTTATCCACAACACGAGCTGAATAATTTTGTCCTTCATTTATATTATGAACATAGGCACACGCATCACAGAGTTTAACACATGCCCATGAGAGACCGAAAGGACGGGATGGGTGCCTAACACCTTCCCATTCCGTAACTTAGTCCCTGAACCCTTGAACTATTTGATTTCGCAAGCATCAGTATTGTCCTCGATGTCGTTTCCTTGAGGCAGAAATATTTCTTTTACTTATTTTGTACAAAATAGGTTGGCAACTCTATCTCTACATATCACCCGACATCGATGATGGATGAGCACCCTGAGAAAGGATGCAATCTCCCACACACGTTGGAAAAAAGGGAAGGAAGGAGGGATCCACCTCGAGAGATAACAACCCCGAACCCCGAAAAACCCTCTGGATGGCCACAATATGCATTATACAAAAAATAAAAGAATGTCATACGAATATAATTCTAGTCGCTACCAAGTTCCTAGCCTGAGTTTTCATCTCAATCGATCTTTCAACTCCTGCCTGAAATATCACATTCGATAAAATTGATAAAGTTGTGTAAATACTCTATAACTGACCTCTATAAGGTCTTATCATAGTTCTAACTAAGGTAGCATATGGAATAAAATTCTCAAGTGTATATATCTTGCTCGTCATTTGTGCATCAAAGATATGAATGTCTTATCTCTAAGCGCCAAGATAAATCACCCATGTGAGAGGGTCGATTCAAATCTGGTGACATATCTCTTAGATGTGCAAAAAATATAACAATCACTCCATAATAAATATTTAAAACAAATATTATGTCATAATAATAATAATGTCAATAACAAAATCAAATGTGAATACATATCAGGTCCTATTAGTCCCATACCACAAACATATGAATAGGAAAAATCTCGAGAAAAAATCTTGGTAAAGGGATTAACCACCATAGTACCCGTGGAGATATATTTCAGGATAACCACCCCTTATGCAACTATATCTCGTATGTAGTGATATCGAATGTCGATGTCTTTGGACTTTCCATGATACTTGGGATACTTTTCATATTCGAGAGATGATATGAAATCACAAAAATTAGCACAACCTCTCTTGTATGATCTATAAGGCTCAACTTCGGTAAAAATATCCCAAAACAAATGGCTTCTAAAACCACTGTTGAACATGGCGTATATTCCAATTCCATTATGGACAGATCAACACACCATTGCTTCTGACGGCACCGAGTAACAACTTTACCTCTGAGTATAAACAAATATCCTATAGTGGACGTAGTACCATCTCTTTCGCTAGCCCAATTTGCATCATTGTAACGTCTCAGTCTCAAGTCTCCAGTGTCCACTGCAGTAACATAAGACAAGATCAACAATTCTACATAGGTATCGAAGAATCCTCTTCACTTCTCTCCAATAGGTGTGATAAGGGTTACTTTGGTAAGAACATACTATCCTAACTGCATAGAAGATATCTGGAAGTGTACACAACATAATGTATATCAAAATCTCTATTATTAATGCATATAGCACACTGGACATTTGATTATTCTTTTCATCAGTTTTAGGAAAGTCATACAGGCTTAAGATCCATCCTTTTTCCATTGGGGTGCCAATGGGTTTGGAGTTATGCATGCAAAATCGTTCTATAATCTTCTTTATGTAAGTCTCTTAAGATAAATAGAGAATTTTCTTGGACTTGTTTCTTACGATCTTAACTTCCAGCACATAGTTTGCTTCACCCATATCCTCCATCTCAAAAGTAGAGGAGAAACACTCTCTAGTAGCGATAATAGAACCCATATCATTCCCAGCTAGTAATATGTCTTTCACATACAATGAAAGGATAAGAACATTTTTCTTCGATCATTTAAGATACACATCATGATATTCTTCTATCATCTCAAAACCAACAGATGTACTAGCATGATGAAATCGGAAGTACCACTACTTAGACTATTACTTGAGGCTATACATACAACGTTTTAGATGGCAGTCTTTGCACTCTTATCCTTAGACCTTGAAACCCATTGGTTGATGCATATAAATCTCTTCATCTAGTTCTCTGTGAGTTTAAATAATCACAATTAATGATTCCAATAGCAAAAAAATTAAAGAGCAAATAATATCACGACACACAGATCTTACGTTGTTTGACAATTGCGGTTGTTTATGGCGGGTCTCTCAGCTTTTTATTGATTCTTTCAGTCTCGAAATTACATTCCCCTTTACCTCGAGGTAAGGGATTTATTTATAATAATAATAAGAGTGGTTGAGTTGTGTTTAATCTCTTCCAGCTGTTGATCGGCTTGTTTGTTGATCTATGTTTCTATCATCTGAAAGTGTAGATAATGAGAATAAGCCTTTCATAATTATACACGAGAAACACATTTTATTTATCTCGATTGGGCCTGTTTAGTCTGCCGAATATCTGGGGCGTTATGGTTTGCACTCCATAATTTTCCCCAAAAAGTCTTTATCAATAATGGTCTGAAGGACTTTATACGTTCTGTTGGCCTAAATGACAATTCCAATATCCGAGTTTGCATAAGGGTATGGCTTGCATTTATTTGATCGCGCAAGGGTACGTTGGTCGAAGGTTTAAAAAATAAACCTCCAATATTAGGCATTCAAGTTTTAGTGGAAATTTTACTTATAAAATAAATAAATCTTATAAATCTATTCCAATCTCTTATGATTTACCCCCGCTTTTGAGTCTAAAACTAAAATAGATTTGAGATTTACGGCTAGATCTCTCACCCTCTTTGACTCTTTACAGTTACAGAACTTCTGAGCATAAAAGGCCGATACTTGTTTTAACACATTTCCGTGTTCTATGTATAGTAAAATACCTCCTCTTCCTTCAAAAATTGAGTAAAAACATTATTGTTGAATTTGAGGTAATTACTTAATCAGCGTCAATTGAGGGCAATATATATGTATACAAAATTATATAAATAGATCAGAATGTGGAGGATGTAAAATAAACTTAGATTACAATACAGTGATTTCCCCTAGAATCAAATATCTCCTATTATGTTGTAACAAACATAAGAAATAATAAACGCATGAAAAGAAGCCCCAAAAAAATTAATAATCAAAGAAAATTTGCTTAATTTTAGGTAATTACTTAGTACAGTTAATTGTGGGTGGTATAGGAAATTATGTAAACATATTAGAATGTTTACAAAGATAAGAAATAAAAAACATAGTATATAAGAAACAAACCATTTATGCCAGATGCGGATACTAAATCATAAAGCCTAAGGTAAGCTTAAAATAAAAAAGAAATTCCAGAAACACGTGCATAGAGAAAAAACCTTGCTTAGATTTCTTGAAAGCGTCGTTGCCATTGAGAGTAGGTTCTAGCTAGCCTACCTTTCTTTTGACCACTTCCAAAATCCATTCAAAGATAGCAAAATTGATATCAATGAGGAATTTTAAGAAGTGGGGATGAATGGGGAGAGCCATTTCTAGAAGAAATGGTTTGTATTCTAAAAGGGCCAAACCATGTGGAGATTAAAAGGTAGAAGATGGAGGGGTAATCGGTTTACAATACATAGGTGAAGAGTGAGAAATTGAATTTATGGCACTCATAAATAAGGAATCATTATTTAGCCACGTGGCAAACCCACTTTCAAAGACCACATTTAAATAGTAATATTATATATATATATATATATATATATATATATATATATATATATATATATGTATATATAGTACAGCTCTTGTGCATACTAGTTTGCATTTTACGAGTGCAGACCAAACATGTGTCACCTGGCGGTAAGCCTAGAAATTATAGGCTTTCTCTCTCTTTTCTGGGCTCACCGCTAGGTGACACATGTACGGTTCGCACTCTTAAAATGCGGACTGGTATATGCACAAGAGCAGTATTGTGTGTGTGTGTGTGTGTGTGTATATATATATATTTGAGTCGTATCTGGAACTTATTCCCTTCTTGTGACATATTTTTTTCCGAACCCATAATTTATGTACCTGTTTTTATGGCCAAGATTTTATGTTCCCTAGTTTCTTATGCCTGTTTTGTTCAGGTGAATGTGGTATGAAATTTCCAGTTAGACCTTATTGGTCTGGTTCATGGTCTTAATACTGCTGATATCTACTTTGATAACTAATTTGATAAATGGGTTTTTAACCTGAGAGAAAATTTGTTGGCGTTGTTTTTTGGTCCCTACCTATGGTTGTCCTGGGGGAGAGAAGATGATCACTGAATTGGACTGTATATATATATATATATACGGGACGTCTCTTCGACGGGATTATTTAACGGGCTTAAATGATGGGCTAATTTCAGCCACACGATTTTGGGACCGCTTTGTCTTTTTAGGACCACCTTGGGGGGACCGTTTTGTCTTTTTTTTTTGCCTATGTATTTTTCTAATGTTTTCGGAATAGAATTTTCTACCCCAATAATTTTTATGGTCTTTTAAGCTTATTTTAAAGACTAATTAATCTGGAAGTCTAAGTGTAGAAGTTTCAGGGCTACTGCTACTTCTTAAGCTTCTTCCGTCACTATCGTATTGGAATTCTGAATAGCGAGGATTGTCTATATAAATGGTTTCCTTAGGGAGTCTAGAAATTGCAAGCGGTTTTGCAGGGAAATATTCTAGTCTTAAATACCTTATACGGTATTGTGATTTTAACAGTCTAGTTTCTTTATATATCTGATTAACAATATCAATTATATCGTGTTCTATGAATTTGTCTAATTCGTTATCTCCGTAAGATGACAAAAATCTTCAATATATTCTAGGGGCAGCTGTTTCTACGTTTTTAAGGAGAGGGTGGATTCCTCCGGCTCTAATTAAAATAGCCTTTATTTCAGCTAACCTTTTTCGTCCAATAAATTTTAATACGTCTATACTATCTTCAAGTATTTTAGTGTATTCTTGATATTTTTTCGGTCTTGAAAGTTCTTCTGCGAATTCTGCCGTTCTTATCTTTTGTCTAAAAAGATCTCGGATCCCTGTTCTAATTATTTCTATTCTAGGTACTTCACATACTAACCACTCAATAACCTGGTCTATATATTTGAAAGTACCACCTGCATATGTTAAAGAAGTTTCTATAAATTCTTTATCTTTAGGGTTTGTAAGAGTCCAATCTTGGATTTCTCTAGTTAAGTCTAAACTTATTTGATTAACAAATTCTAAAAAGTCTTTAGTGATTTGTAGGCTCATGCAAGATTCTTTTAAAATAATAATATGTAAAATAGCTAAGGGTTTGGTTCAAGTTATACCTTCCTTCTGGTCTATAATATCTTTATCCTCCTTCCTTCTTCTCTTCGGCCTTACTACTATTCTTTTTCGGTCTCGACCTCCTATAACTCTCTCTTTATGTGTCGCACCTCAATCCACTATTTTGGTGTTGAACCCGTTTTCTGCCTGTACGCCTTCATGCCTAATGCCCACCTAGCTAACGACTCATGGCAAATCGTCACCTGACGGCGGTTCACCAGTATAACACCTTGTGTGCTACACCAGAGGTTCCACACAATAGTCCTCTATGAACAGAAAGTTGGAGACAATTTGGAAAATAATAACAACTTAATATAAGAGATTTATGGAAAAGAAAATGCTTTTATTGCATAACATAAGTAAATACAGTTCTCCCCTCTCCCCTAACTATGAGAGGTTTACTCACTCGTGTACATATTACTCATCATCAGCTTACACACTCTTTATAACTTCTAAACTTCGACATCTAAAACTCAATTGGACGCTACCTTTTATAGGACAAGGGCACTACATATGACTGGCTACCGGAGGCTAAAAAGCTAGCTGGTTAAAGAGATACAAATTATTAAAGTCTATACTATTTGCTTTACATAAAGTAAGTCTGTCGTCTAGCCATAATTCTAACCTCACATCTTTGTTAGGGTCTCTTTCTTATTTATGAAAAGAAGCTTTCTGGGCGCCTGTATGGGGCATGTATGAGTTGTGTTCTTCTTCACACTATAATGGAATCTAGATAAGTCTTGTAATAATGCATATCTAATTGGAAAATCTAACAATTTTAAATCCTTCAACTCTCATTCCTCTACAGAAACTTGGAGCAATCTGATAGATTCTAGCAAATAGAGGAAGGAAGTCTTCTACCTTCTTAACATACTCATGGACTATTTTTTCAAGAGCAACAGAGTCTTCAATATCCTTTATCTGAATGAGTCCAATGAACTCGTGGTCTGCAAGAGTTATACGAGTCATATCTGATTTTCCAAAAAGATATATTTTGGAACATCTTTGAAGAAACCTTTAATCATTAAAGCATCTCCATTTATTTCTGATAATAACATATTAAAATAATCAATACTGTTATTAGTTTCTTTTTTAAAGTCTTGTGCTAATGGGAGATTATTATGACCAAATGGTATTACAATCTTAGTCTTAAAAGTCTTTTTCTGATAATAAAAATTAGCAGGTCTAGTTTTGGAGGATTCTCCAATAGTCTGAGCATGTGTCTGAGTCTGAGGTCTAGGCATAGCAGTACCATTGAGTTGGGTAACTGCAAGTTTTTGAGTCCTCATGAATCTGGCAATGACTAGCAAATTTTGTTTGAACTCAATCCATAGTCTATTCTTCACGTTCCGCCATATAGCGTCTATGAGAGTATTTTCATCATCTGAAAATTCTCGTCTAAATTTTATTAATTCTGGATATCTTTGATCAGGTCTATATTGGGGAAAATACATCTTCCCGATGAGTCTATTTTGAGAAACAATCTCATGTCTAGCTTTTTCAGGAGGAACTGGGATATCATCAAAGTTCTCAAGGATTGGTCTTTCTTGAGAGTCTTGAATATGAGTCTGTCTTTGCATTATACCAGCATTTGGCCTTACGCATCTAAGATATTCTGCAACGTCTTCTTTGTTTAGTCTATTCATCCCAGAGGAACTCATGCTGTCTAGATCTTCTGTTTGCAACATAAAACATGAAATCATATTAGTGTTAGCAAACATTGGCTCTCTTAATATAATGTCTCGAATGGTATTTTTACTTCCCTTACTATATATAATAGAGAAGTCATAACCATTAAGCAATTATTGCCATCTAATAAGTCTATTAGTCCTTGATTTGGACAAGTCTAAGTCTCTGAATTTTACTGCATAAGAAGATTTAGTATAAACAGTAAAATGTTTAGGTCTAAGAAAAATCATATATTTTTATATTGCCCTTACTATAGCTAAAACTTCTTTTTCATGGGCAGTGTATCTTGTTAATGGGTCTGTAAAGGTTCCAAAACTATATCTACAAAGTTTCTTAATTTTTATCTTATGATCAATGACAAATTATACTGCTCCCCATTGTTTATCAGAGGCATCTATTTCTACTATAAACTGGTATTCTACATTAGGCAGTTCAAGTAAAGGAATGTTCTTGACCATATCTTTAATCTGTCTTATGACTTCAAAATCATCTTTGGTCCAACAAAAAGGATTAGTTTTTTCTGTTCCTTTTAATTTGGATGTTATGCTTTGCCTTTTTGAAGCAAGGTCTTTAATAAAGTCTGCAGCGCAATTAAGCAATCCTAAAAAAGATTGTAATTGTTTTCTATCTTTGAGTTAATCTGGAAACTCAAGAATCTTTTTATTTATGTGTTCAACTAAGAATAATTTTCCTTTATTAATATACATTCCCACAAAGTCTATCTCGATCTGAAATAATTGCATTTTCCTTTCGGTAATAACAATATCATGTTTGTCTAATTCTAAAATAATATTTTTAAGATGGTCTACATGCTCTGTCTCAATCTTACTGTCTACAAGAATGTCATCTATGTAAATAAGATAAAATTTTGAATAAGGTCTAAATATGTTATCCATTCTTCTTTGGAATACTTGAGGAGCATTCAAGAATCCAAATGGCATTACTAGCCATTCGTATATTCCTTAGGGCACACTCAAGGTTGTCCAAGTAATACTGTCTGGATGCATATTGATTTTCCAGAAGCCTGATTTGCAATCAAACTTGCTTAATATAATTATATCTTCAATCATATTGATTAAGTTATTCTTGTCTGGTATCTTATAAGAATCAAATTCATAATTCTTATTTAATTATCTATAGTCCATAACCATTCTTCTTTTTCCTCTTTTACGTTCTGATTCATTTTGAACATAAAAGGCAAGACTATTTTGTCTACTTTTACTTTCTCTAATAATGCCTAACTTAAGCATTTCATCTATGTATTTTTTAAATTCTTCCATGTCTTCTCGTGAATATTCTTTCTTATAGGTTCCACTATTAATAGTGGCGTCTGGGTTCATAGGGATGATTTCACAATAACTTTGGCCTTTATCCCACTTAGCGATGGGATTTTCTCCTAAAGTGGGCTCTGCTAGTTGCCTAATCTTTTCCTTTTCTACTTCTATATCCATTTTCTTCTGTTTGGATATAACTTGAACCTTTAATAAGGTATGTTGGGATTGATCTAAAATGTCTTATTGTATAAGTGCTATTTTCTTATAACACTTTTGGTCTGAATACTTACATTCTTTTTGTAAGGGTTTAGTAATGTCTAGGGCTTCTTGTTGGGTTGTAGGTCTAGGTCCACCATGATAAGCTGAAGAACTCTGATGTTTAATGGGTTTATAATTGGGCTTGACCTGCATAAGGTCAAATGCAGTCTTTTGATCAATTAGAGGGGCTTTAATATTAAATTCCACTATATCACTGATTAATATATTATCGTTATACTGAGTACAAGGATGATATTTACTAATAAAGTCTTGTCCTAAAATAATGTTTCCTGTGAAACTAGGACGAGGATCTATTATCCAAAACCGTTGATTAACGGTTTTGTTGGTCTGATTTCCTAATTTAAAATAAATAGGAGTAGTCTGGAAATATAAGGTAAATGGATCTCCATTAGCCACTTTACCATAGATTTCTTGAGTACTTTCTAAAAAATAGTCTTCAGTTAGCCTTACAAATACTCTGAGAGCATCTTGTATCTATAAAAGCTGAAAGTCTTTTATGATAGTCTTTGTGTTGAACGAATAATTCTACAAAACAAGCATGTGGTTTAGTAGAAATTCCTAAATTATTCTTTTCTAAAATATATATTCCTTTCCGCGGTTTATCTATGAAATCTAGGGTTGTTTGGTCTTCTGAACTACTATCAGAATGGTATCCTTCTAAATCATAGGAAATTCCCTTTCCTTTAAAGTCTTCATTTTCTTGCAATCTTTTGGCTATATTTCTATCAATGTCTTGATAATATGTTTTAATATCTAAGTCTATTTGAGTGTTATACTGGTTAGTATAAATTGCTCTAAAACTAGGTCTCCAACAGTTTTCATGGTAGTGTAATTGACAAATAACACAAACCATATATAATTATGTTTGTATAGTCTCAAAACATTCTACACATCTAAAGTCTTTCTTGCTACATTTCATTTCAAATGTGCAATAATGTCTTTCATCAAAGTAACATCTAGGTATATATGTTAGTAACTCGGGATTACTAGCAGTCCATCTCTTCTTTAAAAAGGGGCTCAATATACATTTATACCAAGCTTCTTCAAAGTCTATATATTCGTCACCTAAATCGTCTGGATTAACTTGCATCATTTATAATTCTAAAGTATCCTGATAATCTTCATATTCATCACTATCACTATTATAGTCTTCTGAATCACTATCTGAATAAGCACTATAGATACTAGTATTATCATCATCTTCTATGTCTGATATTTCTATAGCATATAGGATATATAATTCTTCTTGATCTGCATAATCTAATATTATATTAATAATCTTAATACCTTCTTTATCTTTCTTTTTAGGGCAGTCTTTAGCAAAGTGTCATTCTTTGCCGCAAGTTCAACATTCTTTAATGACAGTCTTAGATTGAGCTACGTCTTTTTCCTTCCTATAATTAGGAAATTTATTATACTTACTAGTGTTCTTCTTAAAATATCTTTCTTGGTTAAATTTATTTTTCTTTGTCTTAGAGTTCTTGTCCCTAAAGGTAGTAGATGGTCTAAATCTATACTTCTTTAGAAATCCTAGAGGTTTAGTCTTAAACTTCCTATGTGTCCATTCTAATTTCTTTTTGAATTTCTTAGATTCACTTTCGCATCCCCATTGGATTGAAGCGATGTCTCTTTCGTCTTTGATTGGAGGGATCTGCTTGAAAGTTTCTTCTATTAACTTTCCTTGAGTTATATCACGTCTCTTAGATATGATATAGTCTTTGGAAAAATTGATTCTTTCACCAAGGGAGTTATTCTTAACTCCAGCTACTCCTGGCCAATTCCTATATTCATTAATTAGGATTTGTCCTATGGCTGGTATCTTTCTAAAGTATTCATCTTTTAAGGTCTCTCCAAATTCTTTAATTTGGTAATATAGTTGCTCATAATTATTGCTATATTCATTTATCTTATATAGTTTGCAAATGCTAAGGAGGGCTAACTTAGTTTTTGCTAGGTCTTGTTCATTGATTTAAGCTAGATGTCCAGCTTCAATGAATTCTGATGTGCACAATTGAATATATTCTTCACTTGATCTTTCTTCTAAGTTTTCTTTCATCTTCTCAATTTTAGCTACGGAGTCTTCATCTGTAGCCTTTCTTAAACTATCTAAATAATCTTTTGCAATACCTCTAATGGATTGCTCAGTGTATTGTTTACATGAACTTGCATCCCACTGTTCATTAGATGCAAAACACATGTTCATCTGATTACGCCATTGATCTAAGGCCTTCTTCCTATCTTGAACATTGTCTAGGTTAGTATATACCTACTAGATTTATGGCTTGACTTTCCATGGTCATAACAGGAGTGAAACTCTTGTCACTAGTTGGAAAGTCTTTTATATAGTCTGGTTTAGTCTTGACCATAGTGCTAGAGTATATAGGAATATTTATTCCTATTGGTTTACTAAAAATTCTAGGAGTATCTTCCAGCCTACTACTACTTTCTATCTCTTGTTTATTATGATTTACTTGCATATCTAGCATTAATCTTTCTTTTTCTTCTTCTAGTAGTCTTAAGTTTCTAAGAAGTTACTTTGTATTCTTAGATTCTTTTAATTTAATATGCGGTTTTGGGTTATCATATTAAATCTTTCTCTTTCTTGAAATCTAACATAATGACTTTTCTTATGGTGATCTTTAAATGTCCTCATGTCCAATTCTGAGGGTTCATGCCTAAAGTTTTGGATCCTAGATTTTTCTTTAACTAAGTCTTTTTGTTCAAATTATCTTTTAGGTCTAATTACTAGGGCTTATCTTAGTTAACTATAACTATTATTACTACTACATTCCTTCTGTGAAGGATCATTGATTATGGCATCTCCCATATTCCTATATCTAACTTCTTCAGTCTGGATATTATTATTGATAATCTTAAGTGGGAACTATATAATAACATTTTCAGTGACATCGTCTTGATTAATATACAAAAGTTTATTTTGTATAGTCTTAGTTTCTTGGAATTCTGGCAATCGCCAAAGGGTCTTAACTTTTTCTTTCATAGGTCCAGTATTCCTAATACAATAAGTATGATTATAGTCTGAAACATTAGTTCTAACTAAGAGTTCTTCATTAAGTCTACCGATAGGAATTCCCAATTCCATTTCTTCATAAGGAAATTAGGAGAACTTGACATAGCTTTGGAATTATATATTTATATTAGCGTCTGGGATAATATAGTCTTCATAGCCACTAGCATATAAGATTAACTTAAAATGTTTGGCTGTGTCTACGATTACTGTAAATACCGGAATGAAATTAAAGTATCCTATGTAATTTGACATTTCTAATTGGGTTATCCCAATAAGGCTTTTCTCAAAAAAATTCCATCTTTTCTCTACTAAACAACATAATATGTTGTTATTGTTTCGAGGTCTATGTAATCCTTGGATTCTTGCTTGAAAGAGTCCAAATATTAGGAATTGGAACTTCCTATCAGTTCCACTGCATCTAAGCCATTCTGAGTCAAACACTTGGAGCTCAGTATAGGATTTGTCTAACACATGATTCCTACAATGGTAAGTCATGTTATAATTAGGATTCTTAGGAGTGGCACCTTCTTTAAACAAGTCTATGTATCTAACAACTAGAAGTTGTCCATTATGAATGGAATCTTCAACAATCTTCCAGTCAACTTCACCCCATTCCTTCCATTGGAGAGCATTGGTGAAATTTCTCTCCTTCCACCATGTCCTAACATTGGAGGATGAATCCTTAAGTCTTTGGAGCATATGATTACTTTGTCCAACATTTGGGATAGAGCTAATTATTTTACTAGTCTTATCTAATCCGTCATTTAAGACTCTTCTACCTATGGTCTGCCTTTCTCTAGTTTCTATAGGAGGGGGTTCTCTAAATTTATAGGTGGATACCTGTTTTTGTTCAAGTCTTTTTTTAATTCTTTATAAGAAGTGTGAATAATATTTTTGTCTTTTTATCTGACTAAGGATTTCTTCTTTAAAATTCTTATTCTCTTTTCTTGTCCTATCAGAGATTTCTTCACTATGTCTAGCTAGTGAATTAAAAAGGGATTTTGCAACATTTGTAATATACTCTTTTACTTCATTATCTTTTTCTTGTTGTTGCATAGATCTAATTTCTATAGATTCTACAGTTTTTTCTATTTTGTCTAAACGAGTTAGAATAAAAGACAGTTTATTTCTGCTTGGGAAGGCTTATTATATACAGCCTTAATTCCATTTATAATTTCTTCGTATTTTTCTTCTACTTGGGCCATGTCTAGTCTAAGTTCATTAATAATACTATCCGTTTTGGATAGGTTATGGATTTCCATATTATTAAGATTATTTTACTAAATTTTGTTGGAATTTAATAAAGTATGTGTAGAAGGTGGTTAATCCTTTTGTCTTAGCTTTTAAATCTAAATGTGAGTCTTTAACAAAGCTACTATTATAGTCTTGGGTAGCTGTTATGGATGTAGAAATTAAATTTAATCTTTCTAATATGAGTCTAGTTGCTTTAGCAGCATTGGCAATCTCATTTTCATTTATCTTATAATAAAATATATCATCATTTATCTTTTCTAAAATTCTTTGATAAAAGTCTGATAAGGTATGAATAGAGAGGTATCTTGGTACCTCATTCCAATATGATCTAACTATCTTCATTAGGAGGATAATTATCTAATGTAGGGATAAGCTTAGCTTGTTCTTTAGTAAGTTTAATTAACTCACTATCTTGATCTTTAGTTAGAGTTTTAATTTCTAAAATGTCTTTGTTAAGGATTTTTATATGATTAGTCTTAATATTTATTTCTTATAAAACATGTACTAAGTCTATTGGGATTTGGTTATCTATTTCCATTAGTCTTTTAGAGATATTTTTTATCTCTGTTTCTAGGGTTTGAGTGTCTTTTATTAATTGTCTTAATATAAGGAGTATTCACTTATTTTGGTCTATTATGCTATTAATATCACTATCAGTAACTTGTCTACTATCTCCGTGTTTGGCTGGGATGTGTTCAGTGTGTGAACAACCGTCTATGTGTGTGGTTAAACAACTTTCTTGGTCTAAATCATTTATAGGTTGGTAGTCCGGGTTGGTTCCAAAAATATATTTGTAAATGCGAGGGATAAATTCCAAGGACATTAAAGTCTTTTTACTAAAAGTCTAAAAGGAGCGTCTTATGGCTCTGATACCAGAATTAGGGGTTTGGTCGGAATTCGGTGAGATTCTAAAGCCTTTAAGATCTTGATACCAATTTGGGTGTCTAAACTACAAATCTTTTAAATATATAGTCTTATAAAATAGGGTTTTACTATAAGACAATAAGGGGACTATCTAAAAAAGATAACAAAATGTCTTAGGGACCACGAGGGGACCACAGTCGGATAAGGACAAAAGTTCGTTAATCCGTTCTTTAAGGAAGTTCGCTTAGGAGAATGACTATATATATATATATATATATATATATTGTTTATTTCTTAGTATGTGTGTCAGAATGAAAGTCTAGTAAGTGTTCTTGTCCGTTAAGTCTAGTAAGTGTTCTTGTTCGTTAAGTGGGTTGCAAGTGTGTGTGTGTGTTTGTGATTAAGTTCAAAAAAACCATGGGTCAAAGCGCCCAATGCATTAACGTAAAACTAAATGTCCCACATCGGTCTAAGACCTTACATAAGATGAGTATATCAGTGCCATTGCACCTTCCAAAGGTTAGGGCCTTTTGGATGAGTGCATTGGGCTTGGGCTGTTGAAAGTCTAGTAAGTGTTCTTGTCCGTTAAGTGGGTTGCAAGTGTGTGTGTGTTTGTGATTAAGTTAAAAAAAAAAGAATGAAGAATTTGTTAATAATTTAGGATCAAGGTTTTAGCTTTTTAGTTGGTGTTTGTACTGTCAACCTTCTCCCCCCCTCTCACTACATACACATCTCAACCACCTCATGCCTCTCCCTCCTTCACGGCTAGGCGTTTGCTCTCTCCTTTTGTGCTGAGGGGGATGACCGTGTTAAGAAATATAACACAAACTTTCCCACCAAAAAGTGGTAAAACTTGAAGATTTTTTACCTTCCTTTACAACAAAACTGAGAAAGCGGTGGATATAGAGTTGGAATTTTTTTCTTCTATTCCTATGTAGTCATCCTGTTACAAAGTTGATGATACCTTAGTAAGGCCTCCGGGAGACATATACAAGTCAATAGCACCTTCAATCTTTGATTTCTCTAAGACCTCGTGTCAATTTTTTTTTTTTCGTCTTTTCTTTCACATTTTCTCTTCTTATATTATAAATGGTGATACGTATCTACTGAAAGCATCATCAACCTTCAATTTTCTATTTTCTCTATGCTTTTCATTTTCCCTGTCGAACTTCTTCACTAACTATATTAGTGATAAAAGGTTGCTCACGGTTAGTTTTAGAAGATAGTATGGAATGTAGTTAAATGTTTAGTTTAGGAAATTAGGATTGCTAGATATGGGCAACCAAGAATTTGAAGGGAAATATTGAGGAGAATTTGGAAATATAGAAAAGAAGGAAAGTTTTTCTATTAGACTTGATGATACAATGCTTAGTTTTCGATTGAGATGGTTTGGCCAAATGACCTCACCACCTATTTATAGGCATCACACCTCCTTAATGGATGGTGGATATTAAACTACATCAATGGTGTAGATTAATTCTCTAAAAGGTTCCCACCTCCTTATGTGAACATTCTAGAAGCCTACATACTTCCCTAATATTCTAGACTATTCTAGGAATTATCTAGAATATTCTAAGAATTATCTAGAATATTCTAGACTATTCTAGGAATTAGTATCACATTTTAACACTCCTCCTTGATGCTAATTCCTGAAATCCCAAGCATGGCTCGTAGTTGTTCGAATTTGGCTGTTGGTAGTGCTTTTATGAAAATATCTGCAACTTGTTCTTCAGTCTTGCAATAATTCAACTCGATCTCCTTATTGGATGTTACCTCTCGCAGGAAATGGTACTTGATTGCAATATGTTTTGTTCGGCTATGATAAAGTGCATTCTTCGCCATCGCAATTGCGGATTTGCTATCGCAGAATATTTCTGTAGGTTCATTCTGTATTACTCCCATATCCTCAAATATTCGCCTTAGCCAAATTGCTTGACACGCTGAGGTTGAGGCTGCTACGTACTCGGCTTTTGCTGAGGATTGAGCAACTGTCTCTTGCTTCTTTGATGCCCACGAGAAGAATCCAGAACCAAGTGTGAATGCATAGCCTGAAGTGCTTCTCATGTCATCCACCGATCCGGCCTAATCACTGTCCGTGTACCCGATCAGTCTTGAGTAGGTAGTAGACTTGTACCTTATACCATATTCTTACGTGCCTTATAAGTACCTAAGTATTCTCTTAGCCACTCCATAGTGAATCTGAGTTGAACTCTACATGAACCTAGATAGCAAACTTGTAGCATACATTATGTCTGGATGAGTCGCTGTGAGATATAGTAAACTCCCAATAAGGCTCCTGTAGAGAGAGGCGTCTGCTTTAGGCGAACCGCCGTCCTTCCTAAGTTTTTCTTTGGTCACGAGCGGTGTAGCAACGAATTTGCAGTCGTACATTCGAAACTTCTTTAGGAGGTTCTCGGTGTATTTCTTTTGTGACAAGAAGATTCCACCATTTTCTTGGCTTATTTTAATGCCAAGAAAGTAGTGCATCATGCCCAGGTTGCTCATCTCGAATGTCTTCATCATGTCTTCTTTAAACTCTTTGATCATTTTTTCAGCATTTCCTCTATAGATTAAATCATCCACATAAAGGGAAATGATAAGAATATGGTTCTGACCTTGGGTCCTGATGTAGAGATTTGGCTCACTCTGGCTCCTCCTAAATCCTTGATTGGTGAAGTA
This sequence comes from Sambucus nigra, assembly GCA_949130495.1. Lineage (NCBI taxonomy): Eukaryota > Viridiplantae > Streptophyta > Magnoliopsida > Dipsacales > Adoxaceae > Sambucus > Sambucus nigra. The sequence continues at coordinate 170,750,930 of OX422214.1, read as the reverse complement.
TCCATCAATTCGGCTGTACCAGGCTCTAGGAGCTTTCTTTAGACCATACAAGGCTTTCTTCAGTCGAATAACTTTATCTTCTTTTCCTTGCACCTTGAATCCTTATGGGTGTTCAACGTAGATTTCTTCCTCGAGATATCCATTAAGGAATGCTGATTTGATATATAGTTGACAAATCTTCCAGTGATTTTGAGTTGCTAGTGCTACTAGTGTCTAATGGTGTCTAATCGTGCCACTGGTGCAAAATTTTCATTGTAGTCAACTCTGAATTATTGTGAGTAGCCTTTTACTACTAACCTTGCTTTGTGTTTCTGGATTGAGCCATCAGGTTGTAGTTTTATTTTGTAGACCCACTTTACTCCGATGACATCTTTGTCCTTTGGTCGATCCACCAACTCCCAAGTCTTGTTCTTCTCGATCATCTTCATCTCTTCTTCCATAGCTTTGACCCAGACTTCTTGTTTTGCAGCAGCTTCATAACTCTCTGGTTCTAGAATTGCAAAATTACAGCTTTCATATATCTCAGCTAGTGGTCTGGTCCGTCTAGGAGTTGATTCTGGAGATGAGTCTTCTTGTCTTGGTGATGCTGGAGGTATTGTTTCTGGTGTCGGGGGCAATTGTAGTCTCTGTAGCTTCACTTTGTTGTGGTGGTGTAGATGTGATGATGCTTCTTCTTTTAATCTTCTCTTCTTCCCAGTTCCAGGTAGCACTCTCATCGAACTCCACATCGCGATTGATCATCAACTTCTTGGTTCTCAGGTTATAGACTCGATAGCCATTTGATTGAGTACTATAGCCTAAGAAGATTCCTTTCTCCGACTTGTCATCGAGTTTGCTTCTCTTTTGGCATGGAACATGAGCATAACATATGAACCCGAACACTCTGAGATGTTTTGCTGATGGCTTTTGACCGCTCTAAGCTTCGATCAGCGTCTTGTTTTGAAAAGCTTTGGTGGGAATCCTGTTTAGGAGGTACACTGTAGTGTAGACTGCATCTGCCCAAAAAGTATTGGGAAGGCCTTTTTCCTTAAGCATCGTTCTGGCCATATCCATGACTGTCCTATTTTTTCTTTCAGAAACTCCTTTCTGCTCTGGAGCATACCCAACAGTTTGTTGGTGTTCTACCTCTTCATATTCGCGGAACTTATCGAATTGATTAGAGTTATACTCCTTTCCTCTATCACTTCTTAAAACTTTGATGAAGTGACCACTTTGTTTCTCAACGAAGTTTTTAAATTTTTTGAAACTCTAAAAACTTCTGATTTTTCATGAAGAAAATAGACCCATCTCATTCTTGTATAGTCATCAATGAATAAGATGAAGTACCTGTTATTCTCATGAGAGGGAGTCCTCATAGGACCACACACGTCAGTTTGTACCAACTCCAATAATGACTTCGCTCTCCATGATTTGCCTGATGGGAATGGTTGTCTTTGTTGCTTCCTGAGCATACAGCCTTCATAAACATGATCTAGCTCTTTTATCAGCGGCATGTCTCTCATTATGTTCTTCTGATGGAGTAACTTTAACGATAGAAGTTGTAGTGGCCAAATCTTTGGTGCCATAAATAAGAGTCATCTATTTGTGCCTTCATAGCTGTGTCTTTTGCATATCTCCACTCGATAGGGAAATTTCTATTATTCTTCATTTTTACCGTAGCTATTTCTAAATTTTTATTCTTTTTTTCATAGATGGTACATGAGTCTCCAAAAAAGTATAAGGAGTGCCCATTTTCCATCATTTGACCAACACGGAGTAGACTTTGGTGTAAACTAGGCACAAGTAAGACATCTTTGATCAGGCGCATACCTTTGTTTATCTGCACGGCTATTGTGCCTTTGCCCTTTGCTTCTACAACTGCACCATTTCCCAATCGAACTTGTCACTTGACTGACGTGTCGATATCTTGGAAAATATCTTCTTTTGCAGTCATGTGATTACTGTAGCCGCTGTCGATGTACCAAGTATCCTCCTTCTCCTTTGCTGCTGTTTGGCTGGCGTAAAAAAGAACTCTTTCTTCGTCTTTTTCTTCAAAGAAGTTGGCTTGGTGTTTTTCCTTTAGACGACAGTCTTTTTCTTCATGCCCGAACTTCTTGCAGCTTTGGCATTTTGATTTGTCTCGAAACCAACAATCTTTTTCGAAATGGTTTGTCTTTTTACAAATGCCACAAAGTGGAAATTTTCCTTTTTTATCACCTTGATTTTTCAAATTTCCATTATTTCTAGATGTTTCCTCTCTTCTAGAATTTTCTTTGAATTTTCTTCAATCACCTTGTGTGGAATTCAGAGACCTTGAGTTGAACTTAGACTGGAAGGCAGTTTCTGTCGAATCTTCACTACGCCTACTCAATCTTTTCTCATATGCTTCTATAGATCCCATTAGTTCGGTCACTAAAAGTGTTTTTAGATCTTTTGTACTTTCAATTGTGGTTACAAAAGGATCAAACTTTGCAGTGACACTAATAAGAATTTAATCAACAATCCTTTTATCGGGTATATCTTCCCCGTAGGATCTCATTTGATTTACTAATTCCATTATTTTATAATAGTATGCTTTGGAGGTCTCAGATTCCTTCATTTTTAAATTCTCAAATTCCCTTCTTAAGGCTTGTAGTTTAATTGTTCGTACCTTTTCGTTTCCCTTGAACTCTTCTTGTAAGATCTCCCATGCTTCTTTGGAATTTGTGGCTCCGTTTAGTCTTGGAAATATTGAGTCGCTGATCACTTGTTGAAGAAAATTGAAAGCTTTTGCATCCTTCACTATATTCTCCTTTAGTTCCTTCTTTTGTGCCTTTGTGAGGGTAGAGGTGTCTTCAGGATTGATAAAACCTTCATTAACGATATCCCATATATCATGGGCTTGGACAAATGTCTTCATTTTGAAACTCCAAAATTCATAGTTATCCCCATCAAATGTAGGGATTGGAATCAACGAATTAGACATGTTAGACAAAAAATCAGAGTGAGTTTATGGTGAAGGAATGTAGGTAGGAAATATTGGTTACGCCCAGTTGGTGACGGAACCTGGCTCTGATACCACTGTTAGTTTTAGAAGGTAGTATGGAATGTAGTTAAATGTTTAGTTTAGGAAATTAGGATTGCTAGATATGGGCAACCAAGAATTTGGAGGGAAATATTGAGGAGAATTTGGAAATATTAGAAAAGAAGGAAAGTTTTTCTATTAGATTTGATTATACAATGCTTAGTTTTGGATTGAGATGGTTTGGCCAAATGACCTCACCGCCTATTTATAGGCATCACACCTCCTTAATGGATAGTGGATATTAAACTACATCAATGGAGTAGATTAATTCTCTAGAAGGTTCCCACCTCCTTATGGGAACATTCTAGAAGCCTACATACTTCCCTAATATTCTAGAATATTCTAGACTATTCTAGGAATTATCTAGAATATTCTAGACTATTTTAGGAATTAGTATCACATTTTAACACTCACACAAAAACCGAAGACCGTAAAATAAACTATTATTATTTGGTGTGGGCTGTTGTATGTGTTATGTATTCGACTATGTGACTAGGCGTGTTAGACAATTTGTATATTTGGTCTGAGTGTGCAATGGGTGTGTGATTTTTTATTTTTCATGCATGTAGATGTCAAACTGTGAGATAGTATATTTGGTGAGACTCTACATTTCTCCACCCATCTTCCACTCGGCACCACGCCTTCTCTCTCTCTCTCTCTCTCTCTCTCTTCGTCATCCTTAAAGCACCTCCACTACCACCATCACATCTTCCTCCCTATTATATATCATTATCATGAATAATGAATTGATTTCATTCCTCTAATCATCTCATTTTATGTTTTACATTTATCCTTATGCTATAATATTTTTTTTCTTTTTCCCGGCAACAGCACGTCCGAGTTTGTCTCCGGCACTGGTAACACAGGGATTATTCACACATGACATGTCTCATTGGGATTTTCTGCCAGCATGGTATACAGTTTCTTACCGTTCCTCCCTTTTTGTCAATGTTTCATGAACTCTTCAAATGTAGTTGAATGTAAGTAGTAATATACATAGTAACATATCTTGTTATATATATACATGTAGTCCCTTTAACGAGTACCCCCAAATATCTAGAAATTTTTTCAATTTTTTTATCTTTTTAAATGAGAAAATACAGGTGCTCCAAGTTTAACTCTCCTCCCTTTAAGAATGTTATTATGACTTTAATGGGTCTGTAAAGAGGGATCCGAGACATGCTTTATTTTCTTCCTAATGGATTTGATATGTAGGGGAAATCAATGTGTATTTTTCAGATCATGAATGTGGTTGTATACATGGATTTGTGTAGGCGGTGTATGGCTTTTCTATGATTTAGTTGTTTCTATGTGAATATTACATGTTAAGTTTCCTATATACATGGGAGGTGGGTTGCAGTGTGGGTGTTGAGTGAGTGGGAAGGTGAGACAAATATTGCGTGCTAATATGCTTTTTGTTGATATAATTTACGTGCTAAAATATAAATAAGATATCTGAATTTTATAGAGCTAGTTTCACCATCATGTGTATGTAAATAGGAGAAAATTACATTTCAGTAGCATGTGAATGTGGATAGGATTATGTGTTTTTTATAAAATCTTAAAGGATGAACCAATTATGAATATGGAATTCATGCGTCGTGTTACAATGTTAAATTGTTGCCATAAGTTGGGTCATTTAAGAATATTAATGTAATTTGGTGTATTTGAGGTTATTTGATAGGTTAAAACAACAAATAATTTGTTTTAACTTATGTTTGTAAATATATACTTTTTAAATTCAATTTCATATGTCCCCTGTTTCATAATTGTACAATTGATCTTGATTTCACCTTATTATTAATTGATTTATGATGAGTTTGCTCAATTGAAGACCTACATATCTTATTTATGTTTTTTCAAAGAGTGGTGAAATTTTGAAATCATGTTAGCAACTGACATCCACTTTTCCATAAGATTTTATATCTTATAAGTTCTTTAGGTCTTACAACTATGCATTATTATGGTAAAAAATCAACGTTGATACTAGATTTATATCGTGATTGTGTTGGCATATGTTTCTCTATAAATATATACTCATGAAAATAGTGACGATAAAAAGTTGTATAGGCGATCACCCCTTTGATATTTTAAGTTTTGAGTTATCTCTATACATCTATTAATTTTGTATTGTCCTAGAAACATGAAAGTTTGTCGAAATTTTGAACGAATGACTAATCCTGTTGATGTTTTAATTTTATTTGTATTATTAATTTCGTATGAAAAATTATTTACTAATGTTTTATTTTTATCCTTGTAGGTATTGGGTGTTATTGGATGCTTGACATTGACTCCCATTCACTTGCAAATTAATCTACTATAGAGATATTTTTTAGAGTAAATGGATTGGTTTTCATTTGTGGGTGGGGAATGTTCTCTCAAATTACAATGGTTGTCAATTGTAGACATAGATATTTTAAGTTATATAAATGATGCTTGAACTTTTCTTTGCCTTTTGGTGAATATGAGGGTGATTATATTATTTCTCATGTGTAATGGTTAAATGAATGTTTAAAATCAAGATAAAAAAAATGAATATTTGAAATTGAAAAAAATAAGAATTGTCCCAACCACTTGTATCAGTTTCCTTAAAATTTTCTGGGCATTTGAATTTAATGCCATGAAACTTTTCCTTAATGCCTATTAATGTCAAAAAAAGTGTTTTTGCAATTTTGTTAATGCTGCAAGAGAGCTTACTCGACATTTATATTATTGTTGTATACTTCCTCCAGCATTTTTGGAAAGTGCTGAGAAAAATGCTGCCAACTTTTTCGGCATTTTTTTAAATGGCGCTTTTATTTTACCACATTGGTTATTATGACAGTTGAGAAAATGCCGAAAAAAATGTCACAAAATATTTTCTTGGCAATTGTGGTGTTTTTAACGACATTTAATTTCTACCGTTAAAAATTAGTTTTCTTATAATGCGAGTCTATTCCTATAGCTGAGGAAGATTTAATGGCTCATAGGAAGAGGATTTTGTTGATTGATGATGATGAAGTGCCCTGCCTCCCTCAAGTCTAAGGCCTCAAAGAGGATTGAGCACGAGGGTCCTTCTGCCTTTGAATTGGTGCTGGACTCATCAGGGCGAGAGAAGTGTATAAAGGAAAATACCCATTCCTCAATGTCCCTGCTGCTTTGTAATAAGGGTGACACCCATAACTCTAGAATGACCCAAAAGGGTGATGTCAGTGGCCAAGAACCCCTGCTTGGACTTTGGTTTGCTGAAGGAGAAGTGCTTGTGCTTAATCGTGAGCAAGTTAACCAGCTGACACACGATCAGCTTTCTACTCACGTCGCTCAAGTGTTGTCTTTAGTAAGACAAATTTCCTTCTATTATGCCTGGATTTTTTGAACTTTTTACTCTTTGTTTTAACATAATTCTTATTTCTATATTTGTAATTTCTGGCAGACTTCGTCGCCTTCTTGGAAAATCACTCCGAGCAATGTAAGATCACCAATAACCAGACAACTGCCTTGAACAAGTCTAAGGATGCTCTTACTGCGTCCCAAAGGGCATAAAATGGGGAGAAGAAGCCCTCCAGTGGGGCCACGTACGCGCTGAAGGACGAACAAGACTAGATGAAGTTCGTTCATAACCAACCGAAGGTTGAACATAATCAATTTATGGTTGAACGTGATCAGTTGAAGAGGGACTGTAACCATCTTACTGCAGCTAAGGAGGTAAGATATTATAAGGGCTATGTTGAAGATTTTAATGATACTAAATGTCAGTTGGCTTTTATTAAGAAATCCAACTATAAGAAAAGTTAGGATGAAGCATTGATGAAGGTGAATGTCAGAGACAATTTTAAACTCTTTGGCTAGCACAATCATTGTTCCCCACCGAAGACAGATGAGGAGGCTCCGATGGATGCTCCTATCGATCAGGCATCCACAGAGGCTGATAAGGGCAAAGTATCGAAAACGTAAGAGCAAGTTAAGGATAAGGAGACTAGTTAGAAATAATTATCCTGTGAATCATTTTATTTTATTTTGGTCTTCGTTTATAAGGGCGTTGGCTCATTTTATCTATTAATGAAAGACTTTATTGAATTCCAATTCTATCTTATATTATTGTTGAATCTTTCCTTTTGATTCTTACTTTCTGTAGATTATCAATGTTCTCGAAGAAATAAATTCTTTCACTTGCAATCTAGATGACATTCTTGGTCAAGAGGCTAGTATCCAAGCTCGCCGTGCTTTTATTTCTGCTCGACAAGTTCCTAAAAAAATAACTGAAGCTTATAAAGGATAGTCTTCCTTAATGGTCAAACTGAAGGACGAAGTGAAGGACTTGGGCAATGTAGTCACCCTTATGGAGGACGAAGTGAACTCCTTGAAAAAATATCTCACTAAAGCTAAGGACATCGGAGATGTTGGAGCTCTTTTACAAGCTGAGAATGATTCCCTGAAAAAATAGCTTGTTGAGGCAGAGGAAGATCGAAAAAGGGTTGGCATTATCAAGATGGGTCTTAGCCGTGAAATACTCAAGTTGCACTACCTTTTTAGTATGGATACTTGGCTAGCATGATCTTATGGTTACGAGGAGGGGTGGATGGATGCCCCCATTAAGTTAGATGAGGCAAAGTAGTTGTCTTACAAGCACGGTTAGTTGAATGCTATAGGCATCTTGAAAGTTTTCAAGGACTCTAAGCTTTGGTATTGGTACCAAGTTGATTATCGAGCATATAACCATCTACTTTTTGAAAGAGAAGAGAGTTAGGTTTCATTGGATGTCGTTCCTCTTCAATTATCCAAGATTTATTTTTTCTCGCATGAGAGTGATGATGAGTTCTCACCAAATCGAGAGGCTAGTCGAAGATAACTGTAGCGAGAGTACTTGGTCGCCAATGATAATTATTTTATGTTTTTTCCTTTTGTTGTTGCAAATGGACTTTTTGTGAATTGTAACAACTTGTTTATATAATATCATTATTTTGCATTTTTCCATTCCATAATGTCAAGCATGTATTTTATTATCATGTCTTACCTTTTAGGTTGTGTCATCACACCACCTTGGGACTTAAATAGACTATGGAAAAAATGCACCTGGTTTTAGGGTCGTCCACCTGTTCAGATTTTTATCCGACCAAAGTCAAGTTAATTTAGTGCCTAGGGATACCTCATAGGTCTTTTGTTTACCTAGGCAATTCATGAGGTTTTTGTATTTTTCATGACGAAGACATTGGGTTAAATTGTAATTGAACAACTTTTAATTGTAATTAAACTAAGGTCATGTGATAAATGCTTTGACCGTAAATTAACGTAAGCCTGCCATTTTTGAATAATTTTGAGTAGCCAAATGAGCTATTTAGGCTCTATTACAAAATAATCCCCAAGCACCATAATTTCTGAATAAAATATTTACTGGAACTAGGAATCATTATGTCATACCCCGATTTTTTGAGTGTGAATTTTATCCTAATAAATACTAAACCATAATGAAAACCATAATTTCGTTCAAAAGAGGAAACTGTATTGATATTCCACTGTGTTACAACCCATAGTTTCAACTGTACAGTACTACCTTACTATATGTATACATAATTCCTTGCTTGACTAACTACTATTTTCATATGACTATTACTTAAGCAAAATTATTCCCGATCTTCATATAATCTAGCTTAAACTTCTCATCATCACTTATAGGTACCTATTACAAAAAACTGGAAGGAAGGAGTCAGCGGAGTGGCTGAGTAGGAAATTCTAAATCTATAACAAGTATATGTATATGATTTGGAGTTGTGTATGGAAGAAGGTATTTACAAAACAATGCACATAAATAATGCAGTATGATTGTATGTAAATTTCACGATTTATAAAGAAATATTGAAGGAAAGAAAACAGATAACCCCATACTTACTTGTTATCAAAGGTTAAAAAAAATAATAACCAATACTTTCATAATATCATCAATCCAAAACCTTTGGAGATATCAACCCAAAACCTTTGGGGAAAAATAACCAATAAGCACACTAACTAGAGTGGAACTCATACGTATGTAGCAAGAAAACTAGGCACTCAAACATCTGACCTTATAGCCAGTAATAGAAACACTCCGTAATATACCACCGCAGTCTATACCCCAAATTATAAAGTATGTTGTTTGGACTATTTATTAGGTTTATAAATATTTGCTAGATGAGTAACACTTGTTTAAAACTTACGATAATGGTATGCTCTTCAGACTATTTATCGGGTTCAGAAATATCCAGTAGAAGATTAACATTTGTTTTAAGCTTTCGATAAGGAACTGTGAAAAATAGGGTCTCTTTTATTCAATCCATAGATCGCCTGATTTATCAACAGTAATCAAACAGATCTTTTTATATAAAGTGGTATGAAACAATGTAAAATACTTCCATACAAAATAACATATGGGCAATAATAAACATAATATGAATAGTACAAAAGTCCAAGATACGTGAAATGTAATAGTGAATTAGAGTATCCTACCGGTGTTTACGATCTTTTCGTCGATGTTGAGGGAAGTTCCATTTGATTGTTTGTTGTATTCTAGCTCTCATAGTTGTTTTGCTCCAGTGATTTAATGAAAGTGGGTAAATAGATGTTTAGGAAAAAAGGTATGTGATTATAGTCTTTTACCTCATATGATTAAAAATTATCCTAATGAAAATACGTGTTTTGTGGGTTCAATTAATATATGAATCCCTAGACGTAATTCTAAATGACGCTCTCGAGTTTACGACTTAAATTTCATATTTCTCTTTATAATTAGTGATAAAAAGAAGATTTAAGATTATAAAAAGTCAAGTATTGTTAAAACACAAAATAAAATAATATTTGTTGGGTAGAAAACAAATATAATTAAGATTTGAATATGTGCTTCTTAATTTGTATTCGAGAAAAATGTTACGTACTTAAAAAATGATTTAACCGGTCTAAAGTGGTTTTACGTGTATCAGTATTCTCTTAAATTATCTTGACCTCCTCTCATAACACACACACACACACACACACACACACATATATATATATATATATATAACACAACTTGAGTCAAGTAGAATGCACGTCTCGACTAATTTGAACGCGTCGTCGATCATACGTATAGACTCTAGAATATCCTGAATCGATGTTTATAAAGTCTGATTAATTTTTTGAGCATCCGAAACGTGTTAAAATTGAGCCTAAACATAGCCTGAAAATTTGATTTTCAAAGCTTAGTTATTTTGTCAAATTTTTGACACTTCAAATATACACCTTGGTGAGCGTTCATAGATGCGCAACACTAGTATGTGTTATTCATGGTTCAGACAACATGTAGGTTAGCTCGTGTACTTTTTTCCGACTAAACAAAGTGTGCCGAAAATTATTCCAAACATGATTCAACAAAGCTTCCACTTTGTTACGACTAGCAAAGGTCAAACTTTGGACGACTCGAAACCTATCCGATGACCTTGAAATTATACCCGCACTAACTGTATGTCTAATCAGGTGTATGAAAATTTGTTATGATCATTCAAACTACCTAAATGGTCACCCAATTATCCGCGCCATCCCGGTGAAACCTTGCGAGGAAGCTGAAATTTCCCTTCCTGTCCCACTACTACTCATCATCTTCCTTCTTAAAAAAAACGCCTATTATTTTGTATGAAATCATTGTTTAAACTCTATATACCCATCCATATATAAATATAAATATAAATATATATATATATATATATATATATATATATATATAATGGGAGAGGTTCAAAAGTGAATATTTTAATGAACATTAAGGAAAAACACCCAAAACCCATTAATTTTAACTCCTATGTTGGAATTGGTCCGCCAGCGACACCCGAGACCATTCCGGTAAGCACCCCCCACTCCATGGAAGTAGGTATGGAAGCCTTTATGGTAGTGGGTGGGAGTGGGTAGGTGGGGGGTTGGGGTGCCTGGTGTGGTCTCAGGTGCCTCTGGGGCGCGGACCAATTTTAACATAGGAGTTAAAATTAATGGTTTTTTGGTGTTTTTCGTTAAAATGTTCGCTTTTAATGTTTACTTTTGAACCTCTCCATATATATATATACAGTATGTCCACCGAGCAACTATCTGCTGATTGGGATTTATGCCACGTTGGAGAGACTTGTCCACGTAGGTGGATAATTTTTTTTATCAACACACATATATATATGGCATATCATCAATATAAATGAAAATCCACCACACGGGAAGTACAACCAAAGGTCTTATCATACGTGGTTCATACAACCAACCATCACATTCATTATGTACGAGTGTAAATGCTTTAATGTATAAAGGCTTTTCAACCCTTGATCTCTAGGTCACTATAAATACATTGTATTCCTTTCATCAAAGGCGAGGTAGAACGGATTCTAGGATATTCTTATTAACTAGAGTACTTAGCATTCTGTAATCTCTGGAATCAATACCATTATAGTGGATGTAGTCTTTCTTATATAGTCGAACCACTTTAAAACTCTCTGTCTTTCATTTAATTATTTTATTTGCAATACTATGTTTTATCTATGGTTATAAATTTGGATCTAGTCCATTTTTTTACATCAACAGATTGACATCGTCTATGGGAACGTGTGTCTAATTTTCGTTCTCAATCTCGTATATACTTGCTCAAGTAAAAATGAATGATCCAGAGCCCAGTGCCATGAACGAAGGCAACCCAATCGTTCCATCTGTTCCGACTACGGTAGTCGACCTAAATGGGATTCTTGCCAGTATTGCTAGGGGTTAAGATGTTATGCAAGGAAAAATGAGATAATTGGCACAGTCAATATAAGCTAGATCTCCAACCCTATCCAAGCAACAAATAATTCATTCACCAAGGAGAGAAATGTCACTTGTACCTCCTAGGCATAGCTGACATAGCTATTCCAGATCATCTCATGATAGGACTTAGCACCTAGGAGTCAGTTCATCATTTAGAGCAACAGAGTTTTATGATGGACATTATTTCTCTCCTGAAAGGCCAATCGTCCCGAAAAGATTGAGTAGATTTTCGCCCATTGATCATTTGGGACCCCAAGCAAACAAGAACCTTCCTAGAGTGTTATCCAGAACCACCCAGTATCCATTCGACCATCGTGAAGCCTCAGTTGGGTCAAGATCAAGCGTTCGAAGATTTATACATGTCGAGTAGACTTCTCATGAAGAGAGCTCAGCACAAACACATGGTCGGGATAATCTAGATGATTCACACAAAATTGACGCAGGGAATCCGTCATGGAAAGGATCAATCCAATGATTGGAAGATCGGCTAGAAGAAATGGAAAAAGCAAAGAATCACTTGCAGAGGAATTTTATTAAAGGGTCTCCCTTCATTTAGGCAATCGTTGATTTCCTAACTCCATCTAAGTTTAAAACCCATGTGGTCACCCTAAAATATGATGTCAAAATTGATCCAGTTTTGCACATTGAATAATTTCAACCTGCAGCTGACATTTATTCAGAAAAATTGACTTTGGCTCTCATTGAAGAATCAAGGAAGATGTAACCCTACTCTCGGGCACACACCATTATAGTATAAACTGATTTATTTCTTCAGCAAGTCCTCCACAAACTTGAAAAATCAGGCAAGTTAATGTGTTGGGTCGTGGAGCTTGAAGATTATGATATCATTTATGAGTCAGGAGCTGCGAACTATGACAGATTTCATTATTGAATTCAGAAACGCATAAGTGATCCATAACCCAATTTTTCCTATTGATCAGACTTCTTCTAAAGTGAACTTAGCTCCAAAGCAAACCAAAATTATCGATCAGCCTGTATTATCCCTTGTCCAGCTGATCGCCCATAATATTCTGAACCAAGCAAGAAGACAGTCTAACACTCCACACGTGTTTTAGAAAAGCCAATAATCTCATTATGTATAAGCGTCGAGTAACGTTTCAGAATGTTTACTCCATCCTCTCAGTAAATCATCAAGCATGGAGCATTGTGGGCTTCTGTTGACGCAAAAAATTATCCATTTACGTGGACTAATGAGAAAAGGACACTTGTTCTCATACGTGGCAATATTCACATTAATTACTCACTTGGTCGGCTCCCAAAGATAGTTATTGGGCCAACCATATGACTAACCTAGAGAATATAAACCATCACGAATATCAAAATCCATTGGCATGGAGTCATTATACACCCGTGAATATTAAGGGTCTCATTTATTGTATACAGATGTAAATGCCTAGAGATATAAAGGCATTCCATCTCTTGAGTTACTAATAACCCATACAAATGCATGTTCTCCCTTAGCTAAAAAGCACCTTGAAGAATGGAAAACGCCTATATGTTTCTCGAGAAACAAAACTTTTTAAAGTTGCCACTCTACCAGTAAGCCTTTGTACATCTTTCTTGCTAGTCAGCATCTGTATTTCTATCAAAGTTTTTATTTTGGCTGGATTAGCTTCAATTCCCCTTTAATTAACTATTAAGCCGAGGAACATTCCTTCCTATACCCCGAACACAATGAGGATTTGCGATGGACTGAAAGGTTGCGGGCACCTCCTAACAGGAGGGACAAATCTAAATATTATGAGTTCCATAAGGATAATGGCCATACAACTGATAATTGTATCGCTTTGAAGAATGAAGTGGGATCTTATTCATCGAGAAAAACTGAACAAGTTTATTGATAGGCGAGAAGGCAGAGAAGTAAGCGATTTCATCGAGTGTATCAAGAATATAATCTTTAAATGAACCTACACACATGAGACAAGAAACCAATACCCGTGACGCGCAAAAGTTTGATATAAAATGATAATCATAAGAATAAGCATAATCAAACACCCCCACTCCCCCATAATTCGTTCTCCCCTTTTTATGATGTTCGAAATAGACAAGGAAAAGAAACATAAGCATTAAATCTGAGTGTATCAAAAAACAATAACTATTTTTTATTTTTTCAAAATTTTTCTCAAGTATAAAAAATACAAATACAATACATACCATGAACTAACACTAAGATAACCAAGTCATGAAGGCGTAAATGAACGAGTGTAAACAATTCGATAGAAAAATCAACTCAAACAATCATAAAATATGTGCACTGATGAATTTTGGATACTCCTAACGAATGAACTCAAAATCGTCCTTAGGCATAAAAAGTTGAATTCATATGATATCGACTCAATCTAATCAATAATTCAAAGTCTAAAATGATTTTCACACCAATAACACTCAAAACTATGTAATGCTTTTACGAATAAATGGTCGTCGGCATGAAAGGAATACAAAATACCGTATGAGAGAGTCCCACTCCCATATTTGATAATACGTTGAGTAAGTAAGTGCAAATTTTTGGGGATGCCTGATAACGTGCACAAACACCAACATTAAAGGCTATGTCGGGATAACTGGCAGTCAAGTAGAGAAGACTACCTATCATACTCTAATATAAGGTTTGTTCTACGTCCTTGCCAGAAGTGTCCTTGCTAAATTAGTCGAGGTACTCATAGGGGTGCGTGAGTTCTTAGTGGAGTCTAGCCCAAAATTCTTCACGAGGTCTTTTGCGTACTTGGATTGGGAGATAAACATATCTTCCTCTAGCTGACAAACCTGGAGACCAAGGAAGAACGTAAGCTCACCCAACATTCTCATCTCGAACTCACTCTTCATATCCTCCTCGAACTCATGAGCATGGAGGGATCACGTGGATCCAAATACTATGTCGTCCACATAGACTTAGGCAACCAAAATAACACATTTTTCTCTCCTCACAAACAACGTTTAATCTACTCCCTCTGTCTTAAAGCCATGGGATATGAGATAGGAAGTAAGCCTCTTATACCAAGCACGGGGTTCCTGGTTCAAACCATACAAGACTTTCCTCAGATAATAAATGTGTCCAGGGTGCTTAGGGTATTCAAACCCTTTCAGCTGTTCCTCGTAAACCTCCTCTTGTAGAATGTCATTCAGAAATGCACTTGTAACATCCATCTGATATAACTTCCATCTTAGATGACATGCGATGGCAAGTAGTGAGAGGACTAACTCAAGCGTCGCAATAAGAGAAAATGTCTCCTCAAAGTCTACACCCTCAATTTATGTGTAGCCTTGAGCGACCAACCAAGCCTTGTTATGGATAATGGTACCCTTATCATCCATCTTCTTCTTAAAGATCCACTTCAGACCAATCACATTTGACTCACTGGGTCGGGGGACAAGTCCCAGACATCGTTCTTTCAAAACTGAAGCGAATCATCATGTATAAAAAATATTCAGTGCTTCTTTAATGTTCTTGGGCCCGACTTTGGACATGTAGCACAGGTAGCTAACAACGTTCTTAAGATGAGCACGAGTCTTGACACCTAAAGTAGGGTCTCCTAAAATAACGAAATGGTCATGACTCTTGTGAACCCAAGCAGGTGTGTCCCCGAAATAGGGAGTAAGGTAAACCCTATGTATGTGAAGAACAATGGGATCATCACAAATGGGTGCATCACTCTCACACAAAGGATTAGGATCAAAAAACGTCGGCGGCTCGTCATCTTTAACAGTGACGTTTATTGATTCCATAACCTTACAGCTATTCGGGTTAAAACCCCATTAAGCTTTGCTCGTCGATGAATATCCTAATAGAATTACCTCGTCGTTGTGGGAGTTAAACTTTCCTAAATGCTCCCTATCCGTCGATATGTAGCATTTACTCCTAAAGACATGGAAATACCAAAGGTTGGATTTCTTCCCTATCCACAACTCATATGGCATCTGAAGTGTGCGTGGACGGAGATATACCCTATTCACCGTGTGTCATGAGGTATACATCGCCTCTGCCTAAAACTGTTTAGGCACTCAATGACCGAGAAGCATGGATCTATCCATCTTTTAAATCGTCTGATTCTTCCTCTCAATAATTCCATTTTGCTGAGGAATTTTTACAATAAAAAATTCATGTTTAATTCCATATCAATCACGGTAAGTATACACTTTTGCATCTTTAAATTATGTTCCGTTATCACTACGCATCCTATTGATGGTGACACCGTGTTGATTTTGTAGGCTACAGCACTTTATCATAAGAAACTCCACATCATCGGATTTCTCCCTCAGAAAACCTACTATGGAATAATGAGATAATCATCTACCATCATGAGGATATACGTCTTACCACCCAAACTCTCAGTGCGAGTATGATCCATAAGATCCATATGTATCAACTCAAGAAAACGTGTAGAGATAATGGAATTCAACTTTCGATGGAGACTCCGAACTTATTTTCCATGCTGACAAGGACCGCAAATCGTGGAAGTTGTCTTTCCAAGGGATGGTAAGCCATGTACTAGGTCTTTCTTCACTAAACTCTCTAACTCTCTAAAATTAACGTGACCTAGAAGTTGATGCCATAAATCCATAGAAGAGAATATGGTGTTGTTGTACATAAATGAGGACTTGGGCACAATCCCAGAACAGTTATCTTCTGTCCTCACCCCTTACAGTAAAAGTTTACCGGCTTGATAAAAAATATGACACTCATTCTGTTAAAACTTTATAGTAAAGTTTGCGTCGCATAGCTGGCTAATGCTGATAAGGTTTTCTTTCAAACCTTTAACAAACAAAGCATTATCTAGATTAGGAAACCCAGGCATCTCTACTGTACCACGTCCTATGATGAGATTTACTCACATCTACAAAGGTGACTTTACCATCCTTGCGACCCTCAAGGTTGGTATAAAATGAGATATCACCATTCATACTCTTGGAGAAACTACCGTCAAAATTCCCCAGGGAGGTATTATGAGCCTTAAGTGCAATGTGAATAACAAGGGCTTTCTCTTTAAGCTTAGGCACCCAAGTAGTGGTGACCTTTTGTTTACCCTTTTCGTTTTTGGGTCTAGTCGGGATGTTATAAGTATCCACTAATGGTAAGGACATCCATTGGAACTCATCCATCAAGCTATGAGAAGTGGCAATTAGACACTCAACCTGCTCTCTCAGGCTAGCAAAATACCTAAAGTGGTGCGACGAAGTATGTCTACGTCGAGTTCCATGTAAACTATAGCAAAACTCCCTAAGGTGGCCTTTTCTCTTGCAATAAGTGCAGAAGTAAACAGTTTTAATCCTACCTTGGATTGTTTTTCTTAGCCGAACTTTTCTTTGGTGTGTTGGTTGAGAGCCATAAGGATTCACAATGAATTCAGGAACCGATTTCGGTGCAACAGATGACGTGGAAGCATCGTCAAAACCTATTCCTTACCTCTCACCAAACCTTAAACCGGGTCGAGGAACATATTTTCCATCTTCTTAGATATGTCCTTAATCTTTACCTTGACCTCTCGAGCTCTTTTAAGATCTTTCTCGAGTTGGTCTATAAGGACTTCAAGTTTTTTTTACTTTCCACGGATGCAAGAAGCTCACTCGTAAGACTAGCCACTTGTTTGGTAAAGTCCCCTCTCTCTTTCTCAAAAACTCTCTCTCTCTCCAAAGCCTCCCTCTCTCTCACAATGACTCACTAATAGAGGACTCTCTCTCGTCTCTCCTAACTCCTTCTCTAGCGCAATGATCCTAGTTCCTAACTGTGACACCCAGCCTAATAAAATATCGGGTGATCACTCCTATATCAAATTAAAACAGGAGTCTCATGTGGTTCATTCTTAACATCACTGTCGAAAACCAATTAATTACTAATATCCTATTAGGCCGGCGTCAAAATTTGAAATTAACTAATCTTTTTAACCAAACCATCCAAATAAAATAAGTACAACCGTTTATATGCAACAACTGAAATAAAATCAAGTAAAATAACCGAACACTCGGTCCAAATAATACAACCAAATCGAATTCCGCACAAAAGGCGGTAAATGAATAAATGAGTACAGTTGGGCCATTAGCCCGAATATGACTACAGTACCTCCTATCTAGATCTCAATGATGGAAGCGTCTACAATAAACCTGCTTGCATCCACAGCTGCTGCAGCAAACGTCTGACTCGAATGAATTATTATTCGGGCGTCCCTGTGTCTGGACACCTATATATATATATAGCAAGAAAGGGGAAAAGTAGAGAAAATGGGTCAGAGCCCGATTGTTGAAAATATTTTAGCAAGTGCATAAAATCCATATTTTAAAATATGTTATTTCTCATATTTAAACTGGTATCGCTCTCTCATGAGATACACCTCACCCCTCTTCTACTAGTGCACTACTATCGCATATCTTTTAAGCGACCTAGTTAATCTACCCTGCCTAACCAACATATTTACCATCGTCTAGTAATATTTATTTATACTAGTACGAAGGACTAAACTTCTCCCCATTCCAAACATTTTGTTACTTTCGTGCGTGGGGTGTCTCGCGAAGCGAAATCCAAACAAGGAACCCCCCCGATACACTACTTCGTGACAATGTTGATCGTTGGGATCCATTAGGCCATTAGTACATATAACATCTCATAATATCTCGTCTATATATATTTAGTTCTCATTAAATTTGTGATTCATAATTCATAACCATCTGTATATAAATTTTACCAAAAAGAGTATTTCACTTCATTCTTTCTTTTCCCTTTTATACAGGGTTAAGTTATATGATATCTCATCTCATATATATATATATAATATACTATTCGCACACAAGTATATTAATCATTCACATAAGACACCAATTATGCCTTCGGTGTACACACATTATTCCCTTTATATACATACATCACTTTGTATATAGATATATCACTACTGCACAATGGTTGCGAAACCCCTTGTGCTATGCATACTCGGTTATCCGGTCCAATTGCTTCGCTCACGCACAGAGGACAATAGGTTCAATCTCTCACGAACCAATAAAAACATGTACACATATTGGAGGCGAACATGGTCCCGAGCCTATGGGCTACGCACATACCTACGCACCCATATAGCCGTCATCACTATCATTTTCAGATAGCCCGTATCCACGTTTCCATGCTCTAGTGGCACGACTCAAAAATCCCCCCGTAGGCACACAAGATATGGCCGTCCACGCGTGGTAACCTCCACTCGATAGCCAGCAGCTAGGTATGTCATACACATAATAAACAATGATATATATACACATTCCATCTATATAAATATAACATCAATGAGGTATTCACCCAACCATCATATAATTATAGGTATTCATCTCACCTATACATAATTCCTCATGGTTATTTATTTAACCCATGTATATAATAATATAAGGGCATGCTCATAACCCATAAAAACATCCTTCACGTATTTTATTTATATCTTGGATATCCTATGCATATATCGATTTTTAACTAATTTTCATTATTTTGATTCTTAGATTTTATTATCGCACGATGATAATATCCATAGCACCGATATGTTTATTCATCTCATATTTATATATACTTTATCAACATCATATACATAATCGATATCTCTTCTCAAAATCCTATGGCTATAATTTCCAAACTTATAGTGATATCCAATAACCTCGAATATTTCCATGCGTAATAATATAAGTATTCACACCCTTAAAATATTACCCCAATATGTACTCTCTTATTTAATATTCAAATCACACCTAAATACCCCTTTAAGTATTATTCCTCACTAACACCCCTATTTGGGTAAATATTGGATTTTACATTCAACTAACCCAAGGTACATGCCTTACTCAAAAAAATATTTAGAAGTCTCCATATTATTTTTTGGAACCCCAAATATTTATCTCCAAATAATTCTAGCCTTTATTTTTCCAATTTCCGAGTGCATTTCCGAGTTGGTGATTTCACCCCGGAATTGCCATCTTGTAAAAATCATAACAATTCGAAGAAAAATTATAAAAATATGCGGTCAATGCCCACATGACCGTATCGAAATTATCTACAACTTTTGTGTTTTGACCGAGAGCTGAATCGGCTGTCTTCCTGTCCGAAATAGTCCGGAAGTGGGCTGGTCACTATTCACCTTCTTCTCCAAAAATTCAAACCTCCATTAAAACACCTCCAAGATTTTTATCTCCTCTTTCATCATCAACCAACCTCAAACAACCATAAATACACACATAAAAAGGGTTCTAATCATCCTATAACCCATAACCAACCATTAATTTCAATAAATTCCAAGTTTCTCAAATTGGGTATTAATCGAGTTATATCCGTTTTAATCTTCCGAAAAACCATTTGATTTACACAAATTCAACCCAAAAATATTTATTTTATACCAACTACAATATGAGAAATTAACACACTAAATCAATATGCAAGTTAAACACTTGTCTCGTGGATTAAATCCGACGTTCTCGAGTCGAATCCCGCGAATTTGGCCGGATTTTCCTTCTCTTCTTCTTCTTCTTTTCTTTCTTCTTCTTCTTCTCTTCCTTATCTCTACTCTCTTATCTCTATTAGGGAAGAAATGAAAGGGAAAGGGGGTTGCTTAAGTCTTTAAACCCGAAATTGGGTAAATGCCCAATTGTTAAATGACTCGTGTACCCGTTTACGAGCCCCTACTAGTCCAAAAATGTCCGGAACCCAAATACTACCCCCGGGTAGTCTATTTTGACTATCTCGGCCATTCCGAACCTAATGGAGCAGTCGAAATCTCCATCCGAGGTACTTAACTAAAATTCACTAATTAAACCCAACGCATCCAATACGCGTTTTTCTAATTTAAAATAATTCTGTTTTGTCGCTTTCACTAACTTCGACATGTAATAAAAATACTCTATTCATATACTTAGTCTCGTAAGAAAATATTAATCATGTAAATATTTATCCGACACTCGAAAACTAATATTTACTATTTACTTAATAATATTAAATTTATTTAATTTCACTCATTAATCCCAAAATTACTATTCATAATAATTCCTCAAATTATTATATTACATCCACAGTGTAATTTAAATACCTTTAAAAATGCAAGGTATTACACTAACCCTTTGTTTTGCTTATTTGTTTTAAAGGACTCGACGTATAGCTTGATGTACGCATACTAAGGTCACTCTCGTTCTCACTCAATGCATCCTCACCCCCAATCACGTCGTTATCACTGTCGAGGTGTCCATGTGAAATAGCTTCCTCATCGTCATGAGGCGCACTAGACGTACTCACATGAATAGCCATGAATGCAGTGAAGTTACATTCATGCAGTGATTCTTCTCATGAATCCATCGACTCAGTGTCGCTATCATCACTAAGGGTGGCATTTAAGGCAACTTTTCCTTTACCTTGACGCTTTAACCAAGTTGGTCGTTCATATGCTTTGTGACTCCTCCCATCCTACTCGTAACACCTCTCTTCCTCTCTCTTTGGGGCGTCGTTTATATCTTTTTCAAATTTCTTTTCAAATTTATTTTTCTCAAAACTCTTTTTATCTTCAGATGTGCCATTATTTTTAAGTTTGAGAAATTTCTTAAAATTCTTAGCAAAAAGGGCTAAATCACCTAAGTCTAAATCGTACTCGGAATCAGAAGACACCTCATATCTCTTTTTAGACGTCTCCTCTCTCTTTTTAGACACCTCTTCACTTTTTCTAGACTGGGCCGTAAGTGTAATCCCTTTCTCTTTTGGTTTTACAATTTTAGGAAATATGTAAATATCATAAGTTTGAAGGTATCCTACAAGTTCTTCTAACCTAAGGGAATCTTATATTCCTAAAGAATTAAGCATAGTGACTTTCAAGATAAAATGGGTAGGGGTGATCTTAAAATCTTTTTTACTACTCTAATATCAGGAATTCGTTCACCAAGATTAAAAGTCGAATTAACAATATTTGACAAACGAGCATAAAATTTATCAAATCTCTCATATTTAAGCATGGTTATAGTCTCAAACTGTGTAGTCAAATTTTGTAATTTAAATGCCTTAACAACATTTGTGCCTTCATGTGTAAGTTATAGAATATCCCAAGCCTCTTTTGATGTGATACACGTCATAATACATCGAAACTCATCAGATGTAACGGCTCTAGAAATAGCACTAAGGCCTCGTGAATTAAAGTTACTCCATTTAAATTCTTCTTCAGTCCATAAATTCACAGGTTTAGGGTTAATATCATTACCCACAACCATAGTGGGTGGTGGCCACCGTCATTCACAAGTAATCCAAAGTCTTCCATAAATTATTTTTAATGTGGAACTTATTTTTTCTTTTCAATAGGAATAATTAGATCCATCCAAACTTGGTATTCTATTATATAAGTTATCCATTGAACTTAGCTTTTTCAAAAATAAATTTTTCAAAAAATTGATATCAAGAAAAATTTTGCGAAAAATAAATTACACGATAAAGTTGTGTAAATGGCTCTGATACCCATTTGAGAGTGCGCTACGATTCAATGGCCCAAACTTATTTAATTAAATGTCAACTTTACACTAGTTTTAAATCCTTTAAACCCTACATCATGCAACTATGTGATTGAAAGCAGTAAATCATGTTGGCATGCAATCAAACAAACAAGAAAAAGGGATTTCAAGAAAAATCCCCTTTGGGGCAAAACCTTTTTCTATTTCACTATTATATGCAAATCGCAACTTACATGTACATAGAGAAATATAGACATCATTTTCTAGATGAAATTCTCGTAGGCGACCATTGTACTTCTTCAGTAATGGTTCCCATGAAAATCACACAATCAGTAGTGCAGACAACATCCCCACAAGAGAAACTCCAGTACGGAATTGTGTGTGAGGGTTTCAAAGTGATTCACAAAATATAAATGGGAGGCTGTGTGAATCAAAAAGGTGTTTTGGCCTTTTAAAATGAGACTTTTTGTGCAACATGTATGCAAATATCGTAGATTGAAAAGTCTTGCAAAATACCTACAGGAAGCAAGTTTTTATACGCAAACACAAAGATCGAGGTGGCATCAGACTCGTTCGATCGAGTTCGAAGTGTCGTTCGAACGAGATAAGAATCTAGTTAGAAGCGAGCTTTGAACGACCTATCTAACGACCTGATAAAACTAAAATAGTACGCCCTCATTTAAAGTACGTTTGATATAGGCCATCAAACGAGCCTTCTAATGATATATGTTGATCGTTCGAACGACATGAGCATGTCGTTTGAACGACTGCTAGTGAAAATAATTTTTAAATAACTTCCAGCCTCGTTTTGATAAAAAAATAAAGTAAAATTCTCCCAAAAATATTTATGAAAAATAACGAACTCCAAACAAGGAATATACCATAAAGAACGTGGAGTTGGGGATAACGGTTGAAGATGTTCGTGGAGCACATTGAAGATGAGCGGTGCACATTTGATGATGCACATTGCCAAAGATTCGAATTGATGACATCGTGGATGATTGTGAAGACGTGACCAATGTAGCGATATATGCCATATCAAAAGTAAACTTGAAACCTATGGACAAGTCCTAGATTCTAGGGTCTACGTCAGAAAAATTCCCTTAAAAACGATCCAGCAATGTCGTTAGAAGGGTCGTTTGATGGCCTATATCGAACATGCTTCAAATGAGGACTTACTCTTTTGGTTTTATCCAGGTCGTTAGAAGGTCGTTCGAAGCTCGCTTTCAATGATATGAATATCTCGTTCGAATGACGCTTCGTTCTCTTTCGAACGACTTTGAAGTCGCCTCGATTTTCTTGTTTGCCTATAAAAACTCGCTTCCTGTTGATATTTTGCAAGAATTTTAAAACCTCGATTTCTGCAGAGCTGTTGCATAAAAGTCTCACTTTTAAAAGACAAAAACACCATTCAATTCACACCTCCCATATATATTTTGTGAATCACTTTGAAACCCTCACACACAATTCCATACAGGAGTTTCTCTTATGGAGAGGGTGTCTGCACCATTGATCGTGTGGTTCTCATGAGAACCATTCCTGAAGGAAGACAGAGGATCACCTATGGGAGATTCGTCTAAGATCCATATTAAAAGCAATTGATGAAAGAGTCTAGATTACTTGTGAAAGAGGGTGGACACCACCCATTATGGTGGTGGATAATGAAATTAACCTTAAACATGTGTCTTTGTGGACTGAAGAAGAATTTAAATGGAGTAATTTTAATTTACAAGGTCTTAGTGCTAGTTCTGGAGCCGTCACACTCGACGAGTTCTGGCGTATAATGACGTGCACTATGTCAAAAGAGGCAAGGGATACCCTGCAGCTTACACATGAGGGCACAAATGCAGTTAAGGCATCTAAATTGCAAAACTTGACCACAATGTTTGAGACCATAACTAAGCTTAAGTCCGAGATATTTGATAATTTGTATGCTCACCTGTCGAATATTGTTAATTCGAGTTTTAATCTTAGTGAAAGAATTCCTGAAACTAGAGTACTCAAAAATATTTTAAGATCACTCCCTGCCTGTTTTATCCCGAAAGTCACTATGCTTAATTCTTTAGGAATGTTAGATTCCCTTAGGTTAGAAGAACTCGTAGGATACCCTCAAACTTATGAAATCAATATGTTTCCTAAAACTGTAAAACCAAAAGAGAAAGGTATTGCACTTAAGGTCCAATCTAGAAAGAGAGAGGAGGTATTTAAAAAGAGAGAGGATGTGTCTTTCGATTCTGAGTACGATTTAGAATTTGATAATTTATCCCTTTTTGCTAGGATTTTTAACAAATTTCTCCAACTTAAAAATAATGGCACATCTAAAGATAAAAAGAGTTTTGAGAAAAATAAAATTGGGAAGAAATTTGAAAAGGATAAAAAGGATGACCCAAAAAGAGAGGAAGATATGTGTTACGAGTGTGATGGGAGAGGTCATAAAGCGTATGAGTGCCCCCCTAGGTTAAAGCATGAGGGCGAGGGAAAAGTTGCCTTAAATGACACCTTTAGTTGTGATAGCGAGAGTCGATGGATTTAGGAGAAGAATCATCGCATGAATGTAACTTCACTGCATTAATGGCTAGTCATCTGAGTACGTCTAGTGCACCTGACAACGATGAGGAATCTATATCACAGGGACACCTTAACAATGAGATCGGTGTGAGTGAGGGTGAGGATGCAGCTAGTGAGAGCAAAAGTTACTTGCATCGCGCGTACGCTGAGTTATACGTTGAGTCCTTTAAAATAAAAAAATAAAACAAAGGTTTAGCTACTAGGATCATGACACTAGATAAGTAGTTAGGAGAGGCGAGAGATAGGGAAAGAGAGAGTTTGTGAGAAAGGGAGAGGGGACTTGACCAAACAAGTGGCTAGTCTTAGGAGTGAGCTCCTTGCATCCATGGAGACTCAGAAGAAACTTGAAGCCCTTGTAGCCCAACTGAGAAAAGATCTTGAGAGAGCTTGGGAGGTCAAGGTAAAAATTGAGGACACATCTAAGAAGATGGAAAAAATGTTCATCGACCCTGCTTTAGGGTTTGGTGAGAGGCAAGGAATAGGTTTCGACGATGCTTCCACATCACATGTCGCAGTGGGACCGGTTCCTGAATCCACTGTGAATCCTTACATACCTCAACCAAAATCCCAAAGAAAATTTCGTCAAAGAAAAGAAAACTAAGGTAGGCCAAAGACTCTTTATTTATGCACTTATTATAAGAGAAAAGGCCACCTTATGGAGTTTTTCTATTATTTACATTGGACTCAACGTACACATACTTTGTCGTACCATTTTAGCAACTTTGCCAGCCTCAGGGAGCAGGTTGAGTTTCTAGTCGCCACTTCTCATAGTTTGATGGAAGAGTTCCAAAGGATGTGTTTACCGTCGGTGGATACTTCCAACATCCAACTATAACCAACAACGACAAGTATAAACAAAAGGTCACCGCTACATGGGTGCCTAAGCATGAAGAGAAATCCCTTATCATTCATGTTGCTCTTAAGGCTCATAATACCCCCCAGTGGTATTTTGATAGTGGTTTCTCCAGGAATATGACTAGTGACGTCTCATTTTTTACCAAACTTGAGGATCATAAGGACAGTAAAGTCATCTTTGGAGATGGGAGTAAATCTAGCATCATAGGACATGGTACAGTGGAGATACTCAGGTTTTCTAAGCTAAATAATGTTTTTTATGTCAAACATTTAAAAGCAAACCTTATTAGCATTAGCTAGCTGTACAACGCAGACTTTGCTGAAAAATTTGATCGGAATGAGTGTAACGTTTTTTATGAAGCCGATAAAATTTTACAACAAGGGATAAGGCAGAAGATAACTATTATGGGATTATGCCCAAGTCCTCATTTATGTTCAACAGTGCCATGATCTCTTTTATGGATTTGAGGCATCAACGTTTGAGGCATCAACGTTTGGGTCACGTTAATTTTAGAGAGTTGGGGCGTTTAGCGAAGAAAGACCAAGTACGTGTCTTATTGTCGCTTGGAAAGTCAACCTCTATGGTTTTTATTCCTTCTCAGCAGGGAAAACAAGTTTGAAGTCCCCGTCGAAAGTTTAATTCCATTACCACAACACGTGTGCTTGAGTTGATACATATAGATTTTAGGGGCCCTACTCGCACTGAGAGTTTGGGTGGTAAAAGGTATATCCTCGTGATGATAGATGATTTCCCTCGTTATTCCATAATAGGTTTTTTGAGGGAGAAATACGATGATGTAGAATTTCTTACGACCAAGTGTCATGTCTTACAAAATCAACACGGTGTCACCATCAATAGGATACGTAGTGATAATGTCATAAATGGATAGTTAGTGTGATAGCTTTGGAATCAAACATGAAATTTTGTCCATGAAAACTCCTCAGCAAAATGGGATTATTGAGAGGAAGAATCGAACGATTCAAGAGATAGATAGATCCATGCTTCTCGATCGTAGAGTGCCTAGACGATTTTGGGCAGAGGCGGTGTCTATCGCATAACACATGGGGTATATCTTCATCCACACACACTTAAAACGCTATATCAGTTGTGGACAGAGAAAAAATCCAACCTTTTGTATTTTTGTGTCTTTGGGATTAAATACTACATCGCAATGGATAGAGAGCAATTATAAAAATTCGACTCCCAGAGCGACAAGAGAATTCGGTTCATCAACGAGTAGAGCTTATCGATTTTTAACCTGAACAGCTCTAAGGTTATGGAATCAATAAACATCACTCTTAAAGATGACGATCCGTCGATGTTTATTAATCATAATCCTTTGTGTGAGGATGATGCACCCATTGGTGATGATCCCATTGTTCCTCACACACCTAGGGTGTACCCTACTCCTTATTTAGGGAACACACCTACTTGGGTTCGCAAGAGTCATGACCCCTCCGCCATTTTAGGAGATACTACTTTGGGTGTCAAGACTTGCGCTTAGGTTGAGAATGTTGTTAACTGTCTATGCTACGCATCCAAAGTCATGCCCAAAAACATCAAAGAAGCACTCAAAAATGAACATTGGATATCCGCTATAAAGGATGAGTTCCTTCAGTTTAGAAAGAATGGCATCTGAGAACTTTTTCCCCGACCTAGTGAGACAAATGTGGTTGGTACTAAGTGGATCTTTAAGAATAAGATGGATGAAAATGGTACCATTATCTGTAATAAGTCTAGGTTGGTCGCTCAAGGCTACACATAAATTGAGGGTGTAGACTTTGAGGAGACATTTTCTCCTATTACGAGGCTTGAGTCTGTTCGCTTACTACTCGCCATCGCATATCAGTTGCACTTCAAGTTATATCAGGTGGATGTCAAGAGTTCCTTTCTAAATGGCATTCTACCGGGGGAGGTTTACGTGGAAAAATCGAAAGGATTTGAAGACCCTAAGAACCCTGAACACATCTATTAGCTGAGGAAAGCCTTGTATGATTTGAAGCAATCACCCCATGTTTAGTACGAGAGGCTTCCTTCCTATCTCTTCGTCCGTGGCTTCAAGAGAGGGGGAGTAGTAATACGTTGTTTGTGGGGAGAGAAAAAGATGTTATTTTAGTTGCCTAAGTCTATGTGGATGACATAGTATTTGGATCCACATGCTCCCGCCATGATCATGACTTTGAGGAGGAGATGAAGAGTGAGTTTGAGATGAGCATGATTGATGGGCTTATGTTCTTCCTTAGTCTCCAAATTCGTTATCTAGAAGATGGGATATTCATCTACCAATCCAAGTATTCAAGAGACCGCGTGAAAAAGTTTGGGTTAGACTCTGCTAATCACTCACGCACCCCTATGAGTACCTAGACTAAGCCTAGTAAGGACACTTCAGGCAAGGACGTAGAGCAAGCCTTATATCGGACTATGATAGATAGTCTTCTCTACTTGACTGCCATTCGTCCCGATATAGCCTTTAGTATTGGAGTCTGTGCGCGTTATCAGACATCCCCAAAAGAGTCACACTTACTTGCTCTTATATGAATCATCAAATACGTGAGTGGAAATTTCTCATACGGAAGTTAGTATTCCTTTGATTCCAACGACCATTTATTCGCCTATTCGGATGTCGATTGGTCCGGGGATATAGATAGATGTAAGAGAACTTCGAGTGGGTGTTTCTACTTTGGGAGTGGTCTTGTCTCTTAGTTAAGCAAGAAGCGGAACTCCATCTCTTTATCCACCGCAGAGGTTGAGTACATCGCCATCGGGAGTTATTGCACGCAACTCTTCTAGATGAACCAAATGTTGGAGGATTGTGGGATTTCACATGGCACCATGACTATTTCGTATGATAACATGAGCGCGATTAATATATCATGAAATCCAGTCCAGTATTCACGAACGAAGCACATTAGGATACACGAGCATTTTATCCGAGACCTAATAGAGGAAAAGGTCGCATCCTTGAGCTTTGTGACCACCGACCACTAGTTAACCGATATTTTCACGAAACCTTTAAATGCCCGTAGATTCGAGGGTCTGAAAAAGTCTTTAGGTATCTGCACAGTTGACTGAGGGTTGGTTACTTTATCTAGTATTGGATGATTTTTCACGCTCTTATTCTTGAATCCTATTGTAAGATTGTATTATTTGTATTATTTGTATTATTCGTGTATTCTATTTTTTTTCTTCATATTTTAGAAAAAATCAAAAAAAAAATTGGTTTTTAAGAAAAGAGAAAAAAATTCAAAAATATTTTCAGTTTTAAGAAAAATAAAAAATTGAAAAAATATTTTCTTTTTATAATTTTTTTTTAAACACAAAAAGATTTTTGTAGTTTGTTTACACCTTATATGGATGGATATTAGGGGTTTCCAAGTCACAATATCATTCCATTATCCACGTGACTTTTTGATAGTATTTTGAGACACGACATCATTTCATCCATGTACTTTATAATGTATTGGAGTCATTGAGATGTGATTAGTGATTACTTTTTACATGTTTGACTCGTTATCTCCTTAAATTCACGCATTCACGGATTTATTTGAGCATTGCACTTGTCTGTCACATGTTAATTAAGGTGTTTTCATCTTAATCATTCCTTTAAAACGCACCAAATGCGATAAAACGAGATAATGAAAGTAGTGCTTATAAGAACCATCGCCCGGATTGAAAAAATTGAAATTTATATCTCTGGTAAATGTGTTAATTTAAAAGCAATGGAATCGAGCTGCGAAAGTAAAAAGATCTTTGCGTGAATATCCACCATTTGTAAAAAGAAAATAGCCTAAAAGATGAAAGTCACATAAAAGATCAAATATAAAGTGTCAAACCAAATTCAAAGAACATTAATGTTTCACTACGTATGAGCATTGATTTCTTCAAAATAAAAGAGTTGAGAGATATATTCTATATGTGAGTTTTGAGGGAGTTTAGTTGAAGATCAATGGGTTTGCACGTCCTGAAAAAGTCTCGTATAAGCATTACACAGTTTTGGGCGCTATTGGTGTGAAAATCATTTTAGACTTTGATTTGTGGATTAGATTGAGTCGATACCATATGAATTCAACATTTTTTTCACCTAAGGACGATTTTGAGTTCATTAATTAGGAGTATCCAAAATTTATCGTGCACATATGTTATAATTGTTTGAGTTGATTTTCCTATCGAAATTGTTCACACCCATTCATTTACGCTTTCACGACTTGGTTATCTTAGTGTTATTTCATTGTGTGTATTATCTTTGTATTTTTTATACTTGAGAAAAAATTTGAAAAATTCTGAAATACTTGTTTATTGTCTTGTGACATACTCCGTCTTTATTGCTTATATTTCTTTTCCCTGTGTATTTCGGACATCCTACAAAATGGGGAGAACGAATTATGGGGGAGTGGGAAGCTTGATGATTGTTAGGCTTTTGCTTATTTATAATTATCATTTTATTTCAAAATTTTGCACATCACGGGTATTTGTTTGTTTGTCTCGTATATGTAGGTTCATTTGAAGATCAAATTCATAATACACTCGATAAAGACAAAGGAATTTGGAGATTTAACGATTTTGACGATTTGAAGATTTTCAAGACTTATGTATTTTGATATCATTCCATTTGTGGGTTTTAGGAGGGTGTTAGAATATTTTATGACTTAGGATTTTTTTTTTTGTTGTATAATTCGATTTTTTTTATTAATGTATCGGTATAGCCATAGGGGGAGATTTGTAAGGGAATTTTCCTATCACTTCCCCTTGAATCTAGGACTTTTCCATAAGTTTATAGTTTACTTTAAATATGGCATATCCTTATGTCATAGCACGTCTTCACGATCTTTTATGACTTCAACAATACGAATATCCGGCAACGTGCATCTCCAACGTGTACCACTCATCTTCAGTATGCTCCACGTACATCTTCAATCGTTCTCCACAACGTCATGTTCTTTATGGTATATTTTATGTTTGGAGTTCTTTGTTTTTCATAAATGTATTTGGGAGAACTTTGCTTTGTTTTACTTTTCAAAATGAGGTTGGACTTTATTTAAAAATTATTTTTTCCCCACTGTCGTTCAAACAATCCAGCAATGTCATTAGAAGGATCGTTTGACGGCCTACATAGAACGTTCTTCAAATGAGGGCTTACTGTTTTGGTTTTAGTCAGGTCGTTCGAAGCTCTCTTCTAACGATATGCATATCTCGTTTAAACAACGCTTCATTCTTGTTCGAACGACTTTCACGCCACCTCGATTTTCATGTTTGCCTATAAAAATCTGCTTCCTATAGAAATTTTGCTAGACTTTTAAAACCTCGATTTCTGCAGAGCTGCTGCACAAAAGTCTCACTTTTAAAAGTCAAAAATACCTTTTGATTCACACCTCCCATATATATTTTTTGAATCACTTTGAAACCCTCACACACAATTCCATACTGTAGTTTCTCTTGTGGAGAAGGTGTCTCCACTACTGATCGTGCGGTTCTCCTGGGAACCATTGCTAAAGGAAGACGAAGGTTCACCTGGGGGAGATTCGTCTGAAATGTTATCTGTATTTCTTTATTGTACTTGTAAGTTGCGATTTGCATACTATAGTGAAATAAAAAAGGTTTTGCCTCGAAGGGGATTTTTCCTGAAATCCTTCTTACTTGTCTTTGATTGCATGCTTTTATGATTTACTGATTTCAATCGCATAGTTGCATGTTCTATAATTTAAGAGAATTAAAACTGGTGTGAGTTGTCGTTTGGGCCATTGGACTGTGGCGCACTCTCAGGAGTATCAGAGTTGTTTGGCGTAGCCATCGACCGATTCATATGTGGCAAACAACCATATAGCATTACTACTAGTAAAACAACAGAAAGCAAACAATTGCCCGCAAAATCTAGAGAATTGATAAAATAGCTCTGACAAAACCTTACCGACATCATGGTAAGTTTCCCAAAGCGATGCATTAAAGTTCTGATAAACCTTACCGATATCATGATAAATCGCCCAAAGTGGTGAATTATAGCTCTAACAAAATCTTACCGGCATTGTGATAACTTGCCTAAAGTGGTGCATTATAATTATGAGAAACTTTGACCTAAATCGTCATAAAAGAGCCTGATTTATGGGAAGATTAAAGTCCTAGTTTACTAGGCATGCCTGACCCTCGTTTATGGGAAATTAAAGTCCTAGTTTACTAGGCACACTTGACCCTCGTTTATGGGAGATTAAAGTCCTAGTTTACTAGGCACGCTTGATCTTGATTTATGGAGAGATTAAAAGGCACGCTTAAAAGTCCTAGTTTACAAGGCACGCTTAAAATCCCAATTTACGCAAAGGACCTCTGTGATTGCTCGACTAAGTAAATTGCGCACACTTGCAAAATATGTTGGTTTAAAACCCAGTTCAATCGAAACAAAAATGGTTGTTCGTCTGAGTACTCTCGGCAAGTTTTGATCTTATGATCGCAAAAGATCCACTACACTTAGATAAGCACCAATGGGTTGCTCGGGCCAGTACACCTGGCAAGTTTATTGTTTAAAACATTTGAAACCATAATAAAAATTGTGAAGGGATGTTCATTCAAAAGGAATGGAGGCAACCTCCAAAATACTCCTCTAAAACGGGAAAAAACAGAGGCATCAACGATAGTCCTTATAACTATATGCAAATGACATATGCACATACACGCATGGTATAGACCGAAACTGATCACATGATGGCTTAAATAGTTGAAACATTGAATGATATTTCGTACACACGGTTGATATGTCTCAGCCAAAGCATCAACACACCACATATGCGTACGAGAGGGAAAATGTAAGATGGGCTTAAATAAATTAACCCCGTGGATTTAATAAAATGAAGACAAATGATTTATAATAGTCTTACTGATATTCGGGCACTGCATTGACTACAATATTATTACGAGTGACTAATATATCGTGTATACCATGAGTTTGATGGATTAAACTAGATAATATTCTAGTAGAGATTTAAATTAATTATTTGAGATATTACCACAGATATTATGACAAGTGGCACCATAAATATTTGACACTTGGTTCCATAGAAAAGATTATATGTGGCAAGCCCACTTCGGATATTTGATTATAAAAAGAGGGTTCCTCCTCATGTAGAAGGATGATGATCTTGGAGCAAGTTTTAGGAGAGAGATTCTTACTCTTCTTCCCCACATAGGGTTGTGTTTCGGCCGGATCGGATCGAAAAATGACCTTTCGAAAAAAATTCCAATTTTTTCGAAAATAAAATATTTGTTCCAAATTCCTATCCAATTTTTTCGAAAAATCAAAAAAAAAATTGAATTCGGAAAAATCGAAAAATCGAAAAAAATCGGAAATTCAAAAAATATACTAAAAATTCAGAAATTTTGGAAATTCCAAATTTTCAAAAAAAATAATATAGAATTTTCGATTACTCGAAATTCTCATTTTAAAGAAATCGAAAAAAAGATTTAACCCAGCATATAAATATGTAAGGATTTAACCATTTTTTTCATTTGTGTAGAGGATAAAGGGATATTCTCATTTTATAGAGGACTTTTTTAGGCTCTCTTGCTCTCCTAGCCGATGTGGGACACATGAGAATGTTTAAAAAAATTAGAAAATTTTGAAATCGGAAAATATTTTGGAAAAAATTGGAAATAATTCGAAAAAATCGGATCGAAAAAATCTGAAAATCGAAAATTCAGAATTATTTCCAATTTTCGATCCGATTTTTTTTCGAAAAAATCAAAAATCGAAAATCAAAAATCGAAAATCAAAAATCGAAAATCGAAAACCTTGTATACGTTCCGAAATCGAAAAATATCGGATCGAATATCGAAAAAATCGGAATGTTCGGAAAAAAAAAAACACAGCCCTAATAATATACATATGCTCGAGTTATATTACGAGTTTTATACGATATATTCAAGTTTAAAGGCGGTTAGCGTGATTCGGCACCCCTCGCGCTACAAAATCATCAAAATCGAGTTTTTCGGAGTATCGTACGGACCCACAAACTACGCAAACTTTGATTCCATGGATACATAGGCGCAATAACATTGCTCAAGTCAAAAATATGCTAAATGCGATGCTTCTCCAAATCTAGACTATTCTCTTACACCTATTAACAGGTCCACTGAATTTTGCAGTAAATTTTCTGATGAATTGAACGAAAAAAATAAATTATAGCGATTTTTGGCAGTCTCAAACATATTACAGATAATTATAAAAACCTTGCATAATAGATTAAATGAAAATTTGATTTTTAAACAATAAATTGATTTTAATTATATTTTTCTAATAATTAATCAATTATCGAATTTTTCAAAGTGAGAGTGAATACAAAATAGAAAATTAAAATGAAAATGAAAATGAAAACCCTAAATTTGAAGATTATGCTTGTCCTTATAAATACCTAACACAAAATTAATTTGGAAACCCTAACTTTGAAGATTTGTGTTCATGTGTATGTTTGTGCATCACTGCATGGGCATGTGTGCATCACTGTGTGCGTGTATTAGGGGTGTTCGCGGTTCGGTCCGGTTCGATTTTAAAGTTTTTTTCGGAGTCGGTCCTCTAAAAAATGGATCGAGACCGGACCGATAATATCGGTTAACCGACCCTAGTCGATTTGGTTTTTTATAGGGTCGGTCGGGTCTAACCCGTCGGTCCTCACATTAATGAATTACATCATTTATAATAATAAAAAGATGCCCAAATCTATTTTTTCCAAACATTAAAAACTAAAAAATATTGAAATTTACAATTAAAACAAAACTCGTATTGGATTAAACTATAATTTAAACTAATCAAATATTAAAATAAATATTTTCACTATTTATTTATCTTATATATATACATATATATCTAAAAATATATTATTTTATATATAGTCGGTCCGGGTCGGTCCTAACAGGGTTTTTGAATCTGTAAACCGTGGACCGGACCGACTAGGTCGGTCCTCCAAAAAAATAAACCGAGACCGGACCGATTAAGAAAAAAGATCGAAAAAAAGTAGTCGGTTCGGCTCGGTTCGGTCCGTCCGTCCAGTCGGTTTTTTGAACACCCCTAGCGTGTATGTGAATGCATATGTACGTCTGTGTATGGTTGCATGTGTATAGGGGGAGAGAGAAAGAGGTGGTGAGTACCGAGATGGTGTGGCTGTTGACCAGCTATTGCCAAGAGAGACTGGGATGAAATCGAACTAGTTAGGGCCTTAGGGGAATGAAACCGAACCATTCAGGAGAGCGGGGGGGGGGGGGGGGGGGGGGGGGGGGGGGGATAGATTGGATTTGTGAGAGGAGGGGTTTGGTCATGATTTTCTATATTTTTTCTCTCTTTTTTTTGGATAAATTAAGGCAGAAGATGAAAAGTAATTATGCTAGGAATATAATTTTTTTAACCGTCTTATTTGGTATATCTTTTAAGACATCAAACATTTTGCGGTCTCATTTGGTTTACTTTATAAAATAGAGATAATTAACCCGTCTCAAAAAGTGACCTCTTTTAAGACGGGTATAATTAGCAGTCTCAAAACATAATAATTTTTTAGAAGTTAATTATACCCGTCTCAAAAATTATATTTTGTCTATTAAAAAAATAGGGACTTAAAAAGCAACTTTTTTTTTTGGAAATCTCCAAAAACAATCCTGATTTGCAACTTTAAGTTGCCTTGTTCGGGAGACTATCTCCGTCAATACATGCCGAAAAATCGCGTATCATACATTTTTTAAAGTCCTTGCGACATAGAACAATTACTTACAAAGAAATTAAATTCTTAATGAACATAAGGCCTTCAAAATAGCGTGCAAAATCTGTTAATCGTTTTAAACAGTAATCCCAGAATTTTTCAGATTCGAGGAGCCAAGTATTTGAGAGTTTATATCTCATTCATTTTTTACTAAAAAAATGCGTACCATATATTGTTCGAAACATCTCGCGGGATAGAACAATGTTATGAAAAAATATTTGTTTCAGTTCTGTACTAAACTCATTAAAACAGAGCTCGAAGTGGACAAAAAAATGGTTTTTATTATGAACTAAGACTTTATAAATTCATATTATTTGTTATACCTCCGATTTTAACGTTCTCTATATCGTTGGAATTGTAGCAGCACGAGGAATAACATAAATTTACATCATAATTTCTGCCAACTTCGAAAAAAACAGAATTTACAGGTTCATACACGATTTACCGAAAAATAACTAATATGCAATCAAATGACGAATCAATAAGCAAAGTAGCTTTGATATGAAAAAGGTAGCACATAAAATGTTTCATGCTTACCGAATGCAGAATAGTGAACGGATCATTGGAAGCTTGTTGTTATGAGCCGAAAGTTTTTGCATATGCTTCGAGTCCAAAGAACTCCTCCCGTGTATGTAAAGAATACTCGTGAATGTCGTTGGGTTGGCAACTAGAGTTGTTATACACAAATCCAAGGAGAGAATTGTGGGAGGTGGGTTTTTGCAGAGTGAGGGATCCGTGAGTTTTTTTCAAAGAAAAAAGATGTCATATAACAATATGTATCCCTTTATCTCTATCTATCTCTTTTGTTAAGTTACCCAAACCAACAGATAATTAACAAATATTTATCTAATAATATTACTAATCCTAAATGTACTAGGTTCCGTTACCCATATGGGCATACCACGGGTCTGGGTATCCGAAACCCGACCCAAATAGGATTGATGACAAGGCATGCAACGGAAAAGGAAATAACAAGATTATGTTTTTAATACATGAGTTGGTAACATAATGACGCAGGCTAAAAAATCCCATATTTATTGATCAAATGATGTCAAATATTGAAATAAAAAAGTTGTAAAACATATTCCAAAATGTCAGATGTAGGCTCGATCCAATTCTGAGACTCACCCCTGATCAACCTGATTGGATCGGCAAAAATCATTCACATATATAAATTAATTAATGAATCCAAACTTTACTTCAAAAAAAATATCCACATAACAATGAAGAAACCGCACACACATATATGTATTTATGTACAGAGATGGAGTGAGATATCATTTTACATCAAACAAAGTAACAAACTATTATAAACCACTTATGATCCGTTGAAAAACAGCACGATGTAAAGGACATCAAAGATCTGACTTACAAAATACAAAATCAAAAGCTCCATAGGCTATCCATTACAGAACACCCACTTGAAAACCAAACAAAAGACTTAAGCTTGAAGATTAGAGCTACAAAAAATATTTGAACAATAAAACAAGAACAAAACACCGAGGCATGATGATGACCCACATAATGTATATATATATATAAACTAGCCTCTGATGTGTTTGACCTTGAACCACCCTTTTTTGCACGTTCCGGTCACGACCTTGACACCCTTCTTGAAGAATTTCTTAACCTCAATGGCTCTATACTTAACCTGTGTCTCAAAACTCCCCATTTTATTGATATGCAGATTCTAGACAAAGAAACTAGGAAGTTATGTATGCAGAGAAAGAGGGGTGGAGAGGACTTTATAGGGTTGTTAAAGAATTGGTTGCTCTGTTGTGTAACTGCTAAGACTAATTAGTGCGTTACATGTGAGTTTGATGATGATACTTTGTCAAGCTTTTATGAGTTGGAAAACGCAAGTGGCATCCTACGCCTTAAGGACACGTGGACAATATAGAGTGGATTACTCATCTATAGATCTCATCTTGATTAGGGCAAACCTCGTTTTATTAATATATACTTTTGCCCTCGTATTTGTCCATACTTTAATAGTGGCCTCCTTTATATATATATATATATATATATATATATATATATATATATATATATATTTTTCGGTAAAGTATTTTTTATACCACGAGGTATTTGGGTCAGCTTACGCGCACCTCGACTAATTCTTCTTCGCCGTTTGTGACTTCCGCTGCCCAGGCATTATTTTGACACTGCCAAGGATCGAACTGGGAACCAAATCCAATCCGCCCCAAACAGTATCCCAGTGACAACCTTATACGGTACTCCTTTATATACGACATATTCAAAAACACTATATTCGTAACCCCTGAACTTTCTTGCTTGTAACGTTTTGATCATCAAATTTTTATTTGCAACATTTATTGTCCAAATTTCAACTTCACAATCACATTACTACTATTATACTTTAACAGCTTGTAACGTTTTGATCATCAAAATTTTGTTTGCAACATTTATTATCCGTTTATCAACTTCACAATCACATTACTACTAGTATATAAGCGTATAAACCTCTTTTATCACACACATATCCAAACCTTATACCCAAAATAAATCCAACTCACATACCACTTAATGGAACATAAATCCCTACGATGAAACATGTTATCATTTTACAAATAATAATTTGAGTACCGTTTGAAGTGATAATACGTATGTGAAGGAATAAAAGGCAAATTTATTCAGATTTATTAGTCCCATGAGTAATAATGCTAGGTTTAACGGTAAAGTTGACGAAAGGTCCATTGGTGCGAGAGTCGAAACCTTATACTAGTCAAAATTCAGCATTCGTCAATACAATTTCATCTATTTTTTAAAATAGGCTTCTTACTTATTTGGTAATTCATTAATTTGTATTATCATATTTTAGCGTTTTTATTTATTAAACTAGATTTTATTACTTATTTTGTAACTAAATGGTTAATTTTAATCAACGAAAGTTAATAACTAGAAAATGATAAAAAAAAATCATTTACTCTATCATAGTTAACGTTAAGAACACGCGTTTTTTAGACTTTTCAATAAGTTCACATATGTTACAATTATTAATGTGAATGCAATTATAATGATAAATGCAAATTAAGTTACACGGATGAATGTAGATACGGTTATACTTATAAATGTAGATAGAGTAATAATAATAAATATACAATTTCAATTGTATCTAAATTTGTAAGTGTAACTAGATCATTTGGATTGATTGTTCATTAATTGAAAAGTTTATATTTTAAAATATCAATAAAATTGTTGCTTAAAGTGATTGTGTAGAAACAAAATTTCAAGTGATTTATTAGTTAATAGGCCAAGTAATAATTATGGACAAAATAAATATCAAAGTTGAAAAAACGAACAAAAAGGTCCAACGGGAAGAAAAAAAGATTGCGGATAATTCTTCCATAGGAGAGGGGATCAAGGGAAGAACGTAAAACTGAAAAACTATAAGGGTCCGTTTGGTTGGCATAATTTGCCTAGGCAAATGCCAAAAAGTTGGCAAATATAAAAATTTGCCCACATTTTGGCTGTTTGGTTGCATAATTTGCCTGGGCATTATTTGCTAATGTACAACACCTCCTATGCACAATCTGTGGGCAAATTTTGCTTACCTATTTGAATGGGACATATTTGCCCACAAATTTGTCAACTTCTTAAACGATTTTAATGTTTTAAAAAATAATTTAAAAACTGTTTTAAATATTAAAAAACTGTTATGAATATTTAAAAATTGTTTTGTAATGTTTCAAAAACTGTTTTTAATATTATAAAAAATGTTAAGAAAATGTTTACAATTTTTTTAAAAAACCGTATTAACAAAATATTGTAAAAACTGTTTTTAATATTTTTAAAAACTGTTGTGAATATATTATAAAAACAGTTTTAAAGTTTTAAAAAATAATTTTAAAGACTGTTTTAAATATTTAAAAAAACTGTTATAAATATTTAAAAACTGTTTTGTAATGTTTTGAAAACTGCTTTTAATATTATAAAAAATTGTTAAGAGAATGTTTTACAAATTTTTTGAAAAACCGTAATATAAAAATATTGTAAAACAGTTTTTAACATTTTTAAAAACTGTTTTGGATATATTATAAAAACTGTTTTAAAGTTTTAAAAAACATTTTTTAAAACTGTTTTAAAGAGTTTA
The DNA here is from genome assembly GCA_949130495.1 of Sambucus nigra. NCBI lineage: Eukaryota > Viridiplantae > Streptophyta > Magnoliopsida > Dipsacales > Adoxaceae > Sambucus > Sambucus nigra. The sequence continues at coordinate 170,711,406 of OX422214.1, read as the reverse complement.
AAAAAACTGTTGTGAATGTTTAAAAACTGTTTTGTAATGTTTTGAAAACTGCTTTTAATATTATAAAAAATTGTTAAGAGAATGTTTTACAAATTTTTTGAAAAACCGTAATATAAAAATATTGTAAAACAGTTTTTAACATTTTTGAAAACTGTTTTGGATATATTATAAAAACTGTTTTAAAGTTTTAAAAAACATTTTTTAAAACTATTTTAAAGAGTTTAAAAAAACTGTTGTGAATGTTTAAAATTTGTTTTGTAATATTTTAAAAACTGTTTTCGATATTATAAAAAATTGTTAAGAGAATGTTTTACAAATTTTTTAACATTTTTGAATATAATATAAAAACTGTAATATAAAAATATTGTAAAAATTATTTTTAACATTTTTGAATATAATATAAAAATTATTTTTAAAAGCGTCATCTGAATTTACCTAAGCAAATTTTGCCATGCTCACGCTTTTGTCCACTAACAACCAAACGCAGCGTAACTGAATATATGTGAGACTAGAGGGGCGAAGAAGAAGGTTTGCGGGGTTTGATGACGTTGATCGCGGGGATAAGCATGCAACGTTTCTAATGTCTCGGCCTCTAATTGGTTATTCTGTGGGCCATCTGTGTTGCTTTCTACAAACAAATCCTATAGCCTGTCAGGCCTCGAATACATGGGTGAAAGCTTTCTTTTCTTTAATTAATACAAGAAGCCGTTAAGTTAAATATATACAACTGGAAATAATATTCTCTGTTCATCACTTTTCAAGTTTTCAGCTTCGTTTTATATTTTGGTTTTGGTTAGTTTAACTTAACCTACAAGATAATGCCATTAACGTGTTGATAGAAGAATCCTCTAAGGCTATCGCTATACATAAACCCAACATAACATTATAATATTTTGTGCAACATATTTTTTGATAGTTATGACGACGGGAAACATTAGATGAAATTACATTTTATGAATAAAAAGAATAGTAAATTTGAGAGCAAAATATTCTTAAATTTATCACTTCAGGTGTGGAGCGACAAAATAATAGACAAGCGACATTTAAAATTTTAGAGAATTAAGGTAAAGGTCATGTTCCTTCCTATATTTAAATTTTTAGGAAAATATTTTTCATGTTTATAAATCTAGTTATGTGGTACAATAGCATTTATAAATCTACTCCCTGTGGTACAATTGCCTTTATTTTTTTGGTCCGCGCCAGTGACACCATTTTTCACTATTTTTCTTGGTATTTTTAGTACAAGGACTAAATTTATACAATTATATAAAGTGTCCTATTTTTATACACTTTAAGTATTATGACGACCTTTTCTCAAACCCCCCATAAATTTATCTAGGTTAATATAACCTCTTAGGAGAATTAGGGCCACAACTTTTCTATGCATGATATCTCAAATTTTGATTCAAATTTTGAATGATGAACAACATTTGAAATCCCTAATTTTGACCGTACCGCACATTGAAGTGTCACTATTTTATATTTTTTTTTAAGGGGGTAGGGGAATGACAAGGATATGACCTAAATAAACAAGGATGGGATTAGAAGATTTAAAATTAATATGAACTCATCGGTTGCATGTTCACATTGTACCACCACTTTGTTCAAAAACAACAGCTGCAAATATGTGCCCAAGTGCTTTTCAAATTCAAAATTCAGTCAAGATGTGAAGCGTGTCTACTTCAAGACTTATAAAAGTAATTGAACCAGCAATTCGTGCCTGTTGTACCCATTATTTTGGTTATCTTTTTAACAACATTATTGTACTGAGTTGTCTCAGTATATGACTTCATCAGCTGTGCTGTGCGCAAGGATAGAGACAAAAGTCATAAAGATAGATCATTTGCCTGAACCTAATTTCTTATGCCAAGTATAATTATCTTTCCTTAAAATAAACATGGGGGCCCATGAGGAAGCTTCAAAGTTGCCAACCAACCACGTTCTCCAAATTATGGCGCAAATGAACGAGTGCACACCAACTTTAACGTCTCCACCGCCTACAAGGTTTAAATTTGAATTGATATAGGAGTATTTGATATTAATGGCATTTTAAGTTTAGTTTTGAAAATTAGAAAAAGCCATTAGATTTTATTTGAAATTTATGTTAAAGAAGGATTCAGATTCTACTTTCACTGTTGCGCAGACACCTTACAGAACAGTTTCCTATTTTCTCGAATAACAATCCAACTACAATAACCAACCCTCGATATGAATTCCAAATCCCATCATTAGGATTCTGAGAAAGGAGTTTGAAGGAGAGAAGGGGCTAGAATCTGACTTGGGATTTGTCATAAGATGACCAAATTAAATAACATTTCCCTCATTAATATGTTTTCAAAGCAAAATAGGGAAATTGAAGACACTATTTTATCCTTCTTCGTGTTTTCTTTTCTTTAAAGGCACTATTTTATCTTTGTTGCTGTTGCAACCTGATATTTATACCAACTACAGTGGTCCAGTGCCACAACTGTAACATTGTTTGCGGGATCCTCATGAAATCGTTTTATTAATACATTTGTCTAACTTGAGAATATCAAAAAATCTGCCTTCCTTATCCTACAACACCACCCAAGGCTCCTTTCGAATTAACTAAGAGTTACAACAGACGTGTACATCACTTCTGATGTAAGACTCGACATCCTAGAGGTATAGAAATAGAATAATGTTACTCACACCGTTATTAGTACCGGCTTAGTACCAAATATGTTTTATATGACTTGTACTATGATGTGGATCCTATCAGGGTACAAGTCATATAAAGCGTATTTACCGATAAAAGTATCATCATTCATAAAAGTAACTAAATGATATTTGTACATTTCATATTTCTAATTTAGAGGACTGGTCCAGATTAGATAAAAGCATGTGAATATTATAGTTTTTCTTTTCTTTGGCAACAACTATTTATGCGTGTTAAACATCTTGTTGTATCAAGTAATTGTCCCACATAGAAAGATGTAGAGTTCAACATACGGTCAAGTGGATGTGACCCTTTGACTAGAATCAACATCTTTTGGGTTAAAACCCCACAGTAGACTACGCAAAGTAGTTAAATTGGAGGCAATATCGATAGTTAGTTGTGGGTCTGGAACTCAACAGTGGTATCAGAGCCGATGATTCGATCGGGACTGTCAACAGGCTACACTCCGGCTTCGTGCTGGGTTACCGAGTGCACCAATGTAATTGATCCAATGTGGAGCAGACACTCTTGTGTGTATCAAGTAATTGTCCCACATCGAAAGATATAGAGTTCAACATACAGTATTTAAGTGGATGTGACTCTTTAACCACAACTAAGGCCTTTTAGGTTAAAACCCCACGCTGGCTAGAGCGAGTGGTTATCGGTGGCTAGTTGTAGGTCCAAGTCTCAACAATGCCCAATTAGACATTAACCATCTTTCTTTTCGTCCAAATTAGACTTTAACTATCAAACTTAATGGATTATAAGTGTCCCGTCATGCATATTTAATTATATAATTCTGAAGAAACCCTGATACTTGTAGTATCAATGATTTAATATAGGGAAAAAAAGAATAAATAAATAAACAAACAAATTGATAACCCCCCCCCCCCCCAACCCAAGGTTCATAATTGCCACCTCCCACCACTGGAACACAATCCCATGACTCCCACAGAATAAACCATAAAAACAACCTTAGATCAAACCCCAAATTTTAGAGAGAAATATTGACCTATACAACAAACACGTTTTGCATATATCTATATAGGGAGACATGGGTTCAATTTTCCTACTTGTGCTTGTACATCAATTCCAACCACCAAGTCACTTCAAAGCATCGAAAACTCTGTAAGCTTAAAAGATAATTGTGTTGGTCTTTCCAGAAGTTGAAACTTGTAATCTTAGGATCCCTTTGGTTCGGGGTGAAACACTTTTAACCACGGTGAAAAGTAAAATGTTGAAATATTTGTTCACATATTTAAAATTAATTTTTTGTTGGTTTAAAAATGTGAATAAGTGCACACCCTATAATTATTCAACTTTAAACCAAAATAGTGAATAAATTTAACGCTAAATATGTAAAAATATATTTCACCATTTTACTTTTCACCTCGGTGAAAAACATTTTATCCCTAACCAATTGGACCCTTAAAAAGAAAAATTATCGCAACTAAAGAAATTCTCGTTTGAAGTTAAAGAGTGCTCATTTGAAAGTGAGGAATTTCAATTTGATAGGTAAAGCTACTTAGAGGTAAAAATTTAGTGAGAGAGAAACCTAGATAGGGTAAGGAAACGTAATTCATTCAATACAAAGGACAACGAGCCCTACACTTAACAAATAATAGTATTAGCAATAAGAGACCATTGAGAGTAATGATAGAGAAGGTGTAAGAACAGACTCTTTAACCGAATGGAAACGACACATACAAACTAAACATCATTCAAAAAGGTTATAATTGTTGTTTATGAATCAAATTAAAGAAATATTTAAGGAAGAATGTTCTTGAGAGTTATGAGTTTTGAGCTCGCGGGTGGGTGGAAGGCTGTCATTATGTAATAAATGAGGAGAGGTATTTAATTATAGGAGGATTTTGGTGGTGAGTGATGTTTTAAATATGATTCGAAAAATGGTTGTGGCATGAATTAGGTCGCTTTCTTTAAGATTATTTTGTGCCTGTACGAAAAAATAATTTAATGCAAAGAGGGGCGTCAACCCCTATGATACTATAGCCTTAAATAATTTTCCATCTCTCTGGTTTTTGCAATAAACACTCTTTGAGATGAAGGAGACTATACACCAGTTGTTTATATTTGACTCGGTTAAAAAATCAACCATACACAATCTGAAAGTTGTGGCAAAATAGGGGAGAAAAAATGTGAGGATTAAAGAAATATGTATGAGAAAAATAAGGAAGCAGTTTTTAAGAACAAGTCAAAAACGAATTTGAATTTGAACAGGATTAAAACTTTCGAGAATAATCCGATTTAATTTTTATAATTAAAACAAAAAAAATAATTAATAAATCATATTATTTATTATAATTAATAAAAATTCTCCAAAAAATATTTATTCATTAGAGCCCACGACCCCCGGACCCGGGGCCTGGGCTGGTCGAGCTAACAGAGACAACACGTGTGGGCATGTTGGTCTTTGGGCTAAAGCTCAACCCATGTAGGTGCTCCCCTCTTTACAAACTTGGGATACCCCATGGGGATCCAAGCCCATGTTGCAAGCTTGGTGTGTATTAAATGCATTTCTTCTCCATTTATCGATGTGGGACAAGAGAACGAGACAAAAGCCTAAAAAGTAGCTTTTGTGTCCAAAGATCAAATTCTTTGAACTTAAAATATCCAATAATCCCCCACTTATTATAATAAAAAAAAGCATACATCCATAAATAACTGAGTCAACAACCCATAAATAATATAGAGAGTTATGCATAAATAAAGGTGTATATCGATTTTAACATTTACATAGTGAAGAACTATTCAAAGTATAAGAAACTTAAATGACAATATCTTGAACTTAGCTTCTTGGGTATACATTAAATTCTCTTCACACACAACTATTTCCATATGTATTTATAACGATCCATCACATTATGAGCTTGTGCTTTATCTCGATCTCACGAGGGCTTTAGAGGAATCATGCCCTAACAATCTTCATTAGAAGCGGCCACCAATTCCATACTCATTATGCACTCATCTCGTAAGTGCCATAGAACTCATTAAGAGCATTAGCTCAACCTCCATATCGTTATTGGACATCATGTGTACCATTATAAATATATGGGACATAAATAGCGTGATGTTTACCTAAATACCTGTGTGACTTCGTTTTTTCCCATTGAAACTAGTTCTTGAGATCTTCAGTCCCTAGGTAAGGTATCCATCACATGTAATTTTTCAAACATGGTTTAAGTCCCATATCTTTAAAAGTGTTCCACAAATTTTTTCCTTGCCAAAGCTTTGGTTAAAGGATCTCTGAAATTATCACCAGATCTCACAAAATATATGGCACTATACTATGTTTACGACGTATTTGTCGTGATTTTACATTATAATATTGGTTTTTTACTCTATCGATGGCAGCAATGGTGTCACGGTGTATCAAAATAACTAATAATGGTCTATGCCAGACAAGTATAACAGAAAGTAGGTCACACAGTCGCTAATCTCTTTCCTTTTAGTGGCTAATGCAATAGGTTTAGACTCCATGGTGGATTGAGTTATAATAGTTTATTTATTGGGTATTCCCTTTCAGAGGATTCTAAGGAAACTATTGGTATTCCAGACAGCATCACTTTAACCTTCAAGTACAGCAGGAAAATTATGATAATGAATATCTAAATTAATTATTCTTTTTTAGGTATCTCATAGCCCTACCTATTGCATGTCAATGCTCTATACTGGGTTTATTATAGTATGTACACAATACTCTTACAACGTAGGAGATGTCTAGCCTAGTACAATCAGCAGCGTATGTTAGGTTATCAATGATACTAGCATATTCCTTTTTATTAATTGCATTACCATCATTAGGAAATAATTTAACACTAAGATAAAATGGTGTACACACGGGTTTGTAATCAAAATAATTATATTTTTTCAAAACTTTTTCAATATAATGAGATTGATCAATGTAAATTCCATTATCAGATCTTGTTATTTTAATGCCTAAAATTACATTAGCGTCTCCCAGATCCTTCATGTCAAAATTATGTGATAGAAACTTTTTGGTTTCTTTAATTGCTATGAGATTAGAAGCAAAGATCAAAAGATCATCAATATATAGGAAAATGGCACACAAACACCATCATTATATTTATAATAAATGCACTTATCACTTTTATTTATTTTATATCCATTAGATATAATCAAATTATCAAATTTTGCATGCCATTGTCTTGGCGATTGTTTCAAACCATATAGATACTTAATTAATTTTCAAACTTTACTTCAATTGTTGGAATCTACAAAACCTTCTGGTTGATCTATATAGATTTCTTCTTCGAGTTCCCCATTTAAAAAAAATAGTCTTTACATCCATTTAGTGTATCACAAAATTATGAATTGCAGCAATAGCAAGCAAGACTCTAATAGATGTAATTCTAGTAACGAAAGAATATGTATAAAAAAAGTCATTGTTCTCTTTCTTCTTATATTCTTTTGCTACTAACCTAGCCTTATAATCATCAGGTTTTAACTTCTTTTCAAACACCCATTTGCATCCAATATTTTTACACCCAAGTAGTAAATCAACAAGTCCCCATGTGTTATTAGATATTAAGGTTTCCATCTCATCTTGAATGGGTTCTCACTAAAATTCAACTTCTGAGGAGGCAATAGCATTCTCGAAATAGGAAGGATCTCATTCTAGTGTAAAAGTATAAAAACCGAGCCCATAGTTTTGTTAAAGTCTAGCTCTCTTACTTTTTCTTGGTTCGATGACAAATTCAGGGAATTATTAACCCCCTCTACGTGGTGTTATGGTCCGTGATCGGGACTCGGGGGAGCGGTATCCATTCGTTGGATTCGATGATTTTCCCCTGGAAGTTGTTTGATACCATATCCAAATTTGTTGCACGTCCTAATTGAGGCCTAGGCCTAAATATATTCCCCATGAGGGGTTGTCGGTTGTTTAAAGCCACGAGTTTGTTTTATAGAAAAGTAAAAAAAATCGGGTTAACCCCTTTCGGCTAATCCTAAGGCATGTTTAGATCTGCGAATTATCCAGATATTCTTGTTGTGGGGTTCAAAAATCGGGTTACGAGTGGGGAAGGTATTAGGCACCCCAGTTGTTCTTTATGCTTTCATAATTATATGCTTATTATAGCTCTTAATATTATGTGATTACTTTTAAGTCTATTTTAGAACATGACTAGGGTCCTTAGTTCGAGAGTACCCTAAAACGTAGATAGGTGCTGAGATATGAAAATGGTATAAGTGAGAGGTTTAGGAATGTCACTTAAATTGGTGTGGGTAAACAAGATTGCTTATGTCTGACTCTATATTCGGGTTAATGGGTGGCCGTTAATCTTTATGTAACTGTGCGAAAAAGTTCGTCATGTATAACAGGTGGCCATATATATATATATATATATATAAGAGTGAGAGAAAGCTCAACTTGTGTTACAGGTCGCCGTTAAAGGTTTATGTGTGTATGCGCGAGAAGTCACAACTTGAGATAATTTGATATTCTCATTTGAGGTTTAAGGGAGAATAGGTGGTTGCATCTCTGTGGGGACAATATATCATGAGGAATATTATTGAGGCTTATGCTCAAAAGAAGGACTCGGTATTTTTTCCACGTACTAGTGTAGCCATGAGATCAAAGCCTACATAGTTCAATTGTTATGTGTTCCAACGTGATGTCTGTGAAAGAATAGAACTTGGACAGGTGGGGAGGAATCTATATATGGGTCATAGGGTATCTCCGGTGGTGGTTAAGAATCGGAATTGATCCGAGATCATAGGCGACGGGATACTGGGTATTCGATATACAATATTACGATATTTATGGAGCCTAGTCCTTAATGTATCATTTTTGTTTTGTTGAATTGATATATTTATATGTTAAAAACTAACATGTAGGTCATGCGATGCGTGGCCGAATATATGTAAATTGTATTGTTTTGATTTTGTATCATGTTTCATTTAATATATTCTACAAATAAATAAAAAATTGAAATATAAATTAATTTAAAATTCAATTTCTTTTCACCTATTTTGAAAACCAAACACAAACATATATAAACCTCTTCTTTTGGAAACACTATCGGAAATCAAAATTCGTTTCAACCTTAGATTTTAAACCATTAAACCTTACGTACATATTGAAACTATTAAAGAACATACATGAATAGGTATGTTATAGCCCATACTATGCTCAAATTTAAAAGGTTAAAGTACTTATATAAATACATAAGTCTGTTAGTCCTACAAGTGTGAGGACATTTTCTATTTTTAAAGCTCTTGTCCCAAATCATTAACCCAATAGCAATCTAATATTTGAACCCGAGACTCTAAATTCCACATGCGCTATATATATGGGCCCTTTTATATAGACCTGTGTAATTTATTTATATCCACCACCCTATTTACTCCCACACATATGGACTTATACCCATTAAAATCACCCCACCAAATGTAGGTTATCCAAAAAAAGTGTTACAAAACACATTTCCAAAAGAAAACATTAATTAAAGTACCACTTCCACCCGCATGCTCTCCCTTCATATCCATCCAATGTCCTCCGTCAAATTCAGAAATTTCCTTCAGAAATGATTTCTTTCAATAGTGCCCAGTTGGCTTGAAATCAAAATTTTAAACCACATTCAAGACAAGCAAAGCAACTAAGGGTTCTTCATTTTCCACCCCTTTTATTATGGGTTCTTCTTGTTCTTATTCTTCCCCACGGAGCCATTTCAGAGGGCTTCCCAAATTGCACAAATGGATGGTTTGAAGCTTTCATGATTGTGTTTTTTTAAAGTGATTTATTATTTTTTTAAATCTCACTTTGTGTTTTTGTCGTTATTGAATGAGATCGTTGTATCTCTTAAAATTGATTTTGTCCTATTTCAACTTAAGAGGCGTCAGTCTGTTTTGTTATGTTGTTGTTAGGATCGAGTGTTTTCAAAGGGTTATTAACGCCTTTTTCACCTATTGCTTCATTCAAAATGCAGAAAATCAAACATAGGTGGTTGTAGAAAGTTACTTGGGATATATATAAACACACACTCACACACACACACACATATATATATATATATATATATATATAGAGAGAGAGAGAGAGAGAGAAGGAGAGAAACTAACGGATAAATATGATCTTCTCAACTTTAAGAATCATGAGAGAAAGAATTATATCAGGCAAATCTACTTAGATCTGAAGCGATGTGTAAAGGATTGTGAGGGGAGATAACAAAATAATAATAGGATGCAGTGAAGGGTTCATATCAATGGAATGGTAAAGGTTAAAAAGGAAGAAAATTAATAGAGTAGATATGAACATTCACAAAAATTAATAATATCGAGAGTATGAAATGGTGGAGGGTTATGAAATGGTGGACAGACGAATGTAAAGTAAAGAGAGAGAGAGAGAGAGAGAGAGATGAGAAAACTTTTCACATTCCTTCTTGTAGGTGGGAAGTCTGCGTAGTTTTAAGCTATAACTTTATATATACTAGTTTCGCTCATGTGCGTTGCACGTGTGGTCATTTTCAGATATTAATATTTCACTACAAATTTTTGAAGGACAAAGTAATCAAAATACTTACAATATATTATGTAGAATCTGTTTTGTTAGAATATAACATAAAGTACCTAGTACGAAGCATCAAGCATTACCTCCAAAAATCAAACCTCCATTCAATAGTAAACTATACAAGATATTCATGTGAATACTCTAAATCTATCATAAATAAACTCAGAACTCCCTACTCAAAAGTAGGAAGAAATACACAGAATCATGCATGTATATATAATATGAATAAATATATCACAATGAAATTAGCTTGAAATGATTTATAAGGAAATATCATTTAAAAAAAGAAGTTAAAAAAAGCTTCAACAAGCAAATTTCAAATTGCAGTTATTGAAAGATGACATTTGATAAAAACAGTTTGTAATCCTAAAAACTGAAAATTTAATGCTTAAATATGTTGCTTTTGACGTTTGTTAGGATTCAAAGGTTCTTCTTCCTCTTCAACTTTATGAGCGACGAACGTGGATGACATTATCTGAAGAACCTTTATACAACATTCTTGTTCTGTTACATAATCCAATTGGTGGATTTATATTGCGTAGAAGAATGATTGAACAATTGTGTTTAAGTTTCAATGCGTGTGGTGTCAATCCATTCGACATCAAAGAATTTAAAAATTCTTCTTGGTAATAGTTATGCGTGTCATTCACAACTTCATCAAAACTATTTAATGTCTTCAATTCTCCAGGGAACATATCAATCATTATATCCTTGAGTGAGTCTACGTGCTCGTTTGTTGTTGCAAGAATTGCTCGATCTGTCAAGAAGTTTGGCGAGTTGGCATTTATATTTAATGATGGGAAGATAATGTCAATGAGAGATTATTCGGGCCCCTCATCATATGTTGATGCTTTCGCCCCATTGCCAATCCTTAGAAGGAAATCGCTAAGTGAGGAATTGATACCCAAATATTTAATTACTTAATTATCGCTATGAAGCTAAACAGGGCATTAGTTCTTTTTATTCATTACATTTACATAATATGATGGATGGATAATCAGTCTTAACATATCAATACAACAACTTTCAAAGATAAATTACGTGAGATAGAGAGACTGCATTCATGTTCATTTAATAGAAATTACAAAATAACAAAAAGAATCTATCCGGTTAATAAGTATGGCCTAAGTTTCCAAGAAATTTAAACAATTTACACAACAATAAGATGAATCAAAAACAACAATTGTAAATTAATTTTAAAAAATTAAAAAAAATTATGGTACTTGAATAAGTGCAATGTATTCTATAAGTATCCATAGACCATGAACTAAATAAGTAACACTCAGTACTAAATATTAAGATCAGGGAAGAACAAACTGAAATTATTTGAACACTATGTATCTAAATATACAGTTTAGAGTGTGTGTTTGAGTTGACAAAGATAATTTAATCAATGCATGTAATTTCAGCTTCAGTAAGGTTATTTGGACTCATTTTGCTCACTTATTTGGTTGTTCTTGGAAGTTATGTTTTTCTTAGCTGGGAAGTTACAACCTGAACCGACATACGACTTAATAAGAAGAATATATGTATGTAGAGAGACAAAATGAATACATTGAACCATACAGTGTGAAAAAATTCCAACGCAGAGGAAATTGGAATTAAATTAGATTACAAAAACACTAACAATCAAAAGATTTGAGATTTTGAATTCTCAAACCAAAAAATCTAACATCATGGTATCTATTTTAAATAAATAGAAAACAAAAAATATTCCGTTTATTCCTCTTCATTAAACATTTTACCTAAACATGTTATGTGTAATCTGAAAGAGAACATTAAACTTAAACAAAGAGTAATAGTAGCTACTTAAGAAATATTATTACTTTATAACACAACTATACACCAAATTAAAAATTAATTATGGAGTTGAGTTTATATCAAACAGGAAGCATGTAGGAGTTTGTGTTTGGTACATTTGATCAAACATAGCATACGCATATGATATATATAACATAAACCTAAGACATATACAACAAGATAGTAAAAAGAGAGAATTGAACATCATTATCTATCGAATAATCACAAAAAAATGTCAATTGAAATCAGTTTAAAGCATATGATAGGCTAATACCTCCAGTGGAAATAACTCACAATCAATCCTCAAAATTTTCTCCTCGACAAACCACAATGAGACATTCAGTCTCCCTACAACTGCAACAGAGGTATTGCAAAAACTCTGGTAAAAATACCTTTTCCGAGTGGTTGAGACGATTTATGTGGCTCATCAAATGGATAAAAAATGAGAGGATGTTAATACGGAGTATAAAATTTGTTCGTACTTAGATCTGGGAAAGGAAATTTTCTCAGGCTTAATAATGACTCTAGAATTAAGGATTTGTTACCCAACAAAAGCTCCTGGAGATTCGAAAATAAACCAATCTCTTGTTAAATTGGCCCTGTAACCCCATAAAGTCAATACAGGTAAATTTTGGCAATTTGAAATTCCCCTAGGTTATTATCCTCTGAAATCATTTTTCAATAGGTACAGAGTTTGTAAAGTGCAATTTTTCGTGAGTGACACTATACTACCTAATTTGTTCTCCAATTTCCAAAACTCTTTCAGCTTCTCAAATTCAAACCCTAAATTTATACTCAATTTGTTAGCGCTCAGATCAACATACTGAATATTAGAGCATACATCAAGGGAATTTCCTATCTACATACTGAATATTAAAGCATACATCGAGGGAATTTCCTATCTTACCAGTTAAATTATTACTCCAAATATTCACAACAACCAAGTTGTCACAAATTATAGGAAAATGTACTGAATTCCACCATGAGTTATATTAAGTGAAAGATGCTAAGCTCAATAGTAAACCAACTTAGAAGACAACACAAAATAAAATTAACACAGCATGGCACGACACACCTCAAAATCTTAATTTTACGTAAAATGAATATGACACATATGAAAATGACATGGCACGACACAAAATCCCTTTTTTATGAAATGCGAACACGACCCACTTGTCGTGTTGTATTTTAAGCGGGTTGTGTTAGTGTTTGATAAAAAATGAGATTTCATGTTGTGTCATATTACTTTAATAGGTGAAAATAAGATTTTGAGTCATGTCGCGTCATTTTTATTTTGGTTGGGTTCGTGTTTGGTTAAAAAATAATATATATTGTGGCGTGACACTTTTACTTGGATCGTGTTCGTGTTTTGTAAAAAAATAATATTTTATGTTCTCTCGTGTCACTTTTATTAGGATCGTGTTCATGTTTGATTAAAAAAAAAAATTATCGTGTCGTGTTGTGTCAAGTTGCTTTTATTTGAGTCATGTTCGGTTATAAAAATAATTTTCAATTTAAAAAACATTTCTTTATTTGTTAATTTTTTTCCCAATTTTATGTAAAAAACATTTTTTTGAAAAAAAAAACAGTTTTTAAATCTATCTTAAAAAACACTTATATAAAAGTATCATAACAGTTTTTTAAATAAAAAAGGGTCTTTAAAACTATCATAACAATTTTTTTTAATAGTTTTTATAAAAAACATTTATTTTTTAATTTAAAAAAAATATGTTTTAAAAAACAGTTTAAAATACTATTTTTTATTGAAAAAAATTAACAAATAAAAAAGTATTTGTTTGATCTTTAGAGCAAAGGGCAAGTTTGTCTTTTAAAAAGTAATTGGAGTGTTTTAAGAATTTTTAGAATCTTTAAGAAATAAACATGAATACAAACATGTCCAATTGGAAAATGCATATGAATGCATAAAAATAATAATCTAATAAGGTGTGAACTTGATAATTCCTTAACTTAAAAAATATATATAATTTTTCTGAAATTAACATTGAATTTAGAATTATTATAAAACATGAATAGAACAACAATAAAATTGGAAATACAAAATCCGAGCACAAAGTTGACTTTTAATTTCTAGGATTTCAAGATGAATGTATTTGGAGGTTTTGTTAGATGAATGTATTAGGAGAGAGAATGTATCAAGTTAAGGTTCATGGAATGATTTTAATTTAATGAATGTGTGAGATTAATATTAAGGGTATGATAGGAAATATTAATTTAATGAGGGTAGTTTAGTATTTTGAGATTTGAAGAGGAACTTCCCTCTTTTTAAGTAGTAGAGATGCATAGATATGTTAATTAAAGGTCGATGTTTGACAAGTATTTGCAAGAAAACACATATTCGGGGATTCCACCGCTGAGACAGTCTTTGTTCTCTCGGAGAAGCAGTGGGAGTAGTATGATTTTGGACTTTGGTTTTAGCAAAGTTTCAGAATGACTCGGCTCACTAGCACTTTCCTCAGAACAGTTTTGAAAAGTATGTTTTTATGTTGTATTTGGTCGTGGCATTTTATTATCATTTATTTAACATATGAGCATGTCATTTCAATAAACAGAGGTGCTAGGTTAAAAGTGGGGCTTTAAAATATAAACTTTGTAAAGTGCAAACCCCGTCCCCTAAATGGGGGTCAGGCTAAATAAGATAAACGGGTATAAACAGCTTATCATTATATATATATATATATATATATATATATATGCCCTTGTAGTGTGAGCTGAATATTTCTCGAGGGAGTGTCCCCTTTTTTAGGTGCCTTGTTGGGCACAGTTTCGTTTAGTCGAACAGAGCTTTGCGGGATGCGCGCAAAGATTTGCCTATGTTTCTCAAAGAAAATGATTTTTCAGAAGTAAGAAATTCTCTCGGAGGAAGCGAATTTTCATAAGTACAAACTTCTCTCAGAGGAAGAGACTTTTCTAAAGCACGAACTTCTTTTGAGGGAAGCAACTTTTCTGAAGTACGAGCTTCACTTAGGACTTTTCATAATGAGCTTGAGTATCTCATATGCTTGGGGTAGAAGAAAGTTTAGAAAATCGAATCAATGTTGGGTTTGGGGGTGCTTTTCAATGTTGGTGGGGACCTCCTTTAATAGGGGTTGATTGAGGTCGTTTGATTATTTAGTCATCTGTGTCCTTTGATCGATCGATCATCCATTGTTCCACACAAACGTTGGATGATGGTGGGGGAGACACGTGTATGGCAGGGGAAAAGATTGTGCAGATTTTGTAATCATTACCTGAGGGGGTTAACCGTTCGACAAAGGTAGATGATCATTCGGTTTAAAGGTCATAGGGGCCTTTAACCATTCAGTTAAAGTAACCCTAAGGAAGGGTCTTGAGATTTTTGTCAAGTTTTAGTATTTGCAGTTGGGCCCCTTAAAGTTTCGTCCTTGGGGATTTTGACCTTCTTTGTTTTCTTTGAAATGATTTCTCACTTTTTCCCTTTGGATTTTAGTAGCCTTGGGTTGAGGGTATTTACCCGACTGGGATAAAACTATCCACGCCTAAATTGAAATTGGGTGTTCATAAAAAGAAATATATCTTCATAATAACCAGCAACGATGGATTCAATAATGATATTATTTTTAATATCCAAAAACTTAGAGGCTTTATTATTGAGAGAAGAACCCCAAAAAGAAAATTTTACCGCTCGACTTCCAAGTTACATCTTTTAGGAACGGGTAACCTCACATAAGACAAACAACCCCAAACTCTAAAATAATTTAATTTGGTGTACTATTTTCTCATGGAGTTATTTTTATTTTGGAGTGGGGTACGTATTAAGGACATAACATACACTCAAGAGAGCCTCTCCCCATAAATTAAAGGGAGCTCCAAAATTAACAACCAATGCAACTACAAGTTCATAAAATGCTCTTGTGGCCATCTGGGTCAAACTCCTCCGGCGCAGGCCCAACCCCGAAGTCAGGATGAGGGGAAAATGGAGGAAAAGGATCCACCTCTCTCTCTCCCCCTTTTTCACCGTGAGCGTGTGGGTGATTTAGGGATATGGAAGTCCTCTTTTTGCCACTCGTATAGGCGTCTTCGCGATTTTCCTTGGATATAAAATTGTTCATCCTCAAATAAGGATAACATGAAGAGACAAAGTCGCAAGCCTATTTTGCTCAAAATAGAAAAAAGAATGTCGTCGCCTCTAGAGAACAACATCAATGTCATACTGATGCATACGAAACCAAGTGATTCGAAGGTTCGGGGACTAAGTTATGGAATGGGAAGGTGTTAGGCACTCATTTTGTCCTTTCGGTATCTCATAGGCTATGTTAATCTCCTCCTTTTTTTTCTTCGTGATGTGTATGTACGTGTGTATAATATAAATAACGGGAGAATGAAATTATCTGACTCGCATAATGGAATGGATGGAGCGGACTCATCCATATGAGTGTACCTAAAAATAATAATAAACATATGATATAAGTGTTTGTCGAATCACGAATCGCTATGAAAGAGCGAATGTGCATGTCGGACTAGACATGGGTATGTAGAAGCCCAAGACTCACAAAATTAGATATAATAGAATATAAAAGACATAAAATGAAAAGGGAGGACTCTAATCTCGGGATTGTCCCTAGACGCCTACGTAGTCCAAGGGGCATCAAAGTCCACGTAGTTCGAAAATAGCATTGGGGTGGGGTTCAACCCATAAATCCTAATATAGGACTTCTGTTTTAGTTCTTTGGAAGGAAAATGTGTGAAAGTGTGAGAAAATATTGAAGTCTTACTTTTGGAATTTATGAATAAACCCTGTTTTTGTCTTTGGGGTTTTTTATGAAAATAAGTTATTACAATACTAAAAATAAAAAAGTGAACATTATCTAATGTGAGACAGTGAAACAAAACTAAAAGATATCACAAAATGAGAATAAAGTGAATAATAACACTTAAATGAATAAAACTAGAAAATGGTGAGGAATGGACCTCCTTGTAGATCTTTGTTGTTGAATTTATAATATATGTAGGCTAGTTTTTGTAGTGGTATGAAGGTAATATGATAGGGTGAGGTTGGTGACAAAGTGTAGTAAAAAAGTGAGGTGGGGGAATGTTGAAAATAGGCTTTTTTTGGAAAAGATAAGACTCTGATTTCGAGAGAATGTTTGTTGATTGTTGAAAGGAACCTCTCCCAGGGGTGAGCTCATGATCCCTTTATATAGTGTCATTTAAGGTTAGGGGTGACGATCGGCATGGAATATGGCCTGCCTATCGGCATAGAACCTGCCTTTTCGTGCAAGGAAAGTACACACTGCCGATAGGCAGGGTGTCTAGGTGTATATAGGCAATTCGAAACGGACTTTTTCGTATAAACGGGCGTAAAATGCAAACCGTGAGTCCAAATCGCGCACGGATGGTACCGTTTGAAACAAAATTTAGAGCCCTTGAATAATTCATTGAGTCACTCCCGGGTCCAAAAGTTGACCAAAGTCAAATGGGGGTCAGAAAGGCCTAATGGTCTCAGGACAGGGGTTTTCGAAGGATAACAGGTCGTTCGTGCAAATAGTGAGACCAATTCGTATAGGGCATGGACCGTCGAAAAAGGAATTCAGAGTTCTGTAAGATTTCATTGAGTTTCTAATAGGTTGAAGAGTTGAATGGAGTCAAATGGGGCCCGGGAGCACACGGTAACCTCCAGATCAGAACTCGTAGTGAAACGGATCATTCGTGCAGACCGTGAGAATGATTCGCAAATGGACAGGCCATTGGAAAGGGTATTCAGATACCTTTGAGGTTTCGTTGATCTTCGCTCAGGTCAGGAGTTGATCGGAATCAAATGGGGTCCGGGAGCACCCGGTGGCCTCCAGCTTAGTACTCGGAGTGTAATCTAGGGTTTATATTGAGTGGATGAGTGTTAGGGACCTAAGGACGTGCTTAGGGGGTCCTAGGATGGGGTGTCTATGGATCCCCTCGACGGGAGATCCTGGAATATGTGAAGGTCATTGAAAGATAGTCACCTCATCAATGTTAGAGAAGGGGATTGAGGTCAATTATACGGACCTAGGGGACGAAGGTGACCAATTTGGAAGGTCGAGGTCAATTCTATGGACCTAATGAGTGGGATAACCAATTCAGTGGGTCAAGGTCAATTCTGCATACCTAGGGAATGGAGGTGACAGATTCAACGAGTCGAGATCAAGTCTGCGAACCTAAAATTGGGTTAAACAATTCTGAGAGTTGAGGTTAATTCTGCGAACCTAAAGTTAGGATGGCCAATTCTACAAGTCGAGGTCAATTTTGTGGCACTAAAGATGTGAAGACCAATTCAGCGGGTCGAGATCAATTCTGCAAAACTAAAGTTGTAGCGACTGATTCTATGAGTCGAGGTCAATTCGCAGACCTGAAGATGTGAAGACCAATTCAACAAGTCAAGATCAATTCTGCAGACCTAAAGATATGATGACCAATTTTACAGGTCGAGGTTAATTATGTGGATCTGGAGATGTAGCAATTGATTCATCCGGTCAAGGCCAATTCTACGGACCTAAATAAAGGGTGACCAATTATGCGGGTCGAGGTCAATTTTGTGGACCTAAAGATATAACTACCAATTCAGCGGATCGAGGATAATTCTACGGACCTGAAGATGGGGTGACCAATTCTGTGGGTCGAGATCAACTATACTGACCTAAAAATATGACAACCAGTTCTGTGGGTCAAGGTCAATTGTACAGACCTTAAGATGTGAGAACGAATTTAGCGGGTCAATGTTAATTCTCTAGACCTAAAGATGGAGTGACCAACTCAGCGGGTCAAGGTCAATTATGTGGACCTGAAGTTGGGGTAGCCAATTCTGCGGGTCAGGTCGATTCTGCGGACCTAAAGTTGTGGTTTATAGGGAGTGCCTTCGTAGAGTACTTTGGTGTAGGCACACCTTTGGTTCCACTAGGGAATATGCTAATGATAAAAGTGAGTGTCGCTAATCCTGCTGGAAATTTTGAGATTTTTTAATTGGTTGGCTCTTCACCATGAGTTTTTCTATTAAAAAATACGTCCTTGACTTTATAGGGATTTTCTTAGAATTTTTTGAGCAATTTTTCCACAAAAATTTGAGGGTATTGATGATAGGCAGATCTGGGAGGTGCCTATCGGCATAGGGCATGGACTCCTTGGTTTCTTGGGGAAGGTAAAAGGTCACTACTGATAAGCAGGACCCGAGAACTGCCGATCGGCATACCCCTTAGCATTCTATAAAAAGGGGGCGAACCCTCCACATTTTTCACACCACCAATAGATTGATTCTCTTTCTTTCTCTTTCCAAAAATCGCTTTCGAGTCCATTTTTTGCAAGATCTCAAATGGCATGTACTTCTAGAAACACCAACAATGAATGGGTGTTTGTTGATGATTGGAAAAATTTGGGGTAGGGGTTGTGGTGATACTTACTTTGGGCAATGAGAATGCCTATAACTCCTTTGCATTAGTGACTACTGTGAGGCTCTAATTGCACTAGCCTGTGCACCACCGCTCGGTGAGGGTGAAGAACCCTAATGGATTTGTGCGTATTTGTCCTTTGGTTTTCCATTTTTTCTTTTTATTTTTGTTCTTGGGCTAGTGAAGGGTTTTCCTTGGTTGCTTGCAGACTGACATTTCTTCTTCGAGCATCCCGTCCCGGGGGACGATTGGGATGAAGGACATTTGGGACCGTATTCCTACAATGGTGCATTGGATGGTGTCTTCCACTGGGTTTGGCAAGTGCGTTGGATGGTGTTGTGCACGCTTGGTGAGAGGTGGTGGAGTACGACCCACACATTCCATCTAGGGATTAAGGAGATGACTATTACTTCCTCGGATGTTCAGCAGTTGACGAGGATGGATTGAGTTGGTCATCAGATCGTGGTGAACTGTACTCTGCTGGTCACGAAGGCTGTGGTGTGGGCTAACATGGGGGATGTCGAAAGAATCATGGCGGGGTATTATATTCGCATACGGTACTGAAGGAGACTCTTCTATCTCGAAAGATTAATGAGATGGATGAGAGATAGGTGAGACAGGCATCTCGCTTATTCATTTTGCTTCTAGTGGGAGGGTTTGTGGTGACGATGAGTGGTGACGACATTCATCTCTGGGTTTTTTTGTATTTGAGGATCATCTCGGACATCCACCTGTACGATTGGGGTAGATTCACTTTGGCATCACTTTATGCTTATTTGGAGGCATCCAGTCGGTTCTACCGATAGACGTTTAAGGTACCGACATACCTTTCGAAGGTAACCTTTAAGTTTAATTTCCTTTTTATTTTCTTACGGTCCTTTTTTGTTTTCTCTTTCTTATTCTTGGTGTTTAACTTTTACAGACGTAATTTTATGAGGTGAATGGGAAAAACATGGGATTGGTGTCCTTGAAGGAGAGCAAGCTGGGAGACTTCTGCAGGATGTATAGGGGATGAAGTCGAACAGGCGTTCGAACGAATCCCTTGCATTGAAGAATGTGCGGGTGGCGTTAAACTCCTTGATGAGCGAACAGGTTTAGTTTTTGCTTTTTCTCTCTTTCTCAATTTTTTGGAATTTTTTGCTTTTAGGTATTTACTGACTCTTGTCTGGGGATATAGGGATGTTTTACTCTTGGAGTCTTCCTTCGAGGGCCGCAGGGGGTACGGGCATACACTCACATATGAGGCGGTTGTTGGAGCACGAGTTCGAGTACGTCTTGTACCTTGGGAAGAGGGTAGTGCATCAGATTATGGAGGGAGAGGTTGAGGTCCCACCATCAGTTCCCCCGGAGTGCATGAGGCGGGTGAGAAATATGACGGATGAGGGGAGGGGAGTTGCGATGGAGGGCAAGCCCTGTACACTCTACACCGATATGACGACGGGCTACGACTATCTAAATTTTATGACCAGCTAGTTGATCCCTTTGTGCATATATGCCATAGAGAATATGTCTCTGCCTTCTGCTGCTATGGGGAGAGGTAAACATGTACCGATGGCGCTGGCTCACAGTACTGGAGGAGGCGCAACTTCAGCGATGAAGGAGGCTCCGCTTATTCTGGTCTCTTCTCCCTCTGATCATTTTCAGTTGAGTATCGGGGAAGTTTTATCGGTGTCCCATCGCCCCCATGCATCGGTGGACGAATTTTCGGGTCTTTCTGATGAGGCACCCCAGACTGAGATATGCTCCTTTCTTTCTCTCTTTTATTTCTTGTTCCTGCTTCATTTTTCTCTTTACTAATTTGCTTTATTTTTATTCCTTTTTCTTATAGACTATTCTCGTGTTGACCACCAGGCTCAGGGACATCAAGGACTGGATGGCGTCGATGTCATCCTATGTGAGGAAGTCAGCAAAATCCTGTCTGGTGTCATCGACCACATCTGATGAGAGTTCTAGCTCTGGGAGTGGAGGGTCTGCCACTCATCGCAGGGGAAAGCATGTACGCCACAGGGGTTGAGGTTTTGTTTTTAAGGGATTGAGGGGTTCGAACTATGTCCTGGTGTATCTTTTTTCTTTTATCTTTTCTTTTATCTTTTGTACCTACAAGAAGTGTAAAAATTCTAGAAAAAGATATATATGAGAAATGCATTTATTTTTTGGTATTTATCTTGGTTTAATGTATTACTCTACATGAACTTTAGTTTACTGCTGAGCTCTCTCATTTATTTTGTAATGATAGAGATAAAAATGAAAAAGGGACTCGAAGCAAAAGGAAAATGTTATTTTCAGAAATTATGTACAAAAGGGAAAGTGATAATTTTTCAAAAAGGGACTGCCTGGAGATTTAACTTCTTTCAAAGAAAATTTTTATTTTGGAAATTGATATGTGTAAAAGAGGAAATAGGGAATTTCCTAAAAAAGGGGGGTTATCGATCGGCATACCCCTTAGCATACCTATCGGCATAAGGGTCAAATCCAAATCACTCATTTGGCTTTGATTGCACTTTCTTCCTACTTTGGGGGCAGGCGTACCGGTGGTGTTTTAAATGGCTTATTTTCTTATGGGAATTTTTCGTATAAAAAGGGGCTTTGGAGATCTTTTCTTCACCATCTTCCATTTTCTCTCCTCTATAGCTTTATTCTTCTCTGCAAATGGCTCCACCGATGTCTGAGGCTTTTTCTTCCTACCTCGAGGGTCTATAGGAAATGTGCCTCTATGATATTGATTACGGAGCCTTTAGTTTAGGCAGTTCTCTTCATAGTGTAACTATGCCATAGACTAGGACCTTCTAAAAGTAGCGGTACAGTTCGGGTACCCTGAAGACCATCTTTTCTAATTCGATTTAAATGAGGTGTGCCCCACTTACCAAGAGTTCTCTATGATGTTGGGCGTCAACCCTAGTGTAGAGGCAATTATGCCTGATTTCTCTCGTTCTCCCCGGGTGTCTTTTGCAGAGTTCTTCATATCTCCCCCTCAGTCGCTCGGTCACTGGTTTATAGAGGAAATATCATCCTCCTGGCAGTTATGAACTCAATGTGCCGGAGGGATTTTTCTGACAATACTTTTGTCAAAGTTGTAGCCTTGGGTCTGATTGTTAGGCTTCTGTTAGTGACAGGTTCCTTCACGGCTGATCCTCAGGTAGACACGATAGTAGTGTGGTTGTCCTACTATTTTAGTCTTACGGTGGTGGTGTTAGTGGAGACTTTGAACGGCCTGGATTCCTGGAATGAAGGTCAGGCTGGATTTTTACGAGGGAGCCCTGTCATGTTGTTCATATGAATTTCTGAGAGACTATACCTAGCGGTCCCTCCTCGGTACCCTCTATCGAGTACTGAGAAGAACGGGGTTAATTGGCTTGTAGAGCACGGATTCCAATGTCTTCGATGGTCTGTGTCATGGTAGGGGGACTTGCAGCCCATTTTACAGTTAAGGGAATACCGGTACGTGTGGTTAGTTGGTATTCGCCAGACTTCCTTCTACTTTACTTGGCGACTTCTGCGCTAAGTAGGATGGGAGCATGCCAACCCACATAATTAATTTCTTTAGGATAAAGAACTTGATCTAGTCTTTAAGGATGATACCGGGGCATCTACTGCAGCATTGTCGGTCGTTTACCCATCCGTTTAATCCGTTGAAAGGGCTTGATTTATTTCTGGGGGTTATTTGAAGTGGATATGGAAATAGGTGGTTGGGAAGATTATGGAGTAGAAGACTAGGCAAAGATGTCTAGTCGCTTTTGATTCCATAGAGGAAGGTGTTGTGGTTTCACCAAAGCTTATCAAGGCATACCATTGCATGGAGTTCATCTGAATCACTAATCAAAAGTGGGACACTTGGGGGTCTCCGGTAGTAGGTAATGCTGATGAGGTAGAGCCATCTGGTAGCTGAGAACGAGGTTTTGTGTAGTTGGTCGTATTTGTGTTGGTGTTTTGGTAGGTGTTTTGGTATGTTTTATTTTTGGATTTTTTGTGAAGCTGTTTATTGGCAGGAACTAGTTGGTTGTGATGAGGGTTAAAAGGGGAGTGATTTGTTTGACTCTCATTGTTGATATTTCATGTAACAACCGTATTTCTTAATTGAAATAAAAGTAATTTCAAAGTATTTTGTTGTGTCTTTTGATGAATTTTACATTTGAAGTGTCTATACCAATCACTAAGTCATACATAATCTTTTTGTTAGTTTACATGATGAGATGGACTACCGTTCTCGAGCGAAGAAAAGAATATCATTTTGTGAGAAAGAAAGGATCGCGCCCATGTGAGTTATATATGCTGCCTACGTAGCTCTGTGGATTTTGAAAATTTGTGAGCTTCATTTTGAAAAGGGTGTTCTAAGAGCATCGGGTTTCACATAGTTCTGAGTAGAGAGAAATGAAGAGAATTTTTTTTAAATATAAGGGATGAGAAGAGTCGTAGCGCACCGAGAGTTCGGATCATGGATATAATTTTTTGAGAGGGTCCAGATTAACTAGACGCGCCATTTCTCCTCCGTCGAGATCTGTGAGCATAGCGGCGCCGCCTGATAAGATTTTCTTTATAACGTAGGGGCCACTCCAATTAGATTTGAACTTCCCTTTGGGTACCCGGATGGGTTCCATGATTTCTTTGAGGGCAAGGTCTCCTTCTTGGACACTGTGGTAGTTGACTCTCCTATCTAATGACCGTATAATCCAGTGATAGTACCCTTGTATATGGTATAGAGCTTTGAGTCTCTTTTCATCTAGGAGTGTGAGTTCATCGTAGCGGCTCTGATGCCAATCTTCCTTACTGACTTTGCTTTCGAGCATGACACGCAAATAAGGTACTTCTAGTTCAACAGAGAGAACTGCCTCCATACCGTATACCAGGGAATAAGGGGTAGCCCAAGTGGGTGTTATGATAGAGGTGAGGTAGCCCCAAAGGGCATATGGAATCTAGTCGGCCCAGTTTCTGTAGCTTTCAGTCATCTTGCTGGTGATAGTTTTAAGGCTTTTACTAGCGGCTTCAATAGCGTCATCGGTTTAAGGTCAGTAGGGAGAATACTTGTGTCTCTGGATTCCATATTCATCACTACACCAAATCTGCCGAACTACACCAAATCTGCCGAATTATCACGATCATTGACCTTGACAAGTTGGACTTGTCAAGGTCAATGACCGTGATAATTTTGGGGGTGACAACGTTGGTTGTCACGGACTTGTCACGGTCATTAACCGTGATAAGTTCATTAGACTTATCCTGGTCATGTCATGGTCTTTGACTTTGATAATGGTTGTCACGGTTAAGGATCGTGACAAACCTGTTATAATATTTAAAAAAATTATCACGGACAATGACCGTGACAAGTTTCCTTTGTCACGGTCAATGACCGTGACAATTTCGGGAAGAATTGAAAAAAAAATTGTTGGGCAGTATGGCCACTGCCACTGCCCAGCAGTATATTTGTACATGTTATGGCAACGTTGTACGTGTTCAAACATCATATATCCAAATAAAATAGAGATAATGCAAATATACATTCAAAATAATATGCATCACGATATAATCCAAATATAATTCAAATGTAACAACTTAAAACAATTCAATTCAAATAATGTCACTACATGTCTGGGGTAAGGGTAGCTCTGAAGAGGTGAGTATGCCACACGATATACGAATTGACACACCCAGCAATATACATCGTGCCGCATTGTTAGCGCAACCACAATGGGGAGTTCTCCTTCCTGGGCATCACATGCGTGGCGAGCACCTTGGACTCGATGTCTTGAAGCAAACGTTCATGAACTGGCATACCCTGGACGGTATTCGGGTCCCTCAACCCCCGCCCTATTCGTTGGACATCAAATATGTCCACTATATACACACTCGGCCAACCAAGTGTCGACATTGATCAGTCGAAGGGAGCCAAATAGGGGACTGGATCATCAAAGTTCGCACGTGTCGGCGATGAAGCAGCGAGGTCCACATCCTCATCCTCCTGCACCTCCTCCTCCACCACCTTCTCTTTACCTTTCCCCTTATGGTTTCCCCCAACGAACGATCCATGAATGAGAACATATATTGGACCTTCACCTCCAAACAGGACAGCTTCGCATCATGCGAGTCCACCGTTCGAGCCACCCCGGTATCTCTCATCTCCAATCCGATTATCCTAGATTTGGCCACCCAAGAGCTCACCCCCTTGCGATCAGCGCCAAGCACTTGGCTGAGTGCATCTGTGGACAAAGATGCCTTGTCGGCATCAGACTGCGACTCATGCACTTCCTTAATCTTTGCCTAAAATGACAAAAAGCACATGATTAGTTAAATAAGTAAATAAAAATATTATAACGTAATTAACAAAAAGTAAACTGTCAGATTACTTACAATCGTGTCCGCGATGCTCGGGGACACCTCCTTATCCTTCCCCTTTTTCGTCCGAATAGCCACATAAGTATCGAGCCTATGTAGCCTACCTCTAGGGCCACTCCCTGTCCCTTGAAATAAAATAATGCAAAATTAGTATCGGACCCGCAAAGTAAAATAATGCGGAATAATATATTTCTGTAATTATAGAAAAATTAAATTTCACCATCATCCTATGTTCCACCTCGGCGTAAGACGTCTGACCGGAGTAGTGCACGTCAGTCTTTTTCGCCCGATTTTCCCTCCCCAATTGGCGAGATGCCAATTGTCACTCCCCGATCTCATTGTCAATGAATTTTTGTCATTGAACCAATGAGATCGGCTCTTTCGGTGGAACGAATTCACGCATTCGGATAATGAACTCTCGGGTTTTCCAAAAGTACCGGGTCCGCATATTTTTCTTCACGTCTTGTGTTGCTCCCTCAACTGCTCTAAGATGGAATCGCGTAGCTTTGGATCCAGGCTGAATTATTCCAAGACAAATACAATGTTAGTTGCGAATAAATATAAATATAAATATAAAATGAAACTAAAATTGAAATCGAAATCGAAATTGAAATTAAAATATTCATATAAATATAAATATAAATACATTACCTATAGTGTCGCCCAAATAGCTAACTTGAGCTCATTTGGCACCTCCCTCCAACTAGTGTATCCCAAGCCGATGATCATCTTTACCAGCTCGAGGGATCTCGCTAATAGCCCCGTATTGTTCTCGATGGCCATCCCCAATTTGCCATATTTGGGGAGCCTAGGGGCCGAGGATCCCTCGTTGCCTTCGCTACCACCAAGACCAGACGACATCATCATAATCAGCATCATCATCCTCGCCTTAATACCTGAAGGAGACATTTTCTGTAAAAAAAAATGTTGTTATTAGTACAAATCAAAATGAATTAGAAGAATACATGCAAATATGAACAATTACTACAAATCCAAATGAATTGTTACTGTTTAATACCTCAATTCTGAATTTCAAAACAACAGCATCTAACTCATAATATGTACAATTACTAAAAATCTGAAACATCCTCACCCCCACCCCTACTACCCACACACATGTACACTACACAAGAGTGAAAATGATAAAGTGCAAATCAATTAAAATCATTAAAAATAGATTGATAAAGTACAAATTGTAATATTTATTACAAATTGAAGAATTGTTTCTAATTCGGGTTATCATCGAAAATGGATTGATATTCGGTAGGAGCAGCTAAGTCATCCACACTACTATTTAGACGCTTTGACGCATGTAGGAAAATTGACCACGGATCGTTGTTGATATACTCCGAGTAAAACACTTGGTTGACCTTTTGAAATGCACAAACAAACGGCTCATCGCTCACATGGTCTTTGCTCTTCAACTTGAACAAGTCAACCATGATCAAATTGGTGACAAGATTAACTTTACAAGCATTTTTATATTCCACTCTTACCCAGTCACAGTAAAATACAACCTCTTTGAAGGTTATATAATCCAATTCAAATATATTTCGAATTACACCATAGTAAGTCATTTTAGCTTCAACGAGGTTTTTATATTTTGCTCTCGCTCGAAAGAAAGTAAGAGCCTTGTATGAAATGCCCGAGTTCTGTACAATTGTACTTTCCTCGTTCACTTTTGCGCCGATTACATAACCGTTCAATCGATACTTTTTGTACTCTTGTGCCACGAACAAGGGTCCAGTGGCTAGACGAGCAAGCCTTAATGTCGCATCACCCGTCTTTAACAGCTGAGAATATAGATAAATTAATTAGATTAATTGTAAAGTTTGAGTGTAATGTAACGTTATATAATGGACATTTTCTTTATAATTACCTCTTATGACAACCACAGCCTAAATTCGTTGTCTGATTGTACCATTGTTTTTCGTCTTTTATTATTCTCACAGGCTTCATATTTTCTGCATATTACAAAATTAATCATGTATAAAATAATCTAAAATAATGTAAAACTTAAAATAATTTAAACTTACTTTTTCCATTCTTCGATGTCTTCATGTGTGTCAAATAGATAACGAGCTACTTGTTCATGTTTCAAACTCATTAATTTCACTCGTTTTCCCATCACATGACCACCATCATCGACGAACTCATCAGTGTCATCAACATTGGTCGAGTCAGGCATATATTCCCGAGTATATATTGATGACTCCACGGTGATGGATTCCTCTGCAATTGATCCTGCAATGTATCGCATATTCTTGACGTAATCTTTAAAAACTTTCATCAATCTTTCAAACGGATACATCCACTGATATTTAACTGGACCACAAAGAAATGCCTCATCGTATAGGTGAACCAACAAGTGAACACTTATGTTAAATAATGCTAGGGGAAAGTACTTATCCAACACACAAATCGCTTCGATCACCGCCAATTTTGCAGCCACTATGTGTTCTCGATTGACTACCTTCTCACACAAGAGTGAAAAGGCAATACTAATTTACATAATAGCCCTCAGCAAATCCGTGTGCTTGGAGAAATAGTGCTTAAACAATATAGGAACCAATTGCACGATCACATACCAATCGTGGGACTTACACTTATATAAATCATGAGTAGCATAATTCACAATCCTTTGCAAGTTGGGAGAAAAATTAGATGGGCCCTTCAAATTATATATTGTGTCTAAAAGCACCTTCATTTCCCCACTCGTCAACGTAAATGCACCAGGGGGAATTATTTTCCTACCCCTACTATCTTCTTTCAACCATAGTTGTGGCTTAAGTTTCAATGATTTAAGGTCTTTTCGTGCATTTTCTCCATCCTTCGAATGACTCCCCCCAAGGCAAGTGCCCACCATATGTTCAGCGAGGTTCTTCTCTGCATGCATCACATCCAATACATGGTGCACCGGATTATTCTTTCAGTAAGGCAAGTCAAATAAAATTAACCTCATAAACCATGCCTTTCAGTTTCATTCCCAGTTGGGGTCTTCTTACGCTTGACATTCTTAAACTTGGGATTCTTACCTAGCATATTAGGGCCACATTCAGAAGATTTGCTTTCAATTTATGAACCTAAAAGTTGTCTCGACAGTAGCCTATGTTCAACCCTGCCCAATGAAAAATTGGAACCTTTCTCAAATATGAAACTATGAGTCGGGGGTAAAAACCTCCTATGGAAATTGTATACATTTTTTGAGCTAGCAGATAGACGAAGAGATTCAGTCTCCTCTCCATAAATAGGACACCCCAAATAACCATGTACTACACAATCGAATAATGTCCCATAAGTTAGAAAATCATGAATTGCCCACATCAACATAGCTTTAAGCGTAAACTCTTCTTTTCTAAAAGAGTCAAATGATTGCACACCCTCTTTACACAACTCATTTAATTATTCTACCAAAGGAGCCAGGTATATGTCGATGTCATCAACAAAGACATCATCGAAAATGTGACTCCCATAGATGTGCATCAGCTACTGAGGTTGGATTATGATGGAGAGCAGATAGAGGTGGATCGCTCTTTGCGATTTAGGCCGAAGGCGGTGCAGGTAGCGTTAGGTGATATGGGGAGGATAGTATCTGAGGATTCTATTCATTTGTCCCTATTGAGGGATGTTTTGCTGAGTAGGGTGATTGATGTGGAGGAAAGGCTGCAAGTGAGGCCGATGGCCCGGTTGTTTATTTTGCTGGTGTTGGGGGGATTTTTGGTGGCGTCAAGTGGTGACGTTATCCACTTATGGTTTTTTTCATATTTAAGGATGTTTTCGAACATCCCTCTCTATGATTGGGGGAGCCTGACTTTGGCGACCCTTTATTTTTCTCTGGATGCATTTAACCGATGTTGCTGGCAGACTTTCACTGGAGCCACATATCTTCTTGAGGTATTCTTTAGTTTGTGCATTTTCTTTTCATGCATTTGCATTTTCCTTGTGCGTCTCTTTTGATCGTGAATTCTTATCTTTGGAAGTCGTGGTTCTATGAGGTGATTGGGTGTAATACGCAGCTGATCGCTTTGAAGGACGAGACCGTTGGGGAATTTTTTCGGTTATACCGGTAGCGAAAGGCCAATCGACAGTCGTAGAAGTCTCTTTCTCTGCAGGCGGTGCGTCAGGTCTTGAATGGCCTTACAAATGACAGAGTAAGACCTTTTCCTTGTTTAGTCTTGGTCTTTGCGTGCTCTGATTCCATATTGACTTATATCTGTTGGGGATTTTTCAGGTGACCTTTTACCCTTGGGGGACGGTTGTTCGGGACATGGGGTCGATTGGGGTGAATGTGAAGATGAGGTGTTTGCTGGCTCATGAATTTGGCAACTCATGGTATCTCAAGGAGAGGGTGGTCCGACAGATTTCTGAGGAGGAAGTGGTGGTGCCACCTGCGAGGCCCCTATGTCTATGAGGCGAGAGTGGATGCTGCCAGAGAATGCAAGGATTACGGCGATGATTGGCGAGTCCTATTTGTTATATAACGACATAGTTGTGCCGTATGATTATATGGACTTCATGATGAGTTGGCTGATGATGCCTAGCATATATTATGTGTTTCCCTTCCCTCATGCGGGTTCGAGTCTGCCAGTGGGGTCCTCCCACAGCGGTGGTGGCCCGTTGTCATCTGCGGTGGAGGTGACTTCGAAGGTTTCCTTTGTGAGGTTGCATACCCCTTCATACAACATTCGACGGGTTGATGGAGGGATGGTGCCTATGTTGCATCGTCCTCGTGCGATGGACCCGTAGGGGCTGGGCTTGACAAAGGTGGTTTTTCATCCTTTGGTATACCTTTCTATTCTTTTCTTCTTTCTTTTCTCGTTTCT
Organism: Sambucus nigra; assembly: GCA_949130495.1. Taxonomy (NCBI): domain Eukaryota; kingdom Viridiplantae; phylum Streptophyta; class Magnoliopsida; order Dipsacales; family Adoxaceae; genus Sambucus; species Sambucus nigra. Next base: position 170,680,839 of record OX422214.1, on the reverse strand, counting down.
TTTGATCTTCTTTGCCTGATACTGATTCGGCCTTTTCTTGCAGTAAGTCCGAGTGTCCACCACTTGGCTGAGGGACATCAGAAACTGGATATCTTCGGCGACTACCCATATTCGGCATGAGATTCATGTTCTTTCTTTTTTGGTGCCGTCTACCTCATCCGGGGAGGATTCTGGTTCGGCTAGCGGTGGTGCGTCATCTCACCGTAGGGGAAAGAGAGCATATCGCAGGGATGGGAGCTCTTAGAGAGAGAAGGAAAGGGGGTAGGTGAGAGAGAGAATGTGGGTTCGGGATGAGTCTCGTTATAATTCTGCTTTACTTTATTTCCTGCAAAATTAATGTAACACAAAAAAATATCTATGCAATGCAATGGAGTTTTTTATTACCTTCTGTTAGTAATGAATGCATGCATGCATATGCGCTTTTTACTTTGCTGCTGAGACCGTAAAAATAAATATTCTTTGGAAGTTTGAAATAAAGTTTATTCACAATGAGAAATTACGTAAAGATGGAAGGGGGTTTTGAAATTATGTTGAGAATATCAATTTATTTTTATTGAGTTTTCTAATTTTGACAAAAGAGGAAAAGGGGAGTTTCTAAAACATGAGGTTGTCAATCAGCAAGGCTCTTGTCCTGCCTATCGGCATCAATTCAAGGCTTTGATTGGTACCCTCTTCAGCCTTTGGTAACTTGTAGGGCAGGATTCCCTCCGATTTCTGCAAGGGTTATGTCTTTTGTGAGGGTTTTCAAGTATAAAATGGGGTAAGGGTGGAGTGTTTTCATCACACCTTCACATTCTAACTTTCTTATTCTGTGAGATGGCTCTCCTTGGTAGTATTGAGTTTTCCAACTATCTCGAGACTTTGGAGGCGAGTGATCCTACAACGTCGACTACGATGCTTTCAACATGCGTTGAGTCTCTTTACGGCATAATCGGCCCATAGAGTGGAACATGATGATGGCGGTAGTACAATTTTGGCACCTCGAAGACCATGTATTCCTCTTTGGATTGGAAGAAGTCTGTCTGACTTATGAGGAATTTTTTTCCATGTAGGGAGTAAATCCTAGTGTGGCGGCTACTATGCCTGAGTTTTCTCGATCTCCCTGGGAGTTATTGGTTGGACTTCTTCGCGTCTCGCCCTCGGCGAGTAGATCTTTAGTTACTGGAGGAATGATTTCCCTTCTGGCGGTGCTGCGGTCTGTGTATTTGCAAGAGGTTGGTGATGCTGGATATGCCGGAGCCATATTTCTGGGCTTGGTTTCAAAATTGCTACTGGTGACTGGGGAACTGCTGGTGGACCCATAACTTACAGCCATTACTTCATGGATGTCATACTGTCGCAATCCTGTGACGGTGATACTAGCGGAGACTTTGAATAGCCTGGATGCCTGGCGAGAAGGTCGTTCTGACTTTCTAAGGGGTAGCCCTGTGATGCTATTCATGTGGTTGTCTAAAAGATTCCTCCTGGTGACTCCCACAGAATATCCTTTGTCGGTTGTACCCAACTTCTTTTCGCGCCATTTCATCAGTGTTGGCCTGGATATCAAGAGTTGGGAGAAATGGTTTGTGGAGTATGGGGCTCTAAATATGCACTGGTCAGTGCCTTGGTGGGAACAATTGCTGCCTATTCAGGAGCTGGGGCAATACCCGTACGTTCGGCTGGTTGGTCTCAAATAGACCTCTTTTTATTTCCCTTGGCGGCTTCTGTGCCAATTTGGTTGGGAGAAGCTCATGCCACCTCGGACACTAGACTTCTTTCCGGTAGAAGATCTGATAGAGCGTATGCGCATACAACTTGGCTCTTTATGGGAGAGTCGGCGTTCATCGACTCGTCCTTCTCAATCCGTTAGGAGAGTCTGGCATATCCTCGGGAATTATATGAAGTGGTTGTGGAGAAGAGTAGTTATCAAGATGATGGTAGTGGAGACTGGACAAAGGTGTCTTGTCTTATCTGATACCATGGAGGGAGGTGTTGTGGTTTTTCTAAGGTTGGTTCGAGCCTATCGATCTATGGAGCGTCTACGGCACTCTACTCAGGTAGGGGAAGCTTGGGGACCCCAGGATGTAGATGATGATGATGGAGCGGTCTCCTCTGTTAGCTGTGGGTAAGATTCTTGGGGGGAGTTTGTTTTGTAATGGGGAATAAATTTGAGAATTCATTTGGCTTTTTAGGAAGGTGGGGAGGAAGGAAGTTGTCCGTTCCTTTTCTTATGTAATTGCACTGTAATTTCTTATTAGTGAAATAAACAAATTTTTTATCATCGAGTTGTTCCATTTGATGAATTTTGTATTTTTGAATTATCTATACCGATTCCTAAGGCATGCATAATCCTTTTGTTCAAGTATATGTTAGAATGAACTGTCGATCTCGGAGATAAGAAAAGAATATTTTTTGTGAAAGAAAAAGGGTCGTGCTCATGTAAGATGTATGAGCTGCCTACGTACCTCTGGGGGGTTTTGAAAAGTTTTAATTTTTCTAGAAATGGTTTTTGTAGAGGATCGGGCCCACGTAGTTCTGGGTAGAGGGAAATGAAGATTTTTTTTTTGGATAGAAGGGAAATGAGAAGAGTCGTAGCGTGCCGAGATTTCGGACTAAGGGTAGAATTTCTTAAGATGGTCGAGATTGACTGGACGATCCATTTCTTATCCATCAAAGTCGGTGATCATGGCGGCACCTCCTGATAAGGTCTTCTTCACAATGTATGAGCCGCTCCAATTGGGCTTGAATTTACCTCTGGGGTCCCAGATGGGCTCTACTATTTCTTTGAGGGCTAAATCCCCCTCTCGGACACCGCGTTCCTTGACTCTCTTATTGAATGATCGTGCTATACGACGATGGTACCTTTGTATGTGATACAGATCTTTCAATCTCCTTTCATCTAGGAGGGTCATCTCGTCAAGACGGCTTTTGTACCAGTCTTTTTTGCTGACCTTGCTTTCAAGAATAATGCACAACGAGGGTATTTCCAGCTCCACTGGGAAGACTGCTTCTATGTCGTAGACTAGAGAGTAAGGGGTTTCCCTAGAGGGCGTATGGGATTCAGTCGGCCCAATCTTGATAGCTTTCAGTCATCTTACTGATGATGGCTTTGAGGTTCTTGTTGGCCGCTTCGACTGCACCATTGATCTGAGGTCGGTAGGGAGAAGATTTTTGTCTCTGAATCCCATACTCGTTGACCACTTATGTGACTTCTGCCTCAAAGTGCAACCCGTTATCTGACACTAGTTCGTGCGGGACCCCATATCGACAGATGATGTTCTTCCTGATGAATTTGGCCACTTTCTTGGCATTCAGAATTGCGTATGACTCAACTTCGACCCATTTGGTGAAGTAATCAATGGAAACTAGGATGAATTCACGCCCGTTGGAAGCCTTGGGCATAACCTTTCCTCTGATGTCGATGCCCTAGGTGGAGAACGGCATGGGGGAAGTCATATTATATAATTCTCACGGAGGGAGGTGTTGAAGGTTGGAAAGTTGTTAGCATTTGAGGCATTTCCGGACATAAGCGGTGCAATCCTAGATCATGGTGGTCCAGTAGTAACCTTGTCGGATGATCTTTTTGGCAAGCATGTGACCGTTTATATGGGTCCCGCATTCCTCACTGTGAATTTTTAGAATTATCTCTTCAATGTCAGCCCCTGCGATGCAGTGTAGATAGGTTCCATCAAAGTTTCTTTTGAACAGTGCTTTCTGACAGATGATGTACTGGGCAGCCAGTATTCGGAGGGTTGCTCAGTCTTCCTTATTGGAACCTTCAGGATACCTACCATGCTTGAGGAGGTGCTGGATATCATAGTACCATTAATTGACTAGCTCGGGATCTTCTTTGGTGATGAGATCAATGTGGTAGCAATGGGTTGGTTTATCTTGCTTTTGAACTAGGAAGGGGGCCATTGTTATTCCTTCGGGCATGTCGACCATGGAGGCTAAGGTAGAAAGGGCATCGGCTAGGTTATTCTTTGCTCGAGGTAAGTAGTGTAAGGTGATTTCTTAGAATTAGGAGGCTAGTTCTTCTAAGTGGGCATGAAAGGGTTGGAGCTTTTCGTCCTTGACTTTCCATTTTTAAGCACTTGGCCGATGATGAGGGAAGAATCCCCGTAGACATCTAGGCATCGAATTCCTTTCTTGATAGCAACTTTGAGGCCTACCGTACACACCTCGTATTCAGTCATGTTATTAGTGCAGGGGAAACCCAATTTGATAGCGATGGGAGTGTGGGAGTCATCTGGGGCGATCAGAAGTATCCCAAGGCCATATCCCTTTTTGTTGGCAGCACCGTCGAAGAAAATTTGCCATCGAAGGTCATCTTGAGCGGTGTAGTGGATGTTTTCATCTGGGAATTCGGAGATCCAAATATCAGCTTCTTTTATGGGGTAGTCAGTGAGGTAGTCAGAGAGGGCTCTTCCTTTCATGGCTTTCTATGTGACGTACGCGATATCAAACTCGGGTAGGAGCATCAACCATTGAGCCATTTGGCTGGATAAGGCGAGTTTCTCAAGCAGGTACTTGATGGGGTCCATTCGGGATACAAGTTTGATGGGGAAGGCGAGCATATAGTTTCGCAACTTTTGGTTGATCTAAATAAGAGCGACACATGCCTTCTCTAAAGTAGTGTAGTTGACTTCGTACCCGATTAATTTGCGACTGGGATAATAGATGCCTCTTTCTTTGTGGGAATCTTTAAGGTATTGCGCTAGCAAAGCCCCAGCTACAGTGTTGGTTATGGTTCAGTATAGGAGCATGGGTAGACCAGGCTGTGGTGGCACGAGTATCAGAGGTTGGGTCAAATATTAGTTGATTCGATCAAAATCTTCTTGGCAATCCCCGTTCCAAACCTTGGTTGAATCCTTTTGGAGGAGTTTGAAAATAGGTTCACAAATGGGAGTTAGCTGGCTAATGAACCGGCTGATGTATTGTAATTTCTCAAGGAAACCACAGACTTCTTTCTCCGATCAGGGAGGTCGCATTTAAAGTATGGCTTTCATCTTGGCAGGATCTGCTTCTATCCCCCTCTCACTGACCATGAATCCCAAGAGTTTCCCCTTGGTAATGCCGAAGACACATTTATGTGGATTGAGTCTCATCTGATACCTTTGTAATCGTTCGAAGAACTTTTGGAGAGCGGGAACATGACCTTCTCTAGTTTTGGATTTGATAATCATATCATCCACATAGACCTTGACTTCTTTATGAATTGGATCATGTAGGATGGTTGTGGAAGCCCTCTAGTAGATAGCCCTAGCATTCTTGAGACCAAATGGCATAACAGTGTAGCAAAAGGTTTCCCACTGTGTGATGAACGCATTTTTTTCTTGGTGATCTGGATGCATTTTGATTTGGTTGTCTCCGGAAAACTCATCGACGAATGACTTAAGATCATAATTGGTTGTGTTGTCCATGATCACGTCGATATTGGGTAACGGATAATCATCCTTTGGAGAGGCTTTGTTCAAGTGCCGGTAGTCTACACACATCTGAACTTTCCCTCCTGATTTCAGCACAGACACTATGTTGGCTAGCCATGTGGGATATTCGATCACACGAATGAAGTGCACGTTCAGCTGTTTGACCACTTCTTCTTTGACTTTGAGCGACCATTCGGTGCGGATATTTCTTAACTTTTGTTTAACCGGCTTTTAATCTGGGAGAGTGGGGATCTCATATTGAGCTATTTCAGGATCAATGTTGGGCATATCGTCATAGGACAACACGAAGACATCCACGAATTCCTTTAGTAATTCTTCGAGTTGTGCGCGCTCATGCTCGTCAAGGGTAACCCCTATCCTAATCTCGTGAAGTTGGATAATAGAATTGAGGTTAATAATAACAGATTCTTTTTCATTAACTTCAATGCGGTTATGTTATTTGTTATTAACCTTATTTAGATCAGTTAAGAATTGTTCATTTGCAAAATCATCATCATCAAAAGTTTGATTATAATCTAAACAATTAATGTAAGGCACAGCAAGATACTTAAAATATTCATTTATTTCATTGATAGGAAAAATAGAATTAAGAACCTCATCAAAGGAGGTCTCGATTATATTAGAGCAAGGATAGACAATAGAAGAAGAGATGGGGTAAACATTGGGGTTAGGTGGTATTTCAACAGGTAGAACTGGCGTAGCTTTCTAGTTGAGGAGAGATGTATCAGCAGCTTTAATCAGGTGGGATGGATCCAACGATGTAGTTCTTGAATGAACCATGCAGAGTGCTAGCCCCAGTGTCTGTAAGTTAAACGAATCCTCGAAGTCACTTCCCTCGGAATCTTTGGTATCTTTGATGATCGGTTGTACATGGTGTTGGGAACTTTCGGCCCATGAGTAGCTGTCTTGGAAAAAGATCTCTATTTCGGCTTCATCTTCTTGTCTGTATAGTCATACCATGGTTCTGAAAAGCAGAAAAGGTGGAATTTTTCGCCCTCTTTAATGAATCGTTCATTTGAGGAGTCACCTGGGATAGTCTGGATGCAGTCTAATCTTCTCTTTAGTTGAGACTGGCGAATGATTCTGAGCTCTTGTTTTGATGGTTGATACCCGAAACTATAAGGAGGGAAATCTTTTTTCATTACAATGGTCTCAAGTATCCCTTGTTGTCTTTGTCCTATCCCCAGTCCGAGAATGAAGTGCATGTTTTTGAACATTTGAATCACATTGACGTTGCCATGAGGGTCATATTCTGGACAAACCCTTTCTCTGAAATCGTCCCCTACCGGGAGTAGAGGTGGCTCAACTCAATATCCTGATAGGAGCGTATCATTTGACCCGTGTTGTATCTCAAGGATTGGATTATTTGTACTTCACCCTCGGCATTGTCATCGTCGCCCAAAATGGTGATGACTCGTTCGTCGGTGAAGAACTTTAATTTCTGATGGAGCGAGGAAGATACACCCTTGATACTGTGGAGCCAAGGTCATCCAAGTAACAGGTTAAAACAAGCTGGGATGTCAATACCTTGGAATTCAACGACAAGGTTTATAGGGGCATCCCCTATTATAAGTTTTATGGATCCCATTACCTCCCGACGGGTATTATGGTAGGCACGTACAGCAGCGGAGGTGGGAGCGAGGTCACTTTCCTTCAGTCCTAAGCATTTGAAGGTTCTTAATGGGCAGACATTCAAGGCGGATCCATTATCAACAAGAGAGGGTGGTACGATCGTCCCCATAACTTCGACGGAGAACTTTCGTGCATGATTGTGGCTTGGCCCAATTCTGGGGATTTCTTCTTCAGAAAAGGATAGCATTCGGGTAGAGGTCAGGGATTCGACTAAATTTATCACTTCTTCTGGTGGTAAGCTTGGGATCTGGTAATGCCTCCCTGATCTGGTCATGTGATTTACTGAAGAAGAAAAGAACATGAACCCTATTTCCTTATCAATCTCGAGTTGTTCTGCTATCTTATTTATTTCTCCGAGGAGTTATTCAAATGATATCATTCCACGCATGTCGACCACTGAGCCAGTCTTCTTTGAAGCTTGCTCTTCATTTGAATCTTTGAATTCCTCCCCCTATTCGGTGGAAACAATTCTATCTTTCCATGTAAAGTCGATGCATTCCACAACTTCAATGGCTTCTTCGTACAGGTCCTTCTATGTTGTGGGGAGATGTAAGGGTAAAGGGACCAGGCCCCCTTGTAGCTTCAGAGTATCGAGTAACCCATTCATACTGCAAATATTATTGGTTTGCCTAAATAATTCTGCCATAATTTAGAAAACTTCATCTAGGTGACTTCAAAGGTCGGTACTACCCAACTGTCTGACTCTTGGGCCCATTTTTGCGCTTCCAAGAATAGCGTATTGAACCTCTGGCAATTAATGATCATCTCGAGGGCAATTTTAGCCCGAACTCTAGGAGTTGGTTTAATACTTCTGATAATTCCATGCTTCCACTTTCATAATGGGTACGGACAGCGATGTATGCTCTGGTAAGGAGTGACAGTGCCTGATCAGCGAGGCTAACAGGGTGTAGGAGGAAATATGGGAAAGTTTGGAGAGGTTCAGGAGAGTATATGGGTTTGATTTGAGTTGAGAAATCATATTTTGGGTTCTCTTCTAAGAAGATGGCATTGGCATGATTTGAGAGTGGGTTATGAGCAGTGTTTAGCTTAGGATTGGCTGGTGGGGCAATGGTACCCCGGTCAGTTAGACCTTGGATTATATTTAGAAGGTGAAAGCATTGGTCGGTGGTATGGCCAGCAGTTTGGTGAAAGGAGCAATAGGCATCTTCCTTGAATTTTCTTGGAAATGGATTGGCAATGGACGAGGGTCCAAGGGTTTAATGAGGTTTCGGCTTAACGGGGCCTGATAAACTTTAGAGAGGGGAGCATGGAGTTCGGTGTATTCTTTTCGGACTGGGACAGGGTGGCTTTCTGGTGCCCACGAGGTAGTTGGTTGAGAGATGTTATTGATGGTTGAGACTGTAGCATTGACAGGTTTATCATATTTTCTGGGAGTGAACTGTCCGAACACTTCCTTTGGTTCAACTTCTATTTTCGCAAGACCTTTATCGATTTCTATTCCTGTTTCTCTGAGATCTCAGAAGTGGGGATAGTATTGTCCTCCCATTGTTGCTCGGACATGGAGTAAGAAATTCTTCTTCACTATGTTGACTTGTTCTTCCTCGGATGGCCGATTGGTCATGGTGGCTGCTTTTTCCCTCCATCGGGCTATAAAGTTACTGACTAATTCCCCAGAGTTCTGTTTGAGTAGTTTTAAATCACGACGGGTGACCTCAAGCTCTTCGTTGTATTTGTACTATGACATGAATTCTCGGGCTACATCATCCCAGCTACAGATTTTGGACTCCTCGAGAGACAAAAACCATTGGAGGGCGCTATCCTTCAAAGTTTGCTGAAATAATTAGGCCATCATTTCTTTAGAAGCCCCTAGGAGAGTCATAGAACGGTGATAACTGCGAAGATGAACAATTCGGGGTCCACTTCCTTCGAATTTCTCGATATTTGGCATCTTGAACTTCTCGGGTAACCTCGCCTTAGGATAAGGAGACATATGGGTGTAGTCCATGTAATTTCCAGAGATTTTGACTTGGTCGAACTTCTTAGTTAGCATCTTGAGATCTTATTTGATCTTGTTCAACTCTTCCTCTTTTGGATCAATGATCATAGGCAAGTTAGCCCGAGGCTGAGCAAAGTTTGGCATAGAAAAGTTGGGCAGACGGTGGCCCATTAACAGGAGGGGCACGTGGACGTGCTGATACTCTTTGGGAACCCAGATAGGCTCGGGTGGACCCATAGTATGAGGGAATATGGCCTCGGGCTCTTGAGGAACAGGAACCTATTTTTGTTGCATCTCTCGAACCTCAGTCTGGAGGTTGTCAATCTTGGACACGAGCTGAGCTAAGACTACCGTTAGATCTGGTTGTACAACTGGTACTTGATCTGTGTTCTCCATGGAAAGCAGATGGATTTTGGACTTAGAAGAAATAACAGGAGAATGGATGGAATTCCGGGGTGATTTGACTGAAGACCTAAGCCAATAAGGAGCCAGGCCAAGGGTGCGCAATCGACCTAAGAAGGCCTAAAATGGGATTTATTTTTGAAAAAAGAAGAATGAAAATATTTTTGACATTTTTTTTAGATTGAAAAACAAAATATTTTTGGATTTTTAATAAAGAAAGGAAAAATGTTTTTGGATTTTTTATAAAGAAAGGTGAAATATTTGTGGCTTTTTAATAAAGAAAGGGGAAATATTTTTGGGAGACGGGTCTCATCATGATTATTATAATTATTATGTTCTCACTTGTATTAAATTCTCCTAAATGCAAAATGAAATGTCGGATGGGACCTGAGCCAGGAAAAGCTGGGTTTGTAACATATGCAAAGCTATGGTTGGACTTGTAACCAAGCACACGGGCAGGGTCCCATTTTAAAAATGCGCAAAAATTTGGGTTGTAGGTCGACCCAAAATTTCGACAGAGTTTCGGGTTAAAACCGACAATCTAACATGTGTGTCCTAGGCTTGACACCTATATGTGGGTATGCAGTTGGTTGGGTGAATTGGAAAGGGTTCCCCCCTTTGGCGTGGCTTCCACAATATACGTCTTTCTTTTGATGGCAATCGGTACGTGTGGACAAACCATTTGATATACCTGAGTGTACATGAATTACCTCACTATATATCTCGTGGGGATGGTACGTATGAGAGAGAATTTGATGTACTCCGCGTACATGAAACAGTTCCCTGTGATATATCTCCCGTCATGACTTCGGTCAAGCGGTACGATGCAGGAGAACCGTTCGATATATGTCGAAGGTACTTGGCTAATGGAAGGTGAGAGTCATATCGCTTAGGCTAACTGCCCCCTGCCGGACCAGCGCCCATCACGAATTGACCCTCCAGTTACTGGACAAAATTTGGTCAATACCAATGCTCTTTGCTGATGTCGTGTGAATCATACATGATTTTCTTATTAGTATCTTATTATGAGAGTATCTTTCTTGATTATGCCAAACAGGCGTACCAATGGTATACCAAGTATAGATGGATGATGCATGAAACATGTGGATATATGTGATCCTAGGTTCACGTGGTGCGAAGTGTACATGGAGAATCTTCTACAAGTGTATGAATAGAAGCATAAGTATGAGATACACATGAATAATAAAGGGGGACATGCAAATAGGGGAATATATAAGAAAATAAAAACCCATGTAAATAGAGTCAAGCCCTCATAAACAAAACTTCCCCAGCGGAGTTGCCACTGTGGCCATCCCCGATCCTCGCATAGGGAGAGAGGAGGGTCATCTCCGTGGTGAGAGGATCTTGGTCCCGCGCATCCCTCACGGGAGCGCTTCGATCGTTGGCGGCGATGTGTGAGGTGAAAAATGTATTGAGATGGAGTCTCCAGTCTATTTTACTCAAAAAAGACAAACGAAGGTGGAGCCATCCCGAAGGACAGCATCCATAGACATACGGATACATACGAAACCAAAAATGATTCGAGTAGGGTTCGTAAGCTAAATTACTGAATGGGAAGGTGTTAGGCACCCACTCCGCCCTTGCGGTCTCTCATGAATTATTGTTATTTTCCTCTATTTCCCCGTGATATGTGTGCATGTGTATATGTAGTGGAGATAGGAATCATCGACTTGTATCATGGAAGAGATAAAGCGAGTCATCCATAGGAATGTTCCTAAAATTAATATTAGAAAATAAGATTTACGCGATTATCCTAGCATGGATCGTTATAGTGGAACGATAACGCATATGGAATAATACGCCACTAAGAACAAATATATGTATATGTAAATATAGAGAATTAAATTAAAGAATTAGAAAAATAGAAAATGGAAAAAAATAAATACGACTCGAGTCTCAGGTTTTACCCCGAGACGCCTAAGTAGCCTATAGAGGCATCAAAATCCATGTAGTTCATATAAAAAACGAGGGGTGGGGTTTATCCCATAAATTCAATCGAGGACTTATCTTATGTGTGTGTGTGTGTGTGTAAAAAAGTGTTTTAGTTGTGAGAAAAGTGTGAGAATTCCCGTTTGGAATTTATGAGCAAACCCTCTTTTTATTATTTTTTTGGATTTTATTTATATGAAAATAAGATATGTGCAATAATACTAAATAAAAAGTATATTAGGATATGTGAGATGAAGAGAATAAAAGTGCTAAGTAATAAAATAAGTTAATGCGAATTTAGGAGAATTTGAAGAGAAAGTTGAGAAAGTTGGACCTTCTTGAAGATTTTGAGCTTGATCTTGAATGTTGAAGAGCAGCCCTTGCACTTGGATGATGATGAAGGGTAGTTAATTCACCAAGTTTGATGAAAAAGATGATGAAAAGTGAAGGTTGGAAAAGGATTGGATGTGGAAATCACGCTAACTTCGAGAGAGGTTTTCTGAGTTCACTGAGAGTGATGGATTTCAGATCTTAGGGTACTTTTGCAATGAGGTCAGGCCCTTATTTTTATAGGCCTAGGGCATTTACGATTGGCATGGATCTAGTCCTGCCAATCGGCAGGTGTTTTTAGGCACTTTGCCAATAGGCAGGATTTTGAGTATGCCGTTTGGCAGTCTCTTCCAGGTTCCTTCGAAAAAATGGTCATAGAACGCAAGTTGTTGATCCGAATCGTGCACGGGGGGAATAGCTGGAAAGGTACTTCAGAGACCTTAGAAATTACTTGGACTTATCCCGAGTTTGGGAGTTGATTTTGGGTCAAATATGGCTCAGAAGCGCTCATCGGTCCTTTGGACGGGGGATTATCGGACGCAAACGGATCGTTTGTCCGTATGGTAAATCAGAATCATGCACGGGGTAGACCGTTGGAAAGTTTAGGAGATAAATTTTGACATTCCAAAGAGTTTGACTCAGTTCGGGGAGTTGACTTTGGTCAATCGGAGCCTGGAAGCGTTCGATGACCTTTCGGAGTAAAACAGATCGTTTGTCCATATCGTAAGTCAGAATTGGGCTCAGAGCGGACCATTGGAAAGGGGTTTCAGTGACCTTTGAAGATTCATTCAGTCTCGATAGATATGAAGAGTTAACTTGGTCAAACAGAGCCCGGGAGCGTCCGGTGGCCTCCTGATCAAGTTTCGAGAGAAAATGGGTCATTCGTCCGCACCATAAGTCAAAATTGCGCACGGGGCAGGCCATTAGAAAGGGGTTTTAGTACCCTTTGAAGATTCATTCAGTCTCGATCGAGCTGAAGAGTTTGACGTTTGGTCAAACGGAGCCTGGGAGTGCCCAATGGCCTCTAGGTCAGTACCTAGGGTATGACTTAGGTTTGTAGTGATAAAGGGAGGTGCTAGGGACCTAAGGAGAAGTTATGGGGTGCTAGAATGGGGTGTCTACATCCACGATTGTAAGTAATACGATAGTTTATTTTTTATGAATTACGTTATAATTTTTTTATTTACTTATTTAACTAATCGTGTGCTTTTTGTCATTTCAGGCAAAGCTTAAGAAAGTACATGAGTCGTAGTCTGATGCCGATAAGGCATCTTTGTCCACGGACACACTGAGCCAAGTGCTTGGAGCTGATCGCAAGGGGGGGACTAGGGGTGAGCTAGAGGGTGGGCAAATCTAGGATCACCAGAATGGAAAAAAGCAACACTGGGTTGGCTCGTCAGATGGATACGCATGATGCGAAGCTATCAAGGTTGGAGGTGACGGTTCTAGATATGTACGCATTCATGAAGCGTCAGTTAGGTGGAAAGGGAAAGGGAAAGGGGAAGGAGAATATGGTGGAGGTGGAGGTGGAGGTGGAGGAGTACGAGGATGTGGACATCGCTTCTTCATCCCCGATACACACGAACTCACCACTTGATGATCCAGTCCCCTACTTGGCTCCCGTCTAGCGGCCTATGTCAACAATCGGTTGCCCGAGCGCATTTTTACGTGACATATATGATGGAAAGCGTATAGCAAGGGGGTTGAGGGACCCGAATACCATCACAGTTATGTTGGTTCATGGACGTATCGTTCAAAACATCGAGGCAAGGTGCTCATCACACATGTGATAACGACGAAGGAGAACTCCACAATGTGGTTGCATGAATAATGCGGCGTAGCGCATATTTAGGGGTGTCTCAATGTGTATATCGTGTGGCCTTCCTTCCTCCTCGAACCTACCCCAGACATTATGGCGTGACATTATTTGTATTTATTTTTATTTCGACCCTTGCATTATATTTGAATTGTTTTGAGTTGTTACATTTTCGTTTAGATATGGATTGTATTATTATTATTATTTTATTTGGATATTGAATTATATATGGAATGATTTGGTGAATTATTTCTATTTTATTTGGATATATGTTGTTTGAACACGTACATTTTGCTATAACAGGTACAAATATACTACTAGGAAGTGGCAATAGCGAAACTGCCCTGTAATTTTTTTAAAATTCTGCCCAGACTTGTCACGATCAATGATCGTGATATTTTTTTAAAGTTTGTCACAATCTTTAATTGTGACAAATCATGTCAAGGTCAAAGACCGTGACAGGACTGTGATAAGTCTAATAAACTTATCACGGTCCATGACCGTGATAAGTCCTTGACAACAAAAGTTGTCACCCCCATACTTGTCACGGTCATTGATCTTGACAAGTTGGACTTGTCACGGTCAATGACTGTAATAATCTGACATTTTTGGTATAGCGTTACCTTCAACTAGTTTCAAATCCTAGGGTGTCTTCAATACTATGGTGTAAACCCAGAGGCTTCAATCTCATCATACGTCATTACTAATCCAATCATAACGAACCCTAAGGCCTCACTAGAAAATCTCAAGCATGCTTAATATGTTTATCTAACAAAGCCTTGAGGTGTTCGATATTCACCAAACATGGTACTATGACCTATGAACTCATCATCATGGACCGTTCTATACTACGATTCACGACATACTTTCCTCAAACAAATCGTGGTTCATGCCTAGTCTAGGTTGATACAACCTCAAAACTTATGATTATACATGCCAATAATTATTAAGTCAGTCACCTTATCAAAAAGTTTTACCCGATCGATATCTCCTACAAGATCCTTAGGCGAACCTAAAGTCATCCTAGGTATCACAACGCAACCACATATGAGCGATCACATCATCAATTCGTACTATTCCTCACTAAGTGCAACACTATTATCTAATGTCTTATCAACTCCCAATATTCATAATATTCTCAAACTATACTACAGGGACGTACTAAACTCAAGCCTACAACCAAGGGACCTAATACGTTCTCATCACGGGACTAACGCTTAATAACACATTACCCAGGTGTATACTACCGGTGTTAGAAAAGATACTATTCATCAAATTTTGAATTACTCCTTCAATAATTGCTCTGAAGGGTTACCTAAGGTTCACTCCCTTGCCACTACAACTTCTCATTGTCACTTACGTGACCCCTTGCCACAGATGGCTCGTACTTCTAATCACGGCTCATAAGATACATTAGTCGGCTAACAACCACTAAGGTGTTCTCCCCTCGGGATAGCATCCCATCAACTAAGGCTAGCTTATCCTCTTGCGTTGGTCTACCTCAATTTATGTGCTCATTGGCCTTATCATCAATCACGGTATTACCCCAAGGATCAAAATTGCATAATTATCACATTGATATTGACCTCTCGTATGTGTGACACCCAAGGCTACATATAATTTAAATCACGATTTCACACTACATAATAATGACACTCAAAAAGTCAGTCCCTACTAGTGAGTATTCATAATTTGGTTCCACTTGTCGAATGGGCGTCATCTCATTCTATCGATATATCCAAGGATCCTATGTCAATGAGGTTGGAGCACAAACACTTCACACTATGAACCACGGTGTCATTACTTATTGGCTTGCATGGACACCCATAAATTATTAACACACTTAATCAGAAATACAGAAGTGATTTATACAACTATCTTGAATGTATGCCACTTGGCACTAATTCACTTGTCGTGCTAACCTCTTTGACCTTACCATCGAGGACACGAACTAAACCATCATCAAACTAGCATGATCGTCCCGGACCGCACCGACGTCGAAAGATCCACTACTGACCTCACCACATCACTCTCGAAAGGAACCTTGAACCTAGAGCTCTGAATACCATTTGTAACGCCTTGGCCCGGATTTATAGGTTACCCTTGAGTCAACTTGGTCCAACCCAAGCGTTAGGTGTGAAGTACAAAGAAACAACCTAAGTAATGTTACTAATCGAGTTTTATTTTAGTTTACATTTCACTTGTTAGAATGCGATTTAAATTTCGAGGGGAGCTACATGAGGGACACATGGGGAGCACCTGAGAGTCCAAGTAAACAGAGATACTAAGGTAAAACATAAATAAACATACTTACCTGTAAAATGCCTTCAAATTACGAAACCTCTCCCAACCTGCCGTAACAAAGTGGGGATGTGAGTTTATGCCCAGTGGGATTTATACGAACATTATAGAAACGAAAGGCAAAAAAGAATAATCACACGGTATAACTATTTGCATGCGAAATTAAGTATATATTCACATACGTATACCGTTGAGAATACACATTCCAACGTATATACAACTTTTACATTCAAAAACCTTACTTATACAGATTAATTGACCTTAATCGTATTAAAGACTTTATTTTCACGTACTTAGCTTTCCCGCTTATTTAACGCACCCGGTTCAACACTAGATTCATTCGAACCCACTCCTTTATCGGAATTTAACCCTTTTCATTTATTTCATTACGCTTTAGTATTTTGATTGGAAATCACCATTTCAACACACGCACTCACTGTGTTAGAAAATACTTATTTAATCTTTAAAAATTCCTTTTACAACACACTCTTGTGTAAAATATGAATTTAACCATTTAGGTTGGTTAACCACCAAATTATCCACTTTCTTTAACATGTTTCCACATCTTATAGACATTAGTATATTTATGCATTAACTTGTCCATTTCACCCGTACTGAAATATTTATTACATTCATTCAAGTTTGGTTGTATTAACACATTTTACCACACAATCCATTTCTTGATATGTTCCATATTTCTTTTATCTTTTCTCGAAATCTTTCAATACCGCATACTTACACGAGCTCCACACCGACGGCTATACGCACTATACATTCTGGCCAGTGATTTAGAGTTTTTCACCCAAGGGCTTCGAGCCTTTCCTGTTTATTCTTGGTTGCATCTGAGTCCTTATTAATGTGTTTAACATTTTACACATGTCCACATTATTCCATTTCATTACTTTTATCGGCCGAAGCCAAAATCCGAACTTAACTGTTCATTTTTCCATTAACACTTGAAAAATTATTTCTTTCCTCTTTTAGGTCCCTTATCCACACTCACGAGATTTATACTAAAATCAATCACGATTTAGGACTTAACTTATTTTTACACACATTAGTGTAACACATTCTTTAACATTTTTATTCTATAAAAATGTTCCACTTTAAGTAAATTATCAATTTACCCTTTATTTACCAAACTTGGAATTTAGTTCCTTAACAAATGTTGTTTATCAAAAATGGTTATTAAGTTTCCAACTTAACAGTTAAAACACGGAGCCATTTGAACAGATTTTTAATACCACGCTTTTGCCAACTTTCACATTTGTTACTTTAAAATCCTTAACACATAAAATTGCACCCTTTACACAAGACTACCTTTTTATTTCTTAGAAATTAACATTTCTCCCATTTAGCATTAGTAGTCATACCATACCTTACTCAATATTTTGTTCCACAAAATATCTATTTTTATTCCAAAGTTTTACATTTTTAGTTTTACTAGAAAACACACTAAACAATATTAACAACACTTTTGTTCCACAACATGCTTACTATTTCCTTTTCATTAGAAATATACTAAAATAACATTTCTTACATTTTTATTCTTTAAAAATGTTCAGTATTCCTTTCCACTAAGACTACACATAAATTTTATTTCCTTACATTTTTATTTCATAGAAATGTCCATTATTTCTCTTCACTAGAAATACACCAAATGACACTTTCTTATATTTTTATTTCATAAAAATGTCTATGAATAGTATTTCCAATTTTATAACAGTTCTAAAACTCATTTAAACTTTTTTTCAAATGTCAATTTTTCTTTACAACATCAAGGGTGCATTTAATAAACTCATAAATACATTATAGCCATTTTCCTACATAATTTTACAATAAAATGGTGGAAAATAATAATCTAAATTTTTGTCTAATTCAAAACCCACTTTAAAACCTTTATTTGAGACCCATTTGTTCTTGAGGTCATAGAAATCTATCAATAAATTTCATGGATGAAAACTATCACAGATACTACATATTTTAAGCCTGGAATATGTAAATAATAAATTTGAAATTTATACATAACATTAATCTTAAGCCAAGGTTAGCAAAACCCACCTCAAAGAGCTCTAAAAATGGTGAAAATAGTGAAGGAGATGGAGGACCCCCCACCAATAAAGGTAGCATCAAGGGAGTCTCTAAAATCCCACTATGTCTCTATGAACCCATTCTTCATCCTCATGGAAGCTCTTTTCAGTACCCAAGTAACCTTCTCCAAACTCCATCTTCAAATAAATAATAACATCAAGAACATTATCTCTTCTTCAACCCAAAATTTGTCTAGGTTTACTAAGGTGACATGAGGTGTTTTGTGGGTTTACTAGAGGTGATTTACATGGTGTATAGGTAGTTTAATGTGGGTGGCTTCCATCTCAACACTTTTAGCCAGAAACATTTCCATGGAGGCCAAAAAAGAGAGAGGGAGGAAGTGTTTAAAATCTGATCGGTTTTCTCTCTCTAAAATCCCTACGGTTTCTCTTCTTATAACTCAAACTAATGAGTTAATACCTAAAAAAGGGAACCTTAAACCACTAAAACCTCTCCATATCCATCCCTAGGTAGTCCCACACTCGACAACACATTGAATCCAAAGGTGATTGTTGAGATAGCACATAAAAATTCAAAAACCTGTCTGATAACTGCTTGGACCGGTCAACCGTGGCGAGGGGGGCCGTCGATCAGGTCCTATGTTCAAAACCTCACTTTTTTCAATTTTGACCCCTAGGTAAATTGACATATTTTTAGGGTCCCAATTAAGTGGTCAAACTATTTTTTAGCTAAAGGGGAGCCCTATAAAAATTGCGCGAAGTTCCATTTTCTATGTCGCGTACCGGCATTATTATCGTATAATATTAACCATGTTCGTGTCACATATCTTCCTTGACTAATTCGTGTAATACGTCACCAATGTATCCGTACTAACTAATTTAACACAATATTTATCCATGCGGGTCATGCAACGTAAACTTTCTATTTTTAATCCGTACATGAAACGTGTCACCTTTCGTACAATTTGGTCTATTTCCTTATGCATTTGTTTCTCCAATGATTTTTCTACGAATAACTATTTAAATTATAACAAAATTATTTATTTATAGGGCGAGGTATTGCAAACTTCCCTCCTTAGGGAATTTCGTCCCCGAAATTCTTAGCCCTCAACTTTTAGGATCCAATTACCTTCAACTAGTTTCAAATCCTGGGTTGTCTTCAACACTATGGTCTAAACCCAGAGGCTTCAATCTCATCATACGTCATTTCCAATCACAACGAACCCTAAGGCCTCACTACAAAATCTCAAGCATGCCTAATATGTTTATCTAACAAAACCTCGAGGTGTTCGATATTCACCAAACATATTACTATGACCTATGAACTCATCATCATGGACCGTTCTATACTAGGATTCACGACATACTTTCCCCAAACAAATTTTGGATCACACCTAGCCGAGGTTGATACAACCACAACACTTATGATTATACATGTCAATGATTATTATGTCAATCACCTTATCATAAAGGTTTACCCGATCGAGATCTCCTACAAGATCCTTATGCTAACCTAGAGTCATCCTAGGTATCACAACGCAACCACATACGAGCGATCACATCATCAATCCGTACAACTCCGCACCAAGCGCAACACGATTATCTAATATCTTATCAACTCCCAATATTCATAATATTCTCAAGTCACAATCTCGGGACACACGACCCAGTCGCACTAGTTACATCGGCTAACTAACAAGCATGTTAACCTAAGCCATAAAATAATACATGCAAACTATATACAACAACGCGAGACCACGCGTACACATACACTGTGTAGAACAAAGGTGCATTTGAAGAAAAGCACACTCATATACCGTGACACATCAACCACAACTGGCCTAACCCGCGTCACTACTGAGCTTGCACCCTTTACACAAGACTACCCTTTTATTTCTTAGAAATTAATGTTTCTCTCTTTTAGCATTAGTAGTCATACTACACCTTATTCAATATTTTGTTCCACAAAATATCTATTTTTATTCCAAAGTTGTTCATTTTTAGTCTTACTAGAAAACACACTAAATAATATTATCAAAACTTTTGTTCAGTAGCATGCTTATTATTTCCTTTTCATTAGAAATATACTAAAATAACAGTTCTCACATTATTATTCTAAAAAATATTTATTATTCCTTTCTACTAAGAATACACATAAATGTTATTTCCTTACATTTTTATTTCATAAAAATGTCCATTATTTCTCTTCACTATAAATACACCAAATGACAATTTCTTACATTTTTATTTTATAAAAATGTCCATGAATAGTATTCTAAATTTTATAACACTTATAAAACTCATTTAAACTTTCTTAAAATGCCCATTTTTCTTTGAAACATCAAGGGTGTATTTTATAAACTCATAAATACATTATAGCCATTTTCCTACACACTTTTACAATCAATTGTTGAAAACAATAATCTGAATTTTTATCTAATTCAAAACCCATTTTAAAACCTTTATTTGAGACCCACTTGTTCATGAGATCATAGAAATCTATCAATAAACTTCATGGATGCAAACTATCACAGATACTACATATTTTAAGCCTAGAATATGTAAATAATAAATCTGAAATTTATACATAACATTAACCTTAAAGTAAGGTTTGCAAAACCCACCTCAAAGAGCTTCTAAAATTGTGGAAATGGTGAAGGAGATGGATGACCCTCCCCCCCCCCCCCCCCCCCCACCCCCCCCAACACACACACCCCTCCAAAGGTGGCCTCAAGGGGTCTCTAAAAGCCCACCAATGCATGTCTCTATGAACCCATTCTTCATCCTCATGGAAGATCTTTTGAGTACCCAAGGAACCTTAACCAAACTCCATCTTCAAATACCCAATAACATCAAGAACATCATCTCTTCTTCAACCCAAAATTTGTCTAGGTTTACTGAGGTGACATGAGGTGTTTTGTGGGTTTACTAGAGGTGGTTTATATGGTGTGTAGGTGGTTTAATGTAGGCAGTTTCCATCTCAACACTTGGCCAGAAACATTTCCATGGAGGCTAAAAGAGAGAGAGGGAGGAAGTGTTTAAAATCTGATGGGCTTTCTCTCTCTAAAATCCCTACGGTTTCTCTTCTTATAACTCAAACTAATGAGCTGATACCTAAAAAAAGGAAACCTCAAACCACGAAAACCTTTCCATATCCGACCCTAGGTAGTCCCACACTCGACAACATTTAGAATCCAAAGGTTATTGTTGAGACAACACATAAAAACGCAAACCCCGTCTGATAACTGCTTGGATCGGTCAACCGCGGCCAGGGGGCCGATCGTTCGGGTCCTATGTTCAAAACCTCACTTTTTCCAATTTTGACCCCTTGGTAAATTGATATATATTTTTAGGGTTCCAATTAAGTGGTCAAACTATTTTTTAGCTAAAGGGGATCCCTATAAAAATTGGGCGATGTTCCATTTTCTATGTCGCGTACCGACATTATTATCGTATAATATTAACCATGTCCATGTCACATATGTTCCTCGGCTAATTCGTGTCATACATCACCAAAGTATCCGTACTAACTAATTTAACACGAATATTTATCCATGTGGGTCATGCAACATAAACTATCTGTTTTTAATCCGTACATGCGACGTGTCACCTTTTGTACAATTTGGTCTATTTACTTATGCATTTGTTTCTCCAATAATTTTTCACCGAATAACTATTTAAATTATAATACAATTATTTATTTCTAGGTTGGGGTATTACATAGGATGAGGTGTCTACAACTCTATTTTTTCTTCCAGCAACTCCATTCATTTCACAAGAGTAAGGTGCGGTAGTTTTATGAATAATTCCATATTCCTCTAAAAACGGCAGTAAAATTACATTCACCATATTATGTGCCTCTATTAGTTTTAAGCCTCTTAATGATTTTATTACGTTGATTTTGAACTTCATGTAAATATAATTTAAAGGCATCAAAAGCATCATTCTTATTTCTCAAAAGATATACATATGTGTATTTTGAAAAACCATCAATGAATGTGATAAAAAATATTTTTTCACCTCTTGTTAATTTGCCTTCAAATTCACACAAGTCAGTATGAATTACTTAAGAAGTTCAGAATTTCTAACCACAGTTTCGTGAGGAGTTTTCTTAAATTTTGCTTGACTACAAGAAGCGCATTATTCAAATTCTTCATTACTTAATTTAGGAATTAATCATAATCTGCTCATATTATTCACATATTTCTTATTAATATGACAAAGTCTAGCATGCTAAACATTCACAGAAGTAGATAACATATAAGCAGAAGTGGAAGCTTTATTCAAATCAGAAACATTAAGTTTGAACATGCCATCACAGACATACCCTTTCCCAACAAACTTCCCAGCCTTAGAAATTACATGTTGATCACCCCTAAAGTGAGGCTAAAGCCATCTTTGTTATGCAAAAAAACATAAACTAATTTTTTTTCTAATTTTAGGAGTATGGTATACATTTTTCAGTGTTAGCTTCTTGCTAAAGGTGAAATGAAAACCTATATCACCGATTCCCTAGACCTTGGTATTATGAAAATCACTAAGGAACACCTTCTCATTTCCAGCATTCAAATAGTTTTTGAACCAATCTTTGTTGTTACATATGTGCTTAGAAGCACGGGTATCAATACACCACCCTTCGTACACTATCATGGACTTAACCTTTGCAATCATAACACAAAACTCTTCTCTAGTCACGTTAATCTGAGGAGTAGACAAACGTTTCCGGCGGGTTCGAGAAAAATGCCCAAGTTTTTCGCAATGGTACCAACCATTTCCAAGCAAATTGGAATTATCATTGTTTCTTAACGAGGGTCTTTGGTTCAAATTCCCTTCATTCTGATTATGGCATTGGTTATGAGAAAAAAATTGGTTATGCCTAATTTTAAATTCTTCATTATTTTTTCCTTTCATGTTTGTGGGCGGAGGTCTCAAATTTGTAAGAGCTTTGCCTTTGTTTGGATGCTGGGAGTTTGGCTGGTTCATAATATTAACCTTAAGAGATAATTAATCATGTTTATCCTTTTTTAATCTTGAACACGAAATTCCTCCTCAATACGGAGTTTTACAATTAAAGTCCCAAAAGAAAATTCCTTTGATTTATGCCTTAAATTGTTTCTGAAATCCTTCCAAGAGGGTGGTAATTTATGAGTCATTACTGCAACTTGAAATTGTTCATCAATTTTCATACCATCTGAAAGTATTTCATGAACATTTTTTTTGCAATTCATGGCATTGAGAAATTACAAGTCTATCATCACTCATATGAAATTTAAGATACCGACTTACAATATATTTCTTAACACCTTCTTCCTTTGTGGCATATTTTTTTTTGCAATGCCTTCCACACATCAGCAATAGTAGGAAGTTCGGAATAGTAATCGTACAATTAGTCTGCCAGGCTGTTGAGAATAATTTTTTTGTAGGTGTAATCAAATTCAACCCACCTCTCATCATCCATAATTCCAGTAGGAGCATTCTCTCTAGTGTCCTTTGGGTTTGGTTCTTCCAGAACGTAAGCCATCTTATTCATTGTAAGGTAGAACAACATCTTGGCTTTCCCGGTTTGAAGAATTGTCCTTCGAATTTGAAAGGACGATTGTCATTATTTCAAAGGGATTCGTGTTTGGTTCCATGGTTAAATAACCTTAAAATTATTATAAATATGATTCGAAAATGGTTAAGGCACGAATTAGGTCGCAACCTATAAGGTTATTTCGTGCCTCTACATAAAAAATAATTTGATGCAAAGAGGGACGTTAACCCCCAGGATACAATAACCTTGAACAATTCTCTATCTCTCTGGTTTCTGCACTAAAAAACCCACCATCCACAATATGAATGTTGTGGGGAAATTAATGAGAGAAAACGTGGGCAATAAACAAATGTGTATGAGAAAAACAAGGAAGCAGTTTTTAAGAACAAGTGAAAAAAATGAATTTGAACGGAATTAAAACTGCTAAAAAAAATCGATTTTAAAATTTTTAATTAAAACAAATTAATAATTAATATTCGGATTATTTATTAAAAAATTACATAAATTTTCTCCAAAAAATTATTTTTCCTTTAGAACCCACAACCCAACCCACAGACCCGGACCCGGGTCAGGACGAACGAGGGAGCGACGGCAGCGCACGCCTGGGTCTTTGGGCCAAACCCCAACCCATATAAGTCATCCCCCTTTTACAAACTTGGAATACCCCGTGGGGCTGGTGTAAGTAAATACATTTTTTTTCTCCACTCTCGTAAGACTAAAACATGCTAGGTTAAGTAGAGAAGTGATATCGGCGCATTATGTGATAGGGATACACTTTTGAAGTGAAAAGAAATATTTATAGATGGACATTAGACCCGCCATGTTATATGGGGCAGTGTTGGGTAATCAAAACACAAAATGTGCAAAAAATGAGTGTGACGGAGATGCGAATGCTAGATGGATTTATGATAAAAACTCAAAAGGATAAAATTAGAAATGAACAAATTCGTGAAACGGTAAAAGTAGCTCCTATAGAATATAAATTGAGAGAAAATTGATTTAGATGGTTTGAACACATCAAGCGTAGACCAATGAAGGCTCCCGTAAGGACGATTGATTTAATTAGTGTTAATGGTAACGCAAGGGGTAGAGGTAGGCCTAAACTGACTTGCTGGGATATTGTAAAAAGAGACATGATATCGTGTGATTTAATCAAATATATTGCACTGAACAAAATGGAATGAAAAAATAAGATTCATGTAGCTGACCCTTAATAATTTGAAAAATATTTTGTTGAGTTGAGTTGAGTTAAGTTGAGAGTACCGATTTGGGACAAGAGAAGACAAAAGCCTAAAAAATAGCTTTTATGTCGAAAGATCAATGCTTTGAACTCAAAATATCCAACAGGTGATTACCGAAAGTCCAATAAAGAGGTGATGGGCACTAGACCATCTCCAAGACATTTATGCGCTTTTACACACTCAAAATGCTCAAGTGCATTTTTGTTCCTCCAAAAAGTTGATTTGTTCCAAGACAATAAGCCAAATAGTGCTCCCGCAAGTTAGCCACGGGAAGAGTGGAAATTTTTTTTAATGAAAAATGTCGAAAAATACTAAAAGAGAATAAATAAATAAATAATAAAAACAAGGTTCGCGCGGCAAATAAAGTGTCGAAAAGCCTAGTTTTGGCAAAATTTGTTGCATTTTGCTAACCCAGACGGATCCGAAGAGGGTATTATTAGAGCATTTAATGAAAGGCATGCCTACTTATGGGATAGATACGGGTTATGTTGACTGAAGGGACAGGTTGTCAGCAAATGTGTGTTGATTGATTGGTACAATTAGCTGCATACTGTTTGTAAGGTATAATTATGTCTACATTCCAATTGGCTTAGTTCTCGTAAACAATTAATTCTCTCTCGAACGTAAAGCAGCTGAGATAGACAACCCAACAAGATCATGTTCTCCAGCCTCAAAACTAATGCCCTCGAGAGTAGGGGTGTTCGCGGTCCGATCCGGTCCGGTTTTGAGGTATTTTTGGGACCTGACCACTTTAATCGGTCCTAGAAAATTATGGACCAAGACCGGACCGAAATAATCGGTCTCGGTCCTATTCGGTTTTCAAGCGGTTCGGTTACGATTTTGGTCCTATTCGGTCCAAGACAGTAACCTAACCAGAGAGGAAAACTATAAAATAAAAAAATTAATACAAACAAACAAAAAAAACATTGGAGCAGATAACTAAAATGTATATATGTATAACCTTCATTTTTGAAATTTAAGTTTGAGAACAGCAGCAGCAAGGCTGAAAATAAGGAAAAAAACAAATTTGTAAACCCCAAAGAAAATAAGGCATAGATATATGAAGCATTTGGATGCTTAAACAAAAATAAGGCATCGATATAGATGATATCAACAGCAGAATCGGAAAATAAGGCATATAAATGAAGAAAAAAGTTAGTACCATACCAATAGCAAAATGGGAAGCTTTTGGCCGGATGGAAAGACGTCACTGCTTTGGCCAGAGAAATCAAAGTTTTTAGAGATTGGAGCCCGGAGAAATCGAATCTTTCATAGAGAGTGGATCCCAAAAAATCAAAGCTTTCAGAAATCGAAGCTTTACCAGACTCGGGAGTGTTTTGGCCAAATGGGGATCGTAAGATGAAGAACGGCGATGTTGTGTAGAGAGAGAAGAAGAAATGGTAAATGTTAGGGTTATTGGGTAGATAGAGGTCGAGTGAGAGTGTGTGTCCATGTGTTTTTGTGGGGATATTATGTGTGAAAAAAAAGTATAGTAAATTAAAAATATATATTTAAAATATATAAATATTTAATAAAAGCGGTCCGGTCCGGTCCAAACCCGCTTTTTAAGAGCCCAGACCGAGACCGACCCGAATAATTCGGTCCTCCACATTTTAAGACCAAATTAAACCCGAATTTAAAAAAATCAGTAAAAGTGGGTTCGGTTCGGTTCGGTTCGGGTTCGTGCACACCCCTACTCGAGAAAGTTTCAAAAGGTGAAGGGGTTTCAAACTCTACCTAGCTATAATTAGGTAAATTAAACATATAACATGTGCACATTCACGTAAGGTTTGTAAGGCAGTACTGGTGTTTACCCTATCAATTGTGTTAAACTGGTTATTCGCTTATGAGAATGCATGCATACTTCTCAGGGTCTTAATTAGCACTCGTTTTGGTTGTTTTTTTTCTCTCCAATAGCACCCGTAACCGTTACAACAGTTATATACTGGCCATAACTGTCAATAACATATTAACAATTAATTAAATGACAATAATCTGCCACGACCATTGGTAACTGTTTAAAAAAAGGTATGGATGGAAAAATATAGACAAATTAGTAAAGACGAGCCCAACTAAATTTGGCAGCCAAAGCCGAGCTAGCTGGGTGGGCGGACGGCGGGGCTTAGCGCACACACCCCACATGAATTTAGATTCCCTCCCTTCCACAATGATGGGGTGTCCCTAAAACCAAAATGCATTCCGGATGTTTACTGACTTTTTTCTTATGTGGGACAAGATTTTTCCAATACATCTTCAACTAAGTGTTCATGTTTCAAGTAGTCACTTTGCAGTTGATTTTCATTCACTCACTCATGGTTTTGGAGAACTGAATAATTACATCGATCTACTCACGGAATAAAATACGTTCCAACACAAACCCATTTCGAATTACATCTGGGTCCCATATTTATATAAGCTTGAAATAACTAAAAAATAAATTATCAAACCTACAATTTCCAACAAGTTACATTGCACAATGCAAAAGGTAAAAAGGTCAAGTAGAATAATTAAGACGCATATGTTATTAACAGGGTCAATGCATTGTACAACGAATGAATGACAACAGAAGAGCTCAATTTACCACTCCAACAATACGAGCATCCAAGCACAGATCCAATGACGAACAGTTGTATGAAATTCTCACCGGATAAGTGAGCTGCACTGAAAACAAAAGAACTTATGACAACTGCTTGCTGCCATTCCATTGTGGAGGCCAGAGATGTCAATAGAAACCCCCTGTAAACAGTTTCTTCCAGCAAGGGAGTGATAATGCAGTAAACAAGAGTGCAGGCAGTTATAGAGACGGGGCCACTCGAAAGAATTTCCTTCAGTATGGGGTTGTTAACATCCTGCTCCCATTCATCATAAGAAAAAGCAATTGGTTAAAAAAAGGTTAGCATACAATTCAAGATTCAACTTCTACCATCAGTCTATCACACCACACGCCAAAAATAAACATTATATCACATTATTTAAGAATATAACATGAAGCGAACATTCACATACAACTCAAAGAAGTCGTATCACATTCAATTTTCCCAATTACTTGGTATTGGTATCAACATGCAATAGAATATCTAACAGTATCTTCCAAGTCCCAAACATGCTGTTCCAAACTAATAGACTTCCAAGTTTTGACACCCTAAAAGCATCCTCTGCATTGGTTATGTAAATTATTTGCATAAACAAATGGCATACAAACACGTGTGAAGAAGAAGAATTTAATGACAAGACTCCATAAAATAAGAGAGAATGAGTGAGTTTGATTGTAGTGGTGTAGTTCAAAAAAGAAGAGAGAATGAGTGGGAAACATGCAATGGACACATTGTTGATGTGTCCACATCGCTTGACATACTGTTGGAGCACATTTTTCTTAAAAAGGTTTATATTTTACATAAAAGGGTTGTTACACAGTTGGAGATGGCCTAAAAATATACAAGGCTATGTTTTTGTTGTTTATAAGCAAGGTTCTAAAAGGCGCGAGGCGTGGTCGAGGCGTAGAGGTCAAGCCTCAAGCCTTAGGAGCCTAGGCGCGCCTAGGCGAAGCCTAGGAGTAAAAAGACGTTTGTCCTTTTTTTATTATTTTAATTATTCCAAGGCTAGTAATATAATAAAATAGTACATACCTTGAATTTTGAAAATATATCCATATGTTTGGTAACCATCTTTCTCACATTCATGCTCCATAACCAATATTTGTCAACTAATCCTTTGTTTTGTTTAATAAAAGTGTGCCTTAAGCCTCTTACTAAGAATAGGGGGTAATAAGGCGTAATAAGGCGTAGGCGATGCATTTCTCTCAAGCCTCAAGCCTAGGCGGGCCTAGGCGGAGCCCAGGCGGGCCTTTTAGAACAGAGTTTATAAGAGAGCATTATGATGACCGGTATATATTTTTTGATTCTTTTACCGGAAGATGACTTGTAAAAGTTAAATCCTTCTGTGTTGTTTTCTCTACTATTTAAAGGTATTTTAACCACCGCTCCCCGACACTAACCCAAAACAAACACACAAACAGAAAATATGTAAATATTAGTAACAAGGCAATTGCCCAAATGAGAAAATACCATTAAAAGGTAGAGAAAAAGTTGTTTGCTTGTACAAAGTACTCGTTTTATTGGTGATAAAGCTGCGGGCAACACTTCAATAGATTTACTGATGATGCCATTCGTTCAAAACATAGTGTAGATATATGTTTTCTCTGCCATTGTCATTTGCGGAAGATGGATAGAGTGAGGATTGTCTTTATCAGAATGAATTGTATGTACCTAGTGAAGATTCTGGGGACCCAGTGAGCAAATATAGCCAACAATAAAAGTGTGCATTTGGGCAAATATATAGGTAAGGTAGAAGACCAATAGTTGAAAACTAAAAGTTTGAAACCAAACTGCCTCATTTTATTCAGAAAAGGATCCTATATGTATACATGAACTTAAGTAGTCTATATGATTATGGGTAGTAAATAAGACACTTCAAAAATCATGACAGCTACGAATGGCAACATACCCTCAATCAATTATTTAAACAGTAATGCAAATTTTATATAAATTTTATTCTTCTTTTGAATCATTAGTCCAATCTTTACTAGTTTTTGTGTACCAACAAAGAATTCTACTAGTTTCATAATGTATTAAATGATTCCGACAATCATGACCAATTTACACCTACCTGTTCCATGGACAAACTCAGGTTCGTTCTGAAACGTGACCTATTTCTAGTGCATTCCAGCACGAGTAAAGAATGACATTTGATATGTAATTAATAATTTTTTATAATCACATCAATAGAGGATGAATAATGGTCTGAAATTTTTTTGAATGAGAAGTCAGAGTCTCAAAGAAGACAAATAAAAGGATTTATTACTGTGAATGTGCAATCACAGATATCTGAAAAGCTCTGCAACTAAAATCTGATAAACTTCGGAGAAACGGCATACATAGATCTTAAAGCATCAATGTGAACGTACATAAATACATACATGAACGAATGAATAAAAACATTACAACATGTAAATAGTAGTTTCCCATCCTGAAAGAACCTTTCTTATTTTAACAACAGTCCTCTCTTGTTTGAACGAAAATTCAGCCAACTCTAATGCTTCCCATAAACCCTTTTGAACCCCATCCACCCACCCCTTCTCAGATCGCGGTGCAAGGAAAGAAAGGAAAATGAGAAGAAGAAAAAACACCAACAATTGAATCTCCAGGGGCTTGGAAATAACTTTTAAGTGCTCTGTCTTTTATTTTATTTTTACCATGAAGCACAAGTGAGAACAAAAAATACATGGCTGCTTGGATTAGCGGCTCACTTCAAAAATTAGAAGTAGAGTTCATAAAACTAACCTTGGACCCAACCAACATGTCAGCAAGGAATGATGTAAGCAAAACCAAGAAAACAATAAATCCTAAACCAATCACTGATGCCAGCAACCAGTTCCTTTCCTCTGACAACTTCTTGGCTTGAAAGAAGCTAAGAGCCTTATATTGGGGCTTTGCAGTAAACTTTAGAACCAGAAAAATTCCTATGAGCTCAAAAGTTTGAATTACAAGAACTGACAATGCCTGTACTGAAAGTAAGAAGGGTCTAACATCAATATGCAACTTCAATAGCTCAAACGGAAGAAATAAGATCATCTGTTGGACTATAAAACAAATCATAGTAAAATTTAGGGAAGTTTTTGCAATTTCTAAAGTACAATTTACACCCCCACAGTGCATGATCAGCATCAGTAGAATTCATGCATCAATAAAATATTAGTATAATTTTGCACAATTAACATTAGGCAGCAACAGGAATTAGCACTATCTTTGAAATAAATAAATGAAAGTTGAGAGAGGCACAAGTCATATACAGTTCCTACAAAACGAAACCACGAGATCCAAAGAGGAAAGTGTTAAGGACATAAGATACTTAACTCAATAAAGCCTTTTTCCAATTATTTAGGGTCGGCTACATGAATTCTATTTTGTGCTATGTTTAGCGCAATATCCTCGGTTAAACCACAGGATATCATGTCCTTTTTCATAATATCCCACCAAGTCAATTTGGCCTACCTCTACCCCTAGTACTACCACCAATACTAACTAAATCACAAGGACATTAGATCATACAAGACTGAAGTTTTATGCGTGTGCTTATGGCTATAGGAACAAAAAATTCACATAGATAAGAACTAGGGTTACAAAGAAGCATGTCTTATCTCTCAACCTATAAGCAATAACTCTAGATGTTGCCCCTCTTAATTAGATGGCAAGTGCCCTTGCCCAAGTTACGGTTGGTCTCGAGTTCGAGACATGGGAGCAGCCTCTCCATATATGGGGGTAAGGCCAACAGACATCCGCCTCTCCCAGACCCAACAGTTAAGTGGGAGTCTTGTGCACTGGGTACGACCTTTACAATATTACAATTACGTCCCTGGTATCAAGTAACAATGACGCGAATTGGAAATATAAATATAATAATAGTATTAATAATACTATTAGGGTATATATATTGATTGGGTATAAATATTGTATATTTATCCCCCTAATTTCAGTACTTTTGTGAACCCGAATGATGTAACATATATGGATTTGATTCACTTTTATGCTTCTAACCTTCTTGGCGAGTATTGCGTGTTTCGTGCTTCTCCTATTAGTTTTACAGGTTAATTATGCAAGCAGTGCAAAGGAGGAAACAAGACTGTGCAAGAAAAGCTAAGAAGGCATGTTCAAGGGCATGTCGGTAATTTTGCAGCCCGATCCGGAAGAAGAAGTCAACTGGGAAGTTGAAGAGCTCGGAACAACGAGCACATTGGAAGAAACGGTACCCAAATCCGAGCTACGGTTGAAAAGTTATGCTCAGTTGAAGTTGAAGAAAAATCCAAGAAAAGGAGAGAAAAACCAGAAAAAAATCTAAGTGTTGAGAGCAAGTCCAGGCTGGTACATGCGAACCCCACCCCGAACCGGTTCGGAGGGGCGAACCGGTTCGCTGTACCCCCGAACCGGTTCGCTGTACCTGACACGCGAATTTTGTCTTTCATTTGGATTGGTCTCCAAGTCTCCTATTAGGTTTTAAACACCCCAAACTTGTGGGGAACGAGGGCATTAACCTAGGAGCAGCTTTTAGGGTTATTTTGAGAGAGTTTTTGATAGAGAAAAATGAGAGAAACATCTAGGAACATCAAAGGCACAATTTACTTCAAGAATTCATTGTTTCGGGTTTGCTTTTCTAGTTTTAATTCAAAATTCTTGTTTCTTATTATTGTTCTTGCATGCTTTGTTTTCCCATTAGATTCAACTTGTTTTCGCATTCATAATACGTATTTACATGTTTAGATTTAGTTTTATCATGAATTCATACACATGCAACGTTATTATTTCATGCATTAGTCCATTTAACATGTCCGGCTAGGTTTTTCAAGGTTGGGATGCATGAACCCAACCTGATGTGTTAGTGCGTGTGTATAACGTCGATCCGCTGAATTTAATGATTAATTTAAATCGTATCGCGTAATTTCTTAAGAATTGTAGATCTTTATATCTCGTTTGCCTCTGGGTACTCGTGATGATTTAGAGTACAATTTGACTGTAATTACCGCGATACCGATTTACTCATCCTCAGATTAGGTATGACGCGGGCTTGAACCTCGTATACATAATGCTTGGGAGTACTAAATTCCGGGTTTGAATTAATCGGATAAATTTATGATCAACGTTATCACTACACTACACTAGGGTTGGGGGATTGTATTCCCATCCTGTTTTCTCATCATTTAGTTAAAAGTTTCAAATTAATCCTTCATTCTTAATCTAGATAATTTAGTTAGTTGCATTTTTCATTATATTTTCACAATTGCATTTAGTTTAACCATTCCCAAAAAGCCAAATAAAATCTTTTCCTTTCTTCTTAGAGTCATCGCTAGGATTCCTCAATCTTATCCCGTCGTCACAACTTCGTTGTCCTTTTTCCCTGAGGATCGATACCCGACTTGTCGGATTATTACTTGAACGATAGGCTTGCACTTGAGCCTAGAGAGCACACACTTTAGATACACATTCTGAGTCGTGTCAAGTTTTTGGCGCCGTTGCCGGGGAATTTAGGTAGACTTAGGATTAGATCGAGTTAATCCAAAACTGTGACCAAAAATTCAAAAAAAAATAAAATTAAATAAAATTAAAAAATAAAATTCCAAAAAGATTCACAATCATCATCTCTCCTGAACTTAATGCAAAATTCTGAAGCCACTCCCACACCCCATAATACTCCAACCAGCATTCACGAAAATCCGCTTGTTGAGTATAATCCTGACAGTCCCCACACTCCACAAGCCCCACAGTTCTGGATTCCACCTCCCACGCCGTCACACTCCATCTCTAGCAACACTCCCTTCTCCTTCGTAGGACACACGTCGTGCACACCCAGTGAGAACGCCGAGTCGTCGAGTGAGAGAGAGATGTCGCAGCACAGTAATGCAACTACCGGTGAGGAAGAGCCTCCGTACCGCCCGTTGAGAGAATTCTTATATCCCGAGCGCACTGTCACTCCGGGATGCATTATACTCCCGTATAATGCCGGGCAATTTCGTTTCAAAAATGGGATGATCCAGACGCTACCACATTATCACGGTATGGATTCTGAAAAGCCATACCTCCACATAAGGGAATTTGAGGACGTGTGTGATACTCTCAACGATCAAACCTGCACACAAGAGGTAATCCGCCTCAAACTCTTCCCCTTCTCGCTTAAAGATAAAGCCAAAGCTTGGCTATGGTCTTTACCTCCAAGCTCGATTCCATCCTGGAATGAGCTACAGTCTAAATTTCTCAAGAAATTCTTCCCAACACATCGAACAATCTCTATAAAGGCTCAAATTCAAGCATTCAGGCAACAAGAAAATGAGCCTTTCCATCGATGTTATGAACGTTTCAACGAGTTAGTGGCTTCGTGCCCCCATCATGGATTTGATCCCTCACAAATCATCTCCTTTATCTATAATGGGTTAAATCTTAATTCTAAACAGCTTGTTGAAACCATGGGAAGTGGTCCATTTGTCGATCTAGATGCCCATGACGCTGATCTTCACATGAGGTATGTTGCCGAGACTACCCAATCCTGGGATACCTCTGATCCGAACGCTCAAAACCGAAATCGACAATCTACCACAGCTCCGTCGACATCCGGTCTATTCCACGTAAATAAGAATTCGATGTCGGACTGTCGGTTGGACACCATTGAGAGAGGACTGCGAGATTTATGTGAGGTAGTTGGATCCATCAAGAATCCCATCGAAAAGGTGTGTGCAATTTGTGAGGCGGGACATTCAACTGAGGAATGCCCGACGATACCCGCCTGCAAAGTAATATTACAGGAGCAAGTTAATGGTATAGGAGGCTTTAAGGGAAATTTCGGTGCCCCGCACGGAAATTCATACAACCCTTCGTGGAAAAACCATCCCGGTTTTAGCTATGGGCAACAACACGCCGCAATGAACCCTCCTTCGCATGTTGCCCCTCCTCCTCCACAACAATTTCAACAAGCTCCACACATGCAAGGACATGTGCAAGCACCACCACATCATGGAAATTATATTCCGCCACAGCGGAGAACTCTTGAGGATACTGTGAATCAATTCATCAATAGCCAGGCCGCAACCAATGCCAAGTATGATCGTCTCATTGGCGACCTAAATGCAAACCTGTCTAAGATACAATCCTCGTTGAGTGTCCAAGAGAAGGGAAAATTCCCTGCCCAAGGCCAACGACCTCCCCAAGGTCAAACTAGTGTTAGCTCCACATCTACTGAACATCAGGAGCAATGTCAAGCAGTGACCACTCTTCGTAGTGGAAGAGTCGTTGATTTATCACCTCCTCCACACGACACAACAAAAGACAAGGAGATTTCGCCCGGCACGAAAGAGGCCGAAGATGTCCCCTTGGACGAGAGTGATAAGGAAGGCACTAGTGAGCCTGAGGTGGTAGTTAAACCACCCTCCGCAGCACCATTTCCTCGAAGGTTGATTCCTACTCAAAAAGGGACTCCACGTGATGAAGTGCTAGAAGTTCTAAAGCAAGTGAAGCTGAATCTACCCTTCCTTGATGCCATCAAACAAATTCCAGCCTACGGCAAAGTTATCAAAGATTTGTTGACGGTGAAAAGGAGGATGAAAGTTAAAAAGAACGTCTTTCTAGCTCAGAACGTGAGTTCCATTCTGCTAAATGATCTCCCGCCTAAATTCAAAGATCCCGGTGCACCCACCATATCATGCATCATTGGAGATAATAAAATTGAGAAAGCCTTACTTGACTTGGGAGCAAGTGTAAACATACTTCCTTACTCCATTTATAGGCAACTTGACTTGGGCGACCTCAAGCCCACAAAGGTCACTCTCCAATTAGCGGATCGATCAGTGAAGATTCCACGAGGCATAGTCGAGGACGTGATCGTCCAAGTGGACACTTTCTACTTCCCGGTAGACTTTGTCATTTGGGACACGGAGCCCTCCTTTAACTCAAGCAACCATGTTCCCATCATCCTTGGTCGCCCTTTCTTAGCTACAGCTAATGCCATCATCAACACAAGAAATGGGCGAATGCAACTCACCTTTGGGAACATGACCTTGGAAACCAACATCTTCCACGTAGCCCAAAATGCAGGGGAGGAAGATGACCTTCACTCGGTGAGCCTCATAGATGAGGTAGTAGAAGAGTACTTCGAGGAAACTTTTTGTGGCGATGCCTTAGAGTTATGTTTAGCGACGAGCTATGAGTGTGAGGGGACGTCTACCCACTTCGAGAGGGATGTTGGAAGGTTGAGAGAATTACTCAATGAGAGTGCGTCGGACGAGGACGTGAGAGAGATTGATTGGGTTTCTAGATTCGAGGAACTACCTCCGAGGGATATACATATGGCTCCTTCCAGTGAAAAATTTCCAACCCTCGAATTAAAGAAACTCCCCTCCCATATCAAATATGCATACCTAGGAGAGGATGAGACATTCCCTGTTGTTATCTCCTCTAGCCTAAACGAAGGGCAGGAGGGCAAATTGATGAGAATTCTGAGGAAGCACCAGAGTGCTTTTGGTTGGTGTATAGCTGATTTGAAGGGGATCAGTCCTTTGATTTGCACCCACAAGATACATCTCGAAGAGGATGTCAAGCCCTCTAGAGAAATGCAAAGAAGACTGAATCCCAATATGAAAGAAGTTGTGAGAACCGAGATCATCAAACTATTGGATGCCGGGATTATCTACCCAATCTCGGATAGCAAATGGGTGAGCCCTATTCAAGTCGTCCCGAAGAAGTCGGGTATGACTGTGATTGAGAATACCAAGGGAGAGCTTGTTCCCCAACGCACCACCACCGGTTGGCGTGTTTGCATTGATTACCGGAAACTCAATGCGGGAACAAGAAAAGACCATTTCCCCTTGCCATTCATCGATCAAATGCTTGAGAGAGTTGCGGGCCACCCTTACTATTGCTTCCTTGATGGTTATTCCGGATATAACCAAATTGAGGTAGATGTACTTGACCAAGAGAAGACGACTTTCACTTGCCCGTTTGGTACGTTTGCCTACAAACGTATGCCATTTGGCTTGTGTAATGCACCCGCGACCTTTCAAAGGTGCATGTTGAGCTTATTTAGCGACATGGTCGAGAGAGGACTCGAGGTGTTCATGGACGATTTCAGCGTTTTTGGCACCTCTTTCGATCATTGTTTAGAAAAATTGGAAAAAGTACTTACCCGGTGTGTGGACAAGAACTTAGTGCTGAATTGGGAGAAGTGCCATTTCATGGTCACTGAGGGAATAGTTCTTGGTCACATAGTATCATCCAAGGGCATAGAAGTTGATAGGGCTAAGATAGATGTCATAGCTGACCTTCCCCCACCGAGATCGCTTAAAGACGTGCGCTCATTCTTGGGTCACGCCGGGTTTTATCGAAGGTTCATTAAGGACTTTAGCGCCATCGCTAGACCCTTAAGTAACCTTCTCATGAAGGATAACCCGTTTGAGTGGACCGAGGCATGCCAAAGCTCCTTTGATAGATTAAAGAACATGCTCGTGTCCGCTCCCATCATGCAAGTTCCGGATTGGTCCCTACCGTTCGAACTTATGTGTGATGCGAGCGATTACGCAATTGGGGCCGTTTTGGGCCAACGTAAAGATAAGCAAGCTCATGCCATCTACTACGCTAGCCGAACCCTTGCCGGACCTCAACTCAACTACTCTACCACGGAGAAGGAGTTGCTAGCGGTGGTCTTTGCCCTTGATAAGTTCAGATCGTATCTCATTGGTTCTCCTATCACTGTCTTCACCGACCACGCGGCTTTAAAATATCTACTTGCGAAGAAAGACGCCAAGCCGCGCCTCATAAGGTGGGTCCTACTCCTACAAGAGTTTAATCTCTCCATCAAAGACAAGAAAGGAGTAGAAAACGTCGTGGCCGACCACTTATCTCGGCTCTCGTCCGACGTACCTAGTGATCCCATACCCATAGACGAGCACTTTCCGGATGAGCAACTATTTGCCACCTCTTCTTATCCCTGGTTTGCGGACATTGTAAATTATCTAGTCACGGGAGCCGTCCCTCCCGATTGGACACCGCAAGATAAGAAGAGGTTTCTTAATTGGTCGCGCATGTTCTTTTACGATGATCCCTTCCTTTTTAAATATTGCGCCGACCAAATCATCCGACGATGTGTACCGGATGACGAGATCCCAAAGGTCATCCAGTTTTGTCATTCGGAAGCATGTGGAGGCCACTTCTCGGCGAAAAAGACGGCCGCTAAAATTCTGCAATGCGGCCTCTATTGGCCCACAATCTTCCGGGATGCAAATGACGCTTGCAAGTCATGTAATAGGTGCCAACGAATGGGAGCCATTTCTCGACGCGACATGATGCCCCTTACCCCCATACTCATCATTGAGATATTCGATTGTTGGGGTATTGACTTCATGGGTCCTTTCCCCCCATCCCTTGGTTTCCTATACATCCTAGTCGCGGTAGACTACGTTTCTAAATGGGTAGAAGCTATAGCTACTAAGACTAATGACAACAAAGTGGTGATAAAGTTTCTACAGGAACACATACTTTCTCGCTTCGGAGCACCGAAAGCGATAATTAGCGATAATGGCACGCACTTTTGCAATAGGCCATTTGAAAAGCTCATGAGAAAGTATGGGGTCGTCCACAAAGTTGGGACGACCTATCACCCACACACGAATGGGCAGGCCGAGCTAGCGAATCGGGAGATCAAGAACATTCTTGAAAAGACCGTCAATCCTACCCGGAAAGATTGGTCCCTTAGATTGACCGATGCACTTTGGGCCTATCGTACCGCGTTTAAAAATCAACTTGGAATGTCCCCTTTCCGTTTTGTGTATGGCAAACCTTGTCACCTCCCTGTTGAGCTCGAACACAAAGCGTATTGGGCAATCAAGCAATTGAACTTTGCCTTGGACAAGGCCGGTGAAGCCCGGAAGCTACAATTGATTGAGTTAGAAGAACTACGCAATGATGCGTATGAGAATGCCAAAATTTCAAAGGAGAGGATGAAACTTGCTCACGATAGCATCATTCGACGAAAAGAGTTTCATCCCGGGCAAAAAGTTCTTCTATACAACTCTCGGCTTCACCTCTTCCCAGGCAAGTTGCGGTCACGATGGTCTGGCCCGTTCGTGGTAAAGAACGTTTTTCCCCATGGCGCTGTTGAACTAAACGATTTAAAAGGGGAAAACACGTTCAAGGTAAATGGACAACGCCTAAAGCCATACCTAGAGGCGTTTGTGGATGAGGTCGACACGATTTGGTTGTCGGACCCTGTTTACGGGGTCAATTGAGCTAAGCGAGTGAAGTCGTCGCACCCCCGACGCGTATGGGGTGATTTTGTGTGTAAAATAGTCGTGTGTAAATAGGGTAGTTAGGAGTCCGGAGCCTGCGTTGCATGAGAGATAGGTTAGCACGTTTTTCGAGGATGCTATTACGCTTTTCAAGGTCGTAGTTGAGGAAGTTTTTGGGAGCCCTAGGGTCTAGAAGGGTTTTAGGGGCCGTATGCACAAGTTAGGGGATGAGAGAGCACTTAGAAATGAAGAGAAGAGTGAATTTCCTCGATTGGACCAGCCTGGTACCCCCGAACCGGTTCGCTGTACCTCCGAACCGGTTCGGAGTGGCGAACCGGTTCGCTGTACCCCCGAACCGGTTCGCTGTACCTGTCAGATTCTTCCCCCCTTTCTTCTCCAAATTCATTCCCCTTCCCTCCATTCTTTCCCCCTTCTTCCCCCTTCGTTTTTCTTCCCTCCAAATCTTTCCCTCCTTCCCAAATTCATCCCAATTCATTCCCTCCACCCTCTCCTTCCCAACCTTTCACATTTCCCACCAAAAACACACCCCTTCACACCTATAAATACACCTCACCCCTCCTCCATTTTTCACACCAAAACATTCTCCCTCACTCTATTCTCTCCCATATTTTCTCCCTCTCTCTCCCTCTTTTCCATCAAAATGCCGCGCCGCCCCGCTCCCCGCCCAAGGAAATATGATGAGACCACCATACTTGATGACCCGGGTAGGGGGGTATTCCGATGCGTCCTAGAACGCCATTGGTCCGAGATCTACTTCTCCTCCACGCGTGCCATTCACATCGAGCGCTTCGTGGATTGGGACACCCTTCCGGGCGAAGTCACCGCCCTTTTTGACCACCGTGGGTGGTGCTCGTTCCTCGCCCCTACGTGCAATACCGTGTTTGAGACCGCCATTCGTCAATTCTATGCGACCTTGGTTCGCAAATCTTCCACACTTCACGAGGCGTATCTCGACGGTATCACCATTCCCCTCTCGGCAGCTCTCATTGCACGCAAAATGCGTGCCAAAGGGGTGATCCTCCCCGTACCCTTCCAATACCCCAACAATGGTGCCCCACACTCAAAAGACGAATGCGTTGCCCGCATGGCACCCGGGGCGGAATGGACACGCGAATCCTTCCCCATTGGTGGTTTGGCCGCCACGGTCCGCTTCACTCACATCATCGTTTGTGGTGCCATCCACCAAACCACCAATGACTCGGTGGTCCGGTCCCGTCACGCCAATTTCCTCTACTATTTTTTGGACCCCGAGAGCACCATCAACCTTGCCCAAGTCTTCTACGCGGATATCATCAATGCCGCCTATGACGAGAATGGCAAGGTAGCCCTCCCATACGCCCGTTTCATTACGGAGCTCTTGATGGATGCGGGAGTGGATGAACCCGGAAACCAAATTCGACTTCCTCGCCCCGTAAGCGGCACGTCCACAACTCGTAGTGAGCGCCAAATGCGCGTGGCTCACCCCGACCGTCCTATTCACGAGGAGGACGTGGCCGAGGAAGCTCCTGATGACCCGATGATGGATGTAGACGAGGAAGAATTCGAGGATGAGGAGGATGATTCCGATTTCGAGCCCCCGGGAGCCAACTTCGATAGGCGCATTTCGGCGGTTGAGGCCCGTCTCGACGGGTTCATCAACCAATACAATCAAGACCAAGCGGACTACCGAAGGGACACCCGGATGATGTATCAACTTCAAGTCCATCTTCACCAGCTCAACTTTGGCGGTCCTCCTCCCCCCTTCTTTTATGACCCATATGACCCGAATGCACCAAGCTCTTCCCACCCACCTCCCCCATGAGCTTTTATTGTTTTTATCTTTTGGTTTAATTGTTAGTGGTGGTAGGGATTGCACATTGTTCACAGTTGTTTACCCATTTCTTATGTAACACAGGCTTCTCTTGGTTATAATACAATCTTGCATTTTTTTCATATTTGTTTG
Source organism: Sambucus nigra (assembly GCA_949130495.1). NCBI lineage: Eukaryota > Viridiplantae > Streptophyta > Magnoliopsida > Dipsacales > Adoxaceae > Sambucus > Sambucus nigra. The sequence goes on along the minus strand of OX422214.1, from coordinate 170,640,418 downwards.
TTTTATTTTTCCGCACTTTTTATTCGCCTTAATTTCGATTTTCGTCCTTTTTGCTTGAGGACAATGCAAAAGTCTAAGTTAGGGGGGTCACAAGTGCGTATTTCTAAAACTTCACAAATTTTCAAAAATGCCCAAAATTTCCAAAAATATTTTTGTTCAAAATAAATAAAAATTGGAATTCAAATTTTTCAAAAATATCATTAAAAGTCAGTTTAAAGTCTCAAATTGTAAACATTCAACATACACAAAGCCGAAATTGACCAAAGATGGAAATTGTGCGAAAATTGACGACTTAACGAATAAATGTGGAGATTAACAAACCCGGTGAGATTCGAGCCTATCACGTTTTGCGAGATTTTAAATCAATCCGAGTTAATTGTTAACTCAAAGTTCTTTTTAGCGCTTAATAAGTTGTCAAGGATCTCAAATTTTTTCATTTGATCGGTTTTGAAAAATGTGTGCAATGTTGCCTTGAAAATCGTGCCAAATTAGTCTCTAAACTTAAATTCACCTCGAAACGCATATGGTAACGCAATTGGTATTTTGGACAATGAAGTAGGCCCTCGTTTGTCACCCAAAAATATTGGCCAGGAAAAAAGTAGCGAAAAATTATCCCTTTTGTAACCCAAATTGAGCCGAATATTTTTCCCTCTCGTTTGACAACCCGAAAAACCCAAAATAGCCCGGAATTGCGAAAAAAAAAAAAAAAAAAAAAATCAGAATTTAAGTCCGAAAAGTGCAACAAAAAGGGGGCAAGAAAAAAAAAATAGAAGAATGCTCAACAAAAATAGCAACAAAGAAAAAAAGAAAAGAAAAAAAAAATAGAAAAAGAAGAAAAAAAAAAAATGAGCAATAGCCCGAAAAATGCACAAACGGACATCACGAATGACTTTTCCAATTCCAACCTTCCATACCTCCTTCATTTTACCCTATACACCCTTTAACCCGAAAAAAGTCCTAACCGAGTCCAAATTGCGAAAATTGAGTACCGCGTGGAGAGTTAATACACCAAAAGATAATATAAGAGGATAAATGCGCGAAATAGAGGCGATGTTCCCGTTTTTAAAACCGTAATCCGTTGAAGAGATCCCTTCACCATAAAATTTCCGTCTTTCTAATTGCATGCGTGTATTTGCTTCCATTACATTTACTCCTTATATCACGCATGCCGAGAGAATAGCCATAATCCGAGAGATTCGTTGTGAGTGCATTCCGTGAGAAATTGAAATCAAAACGAATTTTCGGATAAGTAACGTAATGATCAATCGATGGAAATTGGCGGTTATATTTCTGGCTTCGCACACACACACTACGGTTTGAGACTTGTAAATATGACTTGATGATGACTATTTTATGGAAAAGTTTGAATTGTACAATTTTTGCGTATTTTGAGTTTTCTTTGAGTCGAATTTTGTGGGTATATTCACTGCAAACCCTCACGAGACACAACTCGTCCTCTAGGGTAACCTAGAGGTTTAAAGGCTTGTTGCATGCGCTAAATGCAATCGCTTGCCCGCGAAAGTGGTATTCTATCCCAATAAAGTCCTTGAAGTGTCCTTAACTCTTAATTTCATTCTTTTACATTGCTCGGGACGCGCAAAGTTCTAAGTTAGGGGGGTTTGATTGGGTATAAATATTGTATATTTATCCCCCTAATTTCAGTACTTTTGTGAACCCGAATGATGTAACATATATGGATTTGATTCACTTTTATGCTTCTAACCTTCTTGGCGAGTATTGCGTGTTTCGTGCTTCTCCTATTAGTTTTACAGGTTAATTATGCAAGCAGTGCAAAGGAGGAAACAAGACTGTGCAAGAAAAGCTAAGAAGGCATGTTCAAGGGCATGTCGGTAATTTTGCAGCCCGATCCGGAAGAAGAAGTCAACTGGGAAGTTGAAGAGCTCGGAACAACGAGCACATTGGAAGAAACGGTACCCAAATCCGAGCTACGGTTGAAAAGTTATGCTCAGTTGAAGTTGAAGAAAAATCCAAGAAAAGGAGAGAAAAACCAGAAAAAAATCTAAGTGTTGAGAGCAAGTCCAGGCTTGTACATGCGAACCCCACCCCGAACCGGTTCGGAGGGGCGAACCGGTTCGCTGTACCCCCGAACCGGTTCGCTGTACCTGACACGCGAATTTTGTCTTTCATTTGGATTGGTCTCCAAGTCTCCTATTAGGTTTTAAACACCCCAAACTTGTGGGGAACGAGGGCATTAACCTAGGAGCAGCTTTTAGGGTTATTTTGAGAGAGTTTTTGATAGAGAAAAAGGAGAGAAACATCTAGGAACATCAAAGGCACAATTTACTTCAAGAATTCATTGTTTCGGGTTTGCTTTTCTAGTTTTAATTCAAAATTCTTGTTTCTTATTATTGTTCTTGCATGCTTTGTTTTCCCATTAGATTCAACTTGTTTTCGCATTCATAATACGTATTTACATGTTTAGATTTAGTTTTATCATGAATTCATACACATGCAACGTTATTATTTCATGCATTAGTCCATTTAACATGTCCGGCTAGGTTTTTCAAGGTTGGGATGCATGAACCCAACCTGATGTGTTAGTGCGTGTGTATAACGTCGATCCGCTGAATTTAATGATTAATTTAAATCGTATCGCGTAATTTCTTAAGAATTGTAGATCTTTATATCTCGTTTGCCTCTGGGTACTCGTGATGATTTAGAGTACAATTTGACTGTAATTACCGCGATACCGATTTACTCATCCTCAGATTAGGTATGACGCGGGCTTGAACCTCGTATACATAATGCTTGGGAGTACTAAATTCCGGGTTTGAATTAATCGGATAAATTTATGATCAACGTTATCACTACACTACACTAGGGTTGGGGGATTGTATTCCCATCCTGTTTTCTCATCATTTAGTTAAAAGTTTCAAATTAATCCTTCATTCTTAATCTAGATAATTTAGTTAGTTGCATTTTTCATTATATTTTCACAATTGCATTTAGTTTAACCATTCCCAAAAAGCCAAATAAAATCTTTTCCTTTCTTCTTAGAGTCATCGCTAGGATTCCTCAATCTTATCCCGTCGTCACAACTTCGTTGTCCTTTTTCCCTGAGGATCGATACCCGACTTGTCGGATTATTACTTGAACGATAGGCTTGCACTTGAGCCTAGAGAGCACACACTTTAGATACACATTCTGAGTCGTGTCATATATATATAAGTATTATCCAATTTAAATATTAGTTATTATTTAAATTATTATTAGTATCATCATCATCATCATAAATTCCACTGCGTTTCACATCAAATTGATATCAGAGTTGCGCTCACTCCTAATTTTCCACACAAACAAGTGTGTGTCAATCGTGTGTATCGAGGTCACGAGCTATGGAAAGAGCTCGGAGCAACCTATCGTTCGATGTGTATTTGACGACGATCAATGCTCCAAAAATGGAGTGTCATTCATCCATGAACAATCCTTTGTTTCTCAAGGTTCAAGATATTCATCACAATCAACAGACAGTCCTCAAGAGCAAGTCGTGCCACCATCAACGATGGTGGGATTTGATTTTGCGGCCCAATTCAAAAGATCGAATGAACAAATAGAGGTTTTGAAAGTAGAGTGGGTGAGACGCCATCCGGCAAGCGCGACGGTTCAAGGAGGTGGGATTTTGGCTACCCACGAGGCGGGTAAGGCTTGGAAAAGCACCAAAGGCTAGGCCTATCAACGGGTCGGGTCGGGTTCAGGCTGGATCCAAGGAGATCTAAATTCATTTAGTAAGAACTTAATCGAATTCGAATTCGGATCAGGTCTAATCGGATCTACAATTTTGGATCCGGATTTGGTAAGATCGGGTACGGGTTTGGCGGATATATACGTTTATTCTATATTTATTTTTATTTTATCCCCCTTCTTTATTTTTTAATCTTAGACTAATATTTTGTAATGTACTATAATATATGATTAGTATAAATAAGACCTACATTACTTGTATTTATTATATACATAAATATATATATTTATATCTATATCATACTTACATGTTATATTAATAAAGATATATTTATAAATATATATAAATTTATAGTATATATTATATTTAATTGGATCGGGTCCTTAACGAATCAGATTAGACTAGATCCATATCCGATCCATTCAAGAATTGGCTAATCAGGTAAACGGGCTATCGGGTAATCGGATTTTACAATATGATCCAGATCCGGATACACGGATCGGGTCCGGGTCTAGATCCGATCCATAGACAGCCCTACCAACGGCTGAACAATCCGCCCAACCACCACATCATCCACCAACCGGCAAAAAAAATCCCATGTTCACCCTTGTCGGAGTTAATCCGACAAGCACCGGTCAAGTCTCCGACCTCCGAACCCTCACCACCATTTCCGCAGGCATTCGGCCCCTTCCAGGTCACTTTTTGGCCAAACCCAAGGCCGAAATTCTCTGTCGGAAGCGTGAGTAACCTCGGGCCATTGATTCCTTTCGTCCAGCGCTGACACGAGCTATTTTCGGCCAGGCCGGTCTTGTCTCAGCTAACCCACAGAAGATCTGATGTGAGAAAGGCCATCCATCAACGTCCAAGTTCTTCCCGAATAAATCCAGCCCTCTCTAACCCATATTTGACCTGATCCAGATTGGGCCTGATTTCCAGCCAGCTTTGCCGTCAAAAGACCTCCATTCCGATCCGTCGAAGGTCAGTGACTCCTTGCTAATGTCCGCTGAGCACAAGCCGACCTCCGGTGAAGAGGTCCGGCCACACGCGGATGTCGTCCGACCTTAGCCTTTGAGGTGGTTGAGTTTGTAAGTGAGGTTGTTGGGTTGAGAGGTGAAGAAGTTGTTAGGGTTTATGAAGAGGAAGAAACTAGGGTTTGCTTTGATAAGTTGGGGCTTTTAAATGCAAGAGTGGGCCATAAGGCTATTAAGAAGAATGGTTTGCCCAAGTGGTCTTTGTTTGATTTGGGCCTATTTTAAGAGATAAACCACTTAGCTTGGAGGTTAATAGTCCAAAATTTGATTTCATTGGGGTAGAGAAAATTCGACAGCCCCGAATTTTTAAAATGTTGAAATATTTTATTTGGGCCTAAATATTTCAGAAAAATTCCTTTTCACCCCTAATAAAAGATTAAAAAAAAGATCCAAAAAGTCCAAAGTATTTATGGATGTGGCTTGGACTCTTATAAATATCTCCTATGGCTCGTAGTAAAGATTTTCGAAGAAAGGGAGGGCTCTACTTGTCTGGCATCTTCAACATTCAAGGCTATAGCGCTCGGACCGAGCTTTTCGAAGAAAGGGAGAATGACGTGACTTAGAAATATAAATACACTAATAGTATTAATAATATTATTAGGATATATACATTTATAAGTATTATCCGATTTAAATATTCGTTACTATCTAAATTATTATTAGTATTATTATTAGATAATTAATTGGAGTTAGTTACCCATTTTAATTAGGCTACCCTTTATCTTTTAGTTTCCTAGCTTAATTAGGAGATTTTCTCCACAAGTCTTAGAATTAGTATAAATAAGGTCTTTGGCTCTCTTTTGTAATCAGAATATTAAGATTATTGATATTATTGATTTACGAGATTTGAGAGAGATGATTTGAGAGAAAATATTGTTTGGTTATTATTATTCGTGTGTGTTTATTTGTGTCTAAATTCCACTGCGTTTCACATCAAATAAACTGAATGGAATTTATTTATCATAAGAAGTCAAATGGAACCCTGGCAAAAAATATCAACTTAAAACACAAGCAGCTTGTTATAACTGATGCGATGTTGTCATTCATAAAATTCCTACACGCTAGCCAAGTACATGAAAGTAATAATATTAATTGCTTGTAAGAGACAGAATAAAGATTAATGGGGAAAAGGAGAAACTAAGTTAGAGTTGGTGAGGAGATGCTGGGACCTTAAGTTTAAATTATAATAGAGGACGCCCAATGGTATCTAACCGGATTAAGAAATTACATTTTAGCTCAGAAAATAGTGCCCGAATCTTGAAGTAAACTGGATAAGGTAAAGGGTACAATATAGGGATCTTGTTTTGATGTGAATTGAGGACGGACATATTTGGAATTTTGACATTACCTTAGTCCTGTGTTGTCATTTATCCTTTATAATTATTCGGCAGAACTTATGAGGGAAGTGGAGGATGTAAGCAGTGGCGGAGCCAGAAATAAAAGCTGGCCTAGGCATGGTAGGAAATTTACGGGGGTTCGGGGGCTACCGCCCCCGAAATTTTTTTTTGGAGTAGTACTTATAAAAATCTTTTAACTGCATAAAAATTAACATATATATAGATGAATTACAATGATTTAAAAAATAAAACATCATTACAAAATGATACTAATGTATGTTCATACAAAACTAGATAGTTGTCATTTTCAGAATAACATATTTATACAAAAAAAATCCAACAACTTCATCAAAATGTTTATTAACAACTAAAAATTAACAACAAAAAACATACCCAAACATTTCTATTAAAAAACATACCCAAAACATTTTCAGAATAAAATTCAACAACATTTTCAGAAGAACATATTTATACAAAAAAAATGCAACAACTTCATCAAAATGTTTATTAGCAACTAAAAATTAACAACAAAAAATATATCCACACATCAAAATGAGTTGGTTTTGTTTGCTTTTAATTATATCAGTACATAAAAAAATAAAAAAAATTGCCTTTGCTGGCCTGGGCAAGTGCCCAGGTCATATACACTCTCCCTCCGCCACTGGATGTAAGTACTTTCTGTAAATAAGAAGGTTCTAGGCCATGGGTTGTCATGGATGTACTTATCCTCTTTTGATGTCATCAATGACCTCACATGAATATTAGAACCTCCCCTTAGGGATGATAATAGACTCTCTAGAACATTCCCTCATTACCTATACATATATATACACACTCATTTGAGGAAATAATTCAAATAATAGATATTTTCGAAATTTTCCACTCGATTAAGTGTTTTTCTGTGTATCATCGACACCGTTACGTCAATTGGTATCAGAGACTCGTCGCTCCACCTTTTTTTGTCATTGTTGTTGTGTAGAAAAAATCATAAACAAAGCAACAATGGAGCCAAAGAAGAATGTTCAATCCGGGATCAAGTGTCACACCGTCCATTGGTTCCATCTTGGTCAAACTCAAATGTCTCATAGTCGTTGTCATGTCGAACCACCAGCCCTAAATTCCCGCTAACAGACGTATATGAAAAAGATGAAAAATGATAAATAAGCCATAAATAATGTGAACACAAGATTTAACAGGGTTGGGCAAATTACCTTTGCCTACATCTAAAACTCTTCCAATATATGAATATAATGGTTACAATGGTTAAATGTATAAAGATATACATACTTTCACCCAAGCCCCACATACACCCACCAAATCTCTACTTGGAAACAAATTTTGAAGACCATAAACTCCCCTCACACCCTGCTTCTTTCAATGAATCAACTCTCACAATGCCGATAAAAACATACATCAAAATGACCTACACTTATAAAACTTGGCAGATTTAAGATAGATGGGTCCACCAAACAATGTGGATGGCTTCATCAAAGTTTTGCCCCAAAAGTGAGAATTTGAGCCAAAACGAACAAATCTACGAATAAATTTCGTAACTCTTTAATTTTGGGACTCTCCACTTGCAAATCTTCAAATGATCCACCGTTAGTTGTACTCGTACCAGCTACACACAACCCGAATCAAATACGATCAACGGCCAATGTATACAAAACTACCCTAAGTAAAATTCATTTGTCGACTTTAAAGGGGGCCTTCATCCATTCACTCCCGTGGTAGGCATTTTCCTCCCAACATCATCTCCAACCGACAAACTTGCAACAAACGTCTCCATTGTATCCACCAACGAAGCATGCATCTAGCGTTCGATAGTCAGTGTCCTTCGCTTGCGCTCGAAATGTATTCCACCTCATTAAATATTTTGAGTTTCACCATCGCTACACCCTCAATGACAAATTTTTCTTTACGAGGCAAAGGCAAGAAAGTTTTTTCCGTATCCTAGAACGTCTCAAATACTCTCTTAGAGTAAACATTGTGATCCCGAATCCAATATTCATTCATTTTGAGATAGGAAGTAACCTTTGGAAAATGCGAGAGTCGTTCCAAAATCTTAATCTACATATGTCACCGATATGGAGCCACCTTCATCCTTCTTCAAAAGACAATTCCTCTTTTATGTGACACCGCTCCTAGCATTTGTAACATTGTCGGCTTTTTCCACCACTCCTTGATTTAGACTCACTACCTTCATTAGATCCCCGGTTGATATTCCTTACCCGCTTTCCACCATAAGCATAGATAGCCGAGCTCAAACTCTCCTCTCCCAAAGATTTCCACTTCTCATTGGATTATAAAGCTTTGACTCCTCTTTATGTGACCCCACTCCTTGAGAGTAAAATGTATTAATAACAAAGATTATTCTCCTCCATGGATTTTGAGAGTTAGATGGAACCAAGGTTCTAAAAGGGGCAAGGCGTGGTCGAGGCGTAAAGGTCAAGTCTCAAGCCTTGGGAGCCTAGGCGCGCCTAAGCGAAGCCTAGGTGTGAAAAGGCATTTTTCTATTTTTTATTATTTTAATTATTCTAAGTCTAGTAATATCATAAAACAATACATACCTTAAATTTTGAAAATATATCCGTATGTTTAGTAGCCATCTTTCGCATATGCATGCTCCATAATCAATATACAAAATGTATTTCTCAACATTTAATAAGCAATATACAAAATGTAGTTTTCATAATTCAATAATCATTCAATAATCAATAATCAATACAAAATGATTCAATATAAGAAATGTATTTTTCCCCTTTCAAATGAAAGCGATGACTTTTTGTCGGAAGTCGGTCGACAATGTTAGGCGTTTTTTTGGACGAGAGGCGAAGAGGTTTGGAATACTGTTTGGCTTTTGATTGTTTTGGACGAGATATTGGTCCAGTTTGTTAAAAAAAATCTTTAAAAGGTGATATTATTTCATTAAAGCATTTTTTTTCAAAAAAAAAGTGTGCCTTGAGCGTTTTACCAAGAATAAGGCATAAGCAGGACATTTCTCCCAAGCCTCAAGCCTAGGCTCCACCTAGGCGCGCCCTTTAAAACAGTGGATAAAACAATTGCAAATTCTTCATCTCAAATATGAATTTTATTTGCTTTCATATCTATAGAGAACTGTAACACCCCATAACTTTAATCGGTAATAATTTAATTTAAATTCGGAATTTGAAAAAATAAAAATTTTGGATTTAATTATTTTTAGCAATTTAATATGTTGGATTTTATTTATGGAAAATAGGGTTTTAATCAGAATTGAAATCGGGGAAGAAATTGGGTTTTTATTTGTATATATATATATACATTTTTGGGCGTCCTGGGCACCTGACCAGAACCGAATCGATTCGGCCTGGTCAGTGTCGGAAGTTTGTGGATTTTGTGAGAGTTTGAGTTAATTAAAACTCTTAAACCAGAAGTCTTCCACATCTTTACCACCTCTCATTTACAACCCCTATCCCCAAATTAAATCAAGATTTTACCCAATTTTTGAAGGTTCAAACAATATTTTCTCAAGATTGTTCAAGAACAAGTCTTTATCAATTTTTCGAGAGGAATGCGATCATTCTATCAGAATTTTCAACTGATTTTTCCATCAGGCGTGAATACTTCTATTCTCTCTCTTTAGTATTATGCGTTTTAAATATCGCCTAAACCTTAATTACATGCTTTTCTTAAAATAAATTAGCAACCTTAATTAGGGAAAGTGAAATCTATATTGGGACTATTTTTATGAAAAAATTTAATATGAATTAAGGCTCATAACCCTTGTGCGTTAAGTTAGAGGTTGGATTTGTGTTAATCTGGGTGTAGGTTTGCATTTAAAAAACTATAGTGATTTTATTTAAATTAAAAAGGGACTTGTGCAATCACATAAAATTATGTACGTATGATAAAAAGGAAATTGTTGTGTTATGTGCACCATAAATTTGCATGATGAGGAAATTATATAAGTTGCATCAAATAAGTTGTTTAAATATGAAAATTGATTTGTGAATTAAATTAGATTTATTTGTGATCGCATGAGAAATTTGTAGAATTGTTGATAATGTCGTATGCAAATTATTAATTTGATTATATTTATCACCGCGGGAACGACGGGGTTTTGGGTAGTTATGCTCTCACCTTAATTTTAGGAGTACTTGTTGGGTATGGGACTAGTGGGTATGCCTTAGTTGTGGTTAACACTTTCTAGGTACGGAACTAGTTAGTGTAGATTTTGACGAATGAGATATTCCGGAGTGGGGCTGATTTTTGTGCCGTTCCATTGATTCAATAGCCTAGGCGCGAGACTAGGAGGAGATTAATAGTTGGAATTCATCCTATATAATAGGGTAGAATGTACTTCTGTTTTGGAAACCTCTAGATATGGGACTAGGGGTATGTTTGAGGATTTATGCTCTATAATAGGGTTGGAGCTAAAATAAAATAATGAGAGATTAAGAAATTGAGAATTAATGCCTAAGAAAATAAACGGTTATTAAAATGAATTTGCGGCGCGAGTATGTGCAGGGCTGACAGAATACGAGCCGACTGGCTATACCGACGTGGGTGTGTGTTGGCGTCACGGGTATGTGCGGGGCTGACAGAATACAGGCCGACTGGATATAATAACGTGTCGTGCGTGAAACCTCACGAGTATGTGCAGAACTGACTCAATACGGATTGACTGGCTATAATGAGGGGAATGGGTGTGATGTGTAGACTTGTAAGCGTGCCAAGAGTGTGTGCAAGACCAATCAGGGGTCAACTGGCCATAATGGTGTCGCATGAATAAAAAAATATTTGAATAATTAAATTAAGAAATGATAAGAGCTAGTTTTTAAATAATAGTAATAATGGTATAATTGGACTTACACTTTGGGGCGGTTTAGTTATGTGGATAAATGGTAATAGTTTATTTTACTCGCATGTTAATATTTATATCTCGTTTATATTTAAAATACTCTTTTGTAGTATTTATCATGTATAATGCTACCGTCTGGGTTCATAGACCCTAATTGGGGAGAGTAGCTAGTATTCATGCGGTGGGCTCTGACCCATTATGTTGACTAACATTTCAGGTATAGCGCTGGAGTAGTTGCATAGGAGTGATTGGAGATATTTTTGGAGATGCAGTTGGACTTTCATTTTTAGATGCTTTATTAGTTAGGATTTACTTTTCTTTCCGTCGTATTTATTATGAGACTTTATTTATGGATTTGGTGGGCCAATCGGTTTCACAGTTGTTTATGGCTTCTGTCAGATACGTACAGTTGGATCATTTCATTTGAGTTTATATTTACTTGAGATTGGATTAATTTTGGAGATTAGCACGGTGATGGATTTTAATATTGCATGAATGGTTATATTGTTGGATAAATTTGATTAATACCTTGTGAAAAAAAAATTATATGTCTCGTATCTCTGTCACATGTTAAGAATGGTATTTAATTTAGTAACGTCCGGCGTAATCTTGGTGGCGGCCGACACCAGAATACGCGGGGTGTTACAAAAAGGTAATGGAGTGGCTGATAAGTTACCTAAAATGGGAGCTAATTGTCAAGATTTCAAGTGGCGATGGTCTCCTTCTACTGCGATCATTCTTTTGGTGGCTAAAGACTTGTCTACTTGTCCTCATTTCATATTCTAATAATTGTTTCTTTTAGAGTTTATGTTTAAGTCATATTTTTGTTTTGGGTTGGTTTTGGTTCTATGTCCCCCAACCTTGGTTTGTGAGCTCCTCTTAGCTATTTATAAAACTAATTGTGAGACAGATTTTATTTCTTTCTTTTTCTTGGAAGGTCAGATATTAAGCCCCCACCCCACACACACACATTTTCTATTTGATGTAAGTTGTGTGGAGCGCTTGAGATTCCACTTTTATATTATTAATAAAATGTATGGGGGTTCTGTCTCTCTTCTTTAAAAAAAATGTGACCCCCCTCCTTGCACATATAACATTGTCAGCCTTTTTCATTAGATCCCCGGTTGGTATTCCTTGCCCGATTTCCACCATAAGCATACATAACCGAGCTCAAAATCTCCTCCCCCATAGATTTCCTCTTCTCATTGGATTATAGAATTCACTCCACCTCATTCATCTTCACCATATATTTTCCATATAAGATGGTGGTGATCATAGAGGTCGTACCTTGGAGCGATGGCAAATGCCCTCGCCCAAGCTACGGTTGGTCTCGAGTTCAAGACTTGAGAGCGGTCTCTTCATATTATAAAACAATATGGGAGTAAGACCAATCGACATCTACCTCTCCCAGACCTACAGTGAAGCGGGAGCCTTGTGCACTGGGTACGATCTTTTTTTTTATGGTGGTGATCGTGTTTCTCGTATGAATGCGAAAATAAGGTAAGAAGTAGACCACATCTTCTTCCTCTATTCTCACCTCAACTTTCTGAGTTAATCCACAATCCTGTTGTAGAGGGGGCTTGAAGGTAATCCTGAGATTAGGGATAATTCCTTAATTGGCAATATTGTTTGAGATTAAGTAACCGGGGCAACTCAGCGCGGCAGCTCATATTTTAGCTTGTTGCATTAGTCATATTGTATTTTTATTTTTGATGACTGTAAGCTATAACGGTTGTAATGACGTAACGATAATAATAAATGAGTTTGTGTGAGGTAACGGTACTTGCGAGAGACCAGGATTGGCAAGGCCTGGGAGAGCTTTCATGCTCTATCGAATGACCTCACCGTGGGAACTTTAGAGGGACTTAGTTTGGAGGATTGAGAAGTGAGGCACCGCTGGGGTTTGTCCTGACCATCTTAGATACACCTGGTAAAACACCGAAGGACCTTGACCGTGGAACCTTAGGCGGAGCAGCTTGGAGTTCCATCGGGCGTTGAGTTATGAACCAAACAGCCATCTACTTAATGTCACATCTACTATAGGTAATGTCACTAGCCAGCTAAACAATGTCAGACCTGCACTTGAGTAAACCACCGTGGTATTTGGGGCTGTCAGGCAGTTGGTGAGCCACCTCTGCGACAACAGTCCCCTGACACACAGTGGTTAGGCAAAAGGCATGTCTTGACATTTAATGTTTATAACGTGGAGCCAACTAGTGCATCAGGCATTTAATGTTGTGACATAAAGTATGAGGGATGTCTTTCATAGTTTTAATGACTGAGTTGGCTCGGGGATGGTGTGGGGGGCTATTTAAGAACCCCAACCACCCCTGAGGAGGGAGAGGATCTTTTTGAGAACTCTGGAGTTATTGCTAGAGATACACATCAGAGAAAGAGAGTTATTGCAAACCAGAGGGTTTATCCACTCACCATTGTTATTTATTGCGAAGCTTTTAATACTTGACAGAGATTCTTGAGGGTGTATGGTGTATTTCTACCTGCCTACCAAGGTGTATCTAGAGTGCTTACTTCTCTCTCCCTCTACCTAAGTTACTTCTAAAGTTCATTACTATATCCTGAGTTATACATGAGAGATTTGTGAGTTTAACCTGAGTTCATCTTCATCGGATTTGTGTCTGTATGCCCTATCATTAATCCAAGGTCTTGGGCTAATTAACCTATCATCACCATACTCAAAAAGGGGTTACGCCTCCATCTATAATCTAAAGTACCCTCTTACATTTGGCGACTCCGTTGGGGAGGCATTCTTCTAAGCAAGGAGTATGGCGCAAGATAACGTTAATCGAAGGCTCAACTTTTATGACATTCAACATAGTGAAGAGCAAGCGACAAGAGAACTGGAGGCCCTAAGGGATGGGGCTCCTCGAATAGAAGTGCCTCCAGTTCAGACAGCAACAGGCACTCCAAGGGTAACACAAGCTTCCACGAGTGCTGGGCTGGGACCTGCTCAGGTGACCCTCCTCATGAGTAAGTTTTATGAGTTTTTACAGACCCCCGTAGCTTCAACGGTGTTGGGATGATTCGAAGTCAATTCCTTCGTCACATCAGGAGCAGCCCCAACGGCCCCACAGGGTGCAGGCGTAACGGGAACAGCCCCGGCAAGCATACCCTCCGTCGTGAATCCGGCGATGGAACCTTTTGAGTATCAACGGCGCCAACAGTAACGATGGCTCCAACTGTAACGGGCATACTGCCTATGACCCCATTGGTCGTTGCCCCATCGCCCATGGAAGAAATGAGAAGGGAGATACTAAAATTCATGCAGGCTTCCTCGCAATTTGTGGTCGAGGTAGCTTCTGTCTACGACGACTTCCGAACACCTTACCCTCAGGAATACAACGACGAGCCTTATCCAAAGGATTATATTCCTCCTATCTTTGACAAATACACAGGAAAAGGGGGAAATCCGAAGGAGCATATTAAACGTTTTATCGAACACTTTGGGGATCATTGTAACAATAAGAAACTCAGGTTGAGGGAGTTCTCCAAATCCCTAACCGATAAAGCATATACTTGGTACTCCCACTTGGCCTCCAAGAGTGTTTCTACGAGGGAAGAGATGCATGTGTTGTTCGTCCAGAAGTTCTTTCTGGCAGAAGATGAGTTTACTCTGACCCAATTAGGGAGAGAGAGACAACGGTCGGGTGAAAACGTGGTGGCGTACGTTCAAAGGTTCAGGGAAAGGTCCCTCGATATAAGAGAGGAGGCCAAGGAGTCTAAACTATTACAGATCTGTGCGGAAGGGCTGCTCCCTGAGTACATATGCCACCTGATCAACAAGACGCGCGAGGGAACTTTTTCAGCGTTCCTAAAATCCGCAAGGAACATCTCGCTGGTTGTATGACCAAACCCGGTGGTGGTACCTATGATGTTCAGACAGCCGATGCAACCTGGGGGAGGAAGGCCTCAGCCTCCACGGGTGGGGTACACCGAAGTAGGCTTGTCAACGGGTCGGAGACGGGTCGGGTTTAGGGAGATCCAGATCCGTGTAATCGGGTCTTCATCGGGTTCGGGTCTGGATCTTCATCGGGTCTACAATATTGGATCCAAACCCGGATCCGTTAGGGTCTTCGGGTCTCGGGTCCGGGTCTGGCCAAATATATACATTTATTTTATATTTATTTTATTTTAACCCCCTTGTTTATTTTTTTAATCCTAAATTAAAATATTTTGTAATGTATTATAGCATATTATTAGTATAAATAAAACATATATTACTTATATTTATTATATACATAAATATATATTTTTATATAAATTTATAGTATGTATATATATATATATATATATATTTAAAAAATATATATATTTAAAAAAAAAAATATATATATATATATATATATATATATATATATATATATTTAAAAAATAATAATGTACAATTCGGGTCGGGTCTTCTGGTCCGGGTCTTGTATAAGATCCAGACCCTACCCGTTTAATAAACGGGTCTTCGGGTATTCGGTTCTTCGGGTCTCGGGTCCAAAAAAATATACTCGGACCCTATTATACGGATCGGGTTCGGGTCGGGTCCAGGTCCAGACCTTACCCATTGACAGGCCTACACCGAAGGAACGGATGGGGGCAAGGCGCCAAAGAAGGACAATATGAGAAAGTTTGGAAGGGACAGAGAAGACCCGCCACCATTACCTTGCACGATAGAAGAGGCTGTGAGTTGTTATAACGCCATGGTCCAAGGTGGAACGGTTTATGAACCAACGGGCGTCCCAGCGGAAGAACCCGATGCTGCGACGAGGGCGGATCCCAAATACTGCCAGGTTACAAAAAGTTGCTTCACATTGCGAAGAATCATTGACAAGTACATGAAAGCGGGGACATTGCAAATACCCCCGCAGAACATTAACAACCCGCTTCCAGCACACGGGGCCAATCTGGTGATGGCCTATGATGAGGAGGCAGAAAGAGATGGAGGAAGGTTAACGATGAAGCAGAAGGAGCTCGAAGAAGCCCTGGAACATTGCACCACGGGAATGACTAACATAGTTCTAGCCTACGATGAAGCAAGCGCTAAAGACGTGGAAGACGTATACAGCGTTGAAGGTGAGGAAACAGACCCGGTCATAGAGTATAGCGCAGTTTCAAAATCTCCAAAGTTCACTTGGTTCTTCGATCAAGTGGGGATCCCGAAGGAGAGCAGAATGGAGATAACTCAGGTGATTTTGGACATGGCAAGGAGGAACGCAATCCCCTCGCTAAGGTGGAGGGGACCCATGGCTAGGCTGGTGAAGAAGTTCCTGTCAGAAATAACCTTCAGCGATGTAGATAGAGCTGTAAGGTTTCCCCGTAACAGGCCTCTGTATGTAACTGCTAGCGTCAACGGGGTTAGCTTTGCAAGGACTCTTATGGATGGGGGTGCTTCCATCAATATTATGCCGATCAACTCCTTCCACGCGGCTAATATTCCGGAAGAAAGGTTGGTTCCCATGCCTTTGGTAATTTCGGGGTATGACAACCAATCTTCCAAGTCCATCGGATATGTGAATGCTGGGATTGTGATGGGAAATCTGAGTTCCCACATCAAGTTCCATGTAATAGAAAGTGCAACTTCCTATCATTTACTAATAGGGAGAGTGTGGATGCACAAACAAGGGTTAGTCCCTTCAACCTATCATCAATGCGCCAAGGCAAATATCAAGGGAACAGAAGTGACCATTAGGGCTACGAAGAGGCCTTTCGCTATCGAAGAAGCACACTTGGTGGATGCGGCATTTTATACAGAACTGGGGGAGAATTTTCCTAAGCAACCTGAGAAGAGATAGAGGGCATAATAAGTTTATGAAAAATCTTAACAAGCGTTTTCGTTGTTAAGTCACCGTTATAAGGTGAAGTTCATGAAAAAATCTTAACAAGCGTTTTCGTTGTTAAGTCACCGTTATAAGGTGGAGTTCATAAAAAAAATCTTAACAAGCGTTTTCGTTGTTAAGCCACTGTTATAAGGTGGAGTTCATAAAAAAAATCTTAACAAGCGTTTTCGTTGTTAAGTCACCATTATAAGGTGGAAATCATGAAAAAATCTTAACAAGCGTTTTCGTTGTTAAGTCACCGTTATAGGTGGAGTTTATGAAAAATCTTAACAAGCGTTTTCGTTGTTAAGTCACCGTTATAAGGTGGAGTTTATGAGAAGTAACAGAAATACCTCAGTCACAACAGGGGCAAGAACGAGAGTCATCGTGGCAGCCGCAGGGACAGGAACCGTTGGAGGCGGGCTCATTACCTCAGAAGCCACAACGGGGTCCCTGGTCGCAGAAGCCTCAACGGTCGGCAAAACTCCCTCACCAACATAAGGCACCAAGGCCAACATATGGGATTCATCGGGAGAAGATAATGGACTCCCAAACGAGGCCCCAACACGGAGGGGTGCAGAAGAGCCACTATGCTGGGCAGAAGCACCAAACCTTGGCCTTGTGTGCATAAAGACCACCAAGAGAAGTAGGTGGTACAAGATCGGGGGAAAACTGTAACATGAAGGCAAGTATTAGAAAAGAGGAATAAGTACAGAAAAAGGGAGAAGTATCTCTAGGTGTTACTTACCTCAGTTATGGCACCGAAAAGAGGAATTGCAGCCAAAGGTCTCGTCAGCATCGTTGGAAGAAGAATGTTAGCTAACAACGAGGACACTTCAACTTGGGGCACCCAAAACTTCAAGGTTCAGCATGATAAATAAATAAAGGGGTAAGACTGAAAGGACATTATACCAAATAAATTATAAAGGAAATCATACCTCGGGCTCTTTTTCTTCAGCCAGAACAATGGGCAGAAGAAGCTCGGATGGAGAGGGTAAACTAGAAGGGATGGGGAGAGTTGTCTCTGATTGTGAAGAAACGCCCACAGATTCAACAACATCACCCATTGCAACTTCCCTCGCACGTTGGGAGGCCGAGCGGCTAGAATACGTAAGCCCCATCATGAGGGAACGGGGAGGAGTCACATCGGTTCGAGAAGTACCGAAACGTCCCCCCACAAAAGGGCTCACGGGAGGACTGGGGGGATTGGGTCTTTCCTCTTCAACCCCCTGCACCACAGTTGTCAAGAAAAAAAAATAAGCAAATGCAGCTTGCCTTAAAGCAAAGAGGAAATGAGTAAAACAAGTATACATACCTCAGATTCGGAAGGAGAACGAGAAGATATGACCATGGGCGAAGAAGAAGGAGGGGAGGAAGCAACAGAGGGGGCAGGAGAGAGATGCACCTCAGGAGTTTGCTTCCTCTGAGACTTGGTACCCAGAGTCTTTTTCCTTGTCCCCGTTGCATCAGTGTCAACAGCTCGAAGAACCCTTGAACTCTTTCTCCTCCTTGCCGTTGGCTCCGTGGGATCAACCACGACCGTGGGAAAAGCAACCGAAGGAGGAACAACGATAGCATGCCGTTGATACTCAGCATTTATCCGAGCTATCTCCACTTGGGCTTCCTTCCTTAATCGCTCAGCCATTTCGGCAGACATGGGAGGAGGAACGGAGGCTATGGGGAGGGCTGCCACGGGAGTCTGGGACTTCTGGGACTTAGATTTTGACTTTGACACCCCACTTTTGGCCGTTTTCGCCTTCTTGGCGGGTGGTTGAGAAGGCCCCTCGCCGGTTGCAGCTTCAGTTGAAGGGGCAGGTTTCTTCGGGGCTGCAGCGGTTTTGGGTTTAGGCGTGGCAACAGGGATCATGGAACAGAGTGGTGGAAGCTCAGTAGGGGGTGCCTTGGGGGTCGTACTTAGATAGAATTCAATCCCAAGAACGGAGTTGCCTTTTAACCTCAACTCTAAGGTAGAAAATGAAGAAACGGGAGGATACACTGGATCTTCCTCAACGAACTCAGCAATTTCAGCCAGTTGTTTCGGCCAGTACTTTGTTGCAAACAGAGGGGTCACGTCCCCTTGCCTAGTGATGCTGGGAATGGTGACTCGCCCAGCCATTAAAGAACTTATTCCCCACGCAGCGGTTGAAGAAAATAGAGAACACGCCTCGCTAAAGGAAACCTTGGGGCTTGACGATTGAAACACTGAACGAGGAGCCCGCTGGTCAAATCAAACTGGCGGCTGTATCGGTTGGGATTATAGTGCTCACTGGTATATCCCCATTCAGTGTAAGAAGGCAGGTATCCTGAGGAGAGTAGAAGGACCACAGCCAGCGAGGGATCTTCAATATCCACGGAAGGGGCCTGTACCACCCTCGCTTCATGTTGAAAAAATCCACAAGTGTAGAAGAAGATATCCTCCTGATAAGGCCTCATCACGAAGTTCTCAAAGCGATCAATCACAGATATCAACTCCTTTCGGCTTTGTCTCTTATAATAAACAAAGGACCGTGGAGGCAGAATTGTTTCCCCCGAAGGAGGGCGGTTGGTTTTGGCTGCTACGGCAGGAAAACGAAAGTAAAGGAAGCTGGTTAGAAGGACGCAGTTGGCAAAATTGGCCAAGTGATCGTTCCATATCGAGCAAAGTCCTATCCAGCCAGGTGTAGAGGGATCCCAAGGCAATTGCAGCCAGGGGAAGTTTGATGCCCCGGGCCAAACGAAGGGATATATTGATAAGGTCCCTTCGGGGCTGGTCATTGGGTTTTCCCGTCAAAAGGAAACGGGAGAGAATCACAAGAATATAGGCAGGAAGTTCCAACGGTGTACCTTAACCAGGAGCATCTGTTGAAGAACTGCCTTCACCAGAACCCTTGAAGAAATAATTAATCAGAGGAGAGAAAGTAGCCTTGTTGGACGAACCGATGCAGCTTCGGCATATACGATCCAACTCCAAACGGTCGGCAGCCTCTTGGGCATCTAGGGCCTCATCGGTATAGGGCTCATGACCTGCTGCATCGAGGCCCAGGAGCTCGCACACGTCTTCCAAAGTTATGGTGAACTCGCCCCACGCAGCGATGAACGTATGAGTAGTAACGTTCCATCGAGAGACCAGGATGGGAAGGGTTGCATTATTCTTCGAGAGAGTGAACTCACCAAACCATTTAGCCCGTTGCAACCCAAGCTTGGTGAGAATATCAGCATGGGAACTTTGCATATGGGAGTTCCAGGCAGCGAAGTGGGCAGGAGATCCCCCGGGTGCTTCGAAATCAATATGGGACCATGGGAAGTCCCCTCGCTCCAGGCGAAATCGAAGAGTCCCCTCTGGAGGAAGATAGCCCCACTCAGAAGAATCTTCGTCTTCATCACCCAACAATAAGGTGTCAAACTTAGAAGAAAAATGGATAGTCTTGCAGGCAGCAGGAAAATCATCGCCTTCTCCAAAAATAGGTGATCGACGATAAAACCTCAGTTGTTCCTGGCGGGCAGCATCCAGGGTGGTGGCAATAGCAGAGGCAGTGGGCGGAGCACTGGCAGCAGACGCGGTGGGGTTGCTTGAGGACGCCATGGCAAATAACGATAAAGTAACAAGAAAGCTTCGAGCAAGAAGGGCTTGAAGAACGAGAATGGAAGATCACAACCACAGGCGGTGGTTTAGAGGATGAGAGGGGAAGAAGGTAAGCAAGAGCTTAACAACAATGGAGTTCTCACAGGCTTTCTCTCTCTAAAGCAAATGGAAGTTTGAAGAAGACGGTGACAAAGTAAGAGGAAAAAGGGTTTAAGTGTTTGGGTATAGCCGTTTGAAATTTTGGAGTTCGTCGTTTAAGTTTCCCACTATCGCATGTGCAAGGCCGCCTGCAATCATTTCAAATGAACACGTGGCACTTCGGGAAGTGTTTTGACAGTTGAAAAGACAGCGCCACGTCATTAATGAAGTGACACCTGGGGAACAGAAACCGTTGCCTTCCTAAGCAAGATTGAGTTTTGGCGCCAAAATATTTTTGTCAGACATATCCAATAAACTCCTAACGAAGAAGATGTCCCAACGATTCCAAAGAGCTACTATGCTCTCTCGTCATAAGTTAAAACGTTGTTTAGTTATGACACAGGTACATCGGGAAGAATTTTACTTTTCCTAGAGACTCTAACGCTCTGGTTCTGAATAAAGGAGAAGAGGCCTGAATCTTTTCGCACAGAGAAAGGTCCATCAGCTTGAGACGTTTCGTGCAGACATTTCTTGTTCCAACAAATCTCTCCACGAGAGGGCAAATGTAGAGGGGGCTTGAAGGTAATCCTGAGATTAGGGATAATTCCTTAATTGGCAATATTGTTTGAGATTAAGCAACCGGGGCAACTCAGCGAGGCAGCTTGGCGCGGCAGCTCATATTTTAGCTTGTTGCATTAGTCATATTGTATTTTTATTTTTGATGACTGTAAGCTATAACGGTTGTAATGACGTAACGATAATAATAAATGAGTTTGTGTGAGGTCTAACGGTACTTGCGAGAGACCAGGATTTGCAGAGCCTGGGAGAACTTTCATGCTCTATCGAATGACCTCACCGTGGGAACTTTAAAGGGACTTGGTTTGGAGGATTGAGAAGTGAGACACCGTTGGGGCTAATAAATAACAATGGTGAGTGGATAAACCCTCTGTTTGCAATAACTCTCTTTCTCTGATGTGTATCTCTAGCAATAACTCCAGAGTTCTCAAAAAGATCCTCTCCCTCCTCAGGGGTGGTTGGGGTCCTTAAATAGCCCCCCACACCATCCCCGAGCCAACTCAGTCATTAAAACTATGAAAGACATCCCTCATACTTTATGTCACAACATTAAATGCCTGATGCACTAGTTGGCTCCACGTCATAAACATTAAATGTCAAGACATGCCTTTGCCTAACCACTGTGTGTCAGGGGACTGTTGTCGCAGAGGTGGCTCACCAACTGCCTGACAGCCCCAAATACCACGGTGGTTTACTCAAGTGCAGGTCTGACATTGTTTAGCTGGCTAGTGACATCACCTATAGTAGATGTGACATTAAGTAGAGGGTTGTTTGGTTCATAACTCAACGCCCGATGGAACTCCAAGCTACTCCGCCTGAGGTTCCAGGGTTGAGATAGAACAAAAACCTCTCACCTAAGAAACTTTGAAGATTGTGATGGATGGTCCCACTAGATAATGTGGATGGCTACATCAAAATTATGCCCCAAAAGTGAGAATTTGAGCCAAAACTCACACACCATGGCTCCATCGCCACAATACAAGGTCGTTAGACCCCCATTACCGCCCCAAGGAGGACCCTTATAGCCTGCCTCCACCGCTAGCCAAACACAACTCTCTGTCACGAAGGTAAACAGACCGCAATAGCAGAGGTTCGCTCTTCCTTTCCTCGACGACCTTGGTCCGACCCAACCCCCATTCAGCAAAACTCTAACCCAGAGTCACACGCATAAACTTTCGGTCCCACCCCTCATGCGATCGCCATCGACACCTTATACGAGCTCCTCATGCTCTACAAAACAACCTCCCACCTCCGGTGTCTAGATGGTTGAAAGTCGAGCACCAATCAAACTGCCATGAGTGACACCCAGTCCATTGTTACGGCTCCAGCGGACCTCCACAAAAAGTGGAGGAACTACAAACATATCATTTGTGATTGGATCCAACAACCATTGGCCATTCTCTCGTCGATTTAGTTCGAACAGTTCGTTTGGACCACCAATTTACCCCTACCCTATATGTCCCCCTATGGTGATGGACGCCGACCGAATCAGGACAAATGGCACTTCGATTCCTCTACATCCGAGTTGTTGAGCCTTAGGGTCACTCCATTTCTTCCCATCGAGATGAGTCACTGTTTAGTTTGCTTCGAAAGGATCACCAAATGGACTAGTGCCACTTGCGGTGAAAAGAAAGGCCCGACTCTCCAACAATCAAGTAGAGTCGGCATCCTTATGTCGCTACACCACTTCCTCCACTTATTATTGGGCGTGAGGAGCACCTGATGGTGATGAGAACTCATTTAGGCACCCAGTGGCCAATAACCACTTGTTTTATGTCTTCCGACTCCTCTCCAAGAGACTCCATGGAACGACATGGTTCTTCTATGTACCCTTACTTAACAGCCCCGGATCTCCTCTTGCATGCCTTCTTTGTGCCACCCACATATAAGTGCAAGCTTTTTGCTCACGTTGTCGGGATTCATCATCAATCATCACGTCCACAAGATGGTCGCCCTCATGACCGATGACATCCCACTAAGACCAAAGAGGAGAAGGTGCAACATGAGGCCTCGATTGCTCATGCCGTTCCAATCGAACCCCGACACCCACAGTGTCCCCCTCTGAGTTTGAGAGGAACTCTTTTTAGCGGGGAGACAGTGATGTGAATTGGACGGGCATATTTAAAATTTTACATTAGTTTGTCCTCTCTAGTCATTTTTCCTCGTAACCATTTAGTAATAATTAAATGGGGAAGTCTCAGATAATTTAGTACATTTTGTAAATATGAAGGATCTAGGCCATGTGATGTCATGAATAAGCTAATCCTCTAGTGTAGGGGTGGCAATTCGGGTTAGTCGTGTCATTTTCGGGTCGCGTTGATTTTTATTTGAGTATAAGTTTTGGGTAGTCTTAAATCTATAGAAGCTAATCGGGTCAATTTCGGGTCGTTTCGGGTTATTACCATAAACGGATTATCTGGTCAAAAATTGCCAGCCCTACTCTAGTGATGATGGATGCTAGAATCTTCCTTCGTGTAGAAAATATGCTCTCCACAACATTTCTTAGAAAAAATGGATTAAAGAATAGTTTTTTTTATTCCAACTCCGTTATCAGACGTCTATTTCCTAATTAGACTTAACCCCTACAGTTTTTTTACCAAAATACCCCTCACTTCATGATGTAAATGACGTCAAATGGAAGCAAGAAGAAATTATCTCACGTCTAAACTCTCTCAAATCAATCTCTCTCAAAAATGTAGAATGCCTCAAATGAGGCTAAAAATGAGTATTTATAGGTGGGAGGTAACTTGGGATCTAAGTATTGAGCTAATTACAATTATACCCCTAGATGCCACTTATCCTTCCCACCTCTAAATACTAGACAAAAGAAAAATATAATGATGATAACGCCCTTATTCACATCACTTCATCTTCTTTCCCAAATCAAAACCCAAATTATCCAACAGACCCTAAATTTAAAAATAAAATAAAAAAGTAACCAATTAATTGCAACTTTAAAATCTGGCTAGACTTGAGAAGATTGATTGGGCCCCATTGCTACATATATCAACATATTTATACTTTACCAGGTATGCAACTCCAATTTCAGAAATAATCAGCACTAAGATTTATATACATCCTAATCACCTTGATCCAAAATTTTCCGTAGCTCTTAACTACGTCAATACTTCAGCATTGCTTACATGAAATGCCTCCTCATCACTGTTAGAGTGGACTCTTAATCACTATAACACAACATCACTTCGAGATGAATTTGGAGCCACATCATATGCACACAAGAAGAAGTGCTGTCCAATCTTGTTCGAGTATCCTCGGATTCAACTCCATTGCAACTTAAAAATCCAACACAGATGAAGAAAAGGACCCGTTTGGATTTTCTATGTATCTCATCGGCCTCAACCCATTCAAACCAGATCTGACATCAAATTGAATTTGGTTCAGGTTCTTCGGTTGGGACCTTGAACAATATAAATTCGAACAGGGCCCGATCAATCCAAACAGGTTCTTCTGCTGGGACATTCATTTAATCTTCTCCAGCCAGATTTTAAAGTTGCAATTAATTGTCAACTTTTTTAAAAAAAAATAGGGTTTGTTGGATAATTAGGGTTTTAATTATGGGAAGAAGATGAAGTGAGGGGTATTTTGGTAAAAAAAAAACTGTTCAGGGGTTAAGTCTAATTAGTAAATAGAGGTCTGCTAATGGAGTTGGAAGTCTATTAGGTTTTGGGGGTTATGTCTAAGACATTCGTAAAGTGGGAGTTATGTCAAATACGGCATTATAAAGTGGGGGTTACGTCAAAAAACCCTACAGAATATATAGTATTTTTCTGTCATAATGTAGCAGTCAAACCCATTTTTGAGTAATATCTGCAAAGATATCGAGAAACTCACTCACCTCCTCAATATTTACGTATAACTAGTTTAATCATCAATAAAATTTGTTTCACAAATTTATAACATAAATAAATTAAAAATAAATAACCATACTCACTCACCTCAGTTTGTGGGTCAAGAACAGGTTGATGCAATATTTTGGCAACGACAGACAGCCCACCAAAACTCAAAGGAACATGTAGACTGAAAAGATACAAAGCCATAGTGCTCCATGTACTCCCAGCATCGCATGGACCATCTGATTTCAGGACTGAGAAACCCTGAAATTAGAATGAAGGGCATAGAGATATATCACCTTCTAGACAAGGAAAAATAAATCCATTGAAAAATAAATCCATTGAATATTCAGTACTTATGCCTCACATTAGATACATTAATATCATTGTGCAGTTATCCATCTACCAAAGTACATGAAAAAAATATTATATATTTCTAAAGTGCCACATGCTACTAAACAGTGGTCTAACGAGCTTAATCACTTGTCTTATAAATGGCAGTCCAAATTGTACTTCACAAGTATTTGTGTAAGCTTCATAAAATTCATAAAACAAAAAACATTATTCTATTGACTGACCAAATCATCAAAAAATCAAGTAGCTTAAATTCAATTATTTAATCGGCCATATAAACACTTCTTCTCTAGTTGGAATTTTATAGACTAAAAAAAAATATCCTTTTTTAAAACTCAAGGATAACAACATTCAATTTTTTTGTAATGACTATAAGCACATTCTTTTCGGTCTTTCTCTCGTATTTTTAGCACCTTCAACTTGGAACAAATTAGAACAAAATAGTCCTCAATACAGGTGCATCAATTGGCCCATGTTTCACATGATCAAACCCCCATCTCATAGTCCTCACTTTATTTCCACTGGCACACTTTACATAAGCTTGTTGGTTTCTTAAGTTTGTTGTTTCTTACAACGTAAATCATCCATCTCAACATTCTAGTCGTGCCTGACATGCCGCTAAAAAAGTTCAACTATGTGGAGGAGGTTGTCAGCCACTTGAAGAATCAAATTCAAGCCTTGGTTGCAACCCTCACTCCACCATTCCCCGCCCCCCTCTTGGCTGACAGCTCCAGCAGCCCCTCTGTCGACTGCCGGCAAGAAGTTCGATGTGCAGCCCCCATAAGTTCCCACTCATTCCGGTACGTCCCAGTTGCCTTCACTGCAATCACTACCAAGGAATGTCGTCGCCGCAAGTAACATGACAAAGTCGCGCAACATGCCATCCTACTGATAGACTTGGCCCTGTTCGCTACCTTTGCGGCCCTTACATAGGCTATAGTCCGACTCCTTTCGTCTCCTCGGTTTACTACCACGAGTCTCTATGAGAAATTGAGGGAAAAGTTGAACAATGGGAAAGTGAGCGCACCTATGGGTACGACGAGGAGATGGATTACCGGTATGGACTCATCACACCGACCTTATACGAAGAGTGTTGTTCAAAGGTTGAAGAGTGCGACGGGGAGGTACTTTATTGGGAATCCAAGTATGAGGAGGTCGACGTTGAATGTAGGATGCATTTGACCGAGCTCGACAAATTCTTGATTGTTGTCGTGACGCCATTAATCCGTCTTCCTTGGATAAGTCATTCTCTATGTACCCATTATTGTTGCTTCTAATAATTGTACCCTTTCCAGGCATGTTAGCGGTTGCTGACCTGAATACATCGTTGGGGATTTATTCAACATCTTTGTCAAAAATTGTTGTGTAAAGAATTGTTGTCACTCATACCAGAATCTGACGTACAGTACTGTGTTGGTGTCTTCTTCCCAATCTTTGGGACTGAATACCATAGTTCGGTACTCGCCTCTTTTGAGATTTATTTGTTGTTTGGGGTAGTTTTGTTTGAGTATGGGTATCTGGCACACGTTTGAGTCCCGCACAGAGATGGTTAGTCGATGCATCGCATTGAAGTTTCAGGGTTACGTTTGTGTCACTCTGAGAAAGACCCCTTGCCCAGTTGCTTCGGTTTTTGCGTGTGGCAACCTTTCCAACTGCTATGCTGGAAAATTTCGTAATTGGCTCCTTTTTTAAGTGGGGGAGCTCTCAAAGGATAATGAAAACCTGTCAATATTCACACTCTATGAGTTCAAGGTGAACTCCTTTCAAGCGGGACAAAATAACGTGATCAGGCCCCATGGGGGTGATCGCCCAAGCCAAGAGAGGGAGAGAGTTTATTTATTTTAAGTTATTTTTGTTTTTAATTTTGAAGATTATCCTTAGGCTAGCAGGTTTAGTATTTAAAATCCGTATTAACCTAAGTTCTTCTTTAGTCAGGTGATAAAATTCATACAGTTTGAGTTCGAGGCGAACTCCTTTCAAGCGGGGGAGAATAATGTGAACAGACCTCATGGATGTCCGTTCAAGTCAAGAGACAGAGAGAGAGTTTATTTCTTTCTTTATTTTTTGTTATTTTTGTTTAAAATTATCCCAAGGCAAGTAGGTTTAGTATTTAAAATCCTTATTTACTTTAGTCAGGCAATACAATTCGGACTCTAGTTTGTTCTTAGTATTACTAAACCGTTGGGCCCTCATTGTATTCATTCAATATTATTGAGAATTAGTAGAAATTTCATGTCAGTTTCAATCTCTCAATAAGTTTATTTTAATGAAGATAATACAAATTTTATAAGGCCCAAGGGACTTGGTACCCAAGTTACCCTAAAAGGATTGAAGTCCTAATACCTCCCTCCTCCCACCCAATCCAACCCAACCCCCCCCCCCCCACCACCACCACCACCACCACTCCACTCCCACCCCAACGCCCACCCCACACACCACACACACACAAAAAAAAAATACTCTAGAATATTCATTAGTGAAAGGTCTTATTATTCAATGCTAAATAATTAAACTAAATACATTTAAATAAATACAATGAAATATTCTTGCTATTGGAACCACTTCACGCATCTCACACCTATTCCCATGTAAATCAACTTCTCCTTGTTAGAGAATGCTCGACCACGAGCTTTTGGGGAAAATTGAAATCTCCCATGCGAAAGTAACAAAAAATTAGAATATTTTGGGAACTTTAATTTTGATCCTAATTGATTTAATAAATTTTCTCAACCAAAAAATGGAATATCTAACAAAATGGGAATTTAAGGTGAACTATAAATTTTTCAGCTCAATAAAATCCACATCAACATTTGGGCTCGTCTCTTTTTTTTACATTTAGAACCCGCGACCAAACAAGCTCCCCCATTCTTTTACCCGTTCGAGCTCACTTAGTTTTTAGTCTAAAGTCCTCCCAATTCAAACACACAAACCACCTCTTATCTTCAACTCAGCTTCAAATCCAAACACACCTTCATTTAACTCATGGCCACTCTCAGATCTACAATGCTCAATCAAACAAACTAGAGGAAGTACTAAGAGGGCCTGAAGGCTGCAAAGCACCGAATCATAGACCCTCAAAACATCACTGCGCTTATCAATTTTAGCTGCATGGGTTCCGGGGTCGACACCAAAGTTCATGACCTCAAGGAAGCAACTCAATCGCACAACCAAAAAGCAACTACCGCTAGAACTTCTCTATTTTCATTCATACTCTCCAAAATGTTACACTCAATACAATGGAAATGGGCTCCTTATATATTACGGACCCAAAGGCTAAAAAAGACTAAATGCCCTCATACAAGCAATAAAAGTTTTATCAAAAATATACGAGGACAACTATGATCGTGCATCATCCCCCTTCTTAAGAAGGAGTTATATTTAAAGACTAGCATGCGTAGAAGTCTTGATCAATGTGTTGTATGGTGGCCTCTGAAATCCAAGTATTCTCTGTTAACGGATGTCTCGCCTAACTACCCAACTATCTCATCAATTGTCCAAATAACAAAGTAGAAGTCTCGGTATCCAGAACGCTCTCGACTTTATAGACGAGAACGCACGAGCTAGGAAGCATATGCATATGTGGACAATGGTATGGGAGGTATGATGAACCTGCAAGGTTAAACATATAGTGAACTCAAAAATCCAGGGGAAGGTCAAACTCGTATGCTTTCACCCATGACGACGTAGCGCGAGGAACTCGTGAAACGCCTCATCTTTATCTTGTGTCCCTCCCCTGGCGTTTTTTCTTTCAGAGGTGACCATAACCAGATCATGAACATTAGATAGAAGTCGAGCGTCGCAAAATCCAAGGAAGCAGGGCTCACCGGCATCGTAGGAGGTAATGTAACCAAATCAATGGACATATGTATGCTAGTCCCAAGGTCCACCTGGAAGGGAAAACGATTGATCAATCTATTAACAGCATTGTTGAAGGTAAACATAGCCGTTCCAGTTACCTATGGTTAAGCATCGAATGAGGTCACGAAACTGCGATCGATGACCTCATGTTGTCAGGCTACAAGTGGAAATCCGAGGAAATTTGGAGGAAACACAGAAGGAGACACTAAAGGGATTCACCAGAATGGCCCGTAAAGAAAGCATCCCAGTTATAAGTGATATTGTGGGAACACAATGCAACCGAACAACCTCGCGGTAATACAAAGCGGTTACATGTGGCAATCATGTCCCTTGGTCGTCCGTGGTAGGCCTGCACTAATATATCCATTTAGACATATTGTAAGGGTCTCGAGAATAGGAAGCAGGGTGCATAAATCGGCGGAGTTTTGGCATTTTGTTCAATAAACATAGCAACTCCAGATGAAAGCGTTGGTATCGTGCCGCCGCATAAAGGCAGAAAAATCGCTCTCGTAAGAGTGACATTGTACAAGCAACACCCATTTGGTCAGCAACGCCACCCAAATGGATTCAACCTCGCACATAGAAGAGGCTGAGATGGCAAAAGCGGACCGTTAGATGGAAGGGTAACGTTGTAGGAAGATGGACCACTTCGCATGCCTATTTTCCTTTGGCTATTAACAAAGCTAAGAGCCTCATAACAAACTCCCAAGGCATAAAATATTCGTGCCATTTACAAAAGACTTGTACTATTACATAAAACTCCACATCGTACGTTGAATAGTTTATAACGGGATCAGAAAGCTTCCAACTGAGTCAAGACATTCTTGAGCTCCAATCACCCTGTTGCACATGTTACAATAGCTCAAATAATTGAGAGAAATAGAGGAGGGTGAGAACAGGCATGGTAGTTATACACCTTAATGTTCAGTGGTAAGCGTTCAGAAGTGTTGTAATTGGAGTTATAATGGCACTAAACTCTAAGATAAATTGGTGATACAAGCTCACTAAACCATTAAGAGTGCGCACTTGAGAAACCGAGATGGGGCCAATCAACTATCGTTAGGACCTCGGATTCGTCAACCCGAACTCCTGTTGTACGAATCCCAAGAAGTTCACTAATGTAACCATAAATGAACACTTTTGTAGCTGGAGATGGAAGCGATGGGCATCATAGAATAGTAGAATTTTCTGAAATTCTAATTCATAGTATCCAAAATGTGGTAATCCCAATTTAACGGAAAGGGATTCCTTATATACAAAAGGAAACAAAAGATGTGTAGTGGGTAGCGGAAGCGTATTAATTACACTAAACAATAATAATAGAGGAAATGCTCACTTTAATTCTTCATTTCTAGAAGTCAAGTTGTGAATACAAATGAGGGCCAAAGGCCTTATTTTTAGGGTTAGGTTAGCTTGATAGACAAGCTAATCCTAAAAGCTAAAAGAATAAAGATGACAAAAATTAGCTATACTTTGAGACCAAGTAAAGACCCTAAAAAGACTAAAGTACTAAAATACTCTAAACTAGAATATTCCAATGGAATATTCATTTATCGAACTAATAAATAAAAAATAAAATACAATTAAAAATTAAAATTTCTTTCGGACACTTCCTTGTGCCACGTGTCATCAATATACATCACTCTCCCCTCCTTCGAAAAAGCTTGTCCTCAAGCGTAAGGCCATCCACAATGGGATCCCATAAACTTATGGGTTTATGGGATCAGTTAACGGGTGAGTCCCGCAGTGCAAAATCGTTAAAAAGAGAGTGGGGCGAACAACTTTTGTGCGCCTGAGCATCGGAAGGACAACTTTTGTCCGCCTAGCTGACGTGGCATTGCAACTTTTGTGCATTTGGGCATGGGAAGGACAACTTTTGTCCGCCTGACGTGGCATTGCAGCTTTTGTGCATTTGGGCATGGGACGAAAAACTTTTGTCCACCTGACATGGAACGGCCAAAACTCTCCCGCCTTTGCCACACTACAGGATCCCATAACCCTCCTCTCCATTTGCGGGACGCTTAACGAATCCTCTCCAAAATACACCAATTATGCCGCCCACTGTGACTTCATTTCAGCCAAAATAAAGGATCCACAATGGGTTTAGAGGACCCATTGTGGATGGCCTAAGGGGAAAATTGTCAACGCTCGTGCCAAACAAAAAAATATTTTGAAAAAAAATTTATCATTTATTGGGGGTGAAAAAGATTTTCAAAAAAATTTCAGGGCCCAAATACCATATTTTCAACATTTTAAATATTGGGGGCTGCCCAAATTTCTCAACCCCAATAAAATCAATTGTCAAGTGGGTCCTGGGTTTAATTGGGACTGTCATGAGCTTTGGGCCCAAATTTTCCAATTTAGACCTCTTTAAAAGGGAGTCACAGCAACCCCCTTATCTCCAACTATTAACCACAAGGCCAAAATGAAACCCTAGCCCAAAACCTTTAGCTTCCTCCTTTTCACAAACCATAGAAGCCCCTTTGCCTAACCCATCCACTTTTAGAATTGTCGGCTGCCGGACTGCTCGGATCTAGTCAGAAGCACGTCGTATGTCATCGGTTTTGTTCAGTCGGGGATCCTCAGGTTCGTGGGGTTCATCTGGAACTCAGATCTGGTCGGAAATGAGAGGAAGGGGGGTTGCAACTGGTCGGAATTCAGATCCGGCCTAGATCTCGTCGGAAATGGGTCAGGTCGGAGTGGGTCAGATCTGAACGGGTAGTAAACAGGTTCGGGTTTGGAGGTTAATGAGGTTTGTCAGCCTTCGTTTGGGGCCGGAATGAGTCGCCAGAGGTCTGCGACTGAGGGGCGACCTCCGGTTGGTGTAGGTGGGGCATAGATCTAGGTTGTTGGGTGATTTTTGTGGCCGCTTTGCGGTTTGCAACAAATCTGAGTTTGGAGGTTGGGTAGGAGCCATTCTTTAACTTTTTGTTTGTAATCTTGTATGGTGGCAGAATAATTTGGGGACAAGGGGGTTGTGACCGAAGGTGGTGCTCCTCCATAAAGGTTCATCCTCGCCTTTGGGTCGAGGTCCATTCGTCATAACAATTCTTCATCAGATAGTTGATTGATTTTGGGGGCTTCGATCACAAACCCGATGGCCACGGGAACAGTTATCAGCCAACACACCCTCTCGGCCGAACGGTTTTTCCAAGTCTAAGCCATAACTCGTACCGGGCTTCGTACGCCACTTAATACCAATACATACCAAGAGCGAACATCGCTTTGATACCAATATGATGTGTAGTGGGTAGTGGAAGCGTATTAATTACACTACACGACAACAACAACAATAGAGGAAACTCACTCTAATTCTTCGTTTATAAAAGTCAAATTGTGAATACAAATGAGGGTCAAAGGCCTTATTTATAGGATGAGGTTAGCTTGCTAGACAAGTTAACCCTAAAAGCTAAAAGACTAAAAAGAAAAAATAAATAAAGACAAAAGTAACCCCTAGCTATACTTGGAGACCAAGTAAAGACCCTAAAAAGATAAATACTAAAATACCCTAACTAGAATATTCCAAAGGAATAATTATTTATTTAACTAATAAAAATAAAATTAAATACAATTAAAATTAAAATTAAAATTTCTTTCGGATTCATCTCCTTGTGCCACGTGTCATCAATATACATCACAAAGGCTAAACAAATACTAAAAGGCCCTCATTACAGCAAATAAAGATAACATAAAATACAAGGATAACTATACTCATGCATCATAACCTCAGCACTATTATGGTGGGTGTACTTGAGGTCGCAAGGTCAATAGAGTATTGCAGAATACCAAAAGGGGCGAGGGTTCACGCTAACATTTGCTACAACCATTATGCTGGCATTAGAACACAACTTGCTTTACCGAACCCTAACTGCCTATCATCTTTGTTTTGCTATTCTTTATATCTGTCAATGTTTTCGATTTACCATCCTCATCAGAATCTAAAAATTGAACAAAATCAATTGTGTTGGGAAATTTTTTAGCATTCCTTGTCGACGATCACTCAACGATCAATAGGTTAATCCAAACTCTTACAGTGACTCCAGACTTACCATATGCCGACAAACATACAAGAGAGAAGATTGTGAGTTTGAGAGAAGTAACCCTTATCAATTTAATCAAAGAAAGGTTCTAAAAGGCGCGAGGCGTAGTCGAGGCGTGGAAGTCGAGTCTCAAGCCTTAAGAGCCTAGGCGTAAAAAGTCGTTTCCACTTTTTTAATATTTTTTAATTATACTTAATTATACTAAGGCTAGTAAACAATAAAATAATACATACCTTGAAATTTGAAGATATATCCATATGTTTGATAGCCTTGTTTGCCATATGCATGCTCCCTAAGCCCATATCACCCTTGTTGGGGGGTTTGGTTTTAACGAAATGAATGATAGGGGGGGATTTGGTTTGGGGATTCTCTTTAGGTTATTTAAGTGGGCTTTGAAAAGGAAAAAAAAAAGAATTCCTTAATGACATTGTTTCTTAAATGAAAAAAAAACACGTGCGTAGGTCGTTGATCACCTTATATGCGCGTTAACCACGCCTAGGTGCGCCTTGGCGCCATCTAGGAGCGCCTTTTAGAACACTGAATCAAAGTAAGGAAGTCATCATCCGTGGACGTAGCCATATTGGTAAACCATGTACATCTTGTCTTGTGTATGTTAGTGTCTCTTTACATTGCATTTAGATTGTATTCTCTTGTTATCTCTTGGGTTGTTTTCTATCTTGGATCTTGGGTGTGCATGAATTACTCTATCAAGTGAGTATCCGCACAACAACTTGGTATCAGAGCTTTGACTTATAAGGTCTTTGCTTTGTGTGCATCCAAGGGGTTAGATAAAATTCCTAAGTGGGATTTTGGTCTTAGGTCGGTTGTTTCTTGTTGAAGACTCATTTTAGAGTTTAGAGAATGGCTACATCTAAGTTACAAAGGTGTCAACGGTGAAGTTTGACTTGGAGAATTTTGATGGTAAATCTATTAATTTTGGCATGTGGCAATATCAAATAATAGATGTGTTAATCCAACAAATTTTGCATAAGGCTTTAAGAGGTATTGCTGCTAAACCCGAAGATATATCAGAGGATGATTGGAAAGAATACGACTCGCAAGCGTGTAGCACTATCCGGTTAAATCTCGCGCAAAATGCGGTATACTATGTGATGAAAGAGGAATCAACGAAGTCAATAAGGAAGAAATTGGA
Source organism: Sambucus nigra (assembly GCA_949130495.1). Classification (NCBI taxonomy): domain Eukaryota; kingdom Viridiplantae; phylum Streptophyta; class Magnoliopsida; order Dipsacales; family Adoxaceae; genus Sambucus; species Sambucus nigra. Next base: position 170,606,150 of record OX422214.1, on the reverse strand, counting down.
AGACAAATATAGGACGATGGGCATAGAGAAATTGGAAGACATATTGGTGAACCACGTACATCTTGTCTTGTGCTTATTGGTGTGTGTTTTCCCTTTACTTTCTCATTACTTTGCATTTAGATTTTATTCTCTTGCTATCTCTTGGGTTGTTCTCTATCTTGGATCTTTCCCATGCACGAATCACTCTATTGAATGAGTATTCATATAACGTATACACCATCGCAATCAAGAAAATATGGTTTCAAGCTCTTTTTTCTCATTTGTAATGCTAAATCCAATCGGTGGTGGGTTGGGTCTGGGTTTCAATCTCTCAATCCATTCTTATTAATAAAGTGACAAAGTTTCTTAGCAGAGGAAATTCCCATTATGCTATGCTAAACAATCAAAGTAAATACAATAAACCTTCTTGCTCATGGACCATTCCATGCATCCCACAATTATTCCAGTATACATCATTGTGTCTCTTTAAGATTGTAAGATGGTAAGCACTCTTACATAATTCTTGCCCGTCGAGCTTGACTATAGTTTGATTTAGACTTCAAATTACACTCCTAATATCTTGGTAAAAATTCTAGGGTGAATTACCGAATAGTCCCCGACATAAATATATATTTTGTAAAAAAGATAACTATTTTTAGTTTAACCCATTTAGTCCCTCAAACACTCACTTACCAATTATTATCTTATTTTTAAAGGTACACGCTAGTGGCACCACCTCCCCCCCACCCCCACTGTCCGATTTTTTAATACACCTTTAGTTCAAGCCTTTTTATTTTGTTTCAAAAAGTTTCTCACCACATAAAAATACTCAAAACAAGGACGTAGGGGTGGAGGAAAATGGGTAAATGGATTTGTGTCCTTGTTTTGAGTATTTTTATGACCAACAGTGGGGGGTGGGGGGGGGGGGGGGGGGGGGGGGGGAGGGTAGAGGGAGGTGGGTAAATGGGTTTGTGTATGTCCTTGTTTTTGAGTGTTTTTATGTGGTGGGGGATATTTTAAAACAAAATAAAAAGGTTTTGACTAAACTTGTATTAAAAATGTTCGTAAAACTATTCTGTATACCCCCAAAATTCAAGTCCTCTTTAAGCCTATAGTATCTACATTCATTTCTCCATAATTTTACGTTATAATTAACCCATTAAGTGCATCCATACAAGTGCAATAAATTACGGAATAATGGCATATCTTTTGTGCAAACCCATTTTAGTGTAGGAAAAAAAATAAAAAAATAAAAAAATCGCATGCCTCTAGTTTCCGACTAGTTCAATTAATATTTCCAGATAAGACTGTCCTAATCATGCACCAAAGGTAGAAAGAGCACATTAACTTAATACTGCATAAATGAAAAGAAAATAAACAAAATATTGGACATTAAGTAAAAATTGAATTATTTTGAGGTAAAATTAGGTGCAGAAGCGTGAGTACCTGGGAAGGTGTGTGGGTGTTTCCATTTTTAACGCAGCAACAATTGAAAGAGGGGGTGGTGGTGAAAATCTTGGAGTGGAATAGCAGCTGCTTAGAATCTATCCCGTAATGAGCGGGTATGACAGGACATTGTGCCAACAACATTTTCCTGTCCTTTCTTTCTTACCTCTCACACTTTTTTCCTTCCTATGTATGTTCCCGGAAGGAAGTTTGGTTTGAAATTATAATTTTATTTTATGTGTTTAAATGCACTCCTCAAAAAAATTATTATTTTATATTTTATGTTTAAATATAATTTTGAAAAAAAATTACGTTTAGCAATTTATTTTTAAATAATTAATTATAATATTTCTGTGTTATAATCAAGTTTTTCAAAAAATAGAAAAATGATATTTTATAACTTCTACTTTTTTTTCAACTCATAATTATCCATTCTTAATATTTTAACGCATTTATACCTTAATATATGATATACATACATAACACATTAATATATGACGTATATTTATAGTGTATTAAATTATATAATATACTAAGATCCATATGTTAAATAATATTATCAATAGATAATGATACTTATATATATATAGTTTTATACATGTATTATTAATGCATGGAGTAATATAAAATATATATACAGTACATATATATTAAAAAAATATTATCTATTCATGTATGTATATAATTTTATTGTGAATTATACATGCAATATCATTATATAGACATAAATATATATATGTATAGGGATAATTATATTTAGGTCTCATTTGTCGGGTCAACATTCTTATAAGTCCTATTGACTTTTCCACATTCTTATAGGTCCTATTCCAACTTTTTAGGAAATTTTTTCACAATTTTACCCTTTTATAACTAATCCTCCGTAACTTCCTTTAGGAAGTTACATAAGTAGTTGGATTTTTTTTTAATTTTCAAATGATCATAACTTTTGATTCACAAATCCGTTTTTCGCAAAATTACTATTTTTGAAATCTGCTCGACGAGATTTATCAAACAAGATCCATGAAGGCTATAAAATTCTAAAGAAATTTTTTTACACAAACAGTAAACTTTACTCTATGCACTAGAATATGAAATAGTTTTATATATGTGACATTTTCATAAACAGACAGTAACATTTACTGTGGTAATACTACACAGTATATATATATATATATATATAAAATTATATATCCAGTGGATCCAAACCCTCTTTTTTCAAAATTACCTTATATTTAAAGGTTCGCGCTAACGGCATCCAATCCTTACCACCATTGTTGGAGCTTCAACGACCTTCGTCAGAGCTCCGATTTGGGGGGGGGGGGGTAAGGGTGGGATGTGGTGCCGCTGGCGCAGACCTTTAAAAATAAGAGACTTTTGAATAAATGGGTTTTGGATCGACCGGAGTGTCATGGGGTGCCGCTGGCGCGGATCGTTGAAAATAAGATTGGATAAATGGGATCTGGATACTCTTGAGCACCGATTTGGGATGAGTAGGAGTGGCATTAGGTGCCGGTGTCGCAAGGCTTTAAAAATAGAAGCATATATATATATATATATATATATATAATGTGATAACACAGTAAATGCTATTGTTTGTAAAAATGTCATGTATATTAAACTTTTTTGTATACACAAAAAAATGAAATAGTTTTATATCTGTGACATTTTCACAAACAATAACATTTACTGTGTTAATATATTTATGAAATAGTTTTATATATATAACATTTTCATAAAAAGTAACATTTACTGAGTTAATATTACACAATATATATATAACATTTTCACAAACAGTAACATTTACTGAGTTAATATTACATAATATATATATATATATATATATATATATATATATATATATATATATATAGAGAGAGAGAGAGAGAGAGAGAGGCTGGATCGTATACGGACCTAGTTTACGGACCTAGTTTATGGACCGCTACCGTCCAAGAATTATCTAGGGACCGTTTTGTCTTTTTAGGACCACCTTTTGGGACCGCGATGTCTTTTAACTTCTTCTAAGTTTTGGGGAATATCAATTCTTACCCCAATAATTTCTAAAGTCTTTTAAGCTTATTTTAAAGCCTAATTAATCTGGAAGTCTAAGTGTAGAAGTTTCAGGGCTGCTGCTACTTCTTAAGCTTCTTCCGTCACTATCGTACTAGAATTCTGAATAGCGAGGATTATCTATATAAATAGTTTCTTCTGGGAGTCTAGAAATTGAAATAGGTTTTGCTGGAAAATATTCTAGTCTTAAATACCTTATACGGTATCGTGGGTTTATCTGTCTAGTTTCTTTATATATTTGATTAACAATATCAATTATATCGTTATCTATAAATTCGTCTAGATTATTATCACCATAAGATGACAAAAATCTACGGTATGTTCTAGGGGCAGCTGTCTCTACGTTTTTAAGGAGATGACGGATTCCTCCGGCTCTAATTAAAGTAGCCTTTGTTTCAGCTAACCTTTTACGTCTAACAAATTTTAATACGTCTATACTGTCTTCAAGTATCCTAGTGTATTCTTGATATTTTTCAGGTCTTGATAGTTCTTCTACAAAATCTTCAGTTCTTAATTTTTGTCTAAAGAGATCTCGGATCCCTGTTCTAATTATTTCTATTCTAGGTACTTCTCTTCCTAACCACTCAATGATCTGGTCTATGTATTTAAAAGTACCACCTGCATATACTAGAGCAGATTCTGTAAGTTCTTTATCTTTAGGGTCTGTAAGAGTCCAGTTTTGAATTTCTCTAGTTAAGTCTAAACTTGTTTAATTAACAAATTCTAAAAAGTCTCTAGTGATTTGTAAGCTCATATAAGATTTTTTTCTTAAAACAATAATATGTAAAATAGTATAGGGTTTGGTTCGAGTTTATACCTTCCTTCTGGTCTGCAATATCTTTATCTTCTTCCCTTTGTCTCTTCAGCCTTGCTACTATTCTTCTTCGGTCTCGGCCTCCTACAACTCTCTCTTTATGTGTCGTACCTCAATCCATTACTTTGGCGGTTGACCCGTTTCCTGCCTGTACGCCTTCACGCCTAACGCCCACCTGGCTAACGGCTCATGGCTAATCGGCACCTGACGGCGGTTCACCAGTATAACACCTTGTGTGCTACACCAGAGGTTCCACACAATAGTCCTCTATGAACAGAAAGTTGGAGGCAATTTGGAAAATAATAACAACTTAGCATAAGAGATTTCTGGAAAAGAAAATACTTTTATTGCATTGCATAAGTAAATACAACTCTCCCATCTCCCCTAATTATGAGAGGTTTACTCACTCATATACATATTACTCTCTACAAGCATACTCTCTTTAAAAGTCTAACAATCTCTCACGCTCTAACTCCTGATGTCTAAAACACAAATGGACGCTCCCTTTTATAGATCAAGGGCACTACAATATGACTGGTAACCGGCTACCAAAAGCAATCCGGTTGAAAGCATATACTTTATTAAAGCAACGTTATCTTCCAGCTGGGTCTACAAGCTTTTATCGTCTTTTGATAATGGGGGGACCTCTTTCTTTATAAAAGGAAAGGCGTGCCAAGTCTTCATTATGGTCTTGTCGTTTTGTAATAATGCAAGAGCATCAAACAAAGTCTTCAGTCTGGTGGCCCATGTGGGGCAGGCATATTTTGCTTTATGGAAAGCAGGGTCTATGAAAATGATTCTTCCGTCTTTAATAATTCGTCCACTACTGAGGGGCCCTTCTTTGTTGAGTCTGTGTCTTCTTCTGTCTTGACCTGATTTGGGAGGGTATTATTGAAAAATTCATCAATAAGGCCTACCGTTTTAAGGCTGGCTGGCAAAGCTATCTCTACCATTTCTTTGGATTCTTTCTTGAGCCTTCCATTGAATGGCTCATCAGCTTGGATTATCAAGTCTTCTTTGTGGTAAGCAGTGTACCACCTGTCTTCTCCTGTTAATAATTCCATGATTTTAATTGTTTCCATTGCCTGAGCGATCTGGAGTTTGGACTTATCAACAATTAAATCTTTAGTCTCGTCTTCAGATAGGATCTCAATGTCTTCAAATGTATAATTAGAAAATCTAACAAGTCTAAATCCTTCCACCCTCATTCCTCCGCAGGAACTGGGAGAAATCTGATAAATTCTGGCAAATAAAGGAAGGAAATCTTCTACCTTTTTAACGTACTCATGGACTATTTTTCCAAGAGCAACAGAGTCTTCTATAGTCTCAATATGGATGAGTCCGATGAACCCATAGTCTGCTAAGGTTATCTGGGCAATTTCTGCTTTCCCAGCAAGATAAATCTTTGGAACGTCTTTGAAGAAACCTTTTATTATTAAGGCATCTCCATTAGTCTCAGATAATAACATATTGAAATGTTCAATAATGCTATTAGATTCTTTCTTATAGTCTTCTGTTGTTGGAAGATTATTATGACTAAAAGGTATAACAATCTTAGTCTTAAAGGTCTTTTTCTGATAACAAAAATTATCAGTGGGTCTAGCTTTGGAGGATTCTCCAAGAGTCTGAGCATAGGTTTGAGTCTGAGGTCTAGGTATAGCAGTCCCACTGAGTTGGGTAACTGCAAGTCTTTGAGTTCTCATAAATCTGGCAATAGCTACCAAATTTTGTTTGAACTCGATCCAAAGTCTATTCTTCACGTTCCACCATATGGCATCTACAAGGGTATTTTCGTCTTCTGAGAATTCTCGTCTAAATTTGATCAAGTCTGGGTATCTTTGATCAGGTCTATATTGGGGGAAATACATCTTCCTAATGAGTCTATTTTGAGAAATAATCTTTTGTCTAGATTTTCCAATAGGAACTAAGATATCATCAAAGTTCTCTAGGATTGGTCTTTCTTGAGAGTCTTGAATATGAGTAGGTCTTTGCGTTACACCAGCATTTGGTCTTACGCGTCTAAGATAGTCTGCAACGTCTTCCCTGTTCAGTCTATTTGTTCCAGAGGAACTCATGTCTTCTAGGTCTTCTGTTTGCAACATAAAACATGAAATTATATTAGTGTTAGCAAACATTGGCTCTCTTGATATAATGTCTGGAATGGTATTTTTACTTCCCTTAATATGAATAACAGAGAAGTCATAACCATTAAGCAATTGCTGCCATCTAATGAGTCTATTAGTCCTTGATTTGGACAAGTCTAAATCTCTAAATTTTACTGCATAAGAAGAGTCAGTATAAACAGTAAAATGTTTAGGTCTAAGAAACAACATATATTTTTCTATTGCCCTTACTATAGCTAAAACTTCTTTTTCATGGGCAGTGTATCTTGTTTCTGGGTCTGTGAAAGTTCCAGAACTATGTCTGCAAAGTTTTTTCTTTTTTGTCTGATGATCAATGTCAAAGTATACTGCTCCCCATTGCTTATCAGAGGCATCTGTTTCTACTATAAACTGATCTTCTGCATTAGGCAGTTCAAGTAAAGGAATGTTCTTGACTGCATCTTTAATTTGTCTTATTACTTTAAAATCGTCTTCAGTCCAATAAAAGGGATTAGTTTTGTCTGTTCCTTTTAATTTGGATGTTAAGCTTTGTCTTTTCGAAGCAAGATCTTTAATAAAGTTTGCAGCATAATTAAGCAATCCTAAAAATGATTGTAATTGTTTTCTATCTTTGAGTTGGTCTGGAAACTCAAGAATCTTTTTGGTTATGTGTTCTGCTAAGGATAATTTTCCTTTATTAATATGCATTCCCACAAAGTCTATCTCAGTCTGAAATAATTGCATTTTCCTTTCGGAAATAACAATACCATGTTTGTCTAATTCTAGAATAATCTTTTTAAGATGGTCTACATGCTCTATCTCAGTCTTACTAGCTACAAGAATATCATCTATGTAAACAAGATAAAATTCTGAATAAGGTCTAAATATATTATCCATTCTTCTTTGGAAAACTTGAGGAGCATTCAAGTATCCAAATGGCATGACTAGCCATTCGTATTTTCCTTGGGGCACACTAAAGGCTGTCCAAGTAATACTGTCTGGATGCATCTTAATTTGCCAGAAGCCTGATTTTCAATCAAACTTACTAAATATAATTCTATCTTCAATTAAATTAATCAAATTATTCTTGTCTGGTATCTTATAAGAATCAAATTCACAATTCTTATTTAATTGTCTATAGTCTATAACCATGCGTCTTTTTCCTCTTTTACGTTCAGATTCATTTTGAACATAGAAGGCTAAACTATTATGTATACTTTTACTTTCTCTAATAATGCCTAACTTAAGCATTTCATCTATGTCTTTCTTGAATTCTTCCCTATCTTCTTGTGAGTATCCTTTCTTATAGGTTCCACCATTAATAGTGGCGTCTAGGTTAATAGGGATGATTTCACAATAGCTTTGGTCTTTATCCCATTTAGCGATGGGATTTTCTCCTAAAGTAGGCTCAGCTAGTTGCCTAATCTTCTCTTTTTCTACTTCTATATCCATTTTCTTCTGTTTGGATATGGCTTGGACCTGTAATAAGGTATGTTGGGCATGATCTAAAATGTCTTGTTGTATAAGCGCTATTTGCTTATAACACTTTTGGTCTAGACACTTACACTCTTTTTGTAAGGGTTTAGTAATGTCTAGGGCTTCTTGTTGGGTTGTAGGTCTAGGTCCACCATGCTCAGCTGAAGAACTCTGATGTTTTATGGGTCTATAATTGGGCTTGACCTGCATAAGGTCAAAGGCAGTCGTATGATCTATTAGAGGAGCTTTAATATTAAATTCCTCTTGATCACTAATTAATATCTTATCGTTATACTGAGTATAAGGATGATATTTACTAATAAAGTCTTGTCCTAAAATAATGTTTTCTGTGAAACTAGGACAAGGATCCATTATCCAAAACCGATGATTAACGGTTTTGTTGGTCTGATTTCCTAATTTAAAATAAATAGGAATAGTCTGGAAATATAAGGTAAATGGATCTCCATTAGCCACTTTACCATAGATTTCTTGAGTACTTTCTAAAAAGTAGTCTTCAGGGAAGGCATTAGCCTTACAAATACTCTGAGAGCACCCCGTATCTATAAAGGCTGAAAGTCTTTTAGGATAGTCTTTATGTTGAACAAATAATTCTACAAAACAAGCATGTGGTTTAGTAGAAATTCCTAAATTGTTCTTTTCTAAGATAGATATTCCTTTCTGGGGTTTATCTACAAAATCTAAAGGTATTTGGTCTTCTGAACTACTATCAGAATGGTATTCTTCTAAATCATAGGAAATTCCTTTTCCTTTGAAGTCTTCATTTTCATGCAATCTTTTGGCTATATTTCTATCAATGTCTTGAAAATATGTTTTAATATCTAAGTCTATTTGAGCGTCATAATGGCTAGTATAGATTGCTCTAAATCTAATTCTCCAACAGTCTTCATGGTAGTGTAGTTGATAAACAATACAAACCATAAATAATTCTGTTTGTATCGTCTCAAAACATTCTACACATCTAAAGTCTTTCTTGCAACATTTCATTTCAAACGTGCAATAATGTCTTTCATCAAAGTAACATCTAGGTATATAGGTTAGTAACTCAGGATTACTAACTGTCCATCTTTTCTTCAAGAATGGGCTTAATATACATTTATACCAAGCGTCTTCAAAGTCTATATATTCATCAGCTAGATCGCCTTGATCAGTCTGCATCATATATAAGTCTAGGGTATCCTGAGAGTCTTCATACTCATCAGTATCACTATAGTCTTCTGAATCACTGTCTGTGTATGCACTATAGATACTAGTATTATCATCTTCTTCTATGTCTGATATTTCTATAGCATATAGGATATCTAATTCTTCTCGATCTGCATAATCTAATATTGTATTAATAATCTTAATACTTTCTTTATCTTTCTTATTAGGGCAGTCTTTAGCAAAGTGTCCTTCTTTGCCGCAAGTCCAACATTCTTTGGTGGCAGTCTTAGATTGAGCTACATCTTTTTCTTTCCTATAATTAGGAACCTTCTTATACTTACTGGTATTCTTCTTAAAATATCTTCTTTGGTTAAATCTATTTTTCTTAGTCTTAGGATTCTTTTCTCTAAAGGTAGTAGATTGTCTAAATTTATATTTCTTTGGCAATCCTAAAGGTCTAGTCTTAAACTTCCTATGTTTCCATTCTAATTTCTTTTTGAATTTCTTAGATTCACTTCCACATCCCCATTGGAGTGGAGCTATGTCTCTTTCGTCTTTGATCGGAGGGATCTGTTTGAAATTTTCTTCTATTAACTTTCCTTGAGTTATATCACGTCTCTTAGATATGATATAGTCTTTGGCGAAATTGATTCTTTCACCAAGGGAGTTATTCTTAACTCCAGCTACTCCTGGCCAATTCCTATATTCATTAATTAGGATTTGTCCTATGGCTGGTATCTTTCTAAAGTATTCATCTTTTAATGTCTCCCCAAATTCTTTAATTTGGTAATATAGCTGTTCATAATTATTGCTATATTCATTTATCTTATCTAATTTGCAAATGCTAAGGAGGGCTATCTTAGTTTTTGCTAGGTCTTGTTCATTGATCTGAGCTAGATGTACAGCTCCGATGAATTCTGATGTGAACAATTGAATATATTCTTCAATTGATCTTTCTTCTAAGTTTTCTTTCATCTTCTCAACCTTTGCTAAGGAGTCTTCGTCTATAGCCTTTCTCAAACTATCTAAGTAGTCTTTTGCAATACCTCTAATGGATTGCTCAGCGTACTGCTTACATGAACTTGCATCCCATTGTTCATTAAATGCAAAACACATGTTCATCTGATTACGCCATTCGTCTAAGGCCTTCTTTCTATCTTGAACATTGTCTAGGTTAAGGTATATACCTACTGGATTTATGGCTTGGCTTGCCATAGTCTTAACAGGAGTGAAACTCTTGTCACTAGTTGGAAAGTCTTTTATATAATCAGGTTTAGTCTTAACTACGGTGCTTGAGTATATAGGAATATTTATTCCTATTGGTTTACTAAAAAGTCTAGGAGCATCTTCTAGCCTACTACTACTTCCTATCTCTTGTTTACTAGGCTCTACTTGTGTAGCTGGCATTAGTCTTTGTTCTCCTTCTTCTATTAGTCTTAAGTTTTTAAGAAGTTTTTTAGTGTTCTTAGATTCTTTTAATTTTAATATGCGGTCTTGGGCTATCATATTAAATCTTTCTCTTTCTTGAAATCTAACAAATTGACTTTTCTTAAGGTTATCTTTAAAGGTCTTCATATCCAATTCTGAGGGATCATGTCCAAAGTTTTGGATCCTAGCTTTTTCTTTAACTAAGTCTTTTTGTTCAAATGATCTTCTAGGTCTAATTATCGGAGCTTGTCTAAGTAAACTATCACTAGTCTTACTACTACATTCTCCTTCTGAAGGATCATTGATTATGGCTTCTCCCATATTCCTAAATCTAATTTCTTCGGTCTAGATATTCTTATTGACAATCTTAGGGGGACCAAACTGGATGGTAACATTTCCAGTGACGTCGTCTTGATTGATAAACAAAGGTTTGTTTTGTATAGTCTTAGTTTCTTGAAATTCTGGCAATTGCCAGAGGGTCTTAGCTTTCTCTTTCATAGGTCCAGTATTCCTAATACTGTAAGTATGATTATAGTCTGAAACATTGGTTCTAACTAAGATTTTTTCATTAAGTCTACCGCTCGGAATTCCTGACTGCATTCCTTCATAAGGAAATTGAGAGAACTTCACATAGCTTTGGAATTCTATATTTATATTAGCGTCTGGGATTATATAGTCTTCATAGCCACTAGCATATAAGATTAACTTAAAATGTTTGGCTGTGTCTACGATTACTGTAAATGCCGGAATGACATTAAAGTATCCTATGTTGTCTGACATTTCTAATTGGGCTATCCCAATAAGGCTTTTCTCAAAATCTTTCCATCTTTTGTCTACTAAGCAGCATAATATGTTAATATTATTCTGAGGTCTATGTAATCCTTGGATTCTTGCTTGAAAGAGTCCAAAGGTTAGGAATTGGAACTTCCTATCAGTTCCTCTAGATCTAAGCCATTCTGAGTCAAACACTTGGAGTTCAGTATAGGATTTGTCTAACACATGATTTCTATAATGGTAGGTCATGTTATAATTGGGAGTCTTAGGAGTGGCACCTTCTTTAAACAAGTCTATGTATCTAACGGCTGGAAGTTGTCCATTATGAATGGAGTCTTCAACAATCTTCCAGTCAATTTCACCCCATTCTTTCCATTGGAGAGGATTGGTGAAATTTCTCTCTTTCCACCATGTCCTAACATTGGAGGATGAATCCTTAAGTCTTTGGAGCATATGATTACTCTGTCCAATATTTGGGATAGAGCTGGCTATCTTGCTAGTCTTATCTAATCCGTCATTTATGACTCGTCTACCTATGGTATTCATTTCTCTAATTTCTATCGGAGGAGTTTCTTTAAATTTACAGGTGGATGCCTATTTTTGTTCAAGTCTTTTTTCAATTCTTTCTAAGAAGTCTGAATAATCTTTTTGTCTTTTTATCTGATTAAGGATTTCTTCTTTAATATTCTTATTCTCTTTTCTAGTCTTTTTAGAAGTTTCCTCACTATGTCTAGCTAGAGAATTAACGATGGTTTTACCAACGTTAGTGATATAGTCTTTTACTTCATTATCTTTTTCTAGTTGTTGCATAGTTCTAACTTCTATGGCTTCTACTGTCTTTTCAATTTTATCTAACCTAGTTAGAATAAAAGGCGAGTCTATTTCTGGTTGGGATGGTTTATTATATACGGCCTTAATTCCGTTTATAATTTCACCGTATTTTTCTTCTTCTTGGGCCATGTCTAGTCTAAGTTCATTAATAATACTATCCATCTTAGATAGATTATGTCTTTCCATATTATTAAGGTAATTTGCTAAATTTTATTGGAATTTAACAAAGTCTGTATAGAAGGTGGTTAATCCTTCTGTCTTAGCCTTTAAGTCTAAATGCAAGTCTTTAACAAAGCTACTGTTATAGTCTTGGGTAGCTGCTATGGATGTAGAAATTAAATTCAATCTTTCTAATATGAGTCTAGTTGCTTTAGCCGCGTTGGCAATCTCATTTTCATTTATCTTATAATAAAATCTATCATCATTTATCTTTTCTAAAATTCTTTGATAAAAGTCTGATAAAGTTTGGATGGAGAGGTCTCTTGGTACCTCATTCCAATCTGATCTAGCTATCTCCATTAGGAAGATAATTATCAAGTCTAGGGATAAGCTTAGCTTGTTCTTTAGTAAGTTTAATTAACTCACAGTCTTGATTTTTAATTAAAGTCTTAATTTCTAAAATGTCTTTGTTAAAGACTTCTATATGATTAGTCTTAATATTTATTTCTTGTAACACGTGTACTAAGTCTATTGGGATTTGATTATCTATGTCTAATAATCTTTTAGAGATATTTTTTATCTCTGTTTCTAAAATTTGAGTGTCTCTTATTAATTGTCTTAATATAAGCAGTATACACTTATTTTGGTCTATTATGCTATTAATAGCACTAGCAGTAACTTGTCTACTGTTTGCGCGTTTGGCTGGGATATGTTCAATGTGTGAACAACCGTCTATGTGTGTGGTTAAACAACCTTCTGAGTCTAAATCAGTTATGGGTATAGGTTGGTAGTCTGGGTTAGATCCAAAAATATCTTGGTAAATGCGAGGGATAAATCCCAAGGGCATTAAAGTCTTTTTACCGAATGTCTAAAAGGAACGTCTTATGGCTCTGATACCAGAATTTGGGTTTGGGTCGGAATTTGGTGAGGTTCTAAAATCTTTAAGGTCTTGAAACCAATTTTGGGTCTAAATTATAAATCTTTTAATTATATAGTCTTAAACTAAGGTTATAGTATAAGACAAGAGGGGGACCATTTAGCGTAAATGACAAAGTCTTTGGGACCACGAGGGGACCACTTTCGGGATAAGGACAAAGTCCGCACGAAAAGTCCGCACGGGAAGTCCGCACCTGAGCCTGTCTGTATATATATATATATATATATATATATATATACACGGTAGATCCAAACCTCTTTTTTTTTCAAAATTACCATATTTTTAAAGGTTTACGCTAGCGTAGGGGTGTAAACGGGTCGGGTCTGGATCGGGTCTGGGTATATCCAGATCCGATCCGGGTATATTTTTAACGGATCGGGTCTTACCCGATTATCCGACGGGTCTCAGAAAATGGATTCAGACCCGGATCCGTTAAGGACCCGGAGACCCAACCCGAATACCCGACCCGATTATATATATATATATATATATAACTGTTATATATATACAGTTTATATAAACTGTTTTTATATATATATACATATATAGAAACTGTTTTTATATAAATATATAAGAAACTGTTTTTATATATATATACATATATATAAACTGTTTTTATATAAATATATAACTTATATATATATATATATATATAAGTTATATATAAAAAACAGTTTTATATAAAATCAGTATAACTTACATATACATACATATTTACATACATATATTATAATTGTTATATATATGTATGTATATATGTATGTAAAACATTTATATATATATATATATATATATATAATATTGTATATAAATATATATTTATTATATTATATATATACACATTCGGGTCAGGTCCTTATCGGATCGGAGTCATGTATATCCAGATCCGGTCCATTAACTAATCGGGTAATCAGATAATCGGGTCTATAAAATTTTCTCAGATCCGTTAATTCTGGTCGGGTCCGGGTCCAGACCCGATCCATTGACAGCCCTACGCTAGCGACATTCAATCCCCACCACTACCCACCCTAATTGGCGGAGCTTCAATGACTTTCATCAGAGCTATGATTTGGGTTGGTAGTAGTGGCATAGGGTGTCGCTGGCGCGAACCTCTGAAATTAAGAGAATATTAGATAAATGGGGTTTGGATCCACCGGAGCTCCGATATGGGGTGAGTAGGGGTGGCATTGAGTTAGGTTTATATCTATAACATTTTCACAAACATTAACATTTACTGTATTCATATATATATATATATATATATATATATATATATATATATATATCCAAACCTCTTTTTTCTGATATTATCTTGTTTTTAACGGTCCGCGCCAGCGGCTTTCAATCCCCACCACCACCCACCCCCTTTATCGGAGCTCCAACAACCTTCATCAGAGCTCTGATTTGAGGTGGCATGGGATGCCGATGTAACATTTTTACAAACAGTAACATTTATTATTTGTGAAAATATTACATATATAAACCTAACCCAATGCTACCCCTACTCACCTCAAACTGGAGGTCCGGTGGATTCAATCCCCATTTATCCAATATTCTCTTATTTTCTAAGGTCCGCGCCAGCGGCACTCCATGTCACCCCAAATCAGAACTCTGATGAAGGTTGTTGGAGCTCCTGCAATTGGGGTTGGTGTTGGTCGGGATTAGATACCGCTAGCGCGGGCCGTTAAAAATAAGACAATATTAGAAAAAAAAGGTTTGGATCCACCGTATACATATATATATATATATATATATATATATATATATATATATATATATATATATATATATATATATATACTGTGTTATAACACAGTAAATGTTACCGTTTATAAAATGTTATAGATATAAACCTAACTCAATATCACTCCTACTCACCCTAAATCGGAGCTTCAGTGGATCCAAACTCCATTATCTAATATTCTCTTAATTTCAGAGGTCCGCGCCAGCGGCACCCTATGCCACTACTACCCACCTAAATCATAACTCTGATGAAAGTCGTTGAAGCTTCGACAATGGGGGTGGGTAGTGGTGGAGATTGAATGTCGCTAGCGTAAACCTTTAAAAATATGGTAATTTTGAAAAAAAAGAGGTTTGGATATATATATATATATATATATATATATATATATATATATATATAGAGAGAGAGAGAGAGAGAGAGAGAGAGAGAGAGAGACAGACTCCTGTGCACACTAAGTTTGCACACTAAGTTTGCATATTACCTTTTATATATAGTAAAAAAAATATTTTTGAGTTGATTTTTTTTGTGTGATATTTAAACATTTCAAGGAACCCATATAAAAAAATCAGCTCAAAAAAACTTTTTTTGCTATTTTTAAAAAATCGGTCAAACTTTCGCAGTTTTTACGCCCTTTAAAAACTGCGAAAGTTTGACCGATTTTTTAAAAATAGCAAAAAAAGTTTTTTTGAGCTAATTTTTTTTATGTGAGTCCGTTGAAATGTTAAAATATCACATAAAAAAATTGGTGTGCGCCAGCACTAAGTTTGCACACTTTTAAAAGGTAATGTGCAAACTTAGTGTGCAAACTTAGTGTGCACAGGAGCCTGCCTCTCTCTCTCTCTCTCTCTCTATATATATATATATATTGTGTAATATTAACTCAATAAATGTTACTGTTTGTGAAAATGTTATATATATAAAACTATTTCATAAATATATTAACACAGTAAATGTTATTGTTTGTGAAAATGTCACAAATATAAAACTATTTCATTTTCTGGTGTATACAATAAAGTTTAATATATATGACATTTTTACAAACTATATATATATATATATATATATATATATATATATATATATATATCCAATATGTTTCTATTTTTAAAGTTTTATGTCACCCATACTCACCCCAAATCGGCACTCCAGATGATCCCGATCCCATTTATCCAATCTTATTTTTAAAGGTCCGCGTTAGCGGCATCCCATGATAATCCGGTGGATTCAAAACCTATTTATTCAAAAGTATCTTATTTTCAAAGGTCCGCGCCAGTGGCACCACATGCCACCCTTACCCACCCCAAATCGAAGCTCTGACGAAGGTCGTTGAAGCTCCAACAATGATGGTAAGGATTGGATACCGCTAGCGCGAACCTTTAAATATAAGGTAATTTTAAAAAAAGAGGGTTTGGATCCACCGGATATATACTGTGTAATATTACAGTAAATGTTACCGTTTGCTTGTGAAAATGTCACATATATAAAACTATTTCATATTCTAGTGCATACAGTAAAGTTTACTGTTTTTGTAAATTTTTTTCTTTGAAATTTTATAGCCTTCATGGATCTTGTTTGATAGATCTCGTCGAGCAGATTTCAAAAATAGTAATTTTGTGAAAAACGGATTTGTGAATCAAAAGTTATGATCATTTGAAGATTAAAAAAAAAATTCAACCACTTATGTAACTTTCTCAAGGAAGTTACGGATGGTTGGTTTTAAAAGGGTTAAATTCCAAAAAATTAGGAGTAGGACTTATATGTAAGGAAAAAACATGATGAGACTAGAATGTATATAAGAAAGTCTAATAGGATCTAAACGTAAATGCCCCATATGTATATGTAGGGGTGTTAAAAAAACCGACTGGATCGACGGACCGAACCGAGCCGACCCTTTTTTTCGGTCTTTTTTCTTAATCGGTCCGGTCTCGGTTTATTTTTTTGGTGGACCGACCTAGTCTGTCCGGTCCACGGTTTACAGTTTCAAAAACCCTGTTAGGACCGACCCGAACCGACTGTATATAAAATAATATATTTTTACATATATATGTATATATATATAAGATAAATAAATATTAAAAGTATATATTTCAATATTTGATTAGTTTAAATTATAGTTCAATCCAATAGTAGGTTTGTTTTAATCATAAATTTTGATATTTTTTAGTTTTTAATGTTTGAAAAAATATAGACTCGGGTATATTTGTATTATTATAAATGATGTAATTTATTAATGTGAGGACCGACGGGTTAGACCGGATCGACCCTATAAAAAACCGAACCGACTAGGGTCGGTTAATAGATATTATCGGTCCGGTCTCGATCCATTTTTTTAGAGGACCGACCAAGTCGGTTCGGTCCAAAAACAACCTTAAAATCGAACCGGACCGGACCGCGAACACCCCTATGTATATGTATTTATACATGTATGTACGTATGTATGTGTACATTTGTATTATGTATGTATGTTTGAAGGCTCTTTTCTAAATCTAAAAGTAGTTCCTTATGTATGTATATATATATATATATAGAGAGAGAGAGAGAGGGAGAGAGAGAGAGAGAGACGCATATGCACACTAAGTTTGCACATCAATTTTTTTAAATAGTAAAAAATATATTTTTCAGTTGATTTTTTTTGTATGAAATTTAAACATTTCAACGGACCCATGTAAAAAAAATCAACTCAAAAAAACCTTTTTTACTATTTTTAAAAAATCGGTCAAACTTTCGCTGCTTTTAAGCACTTTAAAAGCTGTGAAAGTTTGACCGATCTTTTAAAAATAGCAAAAAATGTTTTTTGAGCTGTTTTTTTTACATGGGTTCGTTGAAATGTTTAAATATCACATAAAAAATCAACTCAAAAATATTTTTTTTAACGCTTTAAAAAAATTGGTGTGTGCCAGCACTGTGCAAACTTAGTGTGCACATGAGTCTGCCTCTCTCTCTCTCTCTCTCTCTCTCTCTCTATATATATATATATATATATATATACACGTGATATATATATACACACACACACACAGGCGCACGCGCACATATATTTATAATATAATTTTGTCAAATTTTCAAAAACTATATATTTATAAACAAGTTTACCGAACGCGCACCAATATTTATAAACACAAAAAAAATAAATTAAAAATAGTGTTTAAATCAAGTTTTATGAATACAAAACCAAACATGCCCAACCCCTATACACTAGAGTTCCTAAATAATTTTTTTTGAAATTAAACGTTATTAAAAAGAATGTCAAAATGATATTTTTATGAGAAAGTGAGTCTACAGGATCCTTGTTGTATCTCAAAACTCGAGTGTGATGCGGACCAATGTAATTGTGATACATGGCATCATAAAATATTCAATTAAGCATTATCCGCAAGTCGTTATCTTGGTCGTCTAAATACTCCCACCCGATCGGCATTATGGTCAACCACCATCGGAAAGGCCAAACTTCTGCAGGACATAATGTCAAAGTTTAGGCACACGTGAAAATATCAGTGTTCTAAAAGGCACGCCTAGGCTTGAGTCTTGGGAGAAACGCCTCGCTTTAAGCTTTTTACGCCTTATTCTTAGTAAAAAAAAATTTAAAACAAAAATATTTTAGTGAAACGATATTGCCTTTTAAGAATTTTTTTACAAATCGGACCAATGTCTCATCCCAAACAATCAAATACTATTTTAATTTGCATATATTGAGACCTATTTTTAAGGTATGTACAATTTTAGAATTTTAAATAGCCTTGTTATGGTTAAAAATATTAAAATATATTAAAAAAAGTCTAAATGTCTTTTCACGCCTTTTTACTCCTAAGTCCCACCTAGGTTTAAGGCTTGGCCTCCATACCTCGGTCACGCCTCACGTTTTTAAAAACATTGAAAAATATCTACAATCTCTTTTGTAAATGCACATGTGTTATTTCCTCAAGCTGGCTCATGATTGGTTGTTATCAATAATGTAAAAAGGTATAATTGTCTAACATATAAAGGCATTCCACCTCTTCTTCCTCTCACATTTACTATAAATATCTCACTACATCCCTTGGTTGGGACATGGAGGAATCGACATACACACAACCGTAGAGACATCCTTGAGAGCTTGCCCTAATACAAAATAACTTTACACACATGGACGTAGGCACCTCTTTGGGTTGAACCACATTAAATCTCTTGTCTCTTTCTATGTCTGTCGTCTCTCTCAAGTTCAAATCATGTTCTTCTATGTCCGTTGAAGTTTATTATTGGTATTATTCCGCTATGACATATAACTATCCTAGTACCAATTTTAGACAATAACAAATTGGCGTCGTATGTGGGAACGAAGTCATATGTTATTTCATATTCAAAGTCCTATCCAATAACAGTTATGACATATAATTATCCTAGTTGGGACGAGAACTTGACTCAAGCGGAGTTTTCATACAACAATAGTTACCAAGCCAGTATTGAGATGACCCCCTTCAAGGCCTTGTATGGGAGACCGTGCCGTTTGTCTAGTATGTTGGGTAGAGGTGGGCGATAACAGATATGATCAGGGAGATAATCGAGAAGGTTCGGTTGATACGAGAGAGGCTTGTGACGGCTCAGGTTAGAAGAAGAATTATGCCGACAATCGTCGTACACCATGTATCGTTAAAGGTCAGGGCCAAGATTGGTAGTCAGAGATTTGGTCAGAAGGAAAAGCTTGCCCCTCGGCTCATTGGACCCTTTATGTTTTTAGAAAGGGGCGGGGATGTCTCGTACCGATTAGCACTACCCCCACAGTTGGAGCATGTTCACAATATCCTCCACGTCTCTATGCTGAAGAAGTATCTCCATGATCCTTGCCATGTTGTAAACTAGCAAAACATTGAGTTGGAAGAGGATAATACGTTCTTGACTAGTCCCATATCTATCTTGGACCAGGTGGACCGAGTTCTGCACAACAAAGTCATTCCGTTGGCGAAGGTACTATGGGAGTCACAAGGAGTCGAAGGTGCCACTTGGGAGCGAGAAGTCGAGATGGAGAGAAACATCTAAAGCTTTTCGGGTTACGGGGATGAAATCTCCTAAGGAGGGGAGGATGTAATACCCGCACTTTTAAATTGTACTTGTACGATTATCCTTTTATTTAGCGACACTCCGTTAATAAAATTTTTACGTCGCATGTTTCTGCATGATTTATGATTTGTGTTTGTATGATTATTTTAAACACTTTGGTTAAGTTTCACACGATTCAGACAAGCAATGAACGCTACGCGAGCTTAAGTACTTATTATCCGACGGCGCACGAAAGTCCAGCTTTGCGCGAATTGTTTAGGAGAATCGGTAAGTCAAAAAAATATTTCGACCATATATTTAGACTCACAAAAATATAAGGAATATTATAATGTGAAGAAAAATAAACAACTAAATATGTTTTGCGCAGAGGTACGGATTCTTGCGCGTCCCGTATAGGACAATCTGGGAGGCCAAATGACTATTGTAAATATGATTTTTTTAGCCAAAAAAAATACAAGGAATATGATTTTCAAGTTAAAAGTTTAAAAAAATAGATCAGAAGAGAGAAAGTGATGCAAATGCACCTTTGTGTTGTCATTTGCCTCCAAAATTAATAGGTTGGGGAAGACGTGATGTGTTGGTGTTGGTCTTGTCTCTTTCATTGTCA
Source organism: Sambucus nigra (assembly GCA_949130495.1). Lineage (NCBI taxonomy): Eukaryota > Viridiplantae > Streptophyta > Magnoliopsida > Dipsacales > Adoxaceae > Sambucus > Sambucus nigra. Next base: position 170,585,588 of record OX422214.1, on the reverse strand, counting down.
GATTTTTTTCAAATCTATTTACACCTAAGTGTATAGTCTTAACCCTTGGTCCACAGAATGTAGGCTTTCCACATTTGGCCCATAAGAAAGATGGTGGCAGGGAAAGTTTAAACCAAAAGTTCATCTCTTTCCATCAGATTTCTTTACTTTTTTTCCATAGCCAAAGCAAGGCGGTTCTCTTCCAAATTAGTGGGTCTCTTTTACCACCCATTTCCCACCATTGGTGCACTATTTTGGAGTTCTCAAACTCCATTAGAGCTTACTTGATAAGTAGGACAGCTTGTTGGAGCAAAATAGAGGTGGTTTTGGCGTTTTGGGTGGTGGCTTTGTGGAGTTTTGTGGTGTTCCTCTTCCATCTTCTTCGACCTTATCCTCTTCCTATTTCCAAGTAGAGTTTTCCTCACTCTTAAACTCTCATTTTATGTGCTAGTATGAATAAGATGATGTAGAAAACATTACTTTTTTTTTAGCTCTTCTCTTTTATTTACATATGCTATGAAAAAACCATTTTTGTGAAAAATAATAAATGGATAAGATGATGTTTAGATAAATTTTCAGATTATTATATATGTTGAAATCATGCTATAAATATAATGATCTCATCAAATAAACATAGAAAATGGAATACTACAAGAAAATGACTAGTTAATGCATTTGGCGGGTTTTCTATTGAAAAAGACCCATTTTTATGAAGTAGTGTAGGTAATGTGTGGTAATGTTGACATTGACATGATTAATGTTGAAATATAATGTTTTAAATACGTGATTAATAATCTCATAAAACAGCCTCAAAATCAAATATATTGAAATGTTAGTTTATGCCACTTGAATATGTTAAATAAGGCTTAATAATCATGTTGATGGGTTCATATGAAAAAATTGTGCTAAAATGGGTTGTACATCACTAATAAAGGGTTAATGTTGGTCGAAACATGTAGTACCTTGAATATGAAATGTTGTACATAAGACCCACTTGAAATGGTAATTTTCGGATAAAAATGCCTTGGGGGCAGATTTGGTAAATATGATGTTTTTGCATGAAAATACTTGAAAAATGCGAGAAACAAATGCTTTTAAGTAAATATTAGTGTGAGGTGGAATTTTTGAAATTTAAAGTATAAGATATTGACTTAGTATATTTTAGAGTTCGGTGTTGACACTAGAATGCCTCCTCGGCTCGCAGGGTGTAAAGGCTAATAACGGGTTTTAATGTTAAACCCAGGTATGAAAATGTGAACATTACGAATAATGTCGAACACGTGAAAGATAATGATGTTTGGATGATGTCGGTGTTAACGCAAAAATTCTCCATCTACGAGGACCAATCAGAAAAGGACACATGTCATCCTATGTTGCAATATTTATACTTATTCAATATCCGAGGATAGTTGGTCGGCACTCGAGGAGTATTAGTCGGCACCCGAGGAGTGTTAGTCGGCACCCGAGGAGAGTTGGTCGGCATACCAACCAGGAAGATCAAAGGATAACTATGCATTTAATGTGCATTAATGAAGATGGCAGCGCATTTAATGAGCCTTAATGTACAAGCAATTCAACAATTAGATTCGTTGAATGTAGACATAAATGTCTACATACAATGAATCTCTTATCTTCCATCACTACAAATACATGTATCCCCTTAGCCAAAAGCGAGGAGATCCGGAAAAATCGAGAAACATCATACACAAGATCCACACCTTTTTCTCTCTCTACACCACATTGTGCTATTGTAAACCCCTGGGAATAAAATGATAGTGGACGTAGGCTTTTTCTTATAGCCGAACCACTTTAAAAATATTTGTCTCTCATGTGCTTGATTGGATTGCTTTCATCTATTTATCTGTGATCATAAAAATGGGATTCGGTCCAGTTTTTTGCACCAATAGATTGGCGCCATCTGTGGGAACGTGTTACAAGCATTGTTCTCCATCAAAAGCAAAGTTTTTATTTTCTCTACGTATAATCAATTATACATACATCTTTTGATTCAATCATGATTTTTATGTTTATATACATAAATTAATTGTCCAATTTTTATCTGCAAAATATTGCATATCATGATTTTACAATCATAACTGTTAGATTCACTCTTATTTAGAAATTTGAAAAATAGTGGATTTCATAAATCATAACTTTTTTCTTGATTCTCAAGTTTCAATTTTATATCATGGAATAAATATTTTAAATGATTACATATACCAATATATACGACGGTGGTAAGATTTGATCATTTTCATTGATAATTGTCATTATAAATTTTGTAAGATCTTTGATGTCTATTCAAATTCCCATCATATTTTTAATCAAAGAATGGGAAAAGGTTAAAGACAATAAAAAAATTTCTCATGGAAATCATGACCCAAATCTACTTTCTCTCTCTTTAAGTTTGAGTCTCTTTGCATTCATTTTTATGAACTATATACTTAATTTGGTTCATCTTCCATCTATGTCAATAAAGTCAAATTGATTGGTTTTTGATATAAATTTGGTAATAACTTCGATCATTCAGCATTTTTTTATCTCTCCAAATTGGGAATAGGAAGGGATCAATATAAAAAATAATTTTCTCTCACCTGAAAAATCATTACCCACCTCTTGTAAAAGAGGATCAATAAAACAATCATGACCATATCAAGACTCTAGGCACAAATTTGATATGTTGGCCCTTTGTTCATCACATCACATGGTTTCTTTGTCGAAATCACATGATCTAGTGGATTAGATAATTATTCATTTAATTAACATTCTTAATGCTTAAATTTTACATCAAATGTTATTTTTCTGATCTAAGGATTCGAGATATTCTGGTCAGCCATCCATATTGTTGGTCGGCATCATCTTGGGCCATCTTATATTAAAGGGAATCTTAACCAGACCATTTTTGTTTGTCGGAGATAGGATGTGAAGATCCATCAGCAACGTTGAAATAATTTTATCCAACTACGAGGTATCTTATTGTTGGTCAGAGATTCATATTGTAGCTCGATGGAACCAATTGCAGGTCGACGATCATCTACTTCTTGATCGACGACATCTCAGTCTTGTTCGGAGGGTTCAATTTACTGGTCGGCAACTATCCAACCATCCACTTTTTGGTCGGTGACATCTAATGTTGTTCAGTGCTGTCAATGCACCATTTTTGTTGATCGGCGAAATTGCTCAGCTGGTCGGGGACCATTTGCTTCTTGGTCGACACCATATATTCTATAACTTGAGATATCCTTAAATGTTGGTCGGCAACATCCATGCCGTTTCTCGGCAGCAGTAGAATCTTGGGGTATTAAAAAATGCGAAGCACCCCAGATATTTCTTTAAACACGAGTTCAGCTCGGGAACAAACAGGGGGCTTAAGTCTTTTTTAACTTGTGATCACCCCAAAAATATTTTTAAAACCAAGTGATAAATAATTTTCAAACATCAACTTATACCTGATTAGTTGTTGGAGATTAAATAACTTTACAAAAAACTCTACGTCTTATTTATGGCGTATATCTAATAAAAATTTGTCCATCTCACACACATTTGGCACAAAACATATTATTTCATATTTTGAAATTTTTATTGCCTTATGCTGATACACATCACATATTGTTTGGCTGAATAATTATTCTCATGACAATAATTATTTGATCTAGTCTCGACAGGTGCTCGGGCGGCTTATTAAAATTTCATAGGGACGAGATTCAATCCCGACGAAATCTCAGCCACAATCTTAAACCTCTGGAAACTATTATTGATCGACATCAGGCAATTTTGCCTCGACATATCAGCCAACATATATTATTTCATTTTTTGAAATTAATACTTTTATTTCTCAAGCATATACATATCATATATTGATTGGATGAGTAAATTATTCTCATGACTAATCAATTCAGCCTACACATATGGTAGAGCAAGTTATTAATTTTTACAGGTACAAGATTCAACGCCGACGAATGCTTGAAAACAATCTGGAAATTATTATCATTTCACCTCAGCGAGGCATTATATATTCTATTATTACTCGAAGATATCGGCTCAAGCACGAATTATTCTATATCCCTTGGGATTCATATTCTATATTCATCTCTTCATAAAGCTCGGCGAAATACTTATTATCATATTCAGCTCCGAGGAAAAGCTACAACAGTTATTATATTTCACCCCCAACGAATAGTTGGTCGGAGCAATTCTTATTTATATTCAGGCCCAGATATCGGCTCAAGCACAAATTATTCTATATATCCCTTGGGATTCATATTCTATATTCATCTCAACATGGAACTCGGCGAGATACTTATTATCATATTCAGCTCCGAGGAGAACTATAACATTTATTATATGTCACCCCCAACGGATAGTTGGTCGGGGTAATTCTTATTTATATGCAGGCCAAGCAAAGTTCTCAGCCATATTCTTATGTTCTGGAAAATATTATTCTTATTCGGCATTATGCAATTGTGCCTCGACAAGATACTTATTCAGCTTTAAGGAGAATTACAACATTCGTTGTGTTTCACCCCCAATGGATAGTTGGTCGGATAATTCTTATTTATATTCAGGCCTGACAACGTTCTCGGCCATATTCTTATGTTCTGAAAGATCTTATTCTTGTTCGGCATTATATAATTCTACCTCGACAGATCAACGAGGCACTTTATTATTTTTAATTATTCTTTATATCTATTTGGATGCATATTCTATTCTTATTTCAGCATGGAGCTCGATAAATATTTATAATCATATATTCAGCTCCAAGGAGGTCTCCAATATTTATATTATCTTATTCTCAACAATCTGTTGGTCAGCTCCAAGGATGTCTCCAGCATATATTATCTTATTCCCAATAATCTGTTGGTCAGCTCCGAGGAGGTCTCCAGCATTTATTATATCTTATTCCCAACAATCTTCAGCAATCTGTTGGTCAGCTCCGAGGAGATCTCCAACATTTATTATATCTTATTCCCAACAATCTGTTGGTCAGCTCCGAGGAGGTCTCCAGCATTTATTATATCTTATTCCCAACAATCTGTTGGTCAGCTCCGAGGAAGTCTCTATCATTTATTATCAAAAATGTATTCCTAAAAATGCCAACTTATGTTGGTTAGGAAGTAAATGTATTCCTCCGGGAAGTAAAACTTGTATTCCTCCGGAAGTAAAGCTACTTGTATTCCTCCGGGAAGTAAAGCTACTTGTATTCCTCCGAGACGTAAAACTTGTATTCCTCCGGGAAGTAAAGCTACTTGTATTCCTCCGGGAAGTAAAACTTGTATTCCTCCGGGAAGTAAAGCTACTTGTATTCCTCCGAGAAGTAAAACTTGTATTCCTCCGGGAAGTAAAGCTACTTGTATTCCTCCGGGAAGTAAAGCTACTTGTATTCCTCCGGGAAGTAAAACTTGTATTCCTACGGGAAGTAAAACTATGTATTCCTACGGGAAGTAAAACTATGTATTCCTACAGGAAGTAAAACTATGTATTCCTACAGGAAGTAAAACTATGTATTCCTCGGGAGGTAAAATTATTCCAGAAAGTATCAAAGTTGCTCGTTAAGAAAAAATCCACCAACTCAGGATGGTCGGAAATAAGAAGCTGTCAACTACAGTTGGTCGAAAACATTTTATGAGTATGTGAATGCGATCAAGCAAAAATCATTCAAAGTTCACATTACACACTTGGGGGCTTCTATTACAGATATAGTTGTTCATTTGGTGGCACATTCTTATAACATCAAGCAGTCGAGTATCAAATTCAACTCCACAAACTTACATAGTCGGGGCCCCGACTAATTATCATTCAGAAGTTGTTTTTCTTGATCATGAATTATTTTTAATATTGAAGTTCAGGAGGTATATTGAAGTTCAGGAGGCTATTGAAATTCAGGAGGCTATTGAAGTTCAGGAGGTATATTGAAGTTCAGGATGAATATTGAAGTTCAGGAGGTATATTGAAGTTCAGGAGGCATATTCAGGAGTTATTATGCACATACTATTGAAGTTCAGAAGTCAAATTCAGCATCTACAGCACTGAGATCTTTACTACTACTGTCCCGACCAACATTGAAGAAGAAGTTGTATGAAAATGTTTCGAAGTCCACCACTAGCTTGGTACTAATCAGATTGAAGAGTTGGGTTCAAAAGCTAGTATGTTACTCGAAAAAGTATTCAGAGGATCATAAATCAGAAGAATCAAGCACGTGAAGTTAGCACTCAGTTACTCGGCACAGGAGGCAGTTGGTCGGCTAGCAAACCAATCAACATACTTGAAGATTATGACAAGCTACAAGCTGCATACTATGGCATGGCTGCATCCAAATTCCCAGGGGTGATACATAGCACACGGAGTTCCTCAAAAGAAAGATTAGCAACCATCGATCAGCCTGCATCATATGTCGTCCAGGAGATAATGCACTTTATGTTGAACAAATCAAGAAGGTAGCTCAAGAATTTCACGAGCACCGAGCAACACTGCAGAATAAATACTCCATCCTTTCAAGTAAACCATCAAGCATGGAGCATTGGGGGCTTCTGTTAATGCAAAAATTCTCCATCTACAGGACCAATCAGAAAAGGACACATATCATCCTATGTTGCAATATTTATACTTATTCAACATCCGAGGAGAGTTGGTCGGCACCCGAGGAGTATTAGTCGGCACCCGAGGAGTGTTAGTCGGCACCCGAGGAGAGTTGGTCGGCATACCAACCAGGAAGATCAAAGGATAACTATGCATTTAATGTGCATTAATGAAGATGGCAGCGCATTTAATGAGCCTTAATGTACAAGCAATTCAACAATTAAATTCGTTGAATGTAGACATAAATGTCTACATACAACGAATCTCTTATCTTCCATCACTATAAATACATGTATCCCCTTAGCCAAAAGGGAGTAGATCCGAAAAAATCGAGAGACATCATACACAAGATCCACACCTTTTTCTCTCTCTACACCACATTGTGCTATTGTAAATCCCTGGGAATAAAATAATAGTGGACGTAGGCTTTTTCTTATAGCCGAACCACTTTAAAAATCTTTGTCTCTCATGTGCTTGATTGGATTGCTTTCATCTATTTATCTGTGATCATAAAAATGGGATTCGGTCCAGTTTTTTGCATCAACAGTCGGGTTAAATTATTAAGCAGGGTTATATTGTCCCTAGTGGTGAAAGACCCCAACCAACTGCAGTTAGCATATGGCGCTCGGTGTCGGGCGGTGAAATTCCATGAAACCGTGGGTGTGCGTGTGCTGTGATGGGTGAGCGTGTCGGCAAAAGTTCCAAAGATAATGCTAAGGAGTGAATCGAATGTTCATGAAAGATACTTAAGCGAATGGTATATATCCATTGGATAATTATGTGGTAACAAAATGGAATATGATTAAGTTCCTAGCACGGAACATTAAAATGCTAAATGTGAGTGGGCACGTAGCCAGGGACGTTTCATGTAGTTGCATTTATGACTAATTAAAGAATATGTTAGTATAGTTAAATGATAACTTAGTTGAATATAATAATGACTTCTTGAATATTGTTAGCATAGTTAAATGTTAACTAAGATGATCATTAATGATAATCAATGAACATGGAGCAATGATGATTTTCAGAATTATTAAAATGCATTGTATATGTATAGTATTTTGCTATGAAAACTATTGCTATTATTTTCCACCCCACTGGGCATTTCGCTCATACCTTATTTTCCAAAAATGCAGGTACAACAGGTGGTATGTCAGGTAAGGACGTTGGAAAGGCCGCGAAAAGTGCAAGTCGTTGTTAAAGTGCTATGTGCCTATTTTAATCCCCTAGACTTATGTTATTGGTATCCCTTATTTCTGATGAGATGAACTTGGTTTTAGACTTGAATTATTTGAAGTTGTAATAATACAGGGAGCTATGTTTTATTTGTGGATTAAAGTATGGAAAATGTTTTATGGATAAATTGCTAATTGAACGTAACTTGCTGATGAGTGGTCACCCTTTTTCATAATAAAGCTGGTAAGATTTTATTAAGTAAGATGAGGTAAATATTTTCTAAATAAATCTTATAGGATCTATCCCCCTCCCCTTTAACACCTTGGTTCGGATACGGGTTATTCCAACAGTAACTCTAATTTGGATCGGGGTGTTACACTCAACGTTTGATCGATTAGGTTCCCGAGCAGTAAGGCAGCGTCCTCAGTGAGAGCCTAGAGGATCCATAGAGTACTGAGAACGATCTGTTAGGTTAAGAACTAGCGTATGAGGATCAGTACGTGTTGATTAGACTTTCGAGGAAGATAGCTCAATGTAAAGTAATGTCCGAGCAACTAAAACGATCTCAGCCAAGGCCAATCCAAATTATCAGACCTGGAAAGGCTCAATCAAACAATTGAAGGATCATTTGAGGGAGATAGCAAGGTCAAACAAATCCCTTACATGGGAGTTTCTTGAAAGGATCACATTTCACATCTTCAATTGTGAATTATCCTACACCGTCCAAGTTCAATCCACCCATGGTAACTCCAAATTATGATGGTAAAACATATTCAGTATTGCACGTGGAACAATATCAATTTGTCGTTGACATCTATTCGATCCCTGATTAGATGTGTTGCCGAGCATTTTTCCAGTACTATTACTGGGTCGAAACAAATTTGGTACAATAATTTGCCATGAGGGAAGATCTTCGATTTTTAGTAGCTGACTATATTCGTCAGTACTACATGGCAGCCTATCTACTAAGTGTTCACTAGAGAGTTGGAGACCACTCGCGAGTATATCATCTGATTCAATAGTGAAAAGCTAGAGGTCGTTGATTACACCAAGAAGATGGTGATTACCGCATTAATGAGTGACTTGCTACTCGAAAAGTTTTACTATACATTGGCTAAAGAACCACCCAAGACTGTGATCGAACTACTGGCTAAAGCCGATAAAATCATGAATACCGAGGAGGCTATGACTGCAAAAGAGACCAACAACTCCAAGAATGATCCCAATAAGAGCTCAAAGAAGAACGAGCAGAAAGATAAAAAGGTAAAAAAGCCAAAAAGATATGATAAATATACTCATCTAATCATTGGCATTCACCGTGTTCTAGAAGAAATCCGTGGGGGAAGAGTCTAAAATGGCCCGTAAAGTTGAAATCTCCTCAAAACTGAAGAAATAAAAGCAAATACTGTGAGTTCCACAAAGATCATGACCATAACACTGATAATTGCATAGCCCTAAAGAACGAGATAGAGAACCATATCCAAAAAGGGAAACTGTCAAAGTTCGTGGATAAAAGAGGCCAGACAAACCATTCGGACGAGCAGAACCCCAGGAGACGATTGAAATAACCTTATAGAATATCAGACAACAAGAAAAGGGGTAGGTATGATGACTTCAAGGATAATTCAAACTTGTCGATGAGACCTAAGGAACTTATGCGTGAGGCAAAAATGGTCTCTTTTGGCTATAACTTTATTGCACGGGGTAACGCCGACGGAGAAGATGAAATAGCATAAAGGAAATCATACCTCAATGAAGCCAAAAAATGTTCTTACATTCAGTAGATCAACCTGTCTAGTATTGTGGACACTCGTCCGAGGAAAATGAACAAGGATCGACTGGTGGTAGAATTCTCCAAAGATGATCTGTTAGGGGTGCTTTATCCTCATAACGATGCTCTGATTGTCACTATGTTGGTCCACATAGGAAATATGGCTAGAGTTTTGATCGACAATGATAGTTCAATCGACGTCTTATTCTACCACTACTTCCGAGATTTGGGACTGCAAGATAACACACTTGAAGCCTATAACAGGCCCCTCGTTAGTTTCTTAGGAGAAAAGGTGTATCATCTAGGAAAAATTAATCTGGAAGTTATAATTGGAACATGGGCAACCTATTGAACTGAAAAGTTCCATTTTTTATCCTAGATAATAATGTCAACTCAATGTATAATATTAACCTCGATAAGGTTGGATTGAAAAAATTCGAAGCAGTGACCTTTACCATACAAGTGTCTAAAGTTCCCTATTCATTATGGGGTCGGTGTAGTTAAAGGGAATCAATTTGAAGTTGGAGAGTGATACTACACTTCAGCTGACCAAGAGGAACAGAAGAAACTAACCACTACCTACCAGATAGAAATGCTGGATCCGCGCAAAGAAGTAGAATTGATTAATGGACAAGTTGTGGAAGCGGTAGAATCAATTACCCTCGATGATGAACACCCAGAGAAAACAACGCAAATCGACTCATCACTAGAGCTTACTATCATGAAGGAGTTGGTAGATTTCCTCAAGTAGTTAAAGAATGTCTTTACTTGGAGTCACAAAGACATGCTAAGAATTAACCTAGAATTAATGTGTCATGAGCTTAGCATAATCAAAGATGCCAAACCAATCAAACAAAAGAGGGGTGTCTTTGACCAGGAAAAGGACATGGTTATACAAGAGGAAGTGGAGAAGTTATATAAAGTGAGCTTCATTAAAGATGTCAAGTATCTCGAATGGTTGTCCAAAGTAGTGATGGCTAGAAAGAATAATAATATATGGCGTATGTGTGTTGACTTTACAAATTTGAACAAAGCTTGTCTAAAGGACCATTATCATTTACCAAGGATTGATCAATTGATCGACGCTACTACCGAACACGAACTACTAAATTTCATGGATGCGTACTCAGGCTATAATCAAATCAAAATGAAACCATGAGATAGGAAAAAAATTTCGTTCATAACCAGCCGAGGTACCTATTATTATAATGTTATGCCTTTGGGGATAAAAAATACTGGAGCAACATACCAAAGGTTAGTGAACAAAGTATTCGAAAAACCATTTGGCAAAAATACAGAGGTATACGCTAACTACATGCTCACCAGGTGCAAGATAGCTGCCGACCATATTAAATACATGGGTCAGACATTCGATTAATTAAAAAACCACATGATAAAGCTCAACCCCATAAAATGTGTATTTAGAATATTGGAAGGAATATTCCTTGGATTCATAGTAAATTAAAGAGGCATTAAAGAAAATCCAGATAAGATCCAAGCTCTGATCAACATGCAATCCCCAATGAATAAAAAATACTTACAAAAGCTAACAGGCAGGGTAACAGTGCTAAATTGATTCGTTTCGCGAGCTACCGACAAATGCCTTCCTTTATTTAAGGTGTTGAGGAAATCATTTGATTAGAACGAGGAATGTGAAGTCGCCTTCTTGGAATTAAAAAAATATTTGGGATCTCCACCCTTTCTCTAAAGGCCCCTCATGGGAAACAAACATAATTTCTACTTAGTTGTATCCGAGTAAGCGATGATCTCGGCATTGGTTCGACTCGAAATTAGGGTATAAAAGTCGATTTATTATACGAGCAAAGTATATCGAGGAGAAAAAAATCTAATATACAAGACTGGAAAGGTGAGATCTAGCTCTGATTGAGGCTCCCCGAATAATAAATCCATATTTCTAAACTCATACCATTCTAGTCTATACAAACCTTCCTCTACGACAAGCCATTCATAAACCTGAGAAATTAGGCAGATTGATGGATTGGGCCGTAGAATTTGGAGGGTATGAAATATAATACAAACCAAAAATGATGATAAAAGACGAAACATTAGATGATTTTATTACTGAATTCACATATGAAGAAAAAACCACCGAGCAGACCTCTCCGATAGAGAGCTCACCTTTACCTAAAAAGAGGATTCTTTGGAAGAGAGCTCACCTTTTCAACATGAAAGGCAAGCTCCTATGGGAAATATCGCAACCACTAAGCTGATCGATCTGATTATCGACAATAATCATCACCTAAAGAAGAAGAAACTACTCGCTACTTAGAATAACGAAAAAAAGTGTTCAACTATGAGAACTTGGCAGAAGGAGATTTCAAAGAGGATCCTCTTGTTTAGAGGATGTATGAAGATGGTTCATCATGTGCCTCTGGAAGTAGAGCATGTCTGATAATTACCATACTAGATAACATTGAGGTTGAATATGCCCTTAGATTCTAATTTAAGGCCTCCAACAATAAGGCATAATATAAAGCACTCATAGCAGTGTTTGGCCTAATTTTGTCTCTTAGCAACGAGCAAATACATATATATAGTGATTCTTAATTGATATAATCAAATACTAGGAGTGTATGGAGTAAGAGAGGAATCCATAATAAAATACCTATTCTAAAGCGCATAAGATGATACCAATGTTCCCAGTAATCAAGGTGATTAGGATTTCTAGAGCTGATAATACCAGAACGGATGCACTTGCTCATCACGCTTCTTCCACCAAAATAAAACTAAGAAGAATGATCTAAATAGAGATCCTACTACATAAGAGCACTAACGAAGAGAGAACCAATATGATAAACTTGGACTCATGGATGGATCCAATATATAATTATCTAGAAAATGGCATTATGTCAACCGATCATAAGGAGGTTTGGAAACTCCTATATAAAGTAGATATGTATGTACTGGAAGGGGGGATCTTATATAAAAGAGGATTCATTATTTCGTTACTCAGATGTGTCCATAGTAGGGGTGTGTACGGGTCGGTTCGGTTCAGTTTTGGACCGCAATTCAGACCGAACCGATCGGTTCGGTTTTGGAAAAAATCAGACCGAAACCGAACCGACGATGAAAAAAATCGCCGGTTTCGGTTCACATCGGTTTCGGTTTCGGTTCGGTTTTAACCGATTTTCAGTTTTGGTCGATTTTTTATAGGTCGGTTTTCGGTTTTGGTCGGTTTTGGAGGTTAGTTAATGGTTTTTGGATATAAAAATAAAAGATATTTAAGGATTTTTTAATATATAATATTGATGTCGGTTCGGTTCGGTTCAAATCGGTTTTTTCTTTGTCTAAACCGACAACCGAACCGATATTGTCGGTTTTTTAAATCCTTAAACCGCAAACCGAACCGGGCTAAAAAAACCGCCGGTTTCGGTTCGGTTCGGGCCGGTTCGGTTCGGTTTTCGGTTCGGGCGGTTTTTTTGTACACCCCTAGTCCATAGAGATGAGGTCAGCGACTAAATAAAGGAGATACACGAAGCTTCTTATAGAGCACGGTCAGCAGGGAGATCTTTAGTCAAGCGAGTAGCCACACAAGGCTACTGCTAGCACACCATAAAAAAGACTATATGAATTATGCAAGGTAATGTGATAAGTGCCAGAAATACATTGTAATACATAAAATTCCCAGGGTTTCACTCACACCGATCATATCCCCTTGCTCCTTCACTACGTGTGGTATTGACTTCGTCGCCCCCTACTAAAAATAATAGGAAAATTTAAATACTTAGTTGTGGCAAAGGATTACTTCACTAAATGGGTGGAGGCTGAACCTCTAGTAGAAATTCCTAATGAAAAGGTATACGATTTCATATGGATGAACATCATTTATCATTATGGGATGCCTTATGCCTTCATCACCGACTATGGCACGCAGTTTGACAATCAAGAATTTGAAAACTATTGTGTTCGATCTAAAATCCAGAAACTATATGCCGTTCCTGGACACCCATAATGCAACGGGCTGACATAAGTTACAAACAAGACTCTTTTTGACGAGATAAAGATGATATTAGATGATGCCAAGAGAAACTGGATCAACGAACTACAAAGCATACTTTGGGCATATATGGCAACGCCAAGAATAGCCACCAGTGAAACTCTTTACATGTTAGCCTTCAGGACAGAAGCAGTGGTCCCAATATAAATTGGTCTGCCAAGTCATAGGGTGCTCAAATATGAATTACCAAAAAGCGACCTCGTGAGTGGATAGATTTAGACTTAGTGAAAGAGGTCAGAAAGCACACGGCACTTCGAGTGGTAGCCTATCAGCAAATGACCATTTGGTTCTATAACAGAAGGGTGAAATCAAGTAACCTAAAAGAGGGGAACTACGTGTTAAAAAATGTGCTCTAGAAAGGAAACATGTTGGAACCCAACTGACATGGTCCATATCGTATTTCTGCAATCGTTTGACCACAAACTTACCGAATTGATACATTAGAGGGTGAATAGTTCAAAAACCCATGGAATACTGAAAATTTGAGGAAGTACTATCAATAATAGCAGTAGATGTAATTTTTTTAATTCCCTATAACTAATTTTCATTGCTAAATAAAAATTGTCAATTTCCAGTGGATATTATTACCCCTTTTTATTTTTTTCGGGATGGGAGATGAGTTAGAAATTCAAAGCACAACAAAAAAACAAATTTTACCTATGACCTTGTCTTCAAACAGGCTACGAACAAGAAGTTACAAATAGAAAACTTCATGTATGACCTAACAAGGTCAAGAACGAGAAGTTTACTAGGCCAAATTAAGGAAATCCAATGCGGTCAGTCATGGGGAAAACAAAGATCAACCATAACTGTCTTAAAGCAAGGACTAATCCTAACACATTTGGTCGCCACCGATAACAAACATTAGCACTTGGTCAAAATGATAATATCCATTTAAGAAATCCCAAAAAGATAAATTACGCATTAATAGAACCTAAGGTAGTACAATCTAGGTTTGTCCAACATCAGTAACTAATAAGGAAAATTAGTCGGTCACCCACTGACCATATAATCATAATACTAAACTACTAGTAGGCCATTTCTAAGCAGTTAACAACCAATAAATTAATCTAGGAAGAAGAATGATCAAAATTTTAATTAACTTATTAAGCGAAAACCGAGCGTCCATGTAGATATGCCAATCGTTGTTATCGACTTTCGATCGCAATGCAAAAAACATAAACTCTAACTACACTCAAATAGAATATAGTGGCTAGTCCCGGTATCAAAAATTTACAGGGAATGTTTTACAGACTTTAATTGATTTATTACTTCTTGAATAAAAGTGTAAAAGGTGATGATGGCTTAAAAGAAAAAATGGGGAAAAAGAGAAACAAAACTAGATTAGAACAATAAAACGGGATTACGGTCACATCCCCACCATGGGATAAACAATGCGTAAAAAGGATTTCGGTTAAAAACATTTAACCGAGCATAATCAATTAATTATAAACATCAATTATGAAGAAAATTAATTAAACATCCAATCAAAAATGGTCACACGTGGATTAAATTTGGTATATTGCTATAAACACTCACATTGCGTGACAAAGAAAGTTAAACGCCTAATATTCCAACTTTAATATACGAGGTTTCAATTAAATGTGTTTTGACCCAAGACCTAGATTTTAAAGCTCGAGACCCATTAATGGCGTAAATAGGACCCCAACCCTTAAACTAGCTACTAGACATAATTAAAGTAAGAAATAAACCTAATTAACGAATGAAAACAACTAATTAACCAACAAAAACTAAATGAAGAACAAAGCAAGACATAAAGGAAATAAAGAATAAATACAAGTAAAGAAGACAATAAATAGTAAATAACTTAGATAAATGGGTATAAACCTAAAGGAGGTGAATGAGAGGGAAGCTCCCAACAACAAACCCTAAAAACTATCTAAAATTAATATATCATCCGATTACGATAAAAACCAACTTATGTACCAAGTGGGAAAAGAAATAAAGGAAAAAGAAATAAAAATGGAGAAACCGCCCAAAATCTGTTAGGACCGATCGATTGTAGCCAAGGGGCCAGTCGACCGACACTCTATTTTCTTGGAAGCTTTGGTCATCTCATGGGAGAAAAGGGCCTTTACGGAAT
Organism: Sambucus nigra; assembly: GCA_949130495.1. Lineage (NCBI taxonomy): Eukaryota > Viridiplantae > Streptophyta > Magnoliopsida > Dipsacales > Adoxaceae > Sambucus > Sambucus nigra. Next base: position 170,569,964 of record OX422214.1, on the reverse strand, counting down.
TGGCTCTAACTTCTTCATCCAAACTCGAAACGATGTGTTGTTTGAGGCTATACGAAGTAAATCAATGAACTAAGCTTTCGTGGAATTCCACTGATCCGAAGATGAAGTATGAAATGACTAAATTGCCCTTGAAGTTGAGTCAGACGATGAAACTTCCTCGAAAAGCAACCAATCCACACATTAATCATTCCAATACCCACAAAAGCTCAATTATACCTCACAAAGCATATAAACATATAATATAGAGGTTGTCTGGTTAACGATCATATATATAGGCATAAGGAATAAAAAAGTGCTAGAATGCATAAAGATAAATGGAACAAATACGCAATTTTTGTGACATATCATACCCCTTAACTTAAATATTGTTAGTCCCTAGTAATGAAACAAAACAGAACCAGTCCAACAGAAGGCGGTACAAAACGTATATATGCATAAACTATATAAGAGCCACTTTTATAGGGAATACGATTGCATTTAGCATATGAAATAAGCCGTTAAACCACTAGGTTACCCTAGTGAACGAGTGTTGTCTCGCGAGGATTTTTAGGGATAAAACCCACAAACATCATAGTTTTTTCAAAAGAGTATGCCCAACCAACATGTGACAAGCCCAATAATGATGAAAAATATTTCAAACAAGTTATTAGCATGGTGAATAAATTCATGCAAAAGTCCGTATTATTAACATTATGGAACGAACGTCATAAAATTGAAACCTTAAAAGTGGAAGGAAAAGCGAGCACACATGCAAGTTTGATTTGGCAATTTTTTTTTATAAATGGGATAAGCATTAAAGCGAGCATATAAGTCAATCATCACCGGTGTATACACCCACCAAATGAAATCACTATGAATGGGAGGTAATACACGGGACATGCGGGCATAAAGAGTAAATGTAAATGGAAACTAGATTGCGCACATGTCACTAGTGAAGAACGCTATATAAAAAATGAAAAACATGTAATCTCAATGAAAGAAACAGTCATTAAAGGAGGAAAAAAGTATTTTCACAGATTATCGCAACTATTTAAACGTTTGAATTGAATTCACCCTAGGATCACATATGACTTTTATTGGGTTGTAATGTAGGTTTGGGGTTAAGGTTGGAAAATGAAAGGAATATGTACGGATTCAAAGGTGTTTGGGTATGAAAATCTTGGGATAAGGAAAAATTGTGGGCAATTTCAAAATTGGAAAATGATTTCCATATAACCAATATTGGATTTGAAATTGGAGAGCGACGAGGATTATTAAACACCATATACATCATATACGAAGTTTTTCTTTCTTTCTTTTCTTTTATTCTTTTTCTCATATTTTCTTCAGTTTTATTTTGCTTTTTTTTTTTCTTTTTTTTTTTTCACTTCTTTCTTTTCTTGTACATACTTAATTGCAACCACATAACAATAACATTATTCAATAACAAGTGACATTTCCAAAAAAGGTATGAATGGTATTATGCATGGTTTGTAGCTCCAATGTGGAGTTGGTTTGGGATTTTGGTTTATGAATTGAAAGGTTATATTAAGGCTCAAATGGGTTGACGAGGGGGAACATATAAGGTGAGGTCAAGGTTAATATGGGTGATATAACAAAGAAGGCCTATGATCATTTCCTAAAGTTTACACAATTCTCGAATAAAAATAACTTTGAAAATCATACTCAAGTAACACATTTCAACGTTTTCTAGGAGGAAAGAATAGTGATATTACTGATGAAATTAACATTTTCAAGGAGGAAAGAGCAGTGTATAACACTCACAAATGACGAAAAGCACAAAGCTCACTCGGTGTAAGTATGTACAATTCAACAAAAGATGATTGAGTTTTAAAAATCTTAAACCAAATCATTAAAACAAGAAAAGCGCATGTGCTCATGGAATTAAAGTTTAATTCATGAAGTTATTCATAATATCAACGATTTGAGGACTAAAGTCTAATAACTTCTAAAATCGAGAACATTATGCATCGTTGAATTGTTTATTGGATCGGGCATTTATTAAAATGTATCATCGAAAACAAGGGCAAAACGCCCAACAAAGGAGAAAAAATAAAGAAAATATTTTTGAATTTTTTTCCAACAAAGCATGCTTAGTGAATAACATGTGGTCAAATAAATAACACTAAAAATAAATGGATAGAATATCCCACACCCCCTAACTTAAATGTTGCAATGCCCTCAATGCAAATTTAGAACATAACATAAAGAGAGGAAAAAAAGATATTACCCAAAGTGGAACCATCCTTGGTAAGTACGAGTCAATTGAATCTACAAAACATGTTAGAACCAAGCATAACAAAAAGAATAACAAAAACTTTAACTAATTACGCTAAATTGAAATTAAAAAAAGAGAAAAAAAAAGAAAAAAAACTAACTATTTACAACCTACAAATTTAACTTCTAACTAGATATACACTAGAAGTTGAATTTTTTTAGGGTCCACCCAAAATACGATTTAACTTTGAGGAATTAATGGTTTACCCTATTTTGAAAGCAAGCCTCCTGGAAAATAAGAATTTCATTTGAACAACGGAAGGCATCTGTAAGGCGTAAGAAATTAACCACCACCAATTGAAAATTTTAGAGGGGTGATGGGGGATTTGAATACTAAGGGGGAAAAGACCAAATTCATCTCAGGAAAATTAAAATCACATCCCCAAGGTTTTTCAATTGGAAGGGGTGGTGGGGTAAGTGCAATCGAATAACCCATGAGGTGAAGCATCTCAAAATAACATTCACGTTCAAGAATCGAGTCAAAGTCCTCAAGACTTTCAACCGATTCTTGTGATAGATTTAATGGTTCGATAATAGTAGGGAACCAAGGAAACGAAGGACCTTCAACATCAAAACAATTTGAAATATTAATAAGAGGTTGAAATCCCAAAGTTCTTGGATCACTCTCAATTATTTATCCCTAAAAAAGGGATGGAGGTGAAATGCAAGTTTCGGCCTCAACCGGGCTTTTGTAGAAGAAATAATCTCATCGAGTTGGCTATTTATTTCTAATGACCAAGCTTTAAGACTCTCGAATTGGTCATTCAATTCCTTGAAAGCTGACTCGTGATCAAACCAACAAGAAGACACGACATCTTCTTAGGAGGTTTGCTCATAGCTAGACGATTCCCTACTTCCCAAGGCGATGGGGGATTACTTACAAATTCTTGAATTTCATGCTCAAGTCGTTAATTTTTAAGAATTTGTAGGCATTCTCGCATAGTCTCGGGAGTGTAACGTTGAAAACTATTCTCATGACAATTAAGGTTATCTAAAGAGTTATAGTGAGACATTTCAAATTAGACAATTCAAAAACGCGACGAGGGCCAAAATTTCCAGTTTCTCGAAACAAATTAACACAAGTAAAAAAGAAAGGCAAAATAAAAAATGCAAATACAAAGAAAAGAATAATATGAAATAATAAAAGAATTACAATCAATAACAAGCATTCCCTGTCAATGGCTCCATTTTAATGAAGCGAAAACCGAGTTTCCGTGCAGATACGCCAATCGTTGTTATCGACTTCCTACCATAATTTAGAAAAAACTAAACTTTAACTACACTCACGTGGAGTATAGCGACTAGTCCGGGTATCAAAATTCCACAGGGAATGCTTTATAGACTTTAATTGATTTATCACTTCTTGAATAAAAGTGTAAAAGGTGATGATGGTTTAAAAAGGAAAAAGGGAAAAAAGATAAATAAAACTAGACAAGAACAATTAAACGAGATTAGGGTCACATCCCTGTTATGGGCTATACAATGCGTAAAAAGGATTTTGGTCCAAAAATATTTAACCAAGCATAATCAATTAATTATTAACATCAATCATGAAGAAAATTAAATCAACAATGAAAGATTAAACATTTAATTGAAAATGGTCACGCATGTATTAATTTTAGGATATCCCTATAAACACTCACGTTGCTTGATAAGGAAAGTTAAACGCCTAATCTTCCAACTTTAATGCACGAGGTTTCAATTAAATGCGTTTTAACCAAAATCTAGATTTCAAAGATTGAGACCCATAATGGCATAAATATGACTCCAACCCTTAGACTAGTTACTAGACATAATTAAAGCAAGAAATAAACCTAGTTAATAAATAAAAATAACTAATTAACCAACAAAAACTAAATGCAAGGCAAGTAAATGAAGAACAAAGCAAGACATAAAAGAAATAAAGCATAAATACAAGTAAACAAGTCAATGAATAGTAAATAACTTACATAAATGGGTATAAACCCAAAAGAGGAGAAGGAGAGGGAATCTCCCAACAACAAACCCTAAAAAGTGTCTAAATGAATATATCCTCTTATTACAACAAAAAACCACTTATATGCTAAGTGGGGAAAGAAATAAAAAAGGAGAAATCGTCCAAAATCTGGTAGGACCGATCGACCGCGGCCAAGGGGCCGATCGATCGACACTCTATTTTCTTGGAAGCTTTGGTCTTCTCATGCACGTGAAGTTAAATTAATGAACTAAGCTTCCCTGGAATTATACTGAGTCGAAGATGAAGTATGAAATCACTAAATTTCCCTTGAAGTTGAGTCAGACGAAGAAACTTCCTCAAAAAGCAACCAATCCACACGTTAAGCATTTCAATACCTACAAATGCTCAATTATACCTCGCAAAGCATATAAACATACAAAATATAGGTTTTCTGGTTAACGATCATAAATATAGGCATAAGGACCTTAAAAGTGCTAGAATACATAAAGATAAAGAGCACAAATACGCAATATTCGTGACATATCACACCTGCTACTTAAACTTTGCTAGTCCCTAGTAATTAAACAAAACATAACTAGTCCAACAAAAGGCGATACAAACCGTATATTGTCCCGTCTTCAAATAATTAATGTTTTCATTGGTGGTACCCTAACCATAGCAATACATAAACTCTTTTATTCCAATATTTGTCATACACTGCTCATTAACGAGGTAAACCTCATTAATGACCCTCCAAGTATTTGGGGAAACTTGGGTAGGGACTATATAGAAATATTGATAAAATTTTAAAAATAAACATCGGGGGAGGGGGGGGGGGGGGGGGGGGGAGTAATACCACACTCAACAGTAAATATGGTGGGTATCCAGTGGCCCTCCTCTAAAGCACAAAGTTCATAGGGACCAGTTAGGAATCAAGTCTTTACTAACGATGGGATTCTATTAGTAGACTTAAAAAGTTCGAATGAACTCTCATCTACCGTATATACCATATTTTCAACAAGGAATACATTCTTAAAATGAAAAGGTAGAAAAATAATATAACTCTCAAGATAAAAACATAACTCTCACAAATGGCGAAAAAGACTTATAAGAGAAGAAAGAGATTTTAAAATTCAGGGTGAAGTGAACGGGGGAGGGAAATGACACTTTATAGGCTCAGTGACGTCTCTCGAGTTGCACAAAGTGTGTATGATTAAAAGTACCTATCATTTTGTGTTTAACGACAGTTCAATAACCAATGAATGTTATTACTGGTGTGCCCCCGGACATTTTGCAATTTTTGCCCTTAATTATAAAATTTCCATTGCATCAAGAAGCAAAAACCCAAAAATGCAAGCTTTCAAAAACCGACTACCTACCAAATACCTCAACATGATAAAATCACCATACAAGGATTATGACCAAGCTTTCATGAAAACCTAGTGGTTAATTCTATCTCCCTTAACTTCACTAGCCAGTACTCGTTCCAATCAAGAATGAAGTATTGGGGGATTTTGCTATACCCTAAAACTAGAGTATGACGTAGACCAATGAAATTGTGACACCTATCATCATAAAATATTCAATTAGGCATTATCTGCAAATCGTTATTGGTCGGATGAATATTCCCACCGGGTCGGTAGTACGGTCGACCACCATCAGCAAGGCCAACCATCAACAAAGCATAATGTCAAAGTTTAGGCTCACGTGGAAATATCTACAGTCTCTTTTTTAAATGCATGTGGGTTAATCCCCAGGCCAACTCACGATTGGTTGTCATCAAGAATGTAAAAAGGTGTAATTCCCTCATGTTACACCCCGTTAATTTAAGTATTAGGTAATCAGTTTACTATTCAATTAAATAGAATTCATAAATAGTCCATTCTTAGCATCACTACTAAAAAATATATTTTTTTAATCTCTAAATATCCTAATAAGCTAGATGTAAATTTCAAATAATAGAGAATAATAATAATTAAATAACAGAATAATTAATAACACAACCATCAAAATAATAATAATAACCATAATAAACTTAATAGAATAACAATCAGATATCACATCCAAATACAAATCTTCATACAATCCAAGTACAATATCGAGACAAATCGACTGGTATAAAAGTAATACTAAAAACCAAATGTAAAGTCTAGACAATGAGCAAACACGCTCGAATGGAAATACGGAATCATAAGCTAGATTACAAGAATGATATATACCTGCAACATCCACAACACTGCATCATGTCAACTCTGGAATGAATCTCCTAACCCTGGTGTACCCGTGGTTGGACGCCTAAAATGTTTTGCAAAAATAAACTTGATTCCGGTCAGATCCCTAAAAATATTTTAAAATATTTAGCAAGTGTTTATAATGTTGTATTATAAGTAATGTAAATATCTATGTTAGATGTGCCTACTCTCACATGAGTCCTCACTTCTCTCTTAATGTGCACACTTAACGTACTCTAATATTCCTTCCTAGTTAAGCTACTCGTCTAACCAACTATAAAGCACTCGATTAATCCATTTGTATCTACCATACAATACGTTAATATTATCTTACTTTCTTAATGTATATATTATAAATCTTGCCTCCAAAACTAAGTCCCCTTAAGTAGGTATCACCTCCAACCTATTATTAACATAAACATTCTAAATCATACACTACCTCTACTCTGTGGTTCACAATCACTTTCTCATCTTTTATCGAATTAATACTATCGCTAAACGTTACCCGCCATTACAAATTTTGACTCAACTCCTAACGTCTTTAACCTAGGCTTTCAATCTCGAAACCTGTTAATGTTGTTCTATTTTCATTTACCTAGAAGTATCCAACTTAAACTTAATTCACTACACCAAATCTTCCTAATTGTCACGGTCATTGACCTTGACAAGTTCAACTTGTCAAGGCCAATGACCGTGACAATTCGGGGCGAGACAACTTTTTTTATCACGAACTTGTCACGATCATTGACCGTGACAAGTTCGTTAGAATTGTCATGATCGTGTCACGGTCCCTGACCATGACACGTTTAGTCACGGTTAATAAACGTGACAAAGCCTTGACCCTTTTTAAAAAAATTGTCACGGTCATTGACCGTGACAATTCTGGGCAGAATTTAAAAAAAATCTGCTGGGCAGTATGGCCACTGCCACTGCCCAGCAGTATATTTGTACATGTTATAGCAATGTTGTACCTGTTCAAACATCATATAACCAAATAAACTAGAGATAATGCAAATATACATTCAAAATAGAAACTATTTAAGAAGAAACAACATCACCATCAATTATCTTAAATCTACAAACTATTTAGCTGAAAAAGAGATTTTGTACCGCGACGCTTGGGGACACCTCCTTATCCTTCCCTTCTCGTCTGAAAAGCCACATAAGTATCGAGCCTATGTGGCCTACCCCCAGGGCCACTTCCTGTCCCCAGAAATAAAATAAAGTAAAATTAGTATCCGCCCCGCAAATATAGATAAATATAAATCGAAATCGAAATCGAAATATAAATATAAATATAAATATAAATATAAATATAAATATAAATATAAATATAAATATAAATATAAATACATTACCTGTAGTGCCACCCAAACAACTAACTTGAGCTCATATGACACCTCCTTCCAACTAATGCACCCCGAACAATCGTGTCAAATATAATTCCCTTCATATCTGAACACTAAGAAATGTCATAATCCTATAGCGTACGCATAAGAACTAGAAGGCTAGTATCTATGCGCACTATATTTAATTTCAAGTATGTTTCATTTAATTATCATACTATATATATATTGTTCGATATACAAAGTAATTTTCAAAAAAAGTTGAAAAATCCCACCCCCATATGGACAATAATCCAGTGGTCATACCACTTTTAAAACTAACCAACCCAATATTTACTAAACAAAATAATCCAACAGCAATGTCAACAACAAATGTGTATCCCATACTCTTTCTAATTAATCTACTCAATTAATTCATTTCATCAATTAAACTAACAATTAAAGTATACAATTATTAATTTACTAATTTACAATGAGGGGCAATCCTACTTTCATATGAAATGGGCACTAATTATTAATTTACTTTCATCTAAAACTATACAATTAAAATTATAATTAAAGTTATACAATTTATTAATTAAAGCTATACAATTGTTAAGATTGCCCCACCACACACACACACCCACCCACCACCACCACCACCACCCTCCCCCGCCACACACACACGCACACACCTGCACACACACACACACCCCACCCCACTCCCTGCCCCCTCCCCCTCCTCCCACCCCCACCACACCTGCACACACACACACATACACACACAGCCCACCCCACCCCCTGGCCCCTCCCCCACCACACACCACCACACACATATATACACACACACATATACACACATATATACACACACATATAGAAATGAAAGAGAAAGAGAGGAAAAAACATACCTTAGAGAGAGAGAGAGAGAGACCTCGAAATCGCTTAGAGAGAAAGAGAGGGAAAAACCAAAATCAGTGGGAAAAAAATAAAGCGTAGGGCTTTTTTGCTGCAAAACTTGTCACGGTCGTGTCACGGTCATTGATCGTGACAATATTATAAGTATTGTCACGGTCAATGATCGTGACAAGTATAGTTGTCACGGACTTGTCATGGTCAATGACCGTGACAAAGTATTGTCACGGTCAATGACCGTGACAAAGTATTGTCACGGTCAATGACCGTGACAAAGTATTGTCACGGTCAATGACCGTGACAAAGTATTGTCACGGTCAATGACCGTGACAAGGGTGGCCGGCTGAAAGGTGATAATTTGACCATTTTGGTGTAGTGATTTCTATTCTCGCTTAAGATCCCCTAAAAGAAATCTCTGGGCTAATCCCGTTAACCCAAATCGATTCACCTTGAACCGAATCGATTCACCCCGAACCGAATCGATTCACCCCTGTAGTTTCTAACTTTGGACCAGCTCGTCAACGGCGGCCTAAAATCCACCCAAATTAACCTAAAAGCCTTTATATAACAAGAATGACGCATCTCATTCCTATAAAAACATCATATGAGATAGATTAATATGTTTCCCTACGTTTTAGTCGATGAACAACATAATCAAAGGGTTCAATCATAGAATTTATAAACCTAATCCTAGGTTCATTGTTTATATAATATTGATGTAATTAGTCTATGAATTATCATTCGTTATTCAAATAAATTTAGGGATTTTACATAATACAACTACCAGGATGTATATTGATAACAAACTTTTTGCATATATGTCGTTGTCTTTAAAAGTCGAGCCTCAAAATCCCTTGAATACCGACAAAACTTGTTAAATAACTCATATCGTGGTAAGTATGAGTATCAATCCAACTTTCAAGTGGAAAACAAATAACGTGAATGCTTGTAATTTCAATTTTTATTAAAATATATATATTATTTATACTTTTAAAGTAACTTCAAAGGAGAATAAAAACACTAAAATCTTAAGTGAACAAATGAAATAAACTACATGTAACCGAGTTTGATAAATGTGAGAAGATTCAAGAGATGGGATTACACTCCCTGTTCAGTTATTTTTAATTTCTTAATTTATTGAATTGAAATATTTTGAGATAATATTAAATTCATAATCTAACTCTTGTTACAATAATAAATTGAATAATATATTTTTTAGAAAACTAATTTAAAAACGTCACACTTTAAAAAATTAAGATTCATACTCTTTTTAATAAACTATATGCTAAGATCAATTTAATAAAAAGTGCATGAATCCTCGAATTTTACATCGAATTAATATTCAAAATTTAGGAAAAACCTATCTCTAGTTCGATTCCAATATCAAATATTAAAACAAAATTAATTTACTTTCTATCTATATGTAAACTAATTTGTGACAATTAAAAATTAATTCTCCTAGAAATATGACAATCAACTAAATTAATTAATTAAATTAACATCCTACATGGTTTCATCCCACCCCTTAAACGGGGTGATTAGCCGAATAGTCTCATGGTGGTATACACAACATTCAAGAAAAATGGACATAAATATAAGTAGGGAGATAGAAACACGATACACAATATTCCCCTGTCGAATTGAAGTGCATAAGTTTTTTCGCTAATATTCCCTGATTACAATAAAAAAAAAATAAAAACTAATCCTAAAAAATATTCTAAACCTACTCTAATTTTTTTAAAAATATTTTTCTTGAACCTATTTTTTTCTTTCTAAAATTGTACAATAATTAGACCACAAATATTATGAACTCTCTCTTCTCTCTTATTTAGTTTCACGGTGAGAGCCCTCTTTAATGAGCTGCCTTTTCTTTTTAATAACCCGCGATTTGTTTGGTTGAAGATTTGATGGGTTCGTGGGTTAAAGAGTAGCAGGTCCGGGTATGGTTGCTGGTTGGGTTCGCTGTGACTGAGGTTTGACATGGGTTCTGGGTAGCAGGTCCGACCATGGCTATGGAGGTCGAATTTTAACTCAGGCAAGAGTTAGAACCGGGTTTTGGTTGGACTGGTAAGATTCAGGTTTGATTTATGGGGGAAGGGTCAGCTGTGGCTGCCGAAAATGGGTTGTGGAAAACGGACTGGGGCAATAGCATCTCACCGGATTTTAGGTGGGTAAGGGTCGAAACTTGGTGGTGTGTGGTTTGGGTTATCGGTTCAAGCCGGAGATAGGGTTGGGTTGGTGAGTCGATTTGGGGCAGTAGGATAATGTGGCTAAATAATAAATCTAATAAAATTCACACCTATTATATTTACATAAATAATATAAAAACACTCAACGTACAGTAAAAGACCATAATATATACAACTATACGCACGCAATTAAAATATAAAAATCCTAAAAATTATATATAACTCAAATGAAAATTTAAAAAATAATAAAATGTAAACTAAATGTACATAAGGCTCGGGTGAAGGCTATGACTCGGTTTAGGCTTAACTTTGATACGGGACTGGGTTTAGGGCATCGAAACTCATCGGGGAAAGCTCAAAAGGGACTTATGTCTTCACGGTACTTTGATTTTCTTCATTCAATGCTTTTGACCGCTACTTTGTCACAATTAAATCGAATTAGCACAATTTGATACAACGACTTCATATTAACTTGCGAAATAATAAAATACGAACATAAGGCCAATTTTATTACGGGTGAATGACTAAAATGCTTCTACTTAGGGCATAAATTAAACACTTTTGGGTGCTTATCATATATATAATATTTCTAGTTTCATAATAAAATATAGATTCATGGTTCACTTCAAGGATTCATTATCAAAACTACACTAATTCCTCGATATATATTTAGGATTTAAACATGTGATTAAACTAATTACAAAATTAGGTTAAATTATGATTACAAATCAGGTTACGAGATTTTAATTACATATTCTAACACAAACCTCATTATATTTTTAATCAAAATAGACTTGCCTTGGATTGATTGTACGAATTGAATCCCCAAATCCCCAATTCTACAATCCTTGTTACTCCACTCTTTCTCCTTATCTTCTAGTTTTTTTTTCTAATTGTGTTATAAGAGTTTAGGTTTACGTAATTACTTATATTAAACAATAATCCTGACATTAATCTTAAGCCCGTAAATGAACTTACCCCAACAAGTCTAAAACATGCTCCAAATGGTCCAAAATTTGCTTGAATCCATATACTAACCCAACGACCTAACATTCCTCTATAATCAACTCAAACCAGACTGTATAACTATCTCATAGCCCTACTCGAAGGTTAACATGTTTTACAAGTCAATTGTCTTATTAAGTTAATCAATTATCTTATTAAATTAATTAATTAGTTAATACGTGTAACTTAAGTTTAAATCTTAATAAATAATAAATTAGATTTTGACTAGGTATTATAAGAACCTATTTACAATCGATGGGATCTGATGCCAAGGGGAATCCAAATAAGGAAGCCCTCGGTAACTAGCCCTTGACCATTTTATATCTGCTAAGAATACCAAGTTATTTAATTATTTATGTTAAAGGTTTATTATTAGTTTGATTACATCTATAGCAATACAGTCAAATCAACACACATCTAAATTACGTAAAACAACATGTCTAACACCTCAAAGTTACATCCCAATCTACTAAATAACACACTGAAGTGCTATACTTTAAATTATAAAATGACATACGACATTTTATATAACAAGTCATCAATATCCAATACTCAATTTAGCGATTAAATAAATGATATAAAAATACGTGGTATTACAATAACTCTCTCACTCACTATGAGGGATGAAGATTGTTGGGTCACCTTATGGAACAAGTTCCTTATGGTGGACCCATACATATTCTAAAATCTCATCATAGAAACACCCTCACTCAAAAAGTTAAATCCAGTCATCTCAGTTAGGAGAATTTTAATCAACTTCTCCACCACTTTTAGGGTTAGAGAAATTCATGGGAACACAAAAAAGGCTCATGAATGTTATAATCTTACCATTTAAGATAGAAAAGGTCCCCCGAGCCACTTCAAACCCTTACAAGCACTCCCAAAAATTTATCTTGGACCTTAAATCAAGCAGAAGGCATAGATGGAGTCCCTACCAAACTCCTTGAAACTCAACTAAAGCTATAATCTTAGCTTTGAAGAAGGGAAAAGCACAAGATGTAATTATTGATCCCCGTGGGTGAAGAAATATTTTTATAAGCACTCTATGTATGGGAATGAAAGAAAATATTTTCCTACATTGTTGAGTGCAAGTCTAATGTCTTAATAGTTTTAAGGATCTAAACCTTAACTCCATAACCTTAAGCTCTAAGTACTGCTGAATTTAAACCATAGTCTTAAGGTCAAAATACCGTCGGATATAATCACAATATTGAGGTCCAATTACCCTTTAATTTAAACCACAATGTTGGGGACCAATCACCTTTGACTTTAAACCAATATCTTGAGGTCCAAGTACCCTTAATTATAATATTTTTTTATTAAAATTCTAATAATTTTAACTTTGATTTTAAGGTTTATGTACTATGAATTTTCTAAAACATGCTACGACAGTCAAGGGCAAAACACCCTTAACTTTGAAAATGATCACAAACTGATCACCATGGACCAACAAATTCTTTAAATAATTCTATCCATTAGTCTTAAAACATCTTTGAGGACCATACACCCTTAGCACAATAACATTTATAAAGTTATATCGATAGCATCCTTAATTTCAAAATACAAAGGATGAAAGATTTTGAATATTGCAAATTTTAGGAACTCTAATGGAATCAACTTATAGTTCAGATCTTACTTGTGAGGTCTTCTTACTCTTAACCTATCATTTTCTAGTCTGATACTTTAGAAAAATACACTATTTAAAAAAAAAAAATAGGGCCTCGGAGCTATACCCTACTTAGTGGTCAGCAAGGAGATCCTTCTGTACATTCTTTCGTTTCTTTACCAAATTAAAAGAAGACATTTAAATGTCAGGAAGACCCTTCTCTATAGTAATGAGGTAAGAGTATAATTATTTAATATATCTACTCTTAAGATCCACGAGCTTCTTTTATGCCTCAAGTTCTTATTTTTGTTCCTTCCCCTTGGTCCCTAATGGCTTAAACACAAGTCTTTGATTGTCAAATTACACCTCCCCTTTTAATTAGGAATGCTCATAACTATTGGTAAAAGTGATGCGATTCTTCCAAGTTTTCTCTCCCTATAGATTTGAATCCATCAGGGACTCAAACAAGTGTTGGTCTTATAAAAATCCAAACACCAGTAAGCTAAAGTGAAAAATAAATAACTAGGCCTAAAGGTATGGGAGAAAGTGTTGTTGGTCTTGCAAAATTCCAAACACTAGTAAGCTAAAGTGAAAAATAAATAACTAGGCTTGAAAGTATGGGAGAAAGTGTTTACCGGTCTTGAGATATGGATGAGTTCTTTGATATTGGCCTTATCTACCCGTCCTTCGGGATCTCAACCTTGGGAAAGCAATTTATCTTCACAATTGTCTTCAATGCATCCTCAATAGAAGCACAAGCGTTCAGGTTTATAGAGGCAGGAAGGAGGTTATTAAAATATAAGTCATCTGAATATTTATAGGGAAAAGGATATCCTTAGCACGAACAGAGCCCCATTCCCCCTTATCTCTAATTTTACCCTTTTATAGGTCATACGGGACCACTTATATAGTAATGAACTCCTTACCCTTAAAAGTATAGGCCGTAGGTGCCACGTTATCAAATCCTAAGACATTAGGTGCAATGTCAAAAGCTGGAGAAGTTATCTTCGAAGCCCTAATAAAATATTTGGTCTTTTTACCACTTTTTACCATTCAGACCAATGGATAAAAGTCCCCTCTAATATAAGACACATCTTGAACTGATTAAAGGGGTCCATTAACCTTTTTCATGACTTATTGGGGAGGTTAATTTTTGTAACCTCAATAGACATTTCAATAAGGATTTTGATAAGATAGGGATCAATAATTCCACTCGAGGGACCAACATGAGAATCTATTGCATGGTGAAATCATAAGAATAGTCGGCCATAATTAATAGATACATCACCCTCCTTATCAATTACATAGGCCTTGGTATGACGAGCCACTTTCATTCTCTTCAACTTCTAGTTATTTCTCCCATTATTCTTTAGAGGGACTATGTCGTCCTCCAATAACCTCTTGGCATCTTTGACACGAATATCTCTCCACCACAACCTCTACAATATAGAAAGTAAATTCAGTGATGAAGAAAACATATTCGAATAATAACTAGAGGTAGGTCGATGAGATTTAACTGGGTTACATTCAAGGTCCTAGTAAGATCTGATAGTATCTCACTAATCGTAGCATTAAATTTAGGGGGGAATTAAGATCAAGGTTAGTATCTCTATCTTCCCATCATTGGCTTCAAGAACCTCATCATCAGGGGTAGTTCTCTCGAATGTTGTATTGCCATCAGGACCTTT
This sequence comes from Sambucus nigra, assembly GCA_949130495.1. Taxonomy (NCBI): domain Eukaryota; kingdom Viridiplantae; phylum Streptophyta; class Magnoliopsida; order Dipsacales; family Adoxaceae; genus Sambucus; species Sambucus nigra. The sequence continues at coordinate 170,554,792 of OX422214.1, read as the reverse complement.
TTTTATTCTGGATAAAGTATACATCTTAACATTGCCCGATACAATTAAAGGATTTGATCATTTCACTTAAATTTTGGTCCTAACTCGGTATTAAAGATTCCGATAGGCACTGTGAATGGTTCAAAAGGAATCTTTGTCCACTTTGTAAATCCTGGAGAACTCTTGAAGGGTTATTGGTAAATCCTTAATTAGCCACACCTAAGGCACTTCTTGATGACCAATTACCCGCTAACAAATAATGTTATTTTCTTCCAGTTATTGGGGGGGGGGGGGGGTATTGTGGTTGTCTTTTACAAAACCTAGATTTCTTACTCTGGGGTCGGATACTTCATAACAAAATCACCCATATTCTTTTGTTGTTGGGATCAATAAAATGGGAAAATTACAATTAGGTCATGTCGAATTCCCTATTGCTTAATTATATGAATTCGAAGACGATGACCATTAGTAGTTGGGTATGTGTAACAACCCGTATTTTGGAGAATATGGAAATTAATTAAATTGGTAATTTAGGAATTTATTTAATTTGGAGAAATTATTTAATTAAGATGATTTAGATTTCATTAATTCAGTTTAAGTTAATTTCACACCTGTCGTAATTTGAGGTGAAAATAAGATGATTTTATAAAGTGATGCGGATGGTGATTTTGAGATCACGATTGGCTCCGAAAGGGTCGAAATAGTAAAAAAAGTGTACCTGGGGGTATAGATTGGGTATCGGGGCGATTTTAGGCCAATCCAGCACTATATAAGGGCTTTTCGATCATTTGGGAGTTTGTGGTGTAAAGAACTCCGAAAATGCTAAGGCTTATATATGATATTTTAGAGAGAAACTAGGGTTAGTACAATCATAATGGAAGAGCGAAAAGAGGAGAGGAAGAGGAGAAGAAATCCAAAACTTCCTACACAGTTTTTTCGCCCCGAACGTAACGGAATCGAGATCAGAGCGAGATGAGAACTACCACACCATCATCAACCATGAAATCAAACCTGTTATTGAGAGGTAAGTATTTAAATGTCAATTTATTTTAAGCATGTTATAACACCCATGGAGAATAGGGTTTAATTTCATGTCTTTAGGAGAAATAATACGGCTTTGAGTGGGTTTAATTCATGGATTGAGATAGAAATGCATGTAGATATATTCCTTTATGTTTATAACACGAAATCATAGGATTTGGAGTGATTAGGATGAACTAAATTTGGGTTCTTGATGAATAAAGATGAATAACATGAGAAACTAGGGTTTTGTGTAAATTAAAGTTTTAATTGGTTCTTGAATGAAATTCTATCGGATTTATATGATCAAAGTTGTCCCTATAACTTTAATGAATGATAGGTTAAGTTGGTTGGGAGTTTGGAGAAGTGTAATGGAGTTTTGGAGAAAAAATTTCATGGAAAAATCGCAAAAATGTAAGGAAAGTGATGAACAGTATCATTTCGAATCGATTCGTTCCATGGTGAATAGATTCGGTTGTTTGTCAAAAAAATGAAATTTCTAGATCTTTTTATTACGATCGCGTGGGCACCGACCTCGTATTTTTCTGATTTATTTTGAATTAGTTATGATTTTTTTACGGAAGGGTGTTCGAGATCGAAATCTTTAGTTAGGAGGATTAAGGCTAGAATTGTTTGGGATTAAATCGTAAATTTAACAATTCGAGAGAATGAGAACGGATCGTGGATAGGATAAGGGAAATTATGAGGTAGACCAGTTGGACAATTGAAGATTAACTACTGAATTAACTTAAGGGAGGTAACAATGGGCCCTTCAGCTAGAGAATAATACTCGAGAATATATGATAGAGAGTGTTTATTGAAAAAATTATGCGTGAGTATTCGAGAGATAAATACTACGTATGGATGATAATCATAGGTTGAGTGTGTACCTATAGGTATGGATTATTATAGGTTAAGTGTATACCTATACGATTTTATTTTAATAGGTCATATGTGTACTTATAATGAATATGCATATGGATAGGTTGTGTGTATTCCTAGTATGTGCTTTTATGTATGTGAACATACCTACGCTACTTGCTATCACGGACGTCCCGCGCAGTGGATGATCCCACCTTGACAATTTTAATGAAATCTGGATTTGTGCCCCAGAATATAGTACTGTTAGGGGATAACTATGCAAGAGAAATAGTGAAGCCAACATGTCGTTTGGGTACGTTAGGTATGTGCGCAGCCCCAAAGACTTAGTACTTTGATTCGCCTCCATTTCTTGTGATTTGATTTTGGGTTCGAAGAGACATGCCGAACCATTTGTCCTAGATTTAGTACGAGAAGTACTTGGACTTATAGCAGGGTACGCGAATGTGCATCACGGTGGCTAGACCGGTGGATGCTATCTTATATATATATATATATATATATATATGTATGTACACTTGGATGTTTTCTCCTACTTATGTGCGATAGTAGTGAGGATATATAGTGTGTATCTAAACAAAGATTTATCTACTTATGTGTGTTAGTAGCGAGACGAGATAGTATATATCTAACAACGATTAATCTACTGAAGAGTAAATAGTAGGGAGATTAAATAGTGTACATCTAATTAATGATCAATCTACTAATGTGTGAATAGTAGGGATATAGATAATGAATATCTAAAATAAAGTTTAAGTAGAGAAACTTAAATGGTAAAGCTTGAACCATAATATACGTGAAATAATAACGTGGGTTTAATAACAACAGAAGAGAGATGTTAGTTAGTAAGGGTATTCGATAGCGTACTGTATGGGTGGTATGGATAAGTTAATGGGAATCTTAACTAAGGACTTAATGGTAATTAAGGGTAATCGGTAACGTACTGTATGGGTGGTACGGGTGAGCTAGACTGATTTGAGGCTTATTAGATACTTGAGACCTAGTAGATTGGGCAACTTGACTAGGTGGGACGTTAGGTGCGCACTATAGACGAGAGGTGAGGAAACTAAAGGGAGTGTTCGTAGCCTAACATGTGTATCTGATAACTGTTCATTTAAATTGATATTTAAATGATTTCTAAATATTTTCAAATGATTTTTACTTGGGCTCTAACCCGTAATTGCAAAACTTTTTTCCAAAACATTTTAGGTGTCCAACCAAAGGGACGACAAGCAGGATGATCTGTTTCAGGGATGCGTAGCTGCAACACTTGTGGATTCTTGCAAGATTTGGACTTAGACGCTTCAGTCACTTCATTCCTAGTGTAGGGTGCAGTTCCGTATTTCATTCGGGTGTGTTAGCCCTCATTTATTTAATTATGTCGGTTAGACTCTGTATTCAGATTTATTTATTTTGGACTTTTATTTGGTTTTGGTAACCGATGGCTTATTCGGTACTATTTTATTTCAGTTGTTTAATAGATCATTGTTCAGATTATTCAGTTTTGCATGGATGGTGATATATTGTAATTGCTTTCGCATATTGTTTTGTTTTAAATAAAAAGATAAAACTTGGCACCGACTCTTTGAATGGTAGTTGTTTAGTAAATGTTTTAAAAAGTTTTCGACAGTGATGCTAAGAATGAACCAAATGGGAATCCTATTTTAATTTAATGAACGCCTGATCACCCGGTATTTAATTAGGCGGGGTGTCACATTATGATCCAACCTATTAGTGATGGGGACCTCACCCACAACCAAAGGTAGGGTAGGGTAGGGTAAATTGAGCCTCATACTCTAAGTAGAGTTCGTTGAAGAATACATACCAAGAAATCGGAGAGAAATCCTAATAAACACCCAAAAATGTATATTTTATACCCCCAATAGACGCATTTTAATTGCTAAATCTAGGCAAAATTGGGTCTTATGCGCGTAATTATTTATTGTGCAGGCTTGATTGCATTTGCAGTCAAAAGCTCTATTTCAAGGCAAATTGCTGTTCAAATGTGGCAAAATAATAAATTCCGTAACCCTAGCTTACCCCAGATCGAGCTTAAACCTACCCCGAACCCGATGTGTATTCAGTTTATACTTTTATTATTTTTTATATTTTTATTTTGAGTCGTTTCTTATTTTTAGGATTTATTTTAGATTTACTTAGAATTTTTTTAGGATTTATTTTCTATTTTTATTCTTATAGTTATATTTTGATTTTGATTAGTTTTTAGTTTTTATTTTATTTTATTTTTATTAGGATGAGTTTTTTTTAGTAATTTATTTATTTTTATTTTTATTAGATTTTTAGTTTTGAGTTCTTTTATTTTATTATTTGAGTTTTTTTTATAGATTAGGATTTTATTTTTTAGTTGATTTTATTTTTTAGTTTTGTTAATTTTAATTTTTTTAGTTAGATAGTTTTATTTTTAGATTAGGTGTACAAATTAAACACACACATTAAAACACTCACTAACCCACACCTTATTACACTACACTTAAACTACACACTAACAACCCCTCACCCATCTTCAACCTCTCACCCACACTCACTCACCTAAACCTCTATTAACACCCATCATCTTCCTCTCACCTCCCACCATTAAGAACTCAACCAACAACTTGCTAAAACCCATCACCCTAAATGTTTAACTCCCGATCCAACGCAACCATACCCGAATCCGACTACATCCATCCAAACCACCACAACCAAACCCTCCAGTCCGGAACCTTAAACCCGTGCTCCAACCCAGATACCCATACAACACCCAGCCCGTCGCAGTAAAACCCAATTTCCACCCAAACCCACCTTATATCAACTGCAAAAGCACCCGACTCAACCTATTTAAGATGACCCCTGAACATCTGACTTCCTCACGACCTCCATCCGAAACCTCTGGCCAAAGCCCCCTCGCCGTCGACACACAACCCGAATCCCATAGCTGCTCCAACCAACACAAGAACCCGACCTCCATATAAACATCTTCTCCAGCCCGAGTTCCAGTTCGGCCAACTCCGGCAAGACCCAACCAAAACCCGGACATCTCCAAATCCATCTTCATGCCAACTCCAACCCTGATCCACTAAACCCACCAAGATCCATACCCATTCTTTGACCCATCTTCCAACCTAAGAAACCATTTACCCAAAACCCCTTTTACAACCCAATATTTCATTATACCTGATTCCACTTGTATCATTAAATTCCAATATTACCCCTTAGCCACTTGCATCTCCTATAAGATCAAGAGAAGACCCATTTGAGAACAAAAAAGCAAGCATTGTAGAGAAAAAACCCTAGAGAGAAGAATAGGGAGATAAACATCTTTATAAATAATTTATTTTATTTATTTTATTTTTCTTTATGAGGATTAAAGTGTGAGAGTTTGCATTGTGTTGAAAAGTTTGGAGTTCAACTTGTAATTCAAGGAGACTTGATTTTAAGATTTATTCTCTTATCTCTACTTTTTTTATTTCATGCTTAGTTTGTTGATAGTATTACATTTTTTGTGTTTCCATATTTGGCTAGAAATCCTTTTAAGGGGTGGGGTGATCCCATTATTTGATGTTAATCCTATTTAATTAGCTTATTTAAATTAAATGTCCCTTTGATGATTAACTTTGCACTCTTACGTTTTAATTTACGCCTCGAGAGAGGGTAAATGATTTTCGAGAGAAAATCGAATTTCTAGTCTTATTTTCCATTTTAGAATCGAACTAAAGATAGGTTTTTCTAAAATGTGAATTTATTTCTTGAAATTCAACTCTATGCTACTTTTTATGATTTAAATTAATTTAACAAATCGATCCTAGGGATGATTTATTAAATGATGTTTAGATTTACTTTTCAAGAGTTGTAGGAGTGTTGAATTTAATTTTCTAAAATGTTATTATTAAAATTACATTTGCAACGAGAGTTGATTTGTGATTTTGATACTGACTTGGGATAATTAATTTTAATTAGTTAAATAAAATATATGGGGTCATCCTATCCCTTGTTAGTCGTCACTTTTATTTCCTCACTCATCTCATATTTTACATTTTAGATAGTTATATTTCACTTATTTTTCATCACTTTTTAGTTAGTCCTTAGATCTTCGATTTAGTATAGTTTTATTTCACCCTCATCACAAAAATTGTTTTAATATTAAAAAAGCTAAAAAAATAGAAAAAGTAAAAAGTCTAAAAATAGGAAAATTAAATAAAAATGGATTACATCTTTTGTCTCTCATGTGTTTCATCCTCAGATTATGATTGATACCCTTACTTACCTCTACACTCTAGTTTATTATATTTTTGTAGGTATTTGAAGGTTTGATTAACTTGGCTTTGCAACAACGACAACCATATACAAAAAGCCCGTCTATCAAGTCTCTTTCATAGGCATCGATATCTCTCAAAAGCACCGTCTTGGTAATTTATTATGTCCACCTCAAGGTCTTGAGGGTCTCAGTAGTGATAATTGACACCTTTTGGGTTCCACCCACAAATTTGAGGTCCATAGTACCTTGGTATTCCATAAACATGGTGTCGGATAGTCTCACCATTGGTTTATCTTTCGAGCAGGTGGGAAGGGGAATGTTCCCCCTATAATTAAGCGATCGAATTCCCGTAAGGTAGATTAATATTTAACTAAGTAATTAGGGTTGAAAACTTTAATAGATGATTTCTTAGGAGCCATAAAAGTTTCTAAAGAAACTTAAGGATAAGAGAATGGAAGAGGACATAGAGAAAAATGAACAAAAATTTGAGAAATTTAGAGAATTACAAGAGTAAGTGGGAACAATGCGTGAAGGATGGTATGCTTTTATATACCAAGATTGATAAACTTACCCTTCTTAAGCACGCTAACAATCCAATCAAATTGGCACTCAAACAACTTCACTACAATGGCTAATTTGCCCCACTAAATCATTTCTGTCAAAATCTTGAAGTAAAATATCTCAAAGTCCTTACATTATTATTACTAACTATTTCCTCTTTTGTGTTATTAAAGAAAAGGTAGGGGCTAACAATGATACCAAGTATAATCCTCAACTCCAAACCATGGGAGGAGTTTCAAAGATCTAAGTAAGGATCAAAACACGAGGTAGGATACCTTAGTTTTACACTCAAAGACTCTAGTTGAAGGTCAGACTCCATGACTTAGTTCGAAGCACCCCCAAGGACTCTTCCCTGATTGAATCAAGACACTTAAAACCTTCAATGTAGTTCTAATTTCAATGGTGAAACCTATACATCAAACCAAGGACTAATAAATCCCTTACAAAAAAATTTCATGGACGGCAGGGTCGTTAAAGAGGTTATACTCCATTATAGAATACTCACACCTCGGGGTAATGATTGCAGATTCACATTTAAGATTACATAAATATGATTCCACGTCGATTGTCCCTCTGAAACCATAATAGGGGACATGCTCACTCATATAAAATCAAAATATCCTTAGTACCTCATTATGACAACCACAATCTTAGTAATTTTCTCAGACCAATTTGACGGGTTGGTATAAAGTACTAACATTGTTCTATGAAGCCCCACTCACCATAAGTAGTTTGTCATAAGACATTAAATGACATTTAATACCCCAAACACCATAACCACTAACCTGCAACCCTTTCCACCAACACTTAACCCTTCTACTATAATGACAAATATCAGTCATGGCCTCCCAATGTAACCCCTGAATTTTGTTAAATTAATAAAGTCGTGTTATATTTTCGAACTCGCATGAGTCAGCTGTCCTTAATACGATAAATGCCGAGACCTCCTTCATTGCGTGGATGACAGACCTGGCCCCATGAAATCCAATGGCGTTTGCTCGTAGAATTGGTACTGGTCCAAAAGAAGTTATTGAACGAGGATTCAATACAGTTTATTCATGACAGATTGTGGAGGAAGCAAAATCGCAAACAAATGGAAGGTTGTTGAATAGAACACGTGTTGATAAGAATTATATGAAACAAAATAGAGTTATATTTGTATTATAATAACGTTAGGATAAAAGAAGGAAATTCAAATAATAATAATAATAATAATAATAATCTTTATTATCTAAAAAGGGTGTAAACCTTTTGGGATAGTCATATGACCAAATAACCCTCATATAATATACTATTTCGGATATAACCTGCAACTCAATTCCACGTAAAATCCCTAATGTGATGCAACTCTTAAAACCCTCTCTGAATCCGTTTATTTCTGGCGTACACTTTCTTATGACTCAGTTTGTCTTCTCTATCGAACCCTCGCTTTTACTCACGCCTCTTCACCTATCATTTTCCCTAATCCATCCTCCATCATTTTTTCACACACGCCCACAAAAATCTCTAAATTATCTCTTCTATGTTATGTTAATGGTAAGAGAGAAGAATTCCAAAAATTTGCATAAATGGTTGCTACAAACTCATGGCTGGACAGATAGACTATGGTTTAAGAAGACAATTCTCTCTTATAATTGGTAAGAATCGAATATAAATAAGAGGACCCCTAACCAATCGCTATCCCTCTCTCGCATCAATATATCCCCCTAAGGTCATTCTCTCTTTGCCTTTATCCATTCCCTATCTTCGGTTAGAACAAAACCAAAACCTAACCTAGCTAACGGTGGTTGCCTTTACCGTCATTGATGATCACACCCCTCAGGCCAAACCCCAATATAATTATCTTTACAACCACTCAATACATTGGACCTTTAAAGTAACAAGAAAAGGTATTTTCATTTTTCCATGTCACTTATTTCTGTGATGGTCAGACCTCATCCTCACAATACATATAATGCAAGAATGATTGGAAAGTAAACTGATGAATGTTCTTTACAGAGGTAATTGGGGTTAGGGTTTAAGTTTGAAAATAAACATATGTTTTTATATGTATACAATCTTCCTTTAGGATGTAGGAATCCCTAGCCCAATTTTTGTTACACAAGTGAGTGAATGCAGGTCTTACAAAATCAAGATGACATGTCTGAAAATTTTATCTCAATCATCAAAGGTGAGCTTTTTGCTATAAATAATTGTGTGTAAATCTAATGCATTTGTACAGGTACTCATCGAAAGATAGGAATTTGAATATTTTTTGTGCTCTTTAGTATCTGGTTCTTTATTTTAATGTAAAGACGCAAAACAAAAATCCTATAAAATACATTCCCCGTACAAGGTTGAGAACCAAGACGTTGGGAAATGAAGAAGATAAAAGTGACATCGACACCCCCATAGAATTATTATAGACATATATGAGGAAAAATGTCAAGAACAAAATGTGAAATTTTTAGTATGTTGATTCGAGTTGTTCATTATTGTGCTATAAATTATATTATTAGTGACTGGATTGTTACTACTTAATTTTTTTCCTTATAAATTTCAAGAACATCATTGCATAATTTGTTTTGCAAAATGATATTTTAAGAGATATGTGTGTTAAAATATGTATATTTTTGTAGAGATCTATTCTCTTATAACTTCTACATGACTAATATTGCATTGGACATACCTTTTGATTTGGAGTTTGAAAACTGAACATAATGCTTACATTGATTACTCTGATATGGTTGCATGTGCAATGTACATGGACAAACCTAGTTGTTATAAAATATGTATTTAGTGAAGTCCACTTATATTTCATATTTATTAAAGGGTCTGTTGGGATTGCTTATTTTGTAATATGAATAGGGTCATACCTCATGAGTATTTACATGTCAATAAAATGAAAGACTCATTACCTCTAAATTATCTATGTGTCCCTTTATTTTACAACACATTATCAACATGAGTGATCTAATATTTTTTACATAATTCATAGTATTCATGAATCACGCATAAGTCTCTTTCTTTAATTCCTAATATATATATATATATGTATATATATATACACAGAAAGTCTCCTGTAAGGACTCCTTATGGTGCAAACCCTGGTACATATCATTTTTTTAAAATAGTAAAAAAATGAATTTTTTGATGAAACTTAATGGATATGATCTCCATGGTGAGAAGATCATCTCCAAATTTTTTCGTCAAAAAATTCAATAAAAAAATCGTTGAGATGAAGTGATATGTAAAAAAATGGTATAAATATGCATTTTCAACCGTTGAAATGTTGGGTCGGCGCCAGCCGCTTTATTGATTGAATTTTTTGATGAAACTCCATGGATATGATCTTCTCACTATCGAGATCATATCCATCAAGTTTCATAAAAAAATTCAATCAAAAAGTGAGTGAGATGATCGTCAACATTTCAACAGTCGAAAATGCATATTTATACCATTTTTTTACATATCACTTCATCTCAACGATTTTTTTATTGAATTTTTTGGTGAAAAAAATTTGAGATGATCTTCCCACCATGGAGATAATATCCATGAAGTTTCATCAAAAAATTCATTTTTTTACTATTTTAAAAAAATGGTATGTACCAGAGTCAGCACTATAAGGAGTCCTTACAGGAGAGGGCCTCTCTCTCTCTCTCTCTCTCTCTCTCTATATATATATATATATATATATATATATATATATATATATATATATATATATATATATATATATATATATATATATATATATATATAGTTAACTATTAATCATAAAAAACAAACACGTGGTTGGTAAGTCTTCATCTTTTTTGGGATATCTATGATATGGCTCATCCGTATCCAATATATATATCCTTTAATTATCGATTGATATATTCTACCGCCCGATTTTTATTTTTTCGGGCTTGAAGTTTTCAATGGCTATTTGTATTTCGTGACGAAGTTCCCCAATAGTCATTTTAAATTTTGCACATGAAGGTTTCATTTAGTAATTTTAATTTGGGACAAGAAGTTTTCAAATTATTTAAAATTGGGACTTGAAGTTCTCAATTATTATTTAGATTTTTGGACATGACAATTAAATATAATCTTAAATCAACCCTAAAATTTTGATTATTTCTACAATAGGGAAGGGAACTAAAAGTCCCATAAAAATTATTTATAATTTGGACCCGAAGCTCCAATAATTTTATAATTAAACATGAAGTTTTGCTTATTTATATAATAAGGGTAAGGATATTAAGTTTTTAATAATGATTATTTATAGTTTGGACCTAAAGTTACAAATAATTTTATCCCTTATCAAACTTGAAGTTAAGATATAATTGGGCAGACATTTAAAGTCCCTAAATATTAAATATGGTGATATGAAGTTGTTCGTATTATTTACATTTGGGACCTGGAGTTTCTCAATGATTATTCAAATATGGAAATTGAATTTTCTTCGTACAAATTTTGGGATGCAGAGTACGACCTAAAGTGTTAAAAGAAAGCATGTCACAATTAAACGTGCAATTTGATTATTAAATTGAAAGGATATAGACCAAGAGTCCCCTAATTATCATTGATCTAATATATGAATTAGATCTTGATGAAAGGGCCATAGGTTAGATCTATACCAAGGTTTCAGAATAAAAGGAAATAAGATTATTTATTGAATACCATATGTTAACCAATTTTTTGGAAAAGATCCATATTCATTATTATGACTAGATGTTCACAAAACATTATTTGTAATTAGAATATAGTTTTTTCTAATTAATTTTGAAAATATGAGGAGCGAAGTTCTCATGGTATTTAAAAATATTTGGACATGAAGCTCCAATAAAAATATACCATAAATCAAACTTGAAGTTTTGATTATTCTTGTGGTATGAATTTTGAATGTTCTCAAATAATTATTTATATTTTGAACCTAAAACTCCCAACATCTCTTTTTTTTATTGGGAGTAGATTAAAAATAAATAGGATATTTAAACATATCTTTTCAAATTCTAACCTTTTTATTTTGTTTATTAAATGAAATAATTTTACATACTTCATTAATGGTTAGAAGTCCTTTTAAGTATCTTATTAATGATTTTATAATTAAAGTTTTGTTTCTTGACCCTTCGGTTATTTGAGTATTAAATTATATTTTTAATGATATTTAATTTTAATGTAGAGAATTTAATGTCTTTTGAAATTAAAAATATTGAGAACCTAGAGTTCTCATTATTTTTCTAAAGAAATATTGGTCATAATTAGTTTAGTAGCCATCCTCCTCATATATTAAAAACCTAAAGTTTCTTATTTTCAAGCCTGAAGTCTCTAACATATGATAAGAATATAATATTTTGATTCATCAGTTATGAACCTAAAGTTCTCTACTTTAGTTGTTCAAATTTTCCTCCTTTAAATATGCATTCGTATTTGATATTCGTACAATTAAGTTTTTTTTGTACCGTTTGGTTCTGTATTAAGAAAACTCGATTTAAACGCCGTTTTTAAATACAGTTTTAAAATTCAGTTGTTTGTGTTTATAATTGGTGTGTATTTGGTAAACTTGTTTTTAAATACAGTTTTTTAAAAATTTGACAAAATTGACAAAATTGGCAAACATGTATATTTGTATTATACATATGTTGATACCAAATTTAGTCTGCTGACATGGCCCAATCAACTGATGACACGTGACAATATATATGGCAACAATAATCACTTCCGAGGAACTCTTACGCTCCGAGGAACAAGAGCTCTCCTAGGAACTCATACGCTCCGAGGAACAAGACCTCTCCGAGGAACTCTTGAGCACCGAGAAGCCTAGGCGGTCCGAGCTGCATCTCGAACGAAGCATTAATAGCTGGATAACCAACAGTTCAATTGATTCATTAAATGCTCATCATTCAGACGCACACGCAAAAGGGGCATTGAATGTATTACCCTTTCATATGTATATCATTTAATGTACTACCCTTTCACATGACAACCTCGAGGCTATAAATACATTGTACAATCCTCATTGAAGGGGGACCCCAATCCGGACCGGGAATTTCTTGAGAGATCTTGTAATCGAGAATTCCTAAGCACTCCGCAATAACAAAACAGTGGACGTAGGCCATTCTTATAAGGCTGAACCACTTTAAAAATTCTTTGTCTCATTTATATTTATCTGTGATTGAATAATTAAAGTGATCTAATTTTTTACATCAACAGATTGGCGCCGTCTGTGGGAACGTGTTACAAGCATTGTTCTCCATCAAAAGCTAAGTTTTTATTTTCTATATGTATAATAAATTATATATTATACATACATCTGTTGATTCAATCATGATTTTTATGTTTATATACATAAATTAATTGTCCAATTTTTATTTGCAAAATATTGCATATCATGATTTTAAAATCATAACTGTTAGATTAATTCTTATTTAGAAATCTGAAAAATAGTGGATTTCATAAATCATAACTTTTTGCTTGATTCTCAAGTTTCAATTTTATATCATGGAATAAATATTTTAAATGATTAAATATACCAATATATACGATGATGATAAGATTTGATAATTTTCTTTGTTGATTTTGAAATAATTTGTGAAAGATCTTTGATGACTATTCAAATTCCCATTATATTTTTATTCAAATCATGATTCTCATATGTTTATATCCATAAACTTAGAGATCAAATCAATTATATATTGTGCATACATCTTTTAATTCAATCATGATTTTATATTCACAAATTGTTGAATCTAATTTTACAAATCTGGATAAATGTACATTTCATAATCACAAAGTTTGAGAAATTTGTGTACATATTATATTATTTCTTCTTTAAGGAGATAAAATAATTTCTCTATATTCATAAATCTCTTTTATGTGAGTATATACAAATTTGATTCATTTGGAAATCTTTTAATTTAGTCATAATTTTTATATGCACTAACTGTGTGATCGATTTCAATTTGGGGATCTGGTGAGTTTTAGACTCATAAATATTATACAAATCCTTGCATCTATGGATCCACTTGAAGATTTTCTGAACAAATATGTTAGGATAGGGATAAGCATTAAGAACGATTATGTATTTTCCATTCCGATATTAACATGAATTGAATCAGACCCATTTTCTCTCTCTTCAAGAAAACTATGTTCTCTGCACAAATAATCATATTATGTAATTGTGTTGATACGATCAATTTTATCAATATATGAATAATCAATTATATGTTGTACATACATACATACATCTTTTGATTCAGTCATGCCTTTTATGATTATAAACATAAATTAGTTGTCCAATTTTTCATTTATCAAATCTGCAAAATATTGCAAATCACGATTTTATTAAATTAGTGGATCGGTTTTTATTTCAAATATAAATAAACGAAAATTTCATAATCACAAGTCCGTTAAATATTTTTAGTTGGTCGGAGTAGAGATGAAGATCTGACGATGAATTTTATTACCCTTGATTTAGGACCATCTTGGATGTATCCCATCAGGGCATATATTGAGGAGGGAGAATTGCCAATCGACAAACTCGCAGCCAAGAAATTGAAGTTTAAAGCTGCCCGGTATGTATTAACTAATGGTGTTTTATATAGACGGGGAATTATGGTAGGTTTGCAGAGATGCGTGCATCCCTCCGAGGTGAAAGAATTGATTGAAGAAATCCATGAAGGGTCTTACGGAGCACATGTAGCAGGTCGGACGCTTTTGCAGAGGGTGATGACGCAGGGATACTATTGGCCGACGATGAGGGCTGATTGTATAGCCTACGCCAAGAAGTGTGACAAGTGCCAGCGCTTCTCCTCCATCCGAAGAACTCCACAAGCATTGTTGACACCCATAACTTCCCCTTGGCCATTTGCCATGTGGGGAATTGATTTGGTTGGACCACTGCCAACAACCCGAGGAAGGTTCAAGTACCTCATTGTCGCAGTAGATTATTTTACTAAGTGGGTAGAAGCTGAGCCACTCATTGACATGACGTACGAGAAGGTGTACCAATTTGTTTGGAAGAATATCATTTGCCGATATGGTCTCCCTCATGCCTTCATCACAGACCATGGAACACAATTTGACAACGAGGACTTTGCAGCCTATTGTCATCAGTCAAACATTTTGAAGGTTCATTCAGCACCAGGCCATCCTCAAAGTAATGGACAAACTGAAGTGACAAACAGAACGCTGCTAAATGGCTTGAAGAAAAGATTGGATGATGCAAAAGCAAACTGGATCAATCAGCTACAATCAGTACTTTGGGCTTACCGAACTACTCCCCGAGTAGCAACTGTAGAATCACCATACATGCTGGCGTTTGGAAGTGAAGCTGTCATACCTGCCGAGTTGGGCCTCCCAACACACAGGGTATTGAATTTCAATTCCCCTGTCAGCGACTTAATGAGAAGGTTGGATTTAAACATGCTCGAGGAAGTTAGAGAAGAAGCTTCCATTAGAAATGCTGCTTACCAGCAGTGAACAACTTTATTCTACAAAAAAAGGGTGAAGAAGTGCGACCTGAAAGAAGGAGACTATGTGCTGAAGAAAGTAATTCAAAAGCGCAATAAACTGGAGGCAAACTGGCATGGATCATACCGAGTTACAGAAGTTGTTCGACCAGGAACTTATCGAATAAAAACTTTAGAAGGCGAGGAGTTTAAGAATGCCTGGAATGCAAAGCACCTGCGCAAGTATTATCAGTGATGTATATGTAACACAGTTCCATCAGTATGAATAAAATGAAGATATTTTGCCAAAGTCTCCCCTTTTATTGAGAATTTTTCGGGGAATATTAGTGCTACACACTACTCAGCAAAGCTCAGACTGCTAAGCAAAATATTCCTAAAAATGCTAACTTCGGTTGGCTAGGAAACAAAATATTCCTAAAAATGCCAACTTCGGTTGGTTAGGAAACAAAATATTCCTAAAAATGCCAACCTGTTTGGCTAGGAAACGATATATTCCTAAAAATGCCAACCTGTTTGGCTAGGAAACGATATATTCCTAAAAATGCCAACCTGTTTGGCTAGGAAACAAAATATTCCTAAAAATGCCAACCTGTTTGGCTAGGAAACGAAATATTCGTAAAAATGCCAACCTGTTTGGCTAGGAAACGAAATATTCGTAAAAATGCCAACATGTTTGGCTAGGAAACAAAATACGCTCGCAAATACCAACTTATGTTGGTTGGAAGGTACGTTCATTCTCAAAAATGCCAACTTATGTTGGTCGGGAGGTAAGATTATTCCAGAAAGTGCAAAAGTTGCTAACTATTGCTGGTCGGGAATAAAAACCCACCAACTGTAGTTGGTCGACAATAAGAATTTATCGACCTTGGTTGGTCGGGCACATTTTATGAAAAAGATAAAAATCTACCAAGTATAGCTGGTCGGGGATAAAAACCCACTAACTATAGTTGGTCGACAAGCATAATTTAACGACCTTGGTTGGTTGGAAAAATTTTAAACATTTTTATACTCATGACTTTATTATTAAGTGATCGAGCAATATTATTGATACTTGTAACTTTTTAATTATTATTGAGTTGGTCGACAAACAACACTATTGGTATCTTTTTAACAGATATGCATAAATGTAAAGTGCTTGGTATTTACAAGACAATAGCAATCAAGATCTGCAAACAAAAATGAAAGTCTTTCATTGAATTCAAAATAAATTACATTGATAATGAAATTACAATTACATTGACATGTATACTAACTGTTACATCAAAGAATTCCTATTCTACTGGTCTCTTCCCCTCTGCTTTTGACACAGGTTCCTCGCCAGTAGGCAGATCATTTAAAGACTGAGGAGAATTGATAAAGTTAAGATCCTTCAGCATCCTGACATTCATCACGGATGGGCGATCTAAGAGATGCTCGAGACGAGATACTTCGATTTGAGAGTGAAGATTGTAGTCACCAAGATACTTTGCAATTAGGCTCCGAGGAATGGCCCGAGCAGGGATCCAATCCATCTCCAAGTTGTAGGGTGGTACAGGCAAGTCGAGCAACCTGGGATCATGGTAATCCCACAGATAATGGCCTTGTTCGAGCTTCAGCACACATAAGGCATTCAGCCAGCCTTGTTTGTAGCCCTCATTGTTGGCATTCTGGATACGATCGTCCAAGTGGAATAAAGCTTCGTTGTATCCAGCCATCCAAAATTCCCTGGGCTGTTTGTGGAATTGATATGTTAGCCTTTCTAGCTGCTCGTGGAGATTCTTGATGAAAAGCTCCTTATTCTCCAAGATTGACTTCTGCGCGGAGAGCTATTTTTCCAGGTCCCTAATCTTCTTGGACATATCAGATAACGCTTGGTTCTTCGCCATTAGTTGGAAGGCCTGGTTCTCCAAGGCAGACTGAGTCCTCTGTTCCTAGACAAGAACCCGAGATGCTCTTCCTCATCCCCGAGGAGCTCTTGCTCGTCCCTAAGAAGGTGTAGAGGTGCCAGAACTCCTCAAAGTCTCCAATTCATCCCTCAACTTGGCGTTCTCAACCTCTAAGAATGAAAATCCCTCGTCAGTCACTGGGATTAGGGCTGTTGAAGAAGAAGCTGCAGACTTCAACCGAGTTAGCTCTTTCTGCAAATTATTGTTCTCTTGCTCCAGCAGCTCGGCAATCTGTCTGCATTCCTCAACCTCGCCCCTCAGGGTTCGCTCCCTGATATCTTACCCGACAAAGAGCTTCTCGTAGCCCTTCTCGGCAATAAGCTGCTGGTACTTCTTCTCATATCCCTCATGCAACAAAGCAGTGGATTCCTTGTATTGAAGCTGAAGGTCTTCGAGGGTGCTTTGAATATCCTCGATCATTTCATAATAGGCAACGTTATTAGCTACAGCCCGATCAAGAAGACACTTCAGGTACTGATATGCCTCCACTGCCTGTTCTGAAGCATTCTGGCCGAGGATGTCAACAACTTGTGCTGCACTCAAGTCTGTGTGATCAGCCTTGAAGTACTCATTACATTATCGCAGCAACTTTGTATCGTGGGAAGATAACAGTTCCATCCTGGCCAGAAACTAGCAGAAAAAGAAGAACAATCATCAATAAAAAGAATAAGCAGAGTATGAATAGAAGAGACAACAGTATGAAAAAAGTTCAAGTTTTATTAGATCATAATTCAGAGTTACATCTTCTGGGTTACATTTGATAAAGAGAAACAAAATAAAGAGAAAACTGAACAACACTAAACCTTTTCCTTATCCCCCAAAACCTTCTCGAGAGGCTGGGATGAAGAGGTAGGTTGCTCGGAGGGAAGAGATAGTTGCTCGGGTAGAGTAGGCAGTTGCTCGGAGGAGGAAACGATGTGCTGATCTTCCTCGGCAGCAGGCAGAATGGTTCGGGCATGATCTCCCATCACCATTGAAGACTCCTCAGAGGTAGCTTCGTCCTCTTCTAATTCTTCTGGAGTTGGAGGGGGACCAGGGATATGTCTCTGGAAGAGCTCGGAGGACTCATCGACCTTCATTTCCTGAAGGGCAGCGACCCATCCATCCCTAAAGTACTTTAGACTGCCATAGTCCACTTGAGATACCATGGCAGCCAACCCCTTATTCCACCCCTTGTCCCAGCCAGAGCTGAAGGACTTCTTCACCGCGGCTTTCCTCTTCAGTTTCTCCGAGGAGAGCTTCTCGGGCAGCAGGTTCTCAGCAGCCTTTAATTTATTTTCTACCTCCTCCTTCTGCCGACCTACTTCTGAAGTTTAATCAACTCCTCCTCGGCAGTTTTGAGTTTATTTTCCAGCTCTTCAGCAGCCTTGAGCTTCTCTTCAAGCTCTTTATTTGCCTTATCCAAGGCATTTATTCTCCTCTCCAACTCCTTGGAGGCTTCAATAGCTCGAGCTTTCTCCTGCTCGTTGGAGGCAAGTTTTTTCTCCCAGATAGCCTTATCAGTGGCATATTTCTGGCGAGAGTCTTCCAAAGACTTGGTAGCTTCTTCCAGAGCTCCCTCCACACTGGATGAGGAGCAAGAAGCCTTAATCGCTTCATCCTTCTTCAGGATTATATTGAAGCAGCTCGTCAACTGTGAACAGAAAAAGAAAGCAAGTTAGAAACAAGAAATGACAAAGGAAAATATGAAAAGTTCATAGAAAAGAGACTTACTGAAGCAAGGTGACGAGCAGCTAAAGAAGTAACCATGTCCCGAGTAAGGTTATCTTCATTACCTTGGACCTCGGGAATGGTCCAGGACTTCACCGAGCTCATGGCAGAGCTCGGGGGAACAAAAGTGGGAACTCCAGTCCCAGCAGCCGGGGACTGAATGGTGGTGTCAGCCAAAATAACCGAGGAACTCTTCTTCAGTCTCCTCGGGGGAACAGGTGCAGATTCAACCAAGGAAGAATCCTTGGTCGGTGATATCACAATCACCTCTCCAGGAGCAGCAGAGCTGCTCGGAGCCACTGCGGGCTTCTCGGCAGTCTTTGCAGGAGCAGCTGGAGGAGCTGCATCAGTTTTCTTTGTCCCCTCCCTTGGGACATCAATCCTACTCCTTTTTACCTCCCCAGAACCGGAGGCAGTTTTCTCAAACAGAGTAGGAGGTCTTCTCTTCTTCGTCCTTTCGCTCAGAGGTATATGGAATTCAGGAGAAGAACTTGCAGAGGCTGGTACTGGTTCTGACTCACTTATCACTGGACGAGCAGTGAAAGAAGTGGTGTAGCTCTTGTACTGGAGCAAATACGAAGCTGATCTAATGTGCTCGTCGGCAACACTTTGATGCAGACTCCAGATAAGTTTCAAATGCCTTATATTGACATCTGTTTCTTTTGGTCACTTTCTCTTGTTCTCAATTGCAAATAAACAAACATTGTTATTAGTGGCACATTTTATCAAACAAAATTGAAACATGATTTCAAAATAAATAAAATGAAATAAAAATAACCTATCCCATTGCCATAAGGAGGGCATCTGGGACCCTGGTAGACCTCATCTCCAGCTAATGGAGGGTGTTGCCAATTTTTTATGACAACCCCATGTTCAAAATAATCCCTATGGCATCAGGGAGATTGACTACTAAAGCTCTATTTAAAAATCTAGTTTTTAAATAAAAAATATTATCATTACATGCCCATCTATAGCAGTACATGATTTCCGGAATTCCTATACGAGTTCCATGCACTTGATTTAATCTATGCACCCCATTAACTATTCTCCATGTGTTGGGGGCTATTCGTGCAGGAACAACATCAAAATACTGACAGAATTCCAGACACAAGCGATTTGGTGGAAAAGAAAATCCACATTCAGCAAAAAAGAGACTGGGGAACCAATGTTCCTCAGCCAAATTGAAATAATTAGAAGGCTCAGAAAGCTCTTCCAAGATAACCCAGGAGGGAATGGAAAAATCAGAACGAAACTTTTCAAGAGACTCAACAGGATAAACCATGATGATGAATAAAGAAATGAAGAAGAAGGAAGAAGATCTTACAGGAAATAATGGATCTGCTGACAACGAACGACGGAAAAGATGAACGCACAAGCACAAGAGAGTAGAAAGAGACGATGAAAAACTCAAAGATACAAATTTGAAAAGTAGAAGACGATGAAAGTATCTGTGAAGTTTAAATACCTTGCCTTGGAAAATGGTGAAGTAATGATTACTTTACCGGCGGCTAAAAAGATGAAAAGTGGCGCGGGAATCAAAGCGGGCAACATCGGCTAAAAAGACGAAAAGTGACGCGGGAATCGAAGCATGCAGAAAAGTCCAAAAAATCATGATTCTACGAATTGAGAAGGAAAAATAAATACAAGGGAAGCGCTCCTAAATATAAGGAGGGTTATTTAAAGCTACCATACTCCGAGAAAGAATGTTCCATATTCCTCAAATTTCGAACTATGAAACATTGGGGGCTTCTGTTGATACCAAATTTAGTCTGCTGACATGGCCCAATCAACTGATGACACGTGGCAATCTATATGGCAACAATAATCACTTCCGAGGAACTCTTACGCTCCGAGGAACAAGAGCTCTCCTAGGAACTCATACGCTCCGAGGAACAAGGCCTCTCCGAGGAACTCTTGAGCACCGAGAAGCCTAGGCGGTCCGAGCAACTCAAGCGGTCCGAGCTGCATCTCGAACGAAGCATTAATAGCTGGATAACCAACAGTTCAATTGATTCATTAAATGCTCATCATTCAGACGCACACGCAAAAGGGGCATTGAATGTATTACCCTTTCATATGTATATCATTTAATGTACTACCCTTTCACATGACAGCCTCGAGGCTATAAATACATTGTACAATCCTCATTGAAGGGGGACCCCAATCCGGACCGGGAATTTCTTGAGAGATCTTGTAATCGAGAATTCCTAAGCACTCCGCAATAACAAAACAGTGGACGTAAGCCATTCTTATAAGGCTGAACCACTTTAAAAATTCTGTCTCATTTATATTTATCTGTGATTGAATAATTAGAGTGATCTAATTTTTTACATCAACAACATACGTGTGTGTGTGTGTATATATATATATATATATGTATATTTTAATACATATGTACTATATGTATATTTTTTGTTTTTTCAAACATTAATATTACACGTATAAAACTATATATAAGTATCATTTATTTATTGATAACATTATTTAACTTTATATTATTCCATTCGTAATTTTGTATACATGTACATATATATTTTTTATTCATAAGAATTACACACATATTAATGTATTATCTATGTATATTATATATTAAGGTATAAATGCATTAAAATATTAATAATGAATAATTTTGAGTTGAAAAATAAAAAAAACAGAAGTTATAAAACACTCTCAACCTGGTTTCTCAAAAACTTGATTATAACACAGGAATATTATAATTTAGTGTTTAAAAATAAGTTGTCAAACGCAGATTTTTATCAGAATGGTATTTAAGCACAGAAAACATAATTATAATTGCAAACCAAACATGCTGATCGAGGGTGAAAAGTGACGCGCGTCAAGCGCCGATCGTTGTTTTCTGTTCACCGCCTCAATACAAAAACCTAAATTATGACTGCACTTGCGATACAAGTGTAGCGGTAAGTCGGGTATCAAAAATTCACAGAGACGAGCTGCTAGAATTTATAAGGTTTAATATTCCTAAATAAAAGTGAAAAAGACTACACAAAAAGGAAAAGATGCCCAAAAGGGAAATATTAATCTAGGCGAGTATTTAAACTAGATTAACAAAGTGGTAAAAACTATAGGTTGCGTCGAATATCCCTCACCCGAGTTAATTAGTATAAAAGGATTACATGGGTCGGCGAGTTATTACGATTGCGTCTCGTTTAATCAATTAATTAAATTAAGAGTTGTTAGACCCCTAAATTCGCATAAAAGACTAATAAGATTTTGGTATCAACAAATACCCCGAAAATTACACACGCAAGATCGTAAGCACGGAGCATACATGATACACCCCGTCAAATCTCGTAGGCGCGATAACTAGGACAACGCACCCGAAATAGACCCGTAAACTCCATCACCAAAGCAAAGCAACATGTCAACTCGGAATGAGTTCAAACAACCTATACTAACTTAGCTAGAAAGCATATTAAAAATGCGGTAAATAAACACGATAAATAAACGCGATAAATCTACACTAGAAAGAAATAAATGAAAGCATGTAAATAAAGCAAGTAAACTGAATTAGAAAGCAAGCAAATTAACTACAAAGCAAGAATTAAAGAAATACAAACTATATTAATTGGTAGGGAAGATGAATAGTCATCTTACAAACCCAAATGGGTGTCAAACCAAGTAGAAATGAAGAAGAACTCTCCAAACCTCCAAACCCTAACCTAAACTATCTTCTAAAACTAAGTATCTCAAAATAGAAACCAAAATTGGTTTATATAGTAAGTTGGAATAAAAATAGAAAAGAAAAGGAAGAAGAAAAGAAAAGAAGACAAGCAACAAATATCTGGTGACCGCGGTCGACCGCGACTTCAAGTAAAAGCACATTGTCTCCTTTCCACGATAAAACCTCAAACTGCGATCGATCGGGACTTTAACCGCAGTCGATCGGTACTCTGTTTTTGGCAACTATTTGGTCTATAAAGAGGGGGAAAGGTGCGTAAACAGAAATGGCCATAACTTCACCGTTCGGACTTCAAACGACACGTCGTTTGCGGCCACGCGGCGCTAAATCAACGAAATAAGCATCCGTGGAATTTTCATGAGCCAGAGATAAAATGTGAATTGACTAAATTACCCTGAAAGTAGCGTTCGGCAATGGAACTTCTCCGAAATGCAACAAATCCTCACTTTTAGCATTCCAATACCTACAAAAGGACAATTAACCCCTGCAAAGCATGTATATATCCTAATCCATGGCTGTCTGGTTAATGTGGATAAATATTGGCATTAAGGACCGTAAAAGTGCTAGAATGCATAAAGATAATATTTGATACGAATCACCCCTCCTAACTTAGACATTGCTAGTCCCTAGTAATGAAACAAATAAAACCAGTCCACAGAAGGCACTAAAAGACGTATATATGCATCGAAATATAAAAGAGGGTCACTTTTGACGTGTTATGACTCAATTATGTAGTTACGAGTCATTTTATTGGTGTATCAACATTTAAAAGAGGGGCATTTATGTTTAAGACCCGTATAAGTCTCCCAACCCATTTTATTCTTCATTTTATGTTATAAGCCGAGAGAGAGAGAGAGAGCTTGGGAGAAAAGGGAGAAAAGAGAGAAAAATGGAAGATTGGAGCTGGAATCCGTTGCTTCGGGAAGGGAATCCGAGACTACGAGCTTGAGGCAAGTTTCTTACTTGCTAGATATTGATTTAATGTGATAATTTGCATGTATAGTTAGTTTTTGGGAGATTTAAACCATTTATGGGTTTTGGGTGTTTTTGGTGTATAAACCTTAAATCCTTATTTTAATTTGATTTGAGGAGAAAATTTAAGTTAGTTGTAGTATAGAAATGATGTAGTATAAATAATTGTTGATGATGTTTGAAGAAATCAAGAATTTGAGGGATTTGGGATTTTAGGGTTCTTCAACCAGCAGCCCAATTGGGCAGATTCGCAGGGCCAAATCGATTCGGCTCCCAGGCGAATCGATTCGGTTAGTGGGTAGGATACAGGTCTGGGAGGCCGAATCGATTCGGACAGAGGCAGAATGTTGGCTTTGCTCATCGAATCGATTTTCTTTTGGGCGAATCGATTGGCAAGCAGGGGCGAATCGATTCGGCCTTAGGGCGAATCGATTCGGATTCCCTATTTTTGTGAGATTTTCCTAGTTTTGTTTTAACCCTTTTATTTTAGGTTCGAGGTTTAGGAACCTTCCTTTGGGAAGTAATGAGGAGTCCTAGAGGGTTGTGTTGGGTAGGCAAATATCCTAGGCTAGCAAGGGGTTATTTGGGCTTGTTCTAAAGGTTAGATTGGGTAGGTTAATGTTCGAATGATATAGGAAGTTAACCTAAAATGATAATTGGGTTATTTGGGTAAGTTAATGTTCGAATGATATAGGAAGATAAAATGATAATGTTGGGACTTTTGGGAGACAATTATTGAGGGAGACTCACTTTGATGACTTAGGTTATTGTGGTGGACTCTGGGAGACTAGTTTGAGGATATTGGCACCTCGGGTCTTAGGTCATTAATACAATATGACTTTAAGAACAAGAAATGCATATTTTAAAATTGGTATTTAATCATTGAGAATAAATGTTTTTTGAGAATGTAAAATATGGATGTTTTCAAATGGAAAAAGAAATGATTTTCATAAAGGATAAATTATGTAAATACACCTCTCTAAATCGCTATCATAAGGGAAGTTGCGCGCGTAAGGTGAAGTCCCCTAGCTAATGAATGCAGGGTGAATATATCCCTAGGCTATATGAGCGATTATTGTATGTTTTTTGCGCTGGTGAGCTAATTCTGGGTGTGGTTATGACTCTCCCGCAGGCATATGACCGCTTCCCGACGTCTTGCGTTGTAGGATCCCAGGTTGTCTTGGTGATAGGCCCTGGAAGATGATAGCCATTTAGGGGCGCGCACAGTAGAAAAACCCGGACGGGCGGTCTTAGAAAACGTTATATGATATGATATATAACTATTTTAATAATGGGGTACATTATTGATGTTAAAGCATTTTATGATAATAAAATGGCTTTAAATACATTTCCTGGATGGAAGAAGGGAAATGGGAAGTTAAATACATTTCCTGGATGGAAGAAGGGAAATTGGATGTTATGAAACGGAAAAGCATTTTTATGATAATAAACCTGCTTTAAATATATTTCCTGGATGGAAGAAGGGAAATGGACTTTGTAAAGAAAGTAAAGAAATAAAATTGTTTTGGTAAATATTTGATAAAATGAATTGCCATTTATATATATTCCATAAAGAGGAATAGGAACTGTTCAAGTAGAATTGTGAATAATGGTATTGATGTCTCCTTGAGTAATGTAGTTGAGTTCTCCCATGCTTATATGATCATTGAGCATTAGCATTGATATTGCCCTAAGTTTTGCTTCTAGATTGAGAGGTGAGAAATTTTATGATTTATGTTGCGAGAGATAATTCCATTCATAACTGTCATGCATTTTAATCACATAATAATCATATCAAACCGGGACCTAACCCGTTTATATTTCCTTGTTGGCATGCAACTCTTTGTCCGTTCAGGTGCTCCTCCGCAAGGACTCCCGCTTTGACCTTTCCATTCCCGTTGTCCTGGAGCTATAGCATTTTGCGAATGTTGTAGGACATTGGTTATAGACGTTTCTTTCCATTGTACTCTACTTATGTTCAGTTTATTTATTCGGGCGTGTTGCCCATGCTTTGTACTCATTTATTATAATGTGATACTTGATTTGTAATACTCGGTGTAACCTGTTTGTATTAGTCTATTAACCGACAGCTTATTCGGTTATTGATTTATGCATATTGTATTTTTTTACTCGTTGATTTTTGATATCCACTGTTTTTGCAATTGGGATTGTCTAAGTGTTTTTCTTTTACTTGCAAAATTTTAAATTGACAGTCCGTTTTCTAAAATAATTGGTGCTTATCTCGTACTATTATTTTAATCGACAGTGATGCTAAGAATGAACCGTCTATGATTCCTGTGATTATTGGAATATTGGGCTGACCATCCCTTATTTTAGTAGGCGGGTTGTCACATCATTTATGCTCAATTTCTTCTAATATAACCTTTCCTTGCTTCTATGTACCAATTGATATCTAAAATATTCATCATAGCCTATAGGTACCTGATAAACATAACTGAAAAAGAAGGAATAAGCAAAACTTTGCCCAGTAGATGATTCTAATTCTATAACAAGTATAAAAATAATTTTCAAGATAGAATCTTGCTTTGAATGATAATAACATCAGGAGTACAATAAGAAATTTGATTCAACATTTACAATGAGATAAGCATAATGATACATGATGATATTGCTAAAAATAGAAATATCAGGGGCTAGATCTGGTTAAAAGTTGCGGATGGTTTCTAAACAAATAATCCATAATTATCTGTCCATAGGCTTAGGGCAATAACAAATACATACAACTAAATCAATCCAATTAAATTGGAGATAATCAATCCAGATAACTGGAGATAAAAGTAAACGTGCTAAGTCATTAAATGACATTCCATATGGTAGCAATAATCCAGGCACTCAAACATCTGAGTCCTTTAGGCCAAATAATACAGTCGTGGGCATAACGAAAGATTATTCCCTGATTGTAATGTATGCTATAAATAAGTAATTGGGCTAAAAATCATCATATGAAATAATATGATGACATTGTCATTTCAAAATATGAATCAATTGTACGTAAACAATTTGAACGTAAACAATTTGTATTTCATTTACCGTATATAGTTTTGCTCCGGGGTTTAAATGAAAGTAGGTATATCGGTATTTGGGAAGAATGGTTTGGATTTATGGCAACTTACGGTGTTCGAATAATACAAAATAATGCTCATGCTATAAAAAGAATTATATATATATATATATATATATATATATATATATATATATATATATTTAATAAGCACGTTTAGTGCCATAACAACCATTCTATAATTTGTTGGCGAGATCAATAATATTTTGAATTTCGTAAATAAGGTTTATGTGGTAACTCGATATTTGAATAATATCTTTTTTCTGGAAAAAAAATACTCTTTAAATGGAATCAAAGAATTCAATTTTCCTAAATAAATTGAATAAACAACAATTTAATATTTTATTAAAATATTATTCGGGTCAAATATTCAATTGAAATATTTTAACAAAATCTTCAAATAAATACATGTTTTTCGAGTATTGTCTCGATATGTGATTCTAAAACATATTAATTTCCAAAGTTGTTCCGAAATCAATTGTGTACTTACATTAAAAATAGTAGTTCATGTCTGACAATTTTATGCTAACCGAGTGTCAACATTTGGTACGAGTAGTTATAAAATTAATGCTCGTGACAAAAAATAAATTTAGAAAAAAAATCGAAAAACTCCTCCCTTTATTTGAATAATAAATCAGTCGTCGTGCCACTTCCAAAATGAACCAACACAACAAAATAAATAGGCCAACACCTGCTTATTTCCAATTTTTAACAAATTTAACTCGTAATATAATCTTAAGTTATAAAAACGACATAACCTCGAGTCGTTTGGTATCGTGACTCGTTTAAATATATTTTTAAAGAAAAGTGACAATTTTTATAAATAAATGACGAGTCCAAATATTTATAAAAAAAAAATACAATTACTCTTACGTGTCGAGTTTCGTGTTTACAACAATTTTTATACATAACCAAGTATATACGGGTATTTCAAAATAACACAAATAATTCTCAACTAATTTCTCCTAATCCAATTAAAATTATGGGAGTTTTGAGAAACGATCCTCATAATGTTTAAAGTGTATAAAAATAGGACACTCCATATAATTTTATAAATATAATTCTGTACTAAAAATACCAAGGAAAATGATAAAAAATGATGCCGCTGGCGCGAACCAAAAAAATAAAGATATTGTACTACAAGGAGTAAATTTATAAATGCTATTGTACCACATAGATTAAATTTATAAACTTAAAAAATATTATCCTAAAAATTCAAATATAAGAACCAACGTGCCTTTAACTTAATTCTCTATAAAATTAAACTGCCCAAAAATCAAACCGAGTCGCGATGAGTTTCAACCAAAATAACTCGATGAAACTGATTTTTGAACGGCTGATTTATCAGTGTGTATATATATATATATAGCCTGCCATCACCATGGCAGAGGTGATGGTCGGAGCTTCGTTTTACACACACACAAAGCCATCACCCTCGGAGCTTGTGATGGCAGAGGTGATGGTCGGAGCTTCGTTTTACACACACACAGCCATCACCCTCGGAGCTTGTGATGGCAGAGGTGATGGGGGTTCCGATCGGGCGTGGCTTCGGCAAAGGAGGTCGGTCGGTGGTCAGGGGTTCCGACGTTGGAGGGGCCGCAGGGAGAGGGAGATCGGCGGGTTGAGGGGAAGACGGAGAAGGAAGCGGGCTCGGGGGTTTCTTCGTGGCTTTATTTTTTTTTTTTTTTTAGAAATCATGGGTTTGAGAGGATTTCTTCAAGGCTTTAGGGTAGCGAGAGAAATCGTTTGCTGTGATGAAAATACGGCAAGGGTTAGGCTTACTTTTATAGGATTTAGACAGTCTTAGTACTCGCGTATAATTTTTAACGGGTATAAATTTTTTATAATTTTTGAAATTTCAACAAACTATAAATTAGTATCGGAGCATGTAAGTCACTCTTTTGTATTTTTTCCCATTTACATTACTTTTGAATTACACAACTTTATACACATTAGAATTAAAATAATAACTAAAAATAATATGCTATAAATCTGTTCAAATCTCCGTTTTATATGAAAACATTTTATTTCAAATGTGAGAATGTACGTGTCGATCCTATTTTCATGTTACATAATATATGTACGGGGCGTAAATGTCATGAAATTTATTAATAGCTCGTAAAATTCATTTTGACACATAATAATTTAATTTAAATTAAAAATAAAAAAATTCAGGTTATTACAGAATGTAACCTATGGGTTGACCTTTTCTAATATCCTTGGTTTTGGTTGACCCTATAAAACAAATAATGGTTTTGCCTTTAACATTCGTAGCATGAGAACAAGACGAGCCATTACCATTACTACATAAACTACTCGAGTCTTTTAAATCATTTTTGAACTCCAAAAATTTTAACTCAAGCAAAGAATTAGACTTTTTCAATTTTAGGGACGCCTTTTTCAAATTTCAACAATTCCTAAAAAGTTATCACCCTCACCTTCAATAAAAGAAAACTCTTCCCTAAGAGTCTTCTCACGTACCACAAAATCATTAATAAAAATATTTTTATCCTCTTTGGCACATACACAAACCCTAAAATTTTTCAAGTTCTCCAAAGCTTTTTCCAAAAATAGGACATTATCATCATTATCCCTTTTTAACAATTTTAAATCAATAAAGACATGGTCTAAGGCAACAAACTTCTCACGAAAAAATCTCTTTGATTTTGAACCGTTTGCAAATATATCCATAGCGGATTTCAAACGACAATTTTCTTTTTTCAAAAATTTAATTCTTTTAGCAAACGTCAAATTGAAATGATTTAAGTCGTCAAAACTAGGAGACTCCATTAAACAAAGAAGTGGTATGTATAAATAACCAACCAACCAACTAAAAATAACGAGTAAACAAGATCAAATACAATAAGTTAGTGCAGCCCGCCTTGATACCAATTTGATAACGTGAGTAGTCAAAAGGTATCTGTCAGAAAAATAAAAAAAATTAGGATCACTCGATAACTTGGAGCAACCTTCTCTTATTCCAATTCGAGAATGCAAAATAATTGTAAAGGGTGATTTCAACAAAGATTGCAATACCAATTTTAAATGCGGAAGCGACTATTAAATTGATTTTATATTTTTATCTTATGCATGCATCTATGGTGATAAAATAGATAGATCAAACCACACAAATACGATAAGGCCAAGTTTCAGGAAAAAAAATCTTGTGAGTAAAACATTTATTTCATTATATAACGTAAATCGCAACTTACAAATACAATAAAATCTGCAATGAATCTACCGAAGCAAACTCACATAGACCATATCCTAAATCAGCAAGAAACACCATCGAGTATTCCCAATGGATCGCAGCCATCCGTCAGCCTCAGCCTCAGCCTTCGTCTTCAGCAGCAAATCCCCGTAGGTATCATAAGTCAGCATTGGAGTGCCTTTCCACCAAGGTGTATGCAAGAGATACAAAACTTTATAGGATTCTAAACTAATTACCAAGAACAATATTCAAGGATGCTTTGTTGTGAATTAAAACAATGTTTAGGAACACAAAACTTGAAGAACTTTTGCGTCAGATATGTAGTAACGTTTTCGTCAAAAGTCTTGAAACAAATATGATTCACGAAATATGTATTTATAAAAAACTTGAGCCGGGGACGTCGTTCGAATGAGATGCGAATATCGTTTGAACGACAAAAGATGGCGTTTGGACGATAGGATCTCAGACATTAGTTGTCCTTTGATTAAAGGCTTCGTGCGACTTAAGATGTCGTTTGAGAGACATTCAGTCCTTGTTTGAACGACCTATCGAACGACGGTTTTAAAACCAAACCAGTAGAATGTCGTTTGACTAAAGCTATCTCACGACCTACAAACGAGCTTCGCGCGAGATGAAAATTTTTTTGACACAAAAAACACTTTTGGAAAACTTATTTTAGAAAAATAAAAACATTTTTCGTATCATTATAAAAAAATAAAGCATCCCAAATATAATTCTAAGAATTAATTCAAACTCTAAATCGTTTAATATTAATTGGATGCCGAAAAGTCTTCAAACGTGAAAATGCTTGAGTTCAGTTCGTCTTGACAGTGCACGTCGATTTGTAACAAGATATGCCAAACTAGCCTAAAGCTATGCTATGAACAATAACAAAAAAAATTATTCTTACAATATATATATATATATATATATATATATATATATATATATAGAGAGAGAGAGAGAGAGAGAGAGAGGAAGGATTATTTAAAACGGTAGTGTAAAATTGGGCTCAAGTGGAGTAAAATATACTTCAAAAAGTTTCTTTGTAAAATGACCTTTTATCAAACCAATTATTCACAAACCAATAATTCCACTAGGATCGATGAGTGTATTTCTCCTAGAACTATTGTGATATATAGTCTCATAGTGTATGTGTTACATGATCAAATATCTAAGAGAAAATGGAAAAACCATTTTTTATGATTAATATGGAAAAAGCATCTTTTATGATTAAAATTTAACTCTAAGCAAGACTAAAGGTTCAACATTATAAAAATACATTCTTAATCATTATGGCTACTCAGCCTCCTTGGCATTAGGAAAAAGTGAAAAATATTTAATTGAATTGTAATATAACTAAATTGTTGAGTGATAAAGAAATTTCTATCATTTTATTTATATGACAATATCCATAGGTTCTTGAGAAACATGGTTAAAGATAATGAAAAGTAGTATAAATAATTTATGTTTAGTATTTAAATTAAAAATATATACATTCAATTTACTCAACATATTGAGAATTAAACAAATAAATCATAGAGCGACCACTAAGAAAATTTAGTGGGTTCTAACTCTATAACATAATAGTGATAACTAAAAGAGGAAGGAAAGGCAATTGATGGACATAGGCTGAGAAGGCCTGCTCTTTCCAATTATTTGCGACGTGGAGACCTGAGATGTGAGTGACTAACTTATGATTTCTTTACAGAATCAAAATTATTTATAGTTGAAACATTAGAACCTTCTTACTTAACTCAATACTCTATTCTAGCTATGAAGTGGAAACATGAACACAACATAGACAAATTATCACAAAAAGTGTAAAAAAATTACAAAGCCACAAAATGGAGGCACTTGGACAAATGTTTTTATTAAAATAATTTTTCATATATAATTTTAGTAATTTTAAATATTTCAATTTCTTTGACACAACCCGCACACATGTATTCACACACTACCTTCATTGGGCAAACCCACCAAACGACCCAAACCCCACCATAGATCACTTGTTAAGCCACCACACCAAACACCAACCCCCACCATAACCATTGCCTAACCACAACTCATATTGTAAACCACCACTTCCATTTCCAATCCTGCAACACCACCATACACCACCACCTCTAACCTATAAACTCATAAACCACCAGCTCCATCTTCATCCCATAAACCATCGAACCCGACACCACCTTATCCAGAAATTCAACCCGACACCAAAACCTTGTGGTGATATCCAAGTTCATGAGCATGAGCATGACCATGTATCCAAGAATGAAAGCTACAATCCTTAGATCAGAAGTCCTATTAAATGTCTTGTCTTGTATTAAATATTAATTCATTCCATATTAACCATAGATAGTAAATATTTAGAAGTTCGCAAATGGGACCTATTGTAGCAAAATATTTTTTTATATAACTGGTGCGAGCAAAAAAAACTTAGAACCTATTTGACAACAAACTTAGTAATGGGTCCTACTTATTTACACATAAAAAAAAATCCTTAGAAGAGAATTACCCCTCCAATTTGTGTCCCTGACTCTAGTTGTATTGCAATGATAATGAAGAAACTAAAAAATAAGTAAAGATCCAGATTGTAGAGTAGTACCAAGATTTAAACTCAACATTAAGAGTAAGTAGAGAAAGCACGACATATATATGACAAAGATACACCCGAGATGTATAAAATTCAACCAGATCCAATCTCACATACAAACACTGAGTAAACCCACAAACAGACACTTACCTTAAAAAACAAAGTCTTCCCGATCCGACCAGATGGGTGATTTGTGGCATACTGATCCTTAGTCAAATTCGTAGTAACCGTCAAATCAATGGTGACCGTATCCCCAAAAGCAAAGGGACACAACTCTCTCTCTCTCTCTCTCTCTCTCTCCAAAGGCATATACACATTGAAATCACATAAACCCACCAAAGCATTACTCTCCTGTCATATTAAATACTCCCCTTTTGCCCTTGCACATGATACTAGCCTCAACAACACCCCAAATCGAGAGGAGAGAGAGAGAGAGAGAGAGAGAGATAAGGGGACCAAATTATAGCTAGCCATCCATCCCATAAAATATCGAACCCGACACCGCCATCTCTAGCCATTCAACCCAGCACCAAAATCTCACAACCCATTCACCCCAATTGCTAAAGTGATTTTAGAAAGAGAACCCAAACCTCCTTGAATTCCTTGATTAAAAAAGCGAGCTTAGTGGTTTAGGAACAGTTAGGTGGGAATGGTGGGAGGGGCACAGAGGTCATGCTTGCTCAGCACAGAAGGGAGAGAGAAGGGTTAGGTTACGTTTCGTTTCTTTAGGAATTTTATCCCCGATTGGAAGTTTGAGTTTTTGTTGTTTTAATGAAATGTGCCACGATTTGAGACAGTTTTAAACCATGCTACAATCTGACACCGTTTAAAATTGTGCCAGATTGAAAATAAATTATGTTAGATTCTGGCATGCTTTTAAACCGTGTCAAATTCTTTTTGTTTAAATGTACCAGATTAACATTTTTAGTGTAGTGATTGTCCATGACATTTAAAACCTTGCAAGTATTTAAAAAAGATAATATCTTGGCTCACATTTTGGAAAAATATTTGGAGGCCTATTTTTTTTTTCACTGCATTAGAGGTATCCTTGTTGAATGGTGTTTAGAGAGGGATTGCAAATCGTAAAAGGGGGCATCAATGGGCCATTTTCTTTTACTGAGCAAGTTTAATTCTTACCAAACATATCTAAGCGGAAAAGCATAGCCCACATATAAGACACCCCCTACGACTTCTTAAACCATGAATAGAGACAATGTATGGCTTTCTCCATTCTTGACTTCACCTCCACTCTCAACATCTTAAACTTATTTTTCGTTTTTGAAAATTCCAAACTTTTGAGCTTCCTATATAAATAGTGCAAAATATGCTAAACCAACCCATTTCTCATCTCACTAAACCATGTCTTCCTCAAAATTCATCATCTCCCCTCTCTACCTAGTAACTTTCCTTCTCCTTGTACATATTATCAACGCAGCTGACCCACTTTTTCACATTTGTTCAACCTCCCAAAACTTCACTTCCAACGACACTTACGAAAATAACCTCAACAAACTCTTATATGATCTATATTTTTCAACTCCTCCAACAGGTTTCGGACTAGAGTCATTTGGCCAGTACCCATTAAAACCCTTCGATCTCTCTCTTTGTAGAGGCGATATCTCGATCCCAAACTGCAGGTCATGTGTGGAAGACGCTAGTGGTGAGCTCGGACAACGCTGCCCTTACAACAAAGG
Organism: Sambucus nigra; assembly: GCA_949130495.1. NCBI lineage: Eukaryota > Viridiplantae > Streptophyta > Magnoliopsida > Dipsacales > Adoxaceae > Sambucus > Sambucus nigra. The sequence goes on along the minus strand of OX422214.1, from coordinate 170,520,770 downwards.
CGCCATTATATGGTACGATAACTGTTTTTTAAAATACCCAGATGAAGATTTCTTTTGGAAAATTGATACCCACAACGGGTTTTATATGTGGAAGTTGGGAAATGTTAGTGAGGTTGAGCTGTTTAATGGGAAGGTAAGGGAGTTGTTTAGTGGATTGTCAGAGGAAGCTTATGTGATGCCAAGATTTTATGCTAGTGGTGAGAAGGAGATGGGGTCAGGTAAGGTTTATGGGTTGGTTCAGTGTAGTAGGGATGTTTCTAGTGGTGATTGTAAGAGTTGTTTGGATAGTGCAATTAGTGGGCTTCCAATCTGTTGTGGTGGGAAGGAAGGAGGGAGGGTTGTGGGTGGGATTTGTAATTTTAGATATGAGATTAATCCATTTCTCAATGTTTGAGGAGGTAAGGATGTGCTGTTACGTTGCCCTTTTTGTACTTATTGCATGCATGTTTCATTTTCTTATACACCTTTACTTCTCACGTAATAATAGGTCTCTTATTTTTTCTTTTTAGTCTATTTTAAATTAATATATTATATTTTCGAAACTAATATATATAACTAGATAAGATTGCAAAGTTACCATCTCAACATTATTCACAAAAATATTAATGATTCAAGTACAATTTTTGTATTCAAAAGAAAATAACGATTCAAGTGGAATATTTTGTATTCAAAAGAAAATGATAATTAAAGCCTAATGTTTTTTTATTCAAAAGTATTATCATTTTTAGGACAAATTTGACAGTAAATATTTTATAAAATATTTAACTTAAAGTATGCATTATAAATTTGGGACAAATGAAGTATATCTATATAATAAAGGAGGGGGCTTTTTTGGTTTCTTCCAACTAAAGGTCGAGATTATATCTTGGGAGGTTTGGTCTTTATCAACTGATGGTTGAGATTAAATGGAAGGAGTTTCAATCCAATGGCTAAGAATCAACCAAGGAATGATCCATATAACCTTAAACTACTTTGGGCTCACAATCTAAAGTGGCTAGAGTACAATCTATCTGCACATAATCTCTTTTATTGCACACAATCTTGAGAACAAGAGAGGTATGATAGAGAGTTGTGGAGTTTTGAAGCTGAAGATGGTTTATTTTGTATACAATCTCGATTTTATGGTGAGTTTCCTAACTGTTTTCATAACAGTATAAACATGTTGAACCATATTCTCTTCTGTATACATGTTCCAAACTCAGTGAATATTCTTCATGTTATATTTGAGAAGTGACTGTTTTTGCTGAACCTCAATGCACCCATAACCCACGTTTTCAGAGAGAGCTGACGACAACGCATGTTTTTTATGTCTTCATATTTTTGGGTCTTCATATTTTTGTTGTCTTCAACATAGCTGTATTATATTCTTCATGTTCTTATTACGCATATTCTTCATGTTTATACATAGTTGTCATGTTTTTTCTATTCATGTTTTTTGTATGCAGTTTAAAACTCAATATGCGGTTCATGTTTTCTGTATAAACATGTCGACAAGAATAAACGCACCGTAACCATGTGACTGTCATGTTTTCTGAATGAACATGAATAAACGCACTACCCATAACCATGAGTTGTGGAGTATAGAAGCTGTATACAGAACTTCAGCTTAAAAACTCACCGTAATAAAAACTAATCGCCATTCTTCACTGAGAACGTAACCATGTAACTTCAATATTGTTCATTTAGAACGCAACCATGTAACATGATTGTCATGTTTTTGTTGTTCATGTTTTCTGTATGCGGTTCATGTTTTCTGTACAAACATGTCGACAAGAATAAATGCACCGTAACCATGTGACTATCATATTTTCTGTATAAACATGAATAAACGCATTACCTATAACCATGAGTTATGGAGTATTAAAGCTGTATACATAACTTCAGCTTCAAAACTCACTGTAATAAGAATAGATCGTCGTTCTTCATCGAGAGCGTAACCATGTAACTTCAATATTATTCACTGAGAGCGTAACCACTTAACATGACTGTCATGTTATTGCTATTCATGTTTTCTGTATGTGATTCAAAACTTAATATGGGGTTTGTGTTTTCTGTATAAACACGTCGACAAGAATAAATGCACTGTAACCATGTGACTGTCATGTTCTCTATATAAACACGAATAAACGCATTACCCATAACCATGAGTTGTGGATTATTGAAGCTGTATACATAACTTCAGCTTCAAAACTCACCACAATAAAAACTGACCGTCGTTCTTCACTGAGAACGTAACCATGTAACTTCAATATTGGTAATTGAGAACATAACCATGTAATAGCTGCAAAACTCACCGTAACCTTGTAATAACTTCAATATTGTTCACTGAGAATGTCGTTCTTCACTGAGAACGTTGTTCTTCACTGAATGTAATGTAACTTAAACATGTAATTGTATAAATGAGACTTATTGTGATTCACTCAGAACGTCATTCTTCAATATTGTTCTTGCTCATGAATTATTCTCGAGGTACTAATAAGTTGTTCGTGTGAATGAAAGTTTAAGAATATGGAAAATAGAAACTAGAGATACATAACTTGTTATTTTAGCGTGCGATAATATTGATGATAATGGATCTTGGTTAAAGAATATGAATGTAGGAAAAAATTAATTTTCGTTGCATTATGCTCATATTCAAGGCATGTTCCTTACCAAAACATACCATTTGTCTTCATATTTTTGCTATTCATATGGGTCTTTAATAAAAACTGAACCATGTTTGGTTCAAATCTCAAACTCAAATATGCGGTTCAGTTACGATAACAATGACTGGGTAGTTTAGTTGGGTCTTACGCATAGCCCATAACACAACTTAATTGAGTTCAGTTAAATTTGAGAACTTGGGTTTATAACCATAACAGTGACTGGGTTTATACACTCACACGGACGTTTATAAACCCAAACCAATGTGTATAACACGAATGAATTTACATATCTGAGTTTTTTTAACAGCTACAACTCAAAACGACCTGTATAAGTTTTTTTAACAGCTAAAATGAATAGAAAATACGCAACAATCTGTATAAGTTTTTACCAAAAAAATGGCACGACCTGTATATGTTTTGACGAGCAAAAATAGAACCACAAAAATATGTTTTGATCAGCAAAAATATGAATATCCTGTATAAGTTTTAACAGTTTGGCGCATTCATCATCATACGCTTTTTTGAACCACTTTATTATAATTTTGTTTTACGTAGTTTATTATAATTACTCATATTTTAACAACAAGATAAATAGAAAATTAATTACAGATAATAAGAACACTTCATAATAAATTAAGTACTTCTCCATCATAATATACTCATGTGGGAAAAAAAATAATTTTTAACGATAATTCGTGACATTTAACGGACATAACGGCCTAAAAATCGCTCCATTAAAAATGGTATCAAATATGATATTTTTATATATAAAATTAATCTACCCGACACTGTAATTCCAACGGTATATCCCATGCATTTTTTCAAATTACTGTTTACAAGTTATTAATTTCTAATGTTTTATTGCAATAAAATAATAAGGTAAATAATTAAAATAAGACATCCGTATGTTTATACTATTTATTATTTTTTTAAAGCTGTGGGGGTTATATACCCCACGGGGACTTCTATCCCTCCGTCCCTGCTCATACACGTGTTTATTTTGGTTAGTTTAGTTTTAATAGTTGGTATTCAATTTACGGTTCAGCTTTTACCAAAATGAATGCAAACACGTTCAAGCCATAAAAAAATTAACGTGTTCATTAAATATTGACTTGAAAATAATTGTTTTTTGGATATTCTAATTAAGTTGTGTTTGCATTATTCGGTAAATACTTTTACATAAATCTACTTTTACAGAAAATTCTTATTGTGCAATATGGAAAAACGACTAACTCCCCTAACCTTTAGAATGACAATCTATGGAGAGGTATGTATTTGCTTATTTCTTAAAATTTTAATGGATTGTTGTTAAGTATTTTCTAATAATTAATACCTATGCAGATAGATGAAGAATTCAGTCAAGCAGTAAGTCTCTCATAATTCTTAATACAATTTCGTATGGTTTGGTTACAAGGTTTATACAATATTTTTTCCTAATCGGTATTTGTGATTTATACAATATTTTTTTCATATAGGTTTGGTTACTACAAACACATGGTGTCAACATCACCACCCAATCTTAAAATGTGCAATTACACTCTTCTATTATACTTTTTAAATTTTTTTAAGAAAATAATTATACTTATACTTTAAACGTATTCATCTTTGTATTACAAACAACAAACAAAGCAAAACGAAAAGGTTGTCCCTCAAGCTCCAAATGCCTCTGTTCCTGTTACGGGTAAATACAAATCTCAATGTTTTGAGGTATGTAATGATAATATAGAAAGTCTCATGCAATTTACATTATTTATTTTTCTTTTATTTAATCTATGTGATTTTATTTTATTATAACATATAGCAAAGAAATGAAAAAAAAACATCAACCCTCAAACTCCAAATACCGCCATTATTGATAAAGGAAAAGCACAATACTCTGAGGTAAGTATTATGAATTCTTGTGATTAATACCATAGATTTTAATGTATAATATTATGATGATGAATGCCAAACTCATACATAGGCGCTTATATTGTATCGTCTTTGTATAATATTTTAATGTATAATGTATAATATTTTAATGTATAATATTATGATGATGGAGAGGTATGTATTTGCTTATTTCTTAAAATTTTAAAGGGTTGTTGTTAAGTATTTTCTAATAATTAATACCTATGCAGATGGATGAAGAATTGAGTCAAGCAGTAAGTCTCTCATAATTCTTAATACAATTTCGTATGGTTTGGTTACAATGTTTATACAATATTTTTTTCCTAATCGGTATTTGTGATTTATACAATATTTTTTTCATATAGGTTTGGTTACTATAAACACATGATGTCAACATCACCACCCAATCTGAAAATCTGCAATTACACTATTCTATTGTACTTTTTAAATTTTTTTAAGGAAATAATTATACTTATACTTTAAACGTATTCATCTTTGTATTACAAACAGCAAACAAAGGAAAATGAAAATGTTGTCCCTTAATCTCCAAATGCCTCTGTTCCTGTTACTGGTAAACGCAAATCTCAATGTTGCGAGGTATGTAATGATAATATAGAAAGTCTCATGCAATTTACAATATTTAAGTTTCTTTGATTTAATCCATGTTTTGATTTTATTTTATTATAACATATAGCAAAGAAATGAAAAAAAACATCAACCCTCAAACTCCAAATACCTCCATTATTAATAAAGGAAAAGCACAATACTCTGAGGTAAGCATTATGAATTCTTACGATTAATACCATAGATTTTAATGTCTAATAATATGATGATGAATGCCAAACGCATACATAGGCGCTTATATCGAAACGCTCATTGGCTCAACGCATGTGACAAGAAAAGGAGAAAGGCCTATTATTTTCATATACACAACGATTCTCGAAAACACGAGTTCAACTTCCCTTCGTTGAGTATGATAAAGCTACTCCTGAACCTATCAATAACACTCACAATCAATTAGCCTCAATGCCTATTATTCCTCGCAACCTCAATGAAGAACTCGCAACCATCGATATAAGGAAGGTTTCATCACCAAAATTGAAACCAGATAAATATTTAGCCTCCATAAATCATTCCATGACCCAATGATTGAGAAGAGAAAAGGAGAAATATAAAGTCATGGATCGTGATTTACCACATTTTTTTCCATCTTTACCACCCACTCGAAGATCCATTGGACAAACACGAAGATCAGTGATAATAAATAGTTCCCCATCGCATCCTTTGAAACTATTGGCAATATCCTCTTCATCAACATTAACACCTGCATATGTAATCCGAAATAACATGTAAGTTTACTTTTAACGTAAGTAGTTGAAATCTTAACATGAGAATCTAAATCTTGAAATTTTGAATTATATATAGGCCATGTGTACGTGATCCATATACGATGAACACTAAAGATGATAAAATGGAAGTCGAAATGATGGTCCCTCACCAACCACGACTAGAACCACTTCTGTCAGATTTAACGTCTTTAGCGAGCACATTTGCAACAAAAGATAAAGATAATCCTAAATCTATCAATAACACTCACAATCAAGTAGACTCATTGCCTATTGTTCCTCGCAACCTCAATGAATAACTCGCATCCATCGATATAAGGAAGGAATCATCACCACAATTGAAACCAGATAAATCTTTAGCCTTTGTAAATCGTTCCATGGACCAATGCTTGAGAAGATCAAGGGAAAAATCTAATGTCGTGGATCATGATTTACCATTATTTTTACCATCTATACCACCCAATCAAAGTTCCATTGGACAAACGCGAAGATCAGTGATAATAAATGGTCCCCCATCACCTCCTTTGAAACTATTGGCAATTTCCTCTTCATCTACTTTACCATTTACATCTGCAATCTGAAATATGATGTAAGTTTGCTTTAAATGTAAGTAGTTAAAATCTTAACATGACCATCATAATTTTGACATTTTGAATTATATAGGCCATGTGTACGTCACTCGTATACGATGAACACTAAAAAAGATAAAATGGAAGTCGAAGTGATGGTGCCTCGTCAACCACCACTCGAACCACTTCTGTCAGATTTAACGTCTTTGGCGAGCACATCCGTGATAGAAGACACCATGTAAATTAAATACATGCTTACATTTATATTTATATTTATATTTATATCTATATATTATATCTACAATTAATATTATCTTTATAGAATCTTGAGATGAGAATCTAAATTTAAACATTTTGAATTATATTTAGGATATGTGTACATGACCCGTTCACGATGAACACTGAAGATGATGAAATGGAACTCGGAACGATGGTGCCTCATCGACCACCACTCGAATCACTTCTGTCACATTTAACTTCTTTGGCGAGCACTTCTGCAACCTAAGATAACATGTATATTAAATACACGCTTACATTTAAATTTATATATTATATCGATAATTATATTATATTATTAAAAATATTATTTATTTACAAATCAAATATATTGAACCAACACATTGAAGATGATGATGATGATGATGATGATGATGATGATGATGATGACATTGATACCTAACCTACATATTGACAAGTTTTAGGGTCCTCGTGGTCGGACTCCTAGCTAGACCTCGTCGGTCGGTTTTTGAGAGAAAAATGGATAAAGTGGACAAATTAGGACGTTGACAAAGTGAAATGGTAATATGAACAGTAGGATGATAAAATGGTGTAATGATGGAATAATGTGGACATTAGGTAAAATGTTAACACACATTAAAATGTACTCGAATGACACTAGGAAAATAAAGGAGGGCCCGGGGTGATAGACAAAAAAAAAAATGGCTAGAGCATATGGTAGCATAGCCGACGGTGTGGAGCCCGTTAAAGTCTCTGGTTATAGGAAGATTCTGAGAAAAGAAAATGGAAAACAGGAATGATAATGGTTGTGCTCGAAAATGAAAAAGTAAGACGACCTATGAAATGTGATAAAAGCATATTAAAGGATAAAATGTGATCAACTAGCCTCTAGACCTAGTAAAGGGTGGCATGAAATGATTCAGAGTGAGTATGAGCTCATCGCTCGGGTGCATTGAATTGTAGTTTCATTAAAATTAGCTAAATGATAAATGTTTCTAAATTAATTAATATACACGTTGTATGTATAGTATTTTTTGTAGAAAATGTATATCTTAGTATTACCCACCTTACTGAGCATTTGCTCCCCCCTATTTTTTTATGTTTAAACCCTACCCCCACCCCAGGTACGTCCAGTAGGAACATAGAAAAGGATGAGGGTAAGGCCCTAGAGGACAATCAATGTCGTTAGTACTCTATTATTTTATTCAAATTATCTTTGATATATGGGCAATCCAGAAATCTGAAATAGTTTTATTCGGGCCTTTGGCCATGGATTGTAATACTACAAGGATGGACATGATTTATTTCTTAGTTAATTAATATTGTGGGTTAAATCAAATTTTTACAAATAAATCTTGTAAACTGATTTAATTACTTAAAGTACTGAACCTTTTCCAAGCTTAAAAATGCTAAATTAATCTGTAATTAATGGTGCAATAAAAAGGATTTTTCTTAAATATTAAAATTAGACTTCCCCCATCCCCCTTTAACCCCTTGACTCGAAGCGGATTGACCCAATGGTGACGCAAACCCAGGACAGGGCGTTACACTTGGAAAGAAATTTGAACCGAGGACAAATGAACAAGTTGTGGAAGAACACATTAAAACTTAGAGCCAACATCGACCGTTGATTATGGGGGGGGGGGGGGGGATTTCGTATATATATGTTAATATTATTTTGGTTTTAAGACATTTGAATGTATACAAATTTATGGTTGGGTTTGGCAGTTTATTGTACTTAGTTTTGAAATATTAATTTCTTTGCATAATGACTCTTATTAAATATCATTAAATTGTTGAATATATCATTTATACCATTTGGCTCATTTCAAACTTGTTTTCTCTTAAATAAGACTACCGTGCTTCAAACATTATGGTTTTGTTCTTTAAAATTAAACATTTCATGTGCGTACATGACAAGAACATAGGGCATATTATGGATTAATATAATCCACATTCACCCTTTAACCTTATTCGAACAACCAAATGATCTAGAATTTCATAAATGCTATCTCTTGAAGACAGACAGAAATTGGAAAACAATTCGAAAATGTGTAATTCACTGTAGAAGTCCCAAAATTTTCTGTAAGTTCTGATACTAATTTATTGTAGTTATGAATAAGAGATAAGCAATGAACATGGCCGCCAACCAAATTTTAAATTTATACGTTTAGTTCAGAATAAGAAATCATTTAATAGCAAATCCATTTATCCACTAAAGACGATTTACTTCAAATGCTTCGTATTTCTACTTATTGTGTTGAATTGGATACTTGGTTATTTATTGAAGAGTGTTCAACTTTATGATTATCAACTTTATATGTATGAATTTTACACATCGCAAAAATTTGTGTATTTTACATACAATCCATTTAAAACTGTTCATTTTTCTTTAACTACTCGTAAATTTTGTAGTTCAACGCATATTACTAGATATTTTCAACAAGAAATTATCCACACTTGGAAAACTAACTTTAAACTACAAATGATATTTGTTTTTAGGAGGAGACGATGAGAATGACTCCATCCCTGATTTTTCTAGTAAATCAAGAACTTTTTCAGTGCTTTGAATGAGTGCATCTCAGTTTTGGGTTATCCATAATTTATATTGAAGTATTTATGTGATGGTATAATGAGTAGCTCATACAACTGCAGGAAAAAAATTGATAATGCCTTCTCGTGTTCATGATATGGTGGTGAATAGTAGCTATCAACTGTGTGATATGTACGATTAGTTCCAAGACATTGTAAATCATATAATGAACTTCAATCCGATTGTTACGACATTTTATTAACCAGGAACGAAAGTCTGAATGACTCCTAACCAATCTTATTGAATCATGCGATATAACATTCATACCATTTGACTCTTAACATGTTTCACCGACAAAACACATTGTTAACGAATATGAATTGAGAGTAATTTTAAAGTTATTAAAACAACCATATTTCATTCATACGATCAACCATGGTTAGATATTCCATGAATATTACCAAATTTTTTTTTAACAACAAGTTATTAACACTTGGAACACCAAGTTTGCACCACAAGTGCAATCACATGTTATTAAACACGTGTACTCAAAAGTCTGTACCGCGACTATATCAGGTAGACGACTAAATATTAGTTTCAACTCAATGAAGATCAAAATGACCCCGTCCTAGTTTTTTTAAGTGAATCAATATATTTATCGCTATTTTGAATGTGTTAAGACTCCATTTAATGAAACTACGAGTATTATCAAAACCAAAATCTGTGAACATGAAAAATAAAAAAATAGTGCATGTAAATGAGCAAAATCTGGAATCATGTGTTGTCAACCAAAACTAACTTCATATTTTAATAACAGATTCATAACAAAATCAATTCAAATGTATGATTAATACATATTACTAACAACAAATTTATAAGTTATAGTATTTAACAAATAAAGAAAATGAGCAGAGGTGTAATCCTATCATCTAATTATCGTGCATGTTTTCACATTATGGTCGCTACGCCCTCACCCACTACACTTTGTCTTCCTCGTAACAATTTCACTAATAGATTTAATACGCTTATTCTTAGGCCTTCCTGTATGCTTGTTGATTGACGTTTGCATTAACTCATCATCATCCAAGTTTCGGTACATCTCTCCATCCAATATCATGTCGAATATCGAGTAGACAGGCTCGACATGTGATTTAATAAAGATTTTTGTGGTAAAATAGGATTGGACATATGAATGAACATCCTTCCTATTCTGGTGGATTGCGTCAATCACACACGAACAGGGAAACCCCTTTATGGCCCACACACCTCACGAATAACGCCAATTAGACAAATCCTCAATATACCGATGATGCAATTCAACCTCAAAGATGTCGTTTCCACCACGACGAACAATGTAATGACTCCCATCCTCCACTTTACTAGCCAAGAACTTTTTCATTTTGGGACAAAGCCCTAAGGCCCACTGATTAGATACCAAGCTGCGTTCAGACATTAAATCCATCAACTTATGTCATAAATAAATAATAACGAAACCTTAGTGTTAGATTATCATAACAATATTAAGACTATGACCCAAGCCTCAAAGTGAATGATGACATGATGCCACTGATTGAAATTTACCCATAAACATAAAAAATATTAGCAAAACTTCTTTTCTTAATGCACTACCACCCAAAAGACAATATATGATTAATGGGGACTTAGCCAAAAAAATATAATATTACAATGAACACATGCCACAATACTACTTAGATACATATATACTCGAAATTTGTCACCATAAAACATCTAATGACCTCATAAAAATCACAATCTATTAATAAATCACTAAACATAAAACCTAACATCATGTATATGATGAACAACATCTGGAGGTCTTATTAGTAAATGAAATTCCCAATAAACATATACCTTGTTGAATTCAAAGCATTTCACAAATATCAATGGTAACATGAAAATACTGAATATATGATTTAAAAAACGGATTTCATGGTGAATTTTAATGATTTAATCACTAAATATTAACGTAACAACAAGAGCTGTGATATTATAAATTTGTATTGTATCCACAAATTAAATAAGACAAAATAATATTTATTCCATCAGCAAAACCAACTATTTTCAAGAGAAAAAATCAAACAGTAATCAATATCAATTGGGTCACTATATATCAACTTAAGTATCCATATTCAATTGTTGGTATGACCTCCGATTTAAAGCAAAGTTTATGCTGTTTTTACACAGTTTTGAACAAAGAAAATAACATAATAATGTGATCCTCTATCAAATAAAAATTTGGAATCCCTATTTCAATTGAACGGATATTAAGATGGTAAGGAAAAAATGCTTAGGGAGATATTCTATGTTCATGTGTTTTGAATTCTTATTTGCTATGTGTATAACGTGAAACCCAACTGCTCAAAAATCTTTTTTGTTGTAAAAAGGGTATGTTTTACATTTCCCTATTTCTCTTTTCCTAGTGTATGCTCTTTGGGCAATAATGTCTGCTCTTTCGGAAGTTATAGGACCACTCGTTAAAAAAACACATGGGTGTGTGAGCGGGCGGGGGACTATATACGCAGTAAACTGTAGAGCGAAAGTAAACTATTGTCGAATAAACTCGAATTACCTATGAGTTTGTATAGACTATCCAAGGGGGATCAATTTAAACTTTTCTTAAATTGTTAACTATAAAAAAAACTGAATAATGTTTGCCAAGTTAATAAGAGTCTTAATTATTATATTGATTAAACTGGTTAATTAACCAGATAATAACTAATTCAGGTTACTATGCGAGTTTCTAGATTTAACTCCTAACTTTTCGTGTTAGGTGATATATGCAGAATTTACAACACACGATGATTTATTTTATGTCACAAAAACCCTTCCCCTAGGAAAAACGACAAACCCGCTAGGGTCACCAAATCTACCAAAGTCTACTAAAACAAATTAATATGGAATGATTTACAAACATATGACCAAACACAAATTAAACTAGATAGAAAACAACTACTACCTATACCAAGCCTCTACAATAGTTTATTTTTTCTGAATCTCAGCTTTAATTTGTCTTTTGTACTTTGTCTTCTTCACTTTCTAAATTTCCTCTAGCTTCCTCAACGTAGATCAACTTAGTGCCTATTTATTCTAAGAGTGATGTGTAGTAGTGCAGTGTTTGTATTGTCTGTTATTTTATATGAACACACTTACCCTTATTTACAAACCGAATGCTATGAAATAGATTATATATCCTATATATCTTCACTAGTCTTATGTCTCTTTAAGTCAAGTCTTCTTGACTTTAAAACAGTTTTAGAAAACTTTTTTTCTTTTCAAATCTTGAACACTAGGCTTGTTCAAATATTTACACCAACGAATTATGCCTATGTGAGTACGTGAGTATGTGTACAAAGTGAATGAATAATACTAAGTGATATGAGATGTAAACAATCCTAAAATCACTCAATCATAATATTATGTAAACGCACAATATTCCTCCCACAAATTAATATAACAACATATATTCTATATCTCAAACATATAGAATATATATATAATAAAAATGTTTATAGCAATATGTGTATAAGTCAAATAAACACTCAAAAGGAAAATTGTTTCTCAATATATGTTCAGATTAAATCAAAATTAATATAACAACCTAGCAAGATTTTTAACAGCTTCAAACAGTTCTAACAGTTCAGTAGTCCAAGTTCTTGATTCACTCCAAGGTAAAGAAGAAAACAAAATCCAGTTCACGTATAATGTTCAAGAGGATAGTCCAGATGTTTAATCTCTTACAAATAGGTCCTCAAAACAGTAATAAACCAAAGTTTTGTAAAAATAATCTAAAACAAACTGTTTTAAACATATATGAACTTAGAATCAAAGATGAACAAAAAATTTGTACAAAATGTGTCTAGTGTGTGTAATAGTGTTCAAATAAACACCAAAACAAGATCTAAAATATCAAACATATCAAAAATCATTCATAACACAAATCATGTAAAAGCGTTTGTGGAAGTGTAACAAAACACTAAACCTAACATGAGGGGATTACACTAGGTTTTCCTTGACAGGACAAGATCAACTAACAAAAATCTTCGTGAGGAATTATGATTTTGGATCTGGAATTACTATCAACAATAGCAACAACAATAGACGAATGATCTAAGACAGATAAAAAAAAATATATGTAATAGACTATATCAAGAACGAATTGATCTAAACAACAACTACATATATATATATATATATATATATATATATATATATATATATATATATATAACAATGCCACAAATAATAGATCTAAAATCAGATATAAAGAAAACACACAAAGACGAGATGAGTCACTTATAAAATATTTTTACTCTTGATAACATAAGTGAGAGATAGTGCAAGAGTAGTCCATTCTTCATTTGTGAATATGATTTATGAAAGGAACTCAAATATTGGAAGAGAACAAATGTGTAATCAGTTTTATTTACTCTCTCTCTCTCTCTCTCTCTCTATATATATATATATATATATATTTATATATATATAAGAGTTTCAGTGCAAAACTTATTTTCTCATCTTATAAAATGGGTTGCCTACGACTCCAGTTTATAGAGGAATAGAGTGTGATTTGATTGGTGCATACTAAAGTCACATGGATTAAACAGATATAACTCCAACCGTAAATAACAAGGTAATCCAAGGGCTACCAAAGAAACAAAAAACATTGCACAAGAATGCAACACATGTAGGCTTGCTGGCAACAACTCACTAAAATCGTGTGTTGGTTTAAAATGTAACCGTTGGGGCAAAAACGTGGTATCAACTCCATACAATACGCGTAGCATACATGTTCAAACAAGTATTAATACAAGGTAGAATATGCATATACTTCAATTCATTAAAGAACATATAAAACACATATAACACACATGTTTAATTTAGGTTTTTAAATTGATTTCAAGACATTTTTAATTAAAAAAAATAAAAAAATATTCCAAAAAATATGAGAAAAATTTAGAAAAATATTAATAATGATTTTACACACACAAATATTATTCTTATAATTTTACCCCTATTCTTTGTAATTTAAATTAATTGCAACAACCAATTTAAATTGTGAATTTATTTGATTCATTTGACTTAAAAATATTTTAAAATGTTTTAAGAACATTTTTTAAACACAAAAACAAAACTCATAAGAAATGACATGATATGAAGTGAAATGCAATATGTGTCCTAAGTGGTATATAAATAAATCTTATGAGCCATATATGTAGGGTGTGAGAGATGACCTGTTCTCCAAATGATAATTGAGTCGAATGCTGAGTTGATGTAGAATTCTATAGGGAACTTGGCAAAGGTAACTAGACTCAACATAATTACAAAAAAAATATTGTCAAAATTAAAGTGTAACTAGTTGAAGTTATAAATAGCTCAATCATAAAAAAGAAGCCCTAGGAGTGCTCTATATAGGGGCCTTCAGTGTGCTGACTCTAGAATCTTAAAAATAAGGACTGAGTCTAAAAAATCTATTAATTTTTGAGTAACAGGGGAGTTAGCTTTGTTATGTTGCTTTTCATGGAGTCTAGTTGAAACCTTTGATATTTAGTATTTGTAAGTTCCTTTCAGTAGCTTTGGCCTTTGTAGTTGTTGGTTCCTTTTATTTTTGGGTCCCACGTTTATAGGATCCCAAAGTTGTAATCACCACATTCTATTTCACTTTAGTTGAGATCTATAAATATTATAATTTTGTATTTGATCATCTTATGGTTTGAGATATCTATATTATTTATTGGCGTTATATATGTTAATCCACATGTTTAGAATGGGTATTAATTGTTTGACATTTGTAATTTTGATATTAAGTGCGGATCACTATAAATATGAATTAGTAGTTTTCACAAGTTTTAATTATCACAATGCTATTTTATTTCATACGGTTACATTTATTATACTAACATAACATTACATAAATATTTTTAAAGGTATATTTTAAGGTGTATATATATACACATATATTAACATAAATATATCTACATATTAATAGTATATTTTTCCTAAAAGTAAATGTGCAGTTATTAATGTTTAATTTGGTAATTAAACAATAAGTTGACCTTGAATTTAAGACAAAGCAAGGTTTCACGAGCTGACCGTTAGTGATCAATTCGTCAATTGGGGTTAAACCCTATGAAGTGGAAAATGTGATTGTTTGATTTTATTAGAAAGAATTAATGGGATCCCAACCCCAATTAATCTATATATTTTTTCAATAAACTATTAGTAAATAAATTATAAACAACAACTAAAATTCAGTTTTACACCATTAGTGTATACTTGAATTCTAAGTAATGTATACATTATATTTTGTAACATATAAATGAATTTTTGTAGAAATATTTTGTAACATTAAGAGTTAAGAGAGGTGATATATCTTGATGTCCAAAAAATTTGTAAGTTGACTAGAGCAAAAAAAAATTATTGGCGAGGGACTTAACTATTAATAAATAATTTAACAATGACAACAACAAAAAAATATATATTATACCTCGAATACGATAGTATTAGATGCATTAATAACATTTGATGCATTTGTACTTCATTTTTAAAATAAGCATTCTTTAAAGACCAAAAATCACGAAACCTATAATTCGTATATTCATGTCGGCTTTATATTTGTGCACAAATGCCCTTTTATATACTGATGATCGTTGATATTGTAAGGACATATTTTTATAAATGTCCGTCATAATTAATTATGTCGTATACCGTTACAACCGTCGAAGAAGTTCATGATCAATCTACATCAAGATGGATCCGAATATATCAAGGTTCTTCATAAAAAAGCCTCCGCAAAGTTTACTTTGGGAAGGTTATGTTTTAAATACATTAACTTTGCACTTAGAGCTTTGAAATATTCTAAGAGTTGGAGCGAACTTTTTTCATCAACATTTGAGAATGATTAATTTTCTAAGTCCTGTAGCATTCCTCAATTTTGATGCTCAGGTCGTTGAAGCGAGATCCCCATATTGTTCGAGCGACATTGAGATGTCGCGCGATGTCGTTCAAACGACATCGCATCTCGTTCGAGCGAGATATTCTTTTCGTTCGAACGATCGAGGCGGCGCAATTTTCTATAAATGCTCATTAAATGGTTTCGTTTTCATTAAGAAGTCCCAGCATTTAAAACTGCGAATCTGCAGAATTCTTTTGACTTCTTCTTTTAGAGTTTTCATCCCTTTTGTTTTCAATTCACAAAAATCCCATATGCTTTGGTGAATTGTTTTGGTGTTCAAGAACACACTTCACCTTTGTTCATTCTTTATGGGGAGAGCTCTGTAATCTACAGCTGCGTGTTATTGTGGAGGGAGTCCTTGTGAAAATTTTAGACTGCGTGTCTCGACTGCGCGTCCTAATGGTATAGCTGCGTGTGAACCATTGATGATTTATTTTTAGCCGTTGCTTTGGAGGTTTGACGAAGACACCGTACGTTACTCTTGTGGGCGAAAGAAAGATTGTATGTAAGTTAATGATCTTGTAAACTTATCAGAGTTCTATAAATAAATGGTTTTGCCTTTCGGGAATTTTTCTTGAAATTTTGTGTCGCATGCTATATCTTATTTGGCTTGACACGTAGTTGCATGTTTAGGGGCTGAATTAATTTGGTTTAAAAATATACTCTAATTAAATAAAGTTTAATTGGAAACTTACGAATTAATTTAAATCGGTATCACACACCGCATTTTACAAATTAGTATCAGAGCAGGTTATGCTAATTTATCGCGTGATCTTTGTTTTCCGCAAAAAAATGTGTGATATTGATTTTTTTAAATCAATTTTTGTGAAAAAAAATTGCAATTTTTTCGATGGAGCACTTATTTAATCGGATACCCCCATTTGATGACACGAGTCTGAGTTTTGATGATGTAAATCGTTTGAATTTGACGTTTGCTAAAAGAATTAATTTTTTGGAAAAAGAAAATTCTCATTTTAAATCCGCTATGGATCCATTGCAAGCGGTTCAAAATTAAAGAGATTTTTATCGTGCGAAATTGTTTGCCTTGGACCATGAATTTGTTGCTTTAAAATTATCAAGTTTCTAAAAAACGTGGGGCGTGATCGAGGTGTGGAGGCCAAGCCTTAAGCCTAGGCGTCAAAAGGCATTTAGACCTTCTTAATATATTTTAATGTTTTTAAACCATAACGAGGCTATTAAAATACTAAAATCGTACATATCATAAAAATATGTTTGAATATATGCAAATTAAAATACTATTTGGTTATTTTTTATGAGATAATGGCCCGGTTAGTAAAAAAATCTTTAAAAGGCGATATCGTTTCACTAAAGCATTGTTGTTCTTAGAAAAAAGTGGGCCTTACGAGTTTTACTAAGAATAAGGCGTAAAAAACTTAAGGCGGGGCGTTTCTCCCAAGCCTTAAGCCTAGGCGGGTTTTTTATAATAGTGAAAATTGTCCAAGAAGGAGAGTGATGATACAGTCCTATTTTTAGAAAAAGAATTAGAGGACCTTAAAAATTCGATGGTTTGTGTTTGTGCCAAAGAGGATAAAAATATTTTATTCAATGATTTTATGGCATGTGAAAAGAATCTTAGGGAAAAGCTTGTTTTTATTAAGGGGGAGCGAGATAACCTTCTAGGTTTTATTGATAATTTGAAAAAGGAGTCTCTCAGATTGGAAGAGTCTAATTCTTTGCTTGAGTCAAAACTTTTGAAGTTAAAAAATGATTTGACAAACTCTAATAGGTTTGATAGAGATGATAATGGATCGTTTTGTTCTCATGCTTCGAGTGTAAAAGACAAAACTATAGTTTGTTTTAGAGGGTCAACCATTCCTAAGAACGTCAGACAAGGTCAATCCATAGGTGTCGTTCCACCCGTTTACACGTGTTCATATTGTGGTAGGAAAGGTCACCTTAAGCGTTTTTATTTTGATCTTCGAAAAAGTCCTAGGAAGTTTATGTCTAGTGTTCCCTTGATTCCTAAATCCCCCACACGACATTTCACATCTATTTGGGCTAGGAAATCACTTTTAGAGGCACTAGATTTTAGACAAGTTGATTCTCGTTTGCTTGCACATGATTCTTCTCTTTCCAAATCATATAGATGATTGTGTTTGCATGTTTGTCATAGGCTAGTTATGCTTTTTGATATATTTTTTGCTAGTGTGTTGACATGTACTTTTTGTATAAATTTTTGCTTTTGAAAATTTTGAAAAATACAAAAAGATTTTATTTTGATAAAATTTTTGAAAAATCCAAAAATATTTTTATATTTTGTTTGGCACCGTATATGAATGAACACTTAAGATGACCGAGCCACAATTTCATTCCATTTATTCATGTGACTATTTGATAGTGTTTTGAGATAATATATCATGTCATCTTTGTGCTTTATAATGTGTGGAGTCATTAAGATGTAATTAAGTGTTACTTCCTACATGTTTGACTCATAATTTCCTTTAATGCACACGTGAACGAATTTGTTTGATTATTGCGCTTATCTATCACATGTTGGTTGAGTGTTTCCATCTCAATTCTATCTATACTACGAACAAAATGCGATAAAATAAGACAATAAAAAGTGTGTGCCTTTGAACCATGCTTGTGAGGATTTGTGTGTTTTGTTTGAAAACGGTGAAAGGCTACGAAAGGTTATCATTCATCCTTTGTGATTAAGTCTTTGTTTAATTGGACGTAAAAAATTGGGAAATTTTATTATCCTGGGTCCAAAGAGGTTTAAAAGAGCTCGAAAAATTTAAAGTAAAAAAAAAAATAATTCATGCCAAAAAGGAATCATTAGGTTTTTGCATCAATTCTCCAATGTTTGAGAATTTAGATTACCTCTAAAAGAAAATATGCATGAGGGAGTTTGGATGGAATTTAAAACGGGTTTGCACGTCCTTGAAAGTCTTGAAAAAGCGTTAAATAGTTTGGACGTTATTGGTGAAAATCACTTTGACTTTGATTTGTTGATTTGCATAAGACGATGTCATCTAAATTCAACAATATTTACACCTAAGTATACTTTTTATGTTCATTCATTAGGAGTACACGTATGCATCGTGCACATATGATTGATTGAGTTGATTTACCTATCTAATGTGTTCACACCCATTCATTCCATTTCCATGACTTGGTTATTTTAGTTAAATCCATGGTGTGATTTTTGTAATATTATTTTTTCTTTAAAAAATTGAAAAATCCAAAAACAAGTTTGTGGAATCTTTTGAGATACTCCTTTGCATGCGTAGTTTGATCCATGCTTGCTATGACACTCCTTGTTTTGATTGTTTCTTCTTATCTGTCTATTTGGGGACATCATAAAATGGGGGAGAAAGAATTATCATGTTATGAGGGAGTTTTGCTTTATGTGGGAGATTTTATTTATTAATGATTTATTCTTATATCATTTCAAACTCGATACGTCATGAAAGTTTTGCTTTATCTCATGTGTGTAGGTAGAAAGATTGAAGATCGTTATGTTGCACACCCTGCTGAGAAAAGCTTTGAGATTTGATGAAGATTTTTGAAGAAAAGTTTGAGAACTTGCAAATTTATACATTTTCAGTTTTGAGATTCATGGGAGGGTAGATTTGTATAGGCACTTTGGTATCTGATAATACGGATGTTTTTATGTATGTTCCGGCATAGACTAGGGGAGATTTGTAAGGACATATTTTTATAAATGTCCGTCACAATTAATTATGACGTATATCATTACAACCGTCGAAGAAGTTATTGAGAAATCTACATCAAGATGGATATGAATATATCAAGGTTCTTCATCAAAAATCCTCCGCAAAGTTTACTTTGGTAAGGTTATGTTTTAAATACCTTAACTTTGCACTTAGATCTTTGGGATATTTTTACAAAATATTTCTAAGTATTGGAGCAAACTTTTTTCGTCAAAATTTGAGAATGAGTAATTTTCTAAGTCCTGTTGCGTTCCTCGATTTTGACGCTCAGGTCGTTAAATCAAGATGCCCATCTTGTTCGAGCGACATTGAGATTTCGTTCAAATGACATCGCATCTCGTTCGAGCGAGATATTCTTTTCGTTCGAATGACCGAGGCGGCACGATTTTCTATAAATACTCATTAAATGGTTTTGTTTTCAATAAGAAGTCCCAGTGTTTTAAAAGACAGAAAACTGTCAATCTGAAGAATTCTTTTGACTTCTTCTTTTAGGGTTTTCATCCTTTTTGTTTTCAATTCACAAAAATCCCATATGCTTTGGTGAATTGTTTTGGTGTTCAAGAACACACTTCACCTTTGTTCATTCTTTATGGTGAGAGATCTACAACCGACAGCTGTGTGCTATTGTGGAGGGAGTCCTTGTGAATATTTTAGACTGTGTGTCTCGACTGCGCGTTTTAGTGGTATAGCTGCATGCGAACCATTGCTGATTTATTTCTAGTCGTTGCTTTGGAGGTTTGACGAAGACACCGTGCGTTACTATTGTGGGTGAAAGCAAGATGGTATGTAAGTCAATGGTCTTGTAAACTTGTCAGAGTTCTAGAAACAAAAGGTTTTGCCCTTCGGGGATTTTTCCTGAAATTTTGTGTCGCATGCTATATCTTATTTGGTTTGATACGTAGTTGCATGTTTAGGGGCTGAATTTTTTTGGTTTAAAAATAGACTCTAATTAAATAAGGTTTAATTGGAAACTTGCGAATTAATTTAAATCGGTATATATATATATATATATATATATATATATATATATATATATATATATATATATATATATATATATATATATATATATATATATATATATATAAGGTTCTAAAAGGCGCGAGGTCGAGGCGTAGAGGTCAAGCCTCAAGCCTTAGGAGCCTAGGCGTAAAAAGGCATTTTTCTTATTTTAATTATTCCAAGGCTAGTAATATAATAAAATAGTACATACCTTGAATTTTGAAAATATATCCATATGTTTGGTAGCCATCTTTCTCATATTCATGATCCATAGCCAATATTTGTCAACTAATCCTTTGTTTTTTAAAAAAAAAGTGTGCCTTAGGCCTTTTACCCAGAATAAGGCGTAGGCGATGCGTTTCTCTCAAGCTTCAAGCCTAGGCGGGCCTTTTAGAACACACACACACACACACACACACACACACACACACACATATATATATATATATATATATATCAAACCTCTCTACGGTCTCTCACTCTCTAAAACCTCTCTCTCTCTTGGTCTCAGAGATAAACGGTCACCGTCATAAACGTCACACCACCATAAACGACACACTCTGTGCGTCCTCATTTTTTTGAGGAAACACAATCTCTCGATCTTTAGCCTATATTTCATGGACTCTTGATTTCCATTGAGCACTTGAGCTATTGAAATCTACATTACGCATCTGATTTTGGGAGTTTTCGTTAGGATTTAATTTTGAATCATAGTGTTTTGAGATGCAAGATTGATCCAAATCTTTTAGGTTTTTCTGGAAAGTAGATTGACTATTATTCCAGTTGTGATCTCTTAAAACACATCCGCAGGAAGAAGATGAAACAAATTCCACTTGCGAAGATGCCATTTCGAATAAGAAAATATACAGATTTGTGGTATTTAGGTCAACATTCTTTGAGTTTGTGTTTGTGTTTATGTTTGTGTTTGTGTATTTAAAATAAGAAAGTCGTGTACATGTTGCAAATGAAGGGAGGTGCTTTAAAGGGGGGTTTGAATTAAAGTATTAACCGATGAATTAGACTTGGGGTATTGCCCTAATTTGTTCCTCATCAGATCTGACTCACTATGTAACATTACTATAAATCTCTCACATGAAAAAATTACATTTATTCATTAAATTTTTCTCCTTCTCATCTTTTGTTGATTTCAAATTGTTCTTATTATGTAATTTGAAATTCTCAAGAGTTTTCGGATTAATTTCGGAGTTCATTCATTCGATAAAGTGATTTTAAATTATTTTGGCCATGGATAGTCGGATCGATACATATATAAGTCTGTCTTAGGGTTTAGTTTTCTTTTTGTGTCATCTAATTCATTTTTTTATTAATTACATGTGCCCATTATTTCAATTTAATGCATTTTATTTTGATCATTTTTCAGTTATTTATTGTTTGGTGAGTTCTTTTATTTTTGTGTCATTTACATTTATTTAATTAAAATATTCATTTTTTGAACTCATCGAGTTGGTTCCAACTTTCTATTTTTTTGCTTAAAGGGTCCAAGTTTACATTATCTTCCTCCTCAAAATGGCTCAGGTATTGTTTTACATGTTTCATTGTTTTGCAATTTTAATTTATTTTCCTCAAAATTAATTTGATTTTATGCTTGGAGTTTTATTAACAGAAGGTGATATTGAAGGTTCTGACGATGACTGATGACAGGACAAATCATGAAGCCATAGAAGCTGCTGTCGACATTTATGGCAATTTAATAAATCACATGATGTATTAATTCTTATTTTGTACTTTCAAAATTGATTAGCAATCTTTTAAGATATCATTAACTTGAGTTGATGCAAGTATGGATGATATCAAGGAGCAGAAACTTAGAGTGATAAGGAGAGATGGACACAATGGAAATAGCAAAGAAGTTGAAGAAAGTAGAGAAAGTTGAGATAATTTCAATTAGGCCAACCAAAGAAGAGAAAAAAGAAGAAAAGAAAGAGGAAAAGAATGAAGAAAAAGAGGAGAAGAAGGAAGAGAAGAAATACACCATCAAACACCAATAACTACCACTTAGATTCTATTCTTCTACACCAAAAATTTACGAGAATAATGTGAAACAGATCTTACGTAATTTTCCAGAAAAAAATGAATATATTATATACGTTTCTCTTGAAAAATGGAAATGTTTCATTTCTTTTTCTTCATACTTTTTTTGGGTTTCGGGCTGATATCGCATTAATTTTTTAAACACTAATACGACATGACATAATTTCGTATTGTTTTAACTGATACAAATACGATTCAAATGAAACAGGACACGATATGACTAACATGATTTCTTAATTTTTAACTAAATAAAATAAAAAATTAGATATAATAATCTGAATAAAACATGATTAACACGACAAGATATGATAACACAACTCATAATTTTCATTCGAATATAAGATGACACGACTCTGTGTAAAAAAACTTTGTGTTTTGAGGGTTTTGTTTAGAGAGCACCTTAACTTGGATCCTTGAAAAGCTGTATTTTGAATTTCTTTTTTCATGTGTAAATCGACCTTCGCTTGGAATATATAAATCATATTTTTGATTTTGGGAAAAAAATCAATATTTTATGTATCTCGCCCGCACATTGTGCGGGTTACATGCTTAGTTTATTATGAATATTGAGGGTTTAAATTAAAAAGTGTGTTTTAAATTAATAACTCCATATTACACACTTGCGATGTAATTACATGCCACTTGCTTTTTAAGTTCGAATTATAAATGAAAAAGAGTCCAATAAGAAATAAGGAATGGAATATTCAAAGAAACTTCTTGCTATCTATCACTATATTATGGAAAATGCTTTGAGTCCCAAACAATTCCCCTAAATCTTCCCCAAATTCTACTTGAACGTCACGTCATTTTTTCATTTACTTGTCATCTATTGCCATGTGGAGCAGGTCTCGTCCGAGAACAAAATCCAAATCATTTTGAAAAAATTTGAAGAAGTTATTTGGGATATGTAGTTGTAATAACCCTCGCTTATGAGAACCTATTTTATATCTACTTACTATGTGAGGTAATCATGTATAAAATGTTAATTTATGGAGTAAGTATTAATTTAAGGAAGAAATGTTAATATTTACTAACTTGTTGTATATTTACTGTACGAGCATGTAAATATCCTCATGATGAGCTTTATAGTGTCATAGAATTTAAAATGATCCTATGATTTAAAATGGAATCGGAAATTAAAATGAATTATAAAATATCCAAATGATAATTTGGAGGCCGTAGTTGATTCCGGAACATGCGAGATAGTCAAATTATGTGCTATATTGTATTCTGAGGTTTTGGGCACTTTTGACTAATTATACCTTAAATAAGCAGTTGCGTGTTATTTTATCGCGGTATTGATCATTTCAGTTGGGATTGTTGACTAATGGCACGACTTAGTCTTGCTAAGTCTTCTATTTTCCCTAATTTCATTTCCTAAACCAAGAGAGAACTAGAGAGAGGAAGAGAAAGAGTAGAGAAAAGAGAAGAGATAGAAGAATGAGGAGGGATTCTTGCTTCTACACAAAGAAATTCTGCATTTACTAGACTGAGGCAAGTTTTCTACTTGCTATATGTGATTTAAGATAAATTATTAGTTGTGATAATAGTGTATTGATCATGGTTTAACTAGTTTAGGGTTTTTGGTGTATTTGTGGGTCTTGGATCATTAAAGAATGAGTTGGATGATTATTAATGGTTATGGTAGTATTTAGTGGCATTTAGGATGTATTGGTGATAATAAATGAGCTTGGCTTGAAAGGTTTTGAGTTGGGGTGAATTTGGAGTCCAAGACTCCATAGCCAAAAGTGGCAAAATTCGTAGGGCCGAATCGATTCGGCCTGGCCAAATCGATTCGCCCAGGGACAGTTTCAAGGATTAGGTGAACCGAATCGATTTGGCCTAGTCCGAATCGATTCAGCATTTATGAAGAAACCCAATTTCCCAGAACGAATTGATTCGGAGGGTCTGAATCGATTCGACAATTATGCATAATACCATATTTTCTGGCCGAATCGATTCGTAAATCCTGCATTTTTAATTTTGTTTTCTTTTTCATTTTCAACCCCTTTTCTCTAGTCTTAGGACATAGGAACCTTCTTATATGAAGTCAACTTAGAGTCCTAGAGTTCTAGGTGAGTTAGTTTACTACCCTAGACTAGAATTGGGTTACATGGGGATTATTTCGAGGTTGCACGAAGTGATGTTCAGGCATTACTTTCCTTTTTCAACAACTAGGTGTCTAGGAGATTACTAAGTCGTATTTGGAGACTTTAGAAGTTAATGTGATGTATGATGGTTTATTATAAGGTCCAAAAGGAGGCTTGGGAAAATAACTTGGGTGTTTTAATATTCTTCGAGGTTATTATAATGATGTGAGGCTTGTATAGTTCCGGATAACCATAATGCATTTGATAAAATGTAAATGGATAAGTAAATGGTAATTTACTAAATCAAGCAATGGAAATTAATGAAATGGTTTAAACACACCTCTCTAAATGACATCATAAGGGAAGTTCGCGCGTAAGGTGAAGCCCCCTGACTAATGAATGTAGGGTGGATATAGTCCTAGGCCATATGTGTGCTTGTTTTATATTTTCTGCGATGGGTAGGAGATTCCGGGTGTGGTCTTGACTATCCCGCAGGCATATGACCACTTCCCGACGTTTCGTTTGGATCCCAGGTTGTCTTATGATAGGCCCTGGAAGATGATGGTCATTTAGGGGTGCGTACAGTGGGGAAACCCGGACGGGTGGTCTTAGAATCGTTATATATATACTTATAACTATTCTAATCATCAAGTTGGACTTGATGGATATTAATGCCATAAAGAGCATAGTATATGCCACAAAGAGCATACAATTTAGATACGTACCACAAAGAGCACATGATAAAATTTGTATTCCTGATAAGGAATGGAAAGATGGAAAATGAAAATGGTGAAAGATGAAAAAGGCTTATGATTATTCTTATTCTCTTATATAATTGAATTTCACTTTATAATCATTCAATTGTCTTAGTTCATTATAGGATGTTATCATGTTAGATTGTCATCTTTATCATCCATTCTTAATTATTCATTATTGTCATACTTGTCATTTATCTGGTGATCACATAAAACCGATCCCTGACCCGTTCTTCTTTCATGTTGCGCATATATATATATTATATCCGCTCAGGTGCTCCACCGTAAGGACGCCCGTACTGACTTCCCCATTCCAGTGTCTCTTGAGGAGCCGTGAAATTTTACGGATATCACGGGATATTTTGTATAGACGCCTTCATTGTTGTTTTCTAGTTATGATCAGGTCTTTATTCAGGCGTGTGGCCCAACTGTTGTAAATGTATAATGGATGTATTTTGTAATCATTTGAACTTATTGTACCTTGTATGTAATTCTGTTGACCGACCTTATATTCGGTGCTTTAATTTATATTGTCGTAGTTGTAACATATATATACCTTTGGGGTTTCCACTTGTGTTTAATTATGGGTTGTTTAAATGCTTTCTTTAAATTACAGACCAAATTTTTTGACAACCCGTTTTCTGAAATATTGAGTGGTTGTCCCGTATACTCTTTATGTTGTTACGATGCTGAGAATGATTCCATCCATGATTCCTGTATTATTGGAGTATCGGGCTGGCCACCCCTTATTTCGGATACCGGGTTGTCACAGATGGTATCAGAGCATCAGGTTCTAGAGTCTTTAGGATCTATGCGGACTTATCACGTTCTACCGTAGCGTTATTTGATTTAGAGCCTAATGTTAGGACTGCCTTGTTGCTTATGTTTGCGATATTCTGAAAGATAGATTGTTTTATATAGTATCCTAACTTTATTGTTTCTTCATCTCAGATGTCGCCTAATAGAGGACGTTCCGCTCGACGTAATAGAGTTGTGGAAGAGGAGGTTGGTCCTCCATCGCCGCCACCGGGGAGTATAAATGCTGCTGATGTGGCAAACATAGTGGCCCAAGCACTCAATGCAGCTATGACTTCCGTGGTACAACAAATGCCACAAGCTCAACCACGGGGACAAGAGGCATAAGCTCCTATGGGACCTTATCCGTGGGAAAGAGTTAGGGAATCTTTTCTAAAGGGCCATCCCCTGGAATTCGATGGAGGCTCGGATGTTATAAGGGAAAATCAGTGGAAGAAAGACATGCAACGCCATCTTCAAATGGTAGAATGTAGTGAGGAGAAAAAGCAAATCCTTGTTACTTTCAAGCTTGTCGGATCGGCATTACATTGGTGGGAGTCGATTACTACACCGGAGC
The DNA here is from genome assembly GCA_949130495.1 of Sambucus nigra. NCBI lineage: Eukaryota > Viridiplantae > Streptophyta > Magnoliopsida > Dipsacales > Adoxaceae > Sambucus > Sambucus nigra. Next base: position 170,493,608 of record OX422214.1, on the reverse strand, counting down.
AAAGGGATACGATGTCAATCACTGATTTTTAGGCCTTGTTTGATAGAAAGTACTTCCCTCCCGCATGTAATACCCCGTATTTTCATGGCTTTTAAATTTAAGGATTTATTAAATTTAATTGAGATAAATTAATTTAATTTTAATCCGAAATATTGTTTAAAATATTTACAAGCGTGACAAGAGTTAGTAATTATTGGGAATATATTATTTGTTGCATATTACTGGATGAGTATAGTAATACATGAGATTTATTTTTATAATATTGTCACGTGTGAATAAAATGACAATTGTGGAAATTTAAGTCGGGACGCGCCTGTGTCGTGTCGGGACTAAATGTGGATTAATAAAAGTGAATAATTTATAGATTGTTCGTATGGTCGTTTTGAGTGTGCCAACGCGTCCGGAAGGGTCGAGATAGTCAGAAAAGTATACCCGGGGGTTTGATTTGGGTCTCAGGGCATTTTTAGGCCTAATTAGTACCCCGGGAGGGCATTTTAGTCATTTTGTATTTTTGGGTAATTAAACCCACGAAAATTAAAGGGGTTATATCAGATGTTTAGGTTATCTCCTAGGCTTAGATAACTCAAAACACTAGAACGGCCATTGGAGAGGAGAGGAGAGAGCTCTCAAGGCATTCCAAGGCTCAAAACTCATCCGTTTACACCGCCGCCACCGCCAACGCGTAGATCGCGAGACGGGGAACGCAGCCACACCAAATTCAACACCAAACCAGATTTCTGAAAATCCCAGGCAAGTGTTTATCTTGCTTATTTCGTTGATGCATCATCCATATTAGTTTAGGAGTTATTAGGATGAGATTTATGGAAGAAAAACCCAATTTGAGATAGGAAATTTTCATGTAGTGATGATTTATATGATATTCTGGAAACCCTTTGTCACGTAAAGGATTAAGAGTTTGATTAAGAAAAGAGTTCTAATTAGATACAAACACTAAAAAAAGAAAATTTATTCCGAACGATCGGACCGTTGGAATTGGATGAAGTTTTACAGAGAATTAGCTGAAGACGAGAGGAAGCCACAGAAAAAAATTCAGCTCGATCGGACCGTTCAATATTTTTTAATATTTTTTTTGCTAGACAGTTTTATGTTTTGAGGACTCTTAGAGATAAAAAAAAGAAAAATTTCAATTAAGTATATATTAAAGGGGAGACACGTAAGAGAGAGTTACGTTGGAACATAAATGGATATCTACTGAATTGTACATTTGGAAGAATAGAGCCCATGAGGGTTACGTAGTAAGTTGGGAAAAAAACCCTTCGAATTAAAGTTAGAAACGAACCATTATACTTGATAAATAATAATGGGAAAATAAGGATAAATGTTGTGAATGTGGGTTATTGGATAAACCTAAATTGATATAATAAAAGTGGTATATTTATATGATTGTGTATGCATATATTATATACTTGTGAAAATCATGCCCACACTACTTGCTATCCCTGAGGTTACCGCGCTGGGACGATCTTATCTCGTGTGCCTTATGGGGGATATTGACTCGTACCCTAGAAGATAGGAATCCTAGGTACAGGCTATCGAATCGGTAGTCACGGTCCTAAGAGACGTGAGGGTATGTACTGACCTCTTGGACTTGAAAACTATGCTTCGCCTCAATATTGTTTGTGTATGTATTTATACAGTTCGAGAGTGATTTCGAACTTGTATTCCCTTTAGTACGATTGATACGGGGATTGGATAGCAGAGTATGCCCGCACCATAGTTTTTATGTGGGGTGCTGTTATGATATATATATTATACGAGTAGTTAATATATATATGAAATTCTGAAATCTGGAACTGCCTACTGTGATTTGATATGTAGGACATGGTTGATGACTCAAATTATAAATAATTGTTTTGAGAAAGTATTATATGACACTGGAAAACTTTATTGATTAATAAAGTTAAAAGGAGAACCTTGGTTACAAATTAAAATCTTACGTTTTAAATACTTGTGTTGTTCAGTTGTAAATCCTGCGAATAACCTAAGATAAGTTAAATCATTGGGGAAAGATAGTGTGGTATATGATGAGATAGACCATTGGGAAGGTTAGTGCGATAGGTGTGCACATTAGAAGAGAGGTGAGAATTTCTCAAGAGAGTGTCGCACTAATATGTTGTTGCATTAGCCTGTAATCAATTTAAATACTTGCTAAACGAATTTTTAAATCATATACACTATCGGGCTCTGACCCGTTTCTATTTCCTTTTCTCTCTTGTATGTATATGTATGTATTACAGGTGCCCAGCCATAGGGGCGTCTTACTTAGGATCCTTTGGAAGGAACGTGCTGCAGCTTAGGTGGGAGTTGCAGGCCTGTTGTTTAGACGACTTCATCCATTTGATTCTACTCCTAGTTCAGTTTTATACAGCAGGGGCATGTGTCGCCCTCTTTATATTATTTAGTTGGTATTGTCAGAGATTGGAATTTTTACTTTCAGTACCTTTATTTCGGGATTTATTACTCTCAGGATGTTTTCCTTTAGTGTTGTAAATGTTGGGATTTATTATTGATGATTAAATTCGTATATGTTCAATTCTATTTTTATTCTTTATGTGTGACTCTTTAGATGTTAATGGTTTAAGGTTTTATAACCGGATTTAATAAAATGAGAATAAGGTTTTAAATGGTTTTGACACTTAGCTTAATTATTTAGGGTGTTTAAATTGGAAAAGTATTTTTACGACAGTGATGCTAAGAATGAACCAACTGTTCACCTTGATTTTAATTTAATAAAGGAGTGATCGCCCGGTATTTAATTAGGCGGGGTGTCACAGGTGGTATCAGAGCATCAGGTTCTAGTGTCCTTAGGATCTGTACTGCTTATTATGTTTTCAGCGTTGCTTTGTTTGTTATAGAGCCCTATGTTTAGGATTGTCGATTCCTTTGACGAGATTTCGTTCTCCTGCTATAATGTGTATACACTAGTGAATTCTAATTTTGTTCGGATGTGTGCGTGTGCCGAGCGATGACGGATGTCAAAAGAGAACCGTTAAGCGTACGTCAGGAGGCAGGGCTCAGTTGAGATTATGAAATATATCCGAGGATGATGACCGTAGTCGAGGTCACCTCCATTATGGCACGAGAAGCCACGACTAGAAAGGCGACTAAGGTGCAACAATGATTTTCAAATGCTGTTATAGTCAAATGAGGTGCGAGGGTAAACTTACCCAACGTATTACAAAAAAACGTGTAGAGACTGTCAGTGGGAAATTTTAGAAACGCGAAAATTGTATGTGTTTACCAAAGGAGGTAAAGTATCCAAAGGCTTAAATATAGGACAGAGTGTGGCAAACTGAAAGTGAAAATTTAGAGAAAATTTTCTTGGCTTTCGGGACGAAATTATAATGGTTGGAGTCAACCACCAATTTTAGAAGTGGAATGTTATGCCTATAGGAGAACCTTAGGTACAGTGTTGACCGTATGTTCCTTCCTCAACTGTTCAGGATGAGAAGCAAACGTGGTTCTGAACTCATCGCAGGAGGGCATGACAGAAGTCCAATTGTGGATATGAATCCTAATCGTTAGCAAATTTTGTATCGAAAGAGGTAGATACTAGTGGAGGAAACGACTCCAAGTGGGAGACCAACTTGTAATAATAGTTGATAATACTCGAGGAGGAAATTCTGATGGACGACCGATTCAGAGGTTGACAATGTCATATTTTGTCAATATAGATGATAACGCTTCTTTGTGAGGAAAGTTAAAGGAATTGAAGAATTTAGTCGAGAATAAGACTGAATACAACGGTGGTGGTATAGCACCACAAAAGGATGTGGATACACATCAGGAAAACCATTTAAATGCTTCAGATAGTTAAATTCTTACCAAGTGATGGTAAATTCAGTAAGTACTATTATAGATAGTAACATGATCTTTATGGCCTAAAAAGCTAAGGGAACAACCGGGATGGCTAACAGGAATCGAGTCTACTAAAGTTCGAGAGAAGGACAATCCTAACCTGGTTAGTAGGACAGGTGATAAGTGGATTATGTGTTGAGGTATTTTGGTGCGGAGTGAAATTGCTCGCGATAATATGTTCCAAAGTGAGAAAAAGGGACAAGAATACGGTGCCTAGTAAAGGACGACGATTAAAAATAATTTTGTTTTAGTTTGGGCAGACGTGTTATGTCCGAAAACCATATGTGCAGTCAAGACGATTGCCAGGATGGAAGTATAAGTTGTATCCTTAGAGGATGCGGCGTGTTTATGTGACACGAGCGAGTCACCATATTTTGTTCATTGCTATATTAGCATGTGAGATGAGTTTAATGCATATCATTATAAATGTTACCATTATATGGATATTTTTCCTTAGTATAGAGGGATTTTCTTTGGTGCTATCCGCGGGGGATGGATGAGTATATTAACAGTGTTTTACACTTTATTGAGGTTACTCGTTGTAGTTATGCGATACACGAGTATGATATTATCTTTGTTAAAATGTTATAGAAATGGGTAGTATGATAGTGGGCATTTATTGCAAGGCTATCGGAGTAGTTATATTAGTGCAACACGTTTTATTTTGGCGAGGCTTTACCTGTAAGAAGGTTGGACTCGCACTTATATTATCTATCCTAGAGACTTCGGAGGAGATAGTGGGCTCGAGATATTCGATACCAATGTATGTATAGACTTTGTCAGTATGATTCAGTATGTACCGAGATTTACCGTTGAGCGAAAAAACTTGACTCGGTATTATGTTTAGCACTCCGGACTTAGTGATAGGAAGAGTGCAGTGCTATATTTATCCTTAAGAGATGTGGGAGTTAAGAGTTATACCCCTAAAGTTAGAAAAAGGAAATTTAGAGAATTTCGATCGTATGTATCCGAGGTTTATAGAATGTAATTACCATCAACCAATACGGGACGATAGTGAAATTGGTGAAACGTTCTTTGTTAAGCATAATTACGGGAGAAATTGTAACTTTTTTGTCAAGGGACGGAATAAAGGGGTATATACTATGGACGGAGGACCTAACGGATTTCGATAACCGATAATGCTAGGTAGTAGTGTATTGGGGGGTTCCTTATTTGGATTTCGCTTTGCGAGACATCCAACGCATGGAACTTAGCGTAAGGTTGGAAATAGGGAGACGTTTGGTCACTATTCTATGAGTTCGGTACCCTGGTCGAAATGGGATCAAGTAATTATGTATGTAAGTTGGAAGTTGAATTTTGTTTTAAGGTCATTGGAGCCGGATTTTTGTGGTAGGAAAGCATTGAAAGTTATCCCCACTAGTTGAGGGGTGGAACGATGATAAGTAGAATTTAAGAATTTTGATTTCTAGGGTGATTGAGAGTACCCAAATGTCATAACCGCGTACAAAACACAAGGCGAATAAAGAGTTGGAATGATTTTTAGCATGGATTATCTGGAAAGAACTTTATATTATACAAAAGAGATGACCTGTAATTATTTTGATGAATAGAGCGTTAGGGATTTATTTTGGTTGTTGTACCTATTTGGGAAAATTGTTGTGCTTATCTGAGGAAGGTTGAGAATTATTATTCCTCTTTTATTGTCATGGAATTTGAATGCCCTATTCCTTCTATTCCGTTGAATTTAGTTAGTCCTACAAATGAGTAGCACGCCGTTCGCTCTCCCAGGGCGGTCGGAGTGTTGCAAAAATGTGTGCATCTTGGTTAACTACAGTTAAAATAGTCCGAGTCGAAGGGACGTGTGAAATATATGTTTGTGGGACTAGTATAACGAAGTGGAAGTGATAGAGTGGATTAAACGTCACATGAGGGGCGATAATCCATACATAAGTGTGCAATTAGAATAGCACGCCCTAACTTGATTGGAAGGCTGTGGGAAGCCATTCAAGAATTGGTATTCCTTGAATAGAGTAGAATTTAATTGTTATGAAGCACACCCGGAGCGGAGTTGTTATTAGTCAAGTGAGGGAGCGACTTGCGCATACAAAGAGTAATGATGTTAGTATAGTATGAGAGACCCAGAAGTGCGCTTCGTGGAGAGAAGAGCATGGGTCGAAACTTTCGGCATACTCCAAGGAAGGAAGGGGAGTATTACGTGTCACTTAATGTGAGACATTTCAGGGGAAGAATCGATGTTTAGCGAGATGTAGTGAGTAGTCTCTACATGCACTGCCCATAGGTAAGGTTTGGTTGAAAGAGGAGAATCAACCAAAGAATTTTGTGTTTATCGAAAATTCCTGAAATTGGAAGAGGTTGGTAAAGTCGATAAAGTTCTTGGATGGGTTACCATCCTCAAAAGAAGATCAAGGGTTTATCCCGAACATGTGAATTAAGTCGCCGAGAAGGAAGTGATTGATATTCCTTTGTGCTGGCTTATAATATTAACTAGTATGCCCCAGACTTCCTTTGAAAGGAAGGATCGTGCCAGTGCATGGTCCGACGCAGTATAAATTTCTGAATCAGGATGAGATTGGTGAATCCCACCTTTGATATGGGATTTCAGGAACCAGCGGAGATAAGATTTCGTTTCGAGTAGGATGTATCACCCTTAGCCAGGGAATAAGCGCATGGTGATTAAAGATTAGTGGAGCCACGTGAAGGAGATTTTGGAATCTTGGTACGATGATTTCAAGAATGCTCTGTAGAAGCACTCGTACCTGTTTGTCGCGTACGAGGTACTTATTAAGGTTTTCTTATGGAAGAACCTCGACTATTCTCCTTTCGTATTTTTAGAGGAGAGTAGATAATCAGAATTTTTGAATCGGTCGAGAAAATATCCGATAACTATGGTGGAATTCCACGACTGTTTTAGGCAGTCAAGAGTGGTCAAATATTCGTATGATCTTCTCAGAATGGGAATTTTGTGTATGAATAAATCCGAGTAGTTGTCATGTAGTGAGGTGCGGCCTCCTAATGATAGTGAGATAATGGAATTTATAACGTATAGACGTAACCTATTCAAATGTCGTCAGTTGGGAGTGCAATGTGAAGTGTCTCCAATGAGAATGTAAAACAATGTTGCTGTGAGGAAAAAGCTATAGTGATTGAGCGCCGTACTATGTAGATAGTTTGCGTACTGACAAGGATATCCAGAATTGTGCTACCTGGTAGGCCTTATTTTCCAAATTTCGGGACGAAATTCCGTTATTAGGGGGGAAGTATGTAATACCCCGTATTTTCATGGCTTTTAAATTTAAGGATTTATTAAATTTAATTGAGATAAATTAATTTAATTTTAATCCGAAATGTTGTTTTAAATATTTACTAGCGTGACAAGAGTTAGTAATTATTGGGAATATTTTATTTGTTGCATATTACTGGATGAGTATAGTAATACATGAGATTTATTTTTATAATATTGTCTCGTGTGAATAAAATGACAATTGTGGAAATTTAAGTCGGGACGCGCCTGTGTCGTGTCGGGACTAAATGTGGATTAATAAAAGTGAATAATTTATAGGTTGTTCGTATGGTCATTTTGAGTGCGCCAACGCGTCCAGAAGGGTCGAGATAGTCAGAAAAGTATACCCGGGGGTTTGATTTGGGTCTCGGAGCATTTTTAGGCCTAATTAGTACCCCGGGAGGGCATTTTAGTCATTTTGTATTTTTGGGTAATTAAACCCACGAAAATTAAAGGGGTTATATCCGATGTTTAGGTTATCTCCTAGGGTTAGATAACTCAAAACACTAGAACGGCCATTGGAGAGGAGAGGAGAGAGCTCTCAAGGCATTCCAAGGCTCAAAACTCATCCGTTTACACCGCCGCCACCGCCAACGCGTAGATCGCGAGACGGGGAACGCAACCACACCAAATTCAACACCAAACCAGATTTCTGAAAATCCCAGGCAAGTGTTTATCTTGCTTATTTCGTTGATGCATCATCCATATTAGTTTAGGAGTTATTAGGATGAGATTTATGGAAGAAAAACCCAATTTGAGATAGGAAGTTTTCATGTAGTGATGATTTATATGATATTATGGAAACCCTTTGTCATGTAAAGGATTAAGAGTTTGATTGAGAAAAGAGTTCTAATCAGATACAAATACTAAAAAAAGAAATTTATTTCGGACGATCGGACCGTTGGAATTAGATGAAATTTTACAGAGAATTAGCTGAAGACGAGAGAAAGCTACAGAAAAAAATTCAGCTCGATCGGACCGTTCAATATTTTTTAATATTTTTTTTTCTAGACAGTTTTATGTTTTCAAGACTCTTAGAGATAAAAAAAACAAAATTCAATTAAGTATATATTAAAGGGGAGACACGTAAGAGAGAGTTACGTTGGAACATAAATGGATTTCTACTGAATTGTACATTTGGAAGAATAGAGTCCATGAGGGTTACGTAGTAAGTTGGCAAAAAAAACCCTTCGAATTAAAGTTAGAAACGAACCATTATACTTGATAAATAATAATGAGAAAATAAGGATAAATATTGTGAATGTGGGTTATTGGATAAACCTAAATTGATATAATAAAAGTGGTATACTTATATGATTGTGTATGCATATATTATATACTTGTGAAAATCATGCCCGCGCTACTTGCTATCCCTGAGGTTACTGCGCTGGGACGATCTTATCTCGTGTGCCTTATGGGGGATATTGACTCGTACCCTAGAAGATAGAAATCCTAGGTACAGGCTATCGAATCGGTAGTCACGGTCCTAAGAGACGTGAGGGTATGTACTGACCTCTTGGACTTGGAAACTATGCTTCGCCTTAATATTGTTTGTGTATGTATTTATACAGTTCGAGAGTGATTTTGAACTTGTATTCCCTTTAGTACGATTGATACGGGGATTGGATAGCAGAGTATGCCCGCACCATAGTTTTTATGTGGGGTGCTGTTATGATATATATATTATACGAGTAGTTAATATATATATGAAATTCTTAAATCTGGAACTGCCTACTGTGATTTGATATGTAGGACATGGTTGATGACTCAAATTATAAATAATTATTTTGAGAAAGTATTATATGACACTGGAAAACTTTATTGATTAATAAAGTTAAAAGGAGAACCTTGGTTACAAATTAAAATCTTACGTTTTAAATACTTGTGTTGTTCAGTTGTAAATCCTGCGAATAACCTAAGATAAGTTAAATCATTGGGGAAAGATAGTGTGGTATATGACGAGATAGACCATTGGGAAGGTTAGTGCGATAGGTGTGCACATTACAAGAAAGGTGAGAATTTCTCAAGAGAGTGTCGTACTAATATGTTGTTGCATTAGCCTGTAATCAATTTAAATACTTGCTAAACGAATTTTTAAATCATATACACTATCGGGCTCTGACCCGTTTCTATTTCTTTTTCTCTCTTGTATGTATATGTATGTATTACAGGTGCCCAGCCACAGGGGCGTCTTACTTAGGATCCTTTGGAAGGAACGTGCTGCAGCTTAGGTGGGAGTTGCAGGCCTGTTGTTTAGACGACTTCATCCATTTGATTCTACTCCTAGTTCAGTTTTATCTAGCAGGGGCATGTGTCGCCCTCTTTCTATTATTTAGTTGGTATTGTCAGAGATTGGAATTTTTGCTTTCAGTACCTTTATTTCGGGATTTATTACTGTCAGGATGTTTTCCTTTAGTGTTGTAAATGTTGGGATTTATTATTGATGATTAAATTCGTGTATGTTCAATTTTATTTTTATTCTTTATATGTGACTCTTTAGATGTTAATGGTTTAAGGTTTTATAACCGGATTTAATAAAATGAGAATAAGGTTTTAAATGGTTTTGACACTTATCTTAATTATTTAGGGTGTTTAAATTGAAAAAGTATTTTTACGACAGTGATGCTAAGAATGAACCAACTGTTCACCTTGATTTTAATTTAATAAAGGAGTGATCGCCCGGTATTTAATTAGGCGGGGTGTCACACCGCAGTCAAAAGGGAGATGCAAATGAAGCTTCAAGATTTAGTACAGGGAGAGAGATATGTTGCAGAGTACGAATAGGAGTTCACCCGGTTGGCAAGTTTCGTACTGGAGGAAGTGACTCCAGAAGAGAAGAGAATCTCTAAGTTTATGGGAGGTTTGAATTGGCGGATAAAACAACATTTGTTGGGAAATCCAGCTTTACAAACCTTTGGGGATGTGATGAATGCGGCACTACTTCATTGCCAAGAGCATAGATTGTTTGTGAAAAATAGCAAGAAGGCTACCGCGATAGGGCAGGTGGGAAAACCTGGAGGAAATGGGATCGGGGGAGGATCATCTCCTTCATCCCAATCTTCGGGGAGCAAGCAAAGAGAGAGGGGCCCCCAGCAAGGGGATTTGTCAAAATGACAATGCTTTGGTGGATTTAATGCGTGTGGTAACAATAATAGGCCGGGTCAAGTTGGACCGCCACAACAACAAGCAGGTAGAGGTGGGAATGGTGGTAGAGGCCAGCAGGGCCGAGGTTTGGGGCAGTTCCGAAATAATCAAGGGCGGAACCAGGAGAAAGTGGCAAACAAATGTTTTCAGTGTGAAGAGCTGGGCCATTATAAGAGGTCGTGTCCTCAGTTGATTGGAGGGCATCTTCCTAGGGCTCCACAACAACCATATGCTCAGTTTTTGCCACAAGCACCTAATCCGGTTGTTCCTCCACAATAGGGGCAACTGCATTATGGATGGGTCTATTATATTCAGGAGGCTATGCTTCCTCCTGCCCCTCCAGCACCGCCAGCGATTGAGGGTAAGTTTCTCATCCAAGGGCATATGGGTCGGGTGTTATTTGATACGGGTGCGACACACTCTTTCATTTCTAGGAGTTTTGATCAGACTATAGATTTGATAAAGTTTGCTGAGAGTACTTTCACTAGCGTTGAATCCTCTATGGGTGATGGTTCATTGATTTTCTTTGTTTGTAAAAACATAGGGATTAATCTTGGTAATTTTTGCTTTGAGGCCGATTTGCTCGTCCTTGACATGGTCGGGTATGATGTGATTTTGGGTATGGATTGGTTAGTGAAATATCACGCGATGGTGAATTGTTACGGGAAGAGTATAGTCTTCGCAGTTTCGGGATAAGAAATGTTCTTGGTTGTTATGCCTTTTATGGAAGGAGGTACGAGTACCTATTTATATTGTATTGCGGAGGATACTTCTAGGGATGTAGTTGTTCCCCTGGATTCTCTTCCGATTGTTAGAGATTTTGAAGTTGTCTTCCGGGAAATACCGGGATTACCTCCGAGCTGGGAGATTGAGTTTGTGATTGATTTAGCACCGGGAACTCGACCTATTGCGAAAGCTCCATATCGCATGGATCCTGTGGAGATGAGGGAGTTAAGAGATCAAATTCAGAAGTTATTGGAGCAAGGATTTATTAGGCGCAGTACGTCGCCATGGGGTGCTCCGGTATTGTTTGTAAAGAAAAGAGACGGTTCTCTCCGGTTATGTGTGGACTATAGAGAGTTGAACAAAGTCACCATCCGGAATAAATACCCTTTGCCTCGCATTGATGATCTATTTGACCAACTTAGGGGAGCGTCATACTTCTCTAAGATCAATTTGAGGATGGGGTATCATCAATTGAGGATACGGGAACAGGATGTATCCAAGACCGCATTCTGACCCGATATGGATCCTATGAATTCTTGGTTATGCCCTTTGGACTAACCAATGCCCCTGCTATATTTATGGATCTCATGAATAGGGTATTTCGGGATTTCCTTGACCAATTTTTTATTGTATTCATCGATGAAATCTTAGTCTATTCTCAGATAGAATCTGACCATGCTACTCATTTACGGTTGGTCTTGTAAAGATTGAGGGATCACCAATTGTATGCAAAGTTCGAGAAGTGTGGCTTTTGGTTGAAGGAAGTTTAGTTCTTGGGTCATCTAGTGTCATCCCAGGGTATATCGGTGGATCCAAACAAGGTGGTTGTGGTGATAGAGTGGGGTCAACCCACGACACCTACCGAAATTCTTAGTTTTCTGGGTTTGGCGGGTTATTACCGTCGGTTTATCAAGGGTTTCTCAAAAAATCGCAAGCCCTTTGATAAATTTGACCCAGAAAGGGGTGAGATTTGTTTGGGATAACTCTTTCCATGTTGCTTTTGATGAGCTCAAAGATAGATTAACTTCGGCTCCAGTCCTCGCTTTACCAAAACCGGGATTGGAATATCTAGTCATCACCGATGCATCTCTGCAAGGGTTTGGAGGCGTGCTTCAACAAGAGAGACGGGCTATTTCTTATGCTTCTCGTAAGCTAAAGCCTCACGAAAGGAATTATTGGGTGCATGACTTAGAACTCACCGCGGTTGTTATTGCCTTGAAGATTTGGAGGCATTATCTACTAGGGGAGAAATTCAGTCTTTTCACGGACCATAAATCGCTGTAATATTTATTTTCACAGAAAGATTTGAATATGCATCAGCGCTGATGGTTGGAGTTCGTGAAAGATTATCAATTTGATATCCATTATCATCCGAGCAAGGCGAACGTAGTGGCGAATGCCTTAAGTAGGAGGCCCTAGGGAGAGTTAGCTGAGGTATGGAAGGCTAAGTGGAAAGAGCTCAGTCAGGAGGATGCGGTGGTGAGAGCGTTCATGTTAGTGATGACCGTTACTCCTACCATTTTGGTAGGGTTGTGGAAGCCCAAGGAAGGGATAAGGGCTGTCAGGATCATATACACCGATTACTGTCCGAGGGAGCGAAATCCTATTCGATAAGTTCAGAGGGTGGACTACGCTTCCATGGAAGACTTATTGTTCCGGAAGAGGGGGATTTGAGACGGGCAGTGATGGTATAATCTCACGAATAGAAATTTACGATATATCTTGGCGGGGACAAGATGTATTAGGATATGCACCGCCAGTATTGGTGGCCCGACATGAAGCGGGATATTTCGGAGTTTGTATCTCAATGCACTACTTGTCAACTGGTCAAGATTGATCATCAACGACCGACAGGTTTGTTGCAATCGTTGGAGATTCTGGTATGGAAATGGGAAAGCATATCGATGGACTTTATTACGGTATTACCAAGATCACAGAGGGGTTATGATTCGATTTGGGTGATTGTCGACCGCTTGACTAAGTCGTCACACTTCTTGCCCGTGCGTACGGATTTTGATACCGCTCGCTGTGCCCAATTGTTCATCGAGGATGTCGTTAGACTTCATGGGATACCTTTAAATATCGTTTCCGATCGAGACAAGATATTTGTTTCCCACTTTTGGCGAAGTTTCCAAAATTCCATGGGAACCGAATTGAAGTTAAGAACTTCTTATCATCCTCAAACTGATGGTCAAACTGAAAGAGTAAACCAAATGTTAGAGGATATGCTCCGTATGTGCATGCTTGATTTCAAGGGCGGTTGGGAACAATACCTCCCATTGGTTGAGTTCGCTTATAACAACTCATACCAATTTACTATTAGAATGGCACCCTATGAAGATCTTTATGGCCGGCCATGTAGGTCGCCCACTTGTTGGTTAGAAGTGGGTGATAACAAATTTCTTGGACCTGAAATGATCCAAGATACTTCCTCAAAAATTGAACTCATTCGGAATCGCATTCGGATAGCCTAAGATCGCCAAAAGAGCTATGCCGATGCGGGTAGAAGACACATGGAGTTGTAGATTGGGGACCAAGTCTTGGTGTGAGTGTCACCAATGAAGGGCATTAAGCGTTTTGGGAAGAAAGGAAAGCTTGCGCCGCGTTTTGTTGGACCTTTTCCAATTATTGCGAAAGTTGGACCTGTGGCGTATCAACTTGCCTTACCGAAGCCTTTGCAACAAATTCACGATGTATTCCATGTTTCCTCTCTGAAGAAGTATAAGAGATGCAAAGGTGCCCTTTGGCATATTCCTTTCGAGGATATTGACTTACAACCCGACATTTCATATGAAGAACAACCGGTTGCTATTCTTGAGCATGGGGAGCGCAAGTTGAGGTCTCGTGTGGTGCCCTTGGTGAGAGTTCAATGGAGTCATCACAATGCTGAAGAATCGACGTGGGAACGTGAGGATGATATGCGGGAGAAGTATCCGCATCTCTTCTTACAAGGTACGCTTGAATTTTGGGGACAAAATTCCCTCATAAGGGGGGGAGTATGTAATAACCCTCTCTTATGAGAACCTGTTTTATATCTACTTACTATGTGAGGTAATCATGTATAAAATGTTGAATTATGGAGTAAGTATTAATTTAAGGAAGAAAACTTAATATTTACTAACTTGTTGTATATTTACTGTATGAGCATGTAAATATCCTCATGATGAGCTTTATAGTGTCATAGAATTTAAAATGACCCTATGATTTAAAATGGAACCAGAACTTAAAATGAATTATAAAATATCCAAACGATAATTTGGAGGCCGTAATTGATTCCGGAATGTGCGAGATAGTCAAATTATGTGCTATATTGTATTATGAGGTTTTGGGCACTTTTGACTGATTATACCTTAAATACGCAGTTGCGTGTTATTTTATCGCGATATTGATCATTTCAGTTGGGATTGTTGACTAATGGCACGACTTAGTCTTGCTAAGTCTTCTATTTTCCCTAATTTCATTTCCTAAACCAAGAGAGAACTAGAGAGAGGAAGAGAAAGAGTAGAGAAAAGAGAAGAGAGAGAAGATTGAGGAGGGATTCTTGCTTCTACACAAAGAAATTATGCATTTGCTAGATTGAGGCAAGTTTTCTACTTGCGATATGTGATTTAAGATAAATGATTAGTTGTGATAACAGTGTATTGATCATGGTTTAACTAGTTTAGGGTTTTTGGTGTATTTGTGGGTCTTGGATCATTAAAGAATGAGTTGGATGATTATTAATGGTTATGGTAGTAGTTAGTGGCATTTAGGATGTATTGGTGATAATAAATGAGCTTGGCTTGAAAGGTTTTGATTTGGGGTGAATTTGGAGTCCAAGACTCCATAGCCAAAAGTGGCAAAATTCGTAGGGCCGAATCGATTCGGCCAGGGACAGTTTCCAGGATTAGGTGAACCGAATCGATTCGGCCTAGTCCGAATCGATTCGGCATTTATGAAGAAACCCAATTTCCCTGACTGAATCGATTCGGAGGGTCCGAATCGATTCGGCAATTATGCAGAATCCTATATTTTCTGGCTGAATAGATTCGGCCTAGCCGAATCGATTCGTAAAATCCTGCATTTTTATTTTTTTTTCTTTTTCATTTTCAACCCCTTTTCTCTAGTCTTAGGACATAGGAACCTTCTTATATGAAGTCAACTTAGAGTCCTAGAGTTCTAAGTGAGTTAGTTTACTACCCTAGACTAGAATTGGGTTACATGGGGATTATTTCGAGGTTGCACGAAGTGATGTTCAGACATTACTTTCCTTTTTCAATAATTAGGTATCTAGGAGATTACAAAGTCGTATTTGGAGACTTTAGAAGTTAATGTGATGTATGATGGTTTATTATAAAGTCCAAAAGCAGGCTTGGGAAAATAACTTGGGAGTTCGAATATTCTTCGAGGTTATTATAATGATGTGAGGCATGTATAGTTCCGAATAACCATAATGCATTTGATAAAATGTAAATGGATAAAGTAAATGGTAATTTACTAAATCATGCAATGGAAATTAATGAAATTGTTTAAACACACCTCTCTAAATGACATCATAAGGGAAGTTCGTGCGTAAGGTGAAGCCCCCTTACTAATGAATGCAGGGTGGATATAGTCCTAGGCCATATGAGCGCTTGTTTTATATTTTCTGCGATGGGTAGGAGATTTCGGGTGTGGTCTTGACTATCCCGCAGGCATATGACCGCTTCTCGACGTTTCGTTAGGATCCCAGGTTGTCTTATGATAGACCCTGGAAGATGATGGTCATTTAGGGGCGCACACAGTGTGGAAACCCGGACGGGGGGTCTTAGAATCGTTATATATATATATATACTTATAACTATTCTAATCATCAAGTTGGACATGATGGATATTAATGCCATAAAGAGCATACAATTGAGATACGCGCCACAAAGAGCACATGATAAAATTTGTATTCCTGATAAGGAATGGAAAGATGGAAAATGAAAATGGTGAAAGATGAAAAAGGCTTATGATTATTCTTATTCTCTTATATAATTGAATTTCACTTTATAATCATTCAATTGTCTTAGTTCATTATAGGATGCTATCATGTTAGATTGTCATCTTTATCATCCATGCTTAATTATTCATTATTGTCATACTTGTCATTTATCTGGTGATCAAATAAAACCGGGCCCTGACCCGTTCTTCTTTCATGTTGTGCATATATATATATATTATATCCGCTTAGGTGCTCTACCGCAAGGACGGCCGTAATGACTTCCCCATTCCAGTGTCTTTTGAGGAGCCGTGACATTTTGCGGATATCACGGGATATTTTGTGTAGACGCCTTCATTGTTATTTTCTAGTTATGATCGGGTCTTTATTAGGGCGTGTGGCCCAACTGTTGTAAATGTATAATGGATGTATTTTGTAATCATTTGAACTTATTGTACCTTGTATGTAATTCTGTTGACCGACCTTATATTCGGTCCTTTAATTTATATTGTCGTAGTTGTAACATATATATACCTTTGGGGTTTACACTTGTGTTTAATTATGGGTTGTTTTAATGCTTTCTTTAAATTACAGAACAAAATTTTTGACAACCCGTTTTCTGAAATATTGAGTGGTTGTCCCGTATACTCTTTATGTTGTTACGATGCTGAGAATGATTCCATCCATGATTCCTGTATTATTGGAGTATCGGGCTGGCCACCCCTTATTTAGGATACCGGGTTGTCACAGTAGCATTACTCCTCTATTATACAACATTAACTGTCATACGGCTATTCACTAAAATAAGAAAACTTTTGGCATGACCTAACCCACATTCAATTAGAATAGACGGTTCGTTACTCCTAATCTTGTCAACGTCCAATATATATATACATATACATATATATATCCTACACGTTATATAAACAAGTCCACAGACAGAAACAAAAATCAAAGTCTATTGTTGTTTTGGTTTTTAGTTTGCATTGTTTGATCTAGAAACAAGTCCACGTTATAGATGTTGCTAAAACTATTTAGTGGCAATCTTGAAATATTGATCATAAATTCATAATAGAATTGTTTTTAGGACATTTATTTTTCCCTGACTAATGCAATCAAAGTACCACACCAATTAGCTATTTTGATAGTTTTACTTACCGCGACTATTTATATACAAATATTGTGTGTTGTATATGTTTCTTGATTTCTATTTTTCTTGCCAAAAAAGAGAGAGGGAGAGAGAGAGAGAGAGATGTCATTGCATGAGTTAAATACTATTTCAATATGCGGTGTAGAGTTACTTGTCTTTGTATAATATATAAATATGTTTTTTTAGCGTATAGATTCGAGCGTTTAAAGATGCAATTTCAAAGGACACTTCCCAATTGCATTCCACGGGGTTGATTAAAGTGCCAAAGACTCTAGCCGACATTGTTGAGTCCACAATTGGGGTTATATATATCGATACCAATTTCTCCATTGACACTACATCGAAGGTAATTACCTTTATTTGATCAAGTCAACATGTGAACACGTCTACACATTTCTCCCTTTTCTTGGTCCATTCTTAAATAAACGTCTTTCTCCTCTACGGCTTGCTGCATAAGATTTTTTCATTGCTGACTCAAATATTTTATGATCTAATATATGATTCGTGTTTCTCTCATATTTCTAGACACCATTTAAGTACATGCCAAAACAGAGAACCTTTAAAACCGTTGCCTCTCATTAAATGTTAAATCATTCAATAATGTTTCAAATTTCAAAATCACACGTTAAAATATTATTCAGTACGTTTATAATTAGATAGATGTTTATTTAATCTCACATGATCATTGACATTCCTAAATTTATATACTGATGGTAGGTAGTGGAGAATTTGTTGAAACCAACGATAAAGCCCAAAACCCTGGAAACTCATCCTGTAACGGAGCTCTATGAATTATGTCAAAAGAATGGACTTAAAATACGATTAAATGACCTATGGATTCCATTTGGGGAGGTCGAAGTTTTTGTAGATGATGAACTTGCCGAAAAAGGAGAATGAAAGCTCAAGAGATCGATTGCAACGCACATTGTCGCGAAGAATGCATACGATGAGGTTGTGAGAAAGCTTAGCAGGGAGAATAATTACATCACTAATTGAAATTGAGCAATATTGTTATGCATGAAATGTTGTTTTTAAAAGTAGATTACATTATAAATGACAATTATCAAACCCCATTGGAAGAATGCTTTAATCCCTATATTTACTTGTGATATATGGTAGGTTAGTTTTTACTTGTGATATTTGGCTTTGGCTGTGAACATCATTAAATCGGGGAACATTGCCCATAGGCGTGTAGGCATGCTCTGCTTTCGGTTTGGCCACATGCCTATTTTTTATTAAGTGTGTGCATGACAAATTGTTTGGATTCAATAATTTCATTTGAGATCAAAATGGTACTTTTGGAAAATAGGAGATTTTCCTCTTAAAGTGATCTCATATATCCTATGTTTCCGTTTAAACGAGAAAAGGAAAGAAATTACTGAACTTCTGGCCAATAACATACTTTACAGCATAATATTAAAAAAGGGAAAACTAAGTATATGAGTGTTTTAATCTTTAACAATACCCCAATTTATTTTAAAATGCTACAGAGTTTATCGACTTTCAACTAAGTGGATAAATAGGAATATGGCATTCTAAAATTAGTATATAGGTATAATTATTTGTCTATGAATGTTGACGAGGGGTATTTTCGGTTGGCCTGAGGTCGAACGGAGATTGATACGATCACTAAGGGAGTAGATGAGGAAAATGGTGTACAAACATGGAAATGACCGATTAACGATTAGATGAACACCCGAACAGTATTTCGTTCAAGTATACGAATGGTGGAATGGATGAATAGGTGGTCGGGTGGACGAGTAGTATGCATCTCCTACGTGGGGAATATGACAAATCCATTGAGGCAAATAAATTATTGCAACCAGCCGAAGGCCTAACTTCGTCAAACGAAGCATTATCACTTTGGTCAATGAGGCATTCAACCTCGTCGGATGAACAACATATCATAGTCGGTTGAAAACTCAGGCTCATCAGACAAATGACCCACTTCGGTTTGCAAGAACCCTTTCTTTGGTAAACGAACAACATTCAAACCATTTGAACCTCTGAGACTTTGTCAACATAACGTTACTTCAAACATCTAACACGTTCCCTATTAGCACAATCGAGAATCTCAGTGGACATGCAACGTGGGGAATATGGGATGAGCACGTGTCTTCTTAGAACTCTTCTAACGTGCATGCTATAATTTAGGAGAGACATTGTAAAAGATCTGTATATAAAGCCTCTAGTAGTGTAGAGTGAGGAGGCTCATAAGCTTTGTAGCCCATTGGTGTGCTTTGAAGAGTGTATATGATTCAAGTGCAAATCATTCGCAACAAGTGGTAACCGGGAAAGACCGGGATCATATTTCTCAGGGGTTTAATGTTCCTAGGAGAATAAGATTAGGCTAAAGGAGATTCTCTAAACGTCACGAAAGGTAAGTGTAAAATATTACTTAATCGATTGAAAGTACGATAGTGATTAACCGCTAAACTCTCACAAAATTAACAAATAACAAGGCAGCTACAAAGATATATCGAAACTAACTAAGTTGAGCTTGAGCTCAAGAGATAAAAAGGGATTGAGGATCATTCTCCGACCTTGTATTCGCTAATAAAGATGATATGACTTTATTCAAACTAATCCTAATCGAGCATAACTAATTAGGTCCGAACATCAACCATGCAAAGATTAAACTCATCGATGGAGGACTAGGGTTAATTAGTTATTGCTAAAATGGTTTGGGGTTGTAGTAAAGCTTCAAATACTACCCCTTGTATGACAAGGGAAGTTAAGAGACTAGGATACTCCAATACCAACACATTAAGTTCAATTAGAACAATTTGAAACAAAACCTTAAATATGAAGTTCAATCATCCTAGGTGGGATTATGATCCAAAACCTTAAATTTAGCTACTCATACTAGGAACTAGGCTACACAAGCAAAGGAACCACATATTTAAGCTTACCATAAAGTGTACACACAAAACAATGCAAGATATGATAATAAAAGAAATTTAATGCTAAGGAACACAAGTAAATATGGATTGAATGAACAAATCTTGCATTAATTCACAACTAACTTGTGAGAATTCAAGTATTTACAAGTAGGAAGAGAAATAACTACACTTGACCTAGGAGAGATAAGAGAGTGTTTCTAGCTATCCAAAATCTATCCAAAACTAACTATATCTTCAAATGAAGGAAATCCCAGGACAAAGACCCAAAAAAAATCTATCCAAAATGGCAAAATAGTAATAAGGAGAAAAATAAAAAATCTACAGAACCGAATCAATTTGGAGGAGGCCGAATCGATTCGCATGAGGGAAGCTGTTGTATTAGTAACAACCGAATCGATTCGGCAAGGGCCAAATCGATTCGGAATTGCTTTCAAAATAAGGTTGCTTTCTCTTGGCTTTATTTCCCCTAAGTTTGACTAAATCATCTGTAACTTCTTCATTCTAGATCGAATTTATGCACCATCGGAGGCCACGCGAAGATGAGAAGGAGGAATACAACTTCTGTGAAGAGATCGGGACCAAAACCTGAATGCTGAATTTACTAAAATTCCCTCAAAGATGCAACTGTCAACGAAAATTTTTCAAAACTTATCCAAACTTCACAACTTGCATTCTCGAGACCTATGAAAGCTCAAATAAGTCACATATAATATCTATATTACCAAAACGGGGGTTGGTCAATAAATGAGCATAAGAACTGGGAATAACTTGTACGTGAATGCTAGAATGTACAAATTAACGGGGTTAAAAATACAATAAAAGTCACACCCCCAAACTGATACATTGCTAGTCCAGAGAAATCAAATGTGAAAAAACAAGGTCCATCAACAAAACCAAAATAAGAGAAATATCTATAAAGAAGTAAAATGCCACTTTCGCGGGTGAACGATTGAATTTAGCATATGTAATAAGCCGTTAAACCCCTAAGTGGCCCTAGGGGACGAGTGTCGTCTCGTGAGGGTTTCCAGGGATGATAACCACAAACATAAAGTCAAATTATACAATGATAAACCAAAAACCATTGCGAAGCTCAACAATTATCAAAGAAGCATAATCTATTAACAAATTGAACAAAGCTCACACTAAAGATGATAATTATCAACATTAAACAAGTAACTTCAACAGAAATTAAGACCAATGAAATGCGAAATAAGAGGACACATGTGGTAATTTAGATCTGGCAAAACTTTCATAATCCATATAAACGCTAAAGAATGCATACGCAAGTCCTCTTCGGTTGTTACACTCAACAAATAAAAACGCTCAGAAATAGGATGTAACACACACGGGACATGCGGGCATAATGAGTAATCGTAAAAGGAAACAAATACGCGCACATATCATCAATGAAAAATGATATATAAAAGTCAAAATGCAATCTCATGAAAGTATATCGCATATTAACCAATGTAGAATGCACTTAAATAGATTATCGCAAATATTCAACCTTTAAATCACATTACCTTAGGATCAAGTATGACTTTTCGGGTATATAGTTTGGGGAAGGCTAGGGTTAGGAAGCGAAAGTCTATGTACGGGGTAAAGGGGATTCGGGAATAACACACGGGATAATGGAATTAGTGGGGAATTAAGGAATTGAATTCAAATTCCAAAATCAAGATATTCATGAGAGAAAGCCTTTTATTTCCATATACATTGGAACCATTTATTCTACTTTCATTTATTTTTTTGCTTTTCTTTTTCTCATTTTTTAATAAATAAATATATACTAACATCATAACCGTTATCAGAAATGTAATCCATACCTCCTAACTTGAAATGAGCATTGTCCCCAATGTTAGTCGGGACAAAAAGGGAAAAGGGGTTAGAAAATAGTCACCCCGTAAGGAGTAACTCAAGAATCGCGCAACGACATACCTGTTACATGTTAGTACTAAAAAAACAATATATACATAAGAGAGATATATACAAGAGATATAAAAGAAAGAAAATGAGTAATTTCATTAATATAATATGGAGTTGCGTACATGTGGATTAAAACCAAAAATGAGAAAAATACAATAATGAACTCTCTCCACCACAACATACACAACAATTAAACCCAAAAACATAACAACCATACAAAGTTTAAAAAAGCACAATAATCAAAGTAACATGAAGCAAAAATAACAGCAGCAAATGATAAAAGGCAGGCCTCTAGGAAGAATCAGGGCGACAGCTAGAAGAACTAGGCGCGTTGGGGTCACGCGAGGCATAAGGATCGAACAAGTAAAGAGGCACAATAGCCTCGCACTCGCATAGATGTGCAAACAGGTCCATCTACGCCCGTGTTAGCATGGATATATCCTCTCGTACGCACCTCAAAAATCAGCAAAGCCCCTATCATAGCAGTCCCTAAAAGAAGCAAAATCCTTCTGTAATGTATCCATCCTCGCAGACAACTCTCGAATAGGGCCCATTGGATGTGGAATAGGGGGAAGGACTTACGGAACATTCGGCATCGGAGCATTAAAATCGAAGGGGATCCCAACAACTGTGTGGTCTATCATCAACTGTCTCTTCCTCTCCCAATAAGCTTTCCCCAAGGTCTTCTCGATTGCATCCTCATCAAGCAAAGAGGGCAGCCTAGGTATTTTATTGGAGGTGACTCCTTCACATCGAGTATCTCTACAAATTCTAGAAACTAATCATGCATAAGGGAGAGTAGTGGTTGCCTTATCACAGTAAGCGACATTCAATATTTGTAAAAGCACTAAAGCAGGGAGGCTAACAATGATATTTGTGTTTAGGATATGGTAAAGAAAGTGGACTTGTTTTGACCAAAGGACCGACTTGGTTTGGGTAAGGATGATAGAGTTGATGGAAACTAGATGGATAAGGTGGTAAGAGTTGGGCGTGTTCCTAGTAGGGAAAGTATCACTGGTCTAAACATTCCCGGGCTCCAGACGCATGATAAGAACGTCATTAGTAAGCAAGGGAAGAGGATCGCTCGATGGGTACCCATACACCTCCGGGTTATCAGCAACTCCCAATAGCCTGTACCAATCTCTCTCTTCCTTTGAATGGAAGTTTTCAATGTTGGTTTTTGAGCCATTATGAACCTACAAAAATTTCAATCCAATACATACACAATTAGTATAAGGCAAAAAATCAAACTAAGAGTGAAAAGGGTTAGGAAAGGAACAAAGGGTTCATGTCGAAAGGAAATAGGCGGATATGCGTATCCGACATGCACCACACTCAATCAACGGATAAATGTTGTAAATGTTTGATAAACGATGCCAAAATGGAATAATTATGCACCAACTGCCCATTGGGGAATTTTATCAAATATTTTGTGTGCATGGAGTTCAAAATAGGGAGAAAAGTGTATTTAATTCATTGAAATGCCCCCAATAAATACACCTCAATCAATAAAACAACAATCACATTGTGTGTATTTGTTGGATATAGTTGGAAATCAGTAGAAAAATGAGCATTTTATTGAATCAATCACAATATATTAAATGGAAGAACATTTCCCCATTTTGATCACAATGTAAACAAATTACTCGAGATATTAACATTAAAATGCTTGGAATTATACCTTGAAGGAGTGTGAACAGAGAGAAGGAGAGAAATTGATTAGGGAGAAGTTGGGAAAATGAGAAAGATCGAGGGATTTTTCTACGGGTGAGGAGAGAGTTGGGAAAAAGAGGTTAAATGAATGTGGGAAGAATTTAAAAAGCCTAGAAAACCGAATCGATTCGGAGGTGTTCGAATCGATTCGTAACTATCGAATGGGCTCACTGTCTAAGGGTAAATAGATTCGCAGGATAGAGAATCAATTCGAAAATGTGCTACTTTTTTTTACTGTTGACATCCAAATCGATTAAACAGATAGAGAATTAATTCGCAAATGGAGACCTGTATCCCTGCCTAAAATCGAATCAATTCGGAGAACACCGAATCGATTCTCACATTGATTTACAACTTTCTACTTCATTGTTTCATCTAATCTCATGGAATTCAAGGTTAAGGATTGTTCGATTGGGATTTATGTGGACCTATAAGATATACATGATGTGTAAACTGGTTCGGGACAAAAATTTGCAACCCCACACATGTTGGGGGTTGCTCGTCACAAAAAATCGAGGATTCATCGAACCTAATCAACCCCACAATCGGGACTACTGCATACGATGTCTGGCGATAAATCTGCGGATATTATTAGAACGTAAGTTCCTATACGAACTCATGTTCTTCCAATTCTTTCGACTTTGTTCCAATTTAATTTTAACCACTCAATGATTATATCGGGTTCGAGATCTGAAGATATGATGCCTATAAAAAATGAACATATTGAAAATGAACATATCGACTTCCTTAATACACTCATCCTCATCACTCATCACTCGAGAGTTGTAAAACATTGAAAATATTTACATCTAATGTCATATTTCTAAAGGACAAGTTCATTTAACCATTCCTACATTTGATCTATACGAGAAATGGACATGGGACTAAAATTTCAGGCTCCTTGGTCGGCGACCTACCATTCCTCTTCTTTGGAGTCACTTCACTCTCTTAGGGAGTTAGTGTGATATCATCAGATTCTTTTGGTGAAGGTGGGATTGGGCTTTGAATCACCTTCCCACTCTTAAGAGTGGTGATGGAATTTGCTTGTTCAATTGATCGAGATTGAGCAGAAGGGGGAGTTGAGACTTCAGAATTTATACTAATTTTCCCACTAGGCCGTTGGGGTTGTGAAGGGAAATTTCCCTTTTCTTTAATGATTAAAGATGAGGTAAACTTAGAAATTTGAGCGTCGATCCGAGCATGAGTGGCTTATTAAGAAGTCATAAACGATTGAAGAGCTTCTTCAAGACATATTTTATTCGGGTGAGCATACGGGGGTATAACGGGATGAATAGGTCATGGAGGGAGAACTTGCATTTGTACTTGAGGAGGAGGAAGTTGATTATATGGTTGTTGATAATTGGGGTGCAGAGGATTTTGAGATTGATGGGATTGACTGTAAAAGAAATCGAGGTGGTTTCTCCACGAAGTATTATACCTTTCTCCTGGAGGAGTCATAAATTGTTTCTTATATGTGGCCATTGCATTTTCTTAGTCATGAAGCATCACTTTGTACACTAGGATTGTAGGACAATCCTTGGTTGAGTGATCTCCCACGTCACAAATGTCACATGACTCTTCAATGTGCGAAGCAGAAGGAATAGAATTAGCGGGTTCCCGACTCTTTTTATCCATGGCCTCAACACCCTTAACAAGTTGATCCACTCTCAAGGACATATCATCCCCAACGACGAGGTGATGTATCCCTTCCATTGAGGAGGGCATAATGGTTTAATGCGAATTTCCTTTTCTAGGGTCCGAGGTGTGCCAAGCTTGGGTAGTCTCGACAAAATATTTGAAGTGTTCCCACGCGTCATCCTAGTCTAACCCCAAGAACTCCCCAGAGCACATTGTCTCCCAGAGCAAAATATTTGAAGTGTTCCCACGCGTCATCCTAGTTTAATCTCCATTTCTCAAAACCATGATGTGGGAATTTATGAAATAGCTCATTAAATCTTTCCCAACATCGCTCGAAAGACTCACCCTCGGCTTGAGAAAAGTTTTGGATTTGACCTTTGAGAGCGTTGGTGCGATGTGTTGGGAAAAAATTCTTTAAAAATCGCGCTTGCAGATCTCGCCAACTACCAATGGAATTAGGAGACAAGGACCAAAGCCAAGTTTTGGCTTTGTTCTTTAAGGAGAAAGGGAAGAGTTGGAGTCGGGTTACATCAAAAGGATAATTTTGGTAGCTAAAAGTAGTGCAAACCTCCCCAAACTCTAGGATATGGAGATAGGGCTGATGACTTTCCATTCCATGGTAGGTTGGAAGTAGTTGGATCAATCCATTGTGGAAAAGGAATTGAGCAGCATTATACGGGAAGATGATACATGACGGAGAGGTAGTCCTCTGCGGTTGCAATTACTCTCTCATCGGACTATAGGGATGGTCGACCTCCCCTCTACTATCATGCTCACTCTAATTATCGGCCATAGAATTAGTCTTAGACTTGGCTCTGGTTTGGGCTTAGATCAAAATGGAAGGAGTTGGAGATGGTCTCTAATAATCCGGACGCTCGCTGGATGAGGAGGATCTAGCTACGGGATTTGGAGTATTCTCACTCTCGTCTATGGGTTCGACGATAGGATTTGGAGTATTCTCGCATTTTTATGTTATCGCATTTTTAAAAGTGTGCTACCTAAAAATTCACTTTGGAACTATTTTGCTTCAGTGCATTACATAATGTCACTCTAAGGATAAAGTTCCATTCCATTGTGTCAAATGCCTTTGAAATATCAAATTTAATGCCAGTGTTACCTACAAACATTATTAATGAGAAGATTCTCATGAATATTTCCAAAAACTTAAGTATTCCATTTCTTCAAAATGATATTGATATGTTTAAGATTTTCTTTTAATACATACATAGGAAAATCCATAGATTGAATATTATTTAGTCATGCTCCACCTATGCTGAAATGAATTTCAATTTCAATAGTAACATTCAAACAATATGCTTCCTAAAGAACTTCGAAAAATTTGCAAGATTTACCACTTAAGTACTCAACTCTTCAATACATATTTAAGAATTGATTTAGGTGCATATTATATTGCATTCATAAGAGAATTTACATGTTAAAGAATTTGATAACATATGCTTAAGCATATCTAGTTATATTATGCATTTGATGAGTTCTTACCCATTTGTACTAATGAGTTCTAAGTTATTGCATTCTTAATCTTATGTACATGTTTAAGCATGTAATAACATTATACTATATCTATTCATGATTGAAATTGAAGTAGTATGCTTCGTTCATTACATTTACTACATTACTTATTGAAGTTTAAAACTCTCAAACCTTTTATAACAATAGTTGTTCCAATTTTATTTCCTTATCTTCTTGCATCATTTATTTCCTAGGTGCAGGCATTAGTCATTTGGAATTTGGTCCATATCGCTAAGCCTCGGGCAACAACCAAAATAAGGTAACAATATAACTATGAATATAATAAGAATTTTGTGTCTATGCCACTCTTCCCAATTTGTCTTTTTTCTCTAT
Source organism: Sambucus nigra (assembly GCA_949130495.1). Lineage (NCBI taxonomy): Eukaryota > Viridiplantae > Streptophyta > Magnoliopsida > Dipsacales > Adoxaceae > Sambucus > Sambucus nigra. The sequence continues at coordinate 170,466,462 of OX422214.1, read as the reverse complement.
TCGCAAATATTTATGTTCTACCTCCAAATGCGAGTAATAAACACTATTTTACGATTGACATAATTAACACTTTAAAGATCGAATTCGGTGATGAAATACATTCTTCAAATAGATGACTATCTCCTTTCCTATATTGCAATATCATTTATTTGTAGGATTAAGTTTCGTCAATCGAACACAACTCAGATATCTTTCTTACTGCCATCTTAAAGTGTATATCTATAATGCCGTATGAAATTAATATAACTGGATAATGATATACAATATACTCATTTGTTTTTATTCCATATACTAAGTGGCATTGGGTGGAAATAAACTGTCTTGAAAAGGTTCAAATATAATATCTTTAATTATATGGATGTGCTGTTACGTTGCCCTTTATGTACTTATTGCATGCATATTTCATTTTCTTATACTCCGTTACTTCTCACATAATAATAGGTCTCTTCTTTTTTCTTTTTAGTCTATTTTAAATTAATATGTTATATTTTGGAAACTTCTATATATAAGTAGTTAAGATTGCAAAGTTACCATCTCAACACTATTCACAAAAATAGTAATGATTCAAGTGCAATTTTTGTATTAAAAAAAAATAACGATTCAAGTGCGATATTTTATATTAAAAAGAAAACGATAATTAAAGCCTAATGTTTTTTATTTAAAAGTCTTATCATTTTTAGGACAAATTTGACAGTAAATATTTTATAAAATATTTAACTTAAAGTATGCATTATAAATTTGGGACAAATGAAGTATATCTATATAATAAAGGAGGGGGATTTTTTGGTCCCCTCCAACAAACGGTCGAGATTATATCTTGGGAGGTTTGTCTTTATCAACTGATGGTTGAGATTAAATGGAAGGAGTTTCAATCCAGTGGCTAAGAATCAACCATGGAATGATCCATATAACCTTAAATTACTTTGGGACTCATAATCTAAAGTGTCTAGAGTACAGCCTATCTGCACACAATCTCTTTTATTGCACACAATCTTGAGAACAAGAGAGCTCTGAGAGAGAGTTATGGAGTTTTGAAGCTGAAGAAGGTTTGTTTTGTATACAATCTCGATTTTATGGTGAGTTTCATAACTATTTTCATAATAGTATAAACATGTTGAACCATATTCTCTTATGTATACATGTTCCAAACTTAATGAATATTCTTCATGTTATGTTTGAGAAGTGACTATTTTTGCTGAGCCTCAATGAACTCCTAACCCACGTTTTCAGAGAGAGCTGACGACAACGCATATTTTTGCTATCTTCATATTTTTGGGTCTTCATATTTTTGTTGTCTTCAACATAACTGTATTATATTCTTCATGTTCTTATTACGCATATTCTTCATGTTTATACAGGGTTTCCATGTTTTTTCTATTCATATTTTTTGTATGCGGTTTAAAACTCAATATGCGGTTCATGCTTTCTGTATAAACATGTCGACAAGAATAAACGCACCGTAATCATGTGACTATCATGTTTTGTGAATGAACATGAATAAACGCACTACCCATAACCATGAGTTGTGGAGTATAGAAGTTGTATACAGAACTTCAGCTTAAAAAGTCACCGTAATAAAAACTAATCGCCATTCTTCCCTGAGAACGTAACCATGTAACTTCAATATTGTTCACTGAGAACGTAACCATGTAACAAAATTGTCATGTTTTTATGTTCATGTTTTCTGTATGCGGTTCATGTTTTCTGTACAAACATGTCGACAAGAATAAATGCACCATAACCATGTGACTATCATGTTTTCTGTATAAACATGAATAAACGCATTACCCATAACCATGAGTTATGGAGTATTGAAGCTGTATACATAACTTCAGCTTCAAAACTGACTGTAATAAAAACAGATCATCGTTCTTCACTGGGAGTGTAACCATGTAACTTCAATATTATTCACTGAGAGCGTAACCACTTAACATGGCTGTCATGTTTTGGCTATTCATGTTTTCTGTATGCGATTCAAAACTCAATATGCAGTTCGTGTTTTCTGTATAATCATGTCGACAAGAATAAATTCATCGTAACCATGTGACTATCATGTTCTCTATATAAAAATGAATGAACGCATTACCCATAACCATGAGTTGTGGAGTATTGAAGCTGTATACATAACTTCAGCTATAAAACTCACCATAATAAAAACTGACCATCGTTCTTCACTGAGAAAGTAACCTTGTAACTTCGATATTGGTAACTGAGAACATAACCATGTAACAGCTACAAAACTCACCGTAACCTTGTAACAACTTCAATATTGTTCACTGAGAATGTCGTTCTTCACTAAGAACGTCGTTCTTTACTGACTGTCATGTAACTTAAACATGTAATTGTATAAATGAGACTTATTGTGATTCACTCAGAACGTCATTCTTCAATATTGTTGTTGCTCATGAATTATTCCCGAGGTATCAAGAAGTTATTCGTGTGAATAAAAGTTTAAGAATATGGAAAACATCAACTAGAGATACATAACTTGCTATTTTAGCATGCTATAATATTGATGATAATGGATCTTGGTTAAAGAATATGAATGTAGGAAAAAATTTAATTTTGGTTGCATTATGCTCATATTCAAGGCATGTTCGTTACCAAAACATACCATTTGTCTTCATATTTTTGTTGTTCATATGGGTCTTTAATAAAAACTGAACCATGTTTGGTTCAAATCTCAAACTCAAATATGCGGTTCAGTTACGATAACAATGACTGGGTAGTTTAGTTGGGTCTTACGCATAACCCATAACACAACTTAATTGAGTTCAGTTAAATTTGAGAACTTGGGTTTATAACCATAACAGTGACTCGGTTTATACACTCACACGAACGTGTGTAAACCCAAACTAATGTGTATAACATGAATGAATTTACATATCTGAGTTTTTTTAACAGCTACAACTTAAGACGACCTGTATAAGTTTTTTTAACAGCTAAAACGAATAAAAAATACGCAACAACTTGTATAAGTTTTTACCAAAAAAATGGCACGACCTGTATACGTTTTGACGAGCAATAATAGAACTACAAAAATATGTTTTGATCAATAAAAATAATAACAGCCTGTACAAGTTTTAACAGTTTGGCTCATTCATCACCATACATTTTTTTGAACCACTTTATTATAATTTTGTTTTACGCAGTTTTTTATAATTACTCATATTTTAACAACAAGATAAATAGAAAATTAATTACAACTAATAAAAACACGTCATAATAAATTAAGTACTTCTCCATCATAATATACTCATATAGGAAAAAAAAATTAATTTTTAACAATAGTTCGTGACATTTAACGGACATAACGACCTGAAAATAGCTCCATTAAAAATGGTATCAGATATGATATTTTTATATATCTAATTAATCTACCCGACACTCCGATTCCAACGGTATATCCCATGCATTTTTTCGAATTACTGTTTACTATTAATTAATTTCTAATGTTTTATTGCAATAAAATAATAAGGTAAATAATTAAAATAAGACATCCGTATGTATATACTAATTACTATTATTTTTAAAGCTGTGGGGTATATATCCCCCACGACGACTTCTGTCCCTCCGTCCCTGCTCATACACGTGTTTGTTTTGGTTAGTTTAGTTTTAATAGTTGGTATTTAATTTACGATTCAGCTTTTACCAAAATGAATGCAAACACGTTCAAGCCATAAAAAAATTAACGTGTTCATTAAATATTGACTTGAAAATAATTTTTTTTGGATATTCTAATTAAGTTGTGTTTGCATTATTCGGTAAATACTTTTACATAAATTTACTTTTACAGAAAATTCTTATTGTGCAATATGGAAAAAAGACCAACTCCCCTAACCTTTAGAATGACAATCTATGGAGAGGTATGTATTTGCTTATTTCTTAAAATTTTAAAGGGTTGTTGTTAAGTATTTTCTAATAATTAATACCTATGCAGATGGATGAAGAATTGAGTCAAGCAGTAAGTCTCTCATAATTCTTAATACAATTTCGTATGGTTTGGTTACAATGTTTATACAATATTTTTTTCCTAATCGGTATTTGTGATTTATACAATATTTTTTTCATATAGGTTTGGTTACTATAAACACATGATGTCAACATCACCACCCAATCTGAAAATCTGCAATTACACTATTCTATTGTACTTTTTAAATTTTTTTAAGGAAATAATTATACTTATACTTTAAACGTATTCATCTTTGTATTACAAACAGCAAACAAAGGAAAATGAAAATGTTGTCCCTTAATCTCCAAATGCCTCTGTTCCTGTTACTGGTAAACGCAAATCTCAATGTTGCGAGGTATGTAATGATAATATAGAAAGTCTCATGCAATTTACAATATTTAAGTTTCTTTTATTTAATCCATGTTTTGATTTTATTTTATTATAACATATAGCAAAGAAATGAAAAAAAACATCAACCCTCAAACTCCAAATACCTCCATTATTAATAAAGGAAAAGCACAATACTCTGAGGTAAGCATTATGAATTCTTACGATTAATACCATAGATTTTAATGTCTAATAATATGATGATGAATGCCAAACGCATACATAGGCGCTTATATCGAAACGCTCATTGGCTCAACGCATGCGACAAGAAAAGGAGAAAGGCCTATTATTTTCATATACACAACGATTATCGAAAACACGATTTCAACTTCCCTTCATTGAGCATGATAAAGCTACTACTGAGCCTATCAATAACACTCACAATCAAGTAGCCTCAATGCCTATTATTCCTCGCAACCTCAATGAAGAACTCTTAACCATCGATATAAGGAAGGTTTCATCACCACTATTGAAACCAGATAAAACTTTAGCCTCCGTAAATCGTTCCATGACCCAACATTTGAGAAGAGAAAAGGAGAAATATAAAGTCGTGGATCGTGATTTACCACGTTTTTTCCATCTTTACCACCCACTCGAAGATCCATTGGACAAACACGGAGATCTGTGATAATAAATAGTTCCTCATCGCATCCTTTGAAACTATTGGCAATATCCTCTTCATCAACATTAACACCTTCATATGCATCTGCATATGTAATCCGAAATAACATGTAAGTTTACTTTTAAAGTAAGTAGTTGAAATCTTAACATGAGAATCTAAATCTTGAAATTTTGAATTATATATAGGTCATGTGTACATGACCCATACACGATGAACACTGAAGATGATGAAATGGAAGTCGAAATGATGGTCCCTCACTAACCACGACTAGAACCACTTCTGTCAGATTTAACGTCTTTAGTGAGCACATTTGCAACAAAAGATAAAGATACTCCTGAATTTATCAATAACACTCACAATCAAGTAGCCTCATTGCCTATTATTCCTCGCAACCTCAATGAATAACTCGCAACCATCGATATAAGGAAGGCATCATCACCACAATTGAAACCAGATAAATCTTTAGCCTTCGTAAATCGTTCCATGGACCAACGCTTGAGAAGATCAAGGGAGAAATCTAAAGTCATGGATCATGATTTACCATTATTTTTTACATCTTTACCACCCAATCAAAGGTCCATTGGACCCGTGAAGATCAATGATAATAAATGTTCCCCCATCACCTCCTTTAAAACTATTGGCAATTTCCTCTTCAACTACTCTACCATCTACATCTGCAATCCGAAATACCATGTAAGTTTGCATTAAACGTAAGTAGAAAAATCTTAACATAACCATCTTAATTTTGACATTTTGAATTTTATATAGGCCATGTGTACGTCACTCGTATATGATGAACACTAAAGAATATGAAATGGAAGTCGAAGTGATGGTGCCTCGTCAACCACCACTCGAACCACTTTTGTCAGATTTTATGTCTTTGGCGAGCACATCCATGATAGAAGACAACATGTAAATTAAATACATGCTTACATTTATATTTATATTTATATTTATATCTATATATTATATCTATAATTAACATTATCTTTATAGAATCTTGAGATGATAATCTAAATTTAAATATTTTGAAATATATTTAGGCCATGTGTACATGACCCATTCACGATGAACACTGAAGATGATGAAATGGAACTCGAAACGATGGTGCCTCATCGACCACCACTCGAATCACTTCTGTCACATTTAACTTCTTTGGCGATCACTTCTGCAACCGAAGATGACATGTATATTAAATACATGCTTACATTTAAATTTATATATTATATCGATAATTATATTATCTTATTAAAAATATTATTTATTTACAAATCAAATATATTGAACCAACACATTGAAGATGATGATGATGATGATGATGACATTGATACCCAACCTGCATATTGACAAGTTTGAGGGTCCTAGTGGTCGGACTCCTCGCTAGACATCTTCGGGTTGTTTTTGAGTGAAAAATGGATAAAGTGGACAAATTAGGACGTTGACAAAGTGAAATGGTAATACGAACAGTAGGATGATAAAATGGTGTAATGATGGAATAATGTGGACAATAGGTAAAATGTTAACACACATTAAAATGGACTCGAATGATAGTAGGAAAATTAAGGAGGGCCCGGAGCCCTGGGGTGGAAGACCCCAAAAAAATGGCCAGAGCATATGGTAGCATAGCCGATGGTGTGGAGCCCGTTAAAGTCTATGGTTATAGGAAGATTCTGAGAAAAGATAATGAAAAACAGGAATGATAATGGTTGTGCTCGAAAATGAATAAGTAAGACGACCTATGAAATGTGATAAAAGCATATTAAAGGATAAAATGTGATCAATTAGCCTCTAGACCTAGTAAAGGGTGGCATGAAATGATTTAGTGTGAGTATGAGCTCATCGCTCGGGTGCATTGGATTATAGTTTTATTAATACTAGCTAAATGATAAATGTTTCTGAATTAATTAAAATACACGTTGTATGTGTAGTATTTTTTTGTAGAAAATGTATATCTTAGTATTGCCCACCCTGCTGAGCATTTTCTCCCCCCCTATTTTTTTATTTTAAAACCCTACCCCCACCCCAGGTACGTCCAGTAGGAACATCGCCCAGAGGACAATCAATGTCGTTAGTACTCTATTATTTTATTCAAATTATCTTTGAAATATGGGCAATCTAGAAATCTGAAATAGTTTTATTCGGGCCTTTGGCCATGGATTGTAATACTACAAGGATGGACATGATTTATTTCTTAGTTAATTAATATTGTGGGTTAAATCAAATTTTTACAAATAAATCTTGTAAACTGATTTAATTACTTAAAGTACTCAACCTTTTCCAAGCTTAAAAATGCTAAATTAATATGTAATTAACGGTGCAATAAAAGGGGTTTTTCTTAAATATTAAAATTGGACTTCCCCCCTCCCCCTTTAACTCATTGACTCAAAGCGGGTTGACCCAATGGTGACACAAACCCAGGTCAGGGCGTTACACTTGGAAAGAAATTTGAATCGAGGACAAATGAACAAGTTGTGGAAGAACACATTACAACTTAGAGACAACATCGACCGTTGATTATTGGGGGGATTTTGCATATATATGCTAATATTGTTTTGGTTTTAAGACATCTGAATGTATACAAATTTGTGGTTGGGTTTGGCAGTTTATTGTACTTAGTTTTGAAATATTAATTTCTTTGCGTAATGACTCTTATTAAATATCATTGAATTGTTGAATATATCATTTATACCATTTGGCTCATTTCAAACTTGTTTTCTCTTAGATAAGACTACCGTGCTTCAAACATTTTGTTTTGTTCTTTAAAATTAAACATTTCATGTGCGTACATGACAAGAACATAGGACATATTATGGATTAATATAATCCGCATTCGCCCTTTAACCTTATTCGAACAACCAAATGATCTATAATTTCATAAATGCTATCTCTTGAAGGCAGGTAGAAATTGGAAAAAAAATTGAAAATGTGTAATTCACTGTACAAGTCCCAAAAATTTATGTAAGTTCTGATACTAATTTATTGTAGTTATGAATAAGAGATAAGCAATGAACATGCCCGCCAATCAAATTTTAAATTTATAAGTTTAGTTCAGAATAAGAAATCATTTAATAACAAATCCATTTATCCACTAAAGATGATTTACTTAAAATGCTTCGTATTTATACTTACTGTGTTGGATTGGATACTTGGTTATTTATTGAAGAGTGTTCAACTTTATGATTATCAACTTTATATGTATGAATTTTACTCATCACACAAATTTGTGTATTTTACATACAATCCATTTAAAACTGCTCATCATTTTTGTTTAAGTACTCGTAAATTTTGTAGTTCAACGCATATTACTAGATATTTTCAACAAGAAATTATCCACACTTTTAACACTAACTTTGCACTACAAATGATATTTGTTTTTAGGCGGAGACAATGAGAATGACTCCATCCCGGATTTTTCTAGTAAATCAAGAACTTTTTTAGTGCTTTGAATGATTGCATCTCAGTTTCGCATTATCCATAATTTATATTGAAGTATTTCTGTGATGGTATAATGAGTAGCTCATAGAATTGGAGGAAAAAAAATGATAATGCCTTCTCGTGTTCATGATATGGTGGTGAATTATAGCCATGAACTGTGTGATATGTACGATTAGTTCCATGACATTGTAAATCATATAATGAACTTCAATCCAGCTATTACGACATTTGATTAATCAGGAACAAAATTCTGAATGTCTCCTAACCAATCTTATTGAATCATGCGATATAACATTCATACCATTTGACTCATAACATGTTTCACCAACAAAACACATTGTTAATGGATATGAATGCAGAGTAGTTTTAAAGTTATTAAAACAATCATATTTCATCCATACAATCAACCATGGTTAAATATTCCACGAATATTACCAACATTTTTTTTAACAACAAGTTATTAACACTTGGAACACCGAGTTTGCACCACAAGTGCAATCACATGTTATTAAACACGTGTACTCAAAAATCTGTACCGCAATTATATTAGGTAGGCGACTAATATTAGTTTCAACTCAATGATGATCAAAATGACCCCGTCCTAGTTTTTTTAAGTGAATCAATATCTTTATCGCTATTTTGAATGTGTCAAGACTCCATTTAATGAAACTACGAGTATTATCAAAACCAAAATCCGTGAACATGAAAAATAAAAAAATAGTGCATGTAAATGAGCAAAATCTGGAATCATGTGTTGTCAACCAAAACTAACTTCATATTTCAACAACAACTTCATAACAAAATGAATCCAAATGTATGATTAATACATATTACTAACAATATACTTATAAGTTATAGAATTTGACAAATAAAGAAAATGAGCATAGGTGTAATCATATCATCTAATTGTCGTGCATGTTTTCACATTATGGTCGCTATGCCCTCACCCACTACACTTTGTCTTCCTCGTAAAAATTTCACCAATAGATTTAATACGCTTATTCTTAGGCCTTCCTGGATGCTTGTTGATTGACGTTTGCATTAACTCATCAACATCCGAGTTTCGGTACATCTCTCCATCCAGTATCATGTCAAATATTGAGTAGACAGGCTCGACATGTGATTTAATAAAGATTTTTGTGGTAAAATAGGATTGGACATATGAATGAACATCCTTCCTATTCTGGTGGATTGTGTCAATCACACATGATTAGGGAAACTCCTTTATGGCCCAGACACCACACGGATAATGCCAATTAGACAAATCCTCAACATATCGATGATGCAATTCAACCTCAAAGATGTCGTTTCCACCACGACAAACAATGTAATGCCTCCCATCCTCCACTTTACTAGCTAAGACCTTTTTCATTTTGGTACAGAGCACTAAGGCCCACTGATTATATACCAAGCTGCGTCGAACATTAAATCCATCAACTTATGTCATATACCATCTACCAACTTCATTATAGGCATGTGTCTCTCATCCAATATCCAATTATTAAATGACTCTGCAATATTTGAGCACATCTCACCATAATGGCTACTTTTGAAAAATGCATTTACCCATTTCTTTAATGATATACCCCTCAATAAATGCTCAATTGGTTCTTTCCCTTTATTTTCAACATATTAAATAACTTGTAAAATAAAGATTGTGTCGGATCGTAAGCGAATTTCTTAAAAAGGCTTTCAATCCTCTTATGGAAGTTTGTACCATAATTTCTAGGGAATCTACGCAATAAGTTATTCTTTAAGTGGTCGAGACAATAACCATGAACAGATTGAGGAAATACACGTGCCACTCCATCACGAATAAGCTAATGATTATGAGAAATAAATTCGATCTTGCACTCATCCTTATACAAAACATCTTTCAAAATATCCAAGAACCATCTCCAGTTATCATCGATCTCCACATCAATCATGGAAAATGAAAATGGAAAAATACCTACAAATAGCCCAAACACATAAGAATGATATGCATAACATTGAAATTCAATAAAACACATGTTGATTCCTAATATATTAATATAACACATACTACCTTGGTTACCATTCTTTCCTGTTTCTGCCAACAAAGTCCCACGATACTTATTTTTAATGAAATTACCATCCAAGCATATAAATCATCTACAATACTTGAAAGAAAGTCCCAATAACAACAAAACATCTCTTGAAATGGCGTGTCCCAAATTCACACTCTAACACAACATAAGAGACATGATTAGATTGTTTCAGCGCGATTAAATATGTTTGCAAACTACTATATGATAGTGACACATCCCCGTATAACTCCTTTCTTGCCAACTGTTTACCATACCACGCATTCCAATATGTAATATCAAACCCATAAGATTGTTTAACATCCCTCAAAATTTCCTTAAGGGATATAAATGACTTGTCACATACCTTTTCTTGAAAAAGATACGCAACCATCTTCGAGTTTACCATATTAATTTTTTATTCCCTAATATGACCTTTATAGTTATGAACATTATTTAAATTAGTAAGATAAAAATTAAAAATGGCCCAACACACACGCGAATGGAAAAACCATTTGCATCCATCTGAAATCTTCCTCATACAAACATCAGTGACCCTAATTCTGTTATGTTTTACGTAAACAAATGAAAGCCCACACTCTGCAACATACTTCCCTAATTTGTTATGAAGATCTGTAGCAGACTCAAACCGTTGCCCAATAAGGCTTATGTAAATTTTCCATGTCTTGGACAAATATGTTCATGACGGATCTAATGTTAACATCCCTTCGTATTTATCATCACCGACATCCAACAACATCACATCTCTTCCTAAAGGCATATCTAGATCAGATATGGGCACAATTTCATTCGAACTCTTACTAGGTTGCCCAACATCTAGCACACAAATATCAACAAAAGATCAATTCACTAACCCTTGGTACATAAACATTATTTCACATCGGTATTCGACTTCAAATTGCACACTGGGTGATTCATAAATGAACAAGAAACATCAAATGGGCTTTTGTTAATTACAGTAAATTCGGATCTAGTCTCATCACAAAGATCCATAAATGTTAACCCGGACGAAAATTAGACTATAAAAGTTGACGAATGGTGTGTACACCTCAACAACCTCAAATCAACAATATCACTATATAAATAAATAACAACTAAAACTTAGTGTTAGATTATCATAACAATATTTAGACTATGACCCAAGCCTCAAGGTGAATGATAACATGACGCCACAGATTGAAATTTACCCATAAACATAAAAAATATTAGCTAAACTTCTTTTCTTGATGCACTGCCACCCAAAAGACAATATCAACTTACGTATCCATATTCAATCGTTGGTATGACTTCTGATTTAAAGCAAAGTTTGTGATGTTTTTACACAGTTTCGAACGAAGAAAATAACACAACGTGATTCTCTATCAAATACAAATTTGGAATCCCTCTTTCAGTTGAACGGACATTAAGATGGTAAGGAAAAAATGCTTAGAGAGATATTCAATATTTATGTGTTTTTGAATTCTTATTTTCTATGTGTATAACGTGAAACCCAACTGCTCAAAAATCTTTTTTGTTGTAAAAAGGGTATGTTTGACATTTCCTTATTTCTCTTTTCCTAGTGTACGCTCTTTGGGAAATAATGTCTGCTCTTTGGGAAGTTATAAGACCACTCATTAAAAAAACACATTGGTGTATGAGCGGGCGGGGAACTATAAACGTAGTAAACTGTAGAGCGGAAGTAAACTATTGTCGAATAAACTCGATTACCTATGAGTTTTTATAGACTATCCAAGGGGGACCAATTTAAACTTTTCTTAAATTGTTAACTATAAAACAAACTGAATAATGTTTGCCAAGTTAATAAGAGTCTTAATTATTATCTTGATTAAACTAGTTAGTTAAACATATAATAACTAATTCAGGTTACTAGGCGAGTTTCTAGATTTTACTCCTACTTTTTCGTGTTAGGTGATATATGCAGAATTTACAACACACGGTGATTTATTTTATGTCACAAAAACCCTTCCCCTAGGAAAAACGACAAACCCTCTAGGGTCACCTAATCTACCAAAGTCTACTAAAACAAATTAATATGGAACGATTTACAAACATATAACAAAACACAAATTAAACTAGCTAGAACACTACTATTACCTATACCAAGCCTCTGCAATAATTGCTTTTCTGAATCTCAGCTTTAATTTATCTTTTGTACTTTGTCTTCTTCACTTTCTAAATTTCCTCTAGCTTCCTCAGCGTAGATAAACTTAGTGCCTATTTATTCTATTAGTGATGTGTAGTAGTGCAGTGTTTGTATTGTCCGTTATTCTATATGACACACTCACCCTTATTTACAAACGGAATGCTATGAAACATATTTTATATCCTATATATCTTCGCTAGTCTTATGTCTCTTTAAGTCAAGTCTTCTTTACTTTAAAACAGTTTTAGAAAACTTTATTTTCTTTTCAAATCTTGAACACTAGACTTGTTCAAATATTTACACCAACGACTTATGCCTATGTGAGTACGTGACTATATGTACAAAGTGAATGAATAATACTAAGTGATATGAGATGTAAACAATCCTAAAATCACTCAATCATAATATTATGTAAACACACAATATTCCTCCCACAAATTAATATAACAACATATATTCTATATCTCAAAGATATAGAATATATATATAAACAGGAATATTTGACTAACAAAAATGTTTATAGCAATATGTGTATAAGTCAAATAAACACTCAAAAGGAAAACTGTTTCTCAATATATGTTCAGATTAAATCAAAATTAATAAAACAACCTAGTAAGATATTTAACAGCTTCAAATAGTTCTAACAGTTCAGCAGTCCAAGTTCTTGATTCACTCCAACGTAAAGAAGAAAACAAAATCCAGTTCAGGTATAATGTTCAAGAGGATAGTCCAGATGTTTAATCTGTTACAAATAGGTCCTCAAAACAGTAATGAACCAAAGTTTTGTAAAAATAATCTAAAACAAACTATTTTAAACATTTATGAACTTAGAATCAAAGATGAACGCAAAATTTATACAAAATGTGTCTAGTGTGTGTAATAGTGTTCAAACAAACACCAAAACAAGATCTAAAATATCAAACATATCCAAACTGATTCATAACACAAATCACGTAAAATCGTTTGTGGAAGTGTAACAGAACACTAAACCTAACATGAGGGGATTACACTAGGTTTTCCTTGACAGGACAAGATCAACTAACAAAAATCTTCGTGAGGAATTATGATTTTGGATCTTAAATTACTATCTACAATAGCAACAATAATAGACGAATGATCTAAGACAGATAAAATACAATATACGTAATAGACTATGTCAAGAATGGATTGATATAAACAACAACTACATATATATATATATATATATATATATATATAGAGGCAGGCTCCTGTGCACACTAAGTTTGCACACTAAGTTTGCACATTACCTTTTATATATAGTAAAAAAAATATTTTTGAGTTGATTTTTTTTGTGTGATATTTAAACATTTCAAGGAACCCATATAAAAAAAATCAGCTCAAAAAAACTTTTTTTGCTATTTTTAAAAAATCGGTCAAACTTTCGCAGTTTTTAAGCCCTTTAAAAACTGCGAAAGTTTGACCGATTTTTTAAAAATAGCAAAAAAAGTTTTTTTGAGCTAATTTTTTTTATGTGAGTCCGTTGAAATGTTAAAATATCACATAAAAAAATTGGTGTGCGCCAGCACTAAGTTTGCACACTTTTAAAAGGTAATGTGCAAACTTAGTGTGCAAACTTAGTGTGCACATGAGCCTGCCTCTCTTTCTCTCTCTCTCTCTCTCTCTATATATATATATATATATATATATATATAACAATGCCACAAATAATAGATCTAAAATCAGATATAAAGAAAACACACAAAGACGAGATGAGTCACTTATAAAATATTTTTACTCTTGTTAAACGTAAGTTAGAGATAGTCCAAGAGTAGTCCATTCTTCATTTGTGAATATGATTTATGAAAGGAACTCAAATCTTTGAAGAAAACAAATGTGTAATCAGTTTTATTTACTCTCTCTCTCTCTCTCTCTCTCTCTCTCTTTATATATATATATAAGAGTTTCAGTGCAAAACTTATTTTCTCATCTTATAAAATGGGTTGCCTATGACTCCAGTTTATAGAGGAATAAAGTCTGATTTGATTGGTGCATACTAGAGTCACATGGATTAAAAATATATAACTCCAACCATAGATAACAAGGTAATCCAAGGGCTACCAAAGAAACAAAAAACATTGCACAAGAATGCAACACATGTAGGCTTGCCGGCAACAACTCACCAAAATCATGTGTTGGTTTAAAATGTAACCGTTGGGGCAAAACCGTGGTATCAACTCCATACAATACGCGTAGCATACATGTTCAAACAAGTATTAATACAAGGTAGAATATGCATATACTTCAATTCATTAAAGAACGTATAAAACACATGTCACACACATGTTTAATTTAGGTTTTTAAATTGATTTCAAGACATTTTTAATTAAAAAATAAAAAAATATGAGAAAAATTTATAAAAATATTATCAATGATTTTACACACACAAATATTATTCTTATAATTTTACCCCTATTCTTTGTAATTTAAATTAATTGCACCAACCAATTTAAATTATGAATTTATTTGATTCATTTGACTTAAAAATATTTTAAAATGATTTAAGAATATTTTTTAAACACAAAAACAAAACTCATAAGAAATGACATGATATGAAGTGAAATGCAATATGTGTCCTAAGTGGTATAGAAATAAATCCTATGATCCATATATGTAGGGTGTGAGAGATAACCTGTTCTCCAAATGATAATTGAGTCGAATGCTGAGTTGATGAAGAATTTTGTAGGGAGCTTGGCATAAAGTAACTAGACTCAATATAATTACAAAAAAAATGTTGTCAAAATTAAAGTGCAACTAGTTGAAGTTATGTATAGCTCAAGCACAAAAAGGAAGCCTTAGGAGTGCTCTATATAGGGTCCTTCAGTGTGCCGACTCTAGAATCTTAAAAATGAGGACATAGTCTAAAAAATCAATTAATTTTTTACTAATAGAGGAGTTAGCTTTGTGGTGTCGCTTTTCATGGAGTCTAGTTGAAACCTTTGATATTTAGTATTTGTAGGCTCCTTTCAATTGCTTTGGCCTTTGTAGTTGTTGTTTCCTTTTATTTTTGGGTCCCACGTTTGTAGGATCCCAAAGTTGTAATCACCACATTCTATTTCAATTTAGTTGACATCTATAAATATTATAATTTTGTATTTGATCATCTTATGTTTGAGATATCTATATTATTTAGTGGCCTTTTATATGTTAATCCACGTGTTTAGAATGGGTATTAATTGTTTGACATTTGTAATTTTGATATTAAGTGCGGACCACTATAAATATGAATTAGTAGTTTTCACAAGTTTTAATTATCACAATGCTATTTTATTTCATATGGTTACATTTATTATACTAACATAACATTACATAAATATTTTTAAAGTTCTATTTTAAGGTGTATATATACACATATATTAACATTAATATATCTACATATTAATAGTATATTTTTTCTAAAAGTAGATGTGCAGTTATTAATGTTTAATTTGGTAATTAAACAAGAACTTGACCTTGAATTTAAGACAAAACAAGGTTTCATGAGCTGACCATTAGTGATCAATTCGTCAATTGGGGTTAAACCCTAAGAAGAGGAAAATGTGATTGTTTGATTTTGTTAGAAAAAATTAATGGGATCTCAACCCCAATTAATCTATATATTTTTTCAATAAACTATTAGCAAATAAATTATAAACAACAACTAAAATTCAATTTTACACCATTAGTGTATACTTGAATTCTAAGTAATGTATACATTAAATTTTGTAACATATAAATGAATTTTTGTTGAAAAATTTATAATGTGTACGTATATTTTATCATATATACAAAAATAGTGTTAAGTTTTTGTACACCCTAAGTTGTTAGGTTTACATTAAGAGATAAGAGGTGATATATCTTGATGTCCAAAAAATTTGTAAGTTGACTAGAGCAAAAAAAATTATTAGCGAGGGACTTAACTATTAATTAATAATTTAACAATGACAACAACAAAAAAAATCTATATTATACCTCGAATACGATAGTATTAGATGTATTAATAACATTTAATGCATTTATACTTCATTTTTAAAATAAGCCTTCTTTAAAGACCAAAAATCACGAAACCTATAATTCGTATATTCATGTCGGTTTATATTTGTGCACAAATGCCCTTTTATATACTGATGATCGTTGATATTGTAAGGACATATTTTTATAAATGTCTGTCACAATTAATTATGTCGTATACCGTTACAACCGTCGAAGAAGTTCATCAACAATCTACATCAAGACGGATCCGAATATATCAAGGTTCTTCATCAAAAAGCCTCCGCAAAGTTTACTTTGGTAAGGTTATGCTTTAAATACCTTAACTTTGTACTTAGAGCTTTGGTATATCCTAAAAGTTGGAGCGGATGTTTTTCGTCAACATTTGAGAATGATTAATTTTCTATGTCCTGTAGCGTTCCTAGATTTTAACGCTCAGGTCGTTGAAGAGAGATCCCCATCTCGTTCGAGGGACATTGAGATGTTGCACGATGTCGTTCAAACGACATCGCATCTCGTTCGAGCGAGATATTCTTTTCGTTCGAAAGATCGAGACAGTGCAATTTTCTATAAATACTCATTAAATGGTTTCGTTTTCTTTAAGAAGTCCCAGCGTTTTGAAAGACAAAAAACTGTGCATCTGCAGAATTCTTTTGACTTCTTCTTTTAGGGTTTTCATCCCTTTTGTTTTCAATTCACAAAAATCCCATATGCTTTGGTGAATTATTTTGGTGTTCAAGAATACACTTCACCTTTGTTCATTCTTTATGGGGAGAGCTCTCCAATCGAGAGCTGCATGCTATTGTGAGGGAGACCTTGTGAAGATTTTAGACTGCGTGTCTCGACAGTGCGTCCTAGTGGCATAGGTGCGTGCGAACCATTGCTGATTTATTTCTTGCCGTTGCTTTGGAGGTTTGACGAAGACACCGTGCGTTACTCTTGTTGGCAAAAACTAGATGGTATTTAAGCCAATAGTCTTGTAAACTTGTCAGAGTTCTAGAAATAAAAGGTTTTGCCCTTCGGGGATTGTTCTTGAAATTTTATGTCGCATGCTATATCTTATTTGGTTTGATACGTAGTTTCATGTTTAGGGGTTGAATTAATTTGGGTTAAAAATATACTCTAATTAAACAAAGTTTAATTGGAAACTTGCGAATTAATTTAAATCGGTATCACACACCGCATTTTACAAATTGGTATCAGAGCGGGTTACGCTAATTTATCGCGTGATCTTTATTTTTCGCAAAAATTTGTATGATATTGATTTTTTTAAATCAATTTTTGTGAAAAAAATCGTAATTTTTTCGATGGAGCACTTATGTAATCGGATACCCCCTTTGATGACACGAGTCAGAGTTTTGATGATGTAAATCGTTTGAATTTGACGTTTGCTAAAAGAATTGATTTTTTGGAAAACGAAAATTCTCGTTTTAAATTCTCTATGGATCCCTTGCAAGCGGTTCAAAATCAAAGAGATTTTTATCGTGAGAAATTTTTTGCCTTGGACCATGACTTTGTTGCTTTAAAATTGTTAAGGTTCTAAAAAATGCAGGGAGTGATCGAGGCGTGGAGGCCAAGCCTTAAGCCTAGGCGGGCCTTAGGCGTGAAAAGGCGTTTAGACCTTCTTAATATATTTTAATATTTTTTAACCATAACGAGGCTATTAAAATACTAAAATTGTACATATCATAAAAATGTGTTTGAATATATGCAAATTAAAATACTATTTGATTATGTTTTATGAGATAATGGTCCGGTTAGTAAAAAAATCTTTAAAAGGCGATATTGTTTCACTAAAGCATTATTGTTCTTAGAAAAAAGTGCGTCTTACGGGTTTTACTAAGAATAAGGCGTAAAAACCTTAAGACGAGGCGTTTCTCCCTAGCCTTAAGCGTAGGCGGGTTTTTTAGAACAGTGAAAATTGTCTAAGAAGGAGAGTGATGATACGGTCCTATTTTTAGAAAAAGAATTAGAGGACCTTAAAAATTCGATGGTTTGTGTTTGTGCCAAAGAGGATAAAAAATATTTTATTCAATGAGTTTGTGGCACGTGAAAAGACTCTTAGGGAAAAGCTTGTTTTTATTGAGGGGGAGCGAGATAACCTTCTAGGTTTTATAGATAATTTGAAGAAGGAGTCCCTCATATTGTAAGAGTCTAATTCTTTGCTCGAGTCAAAAATTTTGAACTTAAAAAATGATTTGACAAACTCAAGTAGGTTTGATAGTGATGGTAATGGCTCGTTTTGTTCTCATGGTTCGAGTGTAAAAGTAAAAACTATAGTTTGTTTTAGAGGGTCAACCATTCCTAAGAACGTCAGACAAGGTCAACCCATAGGTATCGTTCCACCCGTTTACACATGCTCATATTGTGGTAGGAAATGTCACTTTAGGCGTTTTTATTTTGATCATGGAAAAAGTTTTAGGAAGTTTATGTCTTGTGTTCCCTTGATTCCTAAATCCCCCACACGACGTTTCACATCTAATTGGGTTAGGAAATCACTTTTAGAGGCACTAGATTTTAGACAAGTTGATTATCGTTTACTTGCACATGATTCTTCTCTTGCCATATCATATAGATGATTGCGTTTGCATGTTTGTCATAGGCTAGTTTTGCTTTTTGATATATTTTTGCTAGTGTGTTGACATGTACTTTTTGTATAAATTTTTGCTTTTGAAAATTTTGAAAAATACAAAAAGATTTTATTTTGATAATTTTTTTGAAAAATCAAAAAGATTTTTGTATTTTGTTTGGCACTGTATATGAATGAACACTTATGATGACCGAGTCACAATTTCATTCCATTTATTCATGTGACTATTTGATAGTGTTTTGAGATAATATATCATGTCATCTTTGTGCTTTATAATGTGCGGAGTCATTAAGATGTAATTAAGTTTTACTTCCTACATGTTTGACTCATAATTTTCTTTAATACACACGTGAACGAACTTGTTTGATTATTGCGCTTATCTATCACATGTTCGTTGAGTGTTTTCATCTCAATTCTGTCTAAACAACTAACCAAATGCGATAAAACAAGACAATAAAAAAGTGTGTACCTTTGAACCATGTTTGTGAGGATTTGTGTGTTTTGTTTGAAAACAGTGAAGGACTATGAAATGTTATCATTTATCCTTTGTGATTAAGCCGCCGTTTAATTTGACCTAAAAAATTGAGAAATTTTATTATCCTAGGTCCAAAGAGGTTTAAAAGAGCCCAAAAAATTTAAAGGCAATAAAAAGAAATTCATGCCAAAAAGGGGCCATTAGGTTTTTGCACCAAGGAGCAAAACTTAGAGTGATAAGGAGAGATGGACACAATGGCAATAACAAAGAAGTTGAAGAAAGAAGAGAAAGTTGAGATAATTTCAATTAGGCAAACCAAAGAAGAGAAAAAAGAAGAAAAGAAAGAGGAAAAGAAGGAAGAAAAAGAGGAAAAGAAGGAAGAGAAGAAATACACCATCAAACACCAATAACTACCACTTAGCTTCTATTCTTCTACACCAAAAATTTACGAGAATAATGTGAAACAGATCTTATGTAATAAATGAATATATTATATACGTTTCTCTTGAAAAATGGAAATGTTTCATTTCTTTTTCTTCATACTTTTTTTGGGTTTCGGGCTGATCTCGCATCAGTTTTTTAAACACTAATACGACATGACATAATTTCGTATTGTTTTAACTGATACAAATACGATTCAAATGAAACAGGACACGATATGACTAACATGATTTCTTAGTTTTTAACTAAATAAAATAAAAAATTAGATATAATAATCTGAATAAAATACGATTAACATGACAAGATATGATAACACAACTCATAATTTTCATTCGAATATAAGATGGCACGACTCCGTGTAAAAAAAACTTTGTCTTTTGAGGGTTTTGTTTAGAAAGCACCTTAACTTGGATCCTTGAAAAGATGTATTTCGAATTTCTTTTTTCATGTGTAAATCTACCTTCGCTTGGAATATATAAATCATATTTTTGATTTTGGAAAAAAAATCAATATTTTATGTATCTCGCCCGCACATCGTGCGGGTTACATTTTTAGTTTATTATGAATATTGAGGGTTTAAATTAAAAAGTGTGTTTTAAATTAATAACTCCATATTACACACTTTAGACGTTATTACATGCCACTTGTTTTTTAAGTTTGAATTATAAATGAAAAAAGAGTCCAATAAGAAATAAGGAATGGGAAATTCAAAGAAACTTATTGCTATCTATCACTATATTATGGAAAATATTTTGAGTCCCAAATAATTCTTTCAAATCTTTCTCAAATCCTATCTGAACGTCACGTCATTTTTTTATTTATTTGTCATCTATTGTTATGTGGTACAGGTCCAATCAAAACACAAAGTCCAAATCATTTTAAAAAAGATTTGAGAGGATTATTTGGGATATGTACCGTTAAACCTATATCATACAACATTAGCTGTCAAACGGCTGGTCACTAAAATAAGAAAACTTTTGGCATGATATCCACATTCAATTAGAATAGACGGTTCGCTACTCCTAATCTTGTCAACGTCCAATATATATATATATATCCTACACGTTATATAAACAAGTCCACAGACAGAAACCAAAATCAAAGTCTATTGTTGTTTTGGGTTTTGGTTTGCATTGTTTGATCTAGCTTGCAGTTAAAGACATGAGTTTATCAAACTCTGAGCCGTTATTTCCGAGTCTGGATGAGATTGAAGGTATTTTGGGGTATGAATTTAAGAATAAGAGATTATTGAAAGAAGCCTATACGCATGGTTCGTACCAAGATGAGAGTGGTTTATCGTATAAGCGTCTTGCATATTTGGGTGACTCGGTGCTGAATATTTTGATTACAAAGGATCAGTTTGTGAGCCATCCGGATCTTCCAAGGGGTCAGTTGACTCGATTGCGTTCCGTTAATGTTGACACAGAGAAGCTAGGACGTGCGGCTGTAAAACATAATTTGCACTGCTACATACGTCACAGAAAACCCATGCTTGATGGCCAAGTAACTCACTTTCATACATCTTTTTTCATTTTATTTTGTTTAATACAAGTTTACCTTTCTGACATGTCATTTTAAATTTGAGACCACTTTTTAAATACATAAAATACCCTCAAATTATCTTTAAAGCTATTTTTCAATAATGCAAATATAGATGTTACTAAAACTATTTTGTGGCAATCTTGAAATATGGATCATAAATTCATAATAGAATTATTTTTAGGACATTTATTTTTCCCTGACTAATGCATTCAAAGTACCACACCAATAGGCTATTTTGATAGTTTTACTTACCGCGACTATTTATATACAAATATTGTGTGTTGTATATGTTTCTTGATTTCTATTTTTCTTGCCAAAAAAGAGAGAGGGGGAGAGAGAGAGAGATGTCATTGCATGAGTTGAAGACTATTTCAATATGTGGTGTAGAGTTACTTGTCTTTGTATTTAATATAAATAAGTTTTTTTGGCGTATAGATTCGAGCGTTTACAGAAGCAATTTCAAAGGACACTTCCCAATTGCATTCCACGGGGTTGATTAAAGTGCCAAAGGCTCTAGCCGACATTGTTGAGTCCACAATTGGGGCTATATATATCGATACCAATTTCTCCATTGACACTACATGGAAGGTAATTACCTTTATTTGATCAAGTCAACATGTGAACACGTCTACACATTTCTCCCTTTTCTTGGTCCATTCTTAAATAAACGTTTTTCTCCTCTACGGCTTGCTACCACAAGATGTTTCGTTGCTGACTCAAATATTTTATGATCTAATATATGATTCGTGTTTCTCTCATATTTCTAGACACCATTTAAGTACATGCCACAACAGAGAACCTTTAAAACCGTTGTCTCTCATCAAATGTTAAATCATTCAATAATGTTTCAAATTTCAAAATCACACGTTAAAATATTATTCAGTACGTTTCTAATTAGATAGATGTTTATTTAATCTCACATGATCATTGACATTCCTAAATTTATATACTGATGGTAGGTAGTGGAGAATTTGTTGAAACCAATGATAGAGCCCGAAACCCTGGAAACTCATCCTGTAACGGAGCTCTATGAATTATGTCAAAAGAATGGACTTAAAGTACGATTGAATGACCTATGGATTCCATTTGGGGAGGTCGAAGTTTATGTAGATGATGAACTTGCCGGAAAAGGAGAATGCAAACTCAAGAAATCGATTGCAACTCACATTGCCGCGAAGAATGCATACGATGAGGTTGTGAGAAAGCTTAGCAGGAAGAATAATTACATCACTAATTGAAATTGAGCAATATTGTTATGCATGAAATGTTGTTTTTAAAAGTAGATTACATTATAAATGACAATTATGAAACCTCATTGGAAGAATGCTTTAATCCCTATATTTACTTGTGATATATAGTAGGTTAGTTTTTACTTGTGATATTTGGCTTTGGCTGTGAACAACATTAAATCGGGGCACATTGCCCATAGGGGTGTGGGCATGCTTTGCTTTCGGTTTGGCCACGTGCCTATTTTTTATTAAGTGTGTGCATGACAAATTGTTTGGATTCAATAATTTCATTTCAGATCAAAATGGTACTTTTGGAAAATATGAGATTTTTCCCTTATAGTGATCTCATATATCCTATGTTTCCGTTTAAATGAGAAAAGGAAAGAAATTACTGAACTTCTGGCCAATAACATACTTAGCAGCATAACATTAAAAAAGGGAAAACTAAGTATATGAGTGATTTAATCTTTAACAATACCCCAATTTATTTTAAAATGCTACAGAGTTTATCGACTTACAACTGAGTGGATAAATAGGAATATGGCATTCTAAAATTAGTATATTGGTCTAATTATTTGCCTATGAATGTTGATGAGGGGTATTTTCGGTTGTCCTGAGGTCGAACGGAGAGTGGTACGATCACTAAGGGAGTAGAAGGGGCAAATGGTGTACAAACATGGAAATGACAGATTAACAATCATATGAACACCCGAACAGTATTTCGTTCAAGTATACGAATGGTGGAATGGATGAATAGGTGGTCGGGTGGATGATTAGTATGCATCTCCTACGTGGGTAATATGACAAATTCGTTGAGGCAAATAACTTGTTGCAATCCGCCGAAGGCCTAACTTCGTCGAACGAAGCATTATCACTTTGGTCAATGAGGCATTCAGCCTCGTCAGATGAACAACATATCACAGTCGGCTGATAACTCAGCCTCATCAGACAAATGCCCCACTTCGGTCTGTAAGATCCCTTGCTTTGGTAAACGAACAACATTCGAATCATTTGAACCTCCGAGACTTTGTCAACATACCGCTACTTCAAACATCTAACACGTTCCCTATTAGCACAATTGAGAATCTCAGTAGACATGCAACGTGGGGAATATGGGACTAGCACGTGTCTTCTTAGAACTCTTCTGACGTGCATGCTATAATTTAGGAGAGACATTGTAAAAGCTCTATATATAAAGCCTCTAGTAGTGTAGAGTGAGGAGGCTCATAAGCTTTGTATCCCATTGGTGTGCTCTAAAGAGTGTATACGATTCAAGTGCAAATCATTCGCAACAAGTGGTAACCGGGAAAGATCGGGATCGTATTTCTCAGGGATTGAATATTCCTAGGAGAATAATATTAGGCTAAAGGAGATTCTCAAAATGTCACGAAAGGTAAGTGTAAAATATTACTTAATCGATTGAAAGTGTGATAGTGATTAACCTCTAAACTATCACAAAATTAACAAATTACAAGGCAGTTACAAAGATATATCGAAACTAACTAAGTTAAGCTTGAGCTCAAGAGATAAAAGGGACTGATGATCATTCTCCCACCTTGTATTCGCTAATAAAGATGATATGACTTTATTCAAACTAATTCTAATCGAGCATAACTAATTAGGTTTGAACATCAACCTTGTAGAGATTAAACTCATCGATGGAGGATTAGGGTTAATTAGTTATTGCTAAAATGGTTTGGGGTTGTAGTAAAGCTTCAAATACTACCCCTTACATGACAAGGGAAGTTAAGAGACTAGGATACTCCAATACCAACACATTAAGTTCAATTAGAACAATTCAAAACAAAACCTTAAATATGAAGTTCAATCATCCTAGGTGGGATTATGATCCTCAACCTTAAATTTAGCTACTAATACTAGGAACTAGGCTACACAAGTAAATGAACCACATATTTAAGCTAACCATCAAGTGTAAACATAAAACAATGCAAGATATGATAATAGAAGCAATTTAATGCTAAGGAACACAAGTAAATATAGATTGAATGAACAAATCTTGCATTAATTAACAACTAACTTGTGAGAATTCAAGTCTTTACAAGTAGGAAGAGCAATAACTACACTTGACCTAGGAGAGATAAGAGAGTATTTTTAGCTATCCAAAATCTGTCCAAAACTAACTATATCTTCAAATGAAGGAAATCCCAGGATAAAAACAAAAAAAAAATCTATCCATGGTAGACTAAGAATAAGGAGAAAAATAAAAAATCTGCAGAACTGAATCGATTTGGAGGAGTCCGAATCGATTCGCATGAGGGAAGCTAATGTATTAGTAACAACCGAATCGATTCGGTAAGGGCCAAATCGATTCAGACTTGCTTTCAAAATAAGGTTGCTTTCTCTTGGCTTTATTTTCCCTAAGTTTCACTAAATCATCTGTAACTTCTTCATTCTAGATCGGATTCATGCACCATTGGAGGCCACGTGAAGATGAGAAGGAGGGATACAACTTCCGTGATGAGATCGGGACCAAAACATGAATGCTAAATTTACTAAAATTCCCTCAAAGATGCAACTGTCAACGAAACTTTTTCAAAACTTATCCAAACTTCACAACTTGCATTCTCGAGACCTATAAAAGCTCAAATAAGTCACATATAATATCTATATTACCAAAACGGGGATTGGTCAATAAATGAGCATAAGAACTGGGAATAACTTGTACGTGAATGCTAGAATGTACAAATTAATGGGCTTAAAAATACAATAAAAGTCACACCCCCTAACTGATACATTGCTAGTCCCGAGAAATCAAATGTGAAGAAACAAGGGCCATCAACAAAACCAAAATAAGAGAAATATCTACAAAGAAGTAAAATGCCACTTTCGCGGGTGAACAATTGCATTTAGCATATGCAATAAGTCGTTAAACCCCTAGGTGGCCCTAGGAGATGAGTGTCGTCTCGTGAGGGTTTCCATGGATGATAACCACAAACATAAAGTCAAATTATACAATGATAAACCAAAAACCAATGCGAAGCTCAACAATAATCAAAGAAGCATAATCTATTAACAAATTGAACAAAGCTCACACTAAAGACGACAATTATTAACATTAAACAAGTAACTTTAATAGAAATTGAAACTAATGAAATGCGAAATAAGAGGACACATGTGGTAATTTAGATCTGGTAAAACTTTCATAATCCATATAAACGCTAAAGAATGCATACTCAAGTCCTCTTCGGTTGTTACACTCAACAAATAAAAACGCTCAGAAATAGGATGTAACACACACGAGACATGCGGGCATAACGAGTAATCGTAAAAGGAAACAAAGAGTCGCACATGTCATCAATGAAAAACGATATATAAAAGTGAAAATGCAATCTCATGAAAGGATATCACATATTAACGAATGCAGAATTCACTTAAACAGATTATCGCAAATATTCGACCTTTAAATCACATTACCTTAGGATCAAGTAAGACTTTTCGGGTATATAATTTGGGGAAGGCTAGGGTTAGGAAGCGAAAGTCTATGTACGGGGGCAAAGGGGATTCAGGAATAACACACAGGATAATGGAATTAGTGGGAAACTAAGTAATTGAATTCAAATTCCAAAATCAAGATATTCATGAGAGAAAGACTTTTATTTCCGTGTAAATTGGAACCATTTATTCTACTTTCATTTATTTTTTTGCTTTTATTTTTCTCATTTTTTTATAAATAAATAAATAGATACTAACGTCATAACCGTTATCAGAAATGCAATCCATACCTCCTAACTTGAAATGAACATTGTCCCGAATGTTAGTAGGGACAAGAAGGGAAAAGGGGTTAGAAAATAGTCACCCCGTAAGGAGTAACTCGAGAATCGCGCAACAGCATACATGTTACATGTTAGTACTAAAAAAACAATATATACATAAGAGAGATATATACAAGAGATATAAAAGGAAGAAACTGAGTAATTTCATTAATATAATATGGAGTTGCATACATGTGGATTAAAACCAAAAATGAGAAAATACAATAATGAACTCTCTCCACCACAACATACACAACAATTGAACCCAAAACATAGCAACCATACAAAGTTTGAACAAGCACAATAATCATAGTAACATGAAGCAAAAATAACAACAACAAATGATAAAAGGCAGGCCCCTAGGAAGAATCAGGGCGACGACTAGAAGAACTAGGCGCGTTGGGGTCACGTGAGGCATAAGGATCGAACAAGTAAGGAGGCACAGCAACCTCGCCCTCGTGTAGATGTGCAAACAGGTCCATCTACGCCCGTGTTAGCATGGATATATCCTCTCATACAAACCTCAAAAATTAGCAAATCCCCTATCATAGCAGTCCCTAAAAGAAGCAAAATCCTTCTGCAATGTATCCATCCTCGCAGACAACTCTCGAATAGGGCCCATCGGATGTGGAATAGGGGGCGGGACTTACGGAACATTCGACATCAGATCATTAAAATCAAAGGGGATCCCAACAGCCATGTGGTCTATCATCAACTGTCTCTTCCTCTCCCAATAAGCTTTCCCCATGGTCTTCTCGATTGCATCCTCATCAAGCAAAGAGGGCAGCCTAGGTATTTTATCGGAGGTGACTCCCTCACATCGAGCATCTCTACAAATTCTAGAAACTAATCATGCATAAGGGAGTGTAGTGGTTGCCTTATCACAGTAAGCGACATTCAACATTTGTTAAAGCACTAAAGTAGGGAGGCTAACAACGATATTTGTGTTTAGGATATGGTAAAGAAAGTGGGCTTGTTTTGACCTAAGGACCGACTTGGTTTGGGTAGGGATGATAGAGTTGATGGCAACTAAATGGATAAGGTGGTAAGAGTTGGGCATGTGCCTAGTAGGGAAAATATCACTGGTCCAAACATGCCCGGGCTCCAAACACATGATAAGAACGTCATTAGGAAGCATACACATCCGGGCTCCAGACCCGGATGTGTATGGGTACCCATACACATCCGGGTTATAAACAACTCCTAATAGCATGTAAAGAATCGACTTTGAGAATTGAATTCTTCTCCCCCGAACAAATGCCTCATAAGCCCCATCTCCTATTAAGAGGAGCGATGCATAAAACCTTATAACATTCTCCTCATTCACCTCACCCTCCATAGCAAGGTGGGCCTCCCAATGAAATTTGTGAAAAAGCCTCCTAAACTTGTTAGGGAAGTCAATAAGCTTCATTTGATGCTCAATATCTATCGCCCTATTTGATGGAAATTTCTCCTTGTACCAATCTCGCTCTTCCTTTGAATGGAACTTTTCAAACCTAGTGCGACCGGTTATGGTGTTGGATGTTGGTTTTTGAGCCATTATGAACCTACAAAAATTTCAATCCAATATATACACAATTAGTATAATGCATAAAATCAAACTTAGAGTGAAAAAGGTTAGGAAAGGAACAAAGGGTGCATGTCAAAAGAAAATAGGCGGATATGCGTATCCGACATGCACTACACTCAATCAACGGATAAATGTTGTAAATGTTTGATAAACGATGCCAAAATGGAATAATTATGCACCAACTGCCCATTGGGGAATTTTATCAAATATTTTGTGTGCATGGAGTTCAAACTAGGGAGAAAAGTGTATTTAATTCATTGAAATGCCCCCAACAAATACACCTCAATCAATAAAACAACAATCACATTGTGTGTATTTGTTGGATATAGTTGGAAATTAGTAGAAAAATGAGCATTTTATTGAATCAATCACAATATATTAAATGGAAGAACATTTCCCCATTTTGATCACAATGTAAACAAATTACAATAGATATTAACGTTAAAACGCTTGGAATTATACCTTGAAGGAGTGTGAACAGAGAGAAGGAGAGAAATTGTGTAGGGAGAAGTTGGGAAAATGAGAAAGATCGAGGGATTTTTCTATGGGTGAGGAGAGAGTTGGGAAAAAGAGGTTAAATGAATGTGGGAAGAATTTGAAAAGCCTAGAAAACCGAATCGATTCGGAGATGTCCGAATCGATTCGTAACTATCGAATGGGCTCACTGTCTAAGGGTAAATAGATTCGCAGGATAGAGAATCAATTCGAAAATGTGCTACTTTTTTTTACTGTTGACATCCAAATCGATTACACAGATAGAGAATTAATTCGCAAATGGAGACCTGTATCCCTGCCTAAAATCGAATCAATTCGGAGAACACCGAATCGATTCTCACATTGATTTACAACTTTCTACTTCATTGTTTCATCTAATCTCATGGAATTCAAGGTTAAGGATTGTTCGATTGGGATTTATAAGAACCTATAAGATATACATGACGTGTAAACTGGTTCGGGACAAAAAGTTGCAACCCCACACATATTGGGGGTTGCTCGTCACCAACAATCGAGGATTCATCGAACCTAATCAACCCCACAATCGGGACTACTGCATACGATGTCTGGCGATAAATCTGCGGATATTATTAGAACGTAAGTTCCTACACGAACTCATGTTCTTCCAATTCTTTCGACTTTGTTCCAATTTAATTTTAACCACTCAATGATTATATCGGGTTCGAGATCTGAAGATATGATGCCTATAAAAATGAACATATTGAAAATGAACATATCGACTTCCTTAATACACTCATCCTCATCACTCATCACTCGAGAGTTGTAAAACATTGAAAATATTGACATCTAATGTCATATTTCTAAAGGACAAGTTCATTTAACCATTCCTACATTTGATCTATATGAGAAATGGACATGGGACTAAAATTTCAGGCTCCTTGGTCGGCGACCTACCATTCCTCTTCTTTGGAGTCACTTCACTCTCTTAGGGAGTTAGTGTGATATCATCAGATTATTTTGGGGAAGGTGGGATTGGACTTTGAATCACCTTCCCACTCTTAAGAGTGGTGATGGAATTGGCTTGTTCTATTGATCGACATTGAGCGAAAGGGGGAGTTGAGACTTCGGAATTTATACTAATTTTCCCACTAGGCCGTTGGGGTTGTGAAGGGAAATTTCCCTTTTCTTTAATGATTAAAGATGAGGTAAACTTAGAAATTTGAGTGTCGATCCGAGCATGAGTGGATTATTAAGAAGTCATAAATGATTGAAGAGCTTCTTCAAGACTTCTTTTATTCGGGTGAGCATACGGGGGTATAACGGGATGAATAGGTCATGGAGGGAGAACTTGCATTTGTACTTGAGGAGGAGGAAGTTGATTATATGGTTGTTGATAATTGGGGTGCAGAGGATTTTGAGATTGATGGGATTGCCTGTAAGAGAAATCGAGGTGGTTTCTCCACGAAGTATTATACCTTTCTCCTGGAGGAGTCATAAATTGTTTCTTATATGTGGCCATTGCATTTTCTTAGTCATGAAGCATCACTTTGTACACTAGGATTGTAGGACAATCCTTGGTTTGGTGATCTCCCACGTCACAAATATCACATGAATCTTCAATGTGCGAAGCAGAAGGAATAGAATTAGCGGGTTCCCGACTCTTTTTATCCATGGCCTCAACACCCTTGGAAAATTGATCCACTCTCAAGGACATATCATCCCCAACGGCGAGGTGATATATCCCATATATTGAGGAGGGCATAATGGTTGAATGCGAATTTCCTTTGCTAGGGTCCGAGGTGTGCCAAGCTTGGGTAGTCTCGATAAAATATTTGAAGTGTTCCCACGCATCATCCTAGTCTAACCCCAAGAACTCCCCAGAGCACATTGTCTCCTAGAGCAAAATATTTGAAGTGTTCCCACGCGTCATCCTAGTCTAATCTTCATTTCTCAAAACCATGATGCGGGAATTTATGAAATATCTCATTAAATCTTTCCCAACATCGCTCGAAAGACTCACCCTCGGCTTTAGAAAAGTTTTGGATTTGATCTTTGAGAGCGTTGGTGCGATGTGTTGGGAAAAAAATTCTTTAAAAACCGCGCTTGCATATCTCGCCAACTACCGATGAAATTAGGAGACAAGGACCAAAGCCAAGTTTTGGCTTTGTTCTTTAAGGATAAAGGGAAGAGTTGGAGTCGGGTTACATCAAAAGGACAATTTTGCTCGCTAAAAGTAGTGCAAACCTCCTCAAACTCTAGGATATGGAGATAGGGCTGATGATTTTCCAGTCCAAGGAAGGTTGGAAGTAGTTGGATCAATCCATTATGGAAAAGGAATTGATCAGCATTATACGGGAAGATTATACATGACGGAGAGGTAGTCCTCTACGGTTGCAATTACTCTCTCATCGAACTATAGGGATGGTCGACCTCCCCTCTACTATCATGCTCGCTTTAATTGTCGGCCATAGAATTAGTCTTAGAGTTGGCTCTGGTTTGGGCTTTGATCAAAATGGAAGGAGTTGGAGATGGTCTCTAATAATCCGGACGCTCGCTGGATGAGGAGGATCTAGCTACGGGATTTGGAGTATTCTCACTCTCGTCTATGGGTTCGACGATAGGATTTGGAGTATTCTCGCTCATAATGTTACATCTATGGGATTTGGATTGATTTTGGAAATCGTGTTATCACGGTGACCACAGGGAACATAATAGTGTAAAGAAAACATCTTCTAACCTAATTTTGTTTCCAATCCCCGACAACGGCGCCAAAAACTTGGTGTGCTCTAAAGAGTGTATATGATTCAAGTGTAAATCATTCGCAACAAGTAGTAATCAGAAAATACCGGGATCGTATTTCTCAGGGATTGAACACTCCTAGGAGAACAAGGTTAGGGTAAAGGAGATTCTCTAAACGTCATAAAAGGAAAGTGTCAAAGATTATTTATTTGTTTGAAAGTGAGATAGTGATTAATAGCTAAACTATCATGCGCAGAATTCTAATGATTAACAGCTAATCATTTCTAAGTTATCGCATTCTTAAGCCCACTTACCTATAAGATATCACATTCTTACGCATATCTACATGTTTTATAAAGTACACATTCTTAATCGTTTGTACTTGAGTTATGAAATTGATGCGAATCTAAAGTATGCTTACTATTCCATTATAGGTAATTTCATTCTTAATAGTATGTTGCCTCCTTTCATTTTGACGTTGGTCAGTAGTAGTAACGATCTCTTCAGTACTAAAATTCAAAGATTTTTTGCTATAGATTAATAAAATGTATTACCGAGCAAGTACTCAAGCCTATTCTTAATCATATGTGATTTTATAACAAGTAGATTAAGTACCTTCAATCCTTAGTGCATGTTACATGTTGTTAGATTTCTATATGTATAACATTCCTATTCAATATGTTCTCTATTAAATACTTGTTGAGTGTTAAAATAGAAATAGCTGGCTTCCTAAAATTGATGACATTCTTAAACATTAGTACTACTCAACACTTGAAGTCCTCTTTAAGTATTTATGTAAGGGAATATGATATCACAATTGTAACCATATGCACATCTTTTAGAATTATATAACACGTTCTTAAGCATTTGCACTTAGGTTATGAAATTGGTGCTATTCTTTACTATATGTACAATTAATTTCTATGTTATCGCATTTTTAAAAGTGTGCTACCTAAAAATTCACTTTGGAACTATTTTTCTTCAGTGCATTAAATAATGTCACTCTAAGGATAAAGTTCCATTCCATTGTGTCAAATGCCTTTGAAATATCAAATTTAATGCCAGTGTTACCTACAAACATTATTAATGAGAAGATTCTCATGAATATTTCCAAAAACTTAAGTATTCCATTTCTTCAAAATGATATTGATATGTTTAAGCTTTTCTTTTAATACATACATAGGACAATCCATAGATTGAATATTATTTAGTCATGCTCCACCCATGCTGAAATGAATTTCAATTTCAATATTAACATTCAAACAATATGCTTCCTAAAGAACTTCGAAAAATTTGCAAGATTTACCACTTCAGTACTCAACTCTTCAATACATATTTAAGAATTGATTTAGGTGCATATTATATTGCATTCATAAGCAAATTTACATGTTAAAGAATTTGATAACATATGCTTAAGCATATCTAGTTATATTATGCATTTGATGCGTTCTTACCCATTTGTACTAATGAGTTCTAAGTTATCGCATCCTTAACATTATGTGCATGTTTAAGCATGTAATAACATTATACTATATCTATTCATGATTGAAATTGAAATAGTATGCTTCGTTCATTACATTTATAACATTACCTATTGAAGTTTAAAACTCTCAAACCTTTTATAAAAGTAGTTGTTCCAATTTTATATCCTTATCTTCTTGCATCATTTATTTCCTAGGTGCAGGCATTAGTCATTTGGAATTTGGTCCCTATCGCTAAGCCTCGGGCAGCAACCAAAATAAGGTAACAATATAACTATGAATATAATAATAATTTTGTGTCTATGCCACTCTTCCCAATTTGTCTTTTTTCTCTATTCGCAAATATTTACGTTCTACCTCCAAATGCGAGTAATAAACACTATTTTACGATTGACATAATTAACACTTTAAAGATCGAATTCGGTGATGAAATACATTCTTCAAATAGATGACTATCTCCTTTCCTATATTGCAATATCATTTATTTGTAGGATTAAGTTTCGTCAATCGGACACATAACTCAGATATCTTTCTTACTGCCATCTTAAAGTGTATTTCTATACTGCCGTATGAAATTAGTATAACTGGATAATGATCTACAATATACTCATTTGTTTTTATTCCATATACTAAGTGGAATTGGGTGGAAATAAACTGTCTTGAAAAGGTTCAAATATAATATCTTTAATTATATGGATGTGCTGTTACGTTGCCCTTTATGTACTTATTGCATTCGTATTTCATTTTCTTATACTCCGTTACTTCTCACATAATAATAGGTCTCTTCTTTTTTCTTTTTAGTCTATTTTAAATTAATATATTATATTTTGGAAACTTATATATATAAGTAGTTAAGATTGCAAAGTTACCATCTCAACACTATTCACAAAAATAGTAATGATTCAAGTGCAATTTTTGTATTCAAAAGAAAATAACGATTCAAGTGCGATATTTTGTATTAAAAAGAAAACGATAATTAAAGCATTCAAAAGTATTATCATTTTTAGGACAAATTTGACAGTAAATATTTTATAAAATATTTAACTTAAAGTATGCATTATAAATTTGGGACAAATGAAATATATCTATATAATAAAGGAGGGGGATTTTTTGGTCTCCTCCAACTAACGGTCGAGATTATATCTTGGGAGGTTTGTCTTTATCAACTGATGATTGAGATTAAATGGAAGGAGTTTCAATCCAATGGCTAAGAATCAACCATGGAATGATCCATATAACCTTAAACTACTTTGGGACTCACAATCTAAAGTGTCTAGAGTACAACCTATCTGCAGACAATCTCTTTTATTGCACACAATCTTGAGAACAAGAGAGCTATGAGAGAGAGTTGTGAAGTTTTGAAGCTGAAGAAGGTTTGTTTTGTATACAGTCTCGATTTTATGGTGAGTTTCATAACTGTTTTCATAATAGTATAAACATGTTGAACCATATTCTCTTATGTATACATGTTCCAAACTCAATGAATATTCTTCATGTTATGTTTGAGAAGTGACTATTTTTGCTGAGCCTCAATGAACCCATAACCCACGTTTTTAGAGAGAGATGACGACAACACATGTTTTTGCTATCTTCATATTTTTGGGTCTTCATATTTTTGTTGTCTTCAACATAACTGTATTATATTCTTCATGTTCTTATTACGCATATTCTTCATGCTTATACAGGGTTGTCATGTTTTTTCTCATCATATTTTTTGTATGCGATTTAAAACTCAGTATGCGGTTCATGTTTTCTGTATAAACATGTCGACAAGAATAAACGCACCGTAACCATGTGACTGTCATGTTTTCTGAATGAACATGAATAAACGCACTACCCATAACCATGAGTTGTGGAGTATAGAAGTTGTATACAGAACTTCATCTTAAAAACTCACCGTAATAAAAACTAATCGCCATTCTTCACTGAGAACGTAACCATGCAACTTCAATAATGTTCACTGAGAACGTAACCATGTAATATGATTGTCATGTTTTTGATGTTCATGTTTTCTGTATGCGGTTCAAAACTCAATATGCGGTTCATGTTTTCTGTACAAACATGTCGACAAGAATAAACGCACCATAACCATGTGACTATCATGTTTTCTGTATAAACATGAATAAACGCATTACCCATAACCATGAGCTATGGAGTATTGAATCAGTATACATAACTTCAGCTTCAAAACTCACCGTAATAAAAACAGATCGTCGTTCTTCACTGAGAGTGTAACCATGTAACTTGAATATTATTCACTGAGAGCGTAATCACTTAACATGACTGTCATGTTTTGGCAATTCATGTTTTCTGTATGCAATTCAAAACTCAATATGCGGTTCGTGTTTTCTGTATAAACATGTCGACAAGAATAAATGCATCGTAACCATGTGACTGTCACGTTCTCTATATAAATATGAATAAATGCATGGCCCATAGCCATGAATTGTGGAGTATTGAAGCTGTATACATAACTTCAGCTACAAAACTCACCATAATAAAAACTGACTCTCATTCTTCACTGAGAAAGTAACCATGTAACTTCAATATTGGTAACTGAGAATATAACCATGTAACAGCTGCAAAACTCACTGTAACCTTGTAACAACTTCAATATTGTTCACTTAGAATGTCGTTCTTCACTGAGAACGTCATTCTTCACCGACTGTCATGTAACTTAAACATGTAATTGTATAAATGAGACTTATTGTGATTCACTCAGAACGTCATTCTTCAATATTGTTGTTGCTCATGAAATATTCACGAGGTATCAAGAAGTTGTTCGTGTGAATCAAAGTTTACGAATATGGAAAACATCAACTAGAGATACATAACTTACTATTTTAGCATGCTATAATATTGATGATAATGGATCTTGGTTAAAGAATATGAATGTAGGAAAAAATTAATTTTGGTTGCATTATGCTCATATTCAAGGCATGTTCCTTATCAAAACATACCATTTGTATTCATATTTTTGCTGTTCATATGGGTTTTTAATAAAAACTGAACCATGTTTGGTTCAAATCTCAAACTCAAATATGCGGTTCAGTTACGATAACAATAGCTGGGTAGTTTAGTTGGGTCTTACGCATAACCCATAACACAACTTAATTGAGTTGAGTTAAATTTGAGAACTTGGGTTTATAACCATAACAGTGACTGGGTTTATATACTCACACGAACGTGTATAAACCCGAACTAATGTGCATAACACGAATGAATTTACATATCTGAGTTTTTTTAACAGCTACAACTCAAGACGACCTGTATAAGTTTTTTTAACAGCTAAAACGAATAGAAAATACGCAACAACCTGTATAAGTTTTTACCAAAAAAATGGCACGACCTATATACGTTTTGACGAGCAATAATAGAAATGCAAAAATATGTTTTGATCAGTAAAAATATGAACAACCTGTATAAGTTTTAACAGTTTGGCGCATTCATCATCATACGTTTTTTTGAGCCACTTTATTATAATTTTGTTTTACGCAGTTTTTTTTTATAATTACTCATATTTTAACACCAAGATAAATAGAAAATTAATTACAAATAATAAAAATACGTCATAATAAATTAAGTACTTCTCCATCATAATATACTCATATGGGAAAAAATTTAATTTTTAACGATAGTTCGTGACATTTAATGGACATAACGGCCTAAAAATAGCTCCATTAAAAATGGTATCAAATATGATATTTTTATATATCTAATTAATCTACATGACATTGCGATTCCAATGGTATATCCCATGCATTTTTTCGAATTACTGTTTACTATTTATTAATTTCTAATGTTTTATTGCAATAAAATAATAAGTTAAATAATTAAAATAAGACATCCGTATGTATATACTAATTATTATTTTTTTAAAGCTGTGGGAGTTATATCCCCCACGGGGACTTCTGTCCCTTCGTCCCTTCTCATACACGTGTTTGTTTTGGTTAGTTTAGTTTTAATAGTTGGTATTCAATTTACGATTCAGCTTTTACCAAACTGAATGCAAACACGTTCAAGCCAGAAAAAAATTAACGTATTAATTAAATATTGACTTGAAAATAATTTTTTTTTGATATTCTAATTAAGTTGTGTTTGCATTATTCGGTAAATACTTTTACATAAATTTACTTTTACAGAAAATTCTTATTGTGCAATATGGAAAAAAGGTCAACTCCCCTAACCTTTAGAATGACAATCTATGGAGAGGAATGTATTTGCTTATTTCTTAAAATTTTAAAGGATTGTTGTTAAGTATTTTCTAATAATTAATACCTATGCAGATGGATGAAGAATTGAGTCAAGCAGTAAGTCTCTCATAATTCTTAATACAATTTCGTATGGTTTGGTTACAATGTTTATACAATATTTTTTTCCTAATCAGTATTTGTGATTTATACAATATTTTTTTCATATAAGTTTGGTTACTACAAACACATGGTGTCAACATCACCACCCAATCTGAAAATGTGCAATTACACTATTCTATTGTATTTTTTAATTTTTTTTAAGGAAATAATTATACTTATACTTTAAACATATTCATCTTTGTATTACAAACAACAAACAAAGGAAAATGAAAAGGTTGTCCCTCAAGCTCCAAATGCCTCTATTACTGTTACTGGTAAACGCAAATCTCAATGTTTCGAGGTATGTAATGATAATATAGAAAGTCTCATGCAATTTACAATATTTAATTTTCTTTTATTTAATCTATGTTTTGATTATATTTTATTATAACATATAACAAAGAAATGAAAAAAAAAATCAAACCACAAACTTCAAATACCTCCATTATTAATAAAGGAAAAGCTCAATACTCTGAGGTAAGCATTATGAATTCTTACGATTAATACCATAGATTGTAATGTCTAATATTATGATGATGAATGCAAAATGCATACATAGGCACTTATATTGAAACACTTATTGGCTCAACGCATGTGACAAGAAAAGGAGAAAGGCCTATTATTTTCATATACACAACGATTATCGAAAAAACAAGTTTAACCTCCCTTCGTTGAGCATGATAAAGCTACTATTGAACCTATCAATAACACTCACAATAAAGTAGCCTCAATGCCTATTATTCCTCGCAACCTCAATGAAGAACTCTTAACCATCGATATAAGGAAGTTTTCATCACCACTATTGAAACCAGATAAATCTTTAGCCTCCGTAAATCGTTCCATGGCCCAACGCTTGAGAAGAGAAAAGGAGAAATATAAAGTCGTGGATCGTGATTTACCACGTTTTTTTCCATCTTTACCACCCACTCGAAGATCCATTGGACAAACACGAAGATCAGTGATAATAAATAGTTCCCCATCGCATCCTTTGAAACTATTGGCAATATCCTCTTCATCAACATTAACACCTGCATATGCATCTGCATATGTAATCCGAAATAACATGTAAGTTTACTTTTAATGTAAGTAGTTGAAATCTTAACATGAGAATCTAAATCTTGAAATTTTGAATTATATATAGGCCATGTGTACGTGACCCATACACAATGAACACTGAAGATGAT
The DNA here is from genome assembly GCA_949130495.1 of Sambucus nigra. Taxonomy (NCBI): domain Eukaryota; kingdom Viridiplantae; phylum Streptophyta; class Magnoliopsida; order Dipsacales; family Adoxaceae; genus Sambucus; species Sambucus nigra. The sequence goes on along the minus strand of OX422214.1, from coordinate 170,428,038 downwards.
AAAATGGAAGTCGAAATGATGGTCCCTCACCAACCACGACTAAAACCACTTTTGTCATATTTAACGTCTTTAGCGAGCACATTTGCAACAAAAGATAAAGATACTCCTGAATCTATCAATAACACTCACTATCAAGTAGCCTCATTGCCTATTATTCCTCGCAAACTCAATGAATAACTCGCAGCCATCGATATAAGGAAGGCATCATCACCACAATTGAAACTAGATAAATCTTTAGCCTTCGTAAATCGTTCCATGGACCAACGCTTGATAAGATCAAGGGAGAAATCTAAAGTCGTGGATCATGATTTACCAACATTTTTTTTAACAACAGGTTATTACCACTTGGAACACCGAATTTGCACCACAAGTGCAATCACATGTTATTGAAGACGTGTACTCAAAAGTCTGTACCGCGATTATATCTGGTAGACGACTAATATTAGTTTCAATGCAATGATGATCAAAATGACCCCGTCCTAGTTTTTTTAAGTGAATCAATATCTTTATCGCTATTTTGAATGTGTCAAGGCTCCATTTAATGAAACTACGAGTATTATCAAAACCAAATCTGTGAACATGAAAAATAAAAAAATAGTGCATGTAAATGAGCAAAATCTGGAATCATGTGTTGTCAACCAAAACTAACTTCATATTTCAACAACAACTTCATAACAAAATAAATTCAAATGTATGATTAATACATATTACTAACAACATACTTATAAGTTGTAGAATTTGACAAATAATGAAAATGAGGAGAGGTGTAATCATATCATCTAATTTTCGTGCATGTTTTCACACTATGGTTGCTACGCCCTCACCCACTACACTTTGTCTTCCTCGTAATAATTTCACGAATAGATTTAATACGCTTATTCTTAGTCCTTCCTGGATGCTTGTTGATTGACGTTTGCATTAACTCATCATCATCCGAGTTTCAGTACATCTCTCCATCCAGTATCATGTCAAATATCGAGTAGACAGGCTCGACATGTGATTTAATAAATATTTTCGTGGTAAAATAGGATTGGACATATGAATGAACATCCTTCCTATTCTGGTGGATTGCGTCAATCACACACGATCATGGAAACCCCTTTATGGCTCACACACCACACGAATAACGCCAATTAGACAAATCCTCAACATATCGATGATGCAATTCAACCTCAAAGATGTCGTTTCCATCACGACGAACATTGTAATGCCTCCCATCCTCCACTTTACTATCTAAGACCTTTTTCAATTTGGGACAGAGCACTAAGTCCCACTGATTATATACGAAGCTGCGTTCGGACATTTAATCCATCAACTTATGTCATATACCATCTACCAACTTCATTATAGGCATGTGTCTCTCATCCAATATTCAATTATTAAATGACTCTGCAATATTTGAGCACATCTCACAATAACGGCTACCTTTGGAAAATGCATTTACCCATTTCTTTGATGATATACCCCTCAAGAAATGCTCAATTGGTTCTTTCCCTTTATTTTCAACATATTAAATAACTTGTAAAATAAAGATTGTGTGGGATCGTAAGCGTATTTCTTAAAAAGGCTTTTAATCCTGTTGTGGAAGTTTGTACCATAATTTCTAGGGATTCTACGCAATAAGTTATTCTTTAAGTGGCGGAGACAATAACCATGAACAGACTGAGGAAATACACGTGACACTCCATCACGAATAAGCTGATGATGATGAGAAATAAATTCGATCTTGCACTCATCCTCATACAAAACATCTTTCAAAATCTCCAAGAACCATCTCCAGTTATCATCGATCTCCACATCAATCATGGAAAATGCAAATGGAAAAAGACCTACAAATAGCCCAAACACATAAGAATGATATGCATAACATTGAAATTCAATAAAACACATGTTGATTCCTAATATATTAATATTGCATATACTACCTTGGTTACCATTCTTTCCTGTTTCTGCCAACAAAGTCCCACGATACTTATTTTTAATGAAATTACCATCCAAGCATATAAATCATCTACAATACTTGAAAGAAAGTCCCAATAACAACAAAACATCTCTTGAAATGGTGTGTCCCAAATTCACACTATAACACAACATAAGAGACATGATTAGATTGTTTCAGCGCGATTAAATATGTTTGCAAACTACTATATAATAGTGACACATCCCGGTATAACTCCTTTCTTGCCAACTGTTTACCATACCACGCATTCCAATATGTAATATCAAACCCATAAGATTGTTTAACATCCCTCAAAATTTTCTTAAGGGATATAAATGGCTTGTCACATACCTGTTCTTGAAAAAGATACGCAACCAGCTTCGAGTTTACCATATTAATTTTTATTCCCTAATATGACCTTTATAGTTATGAACAATATTTAAATTAGTAAGATAAAAATTAAAAATGGCCCGACACACACGCGAATGGAAAAACCATTTGTATCCATCTGAAATCCTCCTCATACAAACATCAGTGACCCTAATTCTGTTATGTTTTGCTTAAACAAATGAAAACCCACACTCTGTCACGTACTTCCCTAATTTGTTATGAAGATCTGTAGCAAACTCAAACCGCTGCCCAACTAGGCTTATGTAAATTTTCCATGTCCCAGACAAATATGTTCATGACGGATCTAATGTTAACATCCCTTCGTATTTGTAATCACCGACATCCAACAACATCACATCTCTTCCCAAAGGCATATATAGATCAGATATGGGCACAATTTCATTCGAACTCCTACTAGGCTACCCAACATCTAGCACACAAATATCAACAAAAGATCAATTCACTAACCCTTGATACATAAACATTATTTGCACATCTGTATCCGACTTCAAATTGCACACTGGTGATTCGTAAATGAACAAGAAACATCAAATGGATTTTTGTTAATTAGAGTATATTCGGATCTAGTCTCATCACAATGATCCATAAATGTTAACCCGGGCAAAAATTAGACTATAAAAGTTGACGAATTGTGTGTACACCTCAACAACCTCAAATCAACAATATCACTTCATAAATAAATAACAACGAAAACTTAGTGTTAGATTATCATAACACTATTAAGACTATGACCAAAGTCTCAAGGTGAGTGATAACATGACGCCACTGATTGAAATTTACCCATAAACATAAAAAATATTAGCAAAACTTCTTTTCTTGATGCACTGCCACCCAAAAGACAATATCAACTTACGTATCCATATTCAATCGTTGGTATGACCTCCGATTTAAAGCAAAGTTTGTGCTATTTTTACACAGTTTCGAACAAAGAAAATAACACAACGTGATTCTCTATCAAATACAAATTTGGAATCCCTCTTTAAGTTGAACGGAAATTAAGATGGTACGGAAAAAATGCTTAGAGATATATTCTATGTTCATGTGTTTTTGAATTCTTATTTTCTATGTGTATAACGTGAAACCCAACTGCTTAAAAATCTTTTTTGTTGTAAAAAGGGTATGTTTGACATTTCCCTATTTCTCTTTTCCTAGTGTACGCTCTTTGGGAAATAATGTCTGCTCTTTGGGAAGTTATAGGACCACTTATTATAAAACACATGGGTGTGTGAGCGGACGGGGGACTGTATCTGCAGTAAACTGTAGAGCGGAAGTAAACTATTGTCGAATAAACTCGATTACCTATGAGTTTTTATAGGCTATCCAAGGGGGACCAATTTAAACTTTTCTTAAATTGTTAACTATAAAACAAAGTGATTAATGTTTGCCAATTTAATAAGAGTCTTAATTATTATCTTGACTAAACTAGTTCGTTAATCAGATAATAACAAATTCAAGTTACTAGGCGGGTTTCTAGATTTAACTCCTACTTTTTCGTGTTTGGTGATATATGCAGAATTTACAACACACGGTGATTTATTTTATGTCACAAAAACCCTTCCCCTAGGAAAAATGACAAACCCGCTAGGGTCACCAAATCTACCAAAGTCTACTAAAACAAATTAATATGGAATGATTTACAAACATATAACAAAACACAAATTAAACTAGATAGAAAACAACTACTACCTATACCAAGCCTCTACAATAGTTTATTTTTTCTGAATCTCAGCTTTAATTTGTCTTTTTTACTTTATCTTCTTCACTTTCTAAATTTCCTCTAGCTTCCTCAGCGTAGGTCAACGTAGTGCCTATTTATTCTAATAGTGATGTGTAGTAGTGCAGTGTTTGTATTGTCTGTTATTCTATATGAACAAACTTACCCTTATTTACAAACCGAATGCTATGAAATAGATTATATATCCTATATATCTTCACTAGTCTTATGTCTCTTTAAGTCAAGTCTTCTTGACTTTAAAACAGTTTTAGAAAAAAAAAATTCTTTTCAAATCTTGAACACTAGGCTTGTTCAAATATTTACACCAACAAATTATGCCTATGTGAGTACGTGAGTATGTGTACAAAGTGAATGAATAATACTAAGTGATATGAGATGTAAACAATCCTAAAATCACTCAATCATAATATTATGTAAACGCACAATATTCCTCCCACAAATTAATATAACAACAATAATTCTATATCTCAAAGATATAGAATATATATATATAAACAGGAATATTTGACTAACAAGAATGTTTATAGCAATATGTGTATAAGTCAAATAAACACTCAAAAGGAAAACTGTTTCTCAATATATGTTCAGATTAAATCAAAATTAATATAACAACTAGAAGATTTTTAACAGCTTCAAATAGTTTTAACAGTTCAGCAGTCCAAGTCCTTGATTCACTCCAACGTCAAGAAGAAAACAAAATCCAGTTCAGGTATAATGTTCAAGAGGATAGTCCAGATGTTTAATCTGTTACAAATAGGTCCTCAAAACAGTAATGAACCAAAGTTTTGTAAAAATAATCTAAAACAAACTGTTTTAAACATTTATGAAGTTAGAATCAAAGATGAACAAAAAATTTATACAAAATATGTCTAGTGTGTGTAATAGTGTTCAAACAAACACCAAAACAAGATCTAAAATATCAAACATATCCAAACTGATTCATAACACAAATCATGTAAAATCGTTTGTGGAAGTGTAACAAAACACTAAACCTAACATGAGGGGATTACACTAGGTTTTCCTTGACATGACAAGATCAACTAACAAAAATCTTCGTGAGGAATTATGATTTTGGATCTTAAATTACTATCTACAATAGCAACAACAACAAACGAATGACCTAAGACAGATAAAAAACAATATATGCAATAGACTATATCAAGAACAAATTGATCTAAACAACAACTACATATATATATATAACAATGCCACAAATAATATATCTAAAATCAGATATAAAGAAAATACACAAACACGAGATGAGTCACTTATAAAATATTTTTACTCTTGATAAACGTAAGTGAGAGATAGTCCAAGAGTAGTCCATTCTTCATTTGTGAATATGATTTATGAAAGGAACTCAAATCTTTGAAGAAAACAAATGTGTAATCATTTTTATTTACTCTCTCTCTCTCTCTCTCTTTATATATATATATATATATATATATATATATATATATATATATATATATATAAGAGTTTGAGTGCAAAACTTATTTTCTCATCTTATAAAATGGGTTGCCTATGACTCCAGTTTATAAAGGAATAAAGTCTGATTTGATTGGTGCATACTAGAGTCACATGGATTAAATAGATATAACTCCAACCATAGATAACAAGGTAATCCAAAGGATACCAAAGAAACAAAAAACATTGCACAAGAATGCAACACGTGTAGGCTTACTGGCAACAACTCACCAAAATCGTGTGTTGGTTTAAAATGTAACCGTTGGGGCAAAACCGTGGTATCAACTCCATACAATACGCGTAGCATACATCTTCAAACAAGTATTAATACAAGGTAGAATATGCATATACTTCAATTCAATAAAGAACGTATAAAACACATATAACACACATGTTTAATTTAGGTTTTTAAATTGATTTCAAGACATTTTTAATTAAAAAAATAAAAAAATATGAGAACAAATATGAGAAAAATTTAGAAAAATATTATCAATGATTTTACACGCACAAATATTATTCTTATAATTTTACCCCTATCCTTTGTAATTTAAATTAATTGCACCAACCAATTTAAATTATGAATTTATTTGATTCATTTGAGTTAAAAATATTTTAAAATGATTTAAGAATATTTTTTAAACACAAAAACCAAACTCATAAGAAATGACATGATATGAAGGGAAATGCAATATGTGTCCTAAGTGGTATAGAAATAAATCCTATGATCCATATATGTAGGGTGTGAGAGCTAACCTGTTCTCCAAATGATAATTGAGTCGAATGCTGAGTTGATGTAGAATTTTGTAGGGAGCTTGGCATAGGTAACTAGACTCAATATAATTACAAAAAAAATATTGTCAAAATTAAAGTGCAACTAGTTGAAGTTATATATAGCTCAAGCACAAAAAGGAAGCCTTAGGAGTGCTCTATATAGGGACCTTCAGTGTGCTGACTCTAGAATCTTAAAAATGAGGACATAGTCTAAAAAATCTATTAATTTTTTAGTAACAGAGGAGTTAGCTGTAGGGTGTTTCTTTTCATGGAGTCCAGTTGAAACCTTTGATATTTAGTATTTGTAGGTTCCTTTCAATTTCTTTGGCCTTTGTAGTTGTTGTTTCCTTTTATTTTTGGGTCCCACGTTTATAGGATCCCAAATTTATAATCACCACATTCTATTTCACTTTAGTTGAGATCTATAAATATTATAATTTTGTATTTGATCATCTTATGTTTGAGATATCTAGATTATTTATTGGCCTTTTATATGTTAATCCACGTGCTTAGAATGGGTATTAATTGTTAGACATTTTTAATTTTGATATTAAGTGCGGACCACTATAAATATGAATTAGTAGTTTTCACAAATTTTAATTATCACAATGCTATTTTATTTCATATGGTTACATTTATTATACTAACATAACATTACATAAATATTTAAAGTTATATTTTAAGGTGTATATATACACATATATTAACATAAATATATCTACATATTAGTAGTATATTTTTCCTAAAAGTAGATGTGCAGTTATTAATGTTTAATTTGGTAATTAAACAAGAACTTGACCTTGAATTTAAGACAAAACAAGGTTTCATGAGCTGACCGTTAGTGATCAATTCGTCAATTGGGGTTAAACCCTAAGAAGAGGAAAATGTGATTGTTTGATTTTGTTAGAAAAAATTAATGGGATCTCAACCCCAATTAATCTATATATTTTTTCAATAAACTATTAGCAAATAAATTATAAACAACAACTAAAATTCAGTTTTACACCATTAGTGTATACTTGAATTCTAAGTAATGTATACATTAAATTTTGTAACATATAAATGATTTTTTGTAGAAAAATTTATAATGTGTACGTATATTTTATCATATATACAAAAATAGTGTTAATTTTTTGTACACCCTAAGTTGTTAGGTTTACATTAAGAGTTAAGAGGTGATATATCTTGATGTCCAAAAAATTTGTAAGTTGACTAGAGCAAAAAAAATTATTGGCGAGGGACTTAACTATTAATAAATAATTTAACAATGACAACAATAAAAAAAATCTATATTATACCTTGAATACAATAGTATTAGATGTATTAATAACATTTAATGCATTTATACTTCATTTTTAAAATAAGCCTTCTTTAAAGGCCAAAAATCACGAAACCTATAATTCGTATATTCATGTCGGTTTATATTTGTGCACAAATGCCCTTTTATATACTGATGATCGTTGATATTGTAAGGACATATTTTTATAAATGTCCGTCACAATTAATTATGTCGTATACCGTTACAACCGTCGAAGAAGTTCATCAGCAATCTACATCAAGACGGATCCGAATATATCAAGGTTCTTCATCAAAAAGCCTCCGCAAAGTTTACTTTGGTAAGGTTATGCTTTAAATACCTTAACTTTGTACTTAGAGCTTTGGTATATCCTAAGAGTTGGAGCGGATGTTTTTCGTCAACATTTGAGAATGATTAATTTTCTATGTCCTGTAGCGTTCCTTGATTTTAATGCTCAGGTCGTTGCAGCGAGATCCCCATCTCGTTCGAGCGACATTGAGATGTCGCACGATGTCGTTCAAACGACATCGCATCTCGTTCGAGCGAGATATTCTTTTCGTTCAAACGACCTAGGCGATGCGATTTTCTATAAATACTCATTAAATGGTTTCGTTTTCGTTAAGAAGTCTCAGCATTTTGAAAGACAAAAAACTGTGAATCTGCAGAATTCTTTTGACGTCTCTTTTAGGGTTTTCATCCCTTTTGTTTTCAATTCACAAAAATCCCATATGCTTAGGTGAATTGTTTTGGTGTTCAAGAATACACTTCACCTTTATTCATTCTTTATGGGGAGAGCTCTCCAATCGGGAGCTGCGTGCTATTATGGAGGGAGTCCTTGTGAAGATTTTAGACTGCGTGTCTCGACAGCGCGTCCTAGTGGTATAGGTGCGTGCGAACCATTGTTGATTTATTTCTAGCCATTGCTTTGGAGGTTTGACGAAGACACCGTGCGTTACTCTTGTGGGCGAAAGCAAGATGGTATATAAGCCAATGGTCTTGTAAACTTATCAGAGTTATAGAAATAAAAGGTTTTGCCCTTCGGGGATTTTTTCTGAAATTTTATGTCGCATGATATATCTTATTTGGTTTGATACGTAGTTGCATGTTTAGGGGCTGAATTAATTTGGGTTAAAAATATACTCTAATTAAATAAAGTTTAATTGAAAACTTGCGAATTAATTTAAATCGGTATCACACACCGCATTTTACAAATTGGTATCAGAGCGGGTTACTCTAATTTATCACGTGATCTTTGTTTTTCGCAAAAAATTGTATGATATTGATTTTTTTAAATCAATTTTTGTGAAAAAAAAATCGCAATTTTTTCGATGGAGCACTTATGTAATCGGATACCCCCCTTTGATGACACGAGCCAGAGTTTTGATGATGTAAATCGTTTGAATTTGACGTTTGCTAAAAGAATTGATTTTTTGGAGAAAGAAAATTCTCGTTTTAAATTTGCTATGGATCCCTTGCAAGCGGTTCAAAAACAAAGAGATTTTTATCGTGATAAATGTTTTGCCTTGGACCATGACTTTGTTGCTTTAAAATTGTCAAGGTTCTAAAAAATGCGGGGCGTGATCGAGGCGTGGAGGCCAAGCCTTAAGCCTAGGCGGGCCTTAGGCGTGAAAAGGCGTTTAGACCTTCTTAATATATTTTAACCATAACGAGGCTATGAAAATACTATAATTGTACATATCACAAAAATATGTTTGAATATATGCAAATTAAAATACTATTTGATTATGTTTTATGCGATAATGGTCCGGTTAGTAAAAAAATCTTTAAAAGGCGATATCGTTTCACTAAAGCATTGTTGTTCTTAGGAAAAAGTGCGCCTTACGGGTTTTACTAAGAATAAGGCGTAAAAATCTTAAGACGAGGCGTTTCTCCCAAGCCTTAAGCCTAGGCGGGTTTTTTAGAACAGTGAAAATTGTCCAAGAAGGAGAGTGATGATACAGTTCTATTTTTAGAAAAAGAATTAGAGGACCTTAAAAATTCGATGGTTTGTGTTTGTGCCAAAGTGGATAAAAATATTTTATTCAATGAGTTTGTGGCACGTGAAAAGACTCTTAGGGAAAAGCTTGTTTTTATTGAGGAGGAGCGAGATAACCTTCTAAGTTTTATTGCTAGTTTGATGAAGGAGTCCCTCAGATTGGAAGAGTTTAATTGTTTGCTTGAGTAAAAAATTTTGAAGTTAAAAAATGATTTGACAAACTCGAGTAGGTTTGATAGTGATGGTAATGGCTCGTTTTGTTCTCATGGTTCGAGTGTAAAAGCCAAAACTATAGTTTGTTTTAGAGGGTCAACCATTCCTAAGAACATCAGACAAGGTCAACCCATAGGTGTCGTTCCACCCGTTTACACATGTTCATATTGTGGCAGGAAAGGTCACTTTAGGCATTTTTATTTTGATCTTGGAAAAAGTTTTAGGAAGTTTATGTCTAGTGTTCCCTTGATTCCTAAATCCCCCACACGAAGTTTCACATCTATTTGGGTTAGGAAATCACTTTTAGAGGCACTAGATTTTACACAAGTTGATTTTCATTTGCTTGCACATTATTCTTCTCTTGCCATATCATATAGATGATTGCGTTTGCATGTTTGTCATAGGCTAGTTATGCATTTTGATATATTTTTGCTAGTGCGTTGACATGTATTTTTTGTATAAATTTTTTCTTTTGAAATTTTTGAAAAATACAAAATATTTTATTTTGATAAATTTTTTGAAAAATCCAAAAATATTTTTGTATTTTGTTTGGCACCGTATATGAATGAACACTAAAGATGACCGAGTCACAATTTCATTCCATTTATTCATGTGACTATTTGATAATGTTTTGAGATAATATATCATGTCATCTTTGTGCTTTATAATGTGTGGAGTCATTAAGATGTAATTAAGTGTTACTTCCTACATGTTTGACTCATAATTTCCTTTAATACACACGTGAATGAATTTGTTTGATTATTGCGCTTATCTATCACATGTTGGTTGAGTGTTTTCATCTCAATTATGTCTAAACAACTAACCAAATGCGATAAAACGAGACAATAAAAGTGTGTACCTTTGAACCATGTTTGTGAGGATTTTTGTGTTTTGTTTGAAAACGGTGAAGGGCTACGAAAGGTTATCATTTATCCTTTGTGATTAAGCCGCCGTTTAATTTGACTTAAAAAATTGAGAAATTTTATTATCCTGGGTCCAAAGAGGTTTAAAAGAGCCTGAAAAATTTAAAGGCAATAAAAAGAAATTCATGCCAAAAAGGGGCCATTAGGTTTTTGCACCAAGGAGCAGAACTTAGAGTGATAAGGAGAGATGGACACAATGGCAATAACAAAGAAGTTGAAGAAAGTAGAAAAAGTTGAGATAATTTCAATTAGGCTAACCAAAGAAGAGAAAAAAGAAGAAAAGAAAGAGGAAAAGAAGGAAGAAAAAGAGGAAAAGAAGGAAGAGAAGAAATACACCATCAAACACCAATAACTACCACTTAGCTTCTATTCTTCTACAGAAAAAATTTACGAGAATAATGTGAAACAGATCTTATGTAATTTTCCAGGAAAAAATGAATATATTATATACGTTTCTCTAGAGAAATGAAAATGTTTAATTTCTTTTTCTTCATAATTTTTTTGGGTTTCGGGCTGATCTCGCATCAGTTTTTTATACACTAATACGGCATGACATAATTTCGTATTGTTTTAACTAATACAAATACGATTCAAATAAAACAGGACACGCTACGACTAACATGATTTCTTAATTTTTAACTAAATAAAATAAAAAGTTAGATATATTAATCTGAATAAAACACGATTAACACGACAAGATATGATAACACAACTCATAATTTTCAGTCGAATATAAGATGGAACGACTCCGTGTAAAAAAAATTTGTGTTTTGAGGGTTTTATTTAGAGAGCACCTTAACTTGGATCCTTGAAAAGCTGTATTTTGAATTTCTTTTTTCATGTGTAAATCTACCTTCTCTTGGAATATATAAATTATATTTTTGATTTTGGAAAAAAAATCAATATTTTATGTATCTCGCCCGCACATTGTGCGGGTTACATGCTTAGTTTATTATGAATATTAAGGGTTTAAATTAAAAAGTGTGTTTTAAATTAATAACTCCATATTACACACTTTAGACGTCATTACATGCCACTTGCTTTTTAAGTTCGAATTATAAATGAAAAAAGAGTCCAATAAGAAATAAGGAATGGGAAATTCAAAGAAACTTATTGCTATCTATCACTATATTATGGAAAATGCTTTGAGTCCCAAACAATTCTTCCAAATCTTCCTCAAATCCTACGTGAACGTCATGTCATTTTTTCATTTATTTATTATCTATTGTCATGTGGTGCAGGTCCGATCGGAGCACAAAGTCCAAATCATTTTAAAAAATATTTGAGAGAGTTATTTGGGATATGTACCATTAAACCTATATTATACAACATTAGCTGTCAAACGGCTGTTCACTAAAATAAGAAAACTTTTGGCATGATACCCAGATTCAATTAGAATAGACGGCTCGTTACTCCTAATCTTGTCAACGTCCAATATATATATAGAGAGAGAGGCTGGATCGTTTATGGACCTAGTTTACGGACCGCTACCGTTCAAGAATTATCTAGGGACCGTTTTGTCTTTTTGGGACCGCGATGTCTTTTAACTTCTTCTAAGTTTTGGGGAATATCAATTTTTACCCCAATGATTTCTAAGGTCTTTTAAGCTTATTTTAACGCTTAATTAATCTGGAAGTCTAAGTGTGGAAGTTTCAGGGCTACTGCTACTTCTCAAGCTTCTTCCGTCACTATCGTACTGAAGTTCTGAATAGCGAGGATTATCTATATAAATTATTTCTCCATGAAGTCTAGAATTTGGAAGAGGTTTTGATGGAAAATATTCTAGTCTTAAATACCTTACACGGTATCATGGGTTTATTTGTCTAGTTTCTTTATATATTTGATTAATAGTATCAATTATATCGTTATCTATAAATTCGTCTAAATTATTATCACCATAAGATGACAAAAATCTTCGGTATGTTCTAGGGGCAACTGTCTCTACATTTTTAAGGAGAGGACGGATTCCTCCGACTCTAATTAAAGTAGCTTTTGTTTCAGCTAACCTTTTACGTCTAACAAATTTTAATACGTTTATACTGTCTTCAAGTATTCTAGTGTATTCTTGATATTTTTCAGGTCTTGATAGTTCTTCTGAAAAATCTTCAGTTCTTAATTTTTGTCTAAAGATATCTCGGATCCCTATTCTAATTATTTCTATTCTAGGTACTTCTCTTCCTAACCACTCAATGATCTGGTCTATGTATTTAAAAGTACCACCTGCATATACTAAAGCAGTTTCTATAAGTTCTTTATCTTTAGGGTCTGTAAGAGTCCAGTCTTGAATTTCTCTAGTTAAGTCTAAGATTGTTTGATTAACAAATTCTAAAAAGTCTTTAGTGATTTGTAAACTCATATAAAAATCTTTTTAAAGAAATAATATGTAAAAATAGTTAAGGGTTTGGTTCGAGTTTTAGCTTCCTTCTGGTCTACAATATCTTTATCTTCTTCCCTTTGTCTCTTTAGCCTTGCTACTATTCTTCTCCGGTCTCGATCTCCTACAACTCTCTCTTTATGTGTCGCACCTCAATCCACTACTTTGGCGGTTGACCCGTTTCCTGCCTGTACGCCTTCACGCTTAATGCCCACCTGGTTAACGTCTCACGGCTAATCGGCACCTGACGGCGGTTCACCAGTATAACACCTTGTGTGCTACACCAGAGGTTCCACACAATAGTCCTCTATGAACAGAAAGTTGGAGACAATTTGGAAAATAATAACAACTTAGCATAAGAGATTTCTGGAAAAGAAAACACTTTTATTGCATAGCATAAGTAAATACAACTCTCCCCTCTCCCCTAACTATAAGAGGTTTACTCACTCATATACATATTAATCTCTATAAGCATACTCTCTAAAAGTCTAACAATCTCTCACTCTCTAACTCCTTATATCTAAAACACAAATGGACGATCCCTTTTATAGCACAAGGGCACTTACAATATGACTGGTAACCGTCTACCAAAAGCAATTCGGTTGAAAGAAAATTATTAAAGCAACATTATCTTCAGAATCTTTATCAGCTGGGTCTACAAGCTTTTATCGTCTTTTGATAATTTGGGGGTACCTCTTTCTTTATGAAAAGAAAGGCGTGCCAAGTCTTCATCATGGGTCTTATCGTTTTGTAATAATGCAAGAGTATCAAACAAAGTCTTCGTCTTTTTCATCAGTCTGGTGGCCCATGTGGGGCAGGCATCCTTTTTGCTTTATGGAAAGCATGGTCTAGGCAAACGATTCTTCCGTCTTTAATAATTCATCCACCACTGAGGGGCCCTTCTTTGTCGTGTCTGTGTCTTCTTCTGCCTTGTCCTGGTTTGGGAGGGTATTATTGAAAAATTCATCGATAAGGCCTACCGTTCTAAAGCTGGCTGGTAAAGCTATCTCTACCATTTCTTTGGATTCTTTCTTAAGCCTTCCATTGAATGGCTCATCAGCTTGGATTATCAGGTCTTCTTTGTGGTAGGCAGTGTACCACCTGTCTTCTCCTGTTAACAACTCCATGATTTTAATTATCTCCATGGATTGAGCAATCTGGAGCTTGGACTTATCAATAATTAAATCTTTAATCTCGTCTTCTGATAGAATCTCAACATCTTCAAATGTATAGTTAGAAAATCTAACAAGTCTAAATCCTTCCACTCTCATTCCTCCGCAGGAACTTGGAGCAATCTGATAGATTCTAGCAAATAAAGGAAGGAAATCTTCTACCTTTTTAACATACTCATGGACTATTTTTTCAAGAGCAACAGAGTCTTTTATAGTCTCAATTTGGATGAGTCTGATGAACCCATAGTTTGCTAAGGTTATTTGGGCAATTTTTGCTTTCCCAGCAAGATAAATCTTTGGAACGTATTTGAAGAAACCTTTCATTATTAAGGCATCTCCATTAGTCTCAGATAATAGCATATTTAAATGTTCAATAATGCTATTAGATTCTTTCTTATAGTCTTCTATTAATGGAAGATTATTATGACCAAATGGTATAACAATCTTAGTCTTAAAGGTCTTTTTCTGATAACAAAAATTATCAGTGGGTCTAGCTTTGGAGGATTCTCCAAGAGTCTGAGCATAGGTTTGAGTCTGAGGTCTAGGTATAGCAGTACCACTGAGTTGGGTAACTGCAAGTCTTTGAGTCCTCATAAATCTGGCAATAGCTACCAAATTTTGTTTGAACTCGATCCAAAGTCAATTCTTTACGTTCCACCATATGGCATCTATAAGGATATTTTCGTCTTCTGAAAATTCTCGTCTAAATTTAATTAGGTCTGGGTATCTTTGATCGGGTCTATATTGGGGAAAATACATCTTCCCAATGAGTCTATTTTGAGAAATAATCTCTTGTCTAGATTTTCCAGGAGGAACTAAGATATCATCAAAGTTTTCTAGGATTGGTCTTTCTTGAGAGTCTTGAATATGAGTCGGTCTTTGCATTACACCAGCATTTGGTCTTACGCGTCTAAGATAGTCTGCAATGTCTTCCCTGTTTAGTTTATTCGTTCCAGAGGAACTCATGTCTTCTAGGTCTTCTGTTTGCAACATAAAACATGAAATAATATTAGTGTTAGCAAACATTGGCTCTCTTGATATAATGTCTGGAATGGTATTTTTACTTCCCTTAATATGTATAACAGAGAAGTCATAACCATTAAGAAATTGTTGCCATCTAATTAGTCTATTAGTCCTTGATTTGGACAAGTCTAAATCGCTGAATTTTACTGCATAAGACGAGTCAGTATAAACAGTAAAATGTTTAGGTCTAAGAAACAACATATATTTTTCTATTTCCCTTACTATGGCTAAAACTTCTTTTTCATGGGCAGTGTATCTTGTTTCTGGATCTGTAAAGGTTCCAGAACTATGTCTACAAAGTTTAATCTTTTTTTTTCTGATGATCAATGGCAAAGTATACTGCTCCCCATTGTTTATCAGAGGCATATGTTTCTACTATAAACTGGTCTTCTGCATTAGGCAGTTCAAGTAAAGGAATATTCTTTATTGCATCTTTAATTTGTCTTATGACTTCAAAATCATCTTTAGTCCAATAAAAGGGATTGGTTTTGTCTGTTCCTTTTAATTTGGATGTTAAGCTTTGTCTTTTTGAAGCAAGGTCTTTAATAAAGTCTGCAACATAATTAAGCAATCCTAAAAATGATTGTAATTGTTTTCTATCTTTGAGTTGATCTGGAAACCCAAGAATCTTCTTAGTTATGTGTTCTGCCAAGGATAATTTTCCTTTATTAATGTGCATTCCCACAAAGTCTATTTCAGTCTGAAATAATTGCATTTTCCTTTCGGAAATAACAATACCATGTTTATCTAATTCTAAAATAATCTTTTTAAGATGGTCTACATGCTCTATCTCAGTCTTACTTGCTACAAGAATATCATCTATGTAAACAAGACAAAATTCTGAATAAGGTCTAAATATATTATCCATTCTTCTTTGGAAAACTTGAGGAGCATTCAAGTATCCACATGGCATGACTAGCCATTCGTATTTTCCTTGGGGCATACTAAAGGCTGTCCAAGTAATACTGTCTGGATGCATCTTAATTTGCCAGAAGCCTGATTTGCAATCAAACTTACTGAATATAATTCCGTCTTCAATTAAATTAATCAAATTATTCTTGTCTGGTATCTTATAAGAATCAAATTCACAATTCTTATTTAATTGTCTATAATCTATAACCATTCGTCTTTTACCTCTTTTACGTTCAGATTCATTTTGAACATAGAAGGCTAAGCTATTATGTCTACTTTTACTATCTCTAATAATGCCTAACTTAAGCATTTCATCTATGTCTTTCTTAAATTCTTCCCTATCTTCTTGTGAGTATCCTTTCTTATAGTTCCACCATTAATAGTGGCATCTGGGTTAATAGGGATAATTTCACAATAGCTTTGGTCTTTATCCCACTTAGCGATGGGATTTTCTCCTAAAGTAGGCTCTGTTAGTTGCCTAATCTTTTCCTTTTCTACTTCTATATCCATTTTCTTCTATTTGGATATAGCTTGGACCTGTAATAAGGTCTGCTGGGCTTGATCTAAAATGTCTTGTTGTATAAGCGCTATTTGCTTATAACACTTTTGGTCTGGACACTTACACTCTTTTTGTAAGGGTTTAGTGATATCTAAGGCTTCTTGTTGGGTTGTAGGTCTAGGTCCACCATGCTCAGCTGAAGAACTCTGATGTTTAAGGGGTCTATAATTTGGTTTGACCTGCATAAGGTCAAAGGCAGTCTTATGATCAATTAGAGGGGCTTTAATATTAAATTACTCTTGATCACTAATTAATATCTTATCATTATACTGATTATAAGGATGATATTTACTAATAAAGTCTTGTCCTAAAATAATGTTTCCTGTGAAACTAGGACGAGGGTCCATTATCCAAAACCGATGATTAACGGTTTTGTTGGTCTGATTTCCTAATTTAAAATAAATAGGAATAGTCTGGAAATATAAGGTAAATGGATCTCCATTAGCCACTTTACCATAAATTTCTTGAGTACTTTCTAAAAAATAGTCTTCAGGAAAGGCACTAGCCTTGCAAATACTCTTAGAGCACCCTGTATCTATAAAAGCTGAAAGTCTTTTGGGATAGTCTTTATGTTGAACAAATAATTCTACAAAACAAGCATGTGGTTTAGTATAAATTCCTAAATTGTTCTTTTCAAAAATAGATATTCCTTTCTGAGGTTTATCTATAAAATCTAAGGGTATTTGGTCTTCTGAACTATTATCAGAATGGTATTCTTCTAAATCATAGGAAATTCCTTTCCTCTTGAAGTCTTCATTTTCTTGCAATCTTTTGGCTATATTTTTATCAATGTCTTGATAATATATTTTAATATCTGAGTCTATTTGAGCATCATACTGGCTAGTATAAATTGCTCTAAATCTAGTTCTCCAACAGTCTTCATGGTAGTGTAATTGACAAACAATACAAACCATAAATAACTCTGTCTCTATAACCTCAAAGCATTCTACACATCTAAAGTCTTTCTTGCTACATTTCATTTCAAATGTACAATAATGTCATTCATCAAAATAGCATCTAGGTATATAGGTTAGCAATTCAGGATTACTAACTGTCCATCTTTTCTTTAAAAAGGGGCTTAATATACACTTATACCAAGCTTCTTCAAAGTCTATATATTCATCATCTAGATCGCCTTGATCAGTCTGCATCATATATACGTCTAGGGTATCCTAAGAGTCTTCATACTCATCAGTATCACTATAGTCTTCAGAATCACTATCTGTGTATACACTATGGATACTAGTATTATCATCATCTTTTATGTCTGATATTTCTATAGCATATAAGATATCTAATTCTTCTTGATATGCATAGTCTAATATTGTATTAATAATATTAATACTTTCTTTATCTTTCTTATTAGGCCAGTCTTTAGCAAAGTGTCCTTCTTTGCTACAAGTCCAACATTCTTTGGTGACAGTCTTAGATTGAGCTATATCTTTTTCTTTACAATAATTAGGAACCTTCTTATGCTTACTAGTATTCTTCTTAAAGTATCTTCTTTGGTTAAATCTATTTTTCTTAGTCTCAGGATTCTTTTCCCTAAAGGTAGTAGATTGTCTAAATTTATACTTCTTTGGCAATCCTAAAGGTCTAGTCTTAAACTTCCTATGTTTCCATTCTAATTTCTTTTTGAATTTCTTAGATTCACTTCCACATCCCCATTGGATTGGAGCGATGTCTCTTTCGTCTTTGATCGGAGGGATCTGCTTGAAAGTTTCTTCTATTAACTTTCCTTAAGTTATATCACGTCTTTTAGATATGATATAGTCTTTGGCGAAATTGATTCTTTCACCAAGGGAGTTATTCTTAACTCCAGCTACACCTGGCCAATTCCTATATTCATTAATTAGGATTTGTTCAATGGTTAGTATCTTTCTAAAGTATTCGTCTTTTAAGGTCTCTCCAAATTCTTTAAATTGGTAATATAGTTTTTCGTAATTATTTCTATATTCATTTATCTTATCTAATTTGCAAATGCTAAGGAGGGCTAACTTAGTTTTTGCTAGATCTTGTTCATTGATCTGAGCTAGATGTCCAGCTCCAATGAATTCCCATGTAAACAATTGAATATATTCTTCAATTGATCTTTCTTCTGAGTTTTCTTTCATCTTCTCAACCTTAGCAAAGGAGTCTTCGTCTGTAGCCTTTCTTAAACTGTCTAAGTAATCTTTTGCAAAACCTCTAATGGATTGCTCAGCGTACTGCTTACATGAACTTGCATCCCATTGTTCATTAGATGCAAAACACATGTTCATCTGGTTTCGCCATTCGTCTAAGGCTTTTTTCCTATCTTGAACATTGTCTAAGTTAAGGTATATACCTACTGGATTTATGTCTTGGCTTGCCATTGTCTTAACAGGAGTGAAACTCTTGTCACTTGTTGGGAAGTCTTTTATATAATCAGGTTTAGTCTTTACTACGGTGCTCGAGTATATAGGAATATTTATTCCTATTGGTTTACTAAAAAGTCTAGGAGCATCTTCTAGCCTACTAATACTTCCTATCTCTTTTTTACTAGGTTCTACTTGTGTAGCTGGCATTAATCTTTGTTCTCCTTCTTCTATTAGTCTAAAGTTTCTAAGAAGTTCTTTAGTGTTCTTAGATTCTTTTAATTTTAATATGCGGTCTTGGGCTATCATATTAAATCTTTCTCTTTCTTGAATTCTAACAGAATGACTTTTCTTAAGGTTATCTTTAAATGTCTTCATATCCAATTCTGAGGGTTCATGTCCAAAGTTTTGGATCCTAGCTTTTCTTTAATTAAGCCTTTTTGTTCAAATTATCTTCTAGGTCTAATTACAGGGGCTTGTCTTAGTAAACTAGCACTAGTCTTACTACTACATTCTCCTTCTGAAGGATCATTGATTATGGCTTCTCCCATATTCCTAAATCTAATTTCTTCGGTCTGGATATTCTTATTGACAATCTTAGGAGGACCAAACTGGATGGTAACATTTCCAGTGACGTCGTCTTGATTAATTAACAAAGGTTTATTTTGTACAGTCTTAGTTTCTTGAAATTCTGGCAATTGCCAGAGGGTCTTGGCTTTTTCTCTCATAGGTCCAGTATTCCTAATACTATAAGTATGATTATAGTCTCACACATTGGTTCTAACTAAGATTTCTTCATTAAGTCTACCGCAAGGAATTCCCGATTGCATTCCTTCATAAGAAAATTGGGAGAACTTCACATAGCTTTGGAATTCTATATTTATATTAGCGTATGTGATTATATAGTCTTCATAGCCACTAGCATATAAGATTAACTTAAAATGTTTGGCTGTGTCTACGGTTACTGTAAATGCCGAATGACATTAAAGTATCCAATGTTGTCTGACATTTCTAATTGGGCTATCCCAATAAGTCTTTTCTCAAAGTCTTTCCATCTTTTATCTACTAAACAACATAATATGTTAATATTATTCTAAGGTCTATGTAATCCTTGGATTCTTGCTTGAAAGAGTCCAAAGGTTAGGAATTGGAACTTCCTATCAGTTCCTCTAGATCTAAGCCATTCTGAGTCAAATACTTGGAGCTCAGTATAGGATTTGTCTAACACATGATTTCTACAATGGTAAGTCATGTTATAATTGGGGGTCTTAGGAGTGGCACCTTCTTTGAACAAGTCTATGTATCTAACGGCTGGAAGTTGTCCATTATGAATGGAATCTTCAACAATCTTCCAGTCCACTTCACCCCATTCTTTCCATTAGAGGGGGTTGGTGAAATTTCTTTATTTCCACCATGTCCTAACATTGGAGGATGAATCCTTAAGTCTTTGGAGCATATGGTTACTATGTCCTATATTTGGGATAGAGCTAACTATCTTACTAGTCTTATCTAATCCGTCATTTATGACTCGTCTACCTAAGGTCTTTCCTTCTCTAGTTTCTATATAAGGGGATTCTCTAAACTTACAAGTGGTTACCTGTTTTTGTTCAAGTCTTTTTTCAATTCTTTCTAAGAAGTCTGAATAAGCTTTTTGTCTTTTTATCTGATTAAGCATTTCTTCTTTAAAATTCTTATTCTCTTTTCTAGTCTTTTCAGAAGTTTCTTCACTATGTCTAGCTAGAGAATTAATGATGGTTTTACCAACATTAGTGATATAGTCTTTTACCTCATTATCTTTTTCTAGTTGTTGCATAGTTCTAACTTCAATGGCTTCTATAGTCTTATCAATTTTATCTAACCTAGTTAGAATAAAAGGAGAGTCTATTTCTGCTTGGGATGGTTTATTATATACGGCCTTCATTCCGTTTATAATTTCTCCGTATTTTTCTTTTACTTGGGACATGTCTAGTCTAAGTTCCTTAATAATACTATCCATTTTGGATAGGTTATGGCTTTCCATATTATTAAGATAATTTGCTAAATTTTGTTGGAATTTAACAAAGTCTGTGTAGAAGGTGGTTAATCCTTCTGTCTTAGGCTTTAAGTCTAAATGCAAGTCTTTAACAAAGCTACTGTTATAGTCTTGGGTAGATTCTATGGATGTAGAAATTAAATTCAATCTTTCTAATATGAGTCTAGTTGCCTTAGCCGCGTTGGCAATCTCATTTTCATTTATCTTATAATAAAATCTAACATCATTTATCTTTTCTAAAATTCTTTGATAAAATTCTGATAAGGTCTGAATGGGGAGGTCTCTTGGTACCTCATTCCAGTTTGATCTAACTATCTCCATTAGGAAGATAACTATCTAGTCTAGGGATAATCTTGGCCTGTTCTTTAGTAAGTTTAATTAACTCACTGTCTTGATTTTTAATTAAAGTTTTAATTTCTAAAATGTCTTTGTTAAGGACTTCTATATGATTAGTCTTAATATTTATTTCTTATAACACGTGTACTCAGTCTATTGGGATTTGATTATCTATGTCTAATAATCTTTTAGAGATATTTTTGATCTCTGTTTCTAAGGTATGAGTGTCTTTTATTAATTGTCTTAATATAAGCAGTATACACTTATTTTGGTCTATTATGCTATTATTAGCACTAGCAGTAACTTGTCTACTATCTGCGTGTTGGCTGGGATATGTTCAATGTGTGAACAACCGTCTATGTGTGTGGTTAAACAAACTTCTGAGTTTAAATCAGTTATGGATATAGGTTGGTAGTCTGGGTTGGATCCAAAAATATCTTGGTAAATGCGAGGGATAAATCCCAAGGGCATTAAAGTCTTTTTACTTTTAGTCTAAAAGGAACGTCTTATGGCTATGATACCAGAATATGGGTTTTGGTCGGAATTTGGCGAGGTTCTAAAATCTTTAAGGTCTTGATACCAATTTTGGGTCTAAACTATAAATCTTCTAATTATATGGTCTTAAATTAAGGTTTTAGTATAAGACAAGAGGGGGACCATCTAGAGTAAATAACAAAAGTATTTGGGACCACGAGGGGACCACTTACTGGATAAGGACAAAGTCCGCACGGGAAGTCCGCACCTGAGCCTATATATATATATCCTACACGTTATATAAACAAGTCCACAGACAGAAACCAAAATCAAAGTCTATTGTTGTTTTGGGTTTTGGTTGGCATTGTTTGATCTAGCTTGCAGTTGAAGACATGAGTTTATCAAACTCTGAGCCGTTATTTCCAAGTCTGGATGAGATTAAAGGTATTTTGGGGTATTAGTTTAAGAATAAGAGATTATTGAAAGAAGCCTATGCGCATGGTTCGTACCAAGATGAGAGTGATTTATCGTATGAGCATCTTGCATATTTGGGTGACTCGGTGCTGAATATTTTGATGACAAAGGATCAGTTTGTGAGCGATAAGGATCTTCCAAGGGGTCAGTTGACTCGATTGCATTCCGTTAATGTTGACACAGATAATATAGGACGTGCGGCTGTAAAACATAATTTGCACTGCTACATACGTCACAGAAAACCCATGCTTGATGGCCAAGTAACTCACTTTCATACATCTTTTTTCATTTTATTTTGTTTAATACAAGTTTACCTTTCTGCCATGTCATTTTAAATTTGAGACCACTTTTTAAATACATAAAATACCCTCAAATTATCTTTAAAGCTATTTTTCAATAATGCAAATATAGATGTTACTAAAACTATTTTGTGGCAAACTTGAAATATGGATCATAAATTCATAATAGAATTGCTTTTGGGACATTTATTTTTAGGACATTTATTTTTCCCTGACTAATGCAATCAAAGTACCACACCAATAGGCTATTTTGATAGTTTTACTTACCGCGACTATTTATATTCAAATATTGTGTGTTGTATATGTTTCTTGATTTCTATTTTTCTTGCCAAAAAAGAGAGAGGGAGAGAGAGAGAGATGTCATTGCATGAGTTGAAGACTATTTCAATATGTGGTGTAGAGTAACTTGTCTTTGTATAATATATAAATATGTTTTTTTGGCGTATAGATTCAAGCGTTTACAGAAGCAATTTCAAAGGACACTTCCCAATTGCATTCCACGGGGTTGATTAAAGTGCTAAAGACTCTAGCCGACATTGTTGAGTTCACAATTGGGGCTATATATATCGATACCAATTTCTCCATTGACACTACATGGAAGATAATTACCTTTATTTTATCAAGTCAACATGTGAACACGTCTACACATTTCTCCCTTTTCTTGGTCCATTCTTAAATAAACGTCTTTCTCCTCTATGGCTTGCTACCACAAGATGTTTTCATTACTGACTCAAATATTTTATGATCTAATATATGATTCGTGTTTCTCTCATATTTCTAGACACCATTTAAGTACATGCCACAACAGAGAACTTTTAAAACCATTGCCTCTCATCAAATGTTAAATCATTCAATAATGTTTCAAATTTCAAAATCACATGTTAAAATATTATTCAGTACGTTTCTAATTAGATAGATGTTTATTAATCTCACATGATCATTAAAATTCCTAAATTTATATACTGATGATAGGTAGTGGAGAATTTGTTGAAACCAATGATAGAGCCCGAAACCCTGAAAACTCATCCTGTAACGGAGCTCTATGAATTATGTCAAAAGAATGGACTTAAAGTACGATTGAATGACCTATGGATTCCATTTGGGGAGGTCGAAGTTTATGTATATGATGAACTTTCCGGAAAAGTAGAATGCAATCTCAAGAAATCGATTTCAACGCACATTGCAGCGAAGAATGCATACGATGAGGTTGTGAGAAAGCTTAGCAGGGAGAATAATTACATCACTAATTGAAATTGAGCAATATTGTTATGTATGAAATGTTGTTTTTAAAAGTAGATTACATTATAAATGACAATTATGAAACCTCATTGGAAGAATGCTTTAATCCCTATATTTACTTGTGATATATAGTAGGTTAGTTTTTACTTGTGATATTTGGCTTTGGCTGTGAACAACATTAAATCGGGGCACATTGCCCATAGGGGTGTGGGCATGCTCTGCTTTTGGGTTGGCCACATGCCTATTTTTTATTAAGTGTGTGCATGACAAATTGTTTCGATTCAATAATTTCATTTGAGATCAAAATGGTACTATTGGAAAATATGAGATTTTTCCCTTATAGTGATCTCATATATCCTATGTTTCCGTTTAAACGAGAAAAGGAAAGAAATTACTGAACTTCTGGCCAATAACATACTTAGCAGCATAACATTAAAAAAGGGAAAACTAAGTATATGAGTGTTTTAATCTTTAACAATACCCCAATTTATTTTAAAATGCTACAGAGTTTATCGACTTTCAACTTAGTGGATAAATAGGAAGATGGCATTCTAAAATTAGTATATAGGTCTAATTATTTGTCTATAAATATTGATGAGGGGTATTTTCGGTTGTCCTGAGGTCGAACGGAGAGTGGTACGATCACTAAGGGAGTAGAAGGGGCAAATGGTGTACAAACATGGAAATGACAGATTAACAATCAGATGAACACTCGAACAATATTTCGTTCAAGTATACGAATGGTGGAATGGATGAATAGGTGGTCGGGTGGACAATTAGTATGCATCTCCTACGTGGTGAATATGACAAATCCGTTGAGGCAAATAACTTGTTGCAACCCACCGAAGGCCTAACTTCGTCGAACGAAGCATTATCACTTTGGTCAATGAGGCATTCAGCCTCGTCAGATGAACAACATATCACAGTCGACTGATAACCCAGCCTCATCAGACAAATGCCCCACTTTGGTCTGTAAGAACCCTTGCTTTTGCAAACGAACAACATTCGAATCATTTGAACCTCCGAGACTTTGTCAACATACCGTTACTTCAAACATCTAACATGTTCCCTATTTGCACAATCGAGAATCTCAGTGGACATGTAACGTGGGGAATATGGGATGAGCACGTGTCTTCTTAGAACTCTTCTAACGTGCATACTATAATTTAGGAGAGACATTGTAAAAGCTCTATATATAAAGCCTCTAGTAGTGTAGAGTGAGGAGGCTCATAAGCTTTGTAGCCGATTGGTGTGCTCTAAAGAGTGTATACGATTCAAGTCCAAATCATTCGCAACAAGTGGTAACCGGTAAAGATCGGGATCGTATTTCTCAGGGATTGAATATTCCTAGGAGAATAAGATTAGGCTAAAGGAGATTCTCTAAACGTCACGAAAGGTAAGTGTAAAATATTACTTAATCGATTGAAAGTGTGATAGTGATTAACTGCTAAACTATCACAAAATTAACAAATAACAAGGCCACTACAAAGATATATCGAAACTAACTAAGTTAAGCTTGAGTTAAAGAGATAAAAAGGAATTGAGGATCATTCTCCCACCTTATATTCGCTAATAAAGATGATATGACTTTATTCAAACTAATTCTAATCGAGCATAACTAATTAGGTCCGAACATCAACCATGTAGGGATTAAACTCATCGATGGAGGATTAGGGTTAATTAGTTATTGCTAAAATGATTTGGGGTTGTAGTAAAGCTTCAAATACTACCCCTTGCATGACAAGGGAACTTAAGAGACTAGGATACTCCAATACCAACACATTAAGTTCAATTAGAACAATTCAAAACCAAACCATAAATATGAAGTTCAAGCATCCTAGGCGGGATTATGATCCTCAACCTTAAATTTAGCTACTCATACTAGAAACTAGGCTACACATGTAAAGGAACCACATATTTAAGCTAACCATCAAGTGTAAACACAAAACAATGCAAGATATGATAATAAAAGCAATTTAATGCTAAGGAACACAAGAAAATATGGATTGTATGAACAAACCTTGCATTAATTAACAAATAACTTGTGAGAATTCAAGTCTTTACAAGTAGGAAGTGCAATAACTACACTTGACCTAGGAGAGATAAGAGCGTATTTCTAGCTATCCAATATCTATCCAAAACTAAAAATATCTTCAAATGAAGGAAATCCCAGGATAAAAACTAAAAAAAAATCTATCCAAAATGGCAAACTTGTAATAAGGAGAAAAATAAAAAATCTGCAGAACTGAATCGATTTGGAGGAGTCCGAATCGATTCGCGTGAGGGAAGTTGATGTATTGGTAACAACCGAATGGATTCGACAAGGGCCAAATCGATTCAGACTTGCTTTCAAAATAAGGTTGCTTTCCCTTGGATTTATTTTCCCCAAGTTTCATTGAATCGTCCGTAACTTCTTCATTCTAAATCGGATTCATACACCATCGGAGGTGACGCGGAGATGAGAAGGTGGGCTACAACTTTCGTGAAGAGATCGGGACCAAAACCTGAATGCTGAATTTACTAAAATTCCCTCAAAGATGCAACTGTCAATTAATTTTTTTCGAAACTTATCCAAACTTCACAACTTGCATTCTCGAGACCTATAAAAGCTCAAATAAGTCACACATAATATCTATATTACCAAAACGGGGGTTGGTCAATAAATGAGCATAAGAACTGGGAATAACTTGTACATGAATGCTGGAATCTACAAATTAATGGGGTTAAAAATACAATAAAATTCACACCCCCTAACTGATACATTGCTAGTCCCGAGAAATCAAACGTGAAGAAACAAGGGCAATCAACAAAACTAAAATAAGAGAAATATGTACAAAGAAGTAAAATGCCACTTTCGAGGGTGAACGATTGCATTTAGCATATGCAATAAGCCGTTAAACCCCTAGGTGGCCCTAGGGGACGAGTGTCATCTCGTGAGGGTTTCAAGGGATGATAACCACAAACATAAAGTCAAATCATACAATGATAAACCAAAAATCGATGCGAAGCTCAACAATTATCAAATAAGCGTAATCTATTAACAAATTGAACAAAGCTCACACTAAAGACGACAATTATCAACATTAAACAAGTAACTTCAATAGATATTGAAACCAATGAAATGCGAAATAAGTTAGATTTGGCAAAAATTTTGTAATCCATGTTAACGCTAAAGAATGCATACTCAAGTCATCTTCGGTTGTTACACTCAACAAATAAAAATGCTCAGAAATAGGATGTAACACAGACGGGACATGAGGGCATAATGAGTAATCGTAAAAGGAAACAAAGACGCGCACATGTCGTCAATGAAAAACGATATATAAAAGTGAAAATGCAATCTCATGAAAGGATATCGCATATTAACCAATGTAGAATGCACTTAAACAGATTATCGCAAATATTCGACCTTTACATCACATTACCTTAGGATCAAGTAAGACTTTTTGGGTATATAATTTGGGGAAGGCTAGGGTTAGGAAGCGAAAGTCTATGTACGGGGGAAAAGGGGATTCGGGAATTACACACGGGATAATGGAATTAGTGGGAAATTAAGTAATTGAATTCAAATTCCAAAATCAAGATATTCATGAGAGAAAGACTTTTATTTCCATGTACATTGGAACCATTTATTCTACTTTCATTTATTTTTTTTCTTTTCTTTTTCTCATTTTTTTATAAATAAATAGATACTAACATCATAACCGTTATCAGAAATGTAATCCATACCTCCTAACTTGAAATGAACATTATCCCCACTGTTAGTAGGGACAAAAAGGGAAAAAGGGGTTAGAAAATAGTCACCCCGTAAGGAGTAACTCGAGAATCGCTCAACGGCATACATGTTACATGTTTGTACTAAAAAAACAATATATACATAAGAGAGAGATATACAAGAGATATAAAAGAAAGAAACTGAGTAATTTCATTAATATAATATGGAGTTACGTAGATGTGGATTAAAACCAAAAATGAGAAAATACAATAATGAACTCTCTCCACCACAACATACACAACAATTGAACCCCAAAACATAACAACCATACAAAGTTTAAAAAAAGGGCAATAATCATAGTAACATGAAGAAAAAATAACAGCAGCAAATGATAAAAGGTAGGCCCTTAGGAAAAATCAGGGCGACGACTAGAAGAACTAGGCGCATTGGGGTCACGCGAGGCATAAGGATCGAACAAGTAAGGAGGCACATCAGCCTCACCCCCGTGTAAATGTGCAAATAGGTCCATCTGTGCCCGTGTTAGCATGGATATATCCTCTCGTACTCACCTCAAAAATCAGCAAAACCCCTATCATAGCAGTCCCTAAAAGAAGCAAAATCCGTCTGCAATGTATCTATCCTCGTAGACAACTCTCGAATGGGGGCCATCGGATGTGAGATAGGGGGCGGGACTTAAGAAACATTCAGCATCAGAGCATTAAAATCTAAGGGGATCCCAACATCCGTGTGGTCTATCATCAACTGTCTTTTCCTCTCCCAATAAGTTTTCCCCAAGGACTTCTCGATTGCATCCTCATCATGCAAAGAAGGCATCCTTGGTATTTTATTGGAGGTGACTCCCTCACATCGAGCATCTCTACAAATTCTAGAAACTAATCGTGCATAAGGAAGAGTAGTGGTTGCCTTATCACAGTAAGCGACATTCAACATTTGTTAAAGCACTAAAGCAGGGAGGCTAACAACGATATTTATGTTTAGGATATGGTAAAGAAAGTGGGCTTGTTTTAACCTAAGGACCGACTTGGTTTGGGTGGGGATGATAGAGTTGATGGAAACTAGATGGATAATGTGGTGAGAGTTGGGCATGCTCCTAGTAGGGAAAGTATCACTGGTCCAAACATGATCGGGCTCCAGACGCATGATAAGAACGTCATTAGGAAGCAGGGGAAGAGGATCGCTAGATGGGTACCCATACACCTCCGGGTTATCAGCAACTCCCAATAGCATATAAAGAATTGACTTTGAGATTTGAATTCTTCTCCCCCGAACAAATTCCTCATATGTCCCATCTCATATTAAGAGGAGCGATGCATAAAACCTTATAACATTCTCCTCATTCACCTCACCCTTCATAGCAAGGTGGGCCTCCTAATGAAATTTGTGAAAAAGCCTCCTAACCTTGTTAGGGAAGTCAATAAGCTTCATTTGATGCTCAATATCTATCACCCTATTTGATGGAAATTTCTCCCTATACCAATCTCGCTCTTCCTTTGAATGGATGTTTTCAAATCCAGTGCGATCGTTTTCGGTGCTGGATGCTAGTTTTTGAGCCATTATGATCCTTCAAAAATTTCAATACAATATATACACAATTAGTATGATGCATAAAATCAAACTAAGAGTGAAAAGGGTTAGGAAAGGAACAAAGGGTTCATGTCAAAAGAAAACAGGCGGATATGCGTATCCGACATACACCACACTCAATCAAGGGATAAATGTTGTAAATGTTCGACAAACGGTGCAAAAATGGAACAATTATGCACCAACAGCCCATTGGGGGCATTTTATCAAACATCTTGTGTGCATGGAGTTCAAACTAGGGAGAAAGTGTATTTGATTCATTGAAATGCCCCCAACAAATACACCTCAATCAATAAAACAACAATCACATGGTGTGTATTTGTTGGATATAATTGGAAATCAGTAGAAAAATGAGAATTTTATTAAATCAATCATAATATATTAAATGGAAGAACATTTCCCCATTTTGGTCACAATGTAAACAAATTACAATAGATATTAACATTAAAACGCTTGGAATTATACCTTGAAGGAGTGTGAACAGAGAGAAGGGGAGAAATTGAGTAGGGAGAAGTTGGGAAAATGAGATAGATCGAGGGATTTTTCTACGGGTGAGGAGAGAGTTGGGAAAAAGAGGTTAAATGAATGTGGGGAGAATTTGAAAATCCTGGAAAACCGAATCGATTCGGAGAGGTCCGAATCGATTCCCAACTATCGAATGGGCTCACTATCTAAGGGTGAATATATTCGCAGGATAGAGAATCAATTCAAAAATGTGCTACTTTTTTTTACTGTTGACATCCAAATCGATTAGGCAGGTAGAGAATCTATTCGCAAATGGAGACCTGTACCCCTACCTAAAATCGAATCAATTCGGAGAACACCGAATCGATTCGCACATTGATTTACAACTTTCTACTTCATTGTTTCATCTAATCTCATGGAATTCAAGGTTAGGGATGGTTCAATTGGGATTTATAAGGACCTATAAGATATACATGACGTGTAAACTGGTCCGGGATAAAAAGTTGCGACCCCACACGTGCCGAGGGTTGCTCGTCACCAAAAATCGAGGATTCCCACAATCGGGACTACTGCATATGATGTCTGGCGATAAATCCACGAATATTATTAGAACATAATTCCTATACAAACTCATGTTCTTCCAATTCTTTTGACTTTGTTCCAATTTAATTTTAACCACTCAATGATTATATCGGGTTCGAGATCTGAAGATAAAATGCCTATAAAAAATGAACAACTCCTATCGTTTGACCCGTGTTTGGTTTTGGTAAACGGATTGATATTTGAAAGTGGAGTCCATGGGTTATTCAAGTGAATTCTCAGTAGTTCAATGCATATTTTGATAGATACATTATCAACCCTATTTTCCTTCGGGCAACGCTTCTCAGACGAAATTGACGACTCTAGGTAAATGTTGATTCCGGATATAATATTGTCGTCAATGGGAGTGAAATCATCACTCTCCAATTCCTTCCCTAAATTATGGTTTTCACCTACATTATCCTCTCCTAGCATGTCGAAACACGTGTCTAGAACACTCCATTCAATTTCTTCCCTCACAATTTGATCATTATCCATAAATACCTCTCCAACAAAGTTCACTTCCTTAATAAACTCATCCTCGTCACTCGAGAGTTGTAAAACATTGAAAATATTGACATCTAATGTCATATTTATAAATGCCAAGTTCATTTCGCCATTCCTACATTTGATCTATTCATTAACGGTCGTGAGGAATGGTCATTCTAAGATGACCGGAGGTTGAGTGTTTAGACTTGAAACAGGATGGGTA
Source organism: Sambucus nigra (assembly GCA_949130495.1). Classification (NCBI taxonomy): domain Eukaryota; kingdom Viridiplantae; phylum Streptophyta; class Magnoliopsida; order Dipsacales; family Adoxaceae; genus Sambucus; species Sambucus nigra. Next base: position 170,396,983 of record OX422214.1, on the reverse strand, counting down.
TCAAGAATGATAACGTCGATCGGGAACACGAAGGTGTTAATCTGGATGGCAAAGTTTCCAATCACACAAGAAATAGTTGGACACCCAATGCCCTTAAATTTTGGAATCATTTGGAAAATGGAACTCACCTGTTGAGTCAACTCTATCTTTTTATGAGAAATATAATTTCTCTTAAAGGTGCACAGTCTTTCAAAAACTTATCGTAGGCTAGGATTTGCTCAATCGCGTCAAGGAGAGGGATATTGATTTTCACTTGTTTAAATGTCTCCATAATTTCTTGATATTTTTTGGGTTTAATTATAGGAAGGAGCCTTTGAGGGTAGGGTGCGGGAAATGGACACGGGACTGAAATTTTAGGCTCCTTGGTCGGGGACCTACCATTCCTCTTCCTTGGAGTCACTTCACTCTCTCAAGGAGTTAGTGTGATATCATCAGATTCTTTTGGATAAGGTGGGATTGGACTTTGAATCACCTTCCCACTCTTAAGAGTGGTGATGGAATTGGCTTGTTCCATTGATTGACATTGAGCGGAAGGGGGAGTTGAGACTTCGGAATTCATACTAATTTTCCCACTAGGCCGTTGGGGTTGTGAAGGGACTAAACCAAATCTGTCGAATTTTCACGGTCATTGACCTTGAAAAGTTCAACTTGTCAAGGTCAATGACCGTAACAATTCTGGGTGAGACAACTTGGTTTGTCACGAACTTGTCACGGTCATTGACTGTGATAAGTTCATTAGAATTGTCACGGTCGTGTCGTGGTCAAGGACCATGACAAGCCCATGACATTCTTTAAAAAAAATCACGATCGTTGACCGTGATAAGTTCGTGACAACTTTCTTTGTCAAGGACTTGTCACGGTCAATAACCGTGACAATTCTAGGCAGAATTGAAAAAAATCATGCTGGGCAGTATGGCTACTGCCACTGCCCAGCAGTATATTTGTACCTATTATAGCAACATTGTACCTGTTCAAACATCATATATCCAAATAAAATAGAGATAATGCAAATATACATTCAAAATAGAGAGAATATGAATCACTATATAATCCGAATATAATTCAAATGTAACAACTTAAAACAATTCAATTCAACATTAAAACAATTCAATTCAAACTTAAAACAATGTCACTAAATATCTGGGGTATGGTTAACTCTGAGGAGGTGAGTAGGCCACACGATATACGAATTAACACATCCACTAATATACACCGTGCTGCATTATTCGCGCAACCACAATTGGGAGTTCTCCTTCCCGGGCATCTTATGCGTGATGAGAACCTTAGACTCGATGCCTTGAAGCTCACGTTCATGAACTAGTGCACCCTGGACAATATTCGGGTCCCTCAACCCCCGCCTTATCCGCTGTCCATCAAATATGTCCATTATAAACATGCTCGTCCAACCAAGTTTCGACATCGGTCTGTTGAAGGGAGCCAAATAGGGAAGTGGATCATCAAAGTCCGCACGTGTCAGCGATGAAGCAGCGAAGTCCATATCCTCGTCCTCCTCCTCCCGCACCTCCTTCTCCTTCCCTTTACCCTTACGGTTTTCGCCCAAAGAATGCTTTACGAATGAGAACATATCCTAGACCGTCACCTCCAAATGGGATAGCTTTGCGTCATGTGAATCCACCATTCGAGCCAACCCGGTGTCGCTCATCTCCAATTCGATGATCTTAAATTTGTCCACTAGTGAGCTCACCCCCCTTGTCCTCCCCTTACAATCAGAGCCAATCACTTGGCTGAGTGCGTCTGTGGACAAAGATGCCTTGTCGGCATCAGACTACGGCACATGCACTTCCTTAAGCTTTGCCTGAAATGACAAAAAGCACATGATTAGTAAAATAAGTAAATTAAAAAAATATAACGTAATTAACAAAAAGTAAATTGTCGGATTACATACAATCGTGGTCGCGACGCTTAGGGACACCTCCTTGTCCTTTCCCTTCTTCGTCTGAAAAGACACATAAGTATCGAGCCTATGTGGCCTACCCCCAGGGCCATTCCCTGTCCCTTGAAATAAACTAAAGTAAAATTAGTATCGGCCCCGAAAGTAAAATAATATAGAATAATATATTTTATGTAGTTATAGAAAAATTAAATCTTACCATAATCCTATGATCCACCACGGCGTAAGACGTCCGACCGGAGTAGTGCACGTACGTCTTTTTTGCCCGATTTTCCCTTCCCGATTGGCGAGATGCCAATTGTCGCTCCCCGATCTCATTGCCAATGAACCTTTGACATTGTGCCAATGAGATCGGCTCTTTCGGCGTAACGGATTCACGCCTTTGGATAATGGACTCTCGTGTCTTCCCAAAGTATCGGGTCCGCATATTTTTTTTCCATGTCTTGTGTTGCTCCCTCAATTATTCCAAGACGAAATTGCGTAGCTTTGGATCCAGGCTGAATTTTTCATGTCCAACAAATACAATGTTAGTTGCAAATAAATATAAATATAAAATTAAGTTGAAATCGAAATTGAAATTGAAATTGAAATATTCATATAAATATAAATACATTACCTGTAGTGCCACCCAAACAGCTAACTTAAGCTCATATGGAACCTCTTTCCAACTAATGTATCCCGGGCCGATGATCGTCTTTACCATATTGAGAGATCTCGTTAAAAGCCCCGACTTGTTCTCAATGGGCATCCCCAATTTGACATATTTTGGGAGACTAGGGGCTGAGGATCCCTCTTCGCCTCCGCTACCACCGAGCCCAAACGACATCATCATCCTCGCCTTAATACCTGAAGGAGACATTTGCTGTAAAAAAATGTTACTAGTACATATAAAAATGAATAAAAAGAAGACATGCAAATATGTACAATTACTACAAATAAAAATGAATTGTTACTGTTAAACACCTCAATTCTGAATTCTAAAACAACAGCATGTAGCTCATAATATGTACAAGAGTGAAACATCCCCACCTCCACCCCTACTGCCCACACACACGCACACTACACAAGAGTGAAAATGATAAAGTGCAAATCAATTAAAAGCATTAAAAATGAATGTTTCGGTATAAATTGGAATATTTATTACAAATTGAAAAATTGTTTAAAATTCGGGTTATCATAAAAATGGATTGATATTCGGTAGGAGAAGCCAAGTCATCCACACTACTATTTAGATGCTTTGGTGCGTATTGGACAATTGACCACGGCTCGTTGTTGATATACTCTGAGTAAAACACTTGGTTAACCTTTGAAATCCACAAACAAACGGCTCATCGCTCACGTGGTCGTTGCTCTTCAACTTGGACAAGTCAACCATGATAAAATTGGTGATAGGATCAACTTTACAAGCATTTTTATCCTCAACTCTTACCCAGTCACAGTAAAATACAACCTCTTTGAAACTTATATAATCCAATTCAAAAATATTTCGGATTACACTATAGTAAGTCATTTCAGCTTCAACGAGGTTTTTATCTTTTGCGCTCGCTCAAAAGAAAGTAAGAGCCTTGTATGAAATGCTCGAGTTTTGTACATTTGTACTTTCCTCGTACACTTTAGCGTCGAAAATGTAACCGTTCAATTGATACTTTTGTACTCTTGTCCCACGAACAAGGGTCCAGTGGATAGACGAGCAAGCCTTGATGTCGCATCACCCGTCTTTAAGAGATGAGAATATAGATAAATTAATTATATTAGTTGTAAAATTTGAGTGTAATGTAACGTTATATAATGGTCATTTTCATTATAATTACCCCTTGTGTCAACCACAACCTAAATTCGCTGTCTGATTGTACCATTGTTTTTTATCTTTTATTGTTCTCGCAGGCTTCATATTTTGTAAATATTACAAAATTATTCATGTATAAAATAATCTAAAATAATGTTAAACATTATAATAATCGAAACTTACTTTGTCCATTCTTTGACATCTTCATGTGTGTCAAATAAATAACGAGCTACTTGTTCATGTTGAAAACTCGTTAATTTCACTCATTTTCCCATCACATGACCACCATCATCGACGAACTCATCAGTGTCATCAACGCTAGTCAGGCATATATTCCCGAGTATATATTGATGACTCCACGGTGATGTATTCCTATGCAATTAATCCTGCATTATATCGCGTGTTCTTGACGTAATCTTTAAAAACATTCATCAATCTTTCAAACAGATACATCCACCGATATCTAACTGGACCACAAAGAAGTGCCTCGTCGCATAGGTGTACCAACAAGTGAACACTTATGTCAAAGAATGCTAGGGGAAAGTACTTCTCCAATACACAAATCGCTTCGGTCACCGCCAATTTTGCGGCCACTATGTGTTCTCGATTGACTACATTCTCACACAAGAGTGAGAAGGTAATACTAATTTGCATAATATCCCTCCGCAAATCCTTGTGCTTGGAGAAACAGTGCTTAAACAATAGAGGAACCAATTGCATGATCACCTGCAAATTGTGGGACTTACACTTATGTAAATCATGAGTAGCATAATTCACAATCCTTTGCAAGTTGGACAAAAAAGTAGATGGGCCCTTCAAATTATATATTGTGTCTAAAAGCACCTTCCTTTCCCCACTCGTCAAAGTAAATGCACCAGGAGGAATTATTGTCCTTCCCCTACTATCTTCTTTCAAGCATAGTTGTGGCTTACGTTTCAATGATGTAAGGTCTTTTCGTGCATTTTCTTCATCCTTCGAATGATTCCCCCCAAGGCAAGTGCCCACAATATGTTCAGTGAAGTTCTTCTCTGCATGCATCACATCCAATAAATGGTGCACTGGATTATTCTTCCAATAAGGCAAGTCAAATAAAATTGACCTCCTAGAGTATGTCTTTCTTGTCTCAGTTTCATTCCAAGTTGGGGTCTTCTTTTGCTTGACATTCTTAAATTTAGGATTCTTACCTGGCATATTAGGTCCACACTCAGAAGATTTAATTTCAATTTCTGAACCCCAAAGTTGTCTCGACCGTAACCTATGTTCAACCCCGCCCAATAAAAAATTAGAACCTTTCTCAGATCTGAAACTATGAGTCGGGGGTAAAAACCTCCCGTGGCAATGGTATACATTTTTTGAGCTAAATGATAGACGAAGAGATTCAGTCTCCTCTCCACAAATAGGACACCCCAAATAACCATGTACTACACAACCGGATAATGTCCCATAAGCTGGAAAATCATGAATTGCCCACGTCAACATAGCTTTCATCGTAAACTCTTCTTTTCTAAAAGAGTCAAATGAATGCACACCCCCTTCCTACAATTCATTTAATTCTTCTACCAAAGGATCCAGGTAGACGTCGATGTCATCACTTGGTGCCTTTGTCCCAAGTATCAACAAACCCATCATCGAAAATTCAGGTCTCATACACTTTGAAGGAGGGAGGTTGAGTGGGGCTAGGATCACTGACCATACACTCTGATTGGTGCTTAGATTTCCAAATGGATTGAAACCATCTGTTGATATAGCCAAATGAATGTTGCGTTGTTCTCGAGCAAAATCGGGATACTCATAATTCATCCTCCTCCAGGCAGTAGAATCAATAGGATGACGCATGATATTACCCCTACTTCTGCCCTAGCATGCCAAGTTATTGCCTCTGCTATATATGGTACTGTGAAAAATCGTTTTAATCTAGGCCCAAAGGAAAAATATTTCAATACTTTTTGAGTCACTTTTGAGCTTGTGCCTTCCTTACTAGTATATTGGACATATCTAGGTTCATCGCATACCGAACAACGATCGAGATTTTCATACTCCTTTCGGTATAGTATGCAGTCATACACACAAGCATGAATCGATTTATACTTAATTTCCAAATCTTCAAACTGTTCTTCATAACAGGATAGCTATTTGGAAGTCTATTCTCCTTGGGTAATAAGCCTTTACCCATTTCATAATTCCTGTCACGCCATTTCCAGACAAACCGTACTGCATCTTCAAACTGTGCAAACCAACCATGGCATGTAAAGTTATTTGATCTTTCTCACAGGCAGAGTATAACAGTTGGGTCGCCTTAAATTTTAAACTTTGGTACTCATACCAGAAGGAAGAAGGAAGGAAGATGAAGATATTGCATACCAGAAGGAAGGTATAACTCGAACCAAACCCCTAACTATATTACATATTATTATTTTAAAAAGAAAATTGCATGAGCTTACAGATCACTATAATCTTTTTAGCATTTGTTAATCAATTAAATTTAGACTTAACTAAAGAAATTTAAGATTGGATTCTTACATTCCTAAAGATAAAGAAGTTATAGAATCTTCTTTAACATATGCAGATGGTACTTATAAGTATATAGACCAAATCATTGAATGGTTAGAACGTGAAGTACCAAGAATAGAATTAATTAGAAAAGGAATTCGTGATTGTGACACCACGCCTAATTAAATATCGGGTGATCAGTCCTTTATTAAATTAAAATCAAGGTGAACGGTTGGTTCAATAGCATCACTGTCGCAAAAAAAAATTATTAATTTAAACACCCTAAATAATTAAGCTAAGTGTAAAAAACTTTAAAGTCTTATTTACATTTTATTTAAATTCCTATATGAAAACCTTTTTAATAACAACAGTTTTAGAGTCACATAAATAATAAGGATAAAAATTACAACACAAGAATTAAACCATCTAGATAAACCAAACCAAGTTATGAACTATAAATGAAATCATCCTGACAAGAGTTAACTCCCAAAGAGTACAAAGTTCTGGAAATAACATAAACATAAATCTCTAACAAATCCAAACAAGATAGGGAATCGAGCGACACATGCCCTAACTATGAAAACTAAAATAGAAACGGAATCAATGAAGAGGTTGTCTAAGCAAGAGCCTACAACTTCCACATAAGCTGCAGCACGTCCGATCCAAAGAACCTAAGCATGACGCCCCTATGGCTGGGCACCTGTAATACATACATATATATAAAAAAGAGACAAGATGATAGAAAACGGGTCAGAGCCTGGGTGTAAAACAATTTAAAATAGTTTAGCAAGTATTTAAAATGCTTGCCGGCTAGTATAACAACCATGTTAGTATGCGGCACTCTCTTGAGAATTCTCACCTCTCATCTAGTGTGCATGCCTACCGTACTACTAAACTCATAATTTTATCTAAATTATTTTTCAATAAAGTTTTATCCCGAGAAGTAAAAAGGTTATGATATTCAGTTTAAACGAAATCAATCTCTTAAAGATTTATTACGTTACTTTGAGCAACATCGTACCGTTATAAAGTTCGCGAACACTTATTATAAAGTTGGAGCATTTATACATTACTTAACTACTTATACACACAGTAGAAAGTTTACATATATAAGTATATATTTAACAGTCACTCATCTATTATATATGCTATCGGCACCCCACATAAATTCTATTGTACTAGCACACTCTGCTATTAAGTCCCCGTATCACTCATACTAAGGGAAATACTAGTTCGGAATCACTCTCGAACTGTATTAACACAATACACACAAAACTAAGAGGTCAGCACACCCCTCACGTCTCTTAGGACCGTCTGACTATCATTCTCAGATAGCATGTACCAAGGAATCCTATGTTCTAGGGTACAAGTCAATATCCCCCTTAAAGGTCCCATCGAGATAAGACTGTCCCGGTGCGACAACCCCTGTGATAGCAAGTAGCCCGGGTATGATTATTCACAAATAAAGTATTTAATATATGTACAAAGTCGCACATCCATATATAGTACAATTTTACGCAATTATCTCGCATAAGGGATTCCTCTCTTTTATTACCACTTATAATTTATTTCATACTGACTTCTCATCTCTCGAAGTATTCTCTCTTGCTAAATATAATTTCAATAGGTACACCCTCTCTAACCTTCTAGTCTAAGTCTTTCACGAGTCCCTCAATTCATTAATGAACTTACGCACAATCTCTAATGTGTAATGAAATTCCCCGTTAACCCACAATTTCATCCCATATTAAATTTCATTCAACGGAGTCTATTTAGACCCTACTGGTCCTCCTCAAGACCCATTATACTCTATAAATAATAATAAAGGGTTCTTACGTATTTAAATCGAATTAAAAAAAAGGGAAAAATATGCACTTTTCCAGTAGGGGTCGATCGATCGAGGAAAGGGGGTCGATCATCGATCGATCAATGTTCTTGGGTTGATTGATCGATCAAGCTGTTCTTGCCCAGAAACTGCAATTTCAACCTATGGGTTTCATCTTCCAAATTACTCCAAAATTCCATTAACGATTCTCAAACTCCCAAACAATATTACTACCAGTTATATATTCCTATATACATGATTTTCTACGTGAAACATGTCCAAATTCATCAAACGTATTGAATTTATGGGATAAATCATCATATTTAACAAGAACCTTAATTTTCATAAAACTTTCATTCTTCTAATTCTTTTCCATATTTCTTGCTTCTAAACTCATATAAATTCATGGGTTATTCTCTATATATGATTGGTATGTCCATAATATATTTTTCTCCACCAAGACATGTGATTAAATCCTCAAATTCCTCAAATTCTTTTATGAAATATGTGTATAACAATCTTAATCTAACATGGATGAAACAATAACTAAAAGAAAAGCAAGATAGATACTTGCCTGGAATACAAGGGTTTGATGTGTGGATGAAAAAGGTATGGTTGTGTTCCTCTTCGTGCAATCTATGTTTTGGTGGTGGTGGCGGTGAAAACGGATGAGTTCTTGGCCTTGGATTGCTTGGAAAGCTTCCTACCTTCTTCTCTAATGGCCGTTCTTAAGTTTTGTGATTGTTAACCCTAAAAGCCTAACTCAAATGGCTGATACACCTTAGGAAAATTCGTGGGTTTAATTACCCAAAAATACAAAATGTCTAAAATACCCTCTCTGGATGCCAATTAAACCTAAAAATGCCCCGAGGCCCAAACTAAACCCCCGGGTGTACTTTTATGACTATTTCGACCCTTCTGGACACGTTGGCGCACTCGAAATGACCATACGGGTGACTTATAATTTATTCACTTTTAATAATAATAATTTAGTCCCGACACGACACAGGTGCGTCCCAACTTAAATTTCCATAATTGTCATTTTATTCACTAGTGACAAATTTAATAAATTCAATCTTATATATTACTTTATCATCTCGTAATATTCAACAAATTTCCAATAATTACTAACTCGCGTCATGCTAGTAATTATTTAAAAATAATTTTTGAATTAATATTAAATTAATATCTCAATTTAAATTTAACAAATCCCCAAATTAAAAGCCATAAAAATATGGGGTATTACATACTTCCCCCCTAATAACGACATTTCGTCATGAAATTTAGAAAATAAGGCATACCCGGTAAGAATAGATCTGGATATCTTTCACGCATATCTGCCTCGCGCTCCTAAGTGAATTCCTCCACATTATGATGCTCCCACTCGACCCGTATAAGTGGGACTACCTTCGACCTCAATTTCCTCTCGCTATAGTCTAGGATAGCCACTGGTCTCTCCTCGTAAGAGTTGTTAGGATGTAAGTCAATCTCCTCTATCGTGATGTGGGTGTGGGCCATATCATCCCGAAGATATCATCTCAACGAAGAAATGTGGAATACATCGTGAATGCGGTGCAAGTGCTCTGGCAACCCCAATCTGTATTCCACCGACCCAATCCTCTCGATAATGGGAAATGGTCCCATGTATCTCGGAGCCAACTTCCCTTTTCTTTCCAAACCTCATCACTCGGTCCCCCACGCTAAACTCTTGAAGAGACCGTTTTCTTTGGTGTAGCTTTTCTGTCGGTCTTGGGCTACCCAAATGCGACTCCTGATAAGCTCAATCCTAGCTGAAGTCTCCTGAATCACCTCTGGCCCTAGTAACTTGTTGTCCCCCACCTCTAGCCAACAAGCGGGAGAACAACAAGGCCTGCCATACAACGCCATTAATGGGGCCATGTTGATCGTGAACTGATAAGAGCTATTATAAGAAAACTCCACCAGTGGAAGATACGACTCCCAACCTCCTCCAAAATTAATGACACACATGCGTAGCATATCCTCCAACATCTTATTGGTACCCTCTGTCTGTCCATTCGTCTGTGGGTGATAAGATGAACTCAATCTCAACTCTGTACCCATGGCTTCTTGAAAGCTCTCCTATAAGCGCGACACAAAAATCTTATCTCTATCAGACACAATATTCAAAGGCACCCCATGTAACCTAATAATGTCGTCAATGAATAACTGTACGTATTGGCGCGTGGTGTAGTTTGTCCGTACTGGCGGAAGATGAGATACCTTGTTCAATCGATCCATAATCACCCATATAGAATCGTGACCCCACTGTGATGTACGCTACCCAGTAATGAAGTCCATGGAAATACTTGCCCATTTATATACAGGTATCTCCAACGGCTGAAGTAATCCTGGTGGTCTCTGGTGGTCCACCTTCACCATCTGATAGGTAGGACATTTGAACACGAACTCTATAATGTCCTTCTTCATCCCACTGCACCAGTATTGCCGCCTCATATCTTGGTACAACTTATCCCCTTCAGGATGTACCACAAATCGGGATCCGTGTGACTGTTTCATAACTGCATGACGTAAGTCTTCTCCCTCTGGGACCATTAATCTCCCATTAAATATCAAACCCCCATCAGAACTCACTGAATAGGACTCAGCGACCTCAGCTAAGAGCTGTACAATTTGCTCCTAGAAAAATAAATCCACTGCTTGTGCCTGTATCACCTTCATTACGACCTCAGGTGTGACTGACATAACATATATAAAGGAACAGGTTATCGTATCTTGGTGACCCAATTATTTCGACTTCGCTTTCCATACATTCGCTACGTCACCTACCGATCTACGGCTTAATACATCAGCAACCACGTTAGCCTTCCCTGTATGATACTGTATCTCGAACTGGTAGTCTTTCACAAACTCCAGCCACCTACACTAACGCATGTTCAACTCTCACTGAGTGAACAAGTATTGCAGTGACTTGTGGTTCGTGAATAAGTGAAACTTCTCCCCTAACAAGTGATGTCTCCAAATTCGTAATGAAAATACGACCACTGCTAGCTCTAGGTCGTCGGTGGGGTAATTCCTCTTCTGAGGCTTAATCTTACCGAAGGCACAAGCTATAGCTTTCTTCTCCTGCTGAAGTACTCCCTTGAGTCCCCATAAAGAGGCATCAGTGTACACCAGGTACTCCACTCTCGGCTTGGGCAAAGAAAGAACTGGCATTGAAGTCAACTTATCTTTCAGCTCATCAAAAGCCAATTGACAAGCATCATTCCAAATATACGAAATTCCCTTACGAGTCAGATTTTTCAAAGGACCCGTTATCTTTGAAAAGCCTCGAATGAACCTCCTGTAGCACCCAACTAACCCCAAGAAATTACTCACCTATATCGGTGTTATGGGTTGTCCCCACTCCCTCACTGTCGACACTCTGCTAGGGTCAACCAATATCCCCAATTCTGACACAACATGCCCTAAAAATTGTACCTCCTATAATTAGAATCCTCACTTCTCATACTTAGCATATAGTTGATACTCTCGTAGAGTTTGAAGAACCTGTCTCAAGTTCTCAGCATTCTCTTCCTTGGTGTGTGAATAAATAAGGATGTCATCTATGAAGACAATGACAAACTGATCCACTAACTCTCTGAACACTCGATTCATCAAGTCCATGAATACGGATGGAGTATTTTTCAGCCCAAACGTCATGAGTCTGAACTCATAGGATCCATATATCATTAAGAAAGCAGTCTTCGACACATCCTGATCCCTAATCCGTAGTTGATGGTATTTCGATCTCAAATCTATCTTCGAAAAGAAGGTTGCTCCTCTCAGCTGGTCGAACAGGTCATCGATTCGAGGCAACGAATATTTATTCCGTATCGTGACCACATTCAGCTCCCGATAATCCATGCATAACCTCAGCGAATTGTCTCTCTTCTTCACAAATAACACTGGAGCGCCCCAAGGCGAGGTACTCATACGAATGAAGCCATGGCCTAACAGCTATTCTATTTGATCTCGTAACTCCCTCATCTCCACTGGAGCCATATGGTACGGTGTACGTGCTATCGACCGAGTGCTCGGTACCAATTCTATGATGAAATATATCTCTCGACTGGAGGTAAGCTCTGTATCTCTTGAAATACATCCAAAAACTCACGAACAACTGGAATCGAATCTAGGGGAATCACAATATCCTTAGAGGTATCCTCCTCTATATAATAACCATGGGTGGAAGATCCTCCCTATGGGCGAGGCATCGGCACCAAAACATCTCCTATCCAGGAATGGCAAAGATAATACTCTTACTGAAATAATCAATCATGGCTCTATACGTAGTGAGCCAATCCATGACAATAATGACATCGTGCTAATGCATCTCTAAGACTAGCATGTTTTTAAGTAAAATCAAGCTACCAATATCTATCCCTACACCTCGGCATATAAAGAAAATCAAAGACGCATTCCCCAGTGGTGATTTTACACATGTCACAGTGTTCTCTACCGTGTCTAATAACCCTAAGGCCCGTGAAAAATAAGTAGCTATAAAATAGTGCGATGCCCTAGTATCAAATTAAACCCGACCCATAGTGCTATGGATAAGAAACGTACCCTCAATCGCGGGTGGTGCCTGAGGTGCTGCTGCCTAGTGGACGTTATAAACACGTCCGTACTGAAATTGCCCCTACTGAACTGAAGCTGCTGGGATGGCTGGCACCTGATCTGACACTGGGAGGGCGGCTGGAAAGAGTGGTCTCTACATCTCATTACGGGCACCTTGTTGCTTTGGGGCCCTATCCCCATCTGGGAAATCCTCGCGCCTATGGCCATTCTTGCCACATCTAAAGCATCTCCCCCTGAAGTTACCTCCACTCTGCCCCTACTGACCACAACCCTGTTGGCCGTTACCCCCCTCCACTGCCCTGCTAGCCCTACTAAAAACACTGTTGGCCCTGATGGACCTGCTACTAATGGTATTGGCCCTGCTGACCAGACTGGCCCTGCTAACCCTGCCTAAATCCCCCAAATCCCTGTCTGGAATCACCTGATCAGAATCGATTGGAAGGGTCCCCTTGATGGGAACTCTTCTCACTATAACGGGTTTGTCCCTGGGCTGTTGGTTCACAACCAATACTAATGCCCCTATCCTGCCTTGCTAGCCGGACTCCCCTACTTATTTTCTCCCCTGCTAATGGAAGCGGTGATCCTGACAGTGCAACAAAGCAGCATTGAGTATGCCAGTGTAAGTACTCAATGATAGATTACCTATGAGGTGATGACGGATCCTCCAGGCCAATCCATCTATAAACAACAGTATCTTCCTCTCCTCAGTGGGTGCCTCATCCAGCACTATAATCAGAAGTCTGGTGAACTCCTCCTCGTACTCAGCAACGGTCATACTCCCCTACTTAAGATTCAGTAACCTCCACCTCATCTCAGTTTGCACTACAGATGGGAAGGTTTTGCAGTCAAACCACGTCCAAAATGACTGAATCGTGATGTTGTCCCTCTCATCAAAGGTGGTGGTGGTCTCCTGATTCGTATCACATATTGCATATTTCTGCCCGTTATCTTTATGCATTCTAGCTCTTTTACGGTCCTAATGCCTATATTTATGCCCATTAACCATACAACCTTGGATTTGGAGATATACATGTTTTGCAGGGGTTAATTGTGCTTTTATAGGTATTGGAACGCTAAAAGTGAGGATCCGTTGCATTTCAGAGAAGTTCCATCGTCGGACGCTACTTCAAGGGAATTTTAGTCAATTTACATTTCATTTTTGGCTCATGGAAATTCCATGGATGCGTAGTTCGTTGAACAAGTTTCGCGTGGCCACAAACGGTGCATGATTCTGAGTCCGAATGGTGAAGTTATGGCCATTCCTGTTTGTGGACTTCCCCCTCCCTCTTCATGGACCAAGGATTGATGGAAACAGAGTACCGATCGACCGCGTCCAGGGGACCGATCGATCGTGGTTTGTGTTTTTGTCATGGGAAGGAGACAGTGCACTTATACAATAAGGACCGATCGATCGCGCCCCTACGACCGGTCGACCGGTGATTGCAGATATTTTGAGATCTTTTTCTTTTCTTTTCTTTTTCCTCTATTTCTTTACCACTTACTATTTAAACCAAATTTTGGTTTCTATTTTAGATATACTTAGTTTAGAATAGTTGTAGAGAGTTCTTAGCTTAGGGTTTGTGGGATTTGAAGAGTTTGGCTTTGATTCTTCTTGGTTTGACACCCAATTGGGTTGTAAGTTACACTATTCATCTTCCCTACCATTTAATATAGTTGTAGTTCAATCTTTCTTTCTTTGATAATTAGGTTTACATGCTTTATTTTCGTGCTTTCTAGTGTAGATTTATCGCGTTTATTTACCGCTTTCTTTATCGCATTTTTAATATGCTTTCTGGGTAATTTAAATTAGGTTGTGTTTGAATTGAACTCACTCGAGTTGACGCGTTGCTTGGCTTTGGTGGTGGTGTTTACGGGTCTATTTTGGGTGCGTTGTCCTAGTTATTGCGCCTAGGAGATTTGAGGGGCATATCATATATGTCCCGTTCTTACGACCTTTCGTGCGCAATTTCTGGGATATTTATTGACGCCAAAATCATATTAGGCTTTTTACGGAGTTAGGGGTGTGACAACCCTTGGTTCAATTAACTGTCGAAACGAGACGCATTCGTAATAACCCATCGACCCATGTATCCATTTTATACAAATTAACTCGGGTGAGGGATATTCGATGCAACTTATAGTTTACTCTCTTTGTTAATCAATATTCATTTTTCGTCGCCAAGAATAATCATTTCGCTTTTATGATCTTTTCCTTTTTGTTGTTATTTGTCTTTTATACTTCTATTTCGGACTACTAACTCATGTAAATTCTAGCAACTCGTCCCTGTGGATTTTCGATACCCGACTTACTGTTGTGCTTGCCTCACATGTGTAGTAGTAATTTAGGTGGCGGCAAGACAAAAAACAACGACTGTACACTTACACACGCACACTTCTCGCGCCCTATCAAAATGGCGCCGTTGCCGGGGACTAGTTTGTTTTAGACTTTTTTCGATTTAGTATTTCATATTATTTTCTTTCTATTTGTATTATTTGCTAATATTTTGCAGGACTTCCACATTTGAGCACTTAGAAACGCTCGAATTTTTTCCACGCGCACCTACTTTGTGGAATTCGCCACTTGAGCCATTTTGTCATATTTCAATTCTTTCGGTGATCCTTGTTATAATTTTCAAAATTCTCGCAAACCTATGACTTTTGGTAAATACTTAGAATCCCAAAGTATAACAAATTCAAATATGACTTTGGGGGAGTATAACGAAAGTTAGAACTTAGGTTATTGGAATTTTAATGATGATGATAATGATTTTGGGCCTTTACCTCCTTATAATAGGAATTTTGAAACGAATTCGAATAGTTTTCAAAATTCCTGTAATAATGAGTTTTCATTTAAGTCCGATGGTAATTTTCAAAGTTCCCATTTTCATGCATCCGCACCTCGACCTATGACATTCGGTGAGGGTTTGCGTATGTATGAAAATGAGAAAATTGAAAATCGTTATCGGAAAGAAAATCGTTGTTGGGAGCATGAATTGGATTTATTATTTGAGTCCAATGATGATTTTGCTTTCGAGACTTTCGAAGTCGAGGAATGTTTTGAACCAAACGAGTTACTTGTGCCTACTTTGGAACAAACCATTTTAGACTTTACCCATTGCGTAATAGATATTGAAAGTGAGGATGAAAATGACGTAATATCTATTTGCAATGAAATGATTTCTTCTTTGGCTCCCAAAGAAGAACATTTCATTGAAAATGATATTATTTCATTCGAAACTCAAACTTCATGCGACGATGATTCATCTCATGAGTTTGAATTTCTTTCATCCCCGTTTTCATTATCTATTATCACACCGTCACAAGAACCCGAAGATTTGGTTTCAAACTTTAATGTTTTAAACCTTTTCGCCGATGAGGAGTACTTTCTCGAGTCGCCTTCCACGGTCGCATTCATGCCTTCATGTGCGCTGCCTCCCATTCCAATTTCAAAATCATTGGAAGGATATTCGGCTTTTCTCGATCCCCATATGTTTTTATCACCCGTTCAATCCAAACCCCCCATTGTCCCTCCAAAACTGTTAATTGACGATGGTTCCTTTCTTCTGCCTTACACATGCCTTCCGTTGTTCAAACGGAATTCATATTTTTCGAAAGGCATGCTTGTAAGTGAGGGTACACCGGTTATCCTACAAAGTCAAATTATTTTTACGGTGGACCCTCAGCTATTTAGACTTCTAGTGTACAGTTAGTGTGAAGCCTAAATAGTAAGCTGTATATAGTTAGCTTTTTATTCTTTCTTCCCTTTTAATTTAGTTTAGTGTAATTAGTTAACTTTTCATTATTTGTTTTTGCCATGCTCGGTACTAACTTGTTTTGTAGATTCTTTGGACTTGTTCTTATGGGGATCGCTCCAATTTTGGGTAATATCGCTATTTTCCTCTCTTTGACTTGGTTCTTAATTTACATTGAGGACAATGTCAAGTTTTAAGTTAGGGGGTGTGGGATATTCTATCCATTTCTGTTTTTAGTCCATGTTTTTGCTCACATGTTAGTTACTTAGTATGCTTTTCTTAAAAAAAAAATCAAAAATTTCAAAAATATTTTCTTTCTTTTTTCTCCTTTTTGGGCATTTTGCCTTTGTTTTCGATGATAAATTTTAATAATTGCCCGATCCAATAGACAGCCCAATGATGCATGTTCTCAATTTTAGAAGTTATTAGACTTTAGTCTCACTTATTGATATTATGAATAAATTCATGAATTAAACTTTAATCCCATGAGCACATGCACTTTTATGGTTCAATTGTTTTGGTTTAAGATTTTTATAACTCGGTAATATTTTGTTGCATTGTATATACTTACACCGAGTAAGCTTTGTACCTTTCGTCATTTGTGAGTGTATACACTATTCTTTTCTCTTTTAAAACATTGAATTCGTTGGTAATCTCTCTATTCTTTAATTTGACCATTCATTAATTGAGTTCATACTTGGAATGTGTTATTTGAGCATAATTTTCATATATTGTTTTGATTCAAGAATTGCGTAAACTTTGTGAGATGATCATAGGCCCTCTTTGTTATATCACCCATATTAGCATTGACCTCACCTTTATATGTTTACCCTCGTTAACCCATTTGAGCCTAAATATAGCCTTTCGTTTCATAAGCCCATTCCCATAACCAACTCTAAATTGAAGTTTTGGTCCATATATACACTTTCCACACCTTTGTTTGAAATGTTACATGGGATTGAATGATGTTGTTATGATGTCGGTTGTAATTTAGGCATATGAGAGTGTGATAAGTAAAGAAAAGAAAGTAGTGAAAAAAGAGATGAAAAAGAGAAAGCAAAAAGTAAAAGAAACCAAAAGAAAAAAATGAGAAAAAGAAGAAAAGAAAAAGAAAGAGAAAGTTGTATATGTTGTGTATATAGTTCAATAATCTTTGATTACTCTCCTCGATGATATATCTAATGCCTTTTTGGAACTTGTTTTCCAATTTTGATTTTGCCCGCATTTTCCCATTATCCCGAGTTTTCATTCCGAACACTTTGAATCCGTACATACATTCCTTTCATTTCATACCCTAGCCATACCTACATTACAACCCTATTAAAGTCCTATGTGATCTTTGGTTGATGTAATCCAAAGGTTAAAATAGTTTTGATAATCTGTGAAAATGCATTTCGCCTCTTTTAGTGTGCAGTATCCTTTCATTGAGATTACAATTTTTCATTTTATATATAACATTCTTCATTTGTGACATGCCCGCATATTCCGTGTGTTACCTCCCTGTTTCGAGTGAATTCACTTGATGAGTGTAATGCCCGTGAGGATTGAATATATGCTTGCTTTAATGTTTATCCGGTTTATATAAGTTTTTTGCCAAATCAAAATTTGCATGTGCTCGCTCCCCTCCCACATTTTAAGCTTTCAATTCCATAAGGTGCATTCTATAATGTTAATGATTTGGACTTTTTTTTGAATTCATTCACTTTGCTAATAATGCGTATGAAATCCTTTTCGCTATTTGGTTTGGGCTTATTTTGAGGAAACTAAGTGATGTTTGTGGGTATCATCCCTTAAAACCCTCACGAGATGACACTCGTCCACTAGGGTGACCTAGGTGATTAGCGGCTTATTGCATATTCTAAATGCAATCGTGCTCCCTACGAAAGTGGCATTTATATTTCGATGCATATATAAGTCTTGTACCGCCCTCTGTGGTCTGGTTTTGTTTGTTTCATTACTAGGGACTGGCAATGTTTAAGTTAGGGGGTGTGATTCGTATCACATATTGCATATTTTTGCCCGTTATCTTTACGCATTCTAGCGCTTTTACGGTCCTAATGCCTATATTTATGCTCATTAACCAGACAACCTTGGATTTGGAGATATACATGTTTTGCAGGGGTTAATTGTGCTTTTGTAGGTATTGGAACGCTAAAAGTGAGGATCCGTTGCATTTCAGAGAATTTTCGTCACCGGACGCTACTTCAAGGGAATTTTAGTCAATTCACATTTCATCTTCGGCTCATGGAAATTCCACGGATGCGTAGTTTGTTGAACAAGCTTCGCGTGGCCGCAAACGATGCACGATTTCGAGTCCGGATGGTGAAGTTATGGCCATTCCCGTTTGTGGACTTCCCCCCCCCCCCCCCCTTCATGGTCCAAGGATTGCTAGAAATAGAGTACCGGTCGACCGCGTCCAAGGGACCGATCGATCACGGTTTGTGTTTTTGCCGTGGGAAGGAGACAGTGCACTTATACAAGAAGGACCGGTCGACCCGCCCCTGCGATCGGTTGACCGGTGATTGCAGATATTTTGAGATCTTTTTCTTTTCTTTTCTTTTTCCTTTAGTTTCTTTCCCACTTACTATTTAAACCATATTTTGGTTTCTATTTCAGATATACTTAGTTTAGAATAGTTCTAGATAGTTCTTAGCTTAGGGTTTGTGAGATTTGAAGAGTTTGGCTTTGATTATTCTTGGTTTTACACCCAATTGGGTTGTAAGTTACACTATTCATCTTCCCTACCATTTAATATAGTTGTATTTCAATCTTTCTTTCTTTGATAATTAGGTTTACATACTTTCTTTACATGCTTTATTTCCGTGCTTTCTAGTGTAGATTTATCGCGTTTATTTACGCTTTCTTTATCGCATTTTTAATATGCTTTCTAGGTAATTTAAATTAGGATGTGTTTGAATTGAACTCACTCGAGTTGACGCGTTGCTTGGTTTTGGTGGTGGTGTTTACGGGTCTATTTTGGGTGCGTTGTCCTAGTTATTGCGCCTAGGAGATTTGACGGGGCATATCATATATGTCCCGTTCTTACGACCTTTCGTGCGCAATTTCTGGGATATTTATTGACGCCAAAATCATATTAGGCTTTTTACGGAGTTAGGGGTGTGACAACCCTTGGTTCAATTAACTGTCGAAACGAGACACATTCGTAATAACCCGTCGACCCATGTATCCATTTTATACAAATTAACTCGGGTGAGGGATATTCGACACAACCTATAGTTTTACTCGCTTTGTTAATCTAGATTCATTTTCCCTCGCCTAGAATAATCATTTCCCTTTTATGCATCTTTTCCTTTTTTTTTCTTATTTATATTTTATACTTTTATTTCGGACTACTAACTCATATAAATTCTAGCAACTCGTCCCTGTGGATTTTCAATACCCGACTTACCGCTGTGCTTACCTCGTAAGTGTAGTAGTAATTTAAGTTTATTTGTTTAGTCGTAGCAAGATAGAAAACAACGACTGTACACTTACACGCGCACACTTCTCAGGCCCTAATCATCTCCCACCACTGCAAAGAGGCCCCCACTATCTTGAAGGAAGCTAATAACTATTTTTGCACGTCGGTGCACTCATACATGCACAGATGCCTCTGGATATCCTTCTTCCATTAGTTAGCGACTACTATGTCCGAGCTACCCGAGAACTCCTGGGGATGTGCTTTTTGAAAGGCATCCCTAACCCGCTCCTATGAAGTGGGGAGCTGTACCGGTACTGGAACTGCTGCCTGAACCTAGGGTGGAGCCTGCTGCACCACCGCTAATGCGGCATTCACCGCCTGAGCAACTATGTCGGCTACTTTAGTTGCATTCATCATTCCCTGAGACAGAGCTGCTGGATTCTCGGGCTGGGCATTCCTATCTCAGGGCACGTGTCTCAGAGGCATCTGAAACGAGAAGGAAGTTTATTAATCTACAGTCATTATCAGATCTCAAATAGCTGAAGATGTAAGTGTAAATTCAAGAATACAACAGTCCTAAAATAGGGCTCTATATCAAAGACGTTAAGCTGAAAACGAAATAAGTCGTACAGATCCCAAAGGACACTAGAACCTGATGCTCTGATACCACCTGTGACACCCCGCCTAATTAAATGTCGGGTGATCAGTCCTTTATTAAATTAAAATCAAGGTGAACGGTTGGTTCATTCTTAGCATCACTGTCGCAAAATAAAATTTCCAATTTAAACACCCTAAATAATTAAGTTAAATGTCGAAACAATTTAAAGTCTTATTTACATTTTATTTAAATTCCTATATGAAAACCTTTTTAATAACAACAGTTTTAGAGTCACATAAATAATAAGGATAATAATTACCACATAAGAATTAACCATCTAGATAAACCAAACCAAGTTATGAACTATAAATGAAATCATCGTGACAAGATTTAACTCCCATAGAGTACCAAGTTCTGGAAATAACATAAACATAAATCAGGATATCGGGCGACATATGCCCTAACTATGAAAACTAAAATAGAAACTGAATCAATGAAGAGGTCGTCTAAGCAAGAGCCTGCAACTTCCACATAACCTGTAGCACGTCCAATCCAAAGAACCTAAGCATGACACCCTTGTGGTTGGGCACCTGTAATACATACATATAAATACAAGAGAGAGAAGATGATAGAAAACGGGTCAGAGCCCGAGTGTAAAACAGTTTAAAATACTTTAGCAAGTATTTAAAATGCTTACCGACTAATGTAACAACCATGTTAGTATGCGACACACTCTTGAGAATTCTCACCTCTTATTTAGTGTGCACGCCTACCGTACTACTAAACTCATAAGTTTATCTAACTTATTTTTCCATAAATTTTTATTCCGAGAAGTAGAAAGGTTATGATATTTAGTTTAAACGAAATCAATCTCTTCAAGATTTATTACGTTACTTTGAGCAACACCGTGCCGTTATAAAATTTCCGAACACTTATTATAATGTTGGAGCATTTATTCATTACTTAACTACTTACACACACAGTAGAAAGTTTCTATATATAAGTATATATATAAGTGTTCGGGAATTTTATAAAGTTCGCGAACACTTATTATAAAGTTGGAGCATTTATACATTACTTAACTACTTATACACACAGTAGAAAGTTTACATATATAAGTATATATATAACAGTCACTCATCTATTATATATGCTATCGGCACCCCACATAAATTCTATGGTGCTATCATACTCTGCTATTAAGTCCACGTATCACTCGTATTAAGGGAAATACTAGTTAGGAATCACTCTCGAACTGTATTAACACAATACACTCAAAATGGAGGCGAAGCATAGTTCCAAGTCACTAAGAGGTCAGCACATACCCCTCACGTCTCTTAGGACCATCTCACTATCATTCTCAGATAGCCTGTATCAAGGAATCCTATGTTTTAGGGTACAAGACAATATCCCCCTTAAAGGTCCCATCGAGATAAGATTGTCCCGACGCGACAACCCCCGTGATAGCAAGTAGTGCGGGTATGATTATTCACAATAAAGTATTTAATATATGTACACTGTCACACGGCAATATATAGATACACAATTCCAATAAGTTTCACCCCCGACCCATAATTATTATTAACCGTATTTCGTACAATTTTACCCAATTATCTCGCATAAGGGATTCCTCTCTTCTATTCCCACTTATAATTTATTTCATACTGACTTCTCATGTCTCGAAGTATTCTCTCTTGATAAATATATTTTCAGTAAGTACACCCTCTCTAACCTTCTTGTCTAAGTCTTTCACGAGTCCCTTAATTTATTAACGAATTTACGCACAATCTCTAATGTGTAACGAAACTCCCCGTTAACCCCCAATTTCATCCCATATTAAATTTCATTCAACATAGTCTATTTAGACCCTACTGGTCCTCCTCATGACCCATTATACTCTATAAATAATTGTGGTGACAATTAAGTTCAGCACAAATTAACATATCACCATTTTATCCTTTCTTTCATAATAACTTTGTGAAAAACCTTACTAAATCATTATGGCACTAGAAATCAACTTTTCCTTTCCAAACAACCTTTATATGATTTTATGTCAAAACTCATGTTTATCATTTTATCTTTACCACATAAAAAAACATTTACTCATTCACGACCATTTTTAACCAAATGTCCGTAACTTTTCCCCATTACCACATGTAACTTGAAATATCATTTTTTCTTCATTCCAACAGTATTTATACCACGTTTTTAGGGATGTTTTTTTTCTCATTTTATCATTTCTTCATGAAACCCACTATAACATAATTTAACAAGTCTAAAACATCATTATATATCTTACTACATGATTCTACAGATATGAATGAGGATTTTAATCCTAAAAATGCAAAAAATTTGTAAAAGACCCTTCTAGGGTCACACTTGGCTAAAAAAATGTCTCCCCCCATACCTTGGGAATTCGTGCTTTTCTATTTATATTTTGTTTTTAAGAAATTCAATAATAACTTGACAATATATCCACAAAGTATTGCGAGCATATATATATATATATATATATATATATATATATATATATATTTAGGCAATGCTAGACTAACTTGAAAATGAATCCTCTCACTAAATATTGTGAGGAAATATATTAAAAATATAACCTTGGTTAGAACACAATATACACGAGTAATATGACATCATAAAATTGGAAGAAAACTTTATTATGACCAGTCAAGGGCAATAATATTCATTCAATCATAAACTTAGCAATTTTAAACATTGCCCATTAAGAGGAAGGTTTTTCTTTTAATACAAGAAACTTTTAACTTTTCATAAACAAGAGAAATAAACTTTTCGAGGTACCTCATGCATACTAGTTCTTCAACCACTTTCAATTAATGGATTGGAGACAATTACTCTTTATCTCTAAGATATATAAGTATCCTAAAATCCCCACCCTTTTGACCATGATGGTCCATCCCAATTAGGTTTCAACGTTAAGGCATACATGTTCCTCAAGTGGTGAGTGCATGCTCGAAGAACTAGATCACCAACTTGGAACTCCCTTGGCTTAACCAAGTTCTCGTAAGATAGCGAGAACTATTGAGTATAAACTTTGAAGTTTTCTTTAGCCTTGTCTCCGTGCTTATCCAAATCCTCTAGTATTCAAAGCTAATTTTACAGAAGGTACTGTCAGCTCCATTCTTAAAAGAACTTATGTTCCATACATGAGATAAAATGGAGTGAACCCAGTTGGTTTCCTCTTCGAAATTTTGTAAGCCCATAAAACCATTAGTATTTTATGATCCCAAGTCCCAATGATATCTTCCAATACTTTCTTTAGAATATTGATCAAGGTCTACTTGTTCGTTTTTGCTTGTACATTCCCTTTGGATACGAAATTATAGAGTTATAGTGAACGATCTTGTACTTATCTATTAGTAACCCCACTTTCTTAAGTGCAAATTGGTTTCCATTATCTGTGAGAATAAGCTTTGGTATGTCAAACCTGAAAATGATGTACTGCAAATAAACTGGGTCACCACTTGCACGATTATCCTTCATAAAAGGTCTCACATATACCCATTTGGTATATAATTTTGTAGCAACCAAGATGAAAGATTTTCCTCGGGGAGTTTGTGTGATATTTCCTACCAAATCAAATGCCCACGTGTGAAAAGGGTACGGAGAATCCAAACATTACAAACTCACTAATGGAGCGTGCACCATGTTTTCAAGAACTAGCATGTCTTGCATAATTTCACAAAGTTCATATAATCAGCCTCCATCGTGGGCCAAATCATAACCCAAAGTCATTAACTGATCATATATTTTAGCTCCACCCATGTGCGATGGTCCATGATTCTTTTTTAATCCTCTTTATCATTCCCTCTTTGGCAACGAACTGCCAGGTTTTCTTATTTTACCCCTTTCTATACTTCTTCCATTTGACTAGGTAAAAGTATAAAACCCATTTCTTCAAGAAGACCTCATCTGCTCGTTTGATAAAAAACTATCCATCTTTATAGTATGCTATATATGTATTCCAATAATCGTCCAAATTTTCTACATAATTGGCTTATGTTGGCTGGTCAACCTAGATTTATCACTTTGAATAACTTTATTACAATCGAGCATAATCTTTGCTAATATTGGACCAATAGTAGCCCCCTCGCTGCAAATGCCTATAAAATGGAATGTTAGTATCCCCGCAATGAGTCTCATATATTGCTCGCATATTTTATCGGGCTTTTTCTTCTCCCACACATCATGCCAAATATCCCCGAGGAATTCTGAAGTACATAGTGCCTTATAACATTGAAAACTTTGCTAACTATGTTAATCTTATCTCTCCTTCATGCATTTATAATTGCTTGACTACTTGGGCTTTCTAATCTTGGGGTTCCTCTCTTGGAAATAAATAATTGATTATTGAAGGCATTGTTCTTCTCTGAATGGTAAGCATAGCTGTAGTCTCATCCATTTCCAGCTTCTAGGAAATCATTACTAAATCATTTGGATTCCTATTCATCATTCGAGGATTTTTCTGATTTAAAGAGACATAAATTATTTCAACAAGCGTCGGATGATTGCTCTATAAGGAACATTATTTTGATGCTTAAGGGTGAACTCCCCATCGACTTGGTTTACCGCTTAGTTAGAATATCCTCGTATACAAAGGACTTTCACTCATCTCCTTAGTGCTTCGAGAAGCGCCAATATCAATGCTTCATAATTATCCTCATTATTTGAGCACCTCAAGTCTAACTTGTTAGAAATAGTGAATTTATCTTTTGCATTGGAGAGTACGGTTCCTTCTCCTCTAGTGCCTTGCACGGATGAGCCATCAAACTCCATCTTCCACTCTTCTATTTTTCACACACACAGACTTGGAAATTATCCCCTGGTAGTTCCTTACTTGTAAGTTCAAATACTTGGCTAAAAGATCAGGAAAAACTTGACTTTTGATGACCTTAGGTGCAAGACACCTCAAATCAAACTTAGAGAGGATGAGAAACCACCTAGCTTTTCTCCCCACGAAGATAGTATTCGTCAACAAGTATTTATAAGATCATATCTGGTAATAACATGCATTATAAATGTGCTCTCTCTCACTTTTAATAGAGTCACTAAACACTCATCCTCTACCTCTCGCTCAACGTCGGAATTATCACTCTCACTTTCCATAACAAGACATACCCCTAACGCTCTCTCGTGTGGTTCCGCTCAATGTGTTCGTGTACTATCTCTTTTGTAAGCTATATTTATCTCGATTCGCCCTCATCGCCCTCGCGCTTGGCGATATTGAAGACATTTGTTTCGAGTGTCGTGTTCCCAAATATGAGTTGCATTTTCCCATTGAGTGTACTAATCAACGCATGGCAGACACAATTTAAGGACACAATTTGAGGACACAAGACACATGTCCCTATGTCATTTGTGGAAACCTTAAGTGGGACACATTCCACTAAAGTGTTCACAAATAATATATGGACACATAACACGTGTCCCCATATGCATGCCCAAAGTGTGTACCTCTCTCGTAGAAGTCATTTTTAAAAGGAATCTTGGATTTTTCTTTTTAATTCCAAATGCGGGATAGTGCAAATCACGGGTTTTATAGTTAAAAAATAATATGGATGAAATAAACAAAAGTTGGGAAAGTTTTCATGGGAAAACAAAATGGAAAGTGAAAACTGGGAACATAATGGTGCGCGCATGGCATTGGGGATGGTTCCTGCATGCTCCCGTAAGGCACTACCATGGTCGTCCAAGTGGCGCATGCGGGTGCGCTATTGATGAAGGATGTAGGGTCGCGCATGGCATGCACATTGCTGACTGCATAAGTGACACGATGCCATGTGACAACTTCTGGTGTGGTTGTGCTTTGAAAGGGATTTGGAGGGAGTAATACGTGAACCCAGGTCTCCCCCTTCCCTCCCCATTACCAATGATCGAACCACACATCTAATGAGTAATATAATGCATCCAATAATATTTAACCTCTATTTCAATGCCAGTTTCATGATTTGTAAATTAACCCCAAAACTTTATATCTTCCTTATATGACCTCAGACTCATGCACCAATTGAACCACTGTAACCCTCGTTTAGAGGCCAATATATTTCCAGCAGTGTCCGGGTTATATGGTCTGACTTTAGAGTTGACCTTAGCTTTGACTTTGGACATTCTTTCGGTTCAAAACTTTGACATTTCATAATTGTTCGTCTCAGATCGAATCGACGCTTTATTTGAACCCAAACATTCCTTGCTTTGAGATTAACAATTTCGTGTAGAGTCCTACTTTGCCCTTGTAAAATTACTATTTTTTCCCTTAAAGTGTATTTATGTTTTTTTTTGCTAAGAATGCTTCCAACTTCACTATTAGCTTCCAAAATCTTGAAAATACTCAAATAAACCTTATAGGAGTGATTCACCGTGGATATTAAGGTTATACAATAAAGAGTATAAAACGTGGGTTTTAACGAGCATGGGACTTCAATATTTCACAGAAGAAGGGGTAATAAAATATAATATTTGACGCTAATCATATATCAGGTTGGGCAACATATATTTTTAGCATGATGTTAGTTACGTACGAGTGAGAGAGAGAGAGAGAGAGAGAGAGAGAGAGAGAGAGAGAGAGAGAGAGAGAGAGAAGGGGGGGGGGGAGAGAGATGCTAGAGTTGTGTACATGAATTTTCAAATTGGGAATGAGTCGAATTTTGAGGATAAAATTCCATTATTAAGAGGAAGAATTTAATAGCCCATATTCTTAATTGATTAAGTAAATGGCTATTTAATAATTATTTTAAATTTGCTCGTGTTGTGATTTATTAGAACTATTGATTTCATGTAATAATTGGATTTAAATTGAGAAATTTTAATTACGTGGGAACGAATCGTGATTTGATAATTACATTGTGATTTATTTATATATTTCGAGTTAGTATCATTAGACTGGGATCTAAGGGGACACAAATGCTTCGAGTGGTGTTTTTAGATTGTTGGTATGGGCTTCAGGGGTAAGTACACATTTGGGGTACGTTTTAGGAGAATTTGGGTAATGATTTGATATTATTTTGAGGTTTTTCCTTAGGCCGACAGGAGACCTAAGGGACTAGAGAGTTAAATAGAGACTTACCCCTCATTAATACCATATTTCAATCATAAGAAAAAACAAACTAGTAGTGGAGATTTTAGGAGAACTGAAGAAAGAGATTTTGGGAGAACAAAAGGATCACTAAGAGGATTCAATCTAGAGATTTCATATTTCGTAACTTGTTACTATGTATTATATGTTACTTATTTCTGATCGATTGTTATGTCGAATTAAATTGGGATTAGTCATTTTCTAGGTAGAGATCTTATGCATAATCATGTTGTGCCATAGTTTTAATGTTGTTAAATAATTAAAATTGTTTAGATATACTATAAAAATTATTTAATATGATAAACCACATGTTTAGGATGATACTTTGATAATTTAAATATGTTTTAATGATTAAGCTCGTAATTAAGATTTACCTTAATTAAATACATGATGACATTGATGACTTTATCCTTATTTTGGTGGATTGATATAGGTAATGATCATATAATGTTGGAAACAAATTTAAAAACACTTGGGAATCATATTTGAGATGTTTTTGGACTGATTATGAGGTATATTTGTCATTGATTACGACCTCGTGTGAAGAAAGTTAAGAAAAATGAATTACGGGTCAAAATTTATAATACGACATCATTTTGGAGGAGTACCCCATTTAGGGAATTTGGATCGAGCCACCCAAGAGCCAGTTCGAGCCGATCCTAAGAACATTATTTTTTTTAACTCTTATTTTCTCCTTGGGTTTAGGCTTGGATATTTTCGAGGGACCTTTTGAGAAGTATTAGGCTTTCTTTATTGCATGTGATGTAACTTTTAATAGGCGGTGATACCTATGGATAGGAGGATGGTAAAGGGTGAGATATTAATGAAGTTAAATGATTGAAGATCATTGTTGTATTCCTATATGTATATCACATAGTCGTGGTATGTGATTACACGGTGGAGTGATGTTGTAGTGATTTCCCATTTTCTTTATGTGTAGATGATCTACAATCCATTGGTGAGGGGATTCCTATGTATTTAACCGTTATAGTCACGAGAGATGTCCCCGAAGGTTAAAGACTTCGTATGATCCTTATTTATAGGAAGTATTCAAGTGAGGATTGGCTTATTCTACTATTCTTATTGTATGGGGTATGTTGTACTGTAGGATAATTGGTAGTATTGTAGTTAGTTGAGAAATTAGTAGAGCTTATGCAGGTATTGTCTTGGTCATTTTATTTAATTTTGGCCTATTGTGGCTCGTTGGGGCCTGTTGCTGTCGTCGATAGTCTTACATTGTGTTGGGGGCATTTTAGTTATATTATACACCGAAAAACACTGGTGAGGTGAAATTTTCATTTTTGAAGTGTCATGTGTATAAGGGTAAAATTGCATTTTTAAGGGTGTTTAATTTGTTGGGGTAGATCCTTTTGGATAGATCCATCACAATTTTTGGATGGATCAATCATTTTAGGAAAAAACAACAATTCCCAGAACCTTTTAATTTTAACACTCTCATATCTCCCATTTTAAACACCTCACAACACTCAACTAACCCTCATGCGTTCGTACATCATTCCACCTCACTTCACATACATTAAACACCCACTTCATCAAACACCTCACCCTTAGAGCATTAACCTCATTACCTCCTTTATCCAACCTATTAAACCCCATCCCCCACTTCATGTCTGTTACCGCCCTCAGTTATCCCTAATTTTATTAAACAAAAATAACAAGGAAAAAAAGGAAAAAAGAACAACCAAAAGAGAAAAATTTGTTGAAAATGCTGAGTGACTTTTAAATCAATCCTTTATAGTTCTACTCGAACATCCTGTTTGGAAGTTAGATATGTATTACTGGCAATTGTGTTGTTTTACATAATTTTTTCGTAGTGTATATGATACATGTTTTTTGTCTGGAAATTAGTATTATTTTTTATATATGATGCTTTTCAAAATGGCTAAAAAAACATTATAAATTAACAGGAAAATATCATATAGAGGTTAAATGACTGTAAACTATTGCAATTGGGCCCTATTCATTATTTCAAACTATTACAAAGTTTATTATGTTGATCATTTGTAATTATATGAAACTGTTACAAAGTTCTTAATGATGCCTGGACAAGTAGGATGTTTTTAGTTTCTAATTTTTTTTTTTACAGTTGAACACAAAAGTTGGTTTTGTAACCAAAGACTAGATTAGTTTTGAAAATGTTATGTCGCAGTTTAAGTTCTCTAAGAATGATTGTCATTATGCCTCAAAATTTGATTGAATGGTTCTATGTTTCATTATGATTACTTTTATTTTATGGTAAAATAAAAATTAAAAAAAATAATTATTATAGCAGCTTGGTTGCATTGTATTATGATTTGTCAATCCATATTTAACCATGCATATTTATCCAAATAATTTATCAAGGAAGAAGTAGAAACATGAAAGATAGTAATTTATTGTAACAACCCGCGTAATTTTGGACTATTTTAATTAATTTCTAGAAAATGGAGGAAAATAAAGTTTTTGATAAAATTATTTTTATTGCTCAAATATGTTGAATATTATTTTTAAAGGCGAGAATTTCAAATGGTTTCGAAATCGGAGTTAAAACGGATTTTAAAATGATTTTAAAATGTTTTTAACTCTTGGAGTTGTTTTGACTTCCAACTCTTCATTTCTTTGCCTTATTGAAATGAGTCTTTTGGATTCCAACTCTTCATTTCTTTGCATTATAAAAGGAAGTTGTGGGCAAGCCTTTTAACATACTTTTGGCATAAATTTTGGCAGCAAATATATTTTATATTCCTCTTCTTTTTATATACACATTGGCCTTTGAGATTTGTGAGTTCCAATCTTAGATTAGAGGTGTTCTTGGGGCTATTTTGTTGGTTCTTCTTGGAGGAGATTTTGTAGATCTTTTGAGTTGATCTTGAGGATGTGATCGTTGGTTTATCATCATGGTTTGAGGTATGAGGTTTTACACAATATGCTCCTTAAATCTCGCGAGTGTCATTCTCTTTGAATTCTTGTTAATTGAACTCATATTTGAATTCATAAATTCATTGAAATCTGGAAAATAATTGTTGAAATTATTTTGATTCATGTGGTATCATTATATTATTGATGAGCACGTTGTCATGAGATTTTAATATGGCACGGATGTTGGGCACCCGCCAAAATACCTATTCCCGGCTATGGCTTGATAAAGCATATGCGAATGGGGTGAGGCCTGGTGACCCATTGATGTGTTGTTGAAAAATTATATTGATAAATGCTTTGAGATTTGCATTTGATTTGAATATTCTAACCCGTGTTGTTATGCTTTATTCATTGCTAATCCATATTTGTTGAGCATCTTTCTTGTCATATTGTGTACTTCCCCATATTTTCTTTTAGTGGCAGGTTAGGGCGGATTTTGGGGCGCTATGGAGATTGATTTTAGCGAGAATTGTTTGGGATAGTTGAAATTTTAATTCGAGAGACTTGTTGTAATTGAAGAGATTGATATTAGTGGATTTATATTATTGTGGGTTTATTTAGATGCTCTATACCTTGTCACTTGTGGATTTGGATTTATTTTAACGCATTAGCGCTCCGTTCGCTCTCCCCGAGCGGGCGGGGTGTTACAAATGGTATCAGAGCTTAGGTATACGACAACCCTCGGGGCTTGGGTTTTGGGTTCATTGCGGGGTTAGAAATTTTTGGAGATAGAAAGTTTTAGGTGATATTCGTGATAGGCATCTAGATTATATGTGAGGAATTTATTTTTGGAGACGAAATTATTTTTGGAGATTGTTAGCCTGATTTTTGAGAGTTAGGCATTCGGCGAATTTCGAGGGCGAAATTCTATTGTTAGTGGGGAAGTGTAACAACCCGCGTAATTTTAGACTATTTTAATTAATTTCTGGAAAATGGAGGAAAATAAAGTTTTTGATAAAATTATTTTTATTGCTCAAATATGTTGAATATTATTTTTAAAGGCGAGAATTTCAAAAGGTTTCAAAATCGGAGTTAAAACGGATTTTAAAATGATTTTTAAATGTTTTTAACTCTTGGAGTTGTTTTGACTTCCAACTCTTCATTTCTTTGCCTTATTTAAAGGAGTCTTTTGGATTCCAACTCTTCATTTCTTTGCATTATAAAAGGAAGTCGTGGGCAAGCCTTTTAACATACTTTTGGCACAAATTTTGACAGCAAATATATTTTATATTTCTCTTCTTTTTATATACACATTGGCCCTTAAGATTTGTGAGTTTCAACCTTAGATTAGATGTGTTCTTGGGTCTATCTTGTTGGTTCTTCTTGGAGGAGCTTTTGTAGATCTTTTAAGTTGATCTTGAGGATGTGATCGTTGGTTTCTCATCATGGTTTGAGGTATGGGGTTTTACACAATATGCTCCTTAAATCTCGCGAGTGTCATTCTCTTTGAATTCTTGTTAATTGAACTCATATTTGAATTGATAAATTCATTAAAATCTGGAAAATAATTGTTGAAATTATTTTGATTCATGTGGTATCATTATATTGTTGATGAGCACGTTCTCATGAGATTTTAATATGGCACGGATGTTGGGCACCCGCCAAAATACCTATTCCCGGCTATGGCTTGATAAAGCATATGCGAATGGGGTGAGGCCTGGTGACCCATTGATGTGTTGTTGAAAAATTATATTGATAAATGCTTTGAGATTTGCATTTGATTTGAATATTCATATTCGTGTTGTTATGCTTTATTCATTGCTAATCCATATTTGTTGAGCATCTTTCTTGTCATATTGTGTACTTCCCCATATTTTCTTTTAGTGGCAGGTTAGCGCGGATTTTGGGGTGCTATGGAGATTTATTTTAGCGAGGATTGTTTGGGATAGTTGAAATTTTAATTCGAGAGACTTGTTGTAATTGAAGAGATTGATATTAGTGGATTTATATTATTGTGGGTTTATTTAGATGCTCTATACCTTGTCACTTGTGGATTTTGATTTATTTTATTGCATTAGCGCTCCGTTCTCTCTCCCCGGGCGGGCGGGGTGTTACGTTTATAGCATATTCTTCTTTTTCTTCCCATGTTACATGACTTCATCATCCCACTGTCAATCTTTAAAATTATCTTCAGGCAAGTCTCAAAATCTTTTGAAGGATGTCGAGAAAGAGAACTTTAATGGGTTATTTAGCCGTTGACCACGTTAGTTTTCCCTATTGTGACGGTGTCATCTAAAGGTTTTGATAATATAGGTTTGGTTCCCAAAAGTTTCATAAATATTTTGTTTGACGTTTATGATTATTTATGACACTATTTGGTGTCAAATCTTTATTATGCAAACATTGAGTAACAAAGGCTAAGCACACATAACAAATGACAAACTTACCCTACTTTAATTCCCCCAACTTTTGCACAAAAATGTATTGCTTTTTACACTAATGAAAATAATATATTTTCTATTGGATGATCGGATGATCATCATGTCATTCCTGTGTGAATGGGTTATAATACTCGTTACTATTATGAAGATATAATTGAAATTATATCATCATATAAATACAGTCACCATAGTATTTTCCTTCATTTATGCAGATTATAGGAATGCTTGGGGGTAATTATAAAAGAATAATTGTCCTTGCATTCTCTAATGGATTTATCTCGTTTGGAGCGGACAACCCCAAAAGATAGGTCAATGTAACAACTGAGGTGTTTGGACGTTGCAGATCCCTGGTAATCTTATGTCCCTTTAGTCAATATCATGAAATTAACTATCGTAAATATATATTCACACTAGCTCAAGCAATAAATTAAATTTACTTCTTTTATTATAGCTTGCTTGGGAACAAAAAAGAGAGTAAATAATTTATTGACAGTTTCGCCCTTATCCAGTCCCGCCCCTACTTTATACCTATGTCACTCGCTAGCTTGTGTATTGATTTATCTAATCTATTTATGTTGAGTTCCCATGATGTAGAGCATTTATATCCTATTTGATAATTGTTTGTATAAGTAATAAGACCCAAAGATTTTAAACATGTGAAAATCCCTCATTAATTCGTTTAATCAAAAGTTAAAACAGTTAAGAAGGGCTTGTATTATTTTCTTCAGGAAACTGTTTTAATAACACCAATAAAACACAAGATGTGTTAGAAAATGTTTTGAACGAGATATTGCGATTACTTAGAAACTCAAGTGTTTAAAAGAAATTTAAACATCAATAGCAGTAATTAGCAAGAGTAAAGTAAGAGTAATGCAAGAACAAGGCAAGAATAAAAAATATTCACACAAGACAACAATTTTAATGTGGTAAAATCCCTAATAAACAGGGGAAACATCCACGACTCCCTCTACGGAGTAAAATGAAAAATTCCACTAGAAGGAGTTTAGAGTACAAGAAAGCAACGTGTTATCCATCCAAATTAAAACTAAAACTAAGTAAAGAAATTATACCAGCACTCCTAGCTTTTTCTCTGACTTTTCTGGCTCTGACTGTTGTCTTTAACGTCCTCCAAGATTTACACCTTATCTCCTTCTATACGTCTACTCTGATGGTAAAATTCTTTTTACCAATATAACTTTAGTGATGTTGTGTGAAAGTTTAGTGAAGTGACGTGCCTAACACATGCATGCAACTCACTCACACTTATGCATACGATTTTCCTACAAATTACAGATTTGTTCTAAAATGACATGCAAGAGTCTGAATCAATTTTTCTTAAAAAATAGACTTCTTTTTAAGGTCAGATCGAAAAACAAACTTGCAATTAAAAAGAGCTAAGATCCTATATGTCTCACTCTTATTTATTTACAAATCTATTTCACAAAATGTGAAATATAAACTGGGAGACAAACGTTTTTAGATCTGAAAAATCTTGATGTCTGTTTTTTTTTAAAAAAAATTGAAAACAAAAAAAGAGATTTGTTGGGGATAAATTTGATAAAAACATTTAAGAACTAAAAACCCAATAGAGAGATGATTTCTATTTAAGGAAATCAGTCCCAATCAACTATACGTGACTCTATCACTTTAGTTAGACCTACGAGTCTCAAATGAAGTGAGATGAGATCAGATTTAGTGAAGGTGTTGGATAAGGGATGTAAACCAGAGAGGATTTGATCATGAACAAAAAAACAACTCTCAAACTGTCAAAGAAATTTATGGTAAAATTTGACAAGAGTTTGGTTTCTAATTTTTTATTTCTCTCTGTTCTCTCTCTCTTTTATTTTTTCCGAACTCTTAGACTCTCAAAGGTTAGAAACGATTGACCTTAAGGCTGTGTATATATTGGTCGATTGAAGGATCTGGAATGAGGCTTGAAATTAAGGGCGAGGATTGATTCTACCAAACGGTTGTAAATCTAACGATTGATAATGCACCGTTGTAACACCCCGCGCTTAAAAAAGAGAACGTGGCGTGCCACTGCGATAAAACTAAACTAAATCCAACAATCAATAAGTATAGAGCATCTAAATGTCCACAATTTAAAATACAACTAATCCAAAATTCTTTTATTTCCACAATAAAGTCTCTAAAATATAAAATTCCAACTAAAATTTCACCACTAATTTATACATCAAAATACAACTTCCAAATCCAAGCTCTAAAACAATTCTTCAAATTATTCCATAGCGTCCCAATCCACGCTAACCTGCCAACTAAAAGAAAATACGGGGAATTACACAATATGATAGAAATAGATGCTCAAAAATAATTAACACGATGAAATAAAACGCAACAATACAAATCGCATATACAAATCAAATGCAACACTCAAGCATTATATCAATATTAATTTCTCAATAACACATCAATAATTCACCAGGCCTCTCCTCACCGCGTGTATGAATTCTCAAGCCATATCCGAATTTTGGACTATTGGCGAGTGCCTATTCTCTGTGCCATATTAAAATCTCATGACACGGTGCTCAAATCACAATATAATATATCACAATGAATCAATATCAAGATTCCAACAATTATCAAATTTCAAATGAATATGACAATTCAATATGAGTGCAATCGACACAGAAAAGCAAACGAAATACTGTTGAGAGAATTTAAGAGCATATTGTGTAAATCCCGTACCTCAAAATCATCACATGAATCGACACATAATTTCATCATCTAAATCTGGTCGCTATCACGTTTCTCTCGTGAAAAATCATCAAATCACGTTCTACCCCCAACACGAGATAACCCCAAATAGGCTTTGAAATTTAAGGTTGAATATTGAATAAAATAGGGGATAGGATTTGCAGATAAAGGGAGAGGAAAAATATTAAGGTTATTCTATAATGGAGATGGTGAAAGGTTGGTTAAAACACTCACCCACGACTTCTTTAAATAAGGGGAAAAGAAAGAATTTGAAAAGAACCCAACTCTTCAAAAATGGTTATGCCGACTCAAAATTCGAGGGAGTCGATCAATCGACTTCCGGGTTCAATCGATCGATCCCTCAGATCCACCGACTCTAGCAGCAAGAAAAATGAAAGGTTAACACCTTAAAACTCTTTTAAAAATTCATTTTAAATCCAAATTCAAAACCGATTGAAATTTCACTTTTCAAAAAATAAAACTCAACATATTTATTTATTAAAAATAATTAAATCCAAAATTTTATGTTTTTCTCGAATTTTCAAAAATTAATTTTAAAATACTTATTTAAAAATCCGGGTTGTTACTTACTTCCCCACTAGCAAAGGAATTTCTCTCTTGAAATTTGTCGAAACCTAACGCTCAAAATAAAATGCCACTCGATTCTAATTACCAAAAACCACAACTCTAAAGTCCTTGATCAATTCTAAACATCCTCACCACGATGCCTAACACGTCCTCAAAAAAATTTCTATCTCCAAAGAAAACATGTCTTACCCGCATGCTAGGCCCAAAACCCAAGACCCGAGAGTTGTCGTAAACCTAAGCTCTAATACCATCTGTAACACCCTGCGCCCCCAAAAAAGAAAACACGACGTGCCACTACGATAGAACTAAACTAAATCCATCAATCAATAAGTATAGAGCATCTAAATGTCCATAATTTAAAATACAACAAATCCAAAATTCTTTTATTTCCACAAAAAAGATTACAATAAAGTCTCTCAAATATAAAATTCCAACTAAAATTTCACCACTAATTTATACATCAAAATACAACTTCCAAATCCAAGCTCTAAAATAATTCTTCAAATTATTCCATAGCGTCCCAATCCACGCTAACCCGCAAACTAAAAGAAAATACGGGGAATTACACAATATGGCACGAATAGATGCTCAAAAATAATTAACACGATGAAATAAAACGCAACAATACGAATCGCATATACAAATCAAATTCAACACTGAAGCATTGTATCAATATTAATTTCTCAATAACACATAAATAATTCACCAGGCCTCTCCTCACCACGCCTATGCATTCTCAAGCCATATCCGAATTTTGGACTATTGGCGAGTGCCTATTCTCCGTGCCATATTAAAATCTCATGACACGGTGCTCAAATCAAAATGTAATATATCACAATGAATCAATATCAAGATTCCAACAATTATCAAATTTCAAATGAATATCACAATTCAATATGAGTGCAATCGACACAGAAAAGCAAACGAAATACTGTCGAGAGAATTTAGGAGCATATTGTGTAAGTCCCGTACCTCAAAATCATCACATGAATCGACACATAATTTCATCATCTAAATCTAGTCGCTATCACGTTTCTCTCGTGAAAAATCATCAAATCACGTTCTGCCCCCAACACGAGATAACCCCAAATAGGCTTTCAAATTTAAGGTTAAATATTGAATAAAATAGGGGCTAGGGTTTGCACATAAAAGGAGAGGAAAAATATTAAGGTTATTGTATAATGGAGATGGTGAAAGGTTGGTTAAAACACTCACCCGTGACTTCTTTAAATAAGGGGAAAAGAAAGAATTTAAAAAGAACCCAACTCTTCAAAAATGGTTACGTCGACTCAAAATTCGAGGGAGTCGATCAATCGACTGTCGGGTTCGATCGATCGATCCCTCAGATCCACCGACTCTAACAGCAAGAAAAATGAAAGGTTAACACTTTAAAACTCTTTTAAAAATTCATTTAAAATCAAATTTAAAACCGATTGAAATTTCACTTTTCAAAAAAATAAACTCAACATATTTATTTATTAAAAATAATTAAATCCAAAAATTTATTTTTTTCTCGAATTTACAAAAATTAATTTTAAAATATCTATTTAAAAATCCGGGTTGTTACTTACTTCCCCACTAGCAAAGGAATTTCGCTCTTGAAATTTGTCGAAACCTAACGCTCAAAATAAAATGCCACTCGATTCTAATTCCCAAAAATCACAACTCTAAAGTCCTTGATCAATTCTAAACATCCTCACCACGATGCCTAACACGTCCTCAAAAAATTTTCTATCTCCAAAGAAAACATGTCTTACCCGCATGCTAGACCCAAAACCCAAGACCCGAGAGTTGTCGTAAACCTAAGCTCTAATACCATCTATAACACCCTGCGCCCCCAAAAAAGAAAACACGGCGTACCACTACGATAGAACTAAACTAAATCCATCAATCAATAAGTATATAGCATCTAAATGTCCATAATTTAAAATACAACAAATCCAAAATTCTTTTATTTCCACAAAAAAGATTACAATAAAGTCTCGTAAATATAAAATTCCAACTAAAATTTTGTAACACCCCGCCTAATTAAATACCGGGTGGCCAGTCCCATACTAAATTAAAACAGAATATATAGTTGGCTCATTCTTAACATCACTGTCGAAAACATTTACAACTCACCCAATACCCAATTAAGCTGGTGTTAAAAAAACTTTCCAAATTTTAATTCAACAAAAATCCATTTTTAGTTTAAGAATAACACAACACAATTTATTCTACAACACTGATAACTGAACAGATAACACAAAAGAATTTAAATGCAATTGGAATAAACATTCCCATATAATTTCTCAATACAGTAATCCCAACAATAGTAAATGTATTAAATTGACACGAATACAAGAGTATTTGACTCAGATAGAAAAGATAATTGAATTCCTTTAGGCGACATGCCCTAACTAAAATAATACTGTGAATCAAATGAAGATAGGCGTCTAAGAAATACTCCATAGCTCGTCAAAATCAACTAAGGTTGGCGTCCCTGTGCTGGACACCTGATATAGAAGATACAATAGAAAAGAGAATATGCAAGGAAACGGGTCAGAGCCCGATGTAAAAATGATTTTGGAAACAACAAGTATTTAACAAGTGCAATAAAGCATTTATTATGTACATGTTAGTATCCAACTCTCTCTTTCTATTCTCACCTCTCAACTAGAGTGCACACTTAACGTTTCCTATTAACCTCCTAGTTAATGGTTCCTCATTACTAATTTCCATAATATGATTTCATCCCAGATTATTACCCCGTATGTCCCATACCATATGTCGTATAATCATTCATTTACATTCTATATAAATCGTTTACCGTTAACCTGAATCATTTCTCATCAATATGAA
The DNA here is from genome assembly GCA_949130495.1 of Sambucus nigra. Lineage (NCBI taxonomy): Eukaryota > Viridiplantae > Streptophyta > Magnoliopsida > Dipsacales > Adoxaceae > Sambucus > Sambucus nigra. The sequence continues at coordinate 170,358,054 of OX422214.1, read as the reverse complement.
TTAGTCTCTTCAATAACTATTCATTAACTTACTTCAATTATTTTCTCAATTCACCGTTATCTGCAATTATCATACAGTAGATAATTTAACCACAAAATATATCCATTCATTCATTTAATTCATTATATATATATACATATATAATACGGCACCCCGAGTCACTGCTGTGGTGCAATGCATTACTCTGCTATCATTTCCCATCATTATTGGTAGCCGAATAGGGGACTAAGGGTTCGGTAAGGATTCCTTGAACCACAAACAACAACATACAAATTGGAGGCGAACATAGTTCTCATACCCACGGGCCAAAGCGGACTTATCAACTCCCCGATAAGTCTTTCATAGACCTATGTTCTCGAGCGACAAATTAAAAATCCCATGGATTCATCAGGATATGACTGCCCTCATGAACAAACCTCCCATCGATAGCAAGTAAGCTAGGTATGTCATACACATAAATCACCAATCAATTAAATAGGCATTATCATTTACCTATAATATAATATCAACAAGGTACTCACGTTACCATAAGATAGTTCCCATACGTAGCAATTTATCTCTTACATCCTACGTATTAAAATATTAAAATATTATGACTTTACTTCTTTAATTTTAATTATCCCCGAGCCTCACTCATTACTCAAGGTTCAAATAGGTTTTTCCGCAACATTTTATTCAGTAAGAAATCACTAATATCCTACTGGTCCATATCATCTTATCTCCCGAATTACCACGAATTAAACTCTCCTTTAATTAGGGTTATAACCTATTGTTTCTAATCTCTTATAAACACATCTTCTATCAACTAGGATTGAATACCATCATCACATGGCTCATAGTCTATATTGTTTCATTCACACTATATGACTTATCAACAAAACCAACATCCTCGCATCCTATAGCATCTCTCCACTCCCGATGTCGTTAAGGTTCATGCGCGGAGCGTCTTGCAAAGCGAAATCCAAACAAGGAACCCCTCCTATACACTACTACTTAAATTTGTCGGTCGTGGAGGTCCGTCAACTTTAAATACGCAACCGAGATAACCTCATCCCCTCTTTCAACCAAATGTGGTCTGAACTCCCATCTCTATCCAGGATCCATACCACTAAGCGCTTGTTCACACTCAGTCCTTGCGCAATCAATAATGAGTTTAAACTCAGTCCTTGATGTTCAAATTGTAACCCTAAGGCTACCTAGGTGTTATATTAAATCTCCCCTACTGTACCTATCCTTAATCCTCATACCTATCCTTAATCCTCATGCATACAAATTAGAATCCAACACATGAATCTAGCAATCTAAATTTCATTCAATTATTCTAATCAATTAAATCCCAATCAAATCAATTCGATTCTTAACTAGGGCTTACTGATCTTCCCTAAGTCCCATTATATCCAATTAATAATCACGAAAGATATACATAAGGTTTGGGATAAGAAAATGCATTAAAAAGAAAAAACTTCATAAATTCTGGGGAGGTCGATCGATCGAAGGCAAGGGGTCGATCGATTGATCGCCCAGATAACAACCCAGTTTTCTGCATTTCTTCTACTACGGGTTTCATCACTTTTAACCATTCAAACTTTATATTAACTACCCAAATTCCTTATAAACCTTACTATATGATATAGCAACATATGTGAATGATTTCTAATACTCTAAACATCCTAGAATCATCAAGAGTTTGAATTAAAAGCATATGTTTATCCTCTTTTTCCAGAAAATTATATACATAATATCTTCAAGAACACGCCATTGATTCTCTTCATCTCTAAACAGATTTATGATTATTTCGTGGATTACTATCTACCTACAGCATGAGTTTGATTCCTATAAACTTCCATTTTTTAGAAATCCATTAACAACTCTTCATTATCTTCCAAACATGTAAAAATCTCATATTTTTATAACTATACTAACATGGACAATATACAAACTTAGATTGCAATTATCAAACACTTGCCTCTAATGAAGATCTGATCCTTTGTGGTTGTAAATCACAGGAGGTTCTCCCTTTCTCCGGCCACTTCCGGTGGTGGTAGGTGGTGGTGACCTTTGACCTTTGGTTCTCCTCCTTTCCAAGCAAGTTTTTCTCTTCCCAAGCAACCTTTCACTCTCTCTAGGAAGATGACTTCTCAATTTTGTGTAGAAGAGATGAAATGAACCTACGTAAACTAATCTCCAAATACTTATAATAAGACAAAATCCGAAATCACTATTCATCCCCATTGTAAAAATAACCAAAATACCCTTTTGGGTTGTCTTTTCATTTCCAAATGACCCGAGACCCAAAACCAACATCCAAATAGACTTTTCTGACTATTTCAACCCTTCCGGATGCAATGACCCAGTCAAAACGACTATAAGGTTGATGTAAAAATAAGTTTCCTTTTTAATTTAACAAATTAGTCCCGACACGTCCCATACCGTGTCCGACTAAAAATTCAAATTACTGAATTAATATCGCACAACCATATCAATAACATCACGTTCATATATTACCAAAATATCTTTAAGTAATATTCAGAATCATTCATTTTAATATCCACAATTCGGATAAAACCCAAATTAATTAATTTATAACAAAATCAGTTAATTTAAAATATAACTCATTTTACAAGTCATAAAAATTACGGAGTAATACAAATTTCACCACTAATTTATACATCAAAATACAACTCCCAAATCCAAGCTCTAAAATAATTCTTCAAATTATTTCATAGCATCCCAATCCACGCTAACCCGCCAACTAAAAGAAAATATGGGTAATTACACAATATGACAGGAATAGATGCTCAAAAATAATTAACACGATGAAATAAAACGCAACAATACAAATCGCATATACAAATCAAATGCAACACCCAAGAATTATATCAATATTAATTTCTCGATAACACATCAATAATTCACCAGGCCTCTCCTCACCGCGCCTATGCATTCTCAAGCCATATCTGGATTTTGGACTATTGGCGAGTTCCCATTCTCCGTGCCATATTAAAATATCATGACACGATGCTTAAATCACAATATAATATATCACAATGAATCAATATCAAGATTCCAACAATTATCAAATTTCAAATGAATATCACAATTCAATATGAGTGCAATCGACACAGAAAAGCAAACGAAATACTGTCGAGAGAATTTAGGAGCATATTGTGTAAGTCCCGTACCTCAAAATCATCACATGAATTGACACATAATTTCATCATCTAAATATGGTCGCTATCACGTTTCTCTCGTGAAAAATCATCAAATCACGTTCTACCCCCAACACGAGATAACCCCAAATAGGCATCCAAATTTAAGGTTGAATATTGAATAAAATAGGGGCTAGGGTTTGCACATAAAGGGAGAGTAAAAATATTAAGGTTACTGTATAATGGAGATGGTGAAAGGTTGGTTAAAACACTCACCCACGACTTCTTTAAATAAGGGGAAAAGAAAGAATTTGAAAAGAACCCAACTCTTCAAAAATGGTTATGCCGACTAAAAATTCGAGGGAGTTGATCGATGGACTGCCGGGTTCGATCGATCGATCCCTCAGATCCACCGACTCTAACAACAAGAAAAATGAAAGGTTAACACCTTAAAACTCTTTTGAAAATTCATTTTAAATCTAAATTCAAAACCGATTGAAATTTCACTTTTCAAAAAATTAAACTCAACATATTTATTTATTAAAAGTAATTAAATCCAAAATTTTATGTTTTTCTCGAATTTTCCAAAATTAATTTAAAAATACCCATTAAAAAATTCGGGTTGTTACTTACTTCCCCACTAGCAAAGGAATTTCGCGCTCGAAATTCGTCGAAACCTAACGCTCGAAATGAAATGCTACTCGAGTCTAATTCCCAAAAATCACAACTCTAAAGTCCTCGATCAATTCTAAACATCCTCACCACGATGCCTAACACGTCCTCAAAAATTTTTCTATCTCCAAAGCATGTCTAACCCGCATGCTAGATCCAAAATCAAAGACCCGAGAGTTATCGTATACCTAAGCTCTAATACCATCTGTAACACCCCGTGCCCCCAAAAAATAAAACATGGCTTGCCACTACGATAAAACTAAACTAAATCCATCAATCAATAAGTATAGAGCATCTAAATGTCCACAATTTAAAATACAACAAATCCAAAATTCTTTTATTTCCACAATAAAGATTACAATAAAGTCTCTCAAATATAAAATTCCAACTAAAATTTCACCACTAATTTATACATCAAAATACAACTTCCAAATCCAAGCTATAAAATAGTTCTTCAAATTATTCCATAGCGTCCCAATCCACGCTGTTGATGTAAAAAACTAGATTACTCTAATTATTTAATCACAGATAAATAAATAAGACAAAAGATTTTAAAGTGGTTCAGCCTTATATGAATGGCCTACATCCACTGTTATGTTATTGCTGAGTGTTTGGAAATTCTCGATTACAAGTGCTATCAAGAAATTCCGGTCCCCTTTGAATGAGGGTGTTACAAGGTATTTATAGCCCTTTAGGCTGTACATGAAAGGGTGTTACATTAAATGATACACATATGAAAGGGTAATTCATTTAATGTTCTTCAAACGTGCGCGTCAAGATGATAAGCATTCAATGAATAGTTGAACTGTTGATTATTTGGCAATTAATGCTGTGGTCGAGGTGCAACTCGAACCGCCTTAGTTGCTCGTCGTCCAAGAGTTCCTCGGAGCATTAGAGTTCCCCGGAACATTAGAGTTCCTCGAAAGGTAAGAGTACCTCGGAGGGTTGTTCCTCGGAGTATACTTGTTGCTCGGAGTGAGTATGTTGGTCGGGGAAACAATCTTCCTCGTTGCTATTGTGCCACGTAGATTGACACGTGTCTTCTTATTATTCGTCCACATCAGCATACTAATTTTGGTATCAACAGAAGCCCTCAATGTTTCATTTTTCGAACTTTGAGGAGTATGGAACATTCTTTCTCGGTATATGGAAATATTAAATGGCCTTCCTGGGTTTTAGGAGTTTTTTCTTCATATTTGAATTTCCTTCCAAATTCGCAAAATCCGCCTTTTTTCCTTTGCATAAGCGCTTCGATCTTCGTGCATTTTTTGTCCTTTTAGCCGCCGGTAGCGCAATAATTTATTTTATGTAATCATTTCTTTCGCTGGTTCCCAAGGCAAAGTATTTAAACTTCAGAGGCAATCCCATCGTCTTCTACCTTTTCAATTTCTGCTTTCGAGTTTTCTAAAGCTTTTCTCTCTCTTGTGCGTTCATTTCCTCCTTCGTTTGTCAACACATCTCCTTTTTCCCTGTAAGCTCTTCTTCCTTCTTCTTTTATTCATCATGGTTTACATTATCGAATCTCTTGAGAAGTTCCGCTCTGACTTCTCTATTCCTTCTTGGGTAACTTTGGAGGTTCTTTCTGAGCCTTCAAGTTATTTTGATTTAGCTGAGGGCCACTGGTTCCCTAGCCTATTTATTGTTGAATGTGGATTTTATTTTCCACCAAATCCGTTATGTTTAGAGTTCTGTTAGTACTTCGACGTTGTCCCTGCAAAAATAGCCCCCAACACATGGAGAATAGTTAATGGGGTACATAGGTTAAATCAAACTCATGGAACTCGTATAGGAATTCCTGAGATTATGTACTACTACAGATGGGCTGTTTTAGACAACATTTTTTATTTAAAAACTAGGTTTTTGAATAGGGCCTTATTAGTCAACCTCCCTGATGCCAACAGGGATTATTTTGAACACGGGGTAGTTATAAAAAAATTGGCAACATGCCCCTTTGGTTGGAGATGCGGTATATGAGGGTCCCAGATGCCCCCCATATGGCAATGGGATAGGTCGTTTTCATCTTATTTTATTTTTTGAAATTATGATTTCATGGTATTTGATAAAATGTATGACTGATATTTCAATATGTTTTTGTTTGTAGTTGCCAGCAAGAGAAAAACTCCCAAAGAATCAGAAGTTAATATAAGGCAATTGAAACATATCTGGAGTTTGCATCAGAGAATTGCAGACGAGCACATCAGGTCTGCTTCATACTTGTTGTAGTATAGGAGCTATACGTCGTCCTTTACTGCTCGTCCTGTGGTCAGCATCAGTGATCCAGTGCAAATTCCTGAAGATTCTGACCCGGAATCTCATATTCCTTTGAGCCAAAAAATGGGCAAGAGAAGAGTTCCTGCTCTCTTCGAGGAAACTTCCTCTGCTGGGAAGAAAAATAAGGTTGATGTCCAAAAAGGGACAAAGAATAAAGATGTCACCTCTCCTGTTGCTTCTCAGAAGGCTGTCGAGAAGCCCCCATTGGCTCCTGTGCAGAAGGATGCACCTGTTGAAGTAACCACTATCTCACCAACCAAAAGTTCTTATTTGGTTGAGGTTGTTGAAAAGGCACCGAGGAGACTGAGGAAATCCTCCTCGGTCAGTATTTCTGGAGCCATTCCCCAGCTCCCAGCTGGTGGAGATGGTGTTCCAATCAGTGTTCCTCCGAGCTCTACGATGAGCTTGGCAAAAATTTCACCCATTCCCAATGTGCAAGGTACTGAAGAAGACCTTACTCGGGATATGGTTACTTCTCTGGCTGCTCGTCATCTTGCTTCAGTAAGTATCTCTATTCTGAGTTTTTCATATTTTCCTTTGTTATTTCCCATATTTGTTTCTGATATCATTTCCCTTTTCTGATTACAGTTGACGAGCTGTTTCAATATAATCCTTAAAAAGGATGAAGCGATCAAAGCTTTTTGCTCCTCGTCCACTGTGGAAGGAGCACTGGAGAAAGCTATTAAATCTGTGAGTGAATCTCGTCAGAAATATGACGAGGATAAAATTGAATGGGAGAAGAAGTTGGCTGCGTCTGATGAAGAGAAAGTACAACTGGGTAATAAGGTGAAGGACTTGGAGAGAGAGAATAAAGACTATGCCGAGAAACTTTCAGGCTTTGGGGAGCTGGAGAATAAACTGAAGTCAGCTGAGGAAGAGTTGACACTTCTGCGCGAAGCAAATCGTCAGAAGGAGGAGTTGGAGGCCAAGCTGAAAGCCTCCGAGGACCATCTATCCGAGAAGCTCTCCTCGGAGAAGATGAAAAGAAAAACGGCTGTGAAGAAATCCTTTCGGACTGGTTGGGATAAAGGATGGGATAGGGGGTAGCTGCAATGATGACCCAGGTGAATTATGGAAGTTTGAAATTCTTCCATGATGGTTGGGTTGCTGCCTTGCAAGAATTGAAGGTGAGCGAGGACTCTGAGCTATTTCAACAACATTTCCCTGGTCCTCCTCCAGTTATTGAAGACGAAGATGAAGACGAGGCTGCATCTGAAGAATCTTCAATGACAGGGGGTGATCAAGTCCTTGTTCCAACACCCAACCAGACAGCCACCGAGGAAATTTCTTCATTGCCTGCTCCTTCAGAACAAGTCCCAACTTCTACCAATCAGATCAATGTTCCCACCGAGCAACCAAGCTCCTCGTCCCAGCCTCCCGAGAAAGTCTTGGGAGACAAGGAAAAGGTGTGAAGTTGTTCGGTACTATCTTTCTGTTTTTCTCTTTACTTGTACTTTGTATCTCAGATCTTTGTAACTTTTGCCTTATGATCTAATAAAATTTGAATTCTTTCTTTCCATATGACTGTCTCTTCTTTATCTGCACTCTGTCTTGATCTTTTTTTTCTTTCTCTGTTAGTTTATGGCCAGGATGGATCTTTTGTCTTCTAATGACACAAAGTTGATGCAGCAATGCCATGAGTATTATAAAGCTGGTCATACTGACCTTAGTACATCAGAAGTTGCTGACATCCTTGGCCATGATGCTTCAGAGCAAGCAATTGAGGCTTATCGGTACCTGAAGGATTTACTTGATCGAGCTGTGGCCAATAATGTGGCATACTATGAATTGATTGAGGAACTTCATTGTACTTTAGAAGATCTTCAGAATCAACACAATGAATCAACTGCCTTGTTGCACAAGGAGTATGAAAATAGATATCAACAGCTTTCTTCTGAAACAGGCCATAAAAAGATCATTGTTGGATACGATGTCAGGGAGAGAACCTTAAAAGGTGAAGTTGAGGCCTGCAGACAGATCGCCGAGATGCTGGAACAAGAGAACAACAATTTGCAGAAAAAGTTGGCACAATATGAGTCTGCAGCTTCATCCTCTACTGCCTTGGTACCGGTCACTGATGAAGGATTCTCATTCTTAGAGTTTGAAAATGCCAAATTAAGGCAAGAATTGGATACTTTAAGAAAGTCTGGTGTTTCTGCTACTGCTCGGGGACGAGGAAGAGCTGCCCAGAATGTTAACGAGGAACGAAGAACTTCAGTTGCTCGGGGAGGATCAAGAACTCCTCGTAATATTGAAGAAGCTCGTACTTTGTCAACATTGGAAACTCAAGCGTACCAGTTGAACGCAAAAGATCGGGCTTTGTCTGAGATGTCCAAGAAAATCCTGACTTTGGAAGATCAACTTACTGCAACGAAGTCAGCTTTACATACCAAGGACCTTTTCACCAAAAACCTTCATGAACAATTGGATAGATTAACCTTCCAATTCCATAAACAACCCAGGGAATTTTGGAATGCAGGCTATAATGAGGCCCTTTATCACTTGGATGCTCGTATCGAAAATGACAATAATGAAGGTTATAAACAAGGCTGGCTGGATGACTTATGTGTATTAAAACTCGAGCAAGGACATTTTTTGTGGTAATACTATGAGCCTGGAGTGCTTGACTTGCCTGTGCCACCTTTCAAGTTGGACATGGAATGGATACCTGCTCGCGCCATTCCTCGGAGCTTGATTGCGAATTATCTTGGTGACTATAACCTTCATTCTCAAATTGACGTATCTCGTCCTGAGCATCTCTTGGATACTCCTTCAGTAATGAATGTCAGAATGTTGAAGGACTTGAATTTCATCAATTCTCCTCAGACATTAAATGATCCTCCTGCTGGCGAGGAACCTGTATCAAAGGCTGAAGGGAAAAAACCAATAGAATAGGATTTTCAATGTAATAGTTAGCACACATATGTAACTTGTAATTTATTTTAATGAAAGACTTTCATTTTCTGTTTGCAAATCTGTATTGCTATTCTTTTGTACTTGTCTAACACTTTTACATTTGTGCATATGTATCTGTTAAAAAGATAACAATATTGTGTTGTTCATCAACCAACTTAGTAATAAAAATTGCAAGTATCAATGTTGCTCAATCACCTAATAATAAAGTAATGAGTATAAAATGTTTAAAATGTTTCCAACCAACCAAGGTTGTTAAATTGTGTTTGTCGACCAACTACAGTTGATGGTTTTTATCCCCGACCAACCATACTTGGTACATTTTTTTCATAAAATGTGTCCGACCAACCAAGGTCGATAATTTATCCTCGTCGACCAACTACAATTAGTTGGGTGTTGATCACCGACCAACTATACTTGGTTCAGTTTGGAATTTTTTGTATTTTCTGGAATGATTTTACCTTCCGACCAATATAAGTTGGCCTATTTTGTTTCTTAATCAACCAAAATTGGCATTTTAAGAATGTTGTTCTTGCCCTTTTACCAATCAAAGTTGGTCGTGGGTCCAAATTGTTAAGTTCTTTCGAACTATCTTGTCCACAAGCTCTTTTACCAACTGAAGTTGATCACGCAAGTGTACGCCTCCTAACCAAAGGAGTATATCAGGTTCTTTCGAACTATCTTGTCCACAAGCTCTTTTACCAACCGAAGTTGATCACGCAAGTGTACGCCTCCTAACCAAAGGAGTGTAATTTGTTCTCGCTATTTTACCAACCGAAGTTGATCACGCTCGAACTATCAGGTTCTTTTGAACTATCTTGTCCACAAGCTCTTTTACCAACCGGAGTTGATCACGCAAGTGTACGCCTCCTAACCAAAGGAGTATAATTTGTTCTCACTATTTTATCAACCGAAGTTGATCACGCTCGAACTATCAGGTTCTTTCGAACTATCTACTAGTTATTTTACCAACCGGAGTTGGTCACGCTAGCGTATGTCTCCTAACCAAAAGAGTATAGTTTGTTCTCGCCCTTTTACCAACCGGAGTTGGTCGTGGGTCTGAACTATCGTCTTCTTTTTTCTGTTGAACAACGTAGTGTACAACACTAGTATTCCCCGAAAAACTTTCAAACAAAGGAGACAAAAATTGTGAAACATCATCTTTTTATTCATGTTGATGGAACTGCTGTACATTTTACATTACTGATAATACTTGCGAAGGTGTTCAGCATTCCAAGCATTCTTGAATTCCTCTCCTTCTAGAGTTTCTATTCGGTAAGTTCCTGGTCGAACAACTTCTGTAACTCGGTAAGGTCCATGCCAGTTTTCTTCCAATTTATCGTGCTTCTGAATGACCTTCTTTAGCACATAATCTCCTTCTTTTAAATCGCATTTCTTCACCCTCTTGTTGTAGAACAAAGCTGTTCGTTGTTGATAAGCAGCATTCCTAATGGCTGCCTCTTCTCTAACCTCTTCGAGCATATCCAAATCCAGTCTTCTCATCAAGTCGCTGACTGGGGAATTGAAATTCAGCACTCTGTGTGTTGGTAGACCCAACTCGGCAGGTATTACAGCCTCACTTCCAAATGCTAGCATATATGGTGATTCTCCAGTCGCTGCTCGGGGAGTTGTTCGGTAAGCCCACAATACTGATTGTAGCTCATTAATCCAGTTAGCTTTATCTTCACTTAGCCTCTTCTTCAAACCATTCAGAAATGTTCTGTTCGTTACCTCTGTCTGCCCATTGCTTTGAGGATGACCTGGTGCTGAATGGGTCTTCAGGATGTTTGATTGTTGACAATAGGCAGCAAACTCCTCGTTGTCGAATTGTGTTCCATGGTCTTTGATGAACGCATGAGGGAGACCATATCGACAGATGATATTCTTCCAAACAAACTGGTATACCTTCTCGTACGTCATATCGATAAGGGGTTCAGCTTCTACCCACTTAGTAAAATAATCTACTGCGACGACGAGGTACTTGAATCTTCCTCGGGTGATTGGCAGTGGTCCAACCAAATCAATTCCCCACATGGCAAATGGCCAAGGGGAAGTTATGGGTGTCAACAATGCTTGTGGAGTTCATCGGATGGAGGAAAAACGTTCACACTTGTCACATTTCTTAGCATATGCTATACAATCAGCCCTCATCGTCGGCCAGTAGTATCCTTGAGTCATCACCCTTTGCAAAAGTGTTCGACCTGCTACATGAGCTCCACATGACCCTTCATGGATTTCTTCAATTAATTCTTTCACCTCGGAAGGATGTACACATCTTTGCAAACCTGCCATAATTCCTCGTCTATACAAAATACCATTAGTTAGTACATACCGAGCAGCTTTATACTTCAATTTCTTGGCAGCGATCTTATCTTCTGGTAATTCTCCTTCTTCAATATATGCCCTGATGGGATCCATCCAAGATGGTCCTAGATCAAGGGTGATAATGTTCATCGTCAGGTTTTCATCTATGCTCCGACTTTCTAGTACTTCAATTGGTATTGTTCTTCGCAGCTCGGTACGAGTAGCTGATGCTAGTCGGGCCAGTGCGTCTGCTCGTGCATTCTCTATTCTTGGTATTCTAATTAACTGAATCGCGTCAAATTATGCCAATAACTCCATTACCTTGGCATGATACTTGACCATTAATTCTCCTTTAATTGCATATGCTCCCATCATTTGATTCACAATCAATTGAGAATCACTGAATACCATCACTTGTTGCACTTCCATAATCTTTGCTAAATTAAGACCTGCTATCATGGCCTCATACTCAGCCTCATTATTGGAGACTTTGAATTGGAATCGTAAGGCATATTCCATGTCAATCTCATCTGGGGTGTTCAAAACAATTCCTGCCCCACAACCTGCTGTGCAAGATGAGCCATCTACATATAATCTCCATATGGGTAACCCGTCTTCAAATTCCTTATCTGATAGAGTTCCTCGGTGAAATATTTGTTGCTTCCTTTCATCCTCCCCTGGCACTTTTCGCTCCTCGTTGACCATCTCTTCTCGCTCTTTTACCAATCGGAGCTGGTCTGAGTTCGAAGTTGATGATCCTTCTACATCCACAAGTTCTTTTACCAACCGGGGATGGTCTGAGCTTGTGTTTGTTGATTCTGTAACATCCACAGGTTGATCAGCGAGTAATTTTTTCTCCTCGGGGATATCAGGATAAGTAAATTCTGCTATAAAATCTGCTACAGCCTGCCCTTTTAGTGATGATCTGGGTTCATACACAATATCATATTCACCGAGCTCTATTTCCCAATACATTAGTCTCCCTGATTTCTCTGGTTTATGAAGGGCTTGTCGTAACGGCATGTCGGTATACACGACGATGGTATGGGCCTGGAAATATGGCCTCATTCTTCTACTTGCTTCAATTAATGCCAACGCCAATTTATCCAACTTCGGGTACCTGATTTCTGCACCTCGGAAAGCCTTACTTGTGTAATAAATTGGCTTCTGGACTCCATTCTTCAATCTGATCAGTGCTGAGCTGACTGCATTCTCTGATACTGCCAGATATAAGTATAACTTTTCGCCCATCACTGGTCTGGACAGTAATGGAGGTGTTCCCAGATATTTCTTCAAGTCTTGAAAGGCTTTTTCACATTCATCATTCCACTCGAAAGTTTTTCGGAGTGTTTTGAAGAATGGAAGGCACCTATCAGTTGCTCGAGATATAAATCTATTGAGCGCTGCAACTCGTCCCGTAAGACTCTGTACCTCTTTCTTCATCGTTGGAGATCGTAACCCTAAAAGAGCTTTGATCTTTTCTGGATTCGCCTCAATGCCTCGCTGGTTGACGATGTATCTGAGGAACATCCCTTCTCGTACTCCAAATGTACACTTCGTTGGGTTGAGCTTCATTTGGTATTTATCCAGTTGATCAAAGGTCTGAGCTAAGTCAACTAGATGATCAGCAACTTTCTTGCTCTTTGTCAGCATATCATCGACATAGACTTCCATGTTGCAACTGATTTGTTCGGTGAAAACCTTGTTCATCAGTCGCTGGTATGTCGCTCCTGCATTTTTCAAACCAAAAGGCATAACATTATAGCAATAAGTTCCCTTAGGGGTAATAAAAGAAGTACTTTCCCTGTCTTCAGGTTTCATTTTGATCTGGTTGTAGCCGGAGTAAGCATCCATGAAGCTGAGCAGCTCATGTCCCGAGGTAGCATCCACTAATTGATCAATTCTGGGCAATGGAAAATGATCCTTTGGGCATGCCTTGTTAAGATCGGTGAAATCAAAACACATTCTCCATTTATTGTTTTTCTTTTTTACCATCACCACGTTTGCCAACCAGTCTTAATACTTCACGTCTTCAATGAATTGGGCTTTCTGGAGCTTCTCGACCTCCTCTTGTATAGCCTGATTCTTCTCGGGGCTAAATACCCTTCTTCTCTTCTTTACAGGCTTGATCTCCTTATTCACATGGAGCTCATGACATAAGAAGTTCGGATCTATTCCTGGCATGTCTTCATGACTCCACGCAAAAGTTTTCTTCCTGTTTCTCAAGAAAGTTATCAACTCCTATTTTATTGAAGCATCCAACGTTGAACCTATCTGGGTTATTCGTTCAGGGTGCTCATCATCCAGAATAACATTCTCTGTAGATTCCACCACCTGTCCTTTTACAAGTTGGGATTCATCTCGTGGATCCAGTGTTTCAATTTCTGTACCTTCATCCACCTGGTAGGTAGTAGTCTTTTTTCTTGAATCTTCAAGCTCCTCTTGCTCGGCAGATGAATAATAGCATTCCCGAGCTACTTTCTGATCACCTTTCACAACTCCTACTCCAAACTTTGTTGGGAATTTTAAGCATTGATGTACTGTAGATGGAACTGCTTCGAACTTCTTCAAACCAACTCTTCCCATGATGATGTTGTAGGCTGACTGCACATTCTTATCCATCACAAAGAAGCGTATTCTCTCTGTTCGACAAGCAGGCCAAGTTCCAATGAATATGTCCAACTTGATCGTCCCAAGTGGAAAAACTTTCTCTCCAGCAAAACCCAAAAGAGGTCTGTGATAAGGTTCCAATTGAGATAATTTTAAATTCAAGCTGTCAAAGCATGAATAGTACATGATGTCTGCTGAACTACCATTGTCTACCAGCACCCTTGAAATCACTACTTCTTTCATCCTCATTTTGATCACCAAAGGGTCGTCGTGAGGGTAAAGAACACCTGCCATGTCGTTTTTTGAGAAGCCAATGACCAGCTTCTCTTTGTTTATCTTCCTTGGACGATCCTCCTTGGCTAAATTTATTCGCTGAATGTACGAGCAAGCGTGTGCCTCTCCGAGGTAAGCATTTCTTTCTGCAGTAAGGTCTCCTCCTCTTGCATCTCCTCCTGTAATAACATTACAATCAAATGCCCCAAAATGTATGGAAAATACCTCTCGTTCTGGTTGTTTTGGTTTCTTGGGAAGATCGGGGTCATCCTCGACATCATCTTCATGTTCTCTCTTCTTTTTCTCCTCTGCTCGATGAGGAGATCTAGATCTCTCTCTAGTTCGATCATTATTTCTTCTTTCACCTCCCCGATCAACATACTTTGCTAGCTTTCCTCTTCGAATGAGTGTTTCAATCTCGTTCTGAAGAGCTATGCAATTTTTAGTCATATGGCCATGATCCTTGTGGAACTCGCAATATTTATCCCTGTTCCTCGCATCGGGGTCTGACCTCAGTTTCTTCGGCCATTTTACCTCCTCGCTATTCTTGATTTCTTCCAAGACATGATTAATACCCATTTTCAAGGGAGTATAATTATCGTATTTCTTCAGGAATTCCCATGACGACTTATTATTTTTGGAACGCTTGTCACCGCCATTGCCCTTATGCTCTTTATTCTTAGACTTGTCTACTTCCACCTTGGTGTCTTTATCCATATTCTTTTTTGCAGCCATAGCCTCCTCGGCATTCATGATTTTGGCCGCTTTTGTCATCAACTCTGACATAGTTTTAGGTGGATCTTTCGCCAAAGTGTAATACAACTTATTAGGCAACAAACCACTCATCAAGGTGGTGATTGCTGTCTTTTCCTCATAATCTATGACTTCCAGTTTCTCGTTATTGAAACGAGTTATGTAATCTCTAATGCTTTCACCAGATTTTTGTCTAACACTTAACAAGTGTGCTACTCTTTTTACTGGCTTTGCTCCAAAACAGAAATTGCCGATGAACAACTCGGCTAATTGAAAGAAAGTTGAAATCTTATCCCGAGGAAGATTGTTGTACCATATCTGGGCAGATCCGGTAAGAGTTCCCGAGAATGCCCTACATCTCATCTCGTCGGGGACAACATAGATGTCGGCAGCAGCTTGATATTGCTATATGTGAAGAACATGATCTGTCTTTCCATCGTATTTGGGGGTCACCACAGGGGCTTTAAATTTTGATGGTGTTGGAAAATTTACAATGGCCTGGACAAAAGGTGTCCCTTGAACAAAAGTTCGTTGTAGGGGATTCTTCGCCTTAGCCATTTCTCCCAATCTATCTTCCAACCGCTGAAGTGATCCTTTCCATGCTTCATTTCCTTCCTCAGGCCTATTGGTTCGAGCAATTGATCGTTCTGAGGTAGCTTCCTGAGATCTATCTTAACGAACAGCTGGTCGTGACTGTGCAGATCCTTCTCTTAGATCTGATGGTTGTCGAAAACTTCTCGACATGGTCTTAGGGGGACTCCTGTTCCTCCTAGGGCCTAATCGGCTGAAAGGAGAGGCCCTACTTAACCTTTCCAATGCGCTGGCCCTTTCTGGGGAAATGGTGATGCGTTGCTCAGTATCTGCGACCCGTATTGATGAAGTTTGCCCAGGTTGATAAGAGAAATCATCAGATTCCTCATTACGATATGATTCAGTACGCCTGGATCGCGAAGAAAGTAAATAGGTTTGCCTCTGACCACTTCGATGCCCTGACTGTGCAGGTGCGCTGCCATGAAGAGTTTGTATGAGTTACCGCATCGTATCTTGCATGGCGGTTTGTCCTTGAGCCAGATTTGTCATGATCCCGGCCAGATCTGGAGGTGCAGAAGGATTTGGAGGATTTCCAGGATTTCCAGCATTTCCAGCGTTTCGATTGCTAGATTCTGGGTTATCCGCCATTGGTGATGAATGATTTTTGGTGAAAAACGATAATAACAAATCGTTCCCACAGACGGCGCCAATCTGTTGATGTAAAAAACTAGATTACTCTAATTATTTAATCACAGATAAATAAATAAGACAAAAGATTTTAAAGTGGTTCAGCCTTATATGAATGGCCTACATCCACTGTTATGTTATTGCTGAGTGTTTGGAAATTCTCGATTACAAGTGCTATCAAGAAATTTTGGTCCCCTTTGAATGAGGGTGTTACAAGGTATTCATAGCCCTTTAGGCTGTACATGAAAGGGTGTTACATTAAATGATACACATATGAAAGGGTAATTCATTTAATGTTCTTCAAACGTGCGCGTCAAGATGATAAGCATTCAATGAATAGTTGAACTGTTGATTATCTGGCAATTAATGCTGTGGTCGAGGTGCAGCTCGAACCGCCTTAGTTGCTCGTCGTCCAAGAGTTCCTCGGAGCATTAGAGTTCCCCGGAACATTAGAGTTCCTTGGAAGGTAAGAGTACCTCGGAGGGTTGTTCCTCGGAGTATACTTGTTGCTCGGAGTGAGTATGTTGGTCGGGGAAACAATCTTCCTCGTTGCTATTGTGCCACGTAGATTGACACGTGTCTTCTTATTATTCGTCCACATCAGCATACTAATTTTGGTATCAACACACGCTAACCTGCCAACTAAAAGAAAATACGGGAAATTAATGCTCAAAAATAATTAACACGATGAAATAAAACGCAACAATACGAATCGCATATACAAATCAAATGCAACACTGAAGCATTATATCAATATTAATTTCTCAATAACACATAAATAATTCACCAGGCCTCTCCTCACCACGCCTACGCAGTCTCAAGCCATATACGGATTTTGGACTATTGGCGAGTGCCTATTCTCCATGCCATAATAAAATCTCATGACACGGTGCTCAAATCACAATATAATATATCACAATGAATTAATATCAAGATTCCAACAATTATCAAATTTCAAATGAATATCACAATTCAATATGAGTGCAATCGACACAGAAAAGCAAACGAAATACTGTCGAGAGAATTTAGGAGCATATTGTGTAAGTCCCGTACTTCAAAATCATCACATGAATCGACACAAAATTTCATCATCTAAATCTGGTCGCTATCACGTTTCTCTCGTGAAAAATCATCAAATCACGTTCTACCCCCAACATGAGATAACCCCAAATAGGATTTCAAATTTAAGGTTGAATATTGAATAAAATAGGGGCTAGGGTTTGTAGATAAAGGGAGAGGAAAAATATTAAGGTTATTGTATAATGGAGATGGTGAAAGGTTGGTTAAAACACTCACCCACGACTTCTTTAAATAAGGGGAAAAGAAAGAATTTGAAAAGAACCCAACTCTTCAAAAATGGTTATGCCGACTCAAAATTAGAGGGAGTCGATCGATCGACTGCCGTGTTCGATCGATCGATCCCTCAGATCCACCGACCCTAACAGCAAGAAAAATGAAAGGTTAACACTTCAAAACTCTTTTAAAAATTCATTTTAAATCCAAATTCAAAACCGATTGAAATTTCACTTTTAAAAAAAAACGCGACATATTTATTTATTAAAAATAATTAAATCCAAAAATTTATTTTTTTCTCGAATTTTCCAAAATTAATTTAAAAATACCCATTAAAAATCCGGGTTGTTACTTACTTCTCCACTAACAAAGGAATTGTGCTCTCGAAATTTGTCGAAACCTAACGCTCAAAATAAAATGCCACTTGATTCTAATTCCCAAAAATCACAATTCTAAAGTCCTTGATCAATTCTAAACATCCTCACCACGATGCCAAACACTTCCTCAAAAAATTTTCTATATCCAAAGAAAACATGTCTTACCCACATGCTAGACCCAAATCCCAAGACCCGAGAGTTGTCGTATACCTAAGCTCTAATACCATCTGTAACACCCCGCTCCCCCAAAAAAGAAAACGCGGCGTGCCACTACGATAGAACTAAACTAAATCCATTAATCAATAAGTATAGAGCATCTAAATGTCCATAATTTGAAATACAACAAATCCAAAATTCTTTTATTTCCATAATAAAGATTACAATAAAGTCTCTCAAATATAAAATTCCAACTAAAATTTCACCACTAATTTATACATCAAAAGACAACTTCCAAATCCAAGCTCTAAAATAATTCTTCAAATTATTCCATAGCGTCCCAATCCACGCTAACCCGCCAACTAAAAGAAAATACGGGGAATTACACAATATGAGAGGAATAGATGCTGAAAAAAATTAACACAATGAAATAAAACGCAACAATACGAATCGAATATACAAATCCAATGCAACACTCAACCATTATATCAATATTAATTTCTCAATAACACATTAATAAGTCACCAGGCCTCACCTCACCGCACCTATGCATTCTCAAACCATATCCGGATTTTGGACTATTGGCGAGTGCCTATTCTCCGTGCCATATTAAAATCTCATGACACGAAGCTCAAATCACAATATAATATATCACAATGAATCAATATCAAGATTCCAACAATTATCAAATTTCAAATGAATTTCGCAATGCAATATGAGTGCAATCGACACAGAAAAACATACGGAATACTCTCGAGAGAATTTAGGAGCATATTGGGTAAGTCACGTACTTCAAAATCATCACATGAATAAACACATAATTTCATCCTCTAAATCTGATCGCACTGGTCACGCGTGAAAAGTGTGCTCTTGTAAGGTCGCAGTCGTTGTTCTGGTTTCCCTGCGATAATACAAACAAACCTAAATTACAACTACACTTGTGAGGTAAGCACGGCGGTAAGTCGGGTATCGAAAATCCACAGGGATGAGATGCTAGAATTTATAAGATTTAATGTTCCGAAATAAAAGTGTAAAAGGTGATTACAAACTAAAAAGGAAAAGATACGAAAAAAGGGAAATGATTATTCTAGGCGAGGGAAATGAAACTAGACTAACAAAGCGAGTAAAACTATAGGTTGCGTCGAATATCCCTCACCCAAGTTAATTTGTATAAAATGGATACATGGGTCGACGAGTTATTTAGAAGGCGTCTCGTTTTGACAGTTAATCAAATCAAGGGTTGTGACGCACCTAAATCCGTATAAAACCCTAATATGATTTTGACGTCAATAAATATCCCAAAAATTGCGCATGTAAGGTCTTAAGCACGGGACATACATGATATGCCCTGTCAAATCTCCTAGGAGCAATAACTAAGACAACGCACCCGAAATAGACCCGTAAACACCATCACCAAAGTCAATCAATGAGTTCAATTCAATCACAACCTAATTTAAATTAGCTAGAAAGCATATTAAAAACGCGGAAATAAAGCGGTAAATAAATGCGATAAAGCTACACTAGAAAGCACGTAAATCAAAGCATGTAAACTAATTAACAATGCATGTAAATCTAATTAACAAAGCTAGAAGGAATGAAATAAAAGTTAAATAAATGGAGAGGGTAATGAATATTCAACTTACATACCAAAAAGGGTGTCAATTCAAAGAGAAATGAAGAAGAACTCTTCAAAAACCCAAACCTGTAACACCCCGCATTTTCATGCATTAAATATTTAATTAATTCAGGAATTGAAAATTACTTGTGAATCGTAATTTAATTGAATTAATTAGGGAAATCTTATTTAAATATTAATCGAGGAGTAAATGGTTAATATTTACGGGAAGTTATTTACTAAGTGAATAGTAATTATTTATTTAAGTCATTTCGAGTATTAATGACAGGGTATGCACTTATCTCAACCGGGAGTCGGTATAGACTAAAGGGGTGAGGGGATAAACATTTTTATAAATTAATTCGGATGCCAATTCTGAGTGTACGGTTGAGTCCGGATGGGCCGAGATAGTCGGAAAAGTGTACCCGGGGGTAGTAAATGGGTCACGGGGCATTTTTAGACATAGTCGGGCCCACATGGGGGCATTTGGGTCACTTGGGCTTGGCCCATTAGGCAAAAAACGGGATTAGGTAAATTAAGGAATTGGGAGGAATGATAAAATGGCTGATAGAGTTTTAGAAAAAGGGTAAGTGGATTAAGAAACCCTAATAGTAGTTAAAGGCAATTTTGGGATCACTAGAGAGCCAACAAGGATCATCTTCAATCTTGGAATTCATCTCCGAATCAGACACTACGAAACCTAAGGCAAGTGGATAACTTGCAATAGTATTAAATCTGTTTTGAAATTCATATTCATGTGATGTGTTTGATCAAAAATTCGTTTCGGGTGTTCATGGCATAAACATGAGGTTTTGAAAAATAACAATTTGATTTACGAATTTGAATGAGAATTCTGGTAGAAATTTGATATTATAAACTGATACATATCTAGTAGGATGATATCTGGATAATTAGAAACGAATTTGGTGTAGGGATTTGGGATGTAAATGGGTTAAGGGTTAAAGATAAATTTTTCCCCAAATTTAGAAATTGTAGTTAATGGACGAATTGATGCTGTTGGTGGGTATTCTGGAGGTCCCTAATAAGGTTTCTAACATGTATTAATGCTAAGAGGACTTGAGGTTACTGGTAGAAGGAATTAGGGTTTGAGAATTTTCGTCCATGGCTGATTCTGTCTTCGCGAAGAAGACGAAGACCTGCTCGATCGATCGATCGAAGGTCTGGGGTCGATCGATCGAAGGTCGGAATATTTCGGCAATTCTGCCCAGTTATGTATATAAAAGAAATTTATATGATAAATCCTTAGGTAATTAATTGTGGAGAAATTTTTGCTTGGGTTTAAACCTAATTAATCATGAGTAAAGTTAATTAGGATTTGAGGAAATTTTTGGATGACACATCATGATTATAAATTCGAGAGTCGGGAATTTAGCCTTGAGTGACGTTATTTCGGGCTACGAGAGTAAGTCCAAATTTATGGTGGGGGTGACACCAAAGGTGACTAAATTAATTAATGTGCAAATTAATTAATAATTAGGGTTGGACCATAAACTCTTAATAAATTTAATAGGCTTGTGTTACGGATTTAGTACATGGTGTAGCCGGGACATTTTATATATATATATATATATATATATATATATATATATATATATATACGGTGCGTGATAGTATATATATATAGTGTGTGTGCATTAATATCAGAGATTGAATATTACTATTATATACTCTAGTGCTAGAGGTTGCGCGTAGTGGATGAATCCCCTGCTTGAGGAGTAGGGTGAGTATAATCCCAGGTCATAGCGTCAATTATTTGGGTGAGGGGCATCTCACTTTCAGGAAAGGAATATGACCGCCTCCAATTCGTATGTTAAACTAAGTTAGTGAGCGAATCTAACTTGGATAACTAGGTTACGTGAATACACCTAGTGAGATAGCACTTGGGAAAACTTATATTTTGTGAGTATTCTTACTCGGCCGAAAGTTTGTATTAAATGTTATTTCAGTATGTTTGTGAATACTGTAATATGATTAAATATATAATTAGGTAAATAATTATATAGGGGATAATTAATACATAGTGAAAAATGTATTAGGTGTATAACAGGTGTGAATGTTATATGAAATTAAAAGGAGTAATGATTCAATTAAGTTGACGTTTATAATAACTTAAAAATCATGAATTAATGCATACTCGGTTAGAGTAGGGAACATTCAAGGGTTAAAAATAAGCATTGGGCCAGGAGCGTAGGACCTAGTAAATTAAATGGAAGCGTTAGTAGTGCACATTAGAGGAGGGGCGAGGAAGTCCTCAAGAGAGTGCGGCACTAACTAAAATATGAAGAGCATGCATATTTATTTATTACTGCAAGTTAATCATTTGTTAAATGTTTTCAAATGTTTTTGGGTACTAACCCTTGCTATAAAAATTTTAAAAACCTTTTAGGTGTCCAACCACAAGGGCGCCAAGCTTGACTCTGTTCAAGGTATCCTTTGCTGCAGCACATGTGGATGTTGCGGGGTTTTGATAGACGCCTCCTTCTTCCATTCTTGTAGAGACTTTCTAGTAGTTATCTGAGCTTATCGCTCACAGTTCATTTATCAGTAGTAGACTTGTTGAGATGTTTTTCTGATATTTACTTGTATTGGATATTGGGACCGATGGTTTATTCGGTTAGGTGTTTTATTTGTGGATGGTTACTGTAATTAACTGTGATTGTGTATTGTTGTATGTTCCGCATGAGTTATTATTTAATTAATTGAAAGATAAAAATTGGCACCAGTCTACTTTTCTCACTTAGGTGGTTAGTAATTTAAAAAGACGACAGTGATGCTAAGAATGGACCAACTGAGAAACCTTTTCTAACTTGATTTAGGACTGATCACCCGGGATTAATTAGGCAGGGTGTCACAGATGGTATCAGAGCATCAGGTTCTAGTGTCCTTAGGATCTGTGCGGCTTTCTACGTGTTAGTGTAGCACTCGTTTGTTATAGAGCCCTATTATTAGGACTGTTGATTCATTTTCCGCTTTTGAGATATCGTATTTTTGCTGTGTATATTTTTGTATAAATTGTGTACTTATACAATTCAATCTATTTCAGATGCCACCGAAGAGACTGAGAGCGGAGAGGGCTGAGGCTAGGGATGTAATCAGGGAGGCTCATCAGGAGCCACAGGTACCGCTACCACCACCCCCACCCGAGTTGATTTCCACTACTCAGGTAGTAGTGATAGTGGCCCAGGCGGTCGAAACAGCAATGAGATCTATGGCAACTCACTTTCCACAGCCCCAGGCACAGCCTCCAATGGCACCAGCAGTTCAGGGTCCAGTGGGGCCACCGTCTTGGCAGAGAGTTAGGGAGACCTTTCAGAAGGGTCACCCACCTGAGTTCCGGGGTAGCACAGACGTGATAGAGGCTTGTGACTGGAAGAGAAATGTTCAGCACCATATGCGCATGCGGGAGTGTGCCGATGTGCAGAGACAGATGCTTGCTTCCTTTCGTCTGCCGGAGGCAGCCTTACGATGGTGGGAGTCAGTTACCACCGCTGAGGAGTGAAATATGATGACGACATTCGACTCTGGGGTCCGGTTCGATCGCGAATACGTTCCACCAGTAGTAGAGGCTGAGATGAGAAGGAAATTCAGTGATTTAGTTCAGGGTGACCGATCAGTGGAAGATTACGAAAAAGAGTTCACCCGTTTGGCGAACTTTGTGCCAAATGAGGTGAGCAATGAGGAGTGGAAGAAGTCAAGATTCATGAATGGCTTAGCCTGGAGGATCAAGCAGCATTTGATTGGGAACCCGACATTAATGACTTATACAGATGTCGTTAATGCCGCCCTCGCACATTGCCAGGATCATCGTTTCCATGCGAAGGGGAGTAAGGAAGTAGGTGAGTCGAGCCAGCAGGGCAAGGCGGTTACTAGTAGTGACACTAGTCGTACTCGTCAACCGATTATTATCCAGCAGGAGAGTCAAGCCAAGAGATTTAGACCTGGTGGGTCCCGGTCGGGAGGTCAGGGATACAGGCAAGGGCAGCTGGGCCCAAATCAGCAACAACAGGTTCTTCAGGGCCGTCGGGACCAAGGGAACAATGGGGAAGGCCAGCAGGGCCAGCCACATCAGGGCCAACGACAGGGGAACGGTCAGAGACGCTGTTTTGTCTGTGGCCAGCCAGGACATTTCAAGAGGGAGTGCCCACAGAGGGGCAGAGGTCAACAGCAAGAGGCCCAACGGGGGCAACGGGGACAAATGCCGCCAACAGCAGCAGCACCTGTCCCACCGCAGCAGGGACAGATGCACTACGGGCGTGTTTATAACGTCCGGGATGTTCCCAATCCTCCAGCACAGCAAACACCGCCAGCAGTTGAGGGTATGTTTCTCATTCATGGTTATGAGGGTAATAATCTTTTTGATACAGGAGCATCGCATTTATTTATTAAATATAATTTTTGCTAAACAGGCCGGACTACTAGAGACTATGAGTAGTTTTCGGATGTGGGTAGAGTCTCCAGTTGGCAGCGGGGCTACGATTCACTCGATTTGTCGGGGTGTGGACATTTTGATCGGGAGACTTAGTTTAGCAGCGGACCTACTAGTGTAAGATATGGAGGGGTACGATGTCATCTTGGGTATGGATTGGTTGGTAGGTTATCGGGCGACGGTGGATTTCTACGAGAGGACTATCGTGTTCTCCATTCCAGGACAGGAGATGTTCTTAATAGCAATGCCACTACCCGAGGGAGGGTCACGCACGCATTTGTATTATATTGAGGAGAAAACCTCACAGGAGGTGGCTATTCCATTGGATTCAATTCCAGTGGTGAGAGACTTTGAGGATGTGTTTCAGGAGATACCAGGGTTGCCACCTAGCAGGGAAATCGAATTTGTGATCGATTTAGCACCGGGGACGAGGCCAATTGCTCGGGCCCCATATCGTATGGCCCCTTCAGAGATGCGTGAGCTGAGGGAGCAGATTCAGCAGCTTCTAGGTCAGGGTTTCATATGACAGAGTACTTCTCCATGGGGTGCACCGGTGTTATATGTGAAAAAGCGAGATGGCTCACTACGGTTATGCGTGGACTATAGAGAGCTGAATAAGGCCACGATACGGAATAAGTATCCGTTGCCTAGGATTGACGACCTATTTGACCAGTTAAGAGGGGCGTCTTATTTCTCTAAGGTCGACTTAAGGTCAGGGTATCATCAACTACGTATCCGAGAGGAAGATGTTCTGAAGACCGCTTTCCTGTCACGGTATGGATCTTACGAGTTCAGGGTGATGCCATTCGGACTCACCAATGCACCAGCAGTGTTCATGGACCTCATGAATAGGGTATTCAGGTAGTTTCTCGATCAGTTTGTTATCGTGTTTATTGATGACATCCTGATCTACTCGCGTACCGAGGAGGAGCACGCAGAGCACCTACATATAGTGTTACAGACATTACGAGATCACCAACTGTATGCCAAATTCAGTAAGTGTGGATTTTGTCTATGGGAGGTTCAGTTCCTTGGCCACGTGGTGTCAGACCGGGGTATTATGGTGGATCCAAGTAAAGTATCAGTGGTGAGGGAGTGGGGACAACCCATGACACTGACAGAATTGCGCAGTTTTCTGGGGTTGGCCGGTTATTACAGACGGTTCATCAAGGGATTCTCGAAGATTGCGGGCCCTTTGACGAATCTTACCCGGAAAGGGGTACCTTTCACTTGGAATGATCACTGTCAATTAGCCTTCGACGAGTTAAAGGACAAGTTGACATATGCACCCGTACTTGCATTGCCGAAAGGAGGATTAGAGTATCGGGTTTACACTGACGCATCCTTACAGGGACTTGGGGGTGTGCTTTAGCAGGAGGAAAGGGATATAGCTTATGCGTCCAGGAAGCTAAAAACCCACGAGAAGAATTACCCCACTCATGACCTGGAGTTAGCAGCAGTCATTTTTTCTTTGAGGATATGGAGACATTATCTCCTGGGGGAGTAGTTCATGCTATTTACGAATCATAAATCACTTCAGTATCTATTCACTCAGAAGGATTTGAATATGAGACAGAGGCGATGGTTAGAATTCGTGAAAGACTATCAGTTTGATATTCAGTATCATCCTGGTAAGGCTAATGTGGTGGCAGATGCATTGAGTCAGAGACTGACTGGGGAAATATCATAAGTCTGGAAAGCGAAGTGGAGAGAACTTCGATACGAGGATGATGTAGCCAGGGCTTGCTTGTCAGCATTATCCATCACACCCGAGATCATTATGCGGGTTGTGGGGGCTCAGGCAGAGGATCAGACCTGCCGGGATAGGGTGAGCCAGTTGCTAGCTGAGGGAGCAGAGGCTTACTCGATCAGCTCGGAGGGAGGCTTACGCCATAATGGGAGGTTGATTGTGCCAGAGGATGCGGAATTGAGGCTCACAGTTATGATAGAGTCTCATGGGTCGAGATTCACAGTACATCCCGGTGGGGATAAGATGTATCAAGATATGAGGAGGCAGTATTGGTGGGAAGGGATGAAACGGGACATAGCAGAATTTGTTTCGAATTGTGTCACGTGTCAGCTTGTGAAAGTTGACCATCAGAGACCATCAGGGATGCTACAGCCACTTGAAATTCCTGTGTGGAAGTGGGAGAGCATCTCTATGGACTTCATTACAAGATTACCGACATCACAGAAGGGTCACGATTCCATATGGGTTATTGTGGATCGGTTGACCAAGGTGGCCCACTTCCTACCAGTTCGCATAGACTTTGAGACGATGCATTATGCACAGCTATTCATAGCGGAAATTGTTAAACTGCACGGGGTACTGATTAATATTGTGTCGGATAGGGACAAGATCTTTGTGGCCCATTTTTGGCAGAGTTTTCAGGAGGCCATGGGAACGGAGTTATGTTTGAGTACAACCTATCACCCACAGACTGACGGGCAGACCGAGAGAGTCAATCAGATGTTGGAAGATATGCTCAGAATGTGTATACTAGACTTTGGGGGAGGTTGGGAGAAATATCTTCCTCTGGTAGAGTTTGCGTATAATAACTCTTACCAATTCACGATCGGCATGGCACCATTCGAGGCATTATACGGGAGACCCAGTCGTTCACCCGCTTGTTGGTTAGAGGTGGGGGACAACAAACTGTTGGGGTCGGAGATTGTTCAGGAGACATCTTCCAAGATAGAGCTGATCCGAGGGAGGATTCGGATAGCTCGGGATAGGCAGAAAAGTTACGCCGATGCTTCACGGAGGCACGTGGAGCTAAAGATTGGGGATCAGGTATTGGTCAGAGTGTCTCCCATGAAAGGGGTGATGATATTCGGCAAGAAGGGTAAGCTAGCACCGAGGTACGTGGGACCTTTCCATATTATCGAGAGGGTGGGGCCTGTAGCCTATAGGCTGGGATTACCGGAGCATCTTCAGCGGATACACGACGTGTTCCATGTAGCATCGCTAAAGAAATATCGCAGGAGTGAGAGGGCCTTCTGGCACATTCCACTCGAAGAAATTGATTTACAGCCAGACATCTCATATGAGGAGAGGCCGGTGGCTATCCTAGACCGTAGCGAGCGAAAATTACGATCCAAGGTTGTTCCACTAGTTAGAGTACAGTGGGGTCATCACAACATTGATGAGTCTACCTGGGAGCGGGAGGAGGATATGCGAGAGCAATAATTTCGGGGACGAAATTCCTTTGTAAGGGGGAGAGTATGTAATACCCCGCATTTTCATGCATTAAATATTTAATTAATTCGGGAATTGAAAATTACTTGTGAATCGTAATTTAATTGAATTAATTAGGGAAATCTTATTTAAATATTAATCGAGGAGTAAATGGTTAATATTTACAGGAAGTTATTTACTAAGTGAATAGTAATTATTTATTTAAGTCATTTCGAGTATTAATGACTGGGTATGCACTTATCTCAACCGGGAGTCGGTATAGACTAAAGGGGTGAGGGGATAAACATTTTTATAAATTAATTAGGATGCCAATTCTGAGTGTACGGTTGAGTCTGGATGGGCCGAGATAGTCAGAAAAGTGTACCCGGGGGTAGTAAACGGGTCACGGGGCGTTTTTAGACATAGTCGGGCCCACATGGGGGCATTTGGGTCACTTGGGCTTGGCCCATTAGGCAAAAAACGGGATTAGGTAAATTAAGGAATTTGGAGGAATGATAAAACGGTTGATAGAGTTTTAGAAAAAGGGTAAGTGGGTTAAGAAACCCTAATAGCAGTTAAAGGCAATTTTGGGATCACTAGAGAGCCAAGAAGGATCATCTTCAACCTTGGAATTCATCTCCGAATCAGACACTACGAAACCTAAGGCAAGTGGATAACTTGAAATAGTATTAAATCTGTTTTGAAATTCATATTCATGTGATGTGTTTGATCAAAAATTCGTTTTGGGTGTTCATGGCATAAACATGAGGTTTTGAAAAATAACAATTTGATTTACGAATTTGAATGAGAATTCTGGTAGAAATTTGATATTATAAACTGATACATATCTAGTAGGATGATATCTGGACAATTAGAAACGAATTTGGTGTAGGGATTTGGGATGTAAATGGGTTAAGGGTTAAAGATAAATTTTTCCCCAAATTTAGAAATTGTAGTTAATGGACGAATTGATGATGTTGGTGGGTATTCTGGAGGTCCCTAATAAGGTTTCTAACATGTATTAATGCTAAGAGGACTTGAGGTTACTGGTAGAAGGAATTAGGGTTTGAGAATTTTCGTCCATGGCTGATTCTGTCTTCGCGAAGAAGACGAAGACCTGCTCGATCGATCGATCGAAGGTCTGGGGTCGATCGATCGAAGGTCGGCAGATTTCGGCAATTCTGCCCAATTATGTATATAAAAGAAATTTATATGATAAATCCTTAGGTAATTAATTGTGGAGAAATTTTTACTTGGGTTTAAACCTAATTAATCATGAGTAAAGTTAATTAGGATTTGAGGAAATTTTTGGGTGACACGTCATGATTATAAATTCGAGAGTCGGGAATTTAGACTTGAGTGACGTTATTTCGGGCTACGAGAGTAAGTCCAAATTTATGGTGGGGGCGACACCAAAGGTGACTAAATTAATTAATGTGCAAATTAATTAATAATTAGGGTTGGACCATAAACTCTTAATAAATTTAATAGGCTTGTGTTACAGATTTAGTACATGGTGTAGCCGGGACATTTTATATTTATATATATATATATATATACGGTGCGTGATAGTATATATATATAGTGTGTGTGCATTAATATCAGAGATTGAATATTACTATTATATACTCTAGTGCTAGAGGTTGTGCGTAGTGGATGAATCCCCTAGCTTGAGGAGTAGGGCGAGTATAATCCCAGGTCATAGCGTCCATTATTTAGATGAGGCGCATCTCACTTTCAGGAAAGGAATATGACCGCCTCCAATTCGTCTGTTAAACTAAGTTAGTGAGCGAATCTAACTTGGATAAATAGGTTACGTGAATACACCTAGTGAGATAGCACTTGGGAAAACTTATATTTTGTGAGTATTCTTACTCGGCCGAAATTTTGTATTAAATGTTATTTCAGTATGTTTGTGAATACTGTAATATGATTAAATATATAATTAGGTAAATAATTATATAGGGGATAATTAATACATAGTGAAAAATGTATTAGGTGTATAACAGGTGTGAATGTTATATGAAATTAAAAGGAGTAATGATTCAATTAAGTTGACGTTTATAATAACTTAAAAATCATGAATTAAGGCATACTCGATTAGAGTAGGGAACATTCAAGGGTTAAAAATAAGCATTGGGTCAGGAGAGTAGGACCTAGTAAATTAAATGGAAGCGTTAGTAGTGCACATTAGATGAGGGGCGAGGAAGTCCTCAAGAGAGTGCGGCACTAACTAAAATATGAAGAGCATGCATATTTATTTATTACTGCAAGTTAATCATTTGTTAAATGTTTTCAAATGTTTTTGGGTACTAACCCTTGCTATAAAAATTTTAAAAACCTTTTAGGTGTCCAACCACAAGGGCGCCAAGCTTGACTCTGTTCCAGGTATCCTTTGCTGCAGCACATGTGGATGTTGCGGAGTTTTGATAGACGCCTCCTTCTTCCATTCTTGTAGAGACTCTCTAGTAGTTATCTGAGCTCATCGCTCACAGTTCATTTATCAGTAGTAGACTTGTTGAGATGTTTTTTTGATATTTACTTGTATTGGATATTTGGACCGATGGTTTATACTGTTAGGTGTTTTATTTGTGGATGGTTACTTTAATTAACTGTGATTGTGTATTGTTGTATGTTCCGCATGAGTTATTATTTAATTAATTGAAAGATAAAAATTGGCACCATTCTACTTTTCTCACTTAGGTGGTTAGTAATTTAAAAAGACGACAGTGATGCTAAGAATGGACCAACTGAGAAACCTTTTCTAACTTGATTTAGGACTGATCACCCGGGATTAATTAGGCGGGGTGTCACAAAACCCTAACCTAAAATATATCCTAAACTAGTATATCAGATTATTACAACAAAAAATGGTATTTATAGTAAGTTGGAATAAAAGAAAAGAAGAAAGAAAATAATGAAAAATATCTCCTGGAAACAGGGGATCGATCGATCGACCCAAACCGTCGATCGATTGATCATGAATAAAATATTCCATTGTCGTGAAGGATCGATCAATCGATCCTTTTGATCGATCGATTGATCAAGCAGGTATCAGCACACTGCATTACTATTTTGGGCTGCTTGGATTTCCCGCCCGCTAAAACTCCCATAACTTCTTCGTTCTAAATCGGAATCACGCACCATTCACGACCACGCGAAGCTTGCGAGGAGGGCTACAACTTCCGTGAGATGTTGGGCCAGGTTCCCAATCTATGAAAAGACTAAAATGACCTTGAACGTGCGATCGCGTACGAAATTCGAGCGTAATGCGTCCGAACTTCACACTTAGCATCCAAATACCTATAAAATCTCAATTAACCCCTGCAAAACATGTTAACATAAAAATATGAGATTGTCTGGTTAACGAGCATAAATATAGGGAATAAGATACCCGAGGGGGATAAAATGCATCGGTTCGAAGGATGAAATACACAATATTTGCGTATGATCACACCCCCTAACTTACACATTGCTAGTCCCTAGCAATGAAAAAGGATGCAACAAGAACTACAAGCAAACCAAAAGCAGGAGATAGTACAAAAGAATGGTATAAAATCAAAATGCCACTTTCGCGGGTGATTCGATTGCATTTAGCGTATGCAATAAGCCGTTAAACCCCTAGGTCACCCTAGTGGATGAGTGTCGTCTCGTGAGGGTTTTCAGGGATGGTACCCACAAACATCACATGGTTTCCTCAAAATATGCCCAAACCAACATGCGACAAGCCCAATAATAGCGAAAAGGATTTCATACGCATTATTAGCACATTGAATGAATTCAAACAAAAGTCCAAATCATTAACATTATAGAATGAACCTCATAGAATTAAAACCTTAAAATGTTGGAGGGGAGCGAGCACATGCAAAGTGTGATTTGGCGAAAAACTTATATAAACCGGGTAGACATTAAGGCAAGCATACATTCAATCCTCACGGGCATTACACTCATCAAGCGAATTCACTCGAAACAGGGAGGTAACACACGAAACATGAGGGCATAAGGAGTAAATGTAAATGGAAACTAGGCCGCACACATGTCACAAATGAAGAACGCTATATATAAAATGAAAAACTTTAATCCTAATGAAAGGATACCGCACATTAAAAGAGGCGAAATGCATTTTCACGGATTATCAAAACTATTTAGACCTTTGAATTACATCAACTTAAGATCACATAGGACTTGTATAGGGTTATAATGTAGGCATGGCTAGAGTATGAAATGAAAAAATGTATGTACGAATTCAAAGTTCTCGGGATGAAAACTCGGGATATAGGGAGAATGCGGGCAATATCAAAATTGGAAAACAAGTTCCAAAAAGGGATTAGATATAACATCAGGGAGAGTAATCAAAGCTTATTGAACTATATACAACATTTACAACTTTCTCTTTCTTTTTCTTTTCTTCTTTTTCTCATGTTTTCTTTTGATTTTTGCTTTCTCTCTTTTCTCTCACTTTTTCACTACTTTCTTTTTCTTTACTTATCAAACTCTCATATGCCTAAATTGAAACCGACATCATAACAACATCATTCGATCCCAAGCAACATTCCAAACAAAGGTGTGGAATGTGTATGTATGGTTTATAACTCCAATTTAGAGTTGGTTATGGGAATGGGGTTATGAAACGAAAGGTCATATTTAGGCTCAAAGGGGGTTGACGAGGGTAAACATATAAGGTGAGGT
Source organism: Sambucus nigra (assembly GCA_949130495.1). Classification (NCBI taxonomy): domain Eukaryota; kingdom Viridiplantae; phylum Streptophyta; class Magnoliopsida; order Dipsacales; family Adoxaceae; genus Sambucus; species Sambucus nigra. Next base: position 170,326,136 of record OX422214.1, on the reverse strand, counting down.
CAAGGTAAATATGGGTGATATAACAAAGAGGGCCTATGATCATTTCACAAAGTTTACACAATTCTCGAATCAAAACAATATATGAAAATCATGATCAAGTAACACATTTCATGTATGAACTCAATTAATGAACGGTCAAATGAAAGAATAGTGAGATTACCAACGAATTCAACGTTTTCAATGAGAAAAGAATAGTGTATAACACTCACAAATGACGAAAGGTACAAAGATTACTCGGTGTACGTATATCCAATGCAATAAAAGATTATCGAGTTATAAAAATCTTAAACCAAATCAATGAACCATAAAAGTGTATGTGCTCATGGGATTAAGGTTTAATTCATGAAGTTATTCATAATATCAATAAGTGAGATTAAAGACTAACAGCTTCTAAAATCGAGAACATGCATCATTGGGTTGTCTATTGGATCGGGCAATTATTGAAATTTATCATCGGAAATAAAGGCAAAAATCCCAAAAAAGAGAAAAAAGAAAGAAAATCGTTTTGAAATTTTTGAATTTTTATAAGAAGAGCATACTAAGTAACTAACATGTGAGCAAAAACATGGACTAAACAAGGAAAAGGATAGAATATCCCACACCCCCTAACTTAAAACTTGACATTGTCCTCAATGTGAATTAAGAACCAAGTTAAGAGAGAAAAAGAGTGATATTACCCAAAATTGGAGCGATCCCCATAAGAACAAGTCAAAAGAATCTACAAAACAAGTTAGTACTGAGCTTATCAAAAACAAATAATAAAAAGTTAACTAATTACACTAAACTAAATTAAAAAGGAGAGATAAAATAAAAAAATAAAAAGAAAGAGAGCTAACTATATACAACCTACTATTTAGGCTTCACACTAACTCTACATTAGAAGTCTAAATAGCTGAGGGTCCACCATAAGAACAATTTGACTTTGGAGGATAACCAGTGTACCCTCACATACAAGCATGACTTCCGAAAAATGTGGATTTCGTTTGAACAACGAAAGGCATGTGTAAGGCAGAAGAAATGAACCATCACTAATTAAAAGTTTTGGAGGGACGATGGGGGGTTTAAATTGAACGGGTGACAAAAATATGTGGGGACCGAGAAAATTCGAATATACTCCCAATGATTTTGAAATTGGAATGGGAGGTGGCGTACACGAAGGCACGAATGCGATCGTGGAAGGTGACTCGAGCAAGTACTCCTCATCGGCGAAAAGGTTTAAAAAATTAAAGTTTGAAACCGAATCATCGGGTACTTGTGACGGTGAGATAATAGAGAATGAAAATGGGGATGAAAGAAATTCAAACTCATGAGATGAATCATCATCGCATGAAGACTGAGTTTCGAATGAAATCATATCATTTTCAATGAAATATTCTTCTTTGGGGGCCAAAGAAGAAATCATTTCATTGCAAATAGATATTACGTCATTTTCATCCTCACTGTCAATATCTATTATGCAATGGGCAAAGTATAGAATGGTTTGTTCCAAAGTAGGCAGAAGTACCTCATTTGGTTTAAAACATTCCTCGACTTCAAAAGTCTCGGAAGCAAAATCGTCGCCAGACTCAAATAATAAATCCAACTAATGTTCCCAACAACGATTTTCCTCTCGATAACGATTTTAAATTTTTTCATTTTCCTACATACGCAAACCCTCACCGAAAGTCATAGGTCGAGGTGCGGATCCATGAAAATGGGAACTTTGAAAATTACCATCGGACTTAAACGAAAACTCATTATTATAGGAATTTTGAAAACTATTGCAATTCGTTTCAAAATTCCTATTATAAGGAGGTAAAGGCCCAAAATCATTATCATCATCATCAAAATTCTAATAACCTAAATTTTGACTTTCGTTATACTCTACCAAAGTCATATTTGAATTTGTTATACTTTGGGATTCTAAGTATTCACCGAAAGTCATAGGTTTGTGAGAATTTTGAGAATTATAACAATGATTACCGAAAGAATTGGAATAAGACATGCTTACCCCAAAAATAGCTCAAGTGGCGAATTCCACAAAGTAGGTGCGCGCGGATAAAATTCGAGCGTTTCTAAGTGCTCAAATGTGGAAGTCCTGCAAAAAGATTAGCAAATAATACAAATAGAAAGAAAATACTATGAAATACTAAATCAAATAAAGTTTAAAACAAACTCATCCTCGGTAACGGTGCCATTTTGGTCACGCGTGAAAAGTGTGCTCGTGTAAGGGAAGAGTCATTGTTTTCATTTCACCGTGATAATACTAACAAACCTAAATTATGACTACACTTGCGAGGCAAGAACAACAGTAAGTCGGGTATCGAAAATCCACAAGGACGAGATGCTAGAATTTATAAGATTTAATATTCCGAAATAAAAGTGTAAAAGGTGATTACAAACTAAAAGGGAAAATATGCGAAAAAGGGAAATGATTATTCTAGGCGGGGGAAATGAAATAGACTAACAAAGGGAGTAAAACTATAAGTTGCATCGAATATCCCTCACCCGAGTTAATTTGTATAAAATGGATACATGGGTCGAAAAGTTATTTAGAATGTGTCTCGTTTCGATAGTTAATTAAATCAAGGGTTGTCACACCCCTAAATCCGCATAAAGCCTAATATGATTTTGGCGTCAACAAATATCCCGAAAATTGTGCACGTAAGGTTGTAAGCACGGGACATACATGATATGCCCCTTCAAATCTCCTAGGCATAATAACTAGGACAACGCACCCGAAATAAACCCGTAAACACCATCACCAAAGCCAAGCAACGCGTCAACTCGAGTGAGTTCAATTCAGACACAACCTAATTTAAATTAGCTAGAAAGCATATTAAAAATGCAATAAATAAAGCGGTAAATAAATGCGATAAAGCTACACTAGAAGGCACGTAAATCAAAATATGTAAACTAATTAACAAAGCATGTAAATCTAATTAACAAAGCTAGAAAGAATGAAATACAAGTTAAATAAATGGAGAGGGGAATGAATAGTCAACTTACATACCAAAAAGGGTCTCGATCTAAAGAGAAATGAAGAAGAACTCTTCAAAAACCCAAACCCTAACCTAAAATCTATCCTAAACTAGTATATCAGTTTATTACAACAAAAATGTTATTTATAGTAAGTTGGAATAAAAGAAAAGAAGAAAGAAAAGAAGGCAAAATATCTCCTGGAAATAGGGGATCGATCGATCGAACCAAACCGTCGATTGATCGATCATGAATAAAATATCCCATTGTCGCGAAGGATCGATCGATCAATCCTTTTGATCGATCGATCGATCAAGCAGGTTTCAGCACACTGCATTGTTGTTTTGGGCTACTTGGATTTTCCGTCCGTTAAAACTCCCGTAACTTCTTCATTTTGAATCGAAAGCGTGCACCGTTCACGGCCACACGAAGCTTGCGAGGAGGGCTACAACTTCCATGCAAATTTTAGGTCAGGTTCCCAAGATGTGAAAAGACTAAAATGACCTTCAACGTGCGATCGCTTACGAAAATCGAGCGGAATGCGTTCGAACTTCACACTTAGCATCCAAATAACCATAAAAGCTCAATTAACCCCTGCAAAACATGTTAACGTAGAAATCCGAGGTTGTCTGGTTAATGAGCATAAATATAGGGAATAAGATACCCGAAGGGGCTAAAATGCATCGGTTCGGAGGATGAAATACTCAATATTTGAGTATGATCACGCACCATCATGTTCCTCTAGTGAAAAATCATTAAATCACGTTCTACCCCCAACACGAGATAACCCCAAATAGGCTTCCAAATTTAAGGTTGAATATTGAATAAAATAGGGGCTAGGGTTTGCACATAAAGGGAGATGAAAAATATGAAAGTTACTGCATAATGGAGATGCTAAAAGGTTGGTTAAAACACTCACCCACGACTTCTTTAAATTAGGGGAAAAAGAGGAATTTGAAAAGAATCCAACTCTTTAAAAATGGTTCTACCGACTCAAAATTCGAGGGAGTCGGTCGATTGACTCCAGTGTTCGATCGATCGACCCCTCAGATCCACCGACTCTAATAACAAGGAAAATGATAGGTTAACACTTTAAAACTCCTTTATAAATTCATTCTTCAAATTCCAAACCGATTGAAATTTCACTTTTCAATAGTAAAACTCAACATATTTATTTATTAAATATAAATAAATCCAAAAATTATTTCTTTTCTCAATTTTTCCAAAATTAATTTAAAAATACCCATTTGAAAATTCGAGTTGTTACAACCGCCATTAAACGCATTCTGATTGGCTCAAATAGGTTAGTTAAGGATTGCGAAGGACGACTTATAGACCATTGATTAAATCAAACCAACGCTCCATATTAACTCTCAGTTATGTGAGTGGGAGAAAACACAATCTAAACCGTACTGTGTGCAACACATGTATGGTGAAAAACGCATGTTTTTTATGTTTTAAAAAATATCATTTTCCACCCCAAATGTCTCTGCCGCTTTCGAATTCTACCCAACGCTACTTTTAGGAACTATAAATTATTTAAAAATGGCTCAAAAATTTTTAAAACCTAATTTTAAATGTTCAAAAAATAGATTTTAAATGTTTAAAAATTCCTAAAAAATCTTTAAAAATATTAGAAAATATTTTTAAGCCAATGTGAACACACACACACCTCATACACACAAAATGTCAAATAAATGTAGTCCTAGGTGTTTATAGTTGTGTTGGATACTACCTTTTCCAGCTTTGATTATTGTCGATGTAAATCATGAAGAGGCATGAGGCTTAGGGTTAGACATAGGATGACACAATTTTGTCTATATTTCCAAACTAGATAAGCTCCTATATTTTAGACTCAAGTGAGTCATATATATAGTGTGTTTCAAAATCCCCCTTTGAAAATATGAGACAAAATCTCCTTTGAGTCATCTAGGTCTCATAGGGATACAAAAAATTTAAAACCTTAATCCTATACAAAAATTCTATTTACCCCATATCCTAGAAATGAAAAGTACATAACTCAACTAATTACAGAGTAATACCCTAAAAATATATTTGATGCACAATATGGTATCGATCCCTAAAATAAAATAGCTAAGATCAAGCTTTTTAGTCCAAGATGCACTCAAATATTTCTCCCCCATTTTGTCTCAAATGGACAAAGGGAAAAATCATAAAAATGTATATATGAAATAAGCATAACATCCCAAATTTATACAACTGGTAAATACATAAATCTCCTACATTAAATAGATATAAGAGATGTTCTTTATCATTTATCTAACAACCATGCCTTATATCCCTAGAGATTAATTATTAACAAGTAAATAACCAGAAGATATAGATTTAGGTGATGATGTTCCATTCTGCCATAACCATTCCTATAGATTTCCTTAAGGATTCAAAACGAGCGTGATCCAAAGGTTTTGTGAATAAATATGCTTATAATTAATTTCCAATTCCTTAGATTTGACTAACTCGCGTATAAAACGATGTCTTATTACAATGTGTTTAGTACGTGAGTGTTGAACAAGATTTTTGGAAATATTAATCGCACTCTGATTATCGCAATAGAGATGTAATTTATCTTCGTTAATCCCATAATCGTTTAACATCTGTTTTATCCACAATAGCTGAGCACAGCAGCTACACGCGACTATATATTCAGATTAAGCTATGGACAAGGAAGTGTAATTTTGTTTCTCACTATTCCATCGTACCAAATTATTACTAATGTAATAACATGCTCCTGACGTACTTTTACTATCATCGAAACACCCAGCCCAATCAGCGTTGGTGTATCCTATTATCATACTGGATGTGTCATTTGTGTACCAAAGTCCTAAGTTGAGAGTTCCTTTTACATATTTTATTATTCTTTTAACACACGGTAAATGACTCTTTTTAGGGGAATTTTGATATCGAGCACATACACAAACAACATACATAATGTCAGGTCGTGAGGCAGTTAGGTATAGTAGATTTTCAATCATGCTGCGATACATTATAGGATTGATAGATTTTCCATGTTCATCTTTAGATAATTTTACTGAAGTACTCATGGGTGTCCTAGCATCTTTTGTATATTCTAAGCTGAACTTCTTTACTATCTCTAGAATGTATTTGGATTGCGATATAAATAAACCTTCTGAGTTCTGTTTGACCTGAAGTCCTAAAAAGAATTGTAACTCCCCCATAAGAGACATTTAAAATTCCCCGTGCATAACTTTCGAGAAATTTCGATCCTCGGTCAAGGAAGTAGATCAAAAGATTATATCATCTACATATACTTGGGCTATAACGACGCTTTTGTCAAAATGTTTGACAAAAAGAGTTGGGTCATTCCCACCTCTCCTTAAATCTATATTTAAAAGAAAAGTAGACAATCGCTCATACCAAGCATGATGTGCTTATTTTAACCCATATATCACCTTTTTCATTCGATAGATGTGATTTGGATGGTGAGGGTCGATGAACCCTTTAGGTTGTTCTACATAGGTCTCCTCGGTTAAGATACCATTAAGGAACACAGAATTTACATCCATTAGATATAAAGTAAATTTTAAGAGACATGTAATAGCAAGAAGAAGACGGACAAATTCGAGACGTGTTACAGGGGCAAAAGTTTCTTCGAAGTCAATTCCTTCAATTGGAGAATAACCCTGGGCTATAAGTCTGTCTTTGTTTCTAACTACCATCCCTGTTTCATCAGTTTTATTTTTAAAAATCCATCTAGTGCCAATAACCCATTTATTTTCTTGTTTGGGAACAAGATACCATACGTCATGAGTTTTAAATGGAATGAGTTCCTCTTGTATAGCACCTATCCAATAGGAATCATTTAAGTCTTCATTCACATTATTTGGTTCTATTAAAGATACAAATCATGCGAAATGAGTTGTATTGCGTAATTGGGATCTTGTTCTAACAGGATCATCAGGGTTACCGACCACTTTATCTAGGGGATGATCCTTATAAACCCAATTTAGCACTTCAGGGGTCTCATTAGGTAGGGAATCAAATATGTCTGAAGAGTCGTGGTTAGGACGATTTTCTGACTCATCAATAACGGTTGGTTCTATGCTCTTATTCTTGGCATTTGTGTCACTTACTACAATATTGATGGATTCCATTAAAGTTTTGGCACAAATATTATCACCGTTGGTTTCGAATTTGGAAAAATGTTCTCTGTCCTTACATATGTAGCAAACACTACTAAAGGTCCTTAAATATTAGGTTAGACTTTTCCTGTACTAAAGTTCATAAGGTGTTTGTTTTGTATCTTTCCTAAGGTAGACTCTATTTATTATATGACAAGTTGTAGGAACATCTTCAGCCCAAAAGTATTTAGGTAAATCCTTTGCGTGGATCATAACACGAGCCATCTCCAAAAGTGTATGATTTTTACGCTCAGCTATCCCATTTTGTTGGGGCGTCATTGGGGCACTAAATTAATGTTTGTAACCATTATAGTCATAATATTCGATAACTCCTAAGTCTGTAAACTTACCTCCTCTATCACTACGAATTCTATTTACTTGGGAGTCCTTTTCATTTTCAATACGTAATAAATTTTTCAAAAATTTAAGAAAAGTTTTTTATTTTTATTTTAAAAAGGCCACCCAGGTAAATCGAGTAAAATCATCACCCATAACTAAGATGTAACTATTACCACAAAGACTAACAGTACGAGAGGGACCCAATAGGTCCATATGGATGAGTTCTAGAGGTTTGGTGGATAGAACCTGTTTAACTTTCTTATGAGGAGTTTTGACTATCTTTCCTTCCTCACAGGGCCCACATATAATATTGGAAATGGTTTTAATTTTGAGCAGACCTCTTACTATTTCCTGTGAGCTTAACTTACCAAGACTATCATAGTTTATGTGACCTAACCTATTGTGCCAGATTTCAGTATCTTCCATCCTGGTTATATTGCAAATATCAATTCATATCTTTTCTGTATAACAGTTATCAGGTGTTCTGAGGCCTATAATAATATAGTCTCCATTCTCATTTATAATTTTACAACTGTATTTTGAGAATGTTGACAGTATGGTTTGAGTCACAAAATTGCGATATACTTAGTAAATTTCCTTTAAGACCCTTCACTAATAAAATGCCCTCAAGAGTTAGTAGACCTTTTTCTTGGAGTGTCCATTTACCTATGATTTGGGCAGAGACTCCATCCCCAAACAAAACTTTTCCTCAAAAGAAGTCGGTTTTGATGGTTAGCTTAGTCTCATCCCCGGTCATATGTTTAGAACAATCCGGGTCCAAATACCATCCCGATAAAGTTTATTCATCTTTTAAAGCACTAATGACCAGATTACACTTCATTTGGGGTATTGGATCATCTTTCGTAACCCAAATTGATCTAGTTTTAAGGCGTTTGCGCATATTTGCTCGAATATGATAAAATTTGTGAGCATCAGATTTTTCTTTGAAAGATGTTTGCGTAATAAACTGATTTTTGAAGTTTTGTTGAGCTTTTGGTTTAGTTATGAATCTAGGTTCTTTCCTCTTGGACTTTGTTTTAGTGTTAGATCGTTTTTTCCTATTTCGATAGTTAGAGTTCTTATTAGGTTGTCTAGGAAGAACGTAGTTATTCCTACTATGTCTAGAATAGTTAAAGTTTCTATACACTGGAGTGTACAAAAAGGATTGGTATAAACGCTTTTGAAAACAGGTTTATACTATTTAGTCTTAGATTCAACATTAGTTTTGGACTCACCACTTATCAAAATGTCTATTCCTTTTTGTTTTTTATCAAAATCAACTTTTATAGCCTAAAAATTTGGACAAGTTTTCATGGGCCTTTTTCCTCCTGACACAAACTTTATGGTTTGTAAATTTTTAGTTTGTGTGCCAGTGTTAAGTTCTATTCCAAGTCTGTCCTCAGAATTGGTTTTACTGGATGCTAAAAAGTCTTCAAAATAATTTGAATTATTTTCAAATTTTGCAAATTTTTTGAAGACGTTGAAGCTTTTTCTTTTGATTATTCTAATTCTAACAACGCGGCCTTGTATTTCTTTTTCAGAAATTCATTAGCTTCAGAAAGATCCTTAATTTTTTCGGCAAAAGTCTTAGTTTGTGTTTCATGGGCTAGACATTGATTAATGTAGTCCTCAGCATTCTATTTAACCACAAGACTAAGAGATTTTATCTTTTCAGTCAAATCTTTAATGGTTCTTTCCAGTCTAGTGGTCTTCTTAGGCATTTTGGTGTACTGTGTGTGGATGTCTGGAAGGTCATCATTATTAGACTCACTATGTGTGGTGTGTGATTTGTCCCCTAACGACTCATTTTTTGAACTCACACACACGTTCAGTTCGTCATTCATGTGATCCTTTTGACTTACACACACAGAAGTAGAGCTACTATTATTAGTACAAACATTACAAGCATTCTCAGGACATAAATCAAATAAAACATTAACAGGCATGGTCAATGCATTATTAGGCAGACTATCATCAGCATTATCACCAAATATACAATCTTTACAAAAAATAACATACAAGGGTCAAACATGTTTGATAATTCAGGCTCATCATCATTTGATTCACTTGAATCATCCCAAGTCATGCACAAATTGACCTTATTGTGTTTGTTTTTCAGGTTGACCCTACAATTAATGGCAATATGATCTATTTTACCACATCTAAAGCATTCAGACTTGTTATGGTCTTTGTCGGGTCTGGTGTTGTTTTGGTGTTTCTCTAGTATCCTCCCATGAGGTCTGTTATTGGATTGATTTGAATAAGGAGACTTTCCTTGTTTAGCAGCAACATTATTTCTAAACTTCAGTATTTTCTTAAAATGTTTAGACATTAAGGCTATTTGGTTATCCAAATCATCCAAGTCACAGTCATCAACATATTGGATTTCAAGATTAGGCATCACTTTAGATTGAAACATAACATTAGGACTAATGTTTTTCTTATGACTTCAAAGAAATTATCTTGTAATCCAATTCCATTTCCACAGTTCTTAATTTGCTACTGAGGAGTTCAGGGGTAAGATTTGGATCCTCCATTTCCTCAATTGCATATCTTTTATTGTCTAAATTTCTGTGAAAATGATATTAGGATTTTAGAGACAGTTTATCTTCTGTCATAGACAACTCCATTGGCATGTAACTGTGTTATGACATTAATTGATTTGATATAAAAATCATCAAAGGTCTCAGTCTCAGTTATAACTAGGGCATTGTACTGTTGAATGAGCATTTGAGTCTTGGCAGCCTTAATATGTGTATCACCTTCATTGGCCGTGATCAACGTGTCCCAGGCTTCCTTGGAAGTGGTACATATAGAGATTCTTTTGAATTCATGCTCATTTACAAACATGAAAATAGCATTTTTGCCTTTATTATTGCAGAGGGATGCCTGTTTCTCCTCTTTGGAAAACTAAGTGAGAAGTTTTTTTTATTCTTGTCTCACTGCCTTCTGCTATTGGTTTTGTAGGATGAGTATATCCAAGTTATGTGGTGTTCCAGACATCATCTCCCAACGACCCTTGGATGAACGCAATCATCCTTACTTTCTAGTAAGGAAAATTTATCCCATTGAAAGGGGGAGGTCTGGTTAAGTTTTCCAGTCTCTCAAATTTCTCGTCCATGAGGTGTTTTTACAACAGTTTAAAAAAACACAGGATTCTAAACAGTTGTTTTAGAAAAAATAAGAACCCGCTTTGATACCAATTAAAAATCCCTTAATAATTCGTTTAATCAAAAGTTAAAACAGTTAAGAAGGGTCCGAATTATTTTCTTGAGGAAACTCTTTTAATAAAATAAATAAAACACAAGATGTGTTAGAAAATGTTTTTAAACGATATATTTCAATTACTTAGAAAATTAAGTGTTTAAAAGAAATTTAAACATCAATAGCAGTAATTAGCTAGAGTAAGGTAAGGATAATGTAAGAACAAGGAAAGAATAAAAAATATTCACACAAGATAACAATTTAAACGTGGTAAAACCATTATCAAATAGGGGTAACATCCACGACTCCCTCTACGGAGTAAAATGAAATATTCCACTAGAAGGAGTTTAGAGTACAAGCAAGAAACGCACTATCCAACCAAATCAGACCTAAAACTAAGTCTAGAAATTATACCAGCACTTCTAGCTTTTTCTCTGACTTTTATAGATCTGGTTGTTGTCTTTAACATCCTCCAAGCTTTATTCCTTAGCTCCTTCTTTATGTCGACTCTGATGGTAAAAATCTCTTTACCAACACAACTTTAGTGATGTTGTGTGAAAGTGTAGTGAAGTGATGTGCCCAATACATGCATGCATCTCACTCACATTTATACAGACAATTTTCCTAAAAATTACAGATTTGTTTAAAAATGATATGCAAGAGTCTAAACCAACTTTTCTTGAAAAATATACTTCTTTTTAAGGTCAGATCAGAAAACAATCTTGCTATTAAAAAGAGCCAAGATCCTATATGTCTCACTCTTATTTATTTACAAATCTATTTCACAAAATGTGAAATATAAGCTGGGAGAAATAAACGTCTTTAGATATGAAAAATCTTGAAGTCAATTTTTCTAAAAAAAACTTGAAAACATAAAAGGAGATTTGTTGGGGATAAATTTGATAAAAACATTTAAGAACTTAAAAACCAATATAAAGATGATTTCTATTTAAAGAAATCAGTCCTAATCAACTAAACGTGACTCTATCACTTTAGTCAGACCTACAAGTCTCAAATGAAGTGAGATGAGATCAGACATAGTGAATGTGTTGGACAAGAGATGTAAACCAAAGAGGATGTGATCATGAAAAAATAAAAACTCTCAAAGACATTTCTGGGAAAATTTGGCAATAGTTTGGTTTCGATTTTTCTTTCTCTCTCTCTCTCTCTCTCTCTCTCTCTCTCTCTCTCTATTTTATTTTCTCCCAACTCTCAGACTCTAAGAATTTAGAAACGATTGACCCTAAGGTTGTATATATAGTGGTCGATGGAAGGATCTGGAATGACGATTGAAATCAAGGGCCAGGATTAATTCTACCAAACGGTTATAAATCTAACGGTTGATAATGCACCTCTTTTAAACGCCTTCTGGTTGGCTCAAATAGGTTAGACAAGGATTGAAAAGGATGATATGCAGACCATTGATTAAATCAAACCAACGTTCCAGATTAACTTTCAGTTATGTGCGTGGGGGAAAACACAATCTAGACCGTCCTGTATGCAACACGTGTATGGTGTAGATTGAATGAAAATCACGTGTTTATAATGTTTTAAAAATATCATTTTCCACCCCAAATGTCCCTACCTCTTTCGAATTCTACCCAAGGCTATTTTTAGTAACTATGAATTATTATAAAATGGCACTAACATTTTTAAAACCTAATTTTAAATGGTCATAAAATAGATTTTAAATGTTTAAAAATTTCTAAAAATTCTTTAAAAATATTAGGAAATATTTTAAAGCCAATGTGAACACACACACCCCCCTCATACACACAATATGTCAAATAAATGCAGTCCTAGGTATTGTGCGTTGTATTGGATACTGCCTTTTCCAGCCTTGATTATTGTTGATGTAGATCGTGAAGAAGCATGAGGCTTAGGGTTAGACATAGGATGACACAATTTTGTCTCTATTTTCAAACTAGATAAGCTCCTATATTTTATACTCAAGTGAGTCATATATATAGTGTTCTTCAATATAGTCCTCTATTTTACTATGTGCAGAGAATTTTTATCATATTTTTAAAGTGATGGCACTATTGATCTTCAAATTTTGAGAAATGGGTAAATCGTGATCTATTTTGTTGTCTTTCTTTACTCATTTCCACTATTTAACAAATCAAGTAACACGGAGTACCCTCTCCTTACAGACAATCTTTTGGTGGCCTCAGCAAGGAGTGGTTTTGAGATTGGTGGGATCCCTGAAATAGCAAAATGAAAGAAAATTTTGAATCGAGGGATTATCCAACTTCCATTGTTATACATGTTGGTCGTTTGTCATTAGTTTACTTCATTCCAAATGTGTAACTTATTCTATTTGATTTGATAGGTCATTTACATTTCTTTTCTTTAACTAATGTATGGATAATATATTTTTAAAGTGGGGTATCATGATTTCCATTTCTTGTGGATAGCGATATATCTACTTGTGTGGTCTTCCCAAACACTAATAGATCATGACCAATGATCATATTACATCTCATCATTTCAACCCTTGTAAAAGATTTTCTATGAGTTCAATTACTGTTGTGTTGTTGTTGTGACAGAGAGGGAGGGAGACACCATGGTGCAATAATTACAGGACACGCAATAAAAAAGAGTATAAATAAACTAAGTTTTGCTATCCGTGTCAAAATAAGGAAATGTGTTGTCCTTTATGATAAATTCCAGTTTCTATGTACTTTGAAGTGCTTTACCTTGCTCTTCTATAAGGTGCTATCATTTTTTTTCCATTCTCAAAGTACTGGTTAAACAATGTTAAAACGTTTCAAAACTTCACCTTAAATATTATTTAAGATAATTTGTGTTTTGTAGTTGCTCTGTTTGATCTTCTTTTTTTAGTGGGACTGAAAAACAAAGATATAATTCTCGTTGTATAGGGGCAGGAAATAGGATTCGCTATTGTGAATTTGGGAAGAAGGTAGATGTCCATCATGGAATAGGATTATATTTGGTCAGATACCACATTGGAGAATCAAGCCCATTTTTTTTCTTTTATGGTAATGGGAAGGATCTACATATGGATTTAATACTAAATATTAAAAATTATCCCATATACGATGTTACATTCTCAATGCTAGATACTTAGTGATGTACTTTGATGTTACAAACTGCACTAGATTCATTCAGATTTAGACAAGAATCCGTCTATTGTTTTTGGGCTAAATACACTACACGAAGATGAATTTAAGAGCAAAAGTCAATATGCAAGATAATAATATGTATTGATTTATGTTCAACACCATAAATCACGCATATAACAAATGGCATGTAAACTAATTTCCCTAAACTACACAGTCCAATTTTCAGAACAAATATATGCCTTACTGGATCTATAAGATTCTAACCACATTCACTCCCCACCCACCCCACATTCTCCCAGTTTACATCGTAAAACAGTCAATCCACTTTTTTGCCCGTCGTTCTGTTTAAGCTTCATACACCTAAATTCGTTCGAGTTCATTCTGTTATCATCTTTATATATGGATCATTACGTTAGCTATATTATTACGAGTGTATAGGCTCTATAATCTATTATTGACGTGTTTCACTCAAATCTTTTTGTCATATCCGTGATTGTTTTGTTTATAATGTGTTTGGTGTTAACGTTTTTCAAGTTTACATTACCAGTACTTTTTGGGGATCGTATTATCCCTCTCATTCATTTAGATCATTGGTTTCATTGAGCATAATGCAACATTATGCAGTCCAATATTAGAATAAATATGTGAGGCTATATGTAAGGAAGGTAGTTATGAAGGAAAAATAATAGAATCACAATAGTATAATTGTAAACGAGTATTTGAAAATCCAAAACTGTCTAGTTTAAAATAAGTAATTTTGAGGATATTTATTTTATTTCATATGCAAAAGAGCGTATTGAGATTTCGTGAATAAATATCCCAGAGAAACACTTGACACGGATTGGTTTGTTTGATTTGGACTGATTAGTTTAATATCAGTTTTGAGACTAAGGAGATTATATATACGCATGAAGATTATTGGACTATTTCAATATAAATTGGTCATGTTTGATTAGTTGAGTCATCTTCATATTAGTTTAATATGACGAGTACCTTATGAGTTAATCTTCTTGTCTCATGTTCCTCCTCATGCTTTAAAGTTTATTGGAACAGTGTTGTCATCACACAAACCAACATAATTACCCACAAAAACACTTTATACTCTTCAAACAAGCATTATAATAAAGTTATGCAATTGGTCAATGTAGAATAGTTAATCTTACATTCTATAGTTCAAAACTTCAATTTATTTTGAGTCACGGTTGAAATTGAGCTTTGAATATCCATATTAGATTTGAATAAAGGTTTATGTGCTATTTAGAACAATCATGTCCCCCATTACATAGTAGGATATCGTGTCCCATGTCACATAGATGAAACTCTTATTTTCCATGACATGTGATTTAAATCAGGGTCCCCTCTTTATTTGTGTGACATATACCTTTCTTTGGGTGGATTTATGATATCTTAAAGTTTTCAATTCTTATTTGTACATAATTGTGTTCATTTTTGTTATGTCATTTCCATTTTTAGGTGTATGTGAGTAGTTTGAGTAAGCTCAAGCGGATATTTTTTGTTCTAATTGAGAACATTTTCCATTTATTATAGAGCATAGACGTCCATGTTTAATTTCTAGAAGTTTGTCTCATTCTTGTTTATTTGAATGGTTTTCGTGCGTGTGATGCATCCATAATCTCAATCCTTGAGTTGGGGGGTATTTTTATAATTTTATAGCATTAGCCTTATGGTCATTTTGGCACATTTTGGCCTATTGTAGCTCATTTGGATCATTTTGGTAAATTTTAGCCTCTCGTGGCTCGACCAAGTCATTTTGGTAAATTTTGGCCAATGGTGGCTCACCTGAGCCATTTTGGTAATTTTTGGCCTATTGGATCATCGAGGTCTTTTACAGTCGTAGGTGGTTTTACATTGAAGTTGGGGCCATTTTAGTCATTTATACCCCCTAATAAATTGGCGAGGTGAAATTTTAATTTTTGAAGTGTCTTATGTGTTTAAGGGCATAAAAATTTAATTGTAAGTGTGTTTAGTTTGTTATGTCAGAGTCCTCATGGATAGATCCACCACAATTTGTGGATAGGCCCATAGAAAAAAAAAAGGAAAAAATCCCAAACCCTTTAGTTTAACACTCTTATACCCCCCCCCCCCCCATTTTAACACAACACAACACTCGTAACCAACCTCAGGATTACACTGTGCACTATAATCCACTTCACATACATCAACCATCCAAACACCTTATATCTCTTGTGAGACCCCATCCATTCCATTAAACAACCCCACCCTCCAACCTAAGACCGTTATCCTCATTATCCCCACCCGAATACCCCCTTTAACCAAACCATTAAACCCCATCCCAATTACATTAACTTGTTACTATCCTCAGTTGAAGCCATTTTATTTAAAAAAAATAAAAAATACAACAAGAAAAAAATTTGAGGGAAAACAACTAAAAGAGAACAATTTGTTGAAAATGTTGGGTGACTTATTAGCTGATTTGACGAAGTTTGTTGTAAAATTATTTGGTTGATTTTTTGGTTAGTTTTACCCACACTTGGGATCCATAAAACAAGTAGTACCGTATTTGAAATTAGGCGTAACTCCCACATGTGCATCATCCCTCGTACCTTATGCATTGACTTGTACCTTAGGATATGAGTGTAAGTGCAATTATTGAACTTCTAATCTGGTATAATACAACATTATCTTAGGGGGTAAAGTAAAAAAACCTTAAAAATTTAAGGGAACGGAAAATGCGTTCATTTTCTTGAAATATATTTTTATATTCCATTGTAAAATATATAAAATTTACAAAGTCTAATTTACTTAATGTCTGGGGTTAAAATGTAATTTCCAAAAGTTTCGAGGTCTAAAATATAAGATACACAAATTTTAGTGGTTAAATGTGATTTATTGGAATTTTCAAGGGCCAAAATATATTTTATTGAAAGAATAGAGGTTAACATGTAATTTACCAAATTGTAATTATTAACATTCCACTTTGACACCACCACTTCCAAAATACTTTTTATGAATGCTTTTGAAGACACTTGTGAGACTTTAATAACACTTGTGGTGTGCATAGAGTTGAGTGCTAATAGCTATACCTTTTACCAAAAGTGAAAGGTTTAGATCTAAATTATAGAAGTTTAGGGACCCAATTATAACTATGGGGTTTAAGGTATTTTGAAAATTGGTGGAAATTCCCCGGTCCTTTTAGTTTTAACACACTTATATCCTCAACACCAATCACCACACAACACTTATAACCAACCTTTCCAGGAGTAGTGTATCGAGGGTTTATTGGACCTCAACGACCAACATTGCCAGGAGTAGTGTATCGGGGGGGTTCCTTGTTTGGCTTTCGCATTTGCGAGACATCCCACGCACGAGCCGCAGTGTAATGTTGGGAATTGAGGAGAAGTTAGTCCTTAATGATCATACTTATATATTATATATATCTCGATGATCGACAGTGCCAAGGAGTAGTGTAACGGGGGGGTTCCTTGTTTGGATTTCGCTTCGGCGAGACGTCCCACGCACGAAACGCCGTGTACTGTTGAGAATTGGGAATAATAATTAACAAATTAATTAAAATGGAATAATGAGAATTCGGGTTACATGTATCATGCATTGAGGGCATAATGAATCTCAAAAATCAATACTGTCAGGAGTAGTGTAACGGGGGGGTTCCTTGTTTAGATTTCATTTCGGCGAGATGTCCCACACACGAAACGTAGTGCAGTATTGAGACTTGGGAGAAGTTTAATCCTTAGCACTTAGATGCTATTAACTCATATATAATTAACTTTATATTGTTGGCATAACTAGAATATGAGAAATTCTAGTAAAGGAGATGTTTATGTTTATTGTATGATTGGATTGGAAAATGGGTATGTAAACCTTATATGTTAAGTAAGTGAACAAATGAATGAGAACCCCAACATTTATAGTTAAAGTGTATGATTTAGATAAAATTCAGATATGTGTAGATTGCGAGATAAGTTAGATGATTTTAATTGGATTTTCATATTGGGTTTTAGTTAGAATTAATTTCCTAATTAGATTTGGGCATTTATTTGGAGATCACGTGCATACGTTTAGTTGCGCGCTTTAGTTGAGAGGTGAGTTGTATTATTATGGGGAGTGCGACTCCATTAAATCATGTCATGATGCATTTATAATTATTATGCATTTTAATGCACTTGCTATAAAATGTTTTCAACTCGGGCTCTGACCCGTTTACATTTTCTCCTCCTATGTATACATATTGTATTCTTTTAGGTGTTCCTCCGTAACGACGCCATTGATATTTATCCATCCAGTGTATTCGTGGAGCTGTGGTAGTAGCGGACTGTTGCAGCACTTTGTTTTAGTCGATTCCTATCTGTTGTATATCTAGATTAGGATTTAGTTTTGTATATCGGGTTTATACTCAAGTGTTATAGATTAACACTTTTATATTCTCTCTCAGATTTTTGTATTGTCTGTGACCCGACAGCATATTCGGGTATTTCATTTTAGAGATTGTGTTTTACTCTTGGATTCATCTCTTTATCTATTGGATGTAACATCCCACGATTTTGGAGACTGAGAAATTAAATTTTGGGAAAATAAAATTTAATTGAATTGGAGAATTTTAAAATTTGGGAATTGAGGCCCAAAAATAGAGAACATTTTAAAGTATTCCGGATGATGATTTTGAGGGTACCATTGATCCCGGAAGGATCGAGATAGTCAAAATGACTGTCATTGGGTTCAAAATGATAGTCAAAATGACTAAGGAACAATCGATAACTCAATAGGAGTAAAGGTTCATAAGATTAATTTAACCATAGGTGAAATTGGGAACGATTTGGATCGTACTATCGACTAGAATAAGCGATAGCATAAATTCTAGTTAGGATAGTTTACACGTAATTGTGGGGAAATAACCATTGAGATTCCAATACTTGAAACGAGGTTGGAATAATTTGAGGTTTTGGACTATTAAGTCATGTATGTGCCTATGGTTAAATAGTACTAAAGGTAATTATGTACTTTTGAATATGGATGAAATGTGTAGTGATGGGTTCCTACATAAAATTTTGGGTGAGAACCCTAAGGTTGAATATATATGTATAAATAAATACATATGATTTTGGGAGACTATTCATCATAGGAAAAATGATTGAATATGCTTCAAGTGAGGGATTGTATTCACATATCGAGGTAAATTATTTGAGTTTGTGGTGACGGCTTGTATATTGAGGATTATGTATACTTATAGCCGAGTTTATATATCTTATACATATGAACGAGAATTAGTTTGTATATATATAGATATAATGATGTTTGAATATATGTACATATATCTATATAAATACGAATATATGGATATATTTATGTTGTGGACATACATGGTATGGATATTTAAACCGTATATGATGGTTTAATATTTAATCATATGATGGGATCATATGTATGTATGTATATTGTGCATGTGAACGATATATATACTTATGTGGTTAAGCATACCCCGCTCATGCTATAATTGGGAAGTTTTCGCGCAGAGGGTGAGCATCCTGGCATATAGAGCAGGGTGTGGATATTCTCCAGGTCATAGTCGTCCCGTGTGTTATTATACGATAGATATATTTTTGGGATGAGACGTGGTGGGTATGTTTCGTCTCATTGCCAGTTGGAGCTATGACTGCTTCCCGGGACGTCGTGTGTGTGAGATATCACGAGGTGGGTGTCGTTGATCCCCACCAGGTGGTCCCCAGTTGCTACGTGAGTCGGGTACTGGGAAGATGATAGCATTGATGCAGTTTTTATCAGCGATATATATAGCCGGGTGGATTATGTGCATGTCCATTGTACATCAGATTTGATATGTACACTTGGTCATGGGTATGGATGATTGGTATATATATATATATGGTGAGAATAAAATGCATATATATATATATTTATATATCCTATAGATGAAAGGATATAGAATCTTTGTGGAGTACATCTTGGATGATTATGATGTACTAAATTAATGGGGGTTGATGTAACGCATTTAAGGAATATTTCGGTTACATCATCCTAAGGATATTATTGGAGATGTTAGTTGTAGTAGTAGTATAATATTGTATGTATGGCATTATGGATCTCTAGGATCGACATTGTCAAGGAGTAGTGTAACGAGGTGGTTCCTTGTTTGGATTTCGCTTTGCGAGACACCCCACGCATGAAATGTAGTGCAGTGTTGAGATTGGAGAAAAGTTCTGCCAATTATGGTATGTATGACATTATGGATCTCTAGGATCGATATTGTCAAGGAGTAGTATAACGGGGTGGTTCCTTGTTTGGATTTCTCTTTGCGAGACACCCCACGCACGAAACGTAGTACATTGTTGAGATTAGAGAGAAGTTATGTCGATATTTATGTGTGGCATAATGGATCTCCAGGATCGACGTTGACAAGGAGTAGTGTAACGGGGTGGTTCCTTTTTTGGATTTCTCTTTGCGAGACACCCCACGCACGAAACGCAGCGCAGCGTTGAAATTGGACAGAAGTTTTGTCATAATAATTTTGCATGCTTATTAATTAGAAATTAAATTATATGTTTCAACCCAAATGCATATTGGGAAACTTACTAAATTTATAATTGGTTAAATTATAAACCGGGATCCATTAAGCCTAATAAGGTATATATGTTTGAAAATAAATACTTAAGTTTGTTTAGAAAGAGTGGATTCTTGGGTATGATAGGAAGGTAGGTCTCCTGGATATAGGCTAGGCCTATGATAAGTTTGGTTGTCCTAATAAATGGGGGTAATTTAACTAAAATTTGAGGTTGCGAATAGGTGCGCGCCTTTAGATGAGAGGTGAGTTGGGGTTCCACGAGAGTGCGATTCCACTTTTAATTATGAAATAAGTGCACCGATATTTATTATGCACGGTTAACACACTTGCTAAATATTTTTCACAACTCGGGCTCTGACCCATTTACTTTTCTCTCCTACCTGTATATATATATATATATATATATATATATATATATATATATATATATATATATATATATATTACTACTGGTGTCCTACCGCATGGATGCTGGATGACCTTCTATCCAGAGTCTTGGAAGCCGCGACAGGTGCGGATTGTTACGGGATGTAGAATGTAGTCGCTTCCTCCTTTGAAAAAAATTCTATGTAGGATTCATGTTGTATATTGGGTTTGTACCCAAGGGATATTTATATACATATTTATATTTATTCCATTCCAGTTATTGTATTGGCTGTGACCCGACAGCTTATTCGGGTCTACTTTTTGTAGTATATTCTGTTGTAGTCATTTATTTCATTTTATTCCAGCATTTTATTTATCTTAGTTCTTCCATGCATCTTTCTTTCCTTTATTAGTAGTGTTAGTTTATTGTCTGTTGCATATTTTATTTAATTTTAACATCTTGCTTGTATGATGCCGGGTAGTTAGTTCTACATTATATTGTACCGGCAGTAGATGTTGAGACTGGACCATCTGAAATTCCTGATTTAATGTAGTATAGGGCTGGCCACCCGTTATTATTTTAAGAGGGGTGTTACAGATGGTATCAGAGCATCAGGTTCTAGAGTCCTTAGGATCTGTGCGAGTTTTTTGCATTCTTCCGTTCACGTCCTTAATATAAAGCCCTACAATTAGGACTGTTGTGTTCACCGCGTTGTTTTCTTCTGTGAAGTATATTCACTTGATTGGCGTTCTGATAACAGTTGCTCTTGTTTCGTTTCAGACGTCGCCTAGATTTTGTCGTCTAGGAAAGGGTAGGATTAGAAGTACAATACCCATAGCATATTTTGGGTACGCTTTAGTCGGGGGTATTTGTTTTCCCCAATTTCGGAGGAGATATTGAGGAGATTTCTAGTAGTGGTGTGAGGTGATTTATCGGCAGTTGAGTAAGAAAGGAAAATTACTCGAATAATGAACCTTGGACTTAGTAAAGTAAGTCTGATGAGAGATTAGTGTAGTCCTTGGGAGGTTTAGGTTGAGAAACCAGTCGGCCTTCGTTCGAAAACCTGGTGTTGGTGACTCTTACCGATGTGAGGAAGGTGTAGTTGTCCCAATGTCAGGAGTATTGCCTTCTGGGAAGAGGGAGAAAGAATTTTGAGACTCAGTTTCGATGTGTAGGACAGAGGGAGTTTTCGGTAGTCGCAATCGCGTTTTGTCCTCCAATATGGTTAGAAAGGATTTTTGAGGAAGATAATTCTTTGAGGGGAATTAGTCCTTGGGAAGGAGTGGGCAAGTGTGGTCTTTATGCGACATCTTTTAGAATAGTAAAACGTCTTATAATGAGTAAGTAGAGAGTGGCTCTATTGATTTTGGGAATGTAAATTGTTAAGGTTATTGGTTCATTGAGGGAAGAACTTAGTTTATGGAAAGGTGTTAATATGATGTAGAGGAATTTCATAACTGAGAGGTTCAGAGTTTAGTAGATTTATGTTGAGCGGATAATTTCGCTCTTAGTTGTGCTAGTTTTGAGAACTAGGTAATGCTAGTTTTGAGAACTAGGCAATGCTAGTTTTGTTGAGGCCTTGTGTTCTAAACATAAGGTATTTGTTTGGTGTGTCGAAAGACGCGGAATATATTTATATCGTATTGTTGTATAGGCCCTCGGGCAGTATCTAAAATATGAAAAATCTTTTTATAAAACTTTAACCCTGGTTCAACTAATCTCAATTCCCGACCTAGCTACACAGTAGTGTATTGGGAGGGCTCCTTGTTTTGATTTCGCTTGCGAGACCTCCCCCGCACGAAGGTAGCTAGCGTCAGGAATTTAGGAGAGTTCAACCGTTTGGAATTTTCAAACTTTTATATATTTAGTATATTGTTATAGATTATATTGTCGAGGGTTATGTTACAATTTAAGGCTAATGGAGCCTGATTATGATTCTATGAGTGGAAACTCGGATACAGGGTGTATGGGCGCCCTGGGTAGCTAGTTGATTTTAAAATTTAAATAGTTCGACGTGAGAACTAGTAAGGATCGGTATAGTGATACTAAGAGTTGATGTTAGGACTAGATGATATTGAGGTCCTATGCGTATTTTAAATTTCGCGGGCGAAATTTTTGTAAGGGGGGAATATTGTAACACCCCACAATTTTGGAGACCGAGAAATTAAATTTTGGGAAAATAAAATTTAATTGAATTGGAGAATTTTAAAATTTGGGAATTGAGAGCCAAAAATAGAGAACATTTTAAAGTATTCCGGATGATGGTTTTGAGGGTACCATTGATCCCGAAAGGGTCGAGATAGTCAAAATGACTGTCATTGGGTTTTATTTTGGATCCGGAATATTTTAAGTCAGATTGACTCGAACCGATGTAAACGAGTCATTTAAAGTGTGTATTAACATTTAAATTTTGGGTTTATTGTTTTAAGGGATTTAAGAGGCTTACAGGATAAGCCTTCTCATTTAGAGAAAGAAAGAAAAGATAAGAGAAGAGAGAAAAGAGAAAGGAAGAAGGAAAGAAGAAGAAAAGAAGAGAGAGAGGAAGAAAAGCTTGGAGATTTTCAGCCCAATCGCGACATCGAGGACGATCCAACCTCTACAAATCCTAGGCAAGTGTTTAATCTTGAAAAATAGTTATTTGTGTATTTTATTTCATAATTTGTGGGTTAAAGAAATGAATTTTTGGGTATAAATATCAAAACCCAGATTTTTGGGTTTAATCTTGAAATGGATGTTTACACATGGGTTTAAGAGGTATAAATTGATGAGGTGAAAGTTTAGGATGTGTTTAATGTTTGAAACATTCTTGGGTTACAAATTCATAGTTAGAAATTGTTGATTTGGGATTTTGGGAAATTTAGGTTTATATAGAAAAATGACCATTTCGTAGCCTGCTAAACAGACCGAATCAATTCGGCCTCTTTTCGAATCGATTCGGAATGTTGCAGAATCCCAGGTCTGTGTGACCGAATCGATTCGGATCCAAGCCGAATCGATTCGGCATGTGGCAGAAGCCCGGTTCTTTGGACCCGAATCGATTCGCCTTGGAGGCCGAATCGATTCGCTAGGCCGAATCGATTCGGAATAGGGCCGAATCTATTCGAAAACAGGTCATTTTGAGGTATTTTTCTCCATTGTGATTCCAAACCCTTTTTGGTTGGGTTTCTTTATTTGGGCGCTTTCTCTTATGATGTAAGAGATATGTTCTTGGAGACATATAAGGAGTTTCTCACATATTAGGATTTTGGGGACTCCTTAGGGAAATTGGGGAGAAATGTATCCATGTATGTATTGGAGTTGCATATGGAGATTGTGGGGAAACCTCATTGAGGTTGGGAATACCAGTTATAGATAAAAAGGTATAAATATGATATGAGGTTAAGAACTCTTAGAGAATGAAGGGTCTCATATCCTTAGAAATGTTTGGACTAAGGAACAATCGATAACTCAATAGGAGTAAGGGTTCATAAGATTAATTGAACCATAGGTGAAATTGGGAACGATTTGGATCGTAATATCGACTAGAATAAGCGGTTGCATAAATTCTAGTTAGGATAGTTTACACGTAATTGTGGGGAAATAACCATTGAGATTCCAATACTTGAAACGAGGTTGGAATAATTTGAGGTTTTGGACTATTAAGTCATGTATGTGCCTATGGTTAAATAGTACTAAAGGTAATTATGTACTTTCGAATATGGATGAAATGTGTAGTGATGGGTTCCTACATAAAATTTTGGGTGATAACCCTAAGGTTGAATATATATGTATATATAAATACATATGATTTTGGGAGACTATTCATCATAGGAAAAATGATTGAATATGCTTCAAGTGAGGGATTGTATTCACATATCGAGGTAAATTATTTGAGTTTGTGGTGACGGCTTGTATATTGAGGATTATGTATACTTATAGCCGAGTTTATATATCTTATACATATGAACGAGAATTAGTTTGTATATATATAGATATAACGATGTGTGAATATATGTACATATATCTATATAAATATGAATATATGGATATATTTATGTTGTGGACATACATGGTATGGATATTTAAACCGTATATGATGGTTTAATATTTGATCATATGATGGGATCATATGTGTGTATGTATATTGTGCAAGTGAACGATATATATACTTATGTGGTTAAGCATACCCCGCTCATGCTATCATTGGGAAGTTTCCGTACAGAGGGTGAGCATCCTGGCATATAGAGCAGGGTGTGGATATTCTCCAGGCCATAGTTGTCCCATGTGTTATTATACGATAGATATATTTTTGGGATTAGACGTGGTGGGTATGTTTTGTCTCATTGCCAGTTAGAGCTATGACCGCTTCCTGGGATGTCGTGTGTGTGAGTTATCACGAGGTGGGTGTCGTTGATCCCCACCAGGTGGTCCCCAGTTGCTACGTGAGACGAGCACTGGGAAGATGATAACATTGATGCAGTTTTTATCGGCGATATATATAGCCGGGTGGATTATGTGCATGTCCATTATACATCAAATTTGATATGTACACTTGGTCATGGGTATGGATGATTGGTATATATATATATATATGGTGAGAATAAAATGCCTATATATATATATTTATATATCCTATAGATGAAAGGATATAGAATCTTTGTGGAGTACATCTTTGATGATTATGATGAACTAAATTAATGGGGGTTGATGTATCGCATTTAAGGAATATTTCGGTTACATCATCCCAAGGATATTATTGGAGATGTTAGTTGTAGTAGTAGTATAATATTGTATGTATGGCATTATGGATCTCTAGGATCGACATTGTCAAGGAGTAGTGTAACGGGGTGGTTCCTTGTTTGGATTTCTCTTTGCGAGATACCCCACGCATGAAACGTAGTGCAGTGTTGAGATTGGAGAAAAGTTCTGCCAATTATGGTATGTATGACATTATGGATCTCTAGGATCGACATTATCAAGGAGTAGTGTAACGGGGTGGTTCCTTGTTTGGATTTCGCTTTGCGAGACACCCCACGCACGAAACGCAGTACATTGTTGAGATTAGAGAGAAGTTATGTCGATATTTATGTGTGGCATAATGGATCTCCAGGATCGACGTTGACAAGGAGTAGTGTAACGGGGTGGTTCCTTGTTTGGATTTCGCTTTGCGAGACACCCCACACACGAAACGCAGCGCAGCGTTGAAATTGGAGGGAAGTTTTATCATAATAGTTTTGCATGCTTATTAATTAGAAATTAAATTATATGTTTCAACCCAAATGCATATTGGGTAACTTACTAAATTTATAATTGGTTAAATTATAAATCGGAATCCATTAAGCCTAATAAGGTATATATGTTTGAAAATAAATACTTAAGCTTGTTTAGAAAGAGTGGATTCTTGGGTATGATAGGAAGGTAGGTCTCCTGGATATAGGCTAGGCCTATGATAAGTTAGGTTGTCCTAATAAATGGGGGTAATTTAAATAAAATTTGAGGTTGCGAATAGGTGCGCGCCTTTAGATGAGAGGTGAGTTGGGGTTCCACGAGAGTGCGATTCCACGTTTAATTATGAAATAAGTGCACCGATATTTATTATGCACGGTTAACACACTTGCTAAATATTTTTCAGAACTCGGGCTCTGACCCATTTACTTTTCTCTCCTACCTGTATATATATATATATTACTACAGGTGTCCTACCGCATGGATGCCGGATGACTTTCTATCCAGAGTCTTGGGAGCCGCGACAGGTGCGGACTGTTACGGGATGTAGAATGTAGTCGCTTCCTCCTTTGAAAAAAATTCTATGTAGGGTTCATGTTGTATATCGGGTTTGTACACAAGGGATATTTATATACATATTTATATTTATTCCATTCCAGTTATTGTATTGGCTGTGTCTCGAAAACTTATTCGGGTCTACTTTTTGTAGTATATTCTGTTGTAGTCATTTATTTCGTTTTATTCCAGCATTTCATTTATCTTAGTTCTTCCATGCATCTTTCTTTCCTTTATTAGTAGTGTTAGTTTGTTGTCTTTTGCATATTTTATTTAATTTTAACATCTCGCTTGTATGATGCCGGGTAGTTAGTTCTATTTTATATTGTACCGACAGTAGATGTTGAGACTGGACCATCTGAAATTCCTGATTTAATGTAGTATAGGGCTGGCCACCCGTTATTATTTTAAGCGGGGTGTTACATTGGAGTTCGTTGTATTACTCATCATAGCTAGATGTTGTACTGTTGTTATATGGTTGCATGGTCGGTTTTAATTGGTGTTTAATAAAAGTTTAAAATTTTTGACAATCCACTCTTAATAGTTTCGGGTAGTTAGCCTTATCTTATTTAGTATTGTCAGTTGATGTTAAGACTGAGCCATCTGAGATACCTGATTTAATGTAGTATAGGGATGGCCACCCGTTATTATTTTGAGCGGGTTGTCACAATGTGATTTTGATTTTTCTGAGACTAATGTAGTCTTGTCCCCCGTAGTATCCAAATCCCCCATCGTCTGCCCAAAATTGATAATTGTCGATGGTTCATTTCTTACGCCTTACACGTGCCTTCCGTTTTTCAAACGGAATTATTATTTTTCGGGAGGCATGTTCACTTTAGGGGGTCCACCGTTGATCTTTCAAAGTCAAAATATTTTTTGGGTGGACCCTTAACTATTTAGACTTCTAGTGTATAGTTAGTGTGAAGCCTAAATAGTAGGTTGTAAATAGTTAGCTTTTTAATTTTCTTTCTTTCCTACTTTTCTTTCCTTTTTATTTAGTCTAGTGTAATTAGTTAACTTTTTGTTATTTATTTTTGCAATGCTGGGTACTAACGTGTTTTGTAGATTTCATTTGACTCATGCTTATGGAGATCGCTCCAATTTTAGGTAATATCGTTTTTTTCCTCTCTTTGTGTTGTGTTCTTAATGCGCATTGAGCACAATGCAACATTTAAGTTAAGGGGTGTAGGATATTCTATCCATTTCATTTGTAGTCCATTGATTTGCTCACATTTAGTTACTAACACTACACCAAATCGGTACTATTATCACGGTCACTGACCTTGACAAGTTGGACTTGTCAAGGTCAATGACCGTGACAATTCGGGGCGAGACAACTTTTTTTGTCACGGACGTGTCACGGTCATTGACCGTGACAAGTTCGTTAGAATTGTCACGGTCGTGTCACGGTCATGGCCCGCGACAAGTTTAGTCACGGTTATTAACCGTGACAAAGCCTTGACCCTTTTTAAGAAAATTATCACAGTCATTGACCGTGACAAGTCCGTGACAACCTTATTTGTCTAGGACTTGTCACGGTCAATGACCGTGACAATTCTGGGAAGAATTTTAAAAAAATCTGCTAGGTAATATGGCCATTGCCACTGCCCAGTAGTATATTTGTACATGTTATAGCTACGTTGTACCTGTTCAAACATCATATATCCAAACAAACTAAAGATAATGCAAATATATATTCCAAATAGAAACAATATACATGACGATATAATCCAAATACAATAAAAATGTACCAACTTAAAAATAATGTCACTACATGTCTGGGTAAATGTGAGGAGGTGAGTAAGCCACACGATATACGAATTGACACACCCACTAATATACATCGTGCTGCATTGTTCGCTCAATCACAATAGGGAGTTCTCCTTCCCGGGTATCACATGCGTGACGAGCACTTTGGACTCGATCTCTTGAAGCGCACGTCCATGAACTATTCCACCCTGGATGATATTCAGGTCCCTCAACCCCCGCCCTATCCGATGGCCATCAAATACGTCCAATATGAACATGCTCGGCCAACCAATTGTCGACATCGGTCTGGGGAAGGGAGCCAAATAAGGAAGTGGATCATCAAAGTACGCACATGTTGGTGATGAAGCAGCGAGGTCCACATCCTCGTCATCCTACGCCTCGTTCTCCTGCACCTCCTCATCCTCCTCCTCCTCCACCGCCTTCTCCTTCCCTTTCCCCTTACGGTCTACGCCCAACGTACGCTTCATGAATGAGTACATATCTTGGACCGTCGCCTCCAAACGGGATAGCTTCGTGTCATGTGAATCCACCGTTTGATCCAATCCGGTGTCGCTCATCTCCAATCCGATGATCCTAGATTTGGCCACCCATGAGCTCACCCCCTTGTCCTCCCCTTGCGATCAGAGCCAAGCACTTGGCTGAGTGCGTCTGTGGACAAAGATGCCTTGTCGGCATCAGACTGTGACTCATGCACTTCCTTAAGCTTTGCCTGAAACGACAAAAAGCACCTGTTAGTAAAATAAGTAAACTAAAAAATTATAACGTAATTAACAAAAATTAAACTGTCGGATTACTTACAATCGTGTACGCGAAGCTCGGGGACACCTCCTTGTCCTTCCCCTTCTTCGTCCGAAGAGCCACATAAGTATCGAGCCTATGTGGCTTACCCCCTGGGACACTCCCTACCCCCTGAAATAAAATAAAGTCAAATTAGTATCAGCCCCGCAATGTAAAATAATGAAGAATAATATATTTCTATAGTTATAGAAAAATGAAATCTTACCTTCATCCTATGCTCCACCTCGGCGTAAGACGTCCGGCCGGAGTAGTGCACGTCCGTCTTTTTTGCCCAATTTTCCCTCCCCGATTGGCGAGATGTCAATTGTCGATCCTCGATCTCGTTGTCAATGAACTTTTGTCATTGTGTCAATGAGATCGGCTCCTTGGGCGGGACGGATCCATGCCATTGGATAATGGACTCTCGTGTTTTCCCAAAGTACAGTGTCGAAATATTTTTCTTCCACGTCTTGTGTTGCTCCCTCAACTGCTCCAAGACGGAATCGCGTAGCTTTGGCTCCAAGTTGAATTGTTTCTTTCCAACAAATACAATGTTAGTTGCGAATAAATATAAATATAAAATGAAATTGAAATTGAAATTGAAATTGAAATTAAAATTGAAATATTCATATACATATAAATATATTACCTGTAGTGCCGCCCAAACAGCTAACTTGAGCTCATATGGCACCTCCTTCCAACTCATAAACCTCAGGTCGATGATCGTCTTTAGCAGATCGAGGGATCTTGCTAATAGCTCCGATTTGTTCTCGACGGTCATCCTAAATTTTCCATATTTGGGGAGCCTAGGGGCCGAGGAGCCCTCGTCGCCTCCGCTACCACCGAGCTGAGACAACATCATCATAAACAACATCATCATCTTCGCCTTAATACCTGAAGGAGACATTTGCTGTAAAAAAATGTTATTAGTACAGATAAAAAAAATGTTATTAGTACACATAGACACACACCTACCCCACCCCCACCACACACACGAACACGTACATGTACACCCCCACCATCCCTCCCCCCCCCCCCACCCCACCCCACCCCCACCACACACACGCACATGCACACGTACACATACACCCCCCCACCACCCTCCCCCCACCACACACGACCACACACATACACACATAAATATGTCTAAATTAGTTGAAAACATCTAATGTGGAATAGATTTAAAGCATGGAATTATTATTATATATATTATATATGCACGGAATAGATGTAAAGCATGGAATTATTAGTACACATAGACACACACCCCTACCCCACCCCCCACCCCCACCACACACAAATGTCTTCAATGTGGATTTAAGTCGATAACACTAATATTCTAAATTTCATGAATGATATCTAAACTAAGACAAAAGTATAGGTTAAGCAATAACATATTAACATGTGAATTGTCTAATTCGAATGAAAATGAGTTAATCTTTATATACATAATCATCAATATTAATCTAAATTAGCTTATACCCATACAAGGCTAATTTTATATACATAATCATCAATGTTTTGCCTCTAATATGACAACCTCTAATATAAATTAGCTTATACCCATACAAGACAAATATTTAAAGAATTGCCACAGTCATTGACCGTTGTTCGATATACAGAGTAATTTTCAAAAAAAGTTGAAAAATCCCACCCCCATATGGACAATAATCCAGTGGTCATGCCACTTTTAAAACTAACCAACCAAACATTTACTAAACAAAATAATCCAACAGCAATGTCAACAACAAATGTGTATCCCGTACTCCTTCTAATTCATCTACTCAATTAATTCATTTCATCAATTAAACTAACAATTAACGTATAGAATTATTAATTTACTAATTTACACTGAGGGGCAATCCTACTTTCATATGAAATGGGCACTAATTATTAATTTACTTTCATCTAAAACTGTTTCATTTATTAATTATATTTTAGTGGAAGTAATTATAGAATCTATAGATGGATTCAATTTAATGTTACTATGTGAATGTTTTTATCTACAATGAGTTAACCTTAAAACAATATATATTATCTCATAAAATCATCAAAACACGATATTAAGAGAATTATAATGGTACCTTCACTTACCCCCCCTCCCCACCCCCACCCCCACCCCCCCACAAACAAATTGAAAAATTCATGGGTTATTTCCAACATATAAACATCATATACACCTAACAAGCATACACAAACATATATTCACGAGTTAGTTTCAACAAAAGTGCAAAAAATTCAAGAACCCATATATATACAAATACAAAAATAAATAACTCGTGAATTTGTCAATTTGTTTGACAAATTCATGGGTTAATTCATGGGTTAATTCAAATACAAAAATAAATTCATTGGTTAATTCAAATACAAAAATACAAATTCATGGGTTAATTCAAATACACACACACACACACACCTCCTTCCACACCCCCCACTCACCACATACACACACACACACACACACACACAATAGCCCCCACCCTGCCCCACCTCCCTCCACACACCCCACACACCACACATATACACACACACACACAACAACCCCCTGCCCCACCCCTACCCCCACCCTGCCCCACCTCCCTCCACACACCCCACACACCACACATATACACACACACACACAATAGCCCCCAGCCCCACCCCCTACCCCCACCCTGCCCCACCCCCCACACATGCACACACACACACATATATATACACACAAATATATATATAAATGGGAGAGAGAGAGAGAGAGAGAGAGAGAAATGAACCTGAAAGTAGAGAGAGAGAGAGAGCAGCGTAGAGAGAGAGAGGGAGGGAATGGCGGGAGGAAAAAAAGAAGGGGAAAGGGTTTTTGCTGTAGAAGTTGTCACGGTCATGTCAAGGTCATTGACCGTGACAATTATTTAAAGAATTGTCATGGTCATTGACCGTGACAAGTCCGTGACAAGTAAATTTATCACGGACTTGTCACGGTCAATGACCGTGACAAGTCCTTGTTACTGTCGTGTCAAGGTCAATGACCGTGACACAAAACGAGTGGTTTTTATCACGATCAATGACCTTGACAAGGGTGGTCGGCTGAAAGGTGACAATTTTGTCATTTTGGTGTAGCGTAAGTATGCCTTTTTGTGAAAATTTGAAAATTTTCAAAAATACTTTCTTTCTTTTTTCTCCTTTGTTGGGCATTTTGCCTTGTTTCCGATGATAAATTATAATGATTGCCTGATCCAATAGACAACTCAACGATGCAAGTTCTTGATTTTAGAAGTTATTAGACTTTAGTCCTTAAATCATTGATATTATGAATAACTTCATGAATTAAACTTTATCCCATGAGCATATGCACTTTTCTTGCTTTATTGATTTGGTTGAAGATTTTTATAACTCGGTAATCTTTTGTTGTGTTGTATATACTTACACCGAGTAATATTTGTACCTTTTGTCGTTTATGAGTGTATACACTATTCTTTCCTCTTTAAAAACGTTGAATTCGTTAGTAATCTCTCTATACTTTCATTTGACCTTTCATTAATTGAGTTTATATCTTGAAATGTGTTACCTGAGCATGATTTTCATATATTGTTTTGACTTGACAATTGCGTAAACTTTATGAAATGATCATAGGCAATCTTTGTTATATCACCCATATTAGCCTTGACCTCACCTTATATGTTTACTCTCGTTCACCCCTTTGAGCCTAAATATAGCCTTTCATTTCATAACCCAAATTCCCACAACCAACTCCCAATTGGAGTTATAAGCCATACATACACCTTCCATACCTTTCTTTGGAATGTTACTTGGGATTGAATGTTGTTGTTATGATGTCGGTTGCAATTTAGGCATATGAGAGTTTGAAAAGCAAAAGGAAAGAAAGAAGTGAAAAAGAGAAGAAAAAGAGAAAGCAAAAAGCAAAAGGAAAAAAAATTATAAAAAGAAGAAAATAAAGAAAAGAGAAAGTTGTATATTGTGTATAGTTCAATAAGCTTTGATTACTCTCCCTGATGATATATCTAATGCCGTTTTGGAACTTGTTTTCCAATTTTGCTATTGCCCGCATTTTCCTATTATCCCGAGTTTTCATTCCGAACACTTTGAATCCGTACATACATTCCTTTCATTTCGTACCCTAGCCTAGCCTACATTACAACCCCATAAAGTCCTAGGTGATCTTAGGGCGAATTTAATTTAAAAGTCATAATAGTTTTGATAATCTGTGAAAATGCATTTTTCCTCTTTTAATGAGTGGTATCTGTAAGAGGGTGGTTTAGATAAGATGGAGGCCTAACCCCTTTTGAGTATGGTGATGACAAGGTTAATCAGTAAACACCAGTGATTTAGCCACAAGACACAAAGAACAGTTTGGAACGTATGAAACCCAGCTTAAACCCACAAATCTCTCGTGTATAACTCACAATATAATAAAGAACTCAGAAATAACTTAGCTAGAGGGAGAGAGAAGTAAGCATCCTAGATACACCTTAGTAGGCAGGTAAAAAAACACACACACCGAAAAGGTCTTCTTCAAGGATTTCTGTCAAGTTATTAAAGCTCCCTAATAAATGACAAATGGTGGGTGGAAGAACTCTCTGGTTTTTCAATAACTCTTTCTCTAGTAATAATTTCTCAAAATCTTAGAAGAATATCTCCAAAAGAACTCTTTTTAGAACTTTTTGATCAATCCCCTTCCTTGGAGGTGGTTGGGGCCTTAAATAGCCCCCACACCACCCCTGAGGCAGCTAAGTCATTAATGCCTGTGAAAGACCTCCCTCATACCTTATGTCACCAGCATTAAATACCTGATGCACTAGTTGTCTTTACGTCATAAACATTAAATGCCAAGACATGCCTTTTACCTAACCACTGTGTGTCAGGGGGCTGTTGCCACAGAGGTTGCTTACCAACCGTCTGACAGCCCCAAATACCACGGTGGTTTACTCAAGTGCAGACTTGACGTTGTCTAGCTGGCTAGTGACATCACCTACAGTAGATGGGACATAAAGTAGAGGGTTGTTTGGTTCACAGCAAAGCTCCCGATGGAACTCGAAGCTACTTTGCTCTAGGTTCCACGGTGAAGATCTTTCAGTGTTTTACCAGGTGTATCTAAGATGGTCAGGACAAGCCCCAACGGTGCCCCACTTCTCAATCATCCAAACCAAGTCCCTCTAAAGTTCCCACGGTGAGGTTGTTCGATAGAGCACGAAAGCTCTCCCAGGCCCTGCCAAGCCTGGTCTCTCGCGAGTACCGTTCGACCTCACACCCATTCATTATTCTCGTTACAACATTACAGTCGTTACAACTCGTAGTCAATATAAACAAAGCTATAATATGACAAAGTAACAATAAGCTAAAGTACGAGTTTCCACGCCAAGCTTCCACGCTGAGCTGCCTCGCTGAGCTTATCCTCAGAACACTGTTGCTAATTGGTGGATTATCCCTAATCCCAGGATTACCTTCAGGCCCCCTCTACAGTATCTTTCATTGAGATTACAATTTTTCAGTTTATATATAGCGTTCTTCATTTGTGACATGTGCACGGCCTATTTTCCATTTACATTTACTCTTTATGCCCGTATGTCCCGTGTGTTAGCTCCCTGTTTCGAGTGAATTCACTTGATGAGTGTAATGCCCGTGAGGATTAAATATATGCATGCTTTAATGTTAATTTTCCGGGTTATTTAGGTTTTTACCAAATCATACTATGCATGTGCTCTCCCCCTCCCACTTTTAAAGTTTCAATTCTATGAGGTGCATTCAACCTGTTAATAACAACGGACTTTAGCTTGAATTCGTTCAGCATGCTAATAACTTCTTTGAAATCTTTTTCGTTCTTGTTGAGTTTGTCTCATGTTGGGTTGGGCATATTTTGAGGAAATCGTATGATGTTTGTGGGTTTCATCCCTGAAAAACCTCACGAGACAACACTCATCCACTAGGGTAACCTAGGGGTTTAATGGCTTATTGCATATGCTAAATGCAATCGTTCGCCCGCAAAAGTGGCCTTATCTTTTTATTAATTTTTCATCCCATTTTGTACTTGTATCCTACCTTTGGTTTGTTTGTAGTTCTTTTTGTTTCCTGTTTCATTGCTAGGGACTAGCAATGTGTAAGTTAAGGGGTGTGATACGACGCAAATATTGCATATTTCACTCGTTAACCTACGCGTTATTAGCCCCCTCGGGTATCGTAATCCCTATATTTATGCTCGTTAATCAGACAACCTCAGATTTCTATATTAACATGTTTTGCAGGGATTAATTGAGCTTTTTTAGGTATTTGGATGCCTAGTATGAAGTTCAGACGCTTTCCGAAAAAGTTTCGTCAATTATTGCAGCTTCGGGGGCATTTTAGTAATTTTATCATTCGGGTTTGAATCCCGAGCTCTTCACAGAAGTTGAAGCCCTTTGATTTCTCTTCGCGTGGCCATTGATGGTTCATGAATCCGAGTTGTATCGATGGAGTTATGGCATTTTTAGGATGGTTTTTACTTCAAATTCACACTCAAGGGCACATTCAAGGGAATTTTAGTCATTTCATATTTTGGGTTTTTAGCCTAATGTCTTCTTGGATGTTGTATCCCTTTAAGTTTTCTTTGCGTAGCCTCTGACCGTGCCTAATTCCGAGCTATAATGAAGAAATGGCGACATTTTCTGTAAAATAGGACAAAGCTGCAGAATGCAGACCTGTAGGGTGCGAATCGATTCAGCCAAAATCCGAATCGATTCGGAATGCACCAGAAAATTTCCCCTATTTTCAAATCGATTCGGCCCTGCAGATTTTTTTTTCTTCCCTTTATCTACAAGTTTGCCATGGGATATTTTTTATATAACTCATTTTCTCTCATTTGAGAGAAATATCTTTCATTTTAGGTTAGTTTAGCTTAGGGTCTGGGGGGGATTTGAGAGATCTTCTTCTTCCTCTCTTGGTTTGACACCCATTTGGGTTTGTAATTGTTACTTTCATCTTCCATCTCCATTAATATAGTGTGTCTTTCCTTTATTCTTGCTTTGTAGTTAATTTACATGTTTTATTAATTAGTTTACTTGCTTTATTTCTTGCTTTCCTAGTTTAATTAGTATAAATTAGTTTAGTTCATAACGTACCCTTAGATAAATAGGGTCGATGTTGTGTTCCACCATTTACGGGTTTGGACCTCGAAAGTTAGGTTTTGTATGAAATTGCATTTAATTGAAACCTCGCGTATTAAAGTCAGATTAATATGCGTTTAACTTTATTTGTCATGCAACTTTAGTGTTTGTAGCGGCAATCCGAATTTAATCCGCGTGTGACCATTTTTGATTAAATGTTTAATCTCGTAGCTTTGGATTGAATTCCTTATTGTGTGATGTTTATGCTTAATTTAAAATGCTCGATTAAATTGTTTTCGATCTGAAATCTTTATTAGTAGTTGTTTCGATCCGTGTGGTTGGATGCGATCCCGATCCTCGCTTTACTTTTGTGTAGCGTAACTTCTCTTTTTATTTTTCCACCATAACCACCCATCACCTTTTCTTTTATTTATTTTACACTTCTATTCCTAAAGTTTTAAAACAATTAACATCAAAAAATTTAATCACTCCTTGTGGATTTCTTACGATACCCGACTTACCGTTGTGCTTGCTTGTCAAGTGTAGTTGTAGTTTAGGTTTTTGCATGTAGAGCGGGAGTCGAAATCAACGACAGTGTCCCTACATGAACACTCGGTTCCCCTCGCATCAGAATTGTTCCATGGCTTTGCAACGTCGACTTGGCCGAGGTTGTCCCCAGCCACTTCCAAGGGGTAAACTGAGGGTTCCTCAGCCACTGCACATCATCGGCTATTCAACTCCTCCTCCTCCCTATCTCGGCCATGTTGGGGTCGTCCTTGGTGACGTCGATGTTCCCCATCAACCCTTTGTGAGCCTGCAGTGCTTCTAGATCTGGATAACCTCTGCCTTAGGTCGTTAACTGGTCCTAGCCTTTCAAAGGCCGACCCTCTGCTCAAGCGATCAAACGTTGATCCTCTTTGCTGGGCACCCCCATCTCTTCGGCCGCCACAACCTCTACTCTGCTGGAGAGGACGTACAGTGTTATTTGAAACCTTATAGGGCTCCCAGCAATCTTCTGGAGCATCCTCTACCTGAATAGTGTCATACCTATCCTCAGGGCAAGAGTTTCCTTGCCTCCCCAAACGTAAACGCCTAGGGTCAGCAACGTCCCTCCTCCATTGAGGAGTAGGTTGGTCTTTTCGCAGTGCCTGGGGTGGTCCCCTAGCTTCAGGATGGGGTTGAGCAGCCGCCAGAGTAATCATCTCCGGTGAGACCCCTGGTGGCCTCATCATATTTTGACTGAGTTGTATAAATTGTTCCTTTATTTCTTATTGAGTTGTGGCCAATGACTTCAAGGTTGCATCCACCTCAGCCATTTCGGACTAGGGTGGTGCCTGGCTGGAACTAGGTCCTCTAACACTAGATGGTGGAGGAGATGGTGGCAACTCCGGTGCCATATGCTAAAACTAAAGAGCTTGTAAAGAAGGTGAGCTTAATACCTTAAGGGACATCTTTCAATGGTGAAACAGCTCCACGCAAGGGGTGAGGCCTGGTTCATCACCAAAGTCTTCGGTGAGGTTAAGCTAGGAAAGGAAGAGATATATCTTCTCGTTCCCACAGACGGCGCCAAAATGATGATGCTGGAAACAGCACCACCAGGTAAGGTGTTGACAATCTCAAGCAAGTGATAACAATGGCAGCACAGAAGAATATAAGTAAATATGTAGAAGCAGATGAGGTTAAGAGGATGAACACTTGAATATAAGTGGTTCAGCAAATCCGACCTACATCCACTGTGAGTGTGTGTGAGTAATATCACTGAATGAAGGCACTAATGGCCATGGATACAATCTCTCAAGATTTCTCTCTCTACTGTATAAAATGACAGAGTTTCAGCTAGGGTTGTAAATTATCGATCCTTTACAATGTTGAGGATGACCCCAATATATAGTGCTTGGGGGGTGTAATGTACCCCCCAAGCATGCAATGTGCATGTGCATGGAGATCCAATCGGTGCAAGGATGACACCTGGCTGATCTCAGCTAAGTAATGATGATCTCAATATTCCCTCACGTGGAGGGCATGATTCAGTTATAATAGATTTTTCCACGTGTTCCAAGCCATACATGTGCGCATAGATGCTTGGCTGTCTTTGCTTGGTACCAACCTCGACCTGGATGAGTACGAGGTTGGTGATGTCCGACCTTCTCCATGTCTGAGACCAAATTACATGATGACCTCGGCTAGGATGCCAGTTGAGGTTATATGTTTAGAACATCGTCCAGGGCCGATGTTGTCATATGCCCGATGATTGAGATTGACATGAGTCCTTACTGACCAGAGTTGAGGCCGATGTTGATGTAATAACGTCGGCTGAAGTCAAAATTGATACTGATGTTAATGGATGGTTGTACAAATGATTTCTTATTGACCTCGGTTAATGTCCAGCTGAGGATGATGCATGAGGTTACAGCAATGTCAACTGAGGACGGCCTCCCCGGTGACAACCCTGATCATAGACGGCATATGCTTTTGTCACCTCGGCTCCGAAATGGTTGAGGTTAGTAGGTCTGACTAAGAGGGCACACTTTGGGATATCACTACCAATCCCGATGTAGATGCAAATGTGTAACTATAAAATGAGTGTCATGCACTTATGTTAAAAAGCACTCGTGAATAGCTACCATAAACATAGAATATATCCTCAATCGTTAGAGACTGAATTGACTAGTCCGTGTAATACCCCGTATTTTCATGCTTTTGAAATAAATTCGAAAATTAATTGGGAAATGCGCTTTTAATTAAATTACACGAGTGATGCAATTTAATGAGATTTAAATAATTAAATATTAATTTTGAGATAGATGCTGATTAATATTGGTAAAATTATATTAATTTTTACTAAGGGTGAATACTAAATAATTAACAGTTATTTATTTACGACATAACGAGTGATATGGACGTAATTGATTTTATCTCAATCGGTTATCGCGTGTGGACTAATTTGAGGTTGAGATAGGAAAAATATTTAGAGTAACTTGGATGATAATTTAGAGGTCACGAATGATTTCGGATGGGTCGGAATAGTCAGAATAGTGTACCCGGGGGTTGCAATTGGGTTTCGGGGTCTTTTTAGGCATAACTGAGCCCACACGGGAGTGCCGGGGTCATTTGGGCTTGGACTATTAGTTTAATTTAGGGAATTGAGGGGTATAAACCTATTGTAGCTAATTGAGGTAGCTGTATAACACATTCCAAACCCTAAGAATCTAAAGAGTTGAGAGGAGAGGCCATTTGAGAAGAAGAAAATAATCTTTCTTGAAAGATCCACCACCACCGGAGTGAAATCGGAAGGGAAAGGAAAGGACTGGAATCATCACAAAACAAAATCAGACCTACTTGATAAGGAAAGTGTTTATATTCATTGTTTTTGAAGTTATAATACCCTTGTGTGGGGTTTTTATACCTAGTTTTGATTAAATCAATGTTCTTGGAAGAAAAGATTAATTTTTTATACATGTTTAGGTAGGATTTGCACGTAGAATGATTTGATCTATGTAGAGGGTTAAAAATCAAAGGAGACAGATCATTAACACAAATTAAATCTAGGTTTATGATTAAGAATGTGGGAAGAACACCAAACTAGTCTTTTTTAGGTTTAATGGGTTTTGATTTGTTCTTGAATAAATTTTGTGGAGATTTAATATGTTTAGAACGTTAGAAATCGTCCTAATGCTTGTAGAAGAGGTTAGGAACATTGGTTTTGAATATGGTGAAGAAAACATAAGAGACGTGTTAATAAAAAATGGTGAATACCGTAATAATGGAGAAGATGAAGTCCTAGGTGGTCAGGTCAGCCAAGTTATTTGGCCAAATGAGTTAGTCGGCTAAATGAGCAGGTCTACCATATGCCTGTTCGACCAAGTGAGTTGGTCGGTCAAACCTGGTCGGCTAAGAGCAGGTTGACCATATACCTGTTTGGCCAAATGAGTTGGTCATACAAACCTGGTCGACTAAGAGCAGGTCGACCATATGCATGTTCGGCCATATAAGTAAGTCAGGCAAACCTGGTCGGCCAAGAGAAGGTAAACCACTCACCTGTTCATCCAAATGAGTTAATAGGACATATATCGATTCGTCCAAATGAGTTAGCCGGCTAAAGCTGGTTGTCCAAGAGCAGGTCGACCATATGCCTGTTCGGCCAAGTGAGTTAGTCGGCCAAAGCTGGTCGGCTAAGAGCAGGTTCACCATATACATGTTCGAATAAATGAGTTAGACGACCAAACCTGATCGACCCAGTGAGCAGGTCGACCATATACCTGTTCGGCCAAATCTGGCCGGCCAAATGAGTTGGTCAGCCATACATCTATATGACCTTAAGAGAAAGTTACTATGTACGAATATGAATAACTAGGTTGAGTGAATACCTATTATGTACTTCTCTGTAACTTATTGACGAGTTCGGTGAGACATTCTGAACCATGTTCGATGAGACATTCTGAACTAAGTTCGATGAAACATTTTGAATCATGTTCGATGAGACATTCCGAACAAAGTTCGATGAGAAATTCTGAACTAGGTTCGAGGAGACAATTCGGACCAATAGTCCTTACTCTGTGATATGGGAACCTGATACCAGAGTATGCACTTATAGTACATATTATGTGCGAAATATATACCGTATGAATAATGTACTTGAGTAGAATAATTGATGGGTAGATAATGTGTGTTTATCTAAATAGTAAATTAAGTAGAGAAACTTAATTGTAAATCTTAACTAATGGACAGTCGATATCTAAAGAATAAATATTAAGTAGTGAAACTTAATTTCGGAACTTAAAAGATAACAAGATGTGAAAAGTTATCTACAAAAATATAACATGAGATGTTAATAAAATAATGTATTGTATGGGCGATACGATAATTTAGATGCATAGATAAGTTCATTTGAATACTTTAGTCTAGTTTGGTGGGGTAGTATAGCTAGGTGGGGTAAGTGTAGAACGTTAGGCTTGCACTATAGATGAGAGGTGAGGAAACTCAATAGAGTGTACATAAACCTAACATGTGTAATCATTAACAGATTTTAAATTGAGATAAACACTTGTTAAAAAATTTCAAAATGTTTTGAGTATTAACTCTTGCTATAAAACTATTTTCAAAACCTTTTAGGCGTCCAGCCACAGAGACGCCAGACTTGATGACCTCATTCTAGGGACTAGGAGTTGTAGCACTGCGGATGCTGACAGAATTTGATTAGACGATTCATTCATTCAAATCAAGTGTAGGATCTTATTTTCAGTATTTCATGTATGAAAATGTTGTCCGCTATTAGCATTTCGATTATTCAGTTTAGACTAGTGTTGAATTATTTATTTATTTGGTTTTTATTATTGTTAGCCGATAGTTTACTCGAAAAGACTTTTATTCATTTCTTATAGTGTGAGATGGTTTCGATTTTATCATATTGAGAATGTTGTTTTAAATGTTTCGCATGTTTTATCTATCTGTTTAATTTCAAGATAAAATTTGACACCGGTTAATTAACTATTTGGTGGTTAGTAATAAAATATGTTTTCGACAGTGATGCTAAGAATGAACCATATGAGAAAACTATTTTAATTTAATAAAGGTCTGATCACCCAATATTTAATTAGGTGGGGTGTCACAGATGGTATCAGAGCATCAGGTTCTAGTGTCCATAGGATATGTACGGCTTACTACGATGTTAGTGTATCGTTATTTTGTTTATAGATCCCTATTATTAGGATTGTTGATTATATCTTTATGTGCTCTAGATATCGTACTTATGCTATTATATTTTTGTATAAACTGTGTACTTATATAATTTAATTCGGTTTCAGTATGTCGTTGAGGTAGAGCGAGCTGAGAGGGAAGCTGCCAGGGATGAGGCTAGGGAGGACCCTCAAGAGCAGTAGCTTCCACTGCCACAATCACCAGAGATGATCTCTACTATTCAGGTGGAAATGATAATGGCTCAGGAAGTAGAGATTGCTATGAGGGCCATGGGAACCCACATCCCTCATCCTCAGGCACAGCATCCTATCATGCCAGCTATTTAGACAGAGACAAGGCCATGTTCTTGGCAGCAAGTCAGGGAGACATTCCAGAAGGTCCATTCGCCAAGTTCTAGGGCTGTACTAATGTGATGGCGGCGTGCCAATTGAAGAAAAGCATCCATCGCCATTTGCACATGCTTGACTATAGAGAAGTACAGTAATAAATATTGGCTACCTTCAAACTTTTAGGGGCAACCTTATAGTGGTAGGAGTCGGTGACCACCGCCGAGGAGAGGGACTTGATGACGATTAATGAGTTTTGGGTGCAGTTAGACCATAAGTACTTTCCACTTGCAGTCGAGGCAGAGATGAGGAAGAAATTTGGGGAAGTAGTCCAGGGTGACCGTTTAGTAGAATATTACGAGGAGGGTTTCACCCGTATGGCTAATTTTGTGCTAGATGAGGTGCAAAATGAAGAAAGCTAAGTTTATGGATGGGTTGGCCAGGAGGATCAGGCAACATTTGATAAGCAACCCTGTATTGGTGACATATAATGATGTCGTCAATGCAACTCTACTACAGTGTTAGAACCATCACTTCCACACTAAGGGAAGCAAGAGAGGTGGAGAGTCGTGCCCACTGGGCAAGGCCAATGGGGGTAGTGCAAGTGGATCACCACATCATCAGATAACTAGTCAGCAGGGACAGGATTCTCAACAGGGGAACTCTGCCAAGAGGTTCATATATGGAGGTTACATACTTGACGGGGGTTTTAGGTAGGGCCAGAAGGGTCCCTGGCAGCATCAACAATTTCCCCAGGGCCGTTAAGGCCAAAGGAACCAAGGGGAATTCCAACAGGGCTAGGGCCATTAGGGTTAGTGATAGGGCCAGTAGGACCAGGGGAGACCTTTTTCGGGCAGTGTTCTATATGTGTCCAGCAACACCAAAAGAAGAAGAATTGTCTACAACAGGGAGGAGCACAATAGTAGGGTGCCCAACATGGCCGCAGGCTCATATAGCTCTAGCACCAGCATCGGCCCCTGAACACTCGTAGAGTCAGTTGCACTACGAGCGTGTCTATAATGTTCGGGACATACCGATGCCTCCAGCACAACAAGCACCGCCTGTAGTAGAGGGTACGTTTCTTATTCACAAGCTTGAGGGGAGGATTCTATTTGACAATAGGGTATCACATTCTTTTATTAAAACTGTATTTGCATGAGTCGCGGGTTTATTAGAGACTATCGAAAGTCTCCTTATGGGTGTCGAGTTACCGATGGGTAATGGTTCGTTGATACATTTGATCTGTAGAGAGGTTGATATTCTTATTGGGAGACTGAGTCTAGCGGCATACTTCCTAGTGTTAGACATGGATGGATATGATGCCTCTAGACTCAGTGGGTAGGAGATATTCTTAGTGGCGATGCCTCTACCTGAAGGAGGATTGCGCACTCATTTATATTGTATTGAGGAGGAGACTTCACAAGAGATACTGGTACCGTTACACTCGATTCTAGTATTGAGGGAGTTTGAGGACGT
Organism: Sambucus nigra; assembly: GCA_949130495.1. Classification (NCBI taxonomy): domain Eukaryota; kingdom Viridiplantae; phylum Streptophyta; class Magnoliopsida; order Dipsacales; family Adoxaceae; genus Sambucus; species Sambucus nigra. The sequence continues at coordinate 170,282,569 of OX422214.1, read as the reverse complement.
ATTTCAAGAGATACCTGGGCTGCCACTGAGCTGAGAAATAAAGTTTGTCATCGGTTTGGCACCTAGGATTAGACCTATTTATAGAGCACCATATAGTATAGCTCCTTCAGAGATATGGGAGCTGAGAGAGAAGATTCAGCAGCTCTTGGGACAGGGTTTCATTCGGCGATGTACTTCAGCTTGGGGTGCATCGATGCTATTTGTGAAAAAGAGGGATGGATCGCTTTGCCTGTGTGTTGATTATAGGGAGCTGAATAAAGTGGCGATACAGAATAAATATCTGTTACTTAGGATTGATGACTTGTTTGATGAGTTGAGAGGGGCTGAGTACTTCTCAAATATCGATTTGAGGTTCGGTTATGACTAGTTGCGCATATGGGAGGAGGAAATGCTTATAAATATTTTCTTATCACGGTACGGGACATACGAGTTCAGCGTGATGCCATTTGGGCTCACCAATGAACCGACAGTGTTCATGGATCTCATGAACAGGGTATTTCGGGAGTTTCTGGATCAACTTGTGATAATATTCATCGATGATATTCGAGTTTACTCACGCACAGAGGAGGATCATTCTAAGCACTCACATATGGTTTTACAAACGCTACGGGACCATCAGATGTACGCTAAGTTTGAAAAGTGTGGGTTTTGGCTTTGGGATGTGCAGTTTCTCATCCACATAGTATTCGATAGGGGCATTGCGATTGATCCGATTAAGGTTTCGGTAGTGAGGGAGTGGAGACAGCCCATGACACCGATCCTTTGATGAACCTGATTCAAAAGGGGGTACCGTTTGTGTGGATCGACCACTGTCAGTTGGACTTCGACGAGCTAAAGGACCAATTGACATCAGCATAAATACCTGCTTTGCCCAGGGGAGGATTGGAGTACCTAGTATATATTCATGCATCCTTACAGGGACTTGGGGTGTGTTACAGCAAGAGGAGAGATTTATAGATTATGTGTCTAGAAAGCTAAAGCTCCACAAGAAGAATTACCCCACTCACGACCTAGAGTTGGCAGCGATCATTTTTCCTTGAGGATATGGAGGCACTATCTTTTGGAGGAGAAATTTACCTTGTTCACGGATCATACATCACTTCAGTATCTTTTCACACAGAAGGATCTGAACATGAGACATAGGCGGTGGCTATAATTCATAAAGGACTACCATTTTGATGTACAGTGTCATCCGGGGAAGGTTAACGTGGTAGCGGATGCGTTTAGCCGATGACTTACTGGTGAGCTAGCAGAGGTATGGAAATCGAAGTGGGAGGAGCTTTGGCATGATGATGATGTTGCTAGGGAATATATGGAATTTATGACTATTACTCCTAAGATCATTATGCGAGTGGTGAGGGACCAAGCTGAGGATCATTTCTATCAGGACAGGGTACGATAGTTATTAGCTGAGGGTGTCGAGTCTTACTTAGTCAGCTTAGAGGGAGGTCTTCATTTTAATGCAAGATTGGTAGTGCCCAGAATGAGGATTTGAGATATTCAGTTATGGATGAGTCTTACGATTCGAGATTTGTGGTACATCCTGGTGGGGATAAAGTGTACTAGGATATGAGGAGATAATATTGGTGGTCCGACATGAAGAGAGACATAGCAAAGCATGTTACTTGTTAGCTTACGAAAGTTAACCTTCAAAGGCCTTAGGGGATGTTATAGCTTCTTAAGATTCTCGTGTGGAAGTGGGAGAGTATCTTAATGGACTTTATTGCTGGGCTAACTACGTTACAGAGGAGTTATGATTCCATATGGGTAAGAGTGGATCGGCTTACCAAGGTGGCTCACTTCTTTCCAGTCTGTACAGACTACGAGACGATGCAGTACGCACTGCTATTCATTTATGATATTATTAAGCTTCATGGGGTTGATACTGTGTCAGATAGAGATTAAATTTTTGTGTCTCACTTATCATAGAGTTTTTAGGAGGCCATGGGTACAGACTTGAAGTTGAGTACGGCAGACTGAGAGGGTTAATCAGATGCTTGAGGATATGCTGAGGTTGTGTATTCTAGACTTTGGGGGAGGATGGGAAAGATTTATTCCATTTGTAGAGTTTGTGTATAACAAATCTTACCAGTTCACTATCGGGATGGCACCGATCAAGGAATTATATGGGAGACCTTGTCGTTTGCCTGCCTACTGGCTCAAGGTGGGGGACAACAAGTTATTGGGAGATGAGATGATACATGAGACTAACACCAAGATTGTGCTAAATCGAGGACGTATCTGGATAACTTAGGATAAGCAGAAGAGTTATGCAGATGCAGACCGCAGATACACCGAGCTAGAGGTGGGTGACTAGGTATTAGTGCGAGTATCCTTTATGAAAGGGATTATGAGATTTGCCAAGAAAGGTAAGTTAGCACCGAGATACGTGGGACCTTTTCCCGTGATTGAGAGCCTATAGACTGGGCTTACTGGAACATCTTTAGCAGATACACGACGTGTTCCCTGTATCATCGCTGAAGAAATACAGGAGGAGCGAGAGAGCTTTCTGGCACGTTCCACTTGAGGAGATTGATTTGTCGCCAGACATCTCGTATGAGGAGACACCTATGGCTATTTTGGATCGTAGTGATCGTAAGCTGCAGTCCAATGTAGTGTCGTTGGTGCGAGTTTAGTGGGGACACCACAACATTGAGGAGTCAACATAGGAGCAGGAGGATAACATGCGAGAGCAGTATCCACAGTTATTCATCGCAGATATTTTCCTAATTTCGAGTATGAAATTCCTTTGTAAGGGGGAAGTATGTAATACCCCGTATTTTCATGCTTTTGAAATTTAATAAATTCGAAAATTAATTGGAAAAATACGTTATTACTTAAATTACACGAGTGATGTAATTGAATGAGATTTAAATAATTAAATATTAATCGAGAGATAGACACTGATTAATATTGGTAAAATTATATTAATGTTTACTAAGGGTGAATAGTAAATAATTAATAGTTATTTATTTATGATACAACGAGTGATATGGGCATAATTCATTTTATCTCAACCGGTAGTCGTGTGTGGTTTAATTGAGGTTGAGATAGGAAAAATATTTAGAGTGACTTAGATGATAATATAGAGGTAAAAAATGATTCCGGATGGGTCAAAATAGTCGAAATAGTGTACCTGGGGGTTGTGAGACCACACGAGAATATTAGGGTCATTTGGGCTTGGCTCATTAATCTACTTTTGGGAATTGACAGGTATAAACCTAACTTAGCTCATTGAGGTAGCTGTATAACACATTCTAGACCCTAAGATTCTAAAGAGATGAGATGGGAGGCCATTTTAGAGGAAGAAAATAAGCTTTCTTGAAAGATCCACCACAACCGGAGTGAATCGGAAGGGAAAGGAAATGATCGACACCATCACAAAATGAATTCAGACCTATGGTGACACCCCGCCTAATTAAATAACAGGTGATCATTCCTTTATTAAATTAAATCAAAATATCCAATTGGTTCATTCTTAGCATCACCATTGAAAAATATTTATTTATTTAACGACCTAATAATTAATTAAGCTAGTGTCAAAACATTTAATTTATTAATTAAATTCCAACAGTATAAACTAATAACACATTCACCATTTTCATGAACATAGTATTAATGAATAATAAACCATCCAACTGAATTAAATGGGCTGGAATAAGCATCCCAGTAAAATATCTCAAATCCAACAATAAATAACAACAACCCAACAAAAACTAAGTACCGAAATCAAATGAGTAGAATACCTCTCTGATATAAAATAAAACTGGGGATGGGCGACACATGCCTTACTGAAATGACTAAACATAAAAATATAAAATTGAGAGGACAACGATGGATGCGTCTAGAGATGAGGACCTGCAACTCCCACACTAGCTGCAGCATGTCAAATAGACCAACGGTCTAAGCATGGAGCCCCTGTGGCCGGGCTCATGTTATAATACATATATATACGAGAAGAAAGAGGCTTGTAAGAAATGGGTTAGAGCCCGAGTGTAAAACATTTAAAAGTTTAGCAAGTATTTAATGTTCATTAAAGCAATAATAATACACATGTTAGTCTTCCGAGCTCTCTCTTGAGAATCCTCACCTCTCATCTAATGTGCACGCCTATCGTACTTCTGAACTATTCTAGTTGTGGTTATCAAGCCTAATTAGACTGTCAACATAATCCATCAATTACTAACCGTAATAATAACCCGTATTTCCCCACGTAATATTTTATCAAATGTTTTCACCAATTTTATATTCCCAATGGAAGTATTTACAAATCAAGTTAAGTATTCACTTACGTAAGTTATTTAGGAACTTTCATTATCTTTCTTATCTACAATTTTCACATAGTAGATGTCATCACTAGTATAAGTGTGTGTGTGTGTGTGTGTATATATATATATATATATATATATACACGACGCCTCAAGACTCGGTGTCTGTGCCTGCATACTCTGCTATCGAGTCCCGATTCATCTCTCACTAAATAGGGACGATGGGTTCGGAATCTCCCACGAACCAAAAATACAAATCACACATATTGGAGGCGAACATAGTCCTAAGCCTTTGGGCTACACAGATACCTACGCACCCAAACAACCGTTCAATACCATTGTTCTGACAAATGGCAATCCAACCTAAGTCCTATGTCTTGAGGTACAAGTCAATATCCCCCCGAAGGCTCGTCAAGATAAGACTGTCACCTTCACAACCTCCCGTGATAGCAAGCAGCTTAGGTATGTCAATACACATAAATAATCAAGCAATAGGTATTCACACCACCTATATATATCATCATCATAGGCAAACTCACACTGTATATCATACGTCCCATACGTAGTATACTTATAACTCGAATATCCTACAAATTCATGATTCTTACTTTACTCATTAACGTAAGTTCCCGAGTATTTCTCTCCACTCGAATTGTATCACTCCTCTTACATATAATATCAGTAGGTGGGTGGATCTCTATGACCTACTGGTTTAAGTTCTCATAGCACTCAAATTCCCGTGACTCGAATCATCTCCCAAATTAGGTATTTATCTAAATTAACCAAATTAAATTAATTCTTAAATTCCCCTTATAGGACCTAGCCCAAAGCCCAACCTAGGCCTACTGGTATTTCCATATACTCCTTAAATAAGTTAGAATTCAATCTCATAATCGCATCCCCAATAATTCCTACGGTGTCTAATAAAGACGAAACTTTGGGCCAAAAACTTGGCTGTCGGACTGGTCCCTTTTCTCCTTTAGGATCGGTTCATTTTTTTTCTTTCTGGATTGGTTCATTTTCTAGATTCTGAATCGGCTCTTTTTTAATTTTCGGATAGGTCAAGACCAGTTCATTTTTCTGCTACGAGCAGATTTCGTCTTCTACATTACTATCCCTACGAGTTTCTTCAATTTTAATCATCAAAACTTCCATTAAATCATCGTAAACACCAATTCAGTGTTACCAAATGTTATACTAACATATATAAACAAGTTCTAATGATTAAAGATCATAATTTCATCAAAGAAATCAATTTATTTGGGTTTAATTCAAGAATAATCAATATGAACCCTAGGTTGTCATCTTCTCTAATAACTTCCATAATATTCAGATGTGTTCATCAATTTAATTCAAATTTCGTAGGAAATCATATACCTATCGTGGGGAACTAATCCTACGTAATTTTCTGTCTTCAATTATTATTTAATTCCTCTAATTTCATCAATTTCACATGTGATTTATAATCTATTTCAACCTACACTAACATGGGTTATATTATTGATCTAATTAAGAGAGATTAAACACTTACCTCAAAAGTGAAGGTCTGATCCTTTGATGTAGTTGGTACGATTGTGATCCCCACTCTCCGATCTACGGACGGTGGACTGTGTGATGTAAATGGTGTAGAACCGGAGGTTCTACCCTTAGAAACCCCCCCTCCTTCTTCCTCCTTTAGACCCTCTGTGTGTAACGACTAATAACCCTAATCTAACCCACGTACTTGATATATTATTCCTATAATTTTCGCCATTAATTTTACTCCAAAAATAAAAATTACCAAAACGCCCTCCCTGGATGCTGGTTTGGCCTAAAACTATCCTGGGACCCAAACAGAACCCTCGGGTACACTTTTCTGACTATATCGACCCTTGCAGACTCATTGGCGCACTCAAAATGACCATAAGAGTTACTAAAAATAATTTACCTTTTATCCCATTAAATTTGCCCTGACACCACTCACACGCGTGTCCCGTCTTAATTTATCAAAACTGTCATATTTATCACTCTAGAAAATTAACATAAATTTATAATCACGTATTAATTTATTCACCAAGTAATATTCGGTATAATTCGCATCAATAAATACTAAACCTTTTCTCGCGGGTTAATATTTATTTTAATCCGGATTAATTCTAAATTAATTTCCTCTAATTAATTTAATTAATACCATAATTATAATAAAACATTAAAAATACGGGGTGTTATGTACTTCCCCCCTAATAACGGAATTTTATCCTGAAATTCGGATAATAAGGCATACCTGGTAAAAACAAGTCTGGATACTTTTCGCGCATATTGGCCTCACACTCCCAAGTAGACTCATCTACATTATGATGCTCCCTTTGGACCTGCATAAGTGGGACTACCTTTGACCTCAATCTCCTCTCTCTATGGTCTAATATAACCACTGGTCTCTCCTCATATGAACTTTCAGGCTGCAGGTCAATCCCCTCTATCGCAATGTGAGTGTGGGACAACTCATCTCGGAGATACCGTCTCAATAAAGAATTATGGAACACATCATGGATACGGTGTAAGTGCTTCGATAGCCCAAGTCTATATTCCACTGGTCCAATCCTCTCAATGATAGGAAATGGTCCCACGTACCTCGGATACAATTTCCCTTTCTTCCCAAACCTCATTATTCCCTTCATAGGACAAACTCACAATAGTACCGGGGCCCCCACACTAAACTCCCTGAAGAACCTCTTAGCATTGGCGAAGCTATTCTGTCTGTCCTGGGCTACCCTAATGTGACTCCTAATCATCTTAATCCTGGTTGATGTATCTTAAATTATCTCTGGGTGGAGTATGTTGTTGTCCCCCACCTCTAGCCAATAAGCAGGATAACGACAAGTTCTAGTGTACAATGCCTCGTTTGGGGCCATGCTAATTGTATACTGGTAGGAGATATTATATGCAAAATCCACCAGTGGAAGGTATTGCTTCCAACCTCCCCCAAAGTCGAGGATACACATCTGTAACATGTCCTCCAACATCTGATTCGTCTGCTTTCCCTGCCCATTCTTCTGCAGGTGATAAGATGAACTTAATTTCAATTTGGTACCCATAGCCTCCTAAAAATTCTCCCAAAATAGAGACACAAAAATCTTATTCCTATCGGACAAAATATTTAAGGGTACCCTATGTAATCTCACAAAGTCTGTACGAACTAGAAAGAAGTGGGCCACCTTGGTCTACCGAACCAGTATAACCCATATGGAATCGCGACCCCTCTCAGAAGTAGGCAACCCTGTAATGAAGTCCATGGAAACTCTCTCCCATTTCCACATAGAAATCTTCAGCAGCTGAAGTAACCCTGACGGCCTCTGATGGTCCACTTTTACCATTTGACAGGTGGCACACTTAGACACAAACTTCACAATTTCTCTCTTTATCCCACTCCACTAGTACTCCTGCCTCATATCCTGGTATATTTTATCCCCTTCGAGATGTATTGCAAATCGAGACCCATACGACTCTGTTATCACCGCGTGTCGCAGCTCCTCCCCTTTTGGGACAATCAGTCTCCTGTTGTAGTACAAGCCTCCCTCGAAACTCACGACTGCTGCCTGGGCCTGAACCACCTTCATCACAATCTAGGGAGTAACGGCCATAACTGATGAAAATGACCTGATAAGTGCACCATGATGTCCTAACTCCTTTCATTTTGCCTTCCACACCTCGACCACCTCACCTACTGGCCTATGGCTTAACGCATCAACAACTACGTTGGCCTTCCTCGGGTGGTACAAACTCAAGCCACCTGCACTGACGCATATGCAACTCTCGCTGAGTGAAAAAGTACTGCAGTGACTTGTGATCGGTGAATAGGCAAAATTTCTCCCCCAATAAGTAGTGTTTCCAAATTCGAAGGGCAAACACGACTGCTACCAACTCCAAGTCGTGGGTGGGATAATTCCTCTCGTGAGTCTTAAGCTTTCAGGAAGCAAAAGCTATAGCTTGATCCTCCTGCTGAAGTACTCCCCCAAGTCCCTATCAGAACGCATCAGTGTAAACCAAGTACTCCACTCCTAGCCTGGGTAAAGCGAGAACTGGTGCTAAAGTTAGCTTATCCTTCAGCTCATGGAAAGCCAACTGGAAGGAATCATCCCAGATGAAGGGCACCCATTTACGTGTCAAATTAGTCAACGGACCTGTTATCTTCAAAAACCCTCTGATAAACTGCCTGTAATAATCAGCTAATCCCAAGAAGCTACGCACCTTTATCAGTGTCATGGGATGGCCCCTGTTGATACCAAAATTAATATGCTGATGTGGACGAATAGTACGAAGACACGTGTCGATCTACGTGGCACAATAACAGCGAGGAAGATCATTTACTGAACAACCATAGTTGGTACCGAGTAACGAGAATACACCGAGGAGCTCTATCATGTCGAGGAACTCCATCCGAAGAACTCCATCATCCCGAGATACTCTAAGCACTCCGAGGAACTCTTGATCAATGAGCAACTAAGGCGGTCCGAACTGCACCTCGGCCGTGTCATCAATTATCAGACGGACAACTGTTCAACTATTCATTAGATTCTTGACGCACACGCTGCATTAAATGTATTACCCATTCATATGTATATCATTTAATGTATTGGACCTTTCATGTACAGCCTTGAGGCTATAAATACCTTGTATCAATCCCATTCAAAGGGACCGGAATTTCTTGAGAGAACTTGTAATCAAGAATTCCACAAACACTCAGCAATAACATAACAGTGGACGTAGGCTTTATTCCTAGCCGAACCACTTTAAAAATCATTTGTCTTATTTATTTATCTGTGATTGAAGAATTAGAGTGATCTAGTTTTTTACATCAACAGATTGGCGCCGTCTGTGGGAAACGACTGTTGTTATCGTTTTTCATAAAAATAATTTATCACCAATGGCAGATAATCCAGAATCCAGTAATCGAAATGCTGGAAATACTGGAAATCTTCCAAATCCATCTGCATCTCCAGATCTGGCTGGAATTATGACGAATCTGGCTCAGGGACAAACCGCCATGCAAGAATCTATGAGGCAACTCCTTCAAACTCTTCAAGGCGGTGTACCTACTCATTCAGGGCAAAGGACTGATCATGGGCAATCACGATCCAGACGTATTGGGTCATATCGCAATGGAGAATCTAATGATTCTTCATATCAACCTGGGCGAACTTCATCAATACGGGCTACGGATACAAATCAACATATTTCTCTTTCTCCGGAGAGAACTAGCGCTTTGGAAAGATTAAGCAGGGTGTCTCCTTTCAGTCGGTTAGGACCAATGAGGAACATGAGTCCACCTAGGGCTCCATCAGGAAGTTTTCGACCACCACCAGGTTTGAGAGAAGGATCTGCACAATCACGACCAATTACTCGTCGAGATAAATCTCAGGAAGCTACGTCAGAGCAATCAGTTGCTCGGACTAAGCGGCCCGAGGAAAGGAATGAAGCATGGAAAGGTTCCATTCAACGATTGGAGGATAGACTGGGAGAAATGGCTAAGGCGAGGAACCCCTTACAGAGAACTTTTGTTCAAGGGACACCTTTTGTGCAAGCCATTGTGGATTTCCCTACACCGTCGAAATTCAAAGCACCTGTAGTGACCCCCAAGTACGATGGAAAGACGGATCCCGTACTTCATATAGAACAATACCAAGCTGCTGCAGATATCTACGCTGTCCCCGACGAGATGAGGTGTAGAGCATTCTCGGGAACTCTTACCGGATCTGCACAGATATGGTACAATAATCTTCCTCGGGGTAAGATTTCAACTTTTGTTCAGTTAGCCGAGCTGTTTATTGGCAATTTTTGTTTTGGAGCAAAACCAGTAAAGCGAGTAGCGCACTTACTAAGTGTTAGACAAAAATCAGGAGAAAGTACTAGAGATTACATAACTCGTTTCAATAACGAGAAGTTGGAAGTCATAGATTATGAAGAAAAGACAGCAATCACTGCTTTGATGAGTGGTTTGCTGCCTAACAAGCTATACTATACTCTGGCCAAAGATCCGCCTAAAAATATGTCGGAATTGATGGCAAAGGCGGCCAAAATCATGAATGCCGAGGAGGCTATGACTGCGAAGAAGAATATGGATAAAGAAGTTAAAGTGGAGGTCGACAACTCTAAGAAGAAAGATCAGAAAGGTAATGGTGGTGACAAACATTCCAGGAATAACAGGATAAAGTTGGAAGCCCTAAAGAAGTATGATAATTATACTCCATTGAAAATGGGTATTAATCATGTTTTAGAAGAGATCAGGAATAACGAGGAAATCAAATGGCCAGAGAAACTGAAGACAGATCCAGACATGAGGAATAAGACCAAATATTGCGAGTTTCACAAAGATCATGGCCATATGACCAAAAATTGTATAGCCCTTCAGAACGAGATTGAAACACTCATTCGAAGAGGAAAATTATCAAAGTATGTAGATCGCAGAGGTGAGAGGACAAATGAGGACAGAATTAGAAAGAGATCTAGATCTCCTCGTCGTCCAGAGGAGAAAAAGAGGAGGGACCATGAAGAGGATCCAGATGATGACCCCGATCTTCCCAAGAAGCCAAGAAAACCTGAACGAGAGGTATTTTCCATACGTTTTGGATCATTTCATTGTAACGTTATTACAGGGGGAGATGCAGGAGGAGGAGACCTTACTGCAGAAAGAAAAGCTTATCTCGGAGAGGCTCAAGCTTGCTCATATATTCAGCGAATAAACCTGGCCGAGGATGATCGTCCGAGGAAGGTAAACAAAGAGAAGCTAGTAATTGGTTTTTTAAAAAACGACCTGGCAGGTGTTCTTTACCCTCATGATGATCCTTTGGTGATCAAAATGAGAATGAAGGACGTGATCATTTCAAGGGTGTTGGTAGACAATGGTAGTTCGACAGACATCATGTACTATTCATGCTTTGATAGCCTGAATTTGAAATTATCTCAATTGGAACCTTATCACAGACCCCTTCTGGGTTTTGCTGGCGAGAAAGTTTTTCCACTTGGGACGATCAAGTTGGATATATTCATTGGAACCTAGCCTGTTTGTCGAACAGAAAGAATACGATTCTTTGTGATGGATAAGAATGTGCAATCGGCCTACAATATCATCATGGGAAGAGTTGGATTGAAGAAGTTCGAAGCCGTTCCTTCTACAGTACATCAATGTTTGAAATTCCCAACAAATTTTGGAGTTGGAGTGGTGAAAGGTGATCAAAAAGTAGCTCGGGAATGCTATTATTCGTCGGCCGAGCAAGAAGAACTAGAAGGATCGATGAAAAAGACTACTACTTATCAAGTGGATGAATGTACAGAAATTGAAACTCTTGATCCTAGAGATGAGTCCCAACTTGTGAAAGGGCAAGTGGTAGAATCTACAGAAAATGTTATTCTGGACGACGAGCATCCTGAACGAATAACCCAGATAGGTTCATCGTTGGATATGTCAATAAAAGAGGAGTTAATAACTTTCTTGAAGAATAGGAAAAATACTTTTGCTTGGAGTCATGAAGACATGCCAGGAATAGATCCAAACTTCTTATGTCATGAACTCAATGTGAATAAGGAGATTAAACCTGTAAAGCAGAAAAGAAGGGTGTTTAGTCCCGAGAAGAATCAAGCCATACAAGAGGAAGTCGAGAAACTCCAGAAAGCCCAATTCATTGAAGATGTAAAATATCCAGATTGGTTGGCAAATGTGGTAATGGTAAAGAAGAAAAACAACAAATGGAGAATGTGTGTCGATTTCACCGATCTCAATAAGGCATGCCCCAAGGATCATTTTCCATTGCCCAGAATTGATCAACTGGTGGATGCTACCTCGGGACACGAGCTACTCAACTTCATGGATGCTTACTCTGGCTACAACCAGATCAAAATGAAACCTGAAGACAGGGAAAGTACTTCTTTTATTACCCCTAGGGGAACTTATTGTTATAATGTTATGCCTTTTGGTTTAAAAAATACAGGTGCAACATATCAGCGGTTGATGAACAAGGTTTTTACCGAACAAATCAGCCGCAACATGGAGGTCTATGTCGATGACATGCTCACTAAAAGCAAGAAAGCCGCTGATCATTTGGTTGACTTGAGTCAAACTTTTGATCAATTGGATAAATACCAAATGAAGCTTAACCCGACGAAGTGCATCTTTGGAGTACGAGAAGGAATGTTCCTCGGATACATCGTCAATGAACGAGGTATTGAGGCAAATCCAGATAAGATCAAAGCTCTTCTAGGACTGCGCTCCCCGACGACGAAGAAAGAAGTGCAGAGTCTTACCGGACGAGTTGCAGCGCTCAACAGATTTGTATCTCGTGCAACTGATAAATGCATACCATTCTTCAAAACACTTCGAAAAACCTTTGAGTGGAATGAGGAATGTGAAAAAGCCTTTCAAGACTTGAAGAAATACTTGGGAGCACCTCCACTGTTGTCCAGACCAATAACAGGAGAAAAGTTGTATTTGTATTTGGCAGTATCAGAGAACGCAGTCAGTTCAGCGTTGATCAGATTGGAGAATGGAGTCCAGAAGCCAATTTATTACACAAGTAAGGCTTTCCGAGGTGCAGAAATCAGGTACCCAAAGCTAGAAAAATTGGCATTGGCACTAATTGAAGCAAGTAGAAGAATGAGGCCATATTTCCAAGCCCATACCATCATCGTTTATACTGATATGCCATTGAGACAAGCCCTCCATAAGCCAGAAAAATCAGGGAGACTGATGTACTGGGCAGTAGAACTTGGTGAATATGATATTGTGTATGAGCCCAGATCATCATTCAAGGGGCAAGCTGTAGCAGATTTTATAGCAGAGTTCACATACCCTGATACCCCCGAGGAGCAAAAGGTGCCTGCTGATCTATCTGTGGACGATACAGGATCAACAGAAACATCTGCTGATCTACCTGTGGACGATACAGGATCAACAGAAACATTTGCTGACCTACCTGTGGACGATACAGGATTAGCAGAAATAGGTCCAAACCAACCAAGGTTGGTAAAAGGACTTGTGGATGTAGAGAAATCATTATATTCAAACACAGACCAACCAAGGTTGGTAAAAGGGTACGAACAGATGATTGACGAGGAGCGAAAGATACCGGGAGATGATAGAAGAAAACAGCAGATATTTTATCGAGGAACTCTGACAGATAAGAAATTTGAAGACGAGGTACCTACATGGAGATTATATGTAGATGGATCATCCTGCACAGCTGGTTGTGGAGCAGGAATTGTTTTGATCACTCCAGACGAGATTGACATGGAATATGCTTTGCGATTCCAATTCAAAGCCTCTAACAATGAAGCGGAGTATGAGGCCATGATAGCAGGTCTTAATCTAGCAAAGACTATGGAAGCACAACAAGTGATGGTATTCAGTGATTCTCAATTAATTGTGTATCAGATGATGGGAATGTATGCGGTTAAAGGAGATTTAATGATCAAATATCATGCAAAGGTGATGAAATTGTTGACAGAATTTGAGGCCATTCAATTGGTGAGAATACCGAGGATGGAGAATGTACAAGCAGACGCACTGGCCCGACTAGCATCAGCTACTCGTACCGAGATGCGAAGAACCATACCGATTGAAGTATTAGAAGGTCGGAGCATAGATGAAGATCTGACAACGAATGTGATTACCCTTGATTTAGGACCATCTTGGATGGATCCAATCAGGAAATATGTTGAAGAGGGTGAATTGCCGGAGGACAAACTCGCTGCCAAGAAACTGAAGTATAAAGCTGCTCGGTATGTATTAACTAATGGTATTTTGTATAGACGAGGAATTATGGCAGGTTTGCAGAGATGTGTACATCCCACCGAGGTGAAAGAATTGATTGAAGAAATCCATGAAGGATCTTGTGGAGCTCATGTAGCAGGTCGAACGCTTTTACAAAGAGTGATGACACAGGGATATTACTGGCCGACAATGAGGGCTGATTGTATAGCCTATGCCAAGAAATGTGACAAGTGCCAACGTTTTTCCTCCATCCGACGAACTCCACAAGCATTGCTAACACCAATAACTTCCCCTTGGCCATTTGCCATGTGGGGAATTGATTTGGTTGGACCACTGCCGACCACCCGAGGAAGATTCAAGTATCTCGTAGTTGCAGTGGACTATTTTACTAAGTGGGTGGAAGCTGAGCCTCTTATCAATATGACGTACGAGAAGGTATACCAGTTTGTATGGAAGAATATCATTTGTCGATATGGTCTCCCTCATGCTTTCATCACAGATCATGGAACACAATTTGATAATGAAGAATTTGCTGCCTATTGTCATCAGTCGAACGTTTTAAAGTTTCATTCAGCACCAGGCCATCCCCAAAGCAATGGACAGACTGAAGTGACGAACAGAACATTACTAAACGGGTTAAAAAAGAGGCTAAGTGAAGCTAAAGCAAATTGGATTAATGAGCTCCAATCAGTATTATGGGCCTACCGAACAACTCCCCGAGCAGCAACTGGAGAATCACCATATATGTTAGCATTTGGAAGTGAGGCTGTGATACCGGCCGAGTTGGGTCTCCCAACGCATAGAGTGCTGAATTTCAACTCTCCGATCAGTGACTTGATGAGAAGAATGGATTTGGATATGCTCGAAGAAGTAAGAGAAGAGGCAGCCATTAGGAATGCTGCTTATCAACAACGAACAGCTCTGTTCTACAACAAAAGGGTGAAGAAATGCGATTTGAAGGAGGGTGATTATGTGCTGAAGAAAGTCATTCAGAAACAGAATAAACTGGAAGCAAACTGGCATGGACCTTACCGAGTTACAGAGGTTGTTCGACCTAGAACATACAGAATAGCAACTCTAGAAGGAGAAGAATTTCAGAATGCATGGAATGCTGAACACCTGCGAAAGTATTATCAGTAATGTAAAATGTAAAGTATTTCCTTCATTATGAATAAAACGAGGATGGTTCACCATTTTCTTTCTGTTGAAAGTTTTTCGGGGAATATTAGTGTTGAACACTACACTGCTTGATAACAAGAAGAAGACTGCTCAACAAGAAGAAGACTGCTCTACGGAGCCATGCTCTACGGAGCCATGCTCTACGGAGCCATGCTCTACGGAGCCAAGCTCTACGGAGCGCTCTACGGAGCAAAAGTGCTATAAGTAGCCAACCTCCTTTGGTTAGGAGGATAAGCTCTACGGAGCGCTCTACGGAGCAAAAGTGCTATAAGTAGCCAACCTCCTTTGGTTAGGAGGATAAGCTCTACGGAGCGCTCTACGGAGCAAAAGTGCTATAAGTAGCCAACCTCCTTTGGTTAGGAGGATAAGCTCTACGGAGCGCTCTACGGAGCAAAAGTGCTATAAGTAGCCAACCTCCTTTGGTTAGGAGGACATGCTCCAAGGAGCCAAAAAGTTCGAAAGAACCCTACTACTCCTTTGATTAGGAGGTGTATATCAGCATGATCAACTACGGTTGGTAAGACTTTATATACTCTCGCATTACAGCTTATGTTGGTCGGGAGGTAACATTATTACAAAAAGTTCTTTGAAGAACAAAATATTCCAAATTGTACCAAGTATGGTTGGTCGGGGATAAAAACCTACTAACTGTAGTTGGTCGACGAGGACAAAAGTATTGACCTTAGTTGGTCGGACACATGTTTATATTTGAAAATTGAACCAAGTATGGCTGGTCGGGGATAGAAACCCATCAACTGTGGTTGGTCGACAAACATTATTTATCCACCTTGGTTGGTTGGAAACAATTTTGAACAATTTATGCTTATTATAAATTCTAAGTTGGTTGATGAACCATATAATTTGCAAACAGAAAAATAGCTATTGGCAAAACAGAAAATGAAATTTTTTCATTAAGATAAAAATGTATTACATGTAACATGTATGTGCTAACTATTACATTAAAGATTCCTACTCTATTGGTTTCTTTCCTTTATCCTTTGAGACAGGTTCCTCGCCGGCAGGAGGATCCTCTAGACAAAGAGGAGAATTAATAAAGTTCATATCCTTCAGCATTCTGACATTCATTATTGTAGGAGTGTCCAACAGGTGCTCAGGACGAGATACTTCAACTTGAGAATGAAGGTTATAATCACCAAGATATTTAGAGATCAAACTCCGAGGAATGGAACGAGCAGGAATCCATGCCATATCCAATTTATAGGGAGGAACAGGCAAGTCTAGCAATCCAGGAGCATGATAATCCCATAAATAATGACCTTGTTCCAATTTTAATACACCCAGGGCGTTCAACCATCCCTGCTTATAACCTTCGTTGTTAGCATTTTCAAGGCGATCATCCAAATGGTAAAGAGCTTCATTATAGCCTGCATTCCAGAACTCCCGAGGCTGTTTATGGAATTGGAAAGTTAATCTATCTACTTGCTCGAGAAAGTTCTTGATAAGAGCATCTTTATTATTCAGAGCAGACTTCATCGCAGCCAATTGATCCTCTAAAGATAAGTTTTTCTTAGACAAATCAGACAGAGCACGATCCTTAACATTCAGTTGGAATGCTTGAGTTTCCAGAGTAGATTGGGTACGAGATTCTTCAACACTGCGGCTAAGAACTCTTGACCGACTCCGAGAAGCAACTGGAGAATTTTGCTCCTCGATGATTCTTCCTCGTCCCCGAGAACTCCTTCCTCGTCCCCGAGCAGTCACAGGAATAATAGACTTTTTCAAGTCATCCAACTCTTGCCTTAGTTTGGCGTTTTCAACCTCTAGAAACGAAAAACCTTCATCAGTAACTGGTACTAATGCAGTGGAAGAGGAGGCAACGGATTCATATTGAGCCAATCTTTTCTGCAGACTATTATTTTCTTGTTCCAGGATCTCGGCAAATTGTCGGCAGGCTTCAACTTCACCTTTTAGGGTCCTTTCCCTAATGTCATATGCAGCAATGATCTTTTTATGACCTGTATCAGAGGAAAGTTGTTGATATCTATTTTCATATTCCTCGTGTAATGAAGCCATCGATTCATTGTGCTGACCTTGGAGATCCTCTAAGGAACAATGCAGCTCTTCAATCAAGTCATAATAAGCGACATTGTTAGCTACAGCTCGGTCGAGTAAATTTTTCAAGTACCGATAAGCCTCAGTCGCCTGTTCTGAAGCATCATGACCAAGAATGTCAGCAATTTCAGAAGAACTAAGGTCTGTATGACCAGCCCTATAGTATTGGTGACATTGCTGCATCAGCTCGGTATCATGAGAAGAGATTAGTTCCATTCTAGCAACAAACTAAAGACAAGAAAAAGACAACAATCAACAAAGAATCATCAATAACGGCGATGAGTAAAGAAGTATTTTATTAGATCATAAAAGGATTACATTGTTCGATTACAAATGATAAAAGGTAGAAATGATACCGAACAACTTCACACCTTTTCCTTGTCTCCCAAGACTTTCTCGGGAGGCTGGGACGAGGAGCTCGGTTGCTCGGTGATAACAACAGCTTGATCGGCAGAAATCTTCTCGGCAGGAGGAGGCATAGAAGAAATATCCTCAATGACAGAGGGTTGAGAAGCAGAGATTGGGACATCCACAACCATGGAAGATTCATCTGAAGCAGGTTCATCTTCTTCTTCTTCCACAATTGGTGGAGGAGGACCAGGGAGATGCCTTTGGAATAGCTCAGAATCGTCTTGGATTTTTAGCTCTTGTAGAGCAGCTACCCAACCATCATAGAAGTATTTCAACTCCCCATATTTGACTTGAGATGTCATAGCAGAAATCCCTTTATCCCATCCTTTTTCCCAACCAGCACTGAAATGTTTCCTAACTGCAACTTTTCTTTTCAACTTCTCCGAGGAGAGTTTGACATCCAATTGTTCTTTCTGGATTTTGATGTCTCGCAGGATAGACAGTTCTTCTTCTGCCTTCTTCAGTTGGTCATCGCACCTTTGCTGATTGACCTCTAAGCTTTTCACCTTCTCCTCCAAATTCTTGGAGGTTTCAGCCATCTTCATCTTATCAGCCTCAGCTGCAGCCAATTTTTTCTCCCAGGCAGCTTTCTCCTCGACGTACTGCTGGCGAGATTCTTTCACAGATTGGGCTAAACCCAAGAGGGCATCGTCAACATCGGACGAGGAACTAGAAGCTTTAATAGCTTGATCTTTCTTCACGATGGTATTGAAACAGTTCACCAGCTGAAAGATAAGAAAAACAATAGAGTCAACACAAATATAAGAGTTCAGGAAAAAGAAAAGAAAGACCAAAGGTATGAGAAATTTACTGAAGAAAGATGGCGAGCAGCTAGGGATGTCAGTGTATCCCTAGGAATCTTTTCATCAACCCCGAGAACCTCGGGTATAACTGAGCTCGTTGAAGAGCTCGGAAGAATGATTTTTGAAATACTACTACCACCAGCGGGTAGAGAAGATGCAGTTCCAGCAAGATTAACCGAGGATGATTTCCTCAATCTCTTCAAAGGAGGGTCAGCAGCATCAACCAAGGAAGAAGTCTTGGTCGGAGAGATTGTAATTACATCAGCACTAGCATTTTTCTTGCTCGGGGCCACTGGGGGCTTCTCGGCAACTTTGGAGGAACTAACATCTACTTTTTTAGTCCCCTCTGGGACATCAATTTTGCCTTTCTTTGCTCCAACAGCAGAAGAAATTTCACCAAATAGAGCAGGAGGAGCTCTTTTCTTGCCCATTCTCTGAGATAGGGGAATATGAGAATCTGAAGATGAACTTTCTGGTGTTGAGGCTGGTTCAACAGGGCGAGCAGTATAAGAGGTTGTGTAGCTCTTATACTGCAGCAAATATGATGCAGACCTAATATGCTCGTCTGCAATCGTCTTATGCAAATTCCAGATAAGTTTTAAATGCTTGATATTCACTTCCGACTCTTTTGGAGTTTTTCTTTTGCTATCAGCTGCAAATAAATACATAAATCTCAGTCATACATTTTGTCAAACATGATGAAAACGCAATTTCATAAGTAAAATAAAATGAAAAATAAACCTATCCCATTGCCGTATGGGGGGCATCTGGGACCGTTGTATACTTCATTCCCAGATAAAGGCGCGTATTGCCAATTTTTTATGACCAACCCATGCTCAAAATAATCTCTATTTGAATCAGGGAGGTTAACTACAAGGGCTCTATTTAAAAACCTAGTTTTTAAATAATAAACATTATCTAAAGTGGCCCATTTATAGCAGTACATGATTTCTGGGATCCCTATACGAGTCCCATGAGTTAGATTTAACTTGTGCACCCCGTTAATTATTCTCCATGAATTGGGGGCTATTTTTGCAGGAACAAGATCAAAATATTGACAAAACTCAAGACATAATGGGTTTGGGGGAAAAGAAAAACCACATTCAGCAATGAAAAGACTGGGGAACCAATGTCCCTCAGCCAATCGAAAGTAATCTAAAGGCTCAGAAAGAACCTCTAGAGTTACCCAAGAAGGAATGGAAAAGTCAGAACGAAATTTCTCAGCAGATTCAACAATATAAACCATATTGAATAAAAGAGATGCAGAAGAAAGGAAGAAGATCTTACAGAAAGAAAGGAGATATGTTGACAACGAACGGAAACAATGATGAACACACAAGAGAGAGGAAGAGAATAGAAAACTTGAATGCAGAAAAATGGAAAGTGTAGACGACGGTATGGTTACCAAAGGAGTTTAAATACTTTGCATTGGGAAGCGGCGAAAGAAATGATTACTAAAAAGAAACTACTGAACTTCCGGCGGCTAAAAAGACAAAAGTTGCACGAAGATCGAAGCGCTTATAAAAGGCGGAAACTGCGAAATGAGAAGGAAATTTGAATACAATGCTCCTAAAACCCAGGAAGGTCATTTAATATTACCATATACCGAGAAAGAATGTCCCATACTCCTCAAAGTTCGAAATATGAAACATTGGGGGCTTCTGTTGATACCAAAATTAATATGCTGATGTGGACGAATAGTACGAAGACACGTGTCGATCTACGTGGCACAATAACAGCGAGGAAGATCATTTACTGAACAACCATAGTTGGTACCGAGTAACGAGAATACACCGAGGAGCTCTATCATGTCGAGGAACTCCATCCGAAGAACTCCATCATCCCGAGATACTCTAAGCACTCCGAGGAACTCTTGATCAACGAGCAACTAAGGCGGTCCGAACTGCACCTCGGCCGTGTCATCAATTATCAGACGGACAACTGTTCAACTATTCATTAGATTCTTGACGCACACGCTGCATTAAATGTATTACCCATTCATATGTATATCATTTAATGTATTGGACCTTTCATGTACAGCCTTGAGGCTATAAATACCTTGTATCAATCCCATTCAAAGGGACCGGAATTTCTTGAGAGAACTTGTAATCAAGAATTCCACAAACACTCAGCAATAACATAACAGTGGACGTAGGCTTTATTCCTAGCCGAACCACTTTAAAAATCATTTGTCTTATTTATTTATCTGTGATTGAAGAATTAGAGTGATCTAGTTTTTTACATCAACAGCCCCACTCCCTCACCATTGACACTTTGCTTGGGTCCATTGATATCCCCAACTCCGAAACAATATGCCCCAAGAACTACACCTATCTTATCCAGAATCCACATTTCTCATACTTAGTATACAACTAATGCTCACGTAGTGTCTGTAGAACCCGATGTGCTCCTCCTTGGTCTGGGAATAAATCATAAGGTCATCAAGGAAGATGATAACAAATTGATCTAAGAACTATTTGAACACCATGTTCATTAAGTCCATAAATACGGTCGGTGCATTAGTTAGCCCAAACGGCATAACCTGAACTCGTAGGACCCATATCTCATCAAGAAGGCAGTCTTAGAAACATCCTGCTCCCTAATACGTAGTTGATGATACCCGGATCTCAAGTCTATCTTTGAGAAGTAGGTTGCTCCTCTCAACTGGTCAAATAAGTCATTGTTATGAGGCAACGAATATTTATTTCGTATCGTGAATTTATTTAACTCATGGTAGTCCACACATAACCGTAATGATCCATCCTTCTTCTTTACAAACAAAACTGGAGCACCCTAGGGTGAGGTACTCCTACGAATGAATCCCTGTCCCAACAGCAGTTATATCTGATTTTATAACTCCCTCATCTCTGCCTTAGTAATACGATATGGTGCACGGGCTATAGGTCGAGTTCCCGGCATCAAGTCTATCACAAACTCAATCTCCCCACTAGGAGGTAACCCCCGTATCGCCTAAAACACATTGGAAAGCTCGCAGATGATCAGAATAGAATCAAGTGGAATCACCACCTCCTTAGAGGTATCCTATTCTGTGTAATATAAGTGTGTGGATGATCCTCCCTTAAGATGAGTCATCGCCACCAGAAACATCTCCTGACCTGGTATTGCAAACATAATACTCTTACTGAAACAATCGATCATGGCCCTATACACGACTAGCCAATCCATACCGATAATAGTATCATATTCTAACATGTCTAAAATAAGCATATTTGCGAGTAAGATAAATCTCCCAATCTCTATACCCACTTCATGACATATTAAGAAAATCAACGTCCCATTACCCAACGGTGAGTCAAAATAGGTAACCATTTCTCCGATGTATCTAATAACACCAAAGTACGTGCAAATCTAGTGGCAACAAATGAGTGGGAAGCCTCCAAGTCAAGAAAAATACGCCCCATAGTCCCCTGGATAGAAAACATACCCTCAACTAGGAGCGGTGCCTATGGGACTGCTGCCTGGTGGATGTTATAAAAACTCCCATACTATAACTGGCTCTACTAAATCGGAGCTGCTAGAGCGACGGTCAAGGCTGGGACTGGAGTTGCTGCTAGGAGGGCAGTGGAAAAAATAGGCCTCTAGGGCTCCTACTGATCACCCTACTATTGGGGAAACTTTCCCTTATCGGGGCACTCAAATCATTTGTGGCCAGTCTTGCCACAAGTAAAACATCATCCTGCATAGTTACCCCTTATCTGCCCCTGCTGGCCTCAGCCCTGTTGGCCGTTACCCCCTCTCCCTTGTCCCTGCTACCCCAATTGTCCCTGGTGCTAGCTCAGGTGGCCCTGTTGTCCCTGCTGGCCCTAATGGCCATGATGACCCTGGTGGACATGCCTCAATCCTCCTTGTCCATGAAAGAACCCACCATATCTGAACCTCTTAG
This sequence comes from Sambucus nigra, assembly GCA_949130495.1. Taxonomy (NCBI): domain Eukaryota; kingdom Viridiplantae; phylum Streptophyta; class Magnoliopsida; order Dipsacales; family Adoxaceae; genus Sambucus; species Sambucus nigra. The sequence continues at coordinate 170,260,189 of OX422214.1, read as the reverse complement.
CAGAATCCCCCTACTCAGAACCCTGCTCAGTCTGTCTCTGCTGACCTTGTGATGTTAATGTCCCGCTGGCACTACCTCCCCCTGTCCTACCCTGCTGGCTGGACTCACCTCCTCATTTTCTCACCTTAGTATGGAAGCAGTGGTACTCACAGTTTAGAAGAGCTGCATTAAGTACATTTATGTAGGACTGTAAGGAAAGGTTACCCAGAAGATGTTGTCGAATCCTCTAGATCAGGCCATCCAAGAACATCTGAATCTTCTTTCCCTCAGTGGGCACCTTATCTGACACTAGATTAACCAGTATCGTTAATTCTTCTTCATATTCCGCAACAATATTTCCTTCCTGGGTGAGGTCCAGTAATTTCCCTCAGTTTGGACGGTGGAAGGGAAAAATTTACGGTCAAATCGTACCCAAAAATCCTGTATAGTCATGTTGTCTCTCATCAGCTGTATTAGTGGACTCTCACCACTACAATGCCACCCCCATTAGCTCAAAAGTAGTTAGTATCTATTTATGTGTCTCTGTGCATTCTTACACCCTTAAGTGCCTCTGCATATCCTTTTTCCACTGACTTGCAGCTACTACATCAGAGCTTCCTGTAAACTCTGGGGGTTGGGACTTCTGAAAGGCATCCCTAACACGTTCCCAAGAAGACGGGAATATCTGATCCTGAGCTAGGGCTACCACCTGTGCCTAGGGTGGTTCCTGCTGAACCACGGCTAGAGCTGCATTGAGTGCCTGTGCTACTATACTAACCATCTCTGCAGCATTCATCGTGCCCTGGGCCTGGGTTGGCGGTGGCTCTGGCGGGGCATTTCGGGCCCGTGGTACTCGTCTAGGAGGCATGTGCAATGAGAAGTAATTTCTATCAGTCCACAGTTATTATTGAATCTTAAATAGCTGAAGACGTAAAGGCGCAAATAAGTAATACAACAGTCCTAAATATAAGTCTCTATATGAAAAATTCTACACTGAAAGCATAATAAGTCGTACAGTTCCTAAAAGACTATAGAACCTGATGCTCTGATACCACGAGTGACAACCCGCCTAATTAAATATCGGGAGATTAGTCCTTTATTAAATTAAATCAAAGTATCCAATTGGTTCATTCTTAACATCACCGTCGAAAAACATTTATTTATTTAACCACCTAATAATTAATTACGCTAGTGTCAAAACATTTACTTTATTAAGTAAATTCCAACAATATAAACTAAAAGCATATTCACCATTTTCATGAACACGGTAATAATGAATAATAAACCATCCAACGGAATTAAATGGGATGGGATAAGCATCCCAGTAAAATATCTCAAATCCAGCAGTAAATAACAATAACCCAACAAAAACTAAGTACTAAAATCAAATGAGTACAATATCTCTCTCATATAAAATAAAATTGGGGATGGGCGACACATGCCCTACTGAAACGACTAAACATAGAACTGAGAGGACAACGATTGATGCATCTAAAGATGAGGACCTGCAACTCCCACACTAGCAGCAACACGTCAAATAGAGCAACAGTCTAAGCATGGCGCCCCTATGGCCGGGCTTTTGTTATAATACATATATATACAAGAAGAAAGAGGTTTGTGAGAAACGGGTCAGAGCCCGAGTGTAAAATATTTTAAAAGTTTATGAAGTATATAAAATGCATTAAAGCAAATATAATACACATGTTAGTCTTTCGAGTTCTCCCTTGAAAATCCTCACCTCTCATCTAATGTGCACGCATGTCGTACTTTTGAACTATTCTAGTTATGGTTATCATGCCTAATTAGATTGTCAACATAATCCTTCAATTGCTACCCATAATAATAACCCGTATTTCCCCACGTAATATTTTATAAAATGTTTTCACCAATTTTACATTCCCAATGGGAGTATTAACAAATCAAGTTAAGTATTCACTTACTTAACCTATTCAGGAACTTTCATTATCTTTCTTATCCACAATTTTCACACAGTAGATGTCATCACAAGTATATATATATTTCTTATAATATATATACTAATACAAAACCTCAAGACTCGGCGTTTGTGCCTGCATACTCTGCTATCGAGTCCCGGTACATCTCTCACTGAATAGGGACGATGGGTTCGGAATCTTCCACGAACCAAAAATATAAATCACACATATTGGAGGCGAACATAGTCCTAAGCCTTTGGGCTACGCACATAACTACGCACCCACCCAAACCGTTTAATACCATTGTTCTCACAAATGGCAATCCAACCTAAGTCCTATATCCTGAGGTACAAGTCAATATCCCCCCGAAGGCTCGTCATGATAAGACTGTCACCTTCATAACCCCCCGTGATAGCAATCAGCGTAGGTATGTCAATACACATAAATAATCAAGCAATAGGTATTCACACCACCTATATATATCATCATCATAGTCATACTCACAGCCTATATCATACGTTCCATACGTAGCATATTTATATCCCTCATATCCTACAAATTCATGATTCTTACTTTACTCATTATTGTAAGTTCCCGAGTATTTCTCTCCACTCAAATTGCATCCCTACTCTTACACATAATATTAGTAGGTGGGTCTCTATGGCCTACTAGTCTAATTTCTCATAGCATTCCAATTCCCGTGACTTGAATCATCTCCCAAATTAGGTATTTATCTCAATTAACCTAACTAAATTAATTCCAAAATTCCCCTTATAGAACCTAGACCAAAGCTTAACCTAGGCCTACTGGTATTCCCATATACTTCTAAAATTAATTAGAATTTGGTCTCAAAATTGCATCCCGAATAATTCCTACGGATTATAATAAAACGAAAACTTTGCCCCAAAAACTGGGTTATTGGACCGGTCCATTTTCCCGTCCGGATCGGTTCATTTTTCTTTCCGGATCGATTTGTTTTTCTCTCTGGATCGATTCAATTTCTAGATTCTGAATTAGTTCATCTTCTAATTTTTGGATAGGTTTTTTCTGCTACGAGCAGATGTCATCTTCTGCATTACAATCCTTACGGGTTTCTTCAATTTGAATCGTCAAAACATCCATTAAATCACCCCAAACACCAATTCCACGTTACCAAATGTTATACTAACATATATAAACCAGTTCTAATGATTACAGATCGCAATTTCAGCAAAGACATTAATTTATTTGCGTTTAATTCAAGATCATCTTCTCCAATAACTTCCATAATACCCATTTTTGTTCATTAATTTAAATCAAATTTCATGGGAAATCATCTACCTATCATGGGGAATCAATCCTACGTAATTTTTTAGTCTTCAATTATGATTTAATTCCTCTAATTTCCTCAATTTCACATGTGATTCATAATCTAGTTCAAGCAACACTAACATGGGTTATAGTATTGCTCTAATTAAGCAAGATTAAACTCTTGCCTCAAAAGTGAAGGTCTGATTCTTTGATGTAGTGATCTACATGACGGTGGTCTCGGTGATGTAAATGGTGTAGAACTGGAGGTTCTAGCCTTAGTAGCTCCTCCTCTTTCTTCCTCCTTTGGCCCCTATGTGTGTAACAATTGATAACCCTAATCTAACCCACGTACTTGTTATATTATTCTTTCAATTTTACTCAAAAAATACAAATTATCAAAAGGCCCTCCTGAGATATTGGTTTACCCTAAAACTATTCCGGGACCCAAACTGAACCCTTGGATACACTTTTATGACAATCTCGACCCTTTCGGACTCATTGGTGATCGAAATGACCATAAGAGTCACTAAAAATAATTTAACTTTTTAGCCCATTGTTGATGTAAAAAACTAGATTCGGTCTAATTATTTTAATCACAGATAAAAAATGATTAAATAAATAAGACAAAAGATTTTTAAAGTGGTTCAGCCGTATGAGAATGGCCTACGTCCACTATTTTTGTATTGCCGACTATTTGCCTGAAATTCTCGATAAGTGGTTTGCCAAGAGATCCAGAGTCCCCTTCTAATGAGGAGGTTACAATGTATTTATAGCCTTGAGGTTGTACATATGAAAGGATAATGCCATATTATCCAGTAAACATATACATCTGTACGATAGTAATGTGCATTTAATGTGCAACTGTCCTTTAATTCTCTCGATTCAGATGCTCTGCACGCTAAGTTGCTCGAACCGCCTGAGTTGCTCGGTACGCTTAAGTTGCTTGGATCGCTTGAGTTACTCGGTACGCTTAAGTTGCTCGGGGCGCCTGAGTTGCTCGGGATGCCTGAGTTGCTCGGAGTGACTAAGTTACTTGTCTAAAGTGTTTGTATTTGACAGGTAGATCTTCATGTGTCATCAAGTGATTGGTCCACGTCAGCAGACTAAATTTGGTATCAACAGAAGCCCCTAATGTTTCACAATTGATGTTGAAGGAGAGTGTGGAACATTTTTCTTGAAAATTGCTTGGATTATTGATCTTCATGGATTTTAGGAAAATTTTATAATTCTTTTTTGAGCGCATAAGTATCAGGCTTCAAGAATATTTTGAATTTCCATGACCACTTCGATATTTTTTCCCTTGTCTTCTTTTAGCCGTCGAAAATGCAAACGTCTTTCCTTATAATCATTGCCTTTCTCTCTTCCCGAGGTAAAGTATTTAATCGTGACAGAAATCCTGTCTTCTTTCACTTTTCAAATTTGTATCTTTGAACTCCTCATATTTTCTCTATCTTGTGCCTTCGTTCTTTCCATCGTTCATTGACAACTGATCTCTATTTTCTCTGTAAAATTTTCTTCCTTCCTCTTTATTTTCTTTATTCGCCATGGTTTATCCCGTTGAATCGTTAGACAAATTTCGATCTGAGTTTTCAATCCCTTCGTGGGTTATTTTGGAAGAACTTTCTTAACCTTCTGATTATTTTTCTTTGGCTGAGGGATATTGGTTCCCCAGTCTTTTTGTAGCCGAATGTGAATTTTCTTTCCCGCCAAATCCCTTGTGTTTGGAGTTTTGTCAATACTTTGATGTTGTACCTGCAAGAATAGCTCCAAACACATGGAGGATAGTTAATGGTGTACATAGGTTGAATCAACTTCATGGAACTCGTTTAGGTATTCCAGAGATTATATATTGCTACAGATGGGTTACTAGTGAAAGTACTTTCTATTTAAAAACTAGGTTTTTTATTAGAGCGTTAGTTATCAATCTTCTTGATGCCAATAGGGATTATTTTGATCATGGTGTTGTAATGAAAAATTGTCCACACCCTACACTAAATGGAGATGATGTATACCAAGGTCCCAGGTTTCCACTTTATGGAAATGGGATAGGTTGTTTTTATTTTTGAAATCTTGTTTTCTTTGTATTTGATAAAATGCATCACTGACAATTAATTTTGTTTGTTACAGTTGATAGTAAAAGGAAAACTCCAAAGGAAACTGAGGCTAATATAATGCATTTAAAACTTATCTGGAGCCTTAACCAATATGTTGCTGAGGAGCATATTAGATTTGCTTCTTACTTGTTGCAATATAAAATCTACACTTCATCTTTCACTGCTCGTCGTCGTCTAGTGGTGGTTGATCTTGACCAAGTACCAGCCTCTGAGACTAGTGTGGAAGGTTCTTCTTCTGAATTGAATATTCCTATCACTGATCTAATAAAGAAGAAAAGAGCTCCTGCCTTTTTTGACAAGTTTGCCTTTGCCCCTGTGGAGGCAAAGAAGAGTAAAAAATATATCCCAAATGAGGGGATAAAGAAAATAGATGTACCCCCTCCTGTTGCTGCCCAGGAAGCTGGCTAGAATCCCCCTATGGCTCTGAGTAAGACTGTTGTTATTTCTCCTTCAAGTGATATTATTGTCATTTCATCAATAAAAACAACATCTATAGTTGAAGATGCTCCTTCTACTCTGAGGAGATTAAAAAGAAATTCTTCTGAGAGACCTGCTAAACCTATCTCTCAACCTTCAAATGTTGAAGGTAGTGTTCCAGTTCTTGTTGCTCCAAGCTCTGCTGTGAGCTTGGTAAGATCTTGGACTGTTCCAGAATCTCAAGGTGTTGAAGACAACTTTTCTCACGAGAAACTTACTACACTGGCTGCTCAACACATTTCTTCAGTAAGTATCTTTAGCTTGACCCTTTTATTTTTTAATACTATGTTCATGTATTGACTTAAAGTTATTTCTTTTATCAGTTGGTAATGTATTTCAACAACATTTTGAAGAAGGATGAAGCTATCAGGGCTTCAAGCTACTCGAGTGGAGTAAAGGAAGCTTTTATTGGGTTGACCCAATCTTTGAAAGATTCTCATCAAAAGTACGAGGAAGATAAAGGTATTTGGGAGAAGAAATTTAGTCCATTGAGCTGGACAGAGATCAAGCTGTGAATGCCTCCAAGGAATTGGAGAAGAAGTTGAAGGAGTCTGAACAGAGCAACAAAGAGCTTGAAGTTAAGCTTAAGTCTACTGAAGAGAAATTTGTTAAACTTAAATATATTGAGCGACAGAAAAAAGAGGTGGAAGAAAAGCTGAGGTCTGCGAGGATCTCCTCGAAGAAGGCAAAGAGGAAAGCTGCAGTTAAAAAATCATTCAGTGCTGGTTGGGACAAGGGCTGGAATAAGGGTCTGGCTGTCATGTCTTCTCAAATGGAGTATGCAGGTGTTAAATATTTTAGGGATGGATGGGTAGCAGCCTTGCAGGAGCTGAAGGTTGCTGAGAATTCTGAGTTATTCCAGCAACACACTCATGGCCCTCCTCCCTCTCATGGAGAAGAAGAAGATGATGAAGCTGCTTCAGATGAATCTTCAATGATGACTGGAGATCAGGTCCCCACTGTTCCTGTTGTTCAACCTTTCGAGCAACTCCAACCAACCAGTACTTCTGTCGAGTAGCTACCGCTGTCTTCCGAGCAACCAACCCCTTCATCCAAACCTTCTGAGGAAGTCATAGAAAACAAGGAGAAGGTGTAAAGTTGTTCAGGCTTTTTATTTTGTTGTTCTGTTGAATGTAATCTTAAACTATATATTTTCTCTTATGATGAATAAAAATTCAAACTTTGGTTATTCGTCTTGAATTTCTCTTTTACTTGCTCTATCTGCATCATTATTGATTTTTATTTCTTCTCTTTGCTAGTTTATGACCAGGATGGAGCTCTTATCAGCTCATGATACAGAATTGATGAAGAAATGCAATGACTATTTTAAAGGTGGTCATGCAGATCATAATGAGGCCCAAATAATTGACATCCTCAGATTAGGAGATTCTGACCGAGCAATTGAAGCTTATCAATACTTAAAATGCTTTCTCGATCGTGATATTCCCAATAATGTGGCCTACTACGAGATGATTAAAGATCTCCAAGGAACGATCGAGGAACTTCAACAACAGTATAAAGAATCTTCTGCCTTTTTGCATCAAGGATACGAGAAAAAATATCAACAATTGAGTGCTGACAAAGGGTATGACAAATTCATCTCTTCTCATGAGAAGAAAGAGCATGTTCTGAAGCTTGAAGTTGAAGAACACAGGCATATCGTCAAGTTGTTGGAGTAGGAGAACATTGCTTTGCAAGAGGAAATAATGTAACTCAAATCTGCTGCTTCTTCTTCGGGAGCCTTGGTCCCAGTAAATGATGATGGTTTTTCATTTTTGGAAGTAGAAAATGCTAACTTAAGGGATGAGTTAGAAACCTTGAAACGAGTTAGACCCTCCACATCTACTCGTGGACGACAAATATCTTCTCGTGGACGAGCAAGGGCTGGTCGGGTCACCATTGAAGAAGAGAGAACACAGTCGACTTTATAGAATCAAGCCATTCAGTTAATGGAGAAGAACCAAGACTTGGAAGAAATGTCTAAGAAGATTCTGAACTTCACCAAACAACTCTCTAATCAAAGCTCTGCTCTGGAGAGTAAAGAAATTCTAGTGAAGAAACTCCACGAGCAACTGGAGAGGTTAACTTATCAGTTTCACTAACAACCCAAAGAATTTTGGATGGTTGGGTATAATGAAGCTCTGTACCATCTAGATGCTCGGATACAGCAGTCGAATAATGAGGGGTACAAGCAGGGATGGTTGAATGCTATGTATGTGCTACAATTGGAGCAGGGACACTACTTATGGGATTATTATGAGCCTGGAGTGCTCGATTTGCCCGTGCCTCCTTTTAATCTTGATTTTAGTTGGATTCCTGCTCATACAATTCCTCGATGCCTAATTTCCAAGTATCTCGGTGATAACAGTCTTCATGCCAACTTTGAGATATCTCGCCCAGAACATTTTCTTGATCGGCCATCTGTAATGAATGTTAGAATGATGCGAGATGTAAACTTTATAAATTCTCCTTATGCATTAGACGATCCTCCTGTCGGGGTAGAACCTATTTCAAAAATAGAGGGGAAGAAACCCCTAGAGTATGATATTTTTTATGTAATGAATCACATTTTTCACATCATATGTAATTTTACTTGATTTGAATGAAGAAATTTTTAGTCTTTTGCCATTTTATTTTCTTCAAAACAATTTATAGAATGTCCTTGTTTATTTATTTGTGAATATATGATTATAGTGACTTGTCACTCTTTGGGCCTAAGCAATGAAATGATTTGCATCCCATGTTCCTTCTTAGTTGTAGTAATCTCGTGTGGATTACCTTGTTGCCTAGACAGTGGATGCCCCGGGAGGTCTTCCAACTTCTCGCCTGGTTTTCCGACCAACTGGAGTTGGTGGTATAGAGTTATCGAACAACCGTAGTTGGTGGTATAGAGTTCCCGACCAATCGGAGTTGGTGGTAATTGAATTGCCAACCAACCGGAGTTGGTGGTATAGAGTTCCCGACCAACCGAAGTTAGTGGTAATTGATTTCCCGACCAACCGGAGTTGGTGGTAATTGATTCCCGACCAACCGAAGTTGGTGGTATTTGATTCTCGACCGACCGAAGTTGGTGGTAATTGAATTGCTGACCAACTGAAGTTGGTGGTATTTGATTCTCGACCAATCGGAGTTGGTGGTAATGAGTTTCCGACCAACCGGAGTTGATGGTAATTGCTCTGAATTTGGTGTGTAGTGTGTAGCACTAATATTTCGAAAAAAATTCAACAAAGAAAGAATTGGGTGAAACATCACTTTATTCATATTAAAGAAACTGCATTACATAAGAATTTCGATTACTGATAATACTTGCGCAGATGCTCTGCATTCCATGCATTCTTGAATTCTTCTCCTTTCAAGGTTTCAATCCTGTATGTCCCTGGACGAACAACTTATGTTACTCTGTAGGGTCCATGCCAGTTGGCTTCCAGTTTGTTATTCTTTTGAATCACTTTCTTCAGCACATAATCCCCTTCCTTCAAATCACACCTCTTTACTCTTTTGCTATAGAATAAAGTTGTTCGTTGTTGATATGCTGCATTCCTAATTACTGCTTCTTCCCTAACTTCTTCGAGCATATCCAGGTCTAATCTTCTCATCAAATCACTGATAGGATAATTCAAATTAAGCACCCTATGCGTGGGTAGACCCAATTCAGCAGGTATGAAAGCCTCACTCCCAAATGCCAGCATGTATGGAGACTCTCATGTTGCTGTTCGTGGTGTGGTACAATAATCCCACAACACAGAATGTAGCTCGTTAATCCAATTTCCCTTTGCATTATCCAGTTATTTTTTCAAACCATTCAGTAGCGTTCTGTTTGTCACCTCAGTTTGCCCATTGCTTTGGGGATGGCCTGGTGCAGAGTGGATCTTTAGTACATTGGATTGATGACAATACGCAGCAAACTCCTCGTTATCAAACTGGGTTCCATGGTCAGTAATGAATGCATGTGGTAGACCATATCTGCAGATAATATTCTTCCAAATAAATTGATAGACTTTGTCATATGTCATATCAATGAGAGGCTCGACTTCCACCCATTTAGTAAAACAATCCACAGCAACCACAAGGTATTTGAGTCTTCCTCTGGTTGTTGGAAGTGGCCCGACCAAGTCAATCCTCCATGTGGAGAATGGACAAGGGGACGTTATGGGTGTTAACAATGCTTAGGGAGTTCTTCGGATGGAAGAGAAACGTTAACATTTATCGCACTTCTTAGCATAAGCTACGCAATCAGCTCTCATTATTGGCCAGTAATACCCCTGCGTTGTTATTCTTTAGAAAAGCATCCGACCTGCTACATGGGCTCCACAAGACCCTTCGTCAACCTCTTCGATCAAATCTTTCACTTCGAAGGGATGAACGCATCTTTATAGCCCTGCTATAACTCCTCGTCTATATAAAATGCCACTGGTTAATACATAACGAGCAGCTTTAAACTTCAATTTTTTGGCTGTGAGTTTATCAGTTGGCAAAGTCCCCTCTTCAATATAGGCCCTGATGGGGTCCATCCAAGATGGTCCCAAGTCGAGGGCAATGAAGTTTATCATCAGATCTTGGTCTATGTTCCGACTAACTAAGATCTCTACTGGGATTGTTCTCCGTAGCTCGGTGCGTGTGGCTGATGCTAATCGAGTTAGGGCGTCTGCTCTCGCATTCTCCAGTCTTGGTATTCTAATCAACTGGAATGCAGTAAAACTCGATACAACCTCCATTGCTTTGGCATGATACTTGACCATTAATTCTCCTTTTACTGCATACACCCCCAGAATTTGATTTACGATTAACTGGGAATCACTGAACACAATGAATTTATCTGCCTTCATGGTTTTGGCTAGACTTAGACCCACAATCATTGCTTCATTTTCGGCCTCATTATTAGAAGCTTTAAATTGAAAGCGCAGAGCATACTCCATATCAATCTCATTCGGACTGTTTAAAACAATCCCTGCTCCACTGCCTGTAGCGCACGAAGATCCATCCACATACAAATTCCATTTAGGTACTTCATTATCAAACTCTTGATCAGACAGAGTTCCTCGATGGAATATTTTATGCTTCCTTTTGTCCTCCTCTAGCACTTCTCGCTGCTCGTTGATCATCTTCTCTTGCTCGTCTACCGACGTAAGTTGGTCGGGGTTTAAATTTGATGATCCTGTAACATCCACAGGGTGTTCTGTATTAAACTCCTGTTCTTCGAAGGCACTTTCCTGAGTAAACTCTGCGATAAAATCCGCTACTGCCAGCCCCTTGAGCAACGATCTGGGCTCATAAATTATATCATATTCACCAAGTTATACTGCCCAGTACATCAATCTTCCTGATTTCTACGATTTATGCAGAGCTTGTCTTAATGGCATATCGGTGTACACCACTATAGTATGGGCTTGGAAGTATGGCATCATCCTTCTGCTTGCTTCGATCAGTGCTAGTGCCGACTTCTCCAACCTTGGATATCTGATTTCTGCTCCTCGAAAAGCCTTGCTGGTGTAATAGACTGGTTTTTATACTCCGTCCTCCACTCTTATCAACGTCAAGCTTACTGTATTTTTTGAAACTGCCAGGTACAAGTATAGTTTTTCTCCCATCACTAGTCTAGATAACAATGGAGGTGTCCCCATATATTTTTTCAATTCTTGAAAAGCCTCCTCGCATTCATCAATTCACTCAAAAGTTTTTCGGAGTGTTTTGAAGAATAGGAGGCATCTGTCAGTTGCTCGTGACACAAACCTATTCAGTGCTGCAACTCGCCCTGTGAGACTTTGCACTTCCTTATTCGTGGTTGGAGATCGTAGCTCCAATAGAGCCTTGATCTTTTCAGGGTTCACCTTAATTCCTCGTAAGTTAACAATATATCCGAGAAACATGCCTTCTCATACTCCGAATATGCATTTGGTGGGATTCAGCTTCATTTGATATTTCTCTAATTGATCAAAGGTTTGACCTAGGTCAACTAGATGATCAGCAGCTTTCTTGCTCTTCGTTAGTATATCGTCAACATAAACCTCCATGTTATGACTGATTTGCTCTGCAAACACCTTATTCATCAGCTGCTGATATGTCGCACCTGCATTTTTAAGTCCAAAAAGCATAACATTATAGCAATAAGTTCCCCTTGGGGTGATAAAAGAGGTACTCTCCCTGTCCCCAAGCTTCATTTTAATCTGGTTGCAGCCAGAATAAGCATCCATGAAACTCAACAATTCATGCCCCGAGGTAGCATCCACTAGTTGATCGATTCGGGGCAAAGTAAAATGATCTTTTGGGCATGCCTTATTAAGATCAGTGAAGTCTACACACATCCTCCACTTGTTATTTTTCTTCTTTACCATTAGCACATTTGCTAGCCAATCAGGATATTTGACATCCTCAATAAAAAAGGCTTTTTATAGCTTCTCTACTTCTTCCTGTATGGCTTGGTTCTTCTCAGGACTGAACACTCTTCTTCGCTGCTTCACTGGATTGATTTCCTTGTTCACGTTGAGCTCGTGACACAAGAAACTCGGGTCTATCCCTCGCATGTCTTTATGATTCCATGCAAAAGTCTGCTTTCTGCGCCTTAAAAATGTTATCAATTCATATTTTATCGATACATCCAGTAGTGCACCAATTTGAGTTGTCCGTTCTGGGTGCTCATCATCCAGAATGATATTTTCGATAGCCTCCATGACTTGGCCCTTTACGAGCTGAGACTCATCTCTAGGGTCTAATGTTTCAATCTATGCATCTTCTATTTCATCCACTTGATAAGTAGTAGTCTTCTTTCTGGATTCTTCGCGTTCCTCCTGTTCGGTAGATGAATAGTAGCATTCTCGAAATACTTTCTGGTCTCCTTTCACCATTTCTACTCCAAAGTTGGTTGGGAATTATAAATATTAATGTACAGTAGATGGTACTGCTTCGAATTTCTTGAGACCTACCCTTTCCATGATGATATTATAAGCTGATTGGATATTTTTATCCATTATGAAAAAGCGTACTCTTTCTGTTCCACAAGCAGAACATGTACCGATAAGCATATCCAACTTAATCGTCCCAAGTGGAAAAGCCTTCTCACCAGTAAAGCCAAGGAGGGGCCTATGATATGGCTCCAACTGGGCTAGCTTCAGATTCAAACTGTCAAAGCATGGATAGAACATGATATCTGCCGAGCTACCATTATCCACTAGTACTCGTGAAATCACTACTTCCTTCATTCTCATCTTGATCACCAATGGGTCATCATGAGGGTATAGTATGCCTGCTAGGTCGTTCTTAGAGAAACTAATGACCAATTTGTCTTTATTCACCTTCCTCGGGATATCATCTTCAGCCAGATTTATTCGCTGAATGTACGAGAAAGCTTGAGCCTCATTGAGGTAAGCTTTTCTCTCCGCAGTCAGATACCCACCTCCTGAATCTCCACCTATATTAATATTACATTCAAATGATCCGAAATGGATTGAAAATACCTCACGTTCTGGTTTCTTTAGTCTCTTGGGGAGATCGGGGTCATCTTATGGATCATCTTCGTGGTCTTCTTTGTGATTTCTCTTCTTGTCTTCTTTTCCTCGACGAGGAGACTTAGACCTTTGCCTTCCTCGATCGCTGGTCTTTCCAACATTTTGTCAATCAACATACTTAGCCAATTTTCCTCATCTGATGAGTGCTTCAATTTCATTCTGGAGATCTATGCAACTTTTGGTCATATGACCATGATCTTTGTGGAATTCGCAATATTTGGTCTTGTCCCTTCTGTTAGGATCTGCCTTCATTTTACCTGGCCAGGCTAGCTCCTCGTTGTTCTTGATCTCCTCCAGAATGTGATTTATAACTACCTTCAAAGGAGTATAATTTCCAAATTTCTTCATTTGTTCCAGTGCTTGCTTTCCTTTCGACTGCCTGTTGCCACCATTGTTCTTCTGATCCTTCCTTTCAGTTTTACCATCTTCAACCTTGGTCTCCTTAGTGTCTGCATTCTTCTTCGCAGCCATAGCTTCCTCAGCATTCATGATTTTGGCTGCTTTTGCCATCAGTTTTGTCATGGTTATGGGGGAATCTTTGGCCAAAGTAGTATAATTTATCTGGCAAGAGTCCACTCATCAGAGCAGTAATTGCTATTTTCCCCTCGTAATTAATTAATTCAAGTTTCTCGTTATTGAAATGAGTAATGTAGTCCCTGGTGCTTTCACCTGCCTTCTGTCTAACACTCAGCAAGTGTGCTAATCGTTTGACTGGTTTCACTCCAAAATAGAAGTTTCTAATAAAGAGCTCTGCCAGTTGAAAGAAAGTTGTGATCTTCCCCCGAGGAAGGTTGTTGTACCACATCTGGGCTGACCCAGTGAGAGTTCCTGAAAATGCCCTGCATCTCATCTCGTCTGGAACTGCATAGATATCGGCAGTAGCTTGGTATTGTTCTATATAAAGGACAGGGCCAGTCTTTCCATCATACTTAGGCGTTACCACACGAGCTTTGAACTTTGATGGTGTGGGAAAATCCATAATTGCCTGTATGAATGGTGTCCCTTGGATAAAAGTTCTTTGTAGAGGATTCTTGGCCTTATCCATTTCTCCTAATTTGTCCTCCAATCTTTTAATAGAGCCTTTAAATGCATAGTTTCCCTCCTCAGGCCTATTGGTTCGAGCTAATGATCGCGTTGAATTTGCCTCTTGGGATCTTTCATTACGAGCAGTTGGTCGTGATTAGGCAGAGCCTTCCCTTAGATCGGATGGTCATTAAGAGTTCCTCGACGCAATCCTAGGAGGACTTTTATTCCTTTTAGGGCCCAAACGATCAAAAGGAGAGACCCTACTCAACCTTTCTAGAGCACTAGTCCTTTTTGGGGATAGAGTGACGTTTCGTTGAGAATCTGTAGCTCGTATTGACGAAGTTCGACCAGGTTGGTAAGAAGGATCATTAGATCTCTCAGTACGATATGATTCGGTGCGTCTAGATTGAGATTCCTCTGGAAATAAAGTTCGCCTAGTTCGTAAAGAGGGTAGACGAGTATTTCTCTGAACACTTCGTTGTCCTGATTGAGCCAACATTCCACCTTAAACAGTTTGTATAAGTTGACTCATGGTTTCTTGTCGGCCCATTTGGCCTTGGGCTAAATTAGCCATTATGCCAGCCAGATCTGGAACATTTGGGGGAATAGATGGATTTGGAGGGATCCTAGCATTTCGATTACTAGATTCCGGATTATCAGCCATTGATAATGAATTATTTTGGTGAAAACACTAAGTACAGTCATTTTCCACAGACGACGCCAATTTATTGATGTAAAATCTAGATTCGATCTAATTATTTTAATCACAGATAAAAAAGGATTAAATAAATAAGATAAAATATTTTTAAAGTGGTTCAGCCGTATGAGAATGGCCTACGTCCACTATTTTTGTATTGCCGACTGTTTGCCTGGAATTCTCGATAAGCGGTTTGCCAAGAGATCCAGAGTCCCCTTCTAATGAAGAGGTTACAATATATTTATAGCCTTGAGATTGTACATATGAAAGGATAATGCGCTGTTATCCAGTAGACATATACATCTGTACAATAATAATATGCATTTAATGCGCAGCTATCCTTTAATTCTCTCGATTCAGATGCTCTGCACGCTAAGTTGCTCGGACTGCCTGAGTTGCTCGGTACGCTTAAATTGCTCGGATCGCTTGAGTTGCTCAGTACTCTTAAGTTGCTCGGGGCGCCTGAGTTGCTCGGGATGCCTGAGTTGCTCGGGGCGCCTGAGTTGCTCGTCTAAAGTGTTTGTATTTGATAGGTAGATCTCCACGTATCTTCAAGTGATTGGTCCACGTCAGCAGACTAAATTTGGTATCAACAGAAGCCCCCAATGTTTCACAGTTGATGTTGAAGGAGAGTGTGGAACATTTTGCTTGAAAACTGCTTGGATTATAAGAGAGAAAGGCAATGATTACAAGGAAATACGTTTACGTTTTCGACGGCTAAAAGAAGAAAAGGGCACAAATATCGAAGTGGTCATGAAAATTCAAAATATTCATGAAGCCTAATACTTATGCGCTCAAAAAGGAATTATAAAATTTTCCTATAATCCATGAAGATAAATAATCCAAGAAGTTTTCAAGCAAAATGTTCCACACTCTCCTTCAACATCAACTGTGAAACATTAGGGGCTTATGTTGATATCAAATTTAGTCTGCTGACGTGGACCAACCACTTGAAGACACGTGGAGATCTACCTGTCAAATACAAACACTTTAGACGAGCAACTCAGGCGCCCCGGGCAACTCAGGCATCCCGAGCAACTCAGGCGCCCCGAGCAACTTAAGCGTACCGAGCAACTCAAGCGATCCGATAAACTTAAGCGTACCGAGAAACTTAGGCGGTCCGAGCAACTTAGCGTGCAGAGCATCTGAATCGAGAGAATTAAAGGACAGCTATGCATTAAATGCACATTATTATCGTACAGATGTATATGTCTACTGGATAACAGGTCATTATCCTTTCATATGTACAGCCTCAAGGCTATAAATACATTGTAACCTCCTCATTAGAAGGGGACTCTGGATCTCTTGGCAAACCACTTATCGAGAATTCCAGGCAAACAGTCGGCAATACAAAAATAGTGGACGTAGGCCATTCTCATACGGCTGAACCACTTTAAAAATCTTTTGCCTTATTTATTTAATCCTTTTTTATCTGTGATTAAAATAATTAGATTGAATCTAGTTTTTTACATCAACACACATTAAATTAGTCCTGACACGACTCACACGCGCGTCCCGACTTAATTTATCGAAACTGTTTTATTTCTCACTCTCGAAAATTTACATAAATTTATAATCACGTATTACTTTATTCACTAATTAATATTCAATATAATTTTCATCAATAAATACTAACCCTTTTCTCGCTAGTTAATATTTATTTTAGTCTGGATTAATTATCAATTAATTTCCTCTAATTAATTTAATTAATCCCATAATTATAATAAAATATTAAAAATATAGGGTGTTACACCTACCCGATAAAGCAACTGTTTATATTCAATGTTTTTTAAGTTATAATACCCATGTGTAGCGTTTTTATACCTAGATTTGATTAAATCAATGTTCTTGGAAGAAAATATTAGATTTTTATACATGTTTGGGTAGGATTTGCATGTAGAATGATTTTATCTATGTAGAGGGTTAATAATCACACATGATCAATAACATGTATTAAATATGGGTTTATGATCGATAATGTGGGAAGAACACCAAATTAGTATTTTTTGGGTTTAATGGATTTTGATTTGTTCTTGATTAAATTTTGTGTAGATTTAATATGTTTTGGATGTTAGAAAGCGTCTTAATGCTTGTAGAAGAGGTTCGGAACACTGGTTTTGAATCTGGTGAAGAAAACATAAGAGATATGTTAATAAAAAATAATGAAACCCGTAACTATGACAACCCGGATATAATTATGATAAATTATATTTAAATCATGCTTATCTTATGTGATATGGATAATTTTTTATTATTATATCTAATTCTAAGTGATTATGTTTAGTCTAATCCTACTTTCATAAATCGTGAAATGTCGAGTTATGTACGAACACAAAGTTTTGTTATTTTCGATAGAAATATTCATGTTTAAGACTAGTTTTGACCCTTATAACATTACAAATGACTTTAGGTGAAAACTATATAGTTGTATACATGTGAGTTAGGGTTGTAACACAATAAACGGTGCATCAAACGGATGTACGAGTAAGAAGTTAGGCCAAATTTACGAACAAGGGGCAAATCTGTCCATTTCCTTTAAGTGGTAAATTGTCTTTTAGTAAACCATATGGCGTATTTTGATTGGATGGAAAGGAGGCATGCCTTTGCCGACTTAAAACTCTTCTTTTAACTTATTTCTTCAGCAAATATAACCCTAGGTTCAGGTTTGAGAGATTTAAGCTTAAGGAAAGAGAAGTAGAAGTTAAGGAAGAAAGGGTTACAAGGAAAAGCTAGGAAAACTATTCCAAGAAAATCCTTAAGGTGTTTCCAAGGTAAAATTATGTGTTAATATTGTTTTAATCTTCTATTATAATTATTTCAAAGTATATAAATCGTGAAGTATTGATTAAAATTCCATCCTCCTTTGTGATAATATGTATTGGTTCATATGTGAGATAAGTGGTGTTATAGGTCATATTGCTTTGTATTGAAACCCTTCGTATTCAAACTTGCATATCTCTTTGTGTACTTACTGGAATTCATAAATTCCAATTGGATATGAAAATACACTCATATATTCATATCATATCCGAAAATTAGAATTTAAATCCTTATGGTTAGGCCTTAGTGATGGTTTCAAGTTGGTATATAGTTGTTGTTTGTATATTTCATTTCGGTATGCCCTGAGTTTGGTCAAGCTTTTGAGATAGCAAATGAAGTCCAAATATTATGAAACTTTAATTCTGTAATATTCAGTATGTTTAATAAAATTTTGTTGAAAATCATGGAAATTTATGTTGTATAAAAATTATGAAAATTCTTGGAAGTTGAAGGAACAATCGAGGACCTTGTAGGGAAGATTTCTTGTGTTATAAAGAAATGGTCATAACTTACTCTAGGAGGCTTAAAAAATTACACCATCACTTGTTTTGGAAATTATATTCATATATGTTTTCATATTGATAACGTTGGACACCTGTATTTATACAATTTAAGAATATGGGATGGTTAAGTATGTAGGACAATAATTTGAGGCCATACTGGATACCCCATGAAAGAAGGTTTATATATGCTCTTTCCCAAGGGTGTTTGAGTACATATTTCATGTGTATATACATTGAGAAGTATACTTTTATGTTTACTTGATTTTAGTTATAAATTCCTTACGAGGTATTTTCTATGGTTGAATGTTCATAACCTTATCAACATATATACTATTGTTTCGTCTTTATACATGTTTAATGGAATGTGACTTGAGTAGAATTATATTGTTGTTGTAAAGTCATTGAAAGTTACATAGATATATTAAGATAATACTTATGATTGAGATTCAGTGCTGATTTAGTTGGATTAACAGGTGCAAGGTCAAATCAACCAAGTTCAGCCCCACCCGAGGGAAACGTGAATACATAGTTGACAATCTAAGGTGAGTGTACTTACTGAGTTGATTATGGATATGATGTGTATGTATTATATATTGAGATGATATGGCTTATTAAAAGTCATGAGATGTTGAGATGTTATGACTTATTAAAATTCAAGAGATGTTGAGATGTTATGACTTTATAAAAGTCAAGATATGTTGAATTGCTATGCAATTCAGGAGATGTTATGTTATTAAAACCTATAGAGATGATTATTGCCTACGGGCAGGAGATGTGGGGTTTATTAACTCCGGATATGTTTATGGTCTAATTTGGCCCAGAGATGGATATATTTATATGTGGAGATGTTAATATAGTACTTTTACTATATACAGATGTAGTACATTCACTGAGTTTTTAAACTCATGATTTTATATGTTTACATTTTCAGGTTTTGAAGCTACCACTGCCAAGTCTATGATGTTGAGTGAATAGTAGTATTGTCTCATCAGTTTGTTTTGTACATTGTACTAGTTGTATTTAAGTTAAGTGGTATGGGAGTTTTGTTTAAATTATGTCTCCTTAAAACGATTGTATTTTTTTATTCCGCATAACAACTTTGAAGTTGTTTTAATGTGTATTACTAAATAAATAAATAAATAATAAGTTTGGTTTGTGAACTATTGAGTTAATTATATCCTAATGGGATTAGGGGGTGCTAACTTGGTATCAGAGCTTTAGGTTTTTATATTCTGGGGTTAGAGAGTCTAGATATGGAAGTGGCAGAAATAGCGTTGTATGAGTCATTTATATTAACTTGTGAGAAATACTAACCATTATGTTAGAAATAAATGTTGTATTCTTGTCTCTATAATTGTGGTTTATGACAGATAGTAAGCTATGGAAGGAGCAACTGTTCATGAGAGGGTGGATGAGGAGTCTTCAAATACAGTAAACCA
The DNA here is from genome assembly GCA_949130495.1 of Sambucus nigra. Classification (NCBI taxonomy): domain Eukaryota; kingdom Viridiplantae; phylum Streptophyta; class Magnoliopsida; order Dipsacales; family Adoxaceae; genus Sambucus; species Sambucus nigra. Next base: position 170,240,408 of record OX422214.1, on the reverse strand, counting down.
ACAAAATCCAAATAATGTAGAGGGGGATCCTGAACAGCTTACAGATATGCAGAAAATGGCTCATGCCATGACTTTAATGGAAAAACAACAAAACATGTTTATGACGCAAATAGCAGAAAAATAAGCCAAGTACTTGGAGGAGCAGACTTTGGTCAGAAGAGGAAGGAAAATACAACGAGAGGAGAAGAATACTCTGTATGAGAAATTTATCAAATTGAACCCCCCAGCATTCTCAGGTTCTGTAGATCCTTTAGAAGTTGAGGCCTGGGTTAAAGACACAAAAACTATCTTCGGGGTGATGAATCTACCTGGTGTGCAGAAGGTAATTTTGGCTACTTTCATGTTAAAGGGCGAAGCTAAATATTGGTAGGAGTCTTCCAAACATTTATTGCTTACTCCGGAGGGAGGTGAGGTAATTACTTGGGATTCCTTTATTAAAGTCTTATATGAAAAGTATTTTCCTCGCATGTATCGAAAGCAAAAAGAGAGAGAAGTTTTATCATTGACTCAGGGGAATATGTCGGTCAGTGAGTATGAAACTAAATTCATATCTTTGTCTCGATTTTCATTACGTTTCTTACACAATGAGGAGGATAAATGCACCAGATTTCAGGATGGGTTGAATTTGGTTATCAAGTCTAGACTCACTGCACTTGAAATGGTAGATTATACTTCATTAGTTAACAAAGCTATGATGGTTGAAGGAGATGTTAATGATGCAATAAAGAATAGGGAACAAAGGGGAAAGAGGAGTAGATTTTATCCATCTCAGCAAAAGGAAGGCAATATAGAATACTCGAAACAGGGGAGTCAACGATTTTAGCGCGGTAGAGGGTCTGGAAATTTTGTTTAGAATAGGACACCAAGCAGTTTTAGGGGTGCAGGATCGATGGGCTAACAGAATATACAGCAGGAGAATGACAATGGGCAGTCTAAACCTGTTACATGCTATTTTTGCAAAGCTTAGGGCCATATCAGTCCAGATTGTCCCAAGTTAAAGGGGGTAAAGTGTTATCATTGTCATCAAATTGGTCATACCAAAAAGAACTGTCCTATGCTACTGGGAGGGATTCAATACGGTACTACTAGTCGAGGCTCATCACCTGGAGGCATAGGGAGAGGAGGAGTTAGAGGACAAGCTAGTGGATACAGGGCTCCGGGAAGGATATTTGCTATGAATTTACAGGATGCTCAGGCTACTCTAGAGGTGGTGACAGGTACATTTTTTGTCATGAACAAACATGCTTACGTGCTTATTGATCCAGGTTCTACTCATTCATTTGTTGCACTGTCATTTACCATGCATTTGGGTAGACCATGTTCTTATCTAGATTGTGGTTTATATATTTCTACACCTATGGGGGATGCGATGTTAGTGGATCTTGTGTATAAAAATTGTGTATTGTATATGGGGGAGAGGGAGTGGACCATTGATTTAATTCCATTAGATATTCGAGATTTTGATATTATCTTGGGTATGAACTGGTTATCTTCTTACCATGCATCGACTGACTGTTTTTGTAAGGAGGTTACATTTAATATGCCGGGGGAGGAAGAATTCAAATTTACTGGGGAAAGAAACGCGGTTCCAAACTGTCTTATTTCTTCCCTTTGGGAGAGGAAATTGTTAAATAAGGGTTGTCAAGGCTTTTTTGCATATATTGTGGATACAAGCAGGGAATTGAAAAAATTAGAAGATATCCCAGTAGTTAAGGATTTTGCAGATGTGTTCCCAGATGAATTACCAGGATTGCCACCTAGCAGAGAGGTAGAGTTTACTATCGATTTAGTGTCTGGTACAACTCCAGATTCTATTTCTCCATATAGAATGGCACCTGTGGAACTAAAGGAGTTAAAGGTTCAACTGCAAGATTTGCTAGACAGAGGTTTTATTCAACCCAGTGTATCACCATGGGGTGCTCCGATATTATTTGTGAAAAAGAAAGACGGCACCATGCGACTTTGCATTAATTATCGGCAGTTGAACAAGGTAACTATTCAAAATAAATATTCATTGCCTCATATATGATGATTTGTTTGATCAATTACAAGGTGCTAAAGTTTTTAAAAAAATTTATTTGAGATCGGGTTATCATCAATTAAGGGTGAGAGATTGTGACATTTCTAAGACAGCTTTTCGTTCTCGCTATGGTCATTATGAATTTTTGGTAATGCCATTTGGGTTAACAAATGCTCCTGCAGTGTTTATGGATTTAATGAATCGGGTATTTCATCCTTTTATAGATTCATTTGTGATTGTCTTTATCGATGATGTTTTGATATACTCACCTAGCCAAGAGGAACACGAGAAGAATCTAAGAGTTGTATTGCAAGTTTTACGAGATAGCTAATTATTTGCTAAGTTTAGCAAATGTGAGTTTTGGTTGAATCAGGTAGTAATTCTGGGGCATGTTGTTTCGGGAGATGGAATTTATGTTGACCCTAAAAAGGTGGAGACAATTGTGTAATGGGAAAGGCCAAGAAATGTAACGGAGATAAGGAGTTTCCTAGGATTGACTAGATATTATAGAAGATTCATAAAGGGGGTTTCATCTATAGCCTTACCGTTGACTAAATTAACCCGAAAGGAATGGAAATTTGTGTGGAGTGATGAATGTCAGCAACGCTTTGAAAAGTTAAAAAATAGGCTTGTATCAGCTCCAGTTCTCACTATTCCATCCAGTGGAGAAGGTTTTGTGACTTATACTAACGCTTCACATCAGGGTCTGGGTTGTGTTTTCATGCAACATGGAAAGGTAATTTCTTATGCATCTAGACAGTTGAAGACGCATGAACGTAATTATCCTACACATGATTTAGAACTTGCGGCTATTGTTTTTGCCTTGAAATTATGGAGACATCATTTATATGGAGAGACATGTGAAATTTTCACTAACCATCAAAGTTTGAAGTACTTATTTTCACAGAGAGACTTGAATTTGACGTAGAGGCATTGGATAGAGCTGATTAAAGACTATGACTGTACCATTCATCATCATCCTGGTAAGACCAATATAGTAGCAGATGCTTTGAGTCAAAAATCATCGGGGATTCTAGGTTGTATACGGTGTGCACATATGGGAAATATCCTTGACTTGCCATCGATGGGTATTGAATTAAGTTTTTCAAAAAGGGGGAGGCTTTTTAGCACATGTCATAGTGATACCTTTATTGGCATAACGCATAAGAAAATTGCAAGTCAGTGATCCATTCATTAAGAAGAAGAAACAAGATGTCCCGGATGGTAAAGAGAGTGAATTTGAGATTAAGAATGATGAATCGTTGTGTTATAAAAATAGGATTTGTGTACCGAATGATCCACCCTTAAAGAAGGATATATTAGAAGAGGCACATAGTTATATTTACTCTATGCATCCGGGAGGTTCCAAAATGTACAGAGATTTGAAAGAGTATTACTGGTGGAACAATATGAAATGAGAGATTGCAGAATTTGTAGCTAAATGTTTAGTATGTCAGCAAGTGAAAGCGGAGCATCAGAAGCCGGTAGGATTATTGCAGTCATTGCCTATTTCGAAATGGAAGTGGGAGCATATAACGATGGATTTTGTTACATGATTACCACGCTCACCAAAGGGGAATGATTCTATTTGGGTGATTGTAGACCGATTGACAAAGTCAGCCCATTTTCTTCCATTTAAGACCACCTATACAGTTGATAAGTATGCTCGTATGTACGTTTATGAGATTATCCGTTTACATGGGGCACCAATGTCAATTGTATCAGATAGAGATCCAACGTTCACTTCTAAGTTTTGGCCTCATTTACAGAATGCCATTGGTACAAGTTTGAAGTTGTAGAGGGGGCTTGAAGGTAATCTTGAGATTAGGGACAAATCCCCAATTAGCAACAGTGTTTGAGATTAAGCAACCGAGGCAGCTCAAGCGTGGCAACTCAGCGAGGCAGCTTGGTGCGGCAGCACATATTTTAGCTTGTTGTATTAGTCATATTATATTTTCATTATTGATGACTGTAAGCTTTAACGGTTGTAATGACGTAACGATAATAACAAAAGAGTTTATATGAGGTCAAACGGTACTTGTGAGAGACCAGGCTTGGCAGGGCCTGGGAGAGCTTTCATGCTCTATTGAATGACCTCACCGTGGGAACTTTAGAGGGACCTGGTTTGGAGTATTGAGAAGTAAGGAACCGTTGGGGCTTGTCCTGGCCATCTTAGATACACCTGGTAAAACGTCGAAGAACCCTGACCGTGGAACCTCAAGCGGAGCAGCTTGGAGTCCCATCGGGCGTTGAGTTATGAACCAGATAGCCCTTCTACTTAATGTCACATCTACTGTAGGTGATGTCACTAGCCAGCTAAATAATGTCAGACATGCACTTGAGTAAACCACCGTGGTATTTTGGGGCTGTCAGGCAGTTAGTGAGCCACCTCTGCGACAACAGCCCCCTGACACACAGTGGTTAGGCAAAAGGCATGTCTTGGCATTTAATGATTATGACGTGGAGGCAACTAGTACACCAGGCATTTAATGCTGTGACATAAAGTATGAGGGGTGTCTTTCATAGTTTTAAATGACTGAGTTGCCTCGGGGGTGGTGTGGGGGGTTATTTAAGGACCCCAACCACCTTTGAGGAAAAGAGATCTTTTTGAGAACCCTCGAGTTATTACTAGAGATACACATCAGAAAGAGAGATTTATTGCAAACCAAAGGGTTTATCCCCTCACCATTGTCATTTATTGTAAACCTTTTAATACTTGACAGAGATTCCTGAGGGTATATGGTGTGTTTTTACCTGCCTACCAAGGTGTATCTAGGGTGCTTACTTCTCTCTCTCTCTAGCTAAGTTACTTCTAAGGTTCATTATTATTTCCTGAGTTATACACGAGGGTTTTGTGCGTTTAAGCCGAGTTTATCTTCATTGGGTATGTGTTCGTGTGTCCTTTCATTAATCCAAAGCTTTGTCCAGGATTAGCTTATCATTACCATACTCAAGTAGGGGTTACGCCTCCATCTTATCTAAAGTACCCTCTTACATTTGGCGACTCTGCTAGGGAGGCATTCTCTTAGCTAGGGAGTATGGCGCAAGATAATGCTACTCGAAGACTCAACTTTGATGATATCCAGCGTAATGAAGAACAAGCCGCGAGGGAGCAGGAGGCCCTAAGGGATGGGGCTCCTCGAGTAGAGGTACCGCCGGTTCCGACAATGTCATACGTTCCTGGGGCGGCACAACCTGCCATGAGCGCGGGGTTAGGACCCGCCCAGATGGCGCTCCTCATGAGCAAATTTTATGAGTTTTTGCAAACCCTAGTAGCTTCAACTATACTGGGAGGATTGGAGGCTAATGCTTTCGTAACACCAGGGGTAGCTCCAACAGCCCCACCAGGTACAGGCATTGCAGGAGCGCTCCCGGCAAGCATACCCCCCGTTGTGAGCCCAGCAGTGGGAACCTCAGGAGCCTCAACGGTACCACCGGTGACGTTCGTTTCAGTTGCAACGGGCGCTCAGCCCATAGCCCCATTGCTGGTGGCCCCTGTGGCCTCATCTATGGAAGAAATGAGAAAAGAGATGCAGAATGAGATGTTGAAGTTCATGTGGGCTTCCTCGCAATCAGCCGGCGAGGTGGCTTCGATTTATGACGACTTTCGAACACCCTACCCTCAAGCGTACAACGATGAGCCTTATCCAAAGGACTATGTTCCCCCTATCTTCGAAAAATATACAGGGAAAGGTGGGAACCCGAAGGAGCACATTAAGCAGTTTGTTGAACACTTGAGAGAACATTGCAATGATAAGAAGCTTAGATTGAGGGAATTTTCCAAATCCCTAATCGAGAAGGCATACACCTGGTACTCTCACTTAGCTCCCAACAACATTTCTACATGGGAGGAGATGCACGTATTATTTGTCCAAAAGTTCTTTTTGGCAGAAGACGAGTTCACCTTGACCCAACTGGGAAGGGAGAAGCAAAGACTAGGGGAAGAAGTTGTGGCCTATGTTCGAAGGTTCAGGGAAAGGTCCCTCGATGTGAGGAAGGAGGCTAAAGAGTCCAAGTTATTACAAATATGAGTTGAGGGACTACTTCCTGAATACATCTGCCATCTCATCAACGAGACGCACGAGGGGGCTTTTGCGGCATTCTTGAAAGCCGCAAGGAACATCTCTTTGGTGGTACGACCCAATCCGGTGGTAGTGCCCATGATATTCAGGCAACCAATGCAACCCACGGGGGGAGGTCTCATCCCCTGCGGGTAGGGTATGCCGAAGGAGAAGATATGAGCAAGACGCCGAGGAGGGACAGCAAGAGAAAATTTGGGAAAGATAGAGAAGACCCTCCACCGTTGCCCTGCACGATGGAAGAGGCTGTGAATTGTTATAACGCGATGGTCCAAGGGGGAACGGTTTATGAACCAAAAGGCATCCGGATGGAAGAACCTGATGCTGCAACGAAGGCGAATCCTAAGTACTGCCAGGTTCATCAAAAGATCCAGCATCCAATAGAAAGCTGCTTCACGATGCGAAGAATTATCGACAAGTACATGAAGGCGGGGACATTGCAAATCCCCTCACAGAACATTAACAACAACCCACTTCCGGCACACGGGGCCAATTTGGTGATGGCCTATGATGAGGAGGCAGAAAGAGGATGAGGGTTGATGATGAAGTAGAAGGAGCTCGAAGAAGCTCTGGAACATTATACCACGGGAATGGCTAATGTAGTTTTAGCCTATGATGAAGCAAGCGTTAGGGACGTGGAAGACGTGTATAGCGTTGAAGATGAGGAAACAAACCTAGTCATAGAATGTAGTGCAGTTATAAAATCCATAAAATTCACTTGGTTCTTCGATCAAGTGGAGATCCCGAAGGAGAGAAGGACGGAGATAACTCATGCGATTTTGGACATTGCAAAAAGGAACGCAGTCCCCTCATTAAGGTGGAGGGGACCCATGGCTAGGCTGGTGAAGAAATTTCTGTCAGAAGTAACCTTCAGCGATGTGGATAGAGTTGTGAGGTTCCCCCCATAACAGGCCTCTATATGTAACCACTAGCATCAACGGAGTTAGCTTTGCAAGGACCCTTATGGATGGGGGTGCTTCCATCAATATTATGCCAATCAACTCCTTCCACGAGACTAGTATTCCAAAAGAAAGGCTGGTCCTCATGCCTTTGCTAATTTCGGGATATGACAATCAATCCTCCAAATCCATCGGGTATGTGATATTGGGATTACGATGGGAAATATGAGTTCCCAAATCAAGTTCCATATAATAGAAAGTGCAACTTCCTATCACTTACTAATAGGGAGAGTATGGATGCACAACCAAGGCTTAGTTCCATCGACTTATCATCAATGTGCCAAGGCAAATGTAAAGGGAACGGAGGTGACCATCAGGGCTACGAAGAGGCATTTCGCTATCGAAGAAGCGCACTTAGTGGATGCGGCATTCTATACAGAACTGGAGGAGGATGTACGGGTCCTGACGAAGATAATAGAGGGGGCATGGGTTCCCTCAATTAGAGAGAGAATGGGGCCCTTGAATGAGCAGGATAAAGAGGGCGGAAGTAGCGAAGGGGTGAGGATAAAAAAAGCCCATCAGGTGATCCCTCGATTCCAAAAGGTCTCGAGGCAACTCAAAGATAGGATGAGGCCAAGAACAGACCCGATAGAGCACGAGGTCCAACGGCAAAGCGTGTTAAGTCACTTTTCGGGAAAAACAATCGTTGAGGCTTCCAGAGAGAAGAAGAGGAAGGCCGTGGAAACAGCTACCAACAGGCAATGCAAGAAAATTATCACTGAAGAGGGAAAAGTAGTGTACCGCTTATAACGGTGTGAACGGGTGACCGAAGAGACTAAGGATGAGGTTGACCCGGTGTATGAGTGTTTTTTGGTGGATCGACGTGGGTAGTGTATGGTGATAGACCACTCCAACATACAAGAATTCATAGAAGATATCGCCGAAGAACCAGACTACATGGGAGATCGACTAAGGCCCCAGGCACAAGAGTTAGACCAGCTGAACTTGGCAAGAGAAGGGGAAGATCCAAGGCCTATCTTTATCTCAAAAGATCTCGGTGAGGGGAAACGAGAAGCCTTGGTCAAACTAATTCGGGAATTCATAGACGTTTTCACATGGAAGTACACTAAAATGGAAGGGCTGGATGAAGAGGTGAGTTACCACAAATTGAACGTGATGCCTTCAGCCATTCCGGTGAAGTAGGCAACGAGGACTTACAAGCCTGAACTAGACTTAAAGATTAAAGAAGAGGTCCAATGCTTGTTGGCAGCAGGATTTATCAAGCCAATACAATATCCCCTCTGGCTATCCAGCATTGTGCCAGTGGGGAAGAAAGACAAAAACCAAATAAGGATCTGCGTGGACTTCAGAGACTTGAATAGGGCTTGCCCCAAGGATGAGTTTCCCCTACCCTCCATCGACAGTTTGATAGATGCCACGGCTGGTCATGAGATGTATAGCTTCATGGATGGGTATGTGGGATACAACCAGATCAAGATGGACCCCTCTGATGCAGAGAAAACGGCGTTCAGAACTCTGTTGGGCAACTTCATGTATAAGGTGATGCCGTTTGGACTCAAGAACGCTGGAGCTACGTACCATAGGACAATGATGGCCATTTTTCATGACTTCTTCCATAAATTTGTAGAATTCTACGTGGATGACCTGGTCATCAAATCGAAGAAGGAGGAGTCCCATCTGAATGATTTAAAGAAGGTGTTTGCTCGGTGCATGAGGTATAAATTGAGGATGAACCCGTTAAAGTGTGTCTTTGGAGTAACAAGCGGGAAGTTTCTAGTCTTCGTAGTTGATCGATAGGGGGTGCAGATGGACCAGGATAAATAGCAGGCGATATTAGAGATGCCATGTCCCAGGACGGAGAAGGAGCTGAAGAGTTTTCTTGGCAAAGTCTCCTACCTTAGGAGATTTGTGCCCGATTGGCCGAAATAACACACCCACTAATGCAGTTGTTGCGAAAAAACATGAAATTTAGGTGGGAGGAGGTTCACCAGGAGTCTCTTGTCAGGCTGAAGAAACTGCTCGTTTCACCGCAAATCATGGTTCCTCCCCAGGCAGGAGTACCGTTGCAGCTATACCTCACGTTTACCACGAGGTCCGTTGGAGCGCTACTGGCACAAGAAGTGGACGGGCAAGAACGACCGGTTTACTACCTTAGCAGAATTATACATGGGTCAGAGATTAGATATAATAGCTTAGAAAGGCATTGTTTAGCCTTAGTCTTTGTAGCACAAAAACTTAGGAATTATATGCTATCTTTCACAATTCATATTGTAACTAGATGCGACCCAATTAAGTATTTGCTTGCAAGGACTATATTGATTGGCAGGGCAGCTAGATGGTTCCTTATCCTCTCTGAATATGACTTGAAGTGTGTGGTTCCTCGCACAATTAAAATCCAGGCGTACGCTGATCTGTTGGCCATCTTCCCTTCAGGAACCTTCGATCCACCTAAGGAAGACATTCCAGGAGATGATTTACAGGCTAATTACCTGGATACAACTGATGAGGAGTGGACGATGCAGTTCGATGGATCTTTGGCAAAAAAGAAGGGGGGAGTAGGGGTTATTCTTTGAAAAGGGATGGAAGAGATTTGCCTTTCCTATAAGCTAGATTTCCCTTGTTCCAATAATGAAGCAGAATACGAGGCATTGGTACTGGGGTTGTTAGAGGCTCTTCGAAGGGGAATTTGTTCACTCTGCATTAAGGGTGACTCGAACTTAGTAATTCAGCAAGTAAACGGAGAATATGCGTTGAAATACATGAGCCTGGCGCCCTATAGAACAATCATTGAAAGGCTTCTCAACCAGTTCCATCGGACCAATATTAGAAGACATCCCAGAATGATGAACCGCCATCCAGGCGCCTATGCCAGTATCACCCAGAAAATGGTCATGAAGAACGATGAAACTATAGTTGTGATCCAACAAAGAACAGCTCCTTCGGTGGTACAGTCAATACTACCGATAGAGGAGGACGCGGACTGGAGGGGAGAGATTAGGAAGAAACTGGAGTCTGGCGAAGGAGCTATGGGATTAAGAGAGTTGGCACAATACTTTACGAACCAGGGGAATCTTTACTATAGAAATGCTGGGGGATGGTTGTCAAGATGCGTCAGCACAGAGGAAGCCGAGCAAAGATTGAGGAAAATGCATGAGGAGCACTGCAAAACGATTGAGATACCTCTATATAGGAGAATTCAAAGAGAGGGGTATTTCTGGCCTAGAATGAAGCAAGATGCGGCAGAGCTGCAACGGAAGTGCAATAAGTTTCAGCTATTCTTCGAGGCAGTTGAGTGCCATTTCATTAAAGCTCAAACGGACTGGAGGCAGCCCTACATCGACTTCATTCAGGAAGGGGTTGTCCCAACGGAGAAAATGGATGCAATGGGTCTGAGGCGAAGGGCTCCAAGGTTCTATGTTTAGGAGGGGCAGCTTTATCGAATGGGGTACTTCAACAGGCCATTGCGTTGCGTCACGAAGGAAGAAGCAGCGGAGGTCCTCAAACAAGCGCACGATCTAGCACACATAGGAGGGGCCAAGTTGTATGATCAGTTGATGACGTTGGGGTATTATTGGCCAATGATGGAGAAAGACTCTGCTGAGTTCGTTCGAAAATGCAAAGCTTGCCAACTTCATGGAAATATGATCCATGCCCCATCGGTGGACTTACATTCTATGTCAACACCCTATCCATTTCATACTTGGGCGTTTGACCTAGTGGGGGCAATACACCCTTCTTCAAGAGGCAAGATATGGATACTGGTAGCAATAGAGTGTTTTACAAAATGGGCTGAAGTGATACCACTCAGAAGAGCAACGGTTGGGGTGGTGAGCAACTTCATCAGAGAATACATCATTTTCCGTTTCGGGATCCCAAAGGTTATTCTTTCAGATAACGGGACTCCCTTCGTCAATTCCAAAGCAACAATGTGTAATACCCCGTATTTTTGACTATATTTATTTTTGGGATTAATTAATTAATTAGCGTATTAATTGGAAATTAATCCGGGTTATAAATACTAATGTGATGCGAGTTGGTATTTGATTATGTGCATATATGATTATATATGAACTTGGTATTATAAAATTTGTCATGGGATTTATATACGGCATTTTAGAAATTTTGTTGAGACGCGTGGGACCGCCGCGTCACGGTATATTATTTTGTTAATAAAAGTGAATTTAAAATCTATAATCCGTATGGTCGTTTTGAGTACGCCAACGCGTCCGGAAGGGTCGAGATAGTCAGAAAACACTAGCCGGGGGTATAGTTTGGGTCCCGGGGTATTTTTAGGCCATACCGGCAACTTAAAGGGTATTTTAGTAATTTGGTATTTTTGGGTAATTAAAAGTGACGAAAATTGAGAGTTGTAATCTGATAAGGAATTGACCCAACCAACCCTTTATTAACCCCATAAACTACGTAGGTTATCATTTAGTCTTCCAACTCTCCCAAAGAAAACCCTAGCTACCATAGCCATCTTTGGAAGAAGAAAGCTTAGAGAGGAAGGGAAAGAGGAGGAATTCTGCAGAAAATCTGCAGAAAGAGATTACAAATCCAACACCAGATTCAGAAACAATCAAGGCAAGTGATTTATTCCATTTAAATTTCAGAGAATGCTTCTTCCATGTTAGATTTTTCATAAATGTTGTATGTTCTTAGAAGATAATGAAAAAACCCATAAGATTGGAGTCATTAGTTTAAATTTTGGGATATAGGTTGCATGTAGAATGTTACTGGGAGATTATATTAAGAGAATTATCGACTTTTGTTATACCAAAAACGGATTTAAGATGAAGTTTATGAATGTTCTTGAGATAAAATCTGGAAACTAGGTTTTTGATGAAGTTTGACCCATATGTAGCCTTTAGATGTTGAATTAGTGGTTTATGGACGTTAGTAATATTGTAGGATTGTTATATGACATTACTATAACGTTATATTTGAGAATCACACGTTAGAAATAAGTTTTGGGACGTTTTCAAATCTACAGAACGAAGCAGTCCGTAGCTATACCTGTTCGATCGATCGATCGACATTCATCAGTCGATCGATCGACTGGATCGATCTATCGATATTCATAGGTCGATCGATCGACCTTCCTAGAATGAGTGAAATTTTCCTTAATATGATTTTAATGGTGGAAACCCTCGGAGAATATGTTTGGAGACTTTGTGAATACCCTTAACTTTAAGGAAGACCAGTAGGCATGATTAAGAAGTGGGACTTTAATCAGAATGAAAATTGAGGAATTATTCTAAATAAATGAAATTCGTTATGTGAGTTAATATTTGGGTTAATAGTACAAATTTGAATAAGTTGATGAAGTAAGGTTTGGGGCAGAAGTAAAGACCTTAGGTATAAAGATATTATGGGAACTTAGTAGTCTATTCGAGATAGGTTTTAAGTTTAAGGAACTACGACGTGAGACGTGTTGGTAATTTAACCTTATATTAACGGGAGACTTGAAATACATAAGTTTGGAATAATGGTATTATGATGTAGCTTATACCTTATTAAAATGGTGATATCTAAGATGTGTGAATGCTTAGTATATAATTTATGTGTATGACATACCTACCATACTTGCTATCACGGGGGAGGTTTGCGTTCGCTTAGGACCCTCTAATCCTTGTGTGCCTACGGGGGGGATATAGACTGGTACCTTGATGAACATAGGTCATTGAAAGACTTATTGTGATATTAATAAGTCCGCTGATCACGGGAGCGTAGGTATGTGCGTGACCCATGTGATGGTGACTGTGTTCGCCTCCATTATTTGTGATGTTGTTATCGGTAAACTATTCCTGAGAGATTCGGAATATGTAATCCTTATGTACGTGATGTACCGGGATGGATAGCAGAGTATGTGTGCACCATAGCTTAGATTGCGGGGTGCTTGTATCGTATATTTATGATGTGAAAAATATACATTAAATTAATGGAAATCCTCATGTTAATGTTGTAAAAATATTACGGTATTGTTTCGAAATATATAATGGGTTAGCTGATAGTTATATCAATGGCATAGTTATTAACTGAGTTTACGTTAAACCTCTATTAAATTACGAGCGTTGTTATGTTAAATTAACCGAGTAAGATGGGTAGAACCTTTGGTAGTCTAGCTAGTTACGTTGTCACTTAGCTAGTGGAAAGGGTAGTTATAGATGGGTACTTACGTTAGGAGTGCACAGTTAGTCGAGAGGTGAGAATTTAATGTGAGTGCACGTCCTAACATGTACTTTGCATTTAATGTTTTAAATGTTTTTAAAGCACTTGCAGGTTTTTAAAATGATTTCCACTTTCGGGCTCTGACCCATTTGCTTTCAAATATATTTTCTTGTAAAACCATTTTAGGTGCCCAGCCACAAGGACACCAAGCATAGGATTCTCATTCAGGTGACGAGCTGTAGCTGTTTGTGGAAGCTACAGGGATTTGCATGTAGACGCTTCTATCATTTGGATTCCAGTCTCAGCATCTATCAGTTGTAGGGCATGTTGCCCAATTCTATTAGACATTTTTACATTTCAGTTTTCAGACTCTAGCATGTATTGCTCAGTATTCAGTTTTAGTTATTTATTTCAGTTTACTTATCAGTTGTGGGATTTGTATTGAGGAGTTTTTCCTCCAGAGTTTATTTACATTTTGTGATGGTTATCCGTTTTACTTCAGCATGGTGAATGGTGTTATTTAGTTAATCATTACTCTTGTTGCATGTTAATCAGATTTAATAAAATTTGGCACTTACTTTTTAAATGCTAGGTGGTTAGTAATAATAAAACGTTTTCGACAGTGATGCTATTAACTGAGCCAACTTGGCATTTTGAATTAATTTTATAAAGGAGTAGCTACCCGGTGTTTAATTAGTCGGGGTGTCACACAATGCTCACAGACAAATACTCCATTATTCATCACACCTCAACGGTGGCATACCCAAAGGGAAATGGTCAGGCCGAAGCAACTAACAAAACCTTGGTTAATATTTTAGCCAAGATGATGGAGGACTTTCTAGGGGCATGGGATGACAAAATACCAGCTGTTTTATGGGCCTATCGAACAACTAAGCGGAAACCCACAGGATACACGCCGTTCTCTCTTATTTATGGGGATGAGGCAATCCTTCCAGTAGAGTTGGAAGTTCCCTCTACTCGTTATGCCTTACGAAGTATCATGCTCCCTTATAGTAGACACGTATAGCTGGAAGCGTTGGATGAACACAGAGATAATTCGATGCAGCACTTTCAAATATATACGAAACAACTCTCCAGGGCATATGACAACTTGGTGAGACCAAGGAAGTTCATAGAGGGAGACCTCGTATTGAAAGCGGCAGTAAAGCACATCAGGGGACTTCCTCTACCAAAGTTCGCAGCCAATTGGGAGGGACCTTTCGTTGTGAAGGAAGCTCATGACTCAGGTTATTGTTTAATTTCGAAGTTAGAGGAAGACAAGCCATTTAAGATTAACAATAAATGGCTGAAGGTTTATCATGTGTAAACAATCAAGTTCGAACCAATGTTATGACTGGCTATTATTATAAATATACAAGTTTTGGGTTACAATTTGAACATAATGAAAGAATTGCAGAAATATAGAACTCTATAGCATACAACAACAGTCACAACACACGAAGGGATTGAAAAGTATTTATTCTTCATTCATAAACACTAGAGCATTACAAAATTTGTTTTGGGAGCTATCGCCCAAGAATTACATAGATAAGAGCAGATGGAGGATCTGTATACAAGAGGCAACTAGTCTAAAAGAAACGATAAATCTGAGGAAGAGAAAAAATCTCCAGGAAGGCCCAAAGAAGCTGCTGTGAAAGACCGTTGGGCATTAATAGAAACCTCCAGCCTAGTTTGCACTTGTGTACGTTCGATGAGGAGTCTCTTGCATTTCAGTTTGACCAGACACAAAGCTTCTTCGGCATCCTTTACCTCTTGATCCACTGCTTCCAAAAGGGGTGCCAATGCGACCAACCTAGCTTCCTCAGCTTGCTGGTCCTCCTGGTGCTTTCGTAACACTTCCCTCTGGCCGATAAGTTGCTGGTTCTTCAAAGTCTTCAAATGTGTTATATGCCAGTCAAAACGGAAGCCATCACACTCCAGCTCCCTCAGGAACCCCAGAAATTGGTTAAGTAGGGATCGGGTAACGCTTGCAGTGGGAGTACCGGTAATTTCAGCAACAATGATTGCCATGCCTTAAAGTTTGTGACTCATCACATGAATATTGGAACGTAGGCAGTCTGATGTGAAGGTCTCGGGGTGAAGATTCACCAGTTGTTCAATCACCAAGCGATGATTGACAGGCATTTGAGGAGACTGCCGAAGCACCACCAAGCAGAAAGCATGAGGAACCAAGTCGGGAAGAGGAAGTTCGCACCCAAATTCACTCTCTGCGGCAGCACCAGTCGTGGAACCTTGATCATCATGACCAGAATTTTTCGAAGAAGCAGGTTCCCGATGGGGGGAGGCCATAGGCGAAAGAATTGGGGGAGAATTTTCCCGAGCAACCTGAAAAGAGATAAAGGGCATGATGAGTTTATGAAAAATCTTAATAAGCGCTTTCGTTATTAAGTCACCGTTATAAGGTGGAGTTTATAGAAAAATCTTAACAAGCATTTTCGTTGTTAAGTCACCATTATAAGGTGGAGTTTATTAAAAATCTTAACAAGCATTTTCGTTGTTAAGTCACCGTTATAAGGTGGAGTTTACTAAAAATCTTAACAAGCATTTTCATTGTTAAGACACCGCTATAAGGTGGAGTTTACTAAAAATCTTAACAAGCGTTTTCGTTGTTAAGTCACCGTTATAAGGTGGAGTTTATTAAAAACCTTAACAAGCATTTTCGTTGTTAAGTCACCGTTATAAGGTGGAGTTTATAGAAAAATCTTAACAAGCGTTTTCGTTGTTAATTCACCGTTATAAGGTGGAGTTTATTAAAAATCTTAATAAGCGTTTTCGTTGTTAAGTCACCGTTATAAGGTGGAGTTTATTAAAAATCTTAACAAGCGTTTTCATTGTTAAGTCACCGTTATAAGGTGGAGTTTACTAAAAATCTTAACAAGCGTTTTCTTTGTTAAGTCACCGTTATAGGGTGGAGTTTGTTAAAAAAATCTTAACAAGCGTTTTCGTTGTTAAGTCACCGTTGTAAGGTGGAGTTTATGAAAAACCTTAACAATACTTAACGAAAAATACCTCAGTCACTGCAGGGGCAAGAACGTGAGTCAGTGTGGCAGCCGTAGGGACATGAACTATTGGGAGAGAGATCATTGCCTCAGAAGCCACAATGGGGTCCTGCTCGCAGAAGCCCCAACACTTGGCAAAACTCCCTCACCTACATAAGGCACTAGGGCCAGCATAGTGGGTTCACCGAGAGAAGATGACGGGATCCCAAACAAAGACCCAACACGAAGGGGTGCAGAAGCACCACTATGCTGGATATAAGCACCAATATGGGACTTGACTACAGTAGAACCACCAAGATAACTAGGTGGTACAAGATCAGGAGAAAACTGTGACATGAGGGCAAGTGTTAGAAAAGAGGAATAAGTACATACACCATGAAGAAGTATCTCTACGTACTACTCACCTCGGTTATAGTGTTGAAAAGGGGAATGGTGGTTAGAGGCCTCACCAACATCGTTGGAAGAAGAACGTTTGCTAACAACGAGGATATTTGAACCTGAGGCACCTAAAACATCTCAGGGTTTAGCAAGTCAAATAAAGAAAAGAGTGGGAACGAACAGATGCTAACGAAGGGTTATTTTATAGAAGAAATCATACCTCGGGCTCACTTTCATTAACAAGAACAATGGGAAGAGGAACCTCAGGTGAGGTATGTAATTCAGAGGGGGCTGAGAGTGTTGTCTCGGGTTGCGTTACCTCTGGCAGCGAAGGGGCACCCTCAGGCTCAACAGCATCACCTCCCTCAGCAACTTCCCTCGCATGTCGGGAGGCTGAACGACGAGAATAGGTAAGCCCCGTCATGGGGGAACAGGGAGGAGTCACATCGGCACGAGAAACAACGAAACGTCCCCCCACGAAAGGGCTCACGGGAGGACTAGGGGGGTCTGGTCTTTCTATTTCAACTCGCTGCACCACAGTTGTCAAGAAAAAATAAGCAGATACAGTCATCCTTAAGCAAAGAAGGGAATGAATAAATCAAGCATACATACCTCGGATTCAGAAGGGGAACGAGAAGACAGGACGACGGGCGAAGAAGGAGTAACAGCGACAGAAGGGGAAGGAGTGGGATTCACCTCGGAAATTCGATGCACCTCAAGAGTTCGCGTCTTCTGGGACTTGGTACCAAGAGTTTTCTTCCTCGATCCCGCTGCACCAATATCGACCTCTCGAGGAACCCTTGAGCTCTTTCTCCTTCTAGCCGTTGGCTCTATAGGATCAACCACCACTGTGGGAAAAGCAACGGAAGGAGGAACAATGACAGTGTGTCATTGATACTCAGCATTTGTTCGATCTATTTCTGCTTGGGCTTCCCTCCTTAAGCGCTCAGCCGTTTCAGCAGACATGGGAGGTGGAACGGAGGCTATGGGAAGGGCTGCCATGGGAGTTTGGGGCTTTTGGGACTTAGACTTTGACTTTGATGTCCCACTCTTAGCCGTTTTTTCCTTCTTGGTAGGTGGTTGAGAAGGTCCCTCGCCGATGGTAGCTTCAGTTGAAGGGGCAGCCTTCTTTGGAGCTGCAGGCACTTTGGGTTTAGACATTACAACTGGGACTATGGGACAGAGTGGAAGAAGCTCGGTGGGAGGTGCTTTGGAGGTTGAACTTAGAGGGAATTATATCCCAAGTACAGAGTTACCTTTTAGCCCTAACTCTAGGGCAGAAAATGAAGAAACAGGAGGATACACCGGATCTCCCTCAATGAACTCAATAATTTCAGCTAGTTGCTTCGGCCAGTACTTTGTGGCAAACAAAGGGGTCACGTCCCCCTGCCTAGTAATACTGGGAATGGTCACTCGCCCAGCCATAGTGGAGATTATCCCTCATGAAGTGGTGGAAGAAAAAAGAGAGCACACCTCGCTAAAGGAGACCTTAGGGTTTGACGATTGAAACACTGGATGTGGAGCCCCCTGATCAAACCTAAACTGGCGGCTGCATCGGTTGGGATTATAGTGCTCACTGGTATATCCCTACTCAGTGTAAGAAGGCAGATATCCTGGGGAGAACAAAAGAACCATGGCCAATAAGGGATCCTCGATATCTGGGGAAGGCTCCTGTACCATTCTGGCTTCATGTTGAAAAAATTCACAAGTGTGAAAGAAGACTTCCTCCTGATAAGGCCTCATTACAAAGTTCTCAAAAATATCAATCACATATATTAACTCCTTTAGGCTTTGTCTCCTGTGATAAATAAAGGACCGTGGGGGCAGAATTGTTTCCCCCGAGGGAGGACTGTTAGTTTTGGCCGCTACGGCAGGAAAGCAAAACTAAAGGAAGTTGGTCTGAAGAACGCTGTTGGAAAAATTGGCCAAGTTATAACGGCCAAGAGAGCATTCCATGTCGAACAAAGTTCTATCTAGCCAGGTGTAGAGGGATCCCAAGGCAATTGCAGCCAATGGAAGTTTTATGCCTAGGGCCAAACAAAGGGACAGGTTGATAAGGTCCTTTCAGGGTTGGTCGTTGGGTTTGCCCGTCAAAAGGAAATGGGAGAGAATCACAAGAATATAGGCGGGAAGTTCCAACGGTGTACCTTGACCATGAGCATCTGCTGAAGAACTGCCTTCACTAGAACCCTTGAAGAAATAATTAATCAAGGGAGAGAAAGTAGCTTTGTTGGATGAACCAATGCAGCTTCGGCATATGCGATCCAACTCCAAACGATCGACAGTCTCTTGGGCATCAAGAGCCTCATCATCGTAGGGCTCATGACCTGTTGCATCGAGGCCCAAAAGCTTGCACACGTCCTCTAGAGTTATGGTGAACTCGCCCCACGCAGCGATGAACGTATGAGTAGTAACGTTCCATCGAGAGACTAGGATAGGAAGAGCAGCATTGTTCTTCGAAAGAGTGAACTCGCCAAACCACTTAGCTCGTTGCTACCCAAGCTTGGTGAGAATATCAGCATAAGCACTTCACATGTGAGAGTTCCAGGCAGCAAAGTGGGCAGGAGAACCCCCTGGCGCTTCGAAGTCAACATGGGACCATGGGAAGTCCCCTCGCTCCAAGCGAAATCGTAAAGTCCCCTCTGGGGGAAGAAAGCCCCACTCAGAAGAATCCTCGTCTTCATCACCCAACAGTAAGGCATCAAACTTGGAAGAAAAATGCACAGCCTTGCAGGCAACAGCAAAGTCGTCACCCTTCCCAAAAATAGGAGAGCGACGATAAAATCTCAGTTGTTCCTGACAAGCAGCATCCAGGGCAGAGGCAGCAGTGGTGGTGGCAGACGGAGCACCAGTAGCAGAGATGGCGGGGTTTCTTGAGGTTGCCATGGAAAATGATGATGAAGATAGCAGAAAAGCTTCACGCAAGGGAGGTTTGAAGAACGAGAATAGAAGACTACGACCACAGATTGCGGTTTAGAGGATGAGAAGGGAAGAAGGCGAACAAGAAGCTTAGCAACAATGGAGTTTTTACAAGTTTTTTTTCTCTCTCTCTAAAAAAGAAACGAAAGTCTGAAGAAGATAGTAATAGAGTAAGAAAAAAAAAAGAGGGTTAAAGTGTTTTGGATATAGCCGTTTGAAAATTTTGGGGTTGTCGTTTCAGTCTCCCACCATCACACGTGCAATGCCGCCTGCAATCATTTCCAATGAACACGTGGCACCTTGGGAAGTGCTTTGACAGTTGAGAAGACTGAGCCACGTCATTTATGAAGTGACGTCTGGGGAACACAAACCGTTGCCTTCCTATACAAGATTAAGTTTTGGCGCCAAAGAAATTTTTATTAGACATATCTAATAAGACCCCTAACGAAGAAGATGTCCCAACGATTCCAAAAAGCTACGATGTTCTCTCGTCATAAGTCTAGACGACTGATTAGTCATGACTAGGGTGCATCGGGCAGAATTTTACTTTTTCCTGAAGACTCTAACGCTTTGGTTCTGAATAAAGGAGAAAAGCCTGAATCTTTTCACACAAAGAAAGGTCCATCGGTTTGAGACATTTTGTGCAGACATTTCTTGTTCCAACAAATCTCTCCATGAGGGGGAAAATGTAGAGGGGGCTTGAAGGTAATCTTGAGATTAGGGACAAATCCCCAATTAGCAACAGTGTTTGAGATTAAGCAACTGAGGCAGCTCAAGTGTGGCAACTCAGCGAGGCAGCTTGGCACGGCAGCTCATATTTTAGCTTGTTGTATTAGTCATATTGTATTTTTATTATTGATGACTGTAAGCTTTAACGGTTGTAATGACGTAACGATAATAACAAAAAAGTTTGTATGAGGTCAAACGGTACTTGCGAGAGACCGGGATTGGCAGGGCCTGGGAGACCTTTCATGCTCTATCGAATGACCTTACCGTGAGAACTTTAGAGGGACCTGGTTTGGAGGATTGAGAAGTAAGGCACCGTTGGGGCTTGTCCTGACCATCTTAAATACACCTGGTAAAACACCGAAGAACCCTAACCATGGAACCTCAAGCGGAGCAGCTTGGAGTCCCATCGAGCGTTGAGTTATGAACCAGATAGCCCTTCTACTTAATGTCACGTCTACTTAGGTGATATCACTAGCCAGCTAAACAATGTCAGACATGCACTTGAGTAAACCACCGTGGTATTTTGGGGCTGTCAGGTAGTTGGTGAGCCACCTCTGCGACAACAGCCCCCTGACACACAGTGGTTAGGCAAAAGGCATGTCTTGGCATTTAATGATTATGACGTGGAGGCAACTAGTACACCAGGCATTTAATGCTGTGACATAAAGTATGAGGGATGTCTTTCATAGTTTTAAATGACTGAGTTGCCTCGGGGGTGGTGTGGGGGGCTATTTAAGGACCCCAATCACCTTTGAGGAAAAGATATCTTTTTGAGAACCCTGGAGTTATTACTAGAGATACACATCAAAAAGAGAGATTTATTGCAAACCAGAGGGTTTATCCCCTCACCATTGTTATTTATTGTAAAGCTTTTAATACTTGACAGAGATTCCTGAGGGTATATGGTGTGTTTTTACCTGCCTACCAAGGTGTATCTAGGGTGCTTACTTCTCTCTCTCTAGAGCTAAGTTACTTCTAAGGTTCATTACTATTTCCTGAGTTATACACGAGAGTTTTGTGAGTTTAAGCCGAGTTTATCTTCATTGGGTCTGGGTTCGTGTGTCCTGTCATTAATCCAAAGCTTTGGCCAGGATTAGCTTATCATTACCATACTCAAGTAGGGGTTACGCCTCCATCTTATCTAAAGTACCCTCTTACAGAAGTTCAGCACTGCATTTCATCCACAAACCGATGGGCAATCTAAAAGGACGATTCAAATATTAGAAGACATGCTATGAGCTTATGTATTTGACTTCAAGGGTATTTGGGATGATCATTTGCCATTGATGGAATTCTCGTATAATAATAGTTATCAGTCCACCATTGGTATGGCTCCGTATGAAGCTTTATATGGGAGGAGAGATAGAACGCCTTTATGTTGGGATGAAGTAGGTGAAAGTAAACTTTTGGGTCCTGAATTGATAAATATGACAACAGAAAAGATTAAAATGATCCGGGAATGGATAAAGATAGCGCAAAGCAGGCAGAAATTTTATGCAAATAAAAGGAAGTATCCACTAGAATTTCAGAAGGGAGATTTTTTATTCCTGCGTATTTCACCATGTAAAGGCGTTATGAGATTTGGGAAGAAGGGGAAACTAAGTCCAATATACATTGGACCATATGAGGTGTTGGAAAGAATCGGGAACCTGGCATATAGACTAGCATTACCTCCAGATTTATCTCGTTTACATGATGTATTTCACGTATCTATGCTTCGTAAGTATTTGGCAGATCCATCTCATCAGTTGAAAACTCAACCAATTGAACAAAAGGATGACTTACCGTACATCGAGGAACCAATTGAAATTATTGATCGTAAGGATTAAGTATTGAGAAATAAAGTTATTCCCTTAGTTAAAGTTATGTGGATGAGCCATGGTATTAAAGAAGAAACTTGGGAAATGGAGGATAGCATGAAGAAATAATATCTCCATTTGTTTGGTAAGTGAACTTCATATTAAATTTCGAGGATGAAATTTTCTAGGGGGGGAGGTTCTGACAACCTGGATATAATTATGATAAATTATATTTAAATCATGCTTATTTTATGTTATATGGATAATTTTTTATTAGTATATCTAATTCTAAGTGATTATGTTTAGTCTAATCCTACTTTCATAAATCGTGAAATGTCAAGTTATGTACGAACACAAAGTTTTGTTATTTTCGATAGAAATATTCATGTTTAAAACTAGTTTTAACCCTTATAACATTACAAATGACTTGAGGTGAAAACTAGATAGTTATGAATTTGGGGGTAAATGTTTGGGACAAGTGACTTTTGATTTATAGGGTTGGAAGATGAATGAATTTGGATGTTTTGGTATGTGTGAATGAATATGAGAGATATGTGATGAATGAATGTGTGTGTTTCGTATGTGAGGAGTAATAGAGTATGGAGTTATGGAGATGGAAGTAGGGCAAAGGTTGTAAGAGAGGGAAGGTAGACGGACAACACTTTGGGTATCAGAAGAGTTAAATAAAATTGTGAAGTACAAAGGTTTTAAAGAATTAACTTAACTAGCATGTAACCCACGCGATGCGTGGGTGTATTATGATATTTGGTATAAATACAACCAAACATCATAAATTATACAAAGACATCTTTTTATAAACATATGCCAAAATGGATATTACAACCAATTCATACCTTGAAATAAATATGAATCATTGCAAAAAAACATATAAAATAATTGGAAAAACATTAATCCAATAAATAAATTTACACATCTTCATATACATGCATGTATGGACATATATTTCTACACATGATCGAAATTACATATTTCAAAAATAAAAAAGAATATGTATTTAAAATACATGTTACATCTTTTGCTCATACTTAATGACTATCCTTTATTTTTAGGAATTTCAAGAATTTCATTTGCACTCACTAGTGTGCCTGGGGTGGATTACCTTGCAAAATTAATTTGTATGATTAATTAGCATAGTGTAATGCTTTAACTTGATGCAATATCTTTAAAAAAATATTTATTTTTGGAACAACATATTTAGAACTTTATGATATAAATAAAATTGATCCCATCACACACAATGATCAATCATAAAAACTGCATAACAATATTTATACGAATTTGATTTTTAGTATAATTTTAATTTTGAGAAAATTAAAATTTGTTTTACTTTAGTTTTAATTTATGAAAAAATTAAGTTTTAGTTTATGTAGTTGTTTAGTTGAACCATCTCTATTCCACACGTGTTAGGGAATTAATCATGTTTAATTGAAAGAAGAATTTTTTAAATTGGGGTCCTATCGTTTTCAAATTGGTATTAGAGCCGGAGAGCTAATTTATCGCGTTAAAGATCTGTTTTTTCACTTTTATAATTTTTGTGCTCCTTGTATTTTTAGGTGGTTCATTTTTTACTCACTCTCATTTTTTTTTTGTATATCTCTCGATGGGACGTCCTAATGATAATTTGTCCATTTCTAATGATAATGAAGTTTTTGATATTCGAGTGGAATTTAATGGGCTTAATAAGTGTAATGAAAAATTAAGATAATTGAATTTGAGATTTGCAAAAATTATTAAGTTTCTTGAAAATGAAAATTTATGTTTTAAATCTAGAATTAAACTTTTGCAAACCTCACTATCTCAAAAAGATATTTTTCATAAAAAGCTCATGGACATAAATTATAAATTTAATATTTTAGAAATGTCCAAGAAAGAGAGTGATAGTCGAGAAAAGACTCTTAGAGACAAGTTTTTTCCCATTGAGGGGGTGCGTGATAATCTTTTAGGAGTTATAAAAAATTTAAAGAAGGAGTCCCGTAAATTTGAGGAGTCTAATTTATTACTTGAGTCCGAAATTTTAAAAATGAAAAATAATTTAGAGGACTCGAGCAGTTATTGTAATGGTTCTATCTCATCATATTCTAATGCTTCCTTATTTAAGGCTAAGACCATTGTTTGTTTTAGAGGGTCAACTTTGTCCAAGAACGTTAGAAAAGATCACACCTTAGGTCACTTTCCTCAAGTTTACACATGTTCGCATTGTGGTAGGAAAGGTCATCTTAGGTCCTTTTATTTTGATCTTAGAAGATGTCTTAGGAAGTTTAAATCTAGTATTTCATTTGTTTCCAAATCCTGAAATTGTAGAAACACATCCATTTGGGTTAGAAAATCTCTTTTAGAGGAACTAGATGTTAGACTTGTTGATTCTCGCATGCTTGCACATGACCCCCCACATGCTATATCTTATGGGTGACTGCTTGCATGTTTGCATACTCTAGCTATTTGTGCTTCATATCATATATCCTTGCTAGTTGTATGCATGTTTAGTCATTTTTTAGTCCATGATCAATTATCCATGCCTTACTAGAATTATGACTTGTTTATCTTTTGTATTATATTCTTTTCATTTTTGTTTGCATTATATCAAAAATACAAAAAGATTTTCTTTTTTCATTTTTATTTTACTTTTGTGAGTTATTTGGGCTTCATGAAAAATTCAAAATGATTTTTCTTTGTCTTTTGAGTTATTTTTGTTTGGTTTATAAATATCAATAACTCAAAAAGATTTTTTGTGTGAGTATTTTAGTTTGACACACCTTTTGTGGCATATGTTTGTGTTTGAATCCTATCTTTCCGCTTCCATGTGACTAGAACTTTTGGTTAAAATTCTAATCCTTAAAATGTTCTTTATCATGCTTACATGGAGTTGTTTAAGTTTGACTTGCTTAATGGATTCGCTTTTATATGCCATTTCACACACATTCATGAGCTTTTGTGAATCTTAACTTCACTTGTATATTTGAGCTTTGTGAGGTGTTCTCCTACCAATCTAGTCATCTACATATTATGTGACCTAGGAGGACTAATGCATGTTAAAATCCGTTGCACGTGAGCTTATTGTGCGTTTAAAAATTTAATATATGATATGTGCACGGGGAAGGGCTCCGAAAAGAAATATTATCCTTTGCGAGTAAGCCACCGTTTGCTTGGACCAAAAAGAAATACGTGGTCCAAAGGCTTAAAAGAACAATGGCATTAAAAGAAAATATTTTCCAAGCCCT
The DNA here is from genome assembly GCA_949130495.1 of Sambucus nigra. Lineage (NCBI taxonomy): Eukaryota > Viridiplantae > Streptophyta > Magnoliopsida > Dipsacales > Adoxaceae > Sambucus > Sambucus nigra. The sequence goes on along the minus strand of OX422214.1, from coordinate 170,215,134 downwards.
ATTTTGTTTAGCTGATTTATTCATTCAAAAGATTAAAATAATATGCTTATATTGAGGGAGTTTGGATGAATTGTCAACGGTTTGGCATAATGTCCATTTATCCTAGTTGTACTTTCAATGTCATGACTCTATTGGTTTGTATAATCATCAGCATGCTAGGCTTGTATGCATTGTGTTTGTTTGTTCATTGAGTGCAATCTATATTGTCACATAAGGATAATTTTGAATGTGATAAAGTTTTTCAATCAAATGAGAACTCCGTGAACATGATTAAGTGATTGGGTTTTAATTATTTAGTATCTAGTTCACGCCCCGTCACTTCCATTTCCATATGACACATTAATGCCATAAGAGTGTGGAGAACTCATGTTATTTTAATTTTGTGTCATTTGTGAGTTTCTCTCTCTCTCTCTCTCTCTCTCTCTCTCTCTCTCTCTCTATATATATATATATATATATATATATATATATATATATATATATATATATATATATGCGTGTGTATTATTGGTATATTTAGAGTATGTATATATAAGATATTGTTTATTTTTAAGTCTTTGCCTTTCTAGCTAGTCCATTTATGCCTTAGTTCATAATTGGTATCTATTATTGTTGCGTATTTTGGTTTGATATCACATGCTTAGATTAATAGATCTATTGATATATTTTGTAATCGCATCATCATGTTTTACTTGTTTTCCCATATTTATATCCCTTATGCAGTTTTAGGGGGAGAAATGGTACTTAGTTAAATTGGGGGAGAAATGAGTAATTAATTAATTCTTAATCCTTTGTCTATTCCTGAACAAAAAGGGGGAGAATGATAGGGGGAGAAATGATATCTAATCCTATTATAATCGTATCTTAGTTTAGGAGATTTAACTTAGGGGGAGTCGCGACCTTCTTAGGTAGATCACATTTGATAAAGGAAAATTAATTTAGGGGGAGTATTTATTTTAAATTCATTTAATATTTTGATATTCCCTATGCGTTTAATGTTTTGCTTAAGTGTACAGGAATTATTCTAGCGGCAACTTTCATCGGCAAAGCTATTTATCCTAAGTGGCCCGTGAGTAAAACTTCTTATTTTTATTTTTGGGTGGGAGGTTTTTGAGTCTAGTAGATCTTGATGGCCCTTTAGGAATTTATTTTAGTTTTTATCCCGGAATAGCCAAAGGAGGAGATTTGTAAGGACACAAATTTTCAATTGAGTCTTATGTAGTGTTGGCTCAATTCCGGACAAAAACAATTGAGTTGAAGATGTAGCGATATGAAATTGAAGAATATATCCTTATCGATTTTCGTGCCAAGTTTCACGTCATCAACATGTGGATCCCAATGTCTCCTAATGGTATGAATGCATCAATATATATATATATATATATATATATATATATATATATAGAGAGAGAGAGAGAGAGAGAGAGAGAGAGAAATTTATTTTGGGTGTTAGTATTTTTTTGTTAAACTTTTTTTGAATTCATAGTTCTAAAGATTTTGTTCTCAGACACCTTTCCGTAGAAAAATAATATCAAATCAAAAAATAATCAGAAAAATACGAAACTGGCGGCCACGCGTTCGTATCGAAATTATCTACAATTATAAAAGGTCATTCGAACGACATTGATTCTCGTTCGAACGAGATCCAAAGTCGTTCGAACGAGATATCAAACGAGAATTTTTTTTCGTTCTGACTTATCGTTAGAAGTGTCGTTCGAACAAAATATCGTTCGAACGAAAATGTTGTTCGAATGAAATTGGCGGGAACAGTTTTTTGACAGTTTTATCCCATTTTCCCACTTTTTGTCCCACTATCTTTTTGCCAAATAAATATACTTCGGGACCAGACTTTTTCACACATCTAAGATAGTTTTTGGGAGAAAATTCTTCCAAGAAAAAGTCCCCTTGATTTTTGTTAAAATGTTTTAATCCTTAGAACAAAATCAAGGTTTATACACCCATAGTTTGCTTATTCCAGGTTTCTTCATATATATCTTTGCTTGGCGTGTTTGGCACCAGGTTTTTTTCTACACCTCAAAGAAGAGAAGTTTGGGTTTACTTCTACATCCCTAAAAGAAGAAGACTTGTTTTTGCTGTGGCGTTCTCACATGGTGAAATGCAACATGTTTGGTTGACGGTTGTTCCCAAAAGCTTCATTGGTGAATTTCAAGGTTCCGATAGAGTCCGGGATTGTCGGCTAAGCAGATGTTGATACAAGAAGACGCGTCAGGGGCTTGAAGGGAATCGAGTCGAGTTGTGTAAGTCATCTGTCTTATATTTGTAAAATTCCGTACTTAGTGGACTTAAGGCTAGGGGCGGTCCGAGGTTTTTCCCGTTGTGGATTTTTCTCATACATTGCGGCGTAGTGTGTTGTGAATTTATTTTATCTTGCAAAATCACCTAGAACGCATGATTAGGACTAAAAGATAAAATATGGTTTAATTCACTACCCTTGTTTAATGTGGTGCTAAATTAGTTTGGGTTTAATTTAATTAATTTAATTCAAGTCATTAACCTTAATTTGGTAAAATTTGGTTTAGCCTAATTTGTAAAAATTAAATATTTATTGTTAGGTAAATTTCTAGGACTTGTATTAAATTGATTTTTAGGCTTAAAGTAAAAATTCACAAATTTAATTTTTAGTACAATTTTAATTTTGAGAAAATTAAAATTTGTTTTACTTTAGTTTTAATTTGTGAAGAAATTAATTTTTAGTTTATGTAGTTGTTTAGTTGAACCATCTCCATTCCGCACGTGTTAGGAAATTAATCATGTTTAATTGAAAGAAGAATTTTTTAAATTGGGGTCCTATCATTTTCAAATTAGGAGATGGTGAAGGGGTAAAGTTTTTTTCGGGGAGAAGAAATGTTATGGGTATTGAAGAGAGAGGGGCTAAATGCATAGATAATCCGTTTTATATAGATAAATAGATAGGTGGTGAAATGTATTAAATGCTTGTGATAACTTTGCATCATTAATGCCTATTTATTCCTCTAACTATCGTATTAGAGGTATACTAGCACGTATCCCACGCATTGCGGGAATGTTTTATAATTTTATTAAAAATCTATTTGACTTTATGTAATAAATATGTAGTAGATATAATTCAAGAAATGAATATACTCCTGTGCAAAAAGTATAAAAACTATGTATAAACATATGATTTTTTTTATGGATAGAGGGAAATGATATAAAAGAATTATTTCGTTACATTTTTAAAAAAATATAAACAATAGTTTTTTTCTATTTTTTTCACAAAAACAATTATTTTGTAACATTTAAATAAATTATAAACAATGTCCGTTTATTTATTTTTATAAAAATGTTATAATTTTTTTATAAAAACAGTTTTTCCTAACTTTTTCACAAAACAGTTTTTTGTAATACTTTTTTTTTATAAAGATAGTTTTTCAAAATTTTTCACGAAACATTTAAAAAAAAAACTACATCGAGTTATTTTTATAAATATGAAAAATCTTTTTTAATTTTCCACAATATAGTTTTTTCTAACATTTTTTAATAAATTTTATAAATAATGTCCATTTATTTTTTTATAAAAATTTGGAGTTGTCTTTTAGTTACCCAATACCACAAAAGAAACTTTTGGTTACGCGTAGGGATTTGATTAAATAAAATATAAATATTTAAAATCAATTAAAAAATATTCTTAATAAAAATAAATAGATAATAATTTATAGCATATATAAATATATTATGCCTAATATTTTAAAATTAATGAGTACAAAAACAATATCCAAAATTTGGCGTGCCAATTTTGGCACAACAGAATAATACAATCCGGTATTGATCCAAAACTGACATGATGTTTTTATCTTGTCGCGCTCGTGTAAAGATTTTTTTTCATGAAATTGAGTCATGTCGTGCTTTTGTCAAAATTATGACCCGTGTTATCATGTGTTTCTACTCTGGTTTCGTGCATTATCATACTCAATCTTGGTATAAAAATTATTAAACGCGCTCATGTTTTAGATGGATTGTGTTTGCAGTAAAAAAAATTATGTGTCGTGTCCGTATCTAAATGTTCTTATCATATGATGTGATGGCCAACAATACCCTTACGAAAATATAACGATAGGAAAATAAAGAAAATTATTTACTTTTATTTTTTAAGCTATAAAAATATTTTATCATTGTTTTGTGCCCTGTGTGATTATATATTCATATTTGATTTATAAGGATTATCTACTACCAAATGGCCAAGTCAAATCACTCTTTTTTATGTGTTCATCAAATATTTGATTTGCATTAATAAAAAAAGGTTAAGGAAAGAAAAATTCAAAAAAAATGCCATACCTTATTTTTTTTACAAACATTTTTGTATTGAATCTTATCTCTCAAAGATTTCTTATTCATCATGGTTACTCTTTGCCCTAGTACCTTAGTTTTTCTTATGCTAGTCTTTGGCCTAGTACCTTAGGTTTTTTGCCTTGCCCATCATTCATTGAATTTTACGTTATTTGTTTTCTCGGTCGGGCACCCAGTTGTCAAGGATATAAAACAGAGAGAAAAGTAAAAATAATGGAATGGCATAAGCCAGAAGGAAAAGACATGGAGGTGAGCAAGCAAAGTATCTTCTCCAAAAGATCCTTTAATAGACATAACTAAAAATCGAAGAGAGGGCTTATCCGTAATAATATATTCGAAGATATAAAGACATGTAATGAAAAGAACATTAATTACGAAGATAAGTGGAGAAAAGAGAAATGAACTAGAGTTGGGTAAAATATATATTCTCTTAGTTGACTCGTGAATTGTTTCGATGGCAAGCAAAATTGAATGAGGTGCTCCGTTTAATAAAAAAAAAAAAGTAGAACACAAAATTTTTATTAACATATACTGATATAAAGTAACAACTTTAACTAAAACTACCTACTAAAATACCCCTAACAAATTTCTAGAAAATTATTTTTAAATATTCCCTTATTCTACAAACATTAGACATTAAAATAAAATAAATAAAACTACACTTTATGTGTGAACCCCATCGAACATGTTGACGCTCAATTATTTTCATCATTCTCCCCTCCTTTAAAAAAGATTGCCCACAAGCTTTAGTGGAAAATTTCACCCATTCGTGCCACCAAACTAAAATATTTAGACAATTTTGGCATGTTATCTTTTCATTTTTTTTCTTGAACTTGTTGGCCCTTAATAATATATTTTTCGTTGTTTGAAAATATGGGAAAAATCAAAATTTCTTGAACCCAAGGAGATTAGTAGACAAATATGTTACTCGGTTAAAGAAAATGTTAAAATATTAACTAATTATGATTTTAAGTTTTGTAAAAGAATTAAAAAAATGAAAATATAAATTTGTTTTATGGAGAAAAAAATATAAAAAAATGTCATAAACCTAAAGTAAGGGGTAATTTGCAATTATTAACTGAATGTTTTAATTTGAGGTGATAAACCCTCAAATACATTAATAACGCAATTAGAGCGTCCAAGCATAATTCGTTAGTTAAAGTCAATGTTGATGTGGCTATAGACTTGGCAGATGGCATGAAAAAAAATTCATTATAGCAATTAATTTATGTTGCTCATAAAATAAAATGAAAAAAAACTTATAAAAAAGAGAAAAATCATAAAAGTAAAAAAATAAAAAATAAAAGCAGCAACCTATATAAAAAAAATCATAAATAAACTGAAAAAATAAGAAAAAACGTTAAAAATTCAAAATATAAGGAGGAAAAATCTATAAAAACATTGACCATTATCAAGGACAAACATGAAAATGAAAAATAATATTGTGAGGTAGAACAGGACGAAAAATTAGGCCATTTTTTTTTTCACTACTAATTGAAGTTTGGACAATTTCACAGCTATACAAGAAACAATAAGAAAACCCATTCTAAAAAAAATATTTAATCTCAACAGCAAACTAATCCAAATTTCAAAACCCAAAAATCTTAATTTCACTTCAACCAGATAAGCAACAACAGTTAAAAAAGACCATAAAATAAAGTTGTGTAAGATAGGTAAACCTTAACCCCAAAATTCAACCATAGGGCCTATATTTCAGCAATAAGACCTAAAATTCAGCAATATTTTATTTTTTATCTTCTTTTTTGAGTCAAATAAATACCCCTAACTAAACCATACAAATAGATCATAATTGACGAATGCCAAAATGATAAGTCATAATTATTTTTTAACTATGTTTTTTGCGAAAACGACCCAACAAACAAAAATACTCAATTTCACAGCTATACAGAAAAAAAAAAAACTATTCTCCAAAAAAATGGCAAAATTATAACAAAACCCAAATCATCTGATCTCAGCAACAAACTAATTCAAACCTCAAAAGCCAAATATCTTAATTTCACTGCAACAGTAAAAACCAAGACAGTAAACAAAATAAAATAAAATAAACCCCAGTGGTACAATGAAATAACTCAACCAAATTTCAAATCGGCGACGGATCTGAGAAATTAAGGTTCGGACGGCGAGAAATAAAGGTTCGATAGGCTATTTGAGTTCATCATAAATTATTTTACAACCCACACTTGAAGCAACTCCGACTATAGAAGAAGTGGGGATAAAATTTTGCTCAGTTCGAAGGCAACAATTGGCTTAACATATGGTGAATGAGCAGCAACAATCGTAGTACTAACAATCGCAGAAGTAAAATGGAAGGATCTGCCACAACAATAATGGACTAACCTTTTTGCTAAAATTTCTTTAGACTTCAGTTGAGATTTGTGGAATCAAAGTACTATGTAAATGATCACCCGGAAGAATAGTCTAACTCTTTCACCTAAAGGTCGCCAGATTCGAATCTGAAAAGAAACGAAGTTGGGTCGAAATAAGGTTCGTCGACTGATAAAACCTCAACAAATATAGGTCAGCTTAAGCAGTTAAGGGTTCTTTTCTCAAACTCGGTAGAGTTAAGCCCAACATATGCATGTTTCATGAATTTGAAAAAATCGACATTTTCCAGTGGTACAACTATTAGTGGAAAAATTATGGGTTGGGTGGCCAAATATGGTTTGGGTTAAATATGGGTCGGGCCAAATACCGACGGATTAAATATGGGTTGGGCCAACCCATTTTTTTCTATCCAAATAAATATTACATTTCCAAGTATATGTAAAAAAAACATAGTTTACTCGTAACTTTTAAAAATAGGTTTTATATTTGACTTGTAACTTTTGAAAATTGACCCCATATTTGATTCATCACTTTTAAATATGGGCCCCATATTTGACTCTAACCTTTAAATATCGGTCTCGTATTTGACTCATGCCTTTTACAAATGGGCCCCATACATAAATGACCAGGCTAATATGGGTTGTTTTATTCTTTGTGGCCCATTTTTTCGCTGCTAGGTACAACCTTTCATCTTATCTCCTAATTTGAAGAAGAAGTTGCCTTCGTTGCTGAAAACCTCGACTCTATCGCACATGATGTCTCGTCCCCAAACCTATGAATTGACAAAAACATACTTGGAAAATCAAGAAATTATCAGTTCAAGATCATGGAATGAATACATAGTTTTAGCCTATGGTATACCAGGTTAAATCTATAAAGTCTACCAAATCCCATAATTTTCCTAATCCATTACACGCAGTACGAAAAAAAAGATATGCTCATTTTTTAAAGGATATTTTCTCATTGTCCTCTAAAGTTGTTGATCTACATACCTTTGGGTATGTTCACTATCCTTAGCATGTTTTGTCTTTCTTTACTGGTCTAATGGGGAAGAGAAGAAGAAATGGGTTCATTTTCTATGAAATATGCTCGTTATGTGTAAACAATTTCATTACGTGAGGATACCAATAGATGTAGAAAGCAAATAGATTAAAGAGGGGAAGAGAAAGAGGCGGGGCAGAGAGGTGAGAAAATAAAAAGGTTTCTCCTTAAATGATATGTGGCTGGACTAATGAGAAGAGTCATGAGATTATACGAAATATAGGAAGAGTAACATTCAATGTAATTTTTACCTCTAATACTATCCTATTAGAGGTATAATATAGATAATTGATTAGTTAACTAATGAGGGCCATTGAAATTGTACACGTATCATCGTGAGAAAGTGACAAATATCACCACCGTATTTCGCTGTCAATTTTAATTATGTACTATAATTATAAAATACACGTGACACTCTAAATGAGAAGCAATCTTAATTATTATTGATCATTTTATAAGAGTACTAGTTGAAAACATGCGGTACGCGCGAGTTATACGTTGAGTGTATGAAAAACATTTGTGAAATTGTCAAAACATGAAAGGACAATAAGCGAAAATAGAAAATTGATTAAAAACTTCAAAGTATCTGTGATCACAAGCCATGTAAAAGACATATAACTACAAAATAACTTGCAAAAATATAGCAAAATTTTTATTTTTATTAAAAAACTAACTTTTTTTTATAAAACAGTCATAACATTTTTTTAAATAAAAAAGAACTGTTTTTAAAAAATAAATAACTATTTTTATATGAGATAAATTGTACTTAATTTACTAAAATGGAACAGTAAAACAATTTTTATATTAATTAGTTTTTGTATATTAAACAGTTAATTTTTTTTTAACTTTAAAACAATTTCTTAAGTTCATAAAATAGTTAAACAAAGAAGGTAAAAACAGTTATTTGAAAACATTTTTTATTTCAAAAGTTAAAAAGTCATTAAAACCATTTCTTTTATGTATAAAAAACCCTTTAAAAAATAATTTCTTATTAAAAAAAATAGTTTTTAAACAGTTAAAAACAATATATTTTCGTGGTTAATAATTTTTATTTTTGTTAAAAACAACAACTTTTTTATATAAAACACCTAAAAACGATTTTTTTTAAATTAAGATTTTTTAAAAAAAAATACAAAAATGTTTTTTATTTTAAAAAACATTTTACGTAATTTATAAAAACAATAAAACAATTATGTATATGTTGTTAAATATAATGAGCATAATTTAAAAAAATACTTTAGGTAAGTTTTTTTTAAAAATACTGAATGTAATTTATAAAAAAACAGTAGTTTTGAAGAGGAAATAAGCGGGTGCAGAAATCAAAGGGATAGAAAAGAAGGAGAAAAGCCTTCTAGTAACGCTTACACATAATAAATATGTTGAAAGTGAATTAAGATGTCACGTGATATAATATAATAAAAGTGCATTAAAACTACACGCATAGCATTTTATAATATATAAAAATAAACATATAAAGAAACTTGGGGTGCCAGTAGCACCACATTTAACAAAATTATAATTATCACGCACGTGTAAAATTTGTTCGTGCACCTCGCTACACTATTGCAACAACCAAACAACACAACACTCAAAACGACTTCCAAACATCCCTTGATATCTCCGTTTATATCGTTTTCTCATTAAACTTTTCAAAAACAACAAAACATCATATTCCTCTCTTTCAAACTTTCTTGCTTTTCGAATCAAAGATCAATTTGTTTTTATTTCATTTCATTTTTCGACAATAGATTATGTAATTTTAGGACTTAAAATAATATTGATTATGGATATAGGACAACAAACATTTCGTTTTCATTTTTAGTCCCTATTTTCAAATTAAAGGGACACATGGCATGCTATGATTTGTTGATGTCTTATGAATATGGGTCCGCGCCAGCGATTTTATTAAAAAATCTGGACTAAAACCATAAATAAAATGTTTGTTGTCCTATTTCCAAAATACATACAAAAATTATATTTGTACAGATGATTTTGTATAGAATTGTCTGTACAAACTGACGTGTCTTGTCTGTATTGGTGCGCGCTTTGAGTGGATCCAGACACGGACCAATACAGACACGACACGTCAGTCTGTACGAATCATCTGTGTAGCAGCACTCAAATACATATTGAAATTAGGTTATAACCCCGCGAGATGCGCGAACGCATTATAAGTATCGGTTAAAATTTATATTGTAAGAAAATGGTTAAATTTTCTAGGAGAGAATAATTTGAAATGATCTTGTTGATTACATAAATATCATCTTACCAATTATCCAAAAGATGTAACATAGTGTGTCCGATACAATGTCCATATTATAACCATGCCAAATCGAATCAAACATGATTAGAACTTTTGATAGTTATCTCATAGCATCATTTAACTTCAACAAAAGACCTGATTGTTCAAATGGTTGCCTCCTACTCCTGGGCACCCTATTATTTTTACTCTAATATTCACATCCATTAGTTTGGTATTAAAGTGTATATAATATATGTATGATATTGTCATTAATATGAAACCAATAAAATACATAGAATTTCAAAAGGATTCGAACTTTGAAATATCATTTGTTAACAACTATTGTAGATCAATATAAGGAAAAAAAACTTCAACTTCAACTGTAAAAAAAAAATTATATTGCCAACTGCCAAGTCAATTTAAAAAGGGTTCAAAAAGAAAACATTGTTCAACGCCTAGTCTTGTCCAACAAATTAACATGACAAGTAATTAAAAAATTATGATATTTTTAATAGAGGCCCTTCCTCATGGTCAAAGTACACAAACTCATCTTCGCAACACTCTTATATTGTATTATTTAATATATGAGCCTCCCCCGCCGCTAAAGGGAGAATGTGGATAGGTCATTCGACATTCATGGAAATAAGAGTGCACAACCCAACTACCATGATATTGGATAAGTGCCTTATATAATAGTGCTCTCAATAGTCACTTGGAACACTTAGACCTAAATATCTTCATCAACTGTTTCTCTGCTTCTCTATTAAAGCCAACCCAACGACCACGACCAACTGCCTGCTTTAAGAAAAATAATACTTTATGAACAATATAAAGTAAATTTGTTGTCAAATTTATCGATTCTAACATCTTGATTTTTTAGTTGTTTTGGAACAATAGTGAGACAATAAACTTAATAAGGAGTTGCTAAACCAATTCAAAATAGATAAATGATGCAAATTTAACGAGTATGGAATGAAAGGAGAAAGAGAATTAATCATGCACTTAACATATGAATTTTTGTTTTCTTTGCCACATTTCACCAAACAGGTAATGTGAACTTTGCCAAAGGTGATAGATCATTGCAGTTTTTATAATATATATAAAAATAATGGTGTGAATGTTTGGACTATAGAAGCCCCAATAGTAGAAAATATAAGCAGAACCGGTTCTTATATAAAACCACACCTCTGTAAATAAACTCATATTTTCTCCCTCCTCTAGGTGCAATGTATTAATTTTGAGACAATAAATAAGAAAACAACAGTCATACTTATTCTTATTTTAGAACACAAATCCAATATGAACAATACTAATTAACCAAAAGAGAAGGTGATGAATACCTGTTATCTTGATTTTCGTTTAACCTCTGTATCTATAACAAACATACTTGGGATGAATATATAATTATAATTTATCGTAAGTCACAAAAACTCATATTTTCTCCCTCCTGTGTTGTTGACGATGTGGACTACACTCAGTTGTCATTTCAAACAAAAAGTCAATCCTTAAATAAAAAAATTCCCATTTGGATTCCCATACCACCACTGGTAACATATCCCAAAAAAACCAACTCAAAGTCTAAAGATAAAAAACCAAGTCCCTATCTCCGACCAGAGGACTTCTGGTGACTCACCCGGTCATCTCCGACCTGATTTCCTCACCAGAGTTACAGTTCTGAGGTAATAAATAAGAAATTTCGTTTAGCCCCTCTAACCATAATATATAATTTATCGTAATAGTCACAAAAACTCATGTTTTGTGTTATTGACGATGAAGAGATTGGGAAAACGAAAAGCCACGAAGAGATTGGGAAAACAAAAAGATGGACATCTGAATAGAAAGCGTAAGAACTAAGAAAATCACTTAAGTAATAATAAAAGAACCAAACACAAAATAAAGAGATTGGGAAAACGAAAAGCTGGGTATGTGAATAGACATTAAGTGAAAAGATTGATTGGGAAAACAAAAGGATGGGCATCTAAATAGACGTCGAAAAGACAAAAGCGGCAGAACACCGTTCAAAGACACCATATTTATATATAGTATATATAGATAGGTCCTAAATTTACAAACAAAATCCAGTGCTTCAAAAAATGAGTACAGGGGGACTTATTAACATCGAACCCACAGAGCTCAAATTCCCCTGTATATATCTCATTACGGATCTGTTCCCTTTTTTTCTGATTTAAATTTCTTTATTATTTTAATTTTTTTTTTTTGTGTGTTTTGTTTTTTTCTGGTTGATCAGTCGAGCTCGAGAAGAAGATCTCATCTCCCCTTCAATTGTCAAATAAAACAGAGAACTATGTGGCATTTAAGGTAAATTTCAGTTGTTCTATATTACAAAAAATTTGAACTTTGGTGCTAAAAGGTCCTTAAAAATGAAATTTTGGAATATGGATTTTTATTTTTATTACATTTGAATCATGGGTTATTTTTGTACCGGTGGTGATTATCATAAATTTGAAAATTGCAAGTTTACGTACATGCAAGTAACCTTCTTGAAATGAAATTTTGGAATAGGGGTTTTAATTTTTATTACATTTGAATCACTGGGTTATTTTTGGGGTTAGGGTTATTTTTGTTTCAGTGATTGATATAAAGTTTAGAATTGCAAGTTTAGTTCATGCGAGTCACCAAATCGTATGTGTTCAGGGGAAGACAATGAATCTGAAGAATTATTTTGTCCTAAAAGCTCTTAAGACTGCCTTAAATTAATTTTTGGATTACGAATTTCAAATTTTATTTCATTTTTAATCATTGGTTATTTTTGTTCTCGTGATTAGCATAAATTTAAAAATTAAAATTGCAAGTTTAGTTCATGCAAGTCACCAAATTGTAAATGTTCAGGTGCAGACAACGAATCCAAACAAGTATCGTGTTCGTCCTAATACGGGAGTTGTTTTGCCTCTATCAACATGTGATATTACAGGTAATAATGTCAATATTTGTTTTATCATATTTCCTTTTACTCATTTGGTAGCTGAGATAACAGAGAATACTTCAAATCTAGGGTCTTGTTGTTTCCTTTTGTTATTGTTTTTGGAGAATATTAGTATCAAATTTTGAATAATCCTTTTTCCTCTGTTTGCAGTCTACACTGTCACTTATAATAATAGTATGCATTTATATTATTTTTTTTCTGCATTTTTCGAGTTAAACAAATGGTGGGATTTTGTTTTTGCTTTCCAGTTACAATGCTAGCACAGAAAGAGGTTCCTCCTGATATGCAATGTAAGGACAAGTTTCTCCTTCAGAGTGTAATTGCAAGCCCTGGAGTAGCCTCGAAAGACATTACGCCAGAATTGGTAGATATATGATGCCATTTTATTCATTGCATGTTTGTTATTGGTGGCTCTAACTCAATCTTTAGACTACTTTTGGTTCAGGATGCATTAGTGTCAAGTATTTTCATCTGTAAAGTTACAGCTTTTGTCTCTATAAAACTGTAACTCAGTGTGTACATGTTATAATTGTGTCATTTGGGCAAATATAATGTACAATATTTAACTTTGAATAAGTGAAAATACATTTTTACCATTTTACTTTGCACCTACGTACAAATTAGTTACCGGAGCCAAATGGGGCATGGACTTTAAGTACTCCTTCCTAATATCTAAAGCAGTTATGATATATGAGAGGATTATATCATGAAAATTTTAATTTATGGACATTTGGGTGGTTTATAGTTCAGTAAGGAGGCGGGGCATGTTGTCGAGGAGTGCAAATTGAGAGTTATTTATACTTCTCTATTACAACCTCCATCACCTGTGGCTGAGGGATCGAAGGAAGGATCTTCACCAAGGGAGTTTGTGACAGAAAATGGGAATTTCAATGGTTCTGAGGTTTGCTCTTTTGTGTTTCTGAAAAAATTTGAATTTCATTTTTTTCTTCCCATATTCATCTATTAATGGAATTGATGGAGCGTCGTTTCTTGTTTTTGTGTTTTGTTGGTGCTTGCAGGTTTCAAGAGCATTTGTTGAGGCTCATGACAAATCACCAGAGGTAAGGAACTATCTCTCTCTCTCTCTCTCTCTCTCTCTCTCTCTCTCTCTCTCTCTCTCTCTCTCTCCCTCTCTCTCTCTTGTGTTTGTGACTACGTGTGTACACACAAGTAATTCTGAAGACCATTTAAACAAAACTTTTGTGTTTCACATTTAATTTGGTATTTGAACATGGGAAGCCTTAGTATTATGTGATCTTTACTACTCTAATTTAATTAGGTTCGTGTTATCTTTACAACTCTAATTTAGAAATGTCTATTTTATTACAATGATGAGGAGTTATTTTCATTATCAGTAGTAGTTGTTATGTGATCAGTGTGAGGCGAGATACGCGTGCGAAAGAACCGAGAGGTCCATTGCATGCTGACTAATTGACCTGCTGGGTGATGTCCCTGTTTGAATCAAGTCTGCTGGGTTACCAATTTCAGCATAGTCAACCATTTCCAAATACTCCACACACTAGTGTTGAACCTTACCATCTTCGTTCACCCAAACCATTTACAAAAATCCTTAAGCTACAATAGAAATTTCCTATGCCATGGAAATCTTATGTCCCTATCTTTCTTGACTAAAAAATGAAACCATTGTCGCGCTACTGACAGTGTGTAACCATGATCTCAACTCCCTAGTTGATATGAGCCTTATGATATATACTAATATGGACCTTTAGGGGGATCCTCAATCTATGAAACTTTAGGATCATATAGCCATTGCCTTCCAACATCATGGTTTTGCTCTAAAACCACCACATTGTAGCCTTCCTTCCTAAGATCCCTGGCGGCCACCAGCCCGGATGGGCCAGTGCACACGTGTTTTGATTGATCAACCTCCGAATCTATAGTGGTTTTATGATGTAGTGCAATGGAAATAATCACCATCACCAAAAACACAAAACACCCAAAGAGGAACACCATAATTTATTTTTACTAATTCATTCAATGAACAAAATGATAAGGGGAAGCTTTATTTATAATTCTAACCTAGAGTCCTAATTCTAATAAATAACTAATAGATAATCTTATATAAACTAAAACGCGAATAAAAGATGTATCCTAAACTAAATCCAATAACTAACGATAATGATCCTAATTAATTATCTACTGCTACTAATAATATTATCCAATTACTCCATAATTTCCTTCGGAATTCCCAAGGCCCACCAATTCCTGTGCACATCATTTATCATTTTTAATGATTTATATATGTGTATCTTTGTAGGTTAAAAAAAGTATGAATGGCAGAGGGACTTGTATAGTTTTGATCATTTGGTTGCAAGAAAATAAAGATAACTATTGAATATGGATAGTTTTTTAGTTTGCCAACCCACTTTTGACGAAATAAAAAGATATAACATGTTTTAGACTTGCCTATTTGTATTTGTGAATTTTATAAGTTATCCTTGTTCATTTTATCAAGTATATCTTAATTGATAAGTTAATCTATGTGAATTAGATAAAGCGTGTATTTGTTATGATTATCAGAACATATTTTGTGAGGATGTTCCCATTAATTTGCTTACGTACTACTTGGTCAAAATTGACTATGAAATTAGATTTGGACTCTGACTAAGCATTAGAGGAAGCTGGTCAAGTTAAGCCCTGCCAATCCTATACAGTGAGGTAAAGATAATTGCAGCCAATTAGACAAAAGCAATACTTGAGGAAACCTCACAAGACATAAAACTAAAGATGATAAAACAAAGGAGAAGGCTAATAAGAAGACACCTGAAGTTGTTCTTGCTATGCAGTGTACAAATGACATTAATTTGCTACTGATTCTGTATGTTAACATCATTTCTCCTCTGGTTTGTTTATCACCAGAGGATTGATGTTCTTGCTTTTTTCCCAAATTAAAAAAAACACAAAAAATCTAGCAACTCGGGCAGATTAACGCTGAAGGGGTTCTCGCCTTGTTGTCTGTTGTTTCTCATTTTTCCAGTTTTTTAAGAACAAGTTTTAAGTACTAGGGATAATGATGTGGAATACACCGATGAGAATATTGGAAAATATGGTACTTTGCATGGAATGTTTTGAGAGATTACTTGAGTAATTGGGTTATTATGTGATTCAATTTTAGGACTATTGGGGAATATAAATATTTAGGTTATTATGGTCAATTTATACTATTAGGATTTTATGGAATTGGAATTTGAATACTTTGTCCAGAATTTCGATTTAGAACTGAATCTTTTTCGAATTTTGATTCCAATGCATGGAATTAGGGTTCCCAAACATGTCTTTAGGGTATTTCAGTTATTTAATCATCTAAATGTAGTTCTAGAATTCTAATATAGTTGATCAGTAAAGTGTTGTGCCATTGACATAGGGTCATCTTTGACATAATGGGGTGATATCATTGTATGATCTTTCAGGCAAGAGCTTTGATTTCAAAGATTTCCAATGAAAAAGCTGCTGCAATTCAACAAAATAACAAACTTCGTCAGGAATTGGTGAGGCCACTCATGTATTTCTGCAATTTCATTATATATATATATTTCAAAATTCCGTTCTTAAACTAATGAGTAATTATTGATTCTTTTCGCGGAGCTTCCTTGTCAATATTATAACATCATGAGCTGAAAGTAAAATGATATACTCAATAAAGACTCATCGGGTGTCCAACTGAGGACGATACAGTGAAGAATATAATAAAATGTTATTTTTTGATGTATAGTTTACCATTTGTTTCTTCCTTTTGAATTATGGGCAATGGCTTGACCCTATGAAATTGCAAATTGTAGGAACTCTTGAGGCGTGGGGAACTCTTGAGGCATGGCAGCAACAAACGTCGTGGTGGTGTCTCGTTCATGTTTGTTATAATAGTTGGCTTGCTTGGTGTTCTTTTGGGGCATCTCATGAAGAAAAAATAAGTAGTCATCAAGTATTCATCCTTGGCACAAAATTCTCCATCCTATTGTTTGTTTCCCCATTCATAAAAATTGATGTAGTGAAGAGAGTTCATGAGAGAGGGAAGTGTTTATTATCATTTTTTCTAAGGTTAGTTTTGTGGAATTAGAGAAACTTGTTTAGGTGGGCGTCATGGGTCTTGTAGTTGTTGGAAACTCTGAATATTGTTTGCTGGCTCCTGTATTATTAACTTGTTAAGGTAATGGTTTTAATCTTTTATACCTATGTGGCTCAATTTGAGAGTCATTGGACTATTGGTGATTATCATTACACATCTTCAAAATGCAAGGGAATTAATTAGTTTCTTTGTTATTATTTTTCTTTAAAGCAATCAGAACCATCAATTTCAGGTTTGAAGAAATTTCACGGACATAAATTCTGAAATTACCTCTGAAAGTTAAATTCTTTTTATTTTTTCTACAAAAAAAATAGAGAGAGAAGAAATACCACCTCGGTGGCATTGTATTAGATGTTTCGTGCATAGGATGAAATATGAACGAGGCCTTTATTTATTTTACCCCCCATGCTAGCTTTTTCTACAATTTTATTCTGGGTGTCTGTTTATTTAGTTATGAGTTTGGAGCAGCTGGTAAAGGAGCTATTTTGCTTGTTCTGTGTGCTTTCGTGGAGTTTGGATTATCTCTCTTGCTAAGCTATGTTTCCTTTTGGTTAAAGAATTTTCCCAAAGGGGCAACCTTAAGGGTATGTCTGATTACAAAGTTGGAAAATAATCATAAAATAATTCATTTCTATGAGAAGTTGGAAAATGAGCGAAAAATGATAGGAATGTTTTGGTCATTGTTTTGGTCATACTTTGGAGTTGTTAGTGGAAACCATAATTTGGGCGTGGGTAAGAAAAGTTTTCCACAGAAAATGAAAAAAACTATGGAGCACTTTTTATATAATTATAACTATTGTTATCATAGAATGTATTTGAAATTGAGCATGCCAAAAGTAAAAATTAAACTAAAATAAGTATTCTATACGAAAATCAAATCAACGCCAATCAAATGGACCCTAAGTTTACTTTCGTTTTGTTTTTTCTTTGCTTGTATTGTATCCCTTTGGGCTGTCTCCGAGAAAATGTAACTGGAGCGAAGTTAATCCTAATTCATTTCCAATTTAAAAACTTCGAACTAGAGCTTCTAATAGACACTAGTTAATTTCCAATTTAAGAGTACGTTTAAGAGTCCAATATCATGCCCATGTCTTGTAATTTGAATATTTTCAGTTCAATATTTAGTTGTAGTTCATTTATAACTCAACAATGTATTTAAGAATTCCAATTATATGCTTTGGAATTTGAATATATTGAATATTTTATTTTATATCTAAATACATTCCAATCCTTGAGGCTTCCAAATCAATTAAAGGAATCATTATTTCCTTGTCGTGATTGTGTAACACCCCATGATTTTGAGACTGAGAAATTAAATTTTGGGAAAATAAAATTTAATTGAATTGGAGAATTTTAAAATTGGGAATTGAAATCCAAAAATAGATGACGTTTTAAAGTATTCCGGATGATGATTTTGAGGGTACCATCGATCCCGGAAGGGTCGAGATAGTCAAATTGACTGTCATTGCGTTTTATTTCGGCTCCGAAATATTTTAAGTTAGTTTGACTCGAATTGGAGTAAACGAGTCATTTAAAGTGTGTATTAACATTTAAAACTGGGATTTATGTTTTATAGGCTTAAGAGGCTTACAGATGAAGCCTTCTCATTTAGAGAAAGAGAGAAAGAGAAAGAAAAGAGAAAGGAAGAGGAAAAGAAGAGAGAGAGGAAGAAAGCTTGGAGATTTCGGCCCAAACGCGACATCGAGGATGATACAACCTCTACAAAATCTGAGGCAAGTGTTTAATCTTGCTAAATCGTTATTTGTGTATTTCATTTCATAATTTGTGGGTTAAAGAAATGGATTTTTGGGAATTAATATCAAAACCTAGATTTTTGGGTTAAATCTTGAAATCAATGTTTAAATATGGATTTAATGGAATAGAAATGGTTGGGATCAACTTTGGGTTGATTTATGGGATTAAAATCATGATTTGATGAAGGTTTGGGGGTTAGAATGAAAAATTTAGGGTTTAGAATTCGTGGGTTTTGATGAAGAAGAAGAACCCTTCAAAATTTTCAGGTCCGAATCGATTTGCCCCCTTAAGAGAATCGATTCGGTTTAAGGAAATTGGCAGGTCTGCATTGACCGAATTGATTAGGATCCAAGCCGAATCGATTCAGCGTGTGGAAAAAGCCCAGGTTTTTGGACCCGAATCGATTCGCCTTGGAGGCCGAATCGATTCGCTAGGCCGAATCGATTCGGAATAGGACCGAATCGATTCGAAAACAGGGCCTTTTGAGGTATTTTCTCCATAGTGATTCCAAACCCTTTTTGGTTGGGTTTATTGATTTGGGGGCCTTCTCTTATGATGTAAGAGATATGTTCTTGGAGACATATAAGGAGTTTCTCACATATTAGGATTTTGGGGACTCCTTAGGGTAATTTGGGAGAAATGTATCCATGTACGTATTGGAGTTGCATATGGAAATTGTGGGGAAACCTCATTGAGGTTGGGAATACAAATTATAGATAAAAAGGTATAAATATGATGTGAGGTTGAGAACTCTTGGAGAGTGAGGGGTCTCATATCCTTAGAAATGTTTAGACTAAGGAGCAATTGATAACTCAATAGGAGTAAGGGTTCATAAGATTAATTGAACCATAGGTGAAATTGGGAACGATTTGGATAGTACTATCGACTAGAATAAGCGGTAGCATAAATTCTAGTTAGGATAGTTTACACGAAATTGTGGGGAAATAACCATTGAGATTCCAATACTTGAAACGAGGTTGGAATAATTTGAGGTTTTAGACTATTAAGTCATGTATGTGCCTATGGTTAAATAGTACTAAAGGTGATTATGTACTTTCGAATATGGATGAAATGTGTAGTGATGAGTTCCTACACAAAATTTTGGGTGATAACCCTAAGGTTGAATATATATGTATATATAAATACATATGATTTTGGGAGACTATTCATCATAGGAAAAATGATTGAATATGTTTCAAGTGAGGGATTGTATTCACATATTGAGGTAAATTAATGGAAATTGTGGTGACGGCTTGTATATTGAGGATTATGTATACTTATAGTCGAGCTTATATATCTTATACATATGAACGAGAATTAGTTTATATCTATAGATATATGGATATGTGAATATGTGTATATATATATATATATATATATATGTATGCATATAAATATATGGATATATTTATGTTATGGACATACATGGTATGGATACTTAAACCGTATATGATGGTTTAATTTTTGATCATATGATGGGATCATATGGATGTATGTATATTGTGCATGTGAACGATATATATACTTATGTGGTTAAGGATACCCCGCTCATGCTATCATTGGGAAGTTTTCGCGCAGAGGTGAGCATCCTGGCATATAGAGTAGGGTGTGGATATTCCCCAGGTCATAGACGTCCCGCGTGTTATTATACGATATATATATTTTTGGGATGAGGCGTGGTGGGTATGTTTCGTCTCATTGCCAGTTGGAGCTATGGTCGCTTCCCGGGACGTCGTGTGTGTGAGTTATCACGAGGTGGGTGTCGTGGATCCCCACCAGGTGGTCCCCAATTGCTACGTGAGCCGAGAACTGGGAAGATGATAGCATTGATGCAGTTTTATCGGCGATATATATAGCCGGGTGGATTATGTGCATGTCCATTGTACATCAGATATGATATGTACTCTTGGTCATGGGTATGGATGATTGTTATATATATATGGTGATAATAAAATGCCTATATATATATATATATATTTATATATCCTATAGATGAAAGGATATAGAATCTTTGTGGAGTACATCTTAGATGATTATGGTGTACTAGATTGATGGGGGTTGATGTATCGCATTTAAGGAATATTTCGGTTACATCACCCCAAGGATATTATTGGAGATGTTAGTTGTAGTAGTAGTATAATATTGTATACATGGCATTATGGATCTCTAGGATCGACATTGTCAAGGAGTAGTGAAACGGGGTGGTTCCTTGTTTGGATTTCGCTTTGAGAGACACCCCACGTATGAAACGCAGTGCAGTGTTGAGATTGGAAAAAAGTTCTGCCAATTATGGTATGTACGGCATTATGGATCTCTATGATCGACATTGTCAAGGAGTAGTGTAACGGGGTGGTTCCTTGTTTGGATTTTGCTTTGCGAGAGACCCCACGCACGAAACGTAGTACATTGTTGAGATTAGAGAGAATTTATGTCGATATTTATGTGTGGCATAGTGGATCTCCAGGATCGACGTTGACGAGGAGTAGTGTAACGGGGTGGTTTCTTGTTTGGATTTCGCTTTGCGAGACATCCCACGCACGAAACGCAACGCAGTGTTGAAATTGGAGGGAAGTTGTGTCAATAATAATTTTGCATGTTTATTAATTAGAAATTAAATCATATGTTTCAACCCAAATGCATATTGGGTAACTCATTAGATTTATAAATGGTTAAATTATAAACCGGAATCCACTAAGCCTAATAAGGCACATATGATTGAAAATAAATACTTAACTGTATTTAGAAAAGGGGTGGATTCTTAGGTTATGATAGGAAGGTACATCTCGTGGGTATAGGCTAGACCTATGATAAGTTAGGTTGTCCTTATAAATGGAGGGTAATTTAACTAAAAGTTGAGCACGGGAATAGGTGCGCGCCATTAGATGAGAGGTGTGTTGGGGTTCCACGAGAGTGCGACTCCACTTTAATTATGAAATAAGTGCACCGATAATTATTATGCACGGTTAACACACTTGCTAAATATTTTTCACATCTCGGGCTCTGACCCGTTTACTTTTCTCTACTACCTATATATATATATATATATATATATATATATATATATATATTACTACAGGTGTCCTACCGCATGGATGCCGGATGATTTTCTATTCAGAGACTTGGGAGCCGCGACAGGTGCGGACTGTTGCGGGATGTAGAATGTAGTCGCTTCCTCATTTGAAAAAAAATTCTAGGTAGGATTCATGTTGTATATCGGGTTTGTACCCAAGGGATATGTATATACATGTTTACATTTATTCCATTCCAGTTATTGTATTGGCTGTGATCCGACAGCTTATTCGGGTCTACTTTTTGTATTACATTCTGTTGTAGTTATTTATTTCGTTTTATTCCAGCATTTCATTTCTCTTAGTTCTTTCATGCATTTTTTTTCTTTATTAGTAGTGTTAGTTTGTTGTCTGTTGCATATTTTATTTAATTTTAACATCTCGCCTATATGATATCGGGTAGTTAGTCATATATTATATTGTACCGACAGTTGATGTTGAGACTGGACCATCTGAAACTCCTGATTTAATATAGTAAAGGGCTGGACACCCGTTATTATTTTAGGCGGGGTGTTACAGATGGTATCAGAGCATCAAGTTCTAGAGTCCTTAGGATCTGTGCGAGTTTTCTGCATTCTTCCGTTAACGTTCTTGACATAAAGCCCTACAATTAGGACTGTTGTGTTCACTGCGTTGTTTTCTTCTGTGAAGTATATTTACTTGATTGACGTTCTGATAACAGTTTCATTTGTTTCGTTTCAGACGTCGCCTAGATTTTGTCGTCTAGGAAAGGATAGGATTAGAAGTAAAATACCCATAGCATATTTTGGGTACGCTTTAATCGGGGGTATTAATTTTTCCCGATCCCGACGGAGATAATTGAGGAGATTTCTAACAGTGGTTCGAGGTGATTTATCGGCAGTTGAGTAAGAAAGGAAAATTTACTCGAATGGCGAACCTTGGATTTAGTAAGGAAAGTCTGAGGAGAGGTTAGTGTAGTCCTTGGGAGGTTTAGGTTGAGAAACCCGTTAACCTTTGTTAGGAAACCTGGTGTTGGTGACTCTTACCAATGTGAGGAAGGTGTAGTTGTCCCAATATTAGGAGTATTGCCTTCTGGGAAGAGGGAGAAAATTTGGAGACTCAATTTCGTTGTGTAGGACTGAGGGAATTTTCGGTAGTCGCAATAACGTTGTCCTTCAAAATGGTTAGGAAGGATTTATGAGGAAGGTATTTCTTTGAGGAGAATTAGGCCTTAGGGAGGAGTGAGCAAGTGTGGTCTTTATGCGACATTTTTGGAATAGTAAAACTTCTTATAATGAGCTAGTAGTGAGTGGCTCTATTGATTTTGGGAATGTAAATTGTTAAGGTTATTGGTTCATTGAGGGAAGAACTTAGTTTATGGAAAGGTGTTCATGTGATGTAGAGGAATTTTATAACTGTGAGGTTCAGAGTTTAGTAGATTTATGCTGAATGGATAATTTCGCTCCTAGTTGTGATAGTTTTGAGAACTAGAAGTGGTTAGCAGTATTGTATGTGTTGAGGCCTTGTATTTTAAACACAAGGTGTTTGCTTGGCGTGTCGAAAGACGCGGAATTTATTTATATTATATTATTGTATAGGCCCTCGGGGCAATGTCTAAAATATGAAAAATCTTTTTATAAAATTTTAACCCTGGTTCAACTAATCTCAATTCCCGACCTAGCTACACAGTAGTGTATTGGGAGGGTTCCTTGTTTGGATTTCGCTTGCGAGACCTCCCCCGCACGAAGGTGGCTAGCGTCAGGAATTGAGAAGAGTTCCACCATTGGGAAATTTTAAAACTTTTATATAATTAGTATGTTGTTATAGATTATAATGCCGAGGGTTATATTATGATTTGAGGCTAATGGAGCCTGATTATAATTCTACGAGTGGAAACTCGGGTACGGGGTGTATGGGCGCCCCGGGGTAGTAGTATGTTTTCAAATCTAGTTGGTTCGACGTGAGAACTAATAAGGATCGGTATAGTGATCCTAAGAGTCGATGTTAAGACTAGATGATATTGAGGTCCTATGGGTATTTTAAATTTTGCGGGCGAAATTTTTGTAAGGGGGGAAGATTGTAACACCCCATGATTTTGAGACTGAGAAATTAAATTTTGGGAAAATAAAATTTAATTAAATTGGAGAATTTTAAAATTGGGAATTGAAGTCCAAAAATAGAGGACGTTTTAAAGTATTCCAGATGATGATTTTGAGGGTACCATCGATCCCAGAAGGGTCGAGATAGTCAAAACGACTGTCATTGGGTTTTATTTCGGTTCCGAAATATTTTAAGTTAGTTTGACTCGAATTGGAGTAAACGAGTCATTTAAAGTGTGTATTAACATTTAAAACTGGGACTTATGTTTTATAGGATTAAGAGGCTTACGGATGAAGCCTTCTCATTTGGAGAAAGAGAGAGAGAAAGAAAAGAGAGGAGAAAAGAGAAAGGAGGAGGAAAATAAGTGAGAGAGGAAGAAAGCTTGGAGATTTCGGCCCAAACGCGACATCGAGGATGATCCAACCTCTACAAAATCTGAGGCAAGTGTTTAATCTTACTAAATAGTTATTTGTGTATTTCATTTCATAATTTGTGGGTTAAAGAAATGGATTTTTGGGTATTAATATCAAAACCTAGATTTTTGGGTTAAATCTTGAAATCAATGTTTAAATATGGATTTAATGGAATAGAAATGGTTGGGATCAACTTTGGGTTGATTTATGGGCTTAAAATCATGATTTGAAGAAGGTTTGGGGGTTAGAATGAAAAATTTAGGGTTTAGAATTTGCAGGTTTTGATGAAGAAGAAGAACCCTTCAAAATTTGCAGGTTTGAATCGATTCACCCCCTTAAGCGAATCGATTCAGTTTAAGGAAATTGGCAGGTCAGCATTGACCGAATCGATTCGGATCCAAGACGAATCGATTCAGCCTGTGGCAGAAGCCTAGGTTTTTGGACCCGAATCGATTCGCCTCCAGGCCGAATCGATTCGCTGGGCCGAATCGATTCGGAAACAGGGCCTTTTGAGGTATTTTCTCCATAGTGATTCCAAACCCTTTTTGGTTGGGTTTATTAATTTGGGGGCCTTCTCTTATGATGTAAGAGATATGTTCTTGGAGACATATAAGGAGTTTCTCACATATTAGGATTTTGGGGACTCCTTAGGGTAATTTGGGAGAAATGTATCCATGTATCTATTGGAGTTGCATATGGAAATTATGGGGAAACCTCATTGAGGTTGGGAATACCAATTATAGATAAAAAGGTATAAATATGATGTGAGGTTGAGAACTCTTAGAGAGTGAGTGGTCTCATATCCTTAGAAATGTTTAGACTAAGGAGCAATCGTTAACTCAATAGGAGTAAGGGTTCATAAGATTAATTGAACCATAGGTGAAATTGGGAACGATTTGGATAGTACTATCGACTAGAATAAGCGGTAGCATAAATTCTAGTTAGGATAGTTTACACGAAATTGTGGGGAAATAACCATTGAGATTCCAATACTTGAAACGAGGTTGGAATAATTTGAGGTTTTAGACTATTAAGTCATGTATGTGCCTATGGTTAAATAGTACTAAAGGTGATTATGTACTTTCGAATATGGATGAAATGTGTAGTGATGAGTTCCTACACAAAATTTTGGGTGATAACCCTAAGGTTGAATATATATGTATATATAAATACATATGATTTTGGGAGACTATTCATCATAGGAAAAATGATTGAATATGTTTCAAGTGAGGGATTCTATTCACATATTGAGGTAAATTAATGGAAATTGTGGTGACGGCTTGTATATTGAGGATTATGTATACTTATAGTCGGGTTTATATATCTTATACATATGAACGAGAATTAGTTTATATTTATAGATATATGGATATGTGAATATGTGTATATATATATATATATATATATATATATATATATATATATATATATATATATATATATATATATATATAAATATATGGATATATTTATGTTATGGACATACATGGTATGGATACTTAAACCGTATATGATGGTTTAATGTTTGATCATATGATGGGATCATATGGATGTATGTTTATTGTGCATGTGAACGATATATATACTTATGTGGTTAAGCATACCCCGCTCATGCTATCATTGGGAAGTTTTCGCGCAGAGGTGAGCATCCTGGCATATAGAGTAGGGTGTGGATATTCCCCGGGTCATAGACGTCCCGTGTGTTATTATACGATAGATATATTTTTGGGATGAGGCGTGGTGGGTATGTTTCGTCTCATTGCCAGTTGGAGCTATGACCGCTTCCCGGGACGTCGTGTGTGTGAGTTATCACGAGGTGGGTGTTGTGGATCCCCACCAGATGGTCCCCAGTTGCTACGTGAGCCAAGCACTGGGAAGATGATAGCATTGATGCAGTTTTATCGGCGATATATATAGCCAGGTGGATTATGTGCATGTCCATTGTACATCAGATATGATATGTACTCTTGGTCATGGGTATGGATGATTGTTATATATATATATATATATATATATATATATGGTGATAATAAAATGCCTATATATATATATTTATATATCCTATAGATGAAAGGATATAGAATCTTTGTGGAGTACATCTTAGATGATTATGGTGTACTAGATTGATGGGGGTTGATGTATCGCATTTAAGGAATATTTCGGTTACATCACCCCAAGGATATTATTGGAGATGTTAGTTGTAGTAGTAGTATAATATTGTATACATGGCATTATGGATATCTAGGATCGACATTGTCAAGGAGTAGTGTAACGGGGTAGTTCCTTGTTTGGATTTCGCTTTGAGAGACACCCCACGTATGAAACGCAGTGCAGTGTTGAGATTGGAAAAAAGTTCTGCCAATTATGGTATGTACGGCATTATGGATCTCTATGATCGACATTGTCAAGGAGTAGTGTAACGGGGTGGTTCCTTGTTTGGATTTCGCTTTGCGAGACACCCCACGCACGAAACGTAGTACATTGTTGAGATTAGAGAGAATTTCTGACGATATTTTGTGTGGCATAGTGGATCTCCAGGATCGACGTTGATGAGGAGTAGTGTAACGGGGTGGTTCCTTGTTTGGATTTCGCTTTGCGAGACATCCCACGCACGAAACGCAGCGCAGTGTTGAAATTGGAGGGAAGTTGTGTCAATAATAATTTTGCATGCTTATTAATTAGAAATTAAATCATATGTTTCAACCCAAATGCATATTGGGTAACTCATTAGATTTATGAATGGTTAAATTATAAACCGGAATCCACTAAGCCTAATAAGGCACGTATGATTGAAAATAAATACTTAACTTAATTTAGAAAAGGGGTGGATTCTTAGGTTATGATAGGAAGGTACATCTCGTGGGTATAGGCTAGACCTATGATAAGTTAGGTTGTCCTTATAAATGGAGGGTAATTTAACTAAAAGTTGAGGACGGGAATAGGTGCGCACCATTAGATGAGAGGTGTGTTGGGGTTCCACGAGAGTGCGATTCCACTTTAATTATGAAATAAGTGCACCGATAATTATTATGCACGGTTAACACACTTGCTAAATATTTTTCACATCTCGGGCTCTGACCCGTTTACTTTTCTCTCCTACCTATATATATATATATATATATATATATATATATATATTACTACAGGTGTCCTACCGCATGGATGCCGGATGATTTTCTATTCAGAGACTTGGGAGCCGCGACAGGTGCGGACTATTGCGGGATGTAGAATGTAGTCGCTTCCTCCTTTGAAAAAAAATTCTAGGTAGGATTCATGTTGTATATCGGGTTTGTACCCAAGGGATATTTATATACATGTTTATATTTATTCCATTCCAGTTATTGTATTGGCTATGATCCGACAGCTTATTCGGGTCTACTTTTTGTATTACATTCTGTTGTAGTTATTTATTTCGTTTTATTCCAGCATTTCATTTCTCTTAGTTCTTTCATGCATTTTTTTTCTTTATTAGTAGTGTTAGTTTGTTGTCTGTTGCATATTTTATTTAATTTTAACATCTCGCCTATATGATATCGGGTAGTTAGTCATATATTATATTGTACCGACAGTTGATGTTGAGACTGGACCATCTGAAACTCCTGATTTAATATAGTATAGGGCTGGCCACCCGTTATTATTTTAGGCGGGGTGTTACAGATGGTATCAGAGCATCAAGTTCTAGAGTCCTTAGGATCTGTGCGAGTTTTCTGCATTCTTCCATTAACGTTCTTGACATAAAGCCCTACAATTAGGAGTGTTGTGTTCACTGCGTTGTTTTCTTCTGTGAAGTATATTCACTTGATTGACGTTCTGATAACAGTTTCTCTTGTTTCGTTTCAGACGTCGCCTAGATTTTGTCGTCTAGGAAAGGATAGGATTAGAAGTAAAATACCCATAGCATATTTTGGGTACGCTTTAATCGGGGGTATTTATTTTTCCCGATCCCGACGGAGATAATTGAGGAGATTTCTAACAGTGGTTCGAGGTGATTTATCGGCAGTTGAGAAAGAAAGGAAAATTTACTCGAATGGCGAACCTTGGAATTAGTAAGGAAAGTCTGAGGAGAGGTTAGTGTAGTCCTTGGGAGGTTTAGGTTGAGAAACCCGTTAACCTTTGTCAGGAAACCTGGTGTTGGTGACTCTTACCAATGTGAGGAAGGTGTAGTTGTCCCAATATCAGGAGTATTTCCTTCTGGGAAGAGGGAGAAAATTTGGTGACTCAGTTTCGTTGTGTAGGACTGAGGGAATTTTCGGTAGTCGCAATAGCGTTGTCCTTCAAAATGGTTAGGAAGGATTTATGAGGAAGGTATTTCTTTGAGGAGAATTAGGCCTTAGGGAGGAGTGAGCAAGTGTGGTCTTTATGCGACATTTTTGGAATAGTAAAACGTCTTATAATGAGCTAGTAGTGAGTGGCTCTATTGATTTTGGGAATGTAAATTGTTAAGGTTATTGGTTCATTGAGGGAAGAACTTAGTTTATGGAAAGGTGTTCATGTGATGTAGAGGAATTTTATAACTGTGAGGTTCAGAGTTTAGTAGATTTATGCTGAATGGATAATTTCGCTCCTAGTTGTGATAGTTTTGAGAACTAGAAGTGGTTAGCAGTATTGTATGTGTTGAGGCCTTGTATTTTAAACATAAGGTGTTTGTTGGCGTGTCGAAAGACGCGGAATTTATTTATATTATATTATTGTATAGGCCCTCGGGGAAATGTCTAAAATATGAAAAATCTTTTTATAAAATTTTAACCCTGGTTCAACTAATCTCAATTCCCGACCTAGCTACACAGTAGTGTATTGGGAGGGTTCCTTGTTTGGATTTCGCTTGCGAGACCTCCCCCGCACGAAGGTGGCTAGCGTCAGGAATTGAGAAGAGTTCCACCATTGGGAAATTTTAAAACTTTTATATAATTAGTATGTTGTTATAGATTATAATGCCGAGGGTTATATTATGATTTGAGGCTAATGGAGCCTGATTATAATTCTACGAGTGGAAACTCGGGTACGGGGTGTATGGGCGCCCCGGGGTAGTAGTATGTTTTCAAATCTAGTTGGTTCGACGTGAGAACTAATAAGGATCGGTATAGTGATCCTAAGAGTCGATGTTAAGACTAGATGATATTGAGGTCCCATGGGTATTTTAAATTTTGCGGGCGAAATTTTTGTAAGGGGGGAAGATTGTAACACCCCATGATTTTGAGACTGAGAAATTAAATTTTGGGAAAATAAAATTTAATTAAATTGGAGAATTTTAAAATTGGGAATTGAAGTCCAAAAATAGAGAACGTTTTAAAGTATTCCAGATGATGATTTTGAGGGTACCATCGATCCGAGAAGGGTCGAGATAGTCAAAACGACTGTCATTGGGTTTTATTTCTGTTCCGAAATATTTTAAGTTAGTTTGACTCGAATTGGAGTAAACGAGTCATTTAAAGTGTGTATTAACATTTAAAACTGGGACTTATGTTTTATAGGCTTAAGAGGCTTACGGATGAAGCCTTCTCATTTAGAGAAAGAGAGAGAGAAAGAAAAGAGAGGAGAAAAGAGAAAGGAAGAGGAAAATAAGAGAGAGAGGAAGAAAGCTTGGAGATTTCGGCCCAAACGCGACATCGAGGATGATCCAACCTCTACAAAATCTGAGGCAAGTGTTTAATCTTACTAAATAGTTATTTGTGTATTTCATTTCATAATTTGTGGGTTAAAGAAATGGATTTTTGGGTATTAATATCAAAACCTAGATTTTTGGGTTAAATCTTGAAATCAATGTTTAAATATGGATTTAATGGAATAGAAATGGTTGGGATCAACTTTGGGTTGATTTATGGGCTTAAAATCATGATTTGAAGAAGGTTTGGGGGTTAGAATGAAAAATTTAGGGTTTAGAATTTGCAGGTTTTGATGAAGAAGAAGAACCCTTCAAAATTTGCAGGTTTGAATCGATTCACCCCCTTAAGCGAATCGATTCAGTTTAAGGAAATTGGCAGGTCTGCATTCACCGAATCGATTCGGATCCAAGACGAATCGATTCATCCTGTGGCAGAAGCCTAGGTTTTTGGACCCGAATCGATTCGCCTCCAGGCCGAATCGATTCGCCTCCAGGCCGAATCGATTCGCTGGGCCGAATCGATTCGGAAACAGGGCCTTTTGAGGTATTTTCTCCATAGTGATTCCAAACCCTTTTTGGTTGGGTTTATTAATTTGGGGGCCTTCTCTTATGATGTGAGAGATATGTTCTTGGAGACATATAAGGAGTTTCTCACATATTAGGATTTTGGGGACTCCTTAGGGTAATTTGGGAGAAATGTATCCATGTATCTATTGGAGTTGCATATGGAAATTATGGGGAAACCTCATTGAGGTTGGGAATACCAATTATAGATAAAAAGGTATAAATATGATGTGAGGTTGAGAACTCTTAGAGAGTGAGGGGTCTCATATCCTTAGAAATGTTTAGACTAAGGAGCAATCGATAACTCAATAGGAGTAAGGGTTCATAAGATTAATTGAACCATAGGTGAAATTGGGAACGATTTGGATAGTACTATCGACTAGAATAAGCGGTAGCATAAATTCTAGTTAGGATAGTTTACACGAAATTGTGGGGAAATAACCATTGAGATTCCAATACTTGAAACGAGGTTGGAATAATTTGAGGTTTTAGACTATTAAGTCATGTATGTGCCTATGGTTAAATAGTACTAAAGGTGATTATGTACTTTCGAATATGGATGAAATGTGTAGTGATGAGTTCCTACACAAAATTTTGGGTGATAACCCTAAGGTTGAATATATATGTATATATAAATACATATGATTTTGGGAGACTATTCATCATAGGAAAAATGATTGAATATGTTTCAAGTGAGGGATTCTATTCACATATTGAGGTAAATTAATGGAAATTGTGGTGACGGCTTGTATATTGAGGATTATGTATACTTATAGTCGGGTTTATATATCTTATACATATGAACGAGAATTAGTTTATATTTATAGATATATGGATATGTGAATATGTGTATATATATATATATATATATATATATATATATATAAATATATGGATATATTTATGTTATGGACATACATGGTATGGATACTTAAACCGTATATGATGGTTTAATGTTTGATCATATGATGGGATCATATGGATGTATGTATATTGTGCATGTGAACGATATATATACTTTTGTGGTTAAGCATACCCCGCTCATGCTATCATTGGGAAGTTTCCGCGCAGAGGGTGAGCATCCTGGCATATAGAGCAGGGTGTGGATATTCCCCAGGTCATAGTCGTCTCGTGTGTTATTATACGATAGATATGTTTTTGGGATGAGGCGTGGTGGTTATGTTTCGTCTCATTGCCAGTTGGAGCTATGACCTCTTCCCGGGACGTCGTGTGTGTGAGTTATCACAAGGTGGGTGTCATGGATCCCCACCAGGTGGTCCCCAGTTGCTACGTGAGCCGGACACTAGGAAGATGATAGCATTGATGCAGTTTTATCGGCGATATATATAGCCGGGTGGATTATGTGCATGTCAATTGTACATCAGATATGATATGTACACTTGGTCATGGATATGGATGATTGTTATATATATATATATATATATATATATATATATATATATATATATATATATATGGTGAGAATAAATGCCTATATATATATTTATATATCCTATAGATGAAAGGATATAGAATCTTTGTGGAGTACATCTTGGATGATTATGGTGTGCTAGATTGATGGGGGTTGATGTATCGC
Organism: Sambucus nigra; assembly: GCA_949130495.1. NCBI lineage: Eukaryota > Viridiplantae > Streptophyta > Magnoliopsida > Dipsacales > Adoxaceae > Sambucus > Sambucus nigra. The sequence continues at coordinate 170,183,091 of OX422214.1, read as the reverse complement.
ATTTAAGGAATATTTCGGTTACATCACCCCAAGGATATTATTGGAGATGTTAGTTGTAGTAGTAGTATAATATTGTATACATGGCATTATGGATCTCTAGGATCGACATTGTCAAGGAGTAGTGTAACGGGGTGGTTCTTTGTTTGGATTTTGCTTTGCGAGACACCCCACGTATGAAACGCAGTGCAGTGTTGAGATTGGAGAAAATTTCTACCAATTATGGTATGTACGACATTATGGATCTCTATGATCGACATTGTCAAGGAGTAGTGTAACGGGGTGGTTCCTTGTTTGGATTTCGCTTTGCGAGACACTCCACGCACGAAACGTAGTACATTGTTGAGATTAAAGAGAATTTCTGTCGATATTTATGTGTGGCATAATGGATCTCCAGGATCGACGTTGACGAGGAGTAGTGTAACGGGGTGGTTCTTTGTTTGGATTTCGCTTTGTAAGACACCCCACGCACGAAACACAGCGCAGCGTTGAAATTGGAGGGAAGTTGTGTCAATAATAATTTTGCATGCTTATTAATTAGAAATTAAATCATACGTTTCAACCCAAATGCATATTGGGTAACTCATTAGATTTATGAATGGTTAAATTATAAACCGGAATCCACTAAGTCTAATAAGGCACGTATGATTGAAAATAAATAATTAACTTAATTTAGAAAAGGGGTGGATTCTTAGGTTATGATAGGAAGGTACATCTCGTGGGTATAGGCTAGACCTATGATAAGTTAGGTTGTCCTTATAAATGGAGGGTAATTTAACTAAAAGTTGAGGACGAGAATAGGTGCGCGCCATTAGATGAGAGGTGTGTTGGGGTTCCACGAGAGTGCGATTCCACTTTAATTATGAAATAAGTGCACCGATAATTATTATGCACGGTTAACACACTTGCTAAATATTTTTCACATCTCGGGCTCTGACCCGTTTACTTTTCTCTCCTACCTGTATATATATATATTACTGCAGGTGTCCTACCGATTGGATGCCGGATGATTTTCTATTCAGAGTCTTGGGAGCCGCGACAGGTGCGGACTGTTGCGGGATGTAGAATGTAGTCGCTTCATCCTTTGAAAAAAAAATCTAGGTAGGATTCATGTTGTATATTGGGTTTGTAACCAAGGGATATTTATATACATGTTTATATTTATTCCATTCCAGTTATTGTATTGGCTGTGACCCGACAGCTTATTCTGGTCTACTTTTTGTATTACATTCTGTTGTAGTTATTTATTTCGTTTTATTCCAGCATTTCATTTCTCTTAGTTCTTTCATGCATTTTTTTTCTATATTTGTAGTGTTAGTTTGTTGTCTGTTTCATATTTTATTTAATTTTAACATCTCTCCTATATGATATCGGGTAGTTAGTCATATATTATATTGTACCGACAGTTGATGTTGAGACTGAACCATCTGAAACTCCTGATTTTATATAGTATAGGGCTGGCCACCCGTTATTATTTTAGGCGGGGTGTTACAGATTGGTTTAGATAGAATTATTCAGAAAACAAATTGATTTTTTCTAAAATTTCAAACTGGAAGAGAATAAAACACACGTGAAAAGAAAATAAGGAAAAACATTTATACTATTCCTCTAATAGGAGCGTCCTTTTCGAGAAGTGCTAACAACCTAGCTTGAAAAGACTTTCCAATCGGTTGGAAAATTTGTAATATTGGCGTCCTTCTCACGAACAACCCCATTTGAAGAGGCTCATATACAGAACGTTAGATGAACAGTCATTTGAATTCTTTTATTTCTGCACAATAAAACGACTAGCATTCAATTATCTTGAATTGTTTAAAAAGCCTTATATAAAATGTTTCATCCAAGAAATCCACTAGTGTAAATGGTACGATCTGGGAAAGATTGGTCAAAATCCAATCTTATGAATGGAATGATATAAATTAAATCGGCCTAGAAGAGGCAAGAAATCCACTTGTATAGGTGGTACGATCTGGAAAAGGTCGGTTAAAACCCATTCTTATGAATGGCATGATCTAAATTAAACCATCCGAGAAGAGGAAAGAAACCCACTTATATAAGTGGTACGATCTGAAAAGGTTCGGTTAAAATCTATTCTTATGAATGGTATGATCTAAATTAGATTTGCGTATAAGGTGCAAGAAACCCACTTGTATAAGTGGTACAATATCGTAAAGGTCGACTAAAACCCATTCTTATAAGTGGTATTAAAAAAACCACTTTTATATGTGGAATAACCTGGGAAAGGTCAATTAAAGCCCAGTAATGGTATAATGAAAAACGGACTGGCCTAAGGAAAAGCTTAAACATCCCAATCGATCACTTAAAAATACTTCAATCCAATGCTTAATTGGTTATAAGCTGTGAAAAGGTTAACTCAACCAATCGTTTGAAAAGCTTAGGCCGAAAGCTTAATTGGTTGGAATAAGGTCAGCTCAGGTCAATCACTTGGAAAAACATTAACCAATTGCATTACGAGATAAGAATTACTTGTCAATTAAGACAATCGCCTGAATTGGCTTTGGCCAACTACATCGTTGGTTAAAAATTGCCTAAAAATTTAATCTGGTCAGTCGCCCAATGGATTTGGCCAACTAATGATACTCAAGGATGATTTAGTTGATCACTCAGACTGACATTGACCAACTGCCTGGGTTATTAATTGTTGCTTTAGTCACTTCATTTGAGGTGGTTTAAGCCAATTAACTAAGAATACTTTGTTTTTAGTGGAGAAAAAAGGAAAGAAATAAGAAACAATACATGAAGCTAAAAATAAGAAGCTACCTTTTCATTAATATTAAACAAAAAGACCACTAAGGATCAACAAGAGAAAAAAGAAGAAAAAGGCCCTAAGTCTGGCCAGAAGATCCCTCGGTAGGGAGGTTAGTTGAAGCTGGGAGATCGATTGAAGTTGGTAGATAGATGGAGGAGGGGGCAACGACTCCCCAGGAAGGACAGTCAGGGAGTTGTCCAAAGGAGGATGCTAGACATAAGTAGGATCGCTCTCACCAACATTGCCCCTTTTGAGCCATGTTACCCAGACTATGTTAAAGGAAATTGACTCATGATAGTCCAACTAGGCAGTGGTCTCCTGGATGGCCGCATCGTATTCATCATCAAAGGCCTTCTCTAGGTCGACCTCTTTGGTCTTCTCCCTTTGAGCCCTTAGCTAGGGGTGTAAAACGGACGGATACGGAGCGGATACCATAGTATCCACATCTGTATCTACCAACTCCCCGCACTATCCGTATTCGTATCCGCCCGGATAATAATTCCAGCTATCCTATATCGTATCCTCTCGAATTTTTTGGATTCAGATATCCTTACCCATTTTTATTATTTAAGATAAATTAAGACACAAATAGCTCATTAAACACTAATTTGATCAACGAATTAAATATATAATTTTCCATGTAAGATATGGAGAATGTGTAAAACATCAAATTAAATTATAAAAGAAGGCTCGAACATAAGTACTAACCTTTAATGTGCATTTTCTTATTCAATTGTGATAATCCATTGAAATTTGTATCCTCTTCAGTTAAGAATAAATAGAAGCATCATCTTACCTGAAAAATATAACTCAATTAAAATTTTAACTGAGAAAATAAAAAATATATTACAATAAAGATGGGATGCTACTTTTTACCCCTTACGTTCCTGAAGTGTGTCATTATCATCTCCTTTGTATCCTTGTCACATTAAGCATTAAGGTAATCACAACTCGCAAGTTAGTAGTAATGCATAAAAATATATTAAGACATATTAATTGTTTGAACATACAAATTCACTCAAATAAAACTTCACCAATATATTGTACTAAAAAGAGAAATCCATTAGCTTAATAATATATGTAACATAAGTTTTTCTTATACATAAAAGTTTCTTCCACCAAAATTTGTCCCCCATGACACAAAAATTATCATCGTCAACTTCCAAGGTCCCACAAAGCTGTATTGGACAAGAGTAAAGAAAAAGTTATAAATGGATTATTAGCATTAGATATTCATTATCACAAAATGAAGAATACTAAAAAAAATATTCAATTAATAATAATACCTGAAAATGAATTGTTGAGAGCCTGGCGATTCATTATCATCAGTAACCTTCAAATTTTCTAAAATTGTTACAAACAGATAATAGGTTAGTGTTTGTTTATGTTTAATAGTAATAACAAATATAAATTTTATTTTGACTTACCCAATTTCTCTCCAACAGAAGGCAATCAATCTTTCATACAAAGAATAGTCTCAACAGTTTTAGAAGCTAAAAATGAATGTGTATCATCCACAATCATGCACTCCCAACTGAAAGATGACTCTGATGCAATGGTAGTAATAGGAATCGCTAAGATATCACAATCCATCTTTGCAACCGCGGGGAACTTTCACCGATTACTCTTCCACCAATGCAAAATATCAAATGCAAACTCATTATCATCGTTGAGAGGGAATAAAACTTCCTCCAACTATTGTTCTAATTCGGACTTCTAAACTATAGATGAATCGTTGGAACGCTCCATAATAAACCTTTAAATCTTCCTTTAAAGCCAACTCTTGCTTGGTGAATTGTATCAACTTCACGAGTAGACTGCTCAAATTTCTCCCCAAGTGTGATGGGAGAACACGAAGATTCACTATTTAAACTTTTATATTCAGCATATAACTCGAACAAAGTGGTGCGAACTTTGTGAATGTAACTCTCTGCCAAAGAACCATAAATCTCACTATAGGCATAGTGAACAAACTCCATTTTGTACCGATGGTCCAACACCAGTCCAAATGTTAACACCAAACTACAATCCTCCTAATACTTGTTAAACTTTTCTCGCATTTTTAACACCATCAAATGAATATAATCCACAGTACTTTGCATCCACTTATTCAATTGATAATTAATATTACAAACATCATTGAAATAGTAGTTTGCAGTTGGGTATTTTATCCCTAAAAGACGATTCGTCATCTCATAATTTTTTTCAAGCACTCACAAAATTTTCCCTCCGTTCCCAATCATGCTCATTTGGAAGGAACTCATAATCACGATCTAACTCTGTTAAACGCTCAAAAGATTCTCTCAATTCTATGTCACTCTCTAGCATAAGATACGTAGAACTCCATCTAGTTTGACAATCCATTTCCACATTCTTTTTAGAATTCAAACGAGTCTGTTGTAACGCAACTTTTCATATTTGATTTCTTTGAAGTGATGAACCAATGTTCTTAACAATATTACGAATCCTCTCAATAAAAGTATTAAACACTTTCAACATATTCCTAACAATCACATTAATAATATGATCAGTGCAGCGAGAATGGAACATATCACCATTTTGATATGTTTTTAGGACTGGACCGAATTAATCAGTCTGGATCGAGACCGAATCAGATTGTCGATTTAGATTGAATTCGGTATCGGTTAAATTCAGGGCAGTATTGGATTTGTTTCGGTTCTTAATTCAAAATTTTCATTTAAATAGAATTTACTCTCAGGGTCACAAAACAAATTCAAAATACATATAGTTCAAGTGATTCGAACGTTCAAAGTTTCAAACAAAACGAAAATCAAATTTGGAAACGGATTCAAACTGAACGAGGCTCGGGAAGAGAAAGAAACATGAGTTTTTTAATGAAAAGTCATAACTTTTCATAACCCAAGAATACAGACGCAAGAAGAGAAACAAACATAATTTTTTTAACAGTGGAAACAAATAGATCCGGAGCATGTGGTGCATTAGCCCCAAATGCACATAATTGCTTTCATCCGATCCCACATATTTATATCATTTGTTGTTGGTGTTATAGACATTTGTTATTCCAATGATAAGAATGTATTCACTAATAAGAAGGATCACAAAAAGACACCTACCCAACTAAAGTTGTTACGGGACTTGTGGCAAAATAAAGTATACATGGGATAGGAGCCCACAAAAAAATCTCAAAATGGGACTATATACCGAAAACTATATACATATACATCTGATAAACATTTGATGTCCCATTCTATATTTCACTTTGCGCTACCCTAGTTATCGATTTCGATGCCCCTAAATGAAAAAGTCCATAGCCACTATCCGGAAAGAGAGAGATATAGAGAGACATGATAGTAATTGTCTTTCAAAGTTTGTAAGGAGGAAAATGTCTAATGGACATAGTGAGAGGGAGATAAGGACGTGAGAGGAAGAAAGGTTCAGGGAGCGAGGAGAGCCCCTTGGAATCTTAATTCATAAGAGAGAAAAAGGTATTGGTTTATCTCCAAATGGATGGTTAGTGTATGTATCAACTATGGTTTTGTTCGGTCCAAACCCAAACTTTTTTAAGAATACCGCGGACCGAACCAGTCCTAAGTTGGACTGAAGATCGGACCAAACCCGGAATTCATATTTTCGAACCAGTTCAATTTTTTCCCATATTTACGGGTTGCCATTTTATGTTTTGGTTTCCTATATGGTATACTATTTTCCCTTGATTTTTTGTTATCATACTCATGAAACCACTTAAAATGAGGCAAATCTTGAAGCCAAATTGGTCACCATAGTGGACGAATCCTTTGACTAATTGTGAGATTGGATCATTCATGAACACCCATTATCTAAGAATGAAGAAAGTTCAAGAGATACTAAGAGGAATGCAAACATAATGCAAGGTACGAGGAAGTAAAAAAGAAATCACACACCAATAAATCACAAGATAAGATATTCATGGTTCACCAATTTGTCTAGTCTACGGATTATTATGACTTTCTTTCTTTGATCAAATTAACAAGTGTTACGATTTCTCCCAGGCTTCACTATACTTTCAAAGTGTATAGAAATAAGTGATGAAAATAATGACTGCTCTTACTTTTAAATTTAATGACCTAAAAGTTTATTTACTTTAGAGACCATGGGAGAGAAATGCTAAAAATAACCCTCATTTAAACCCAATATCTCGCAAATCTGAGCTCGTTCGCTTCAGCGAACCTTAACCCCTTCACTACCGCTCACAGATTTCCAACACAAAGTTGCTAAAAAACTCTGGCGCCTTGTGAAACCAACTTTGTTGCAGCGAAGTCCCCCTTCTCTGGGTGAATCAAAGAATAAACTAAGCCAATCTTTACCAATCTACACTATGGATAAAGAATTCCGGAACCCCAACACATTAACACAATGAAGAAGGAACATCACTACCAAACAACCTCAAAGGGCCTAAACAATGGAGAACATCGGTTAAGTTTAGTACAACCTTCGTTAACATGTCAGTCGGATTATCTTTGGTGCCAATTTTCTTTAAAACAACAATACCTCCATCAATAACCTCCCTTGTGAAATGAAATCGGACATCAATATGCTTGATCCTCCCATGATGAACTTGGTTCTTGACCAAGTGGGTAGCACTTTGGTTATCATAATGTACCTCCACATAATTGGCTATCATAATATACATCCACATAATTTTTTGCAATCCCCAAATCACTAATAAGATCCTGAAGCTGTAAAGACTCGGTAACGGCTTCCGTTGCGTCCATATACGCTGCCTCCGTGGAAGACAAAGCAACCGTGGTCTCCAACATGGACCTCTAGCTCATCGGACCACATGCTAATGTGAAAACATACTCCGTAGTAGATTGGTTCTTGGTCCAAGGGAGTATTCACAGGCATTCGACATCCCGAAAATTTGAAATGTAAAGTGTGCAGCCAGACGGGCCATTATCTTAAGATAACAAAAAAACACTCTTTCGCAATTTCACCCCCAACCATGTCAACCAATAATACAGAAATCTCCTCTGCTCAAAACCCTCATACTCATCAAAATTCACAACATTACCCACTGGCTTGAAGTTGTCTCCACCTCTGTTCATCTTATCAATCATCTCCCCTCGCTCGTTCTTATTTGGTCTTCTCCCTTCTTTCGTCTCTATAGGCGTTCCATATATTTTTATGTTTTTGAGTGACGAGAAGTTCCCAAAGCACTCGCGCAAAGCTTCAACTCCTTTGAGAAGAGACCAATCTCCAAGGTTTGTAAAAAACTAATTAATCGTAACATGCTTCATTACCTTTTGTTTTATTTTATACTTTCCGCAACCCAAATATAAAATTATATTGTCTATTTAAGAAAACAATAGATATTGAACTAAATAGTTTCTTAGAGTTACTTTCTGGTGACATTTATTAAGAAGTAAAAATGACATCATGTTATCTTGATTCGGAGTGATGATCTATAATTCAAAGCATCAGCGTAAAGATTCAAAATTGGCAACATTAGACTTGTATTTTCTTCAACTCCCACATTATCACCTGGGCTAGGCACATATCCTCATTCACTCCAAGAGCTTCACTACCCTTATCACCCAAATGTGGTTGTGGCTTGGATTGGGATTGGGCGTCATTAATGATGTACTACATGATTTTTTACCATCAATGGTTTGTTCAGACAATCTAGCATCACGTGGCCATTTTTTTTGCATCACAAACACACCCTATTGGTAATCAGAACATGAAGAGGGTCACCACCACCATATCTCACACTATGGGGTATTTCATCACCGTAGCCAAAAACTTTCCCGTTGCCACCATATAATGAATGAAGAGTGAGGGGAACATTTCATACGTATTTCGGTCCATTTTCTCCATTTATATTGCACAAATACATATACGCATTATGAGTTATGATGCGACGATATGGCAAATCCAGAGAAAATAGAGTTCGAATATAGAAATGATATGACAATAAATAATATCTATTCTTTCAAGAAATATTTACAATTTTAGCACTATAAATACAAGAAAAAAATTGTTGATTTTGATAATTAACTAAAAAATTTGGTTCAATAAATGGTAATTGTATACTATCACATACATTTCATTCATGTTATGATGTTAATTACATTTACAATTTATGGAGGAGCACTAGCATTACATTCATTCTCTCGATATTATTTAAACAAAAAGGAAACTATAAAATTATGCTAGTCCTAGTAGTCTCTTCCTTATTTTCCATAATGATAGAATATATTTAGTAGCACCTTTACCTTTACAAGAATATACATCTTTTGTGTTGTTTATTATATGACCCAGCTATATTATAACAAAATTCCAGCAAAAAAATCCAAAAAAGAACCCCTAGAGACTGTCAACAGATTTATTGTATGATGTTTGAATGTATATACTAGGCAGTTACTCTTTTATGTAGTTATTTATATGAGTTAAAAGTTCAACAATTCATAATTACAAAGTGACACCCATCTAAAAAAAATACATTATGACCCAACCGTATCCTAAAAGTATCCCTGCTGTATCAGGCCATATCCAAAAGTCAAAATGATCAGTGGTTACCGATTTGTACAGGGCTGTGTCGAGTCCGTATCTGTATCTGTGCTGCTTGGGTCTCCATACCCAAAGTTGTTGCACCCACTTAGTCACACGTTGGTCGTGGTCCCAATTGACATGGTGTTAATCTATTGGGCTGAGTTATATGATTTATATGATAGCCTTGGTCCCGATTGACATGGTGTTAACCTATTGGCCTTGGTCCCTCGGTAAGAACAATGTCCGAATTTGAATTCGTTGGATTCTTATGCAACGATTTTTCCGCCCTATCCCAATCACAATCCATGGTTTTTGTGTTAAAGGCCCGAACTACTCTTGAAATTTCACACTAGCTGGCCAAATGTGAAAACGATGACCTCCATGTTAACTCCCATCAAAAACATCATTTTTTCACTATCAGGAACCCCTTCCTATCCTTCCCATTCCCCATACCAACTCATACATGGATCAGGCACGAAGCCCAAACGTTGGACGTTAACTGCGAACTAGTCCCTGTGCTGGTGTTGCGACACTGACAATGTGTCTTTTGGGTCTTCATTGTACGCTAGTTTTGTAATTCATGTGAAAGGTCTCGCTGAGTCACCATGGACGTGGTAGCATTGACCTTCTCGGCCCTCCACTCTTGAGTCGCTTCGCCGTTTCTCTGATTTTCTCTTGTTCTCGGAAATTCTCAAATTGGGACTCCCTGGGAACCAACATCTTTTGTGATGCGACATTTGTATAACGAAAACATCCTTGTTCTGTTTTGATTATGAATTTGCATTTGGTCTGCCATTTCTATAATTCCAACAAAAATCAACAAAAGCGGTCAATCCAGCACCAGGAGATAATATATTATCTCCAAGTGTAAGGGCATATGAAAGGTCAACTATAATTAAAACAACTAAGTTATTAAAAGAATAAAACATCCTCCCAATTTAGCAAATTATAATCTCTATAATATAGCATCATGAATACAGATATCATTAAAGATCAAACTGAAGGAGTACAAAACAAAGACGGACCAGAAACAAAGGAATTATATAGTACTATATACATAGTGAAAACAAATGCGACCTCGCCAGTATTCCTCTCTCAGTCTTTTGTTCTCATTCATAAATTCATTATAATTGATAATTGGTTACAAAGAGGAGGCCAAAGGACTAAGTACGGAATAGAGTTTTTGAATTTTTTCCCAGAAGGACGGGGGGGGGGGGGGGGGGGGGTGAGAGGAACATGATCCATCCAGCCTCATTCTGGAATTTTATACCGTATAGTTCAGTTCTGCTGATCTGTTCCAGAAGTAATTTGTTTCAGATTTTCTCTTTTAGCTTCTTCTCCACCACCCACTTATTCAAGACTGCATTTCTAACTTATGTCTAAGGTTTTTCAAATAACTGTGCTCTTTAATTCAACGATCCTCGTCTCGACACACCTTAAATAATTCTAATGTTCGGTGACAAGTCTACCGCCCTATCTCAAGTGGCAACTGACATTGCAGATATGGAGGAAAACGACGATGCTCAAGCTTATCAAATTAATCAACTCCTTGGGAAGCCCTTTTAATCTTCTGCACTGATTGTCTTGAATTATTCAAATTATAAAGCCTGTCAATAGACTTGGGTAAAACTTTTATTGTAGCCTTTGACAAATCCAAGCACATCAGGTGTATCAGTTTACTAATTGAATTTGCAAGTTTTCAATCTCAGACCCACTGAAATTTAGAAAGCACAATCACTTGCTGTCCAAATACAAGTTCTTGAGCACATGACTTTTAAAAATAATTTGTGCAAATATCTAACATTTTCTTTCAAAAATCTGGTGTATTGCTTTTCCTCTAAAATACAAGTTTAGCTAAAATCATGTCGTAATTCTACAAAATTGCATCCATTCAGTATTCATCCATAACAATAATGAAATATTAATAATTATGCTTTAATTGTGACAATCAAGACTACATTTTCCCATAGTTCGATTGTTTAATGCTATCTGTTTTGATCTTCAACTCAATCATGCCATATGTCTTTTAAGCATTGTTATTATTTTTCATTAGAGACAACAGCTTCCGTTAGACTTGACGAATAAACCATCGAGAGAACAATGAACATAGAGAAACAAAGCAGTTGCCCCCTGTGAATTTTTTTACTGAAAGCACATGCGGAAACTGCCTCAAGCTTTAAAAAAAATATTATCTATCTATGATAAACAATAACAATTCCTCTAATAAAAGGAATAAGAGAATTTTGGTATCAAAATTTTATAATATATAAACCATTGTTAGTAATTGCCTTATAGGTACTAAAAAGTATAGTAAAGACCTGGAATTTATTATCGATCTCATTGTTGAAATTATTAGGTAAGGGTTGCATGTCACAGTTAATTGGTTGACTCTTGAAACACATTTTATTTCTAGTACTCCATTCAGGGCTTGGGACCAGAGATGCAAAACATATCTTTGCATCGACGGAGTTAAAAAAAGGTCTTCCTAATATATCAAACAAAAAATCAATTATCAATCTGAAAATGCATAACACAATGAGCATAACGAATAATAAGTCGTTGACAAATCTTAAAAACATGAAGTGCGCCATCAACATATGTTAAGGTTAAAATACAACGAACATAAACAAACAAGAGTGACTATAACAAGTCCCTGACCAAAATGAAAAACATAAAGTCATTAGAATAGGCATCATACACAATCATCCAACATGGTTGACAAAGCCTTTGGGCCACACCGCCTAGCTTTCAGTACCAATATCTTCAAGTCATCAAAATCACCGTGTTTTCCAAAATAAAAAGAAGCATCAGGGTCCAGCACAATGCCCACTATCAATACCGCCGCTTTATTTAACCAGCTGTGTGCTTGTGCACCTCATCTCGAGGGGTAGCGTTTGCCCCTAAAAATGCAACAATGATGGTCAAAATTTCACATGAAAGGCACATATCTTGGTAGGTCTCCCTTTTTTTTATTAGATGAAATAGATGAGATACACAATTGGAGTTACTCCTCCCATTTTAATTCAGCCTAAAAGGGGTGTGGAAGTATTCCTCGCATGTTTTGAACCCTGCCCACCTTTATAAAAGGAGGTTAGGAGTGTAAATTTTTGACGCGCCATGTCAACACAAAATGAAATCAACATGAAGTTATCAGGTATGGTTTCAGCTTAACATGCTGTAGAGGGGGCCTGAAGGTAATCCTGGGATTAGGGATAATCCACCAATTAGCAACAGTGTTCTAAGGATAAGCTCAGCGAGGCAGCTCAGCGTGGAAGCTTGGCGTGGCAACTCGTACTTTAGCTTATTGTTACTTTGTCATATTATAGCTTTGTTTATATTGACTACGAGTTGTAACGGCTGTAATATTGTAACGAGAATAATGAATGAGTGTGAGGTCGAACGGTACTCGCGAGAGACCAGGCTTGGCAGGGCCTGGGAGAGCTTTCATGCTCTATCGAACAACCTCACCGTGGGAACTTTAGAGGGACTTGGTTTGGAGGATTGAGAAGTGGGGCACCGTTGGGGCTTGTCCTGACCATCTTAGATACACCTGGTAAAACACCGAAAGATCTTCACCGTGGAACCTAGAGCAAAGTAGCTTCGAGTTCCATCGGGAGCTTTTCTGTGAACCAAACAACCCTCTACTTTATGTCCCATCTACTGTAGGTGATGTCACTAGACAGCTAGACAACGTTAAATCTGCACTTGAGTAAACCACCGTGGTATTTGGGGCTGTCAGACGGTTGGTAAGCAACCTCTGTGGCAACAGCCCCCTGACACACAGTGGTTAGGCAAAAGGCATGTCTTGGCATTTAATGTTTATGACGTAAAGACAACTAGTGCATCAGGTATTTAATGCTGGTGACATAAGGTATGAGGGAGGTCTTTCACAGGCATTAATGACTTAGCTGCCTCGGGGGTGGTGTGGGGGCTATTTAAAGCCCAACCACCTCCAAGGAAGGGGATCGATCAAAAAGTTCTAAAAAGAGTTCTTTTGGAGATATTCTTCCAAGATTTTGAGAAATTATTACTAGAGAAAGAGTTATTGAAAAACCAGAGAGTTCTTCCACCCACCATTTGTCATTTATTAGGGAGCTTTAATAACTTGACAGAAATCCTTGAAGAAGACCTTTTCGGTGTGTATGTTTTTTTTACCTGCCTACTAAGGTGTACCTAGGATGCTTACTTCTCTCTCCCTCTAGCTAAGTTATTTATGAGTTCTTTATTATATTGTGAGTTATACACGAGAGATTTGTGGGTTTAAGATGGGTTTCATACGTTCCAAACTGTTCTTTGTGTCTTGTGGCTAAATCACTAGTGTTTACTAATTAACCTTGTCATCACCATACTCAAAAGGGGTTACGCCTCCATCTTATCTAAACCACCCTCTTACATTTGGCGACTCTGCTGGGGAGGCATTCTTTTAAGGAAGGAGTATGGCCCAAGATAACGTTAATCGAAGGCTCAACTTTGATGATATCCAACACAGTGAAGAGCAAGCAGCGGTAGAATTTGAGGCTTTAAGGAGCGAAGCTCCTCAAATAGAAGTGCCTCCAGTTCAGACAACAACATGCGCTCAAGGAGTGACACAGGCTTCCACGAGCGCTGGGCTGGGACCTGCCCAGATGACCCTCCTCATGAGCAAGTTCTATGAATTTTTGCAAACTCCTGCAGCTTCAACGGTGCTGGGAGGACTCGAAGCCAATTCCTTCGTAACACCAGGGGCAGCTCCAACGGTTCCACCAGGCGCAGGTACAACGGGAGCAGCCCCGGCAAGCATACCCTCCGTCGTGAATCCGTCGGTGGGAATCTCCGGAGTATCAACGACGCCAGCTGTAACGATGGCTCCAACTGTAACGGTCATTCAGCCAACACCCCCATTGGTCGTTGCCCCATCGCCCATGGAGGAAATGAGGAGAGAAATGCAAAAGGAGATGTTGAAGTTCATGCAGGCTTCCTCACAGTCTATAGGCGAGGTAGCTTCAGTCTATGACGACTTTAGGACACCTTATCCTCAAGAATACAACGATGAGCCTTACCCGAGGGATTATATTCCCCCCATCTTTGAAAAATACACAGGGAAGGGTGGGAATCCGAAAGAGCACATTAAATGTTTTATTGAGCACTTGGGGGCACATTGCAACAACAAGAAGCTCAGGTTGAGGGAGTTTTCCAAATCCCTAACCGATAAAGCATACACGTGGTATTCTCGTTTGGCCCCTAAGAGTGTTTCCACGTGGGAAGAGATGCATGTGCTGTTTGTCCAAAAGTTCTTTCTAGCAGAGGATGAATTCACTCTGACCCAACTAGGGAGAGAGAAGCAACGACCAGGAGAAGACGTGGTGGCATACGTTCGGAGGTTCAGGGAAAGGTCTCTGGATGTGAGAGAGGAGGCCAAGGAGTCTAAACTATTACAAATCTGTGCCGAAGGACTACTCCCGGAGTACATTTGCCATCTTATCAATGAGACGCGCGAGGGAACTTTTTCGGCGTTCTTAAAATCTGCAAGGAACATCTCATTGGTCATACGACCAAACCCGGTGGCGGTGCCTATGATATTCAGGCAGCCGATACAACCTGGGGGAGGAAGGCCTCAACCCCCACGAGTGGGATACACCGAAGGAACAAATGGGGGTAAGGCGGCGAAGAAGGACAACAAAAGGAAGTTCGGAAGGGATAGAGAAGACCCACCACCGTTACCGTGCACGATAGAAGAGGCGGTGAGCTGTTATAAAACCATGGTCCAAGGTGGAACGGTCTACCTACCAAAAGGCGTTCCGGCGGAAGAACCCGATGACACAACGAAGGCGGATCCTAGGTATTGTCAGGTTCATCGAAAGATCCAGCACCCGACAGAGAGCTGCTTCACACTGAGAAGAATCATTGACAAGTACATGAATGCAGGGACGCTGCAGATCCCCCCACAGAACGTTAACAACAACCCACTTCCAGCGCATGGGGCCAATTTGGTGATGGCCTACGATGATGAGGCGGAAAGAGAAGGAGGAAGGTCAACAATGAAGCAAAGGGAATTTGAAGAAACTCTGGAACATTGCACCACAGGAATGGCTAACGTAGTTTTAGCCTACTATGAAGCAAGCGCTAAAAACGTGGAAGACGTATACAGCGTTGAGGGCGAGGAAATGGAGGCAGTCGTTGAATACAACGCAGTTTCAAAATCCCCAAAGTTCGCTTGGTTCTTCGATCAAGTGGGGATACCAAAGGAGAGAAGACTGGAAATAACTCGGGCGATCCTAGACATCGCGAAGAAGGACGCGATTCCCTCGTTGAAATGGAGGGGACCCATGGCGAGGCTGGTGAAAAAGTTCCTATCAGAGGTGACCTTCAGCGATGCAGATAGAGCTGTAAGGTTCCCTCATAACAGGCCCTTGTATGTGACGGCCAGTATCAACGGGGTTAGTTTTGCAAGAACGCTTATGGATGGGGGTGCTTCCATCAACATTATGCCGATCAACTCCTTCCACGCAGCTAATATCCCAGAAGAAAGGTTGGTCCCCATGCCTCTGGTAATCTCAGGGTATGACAACCAATCTTCCAAATCCATTGGGTATGTGAATGTGGGAATTGTAATGGGAAATCTGAGTTCCCACATCAAGTTCCATGTAATAGAAAGTGCAACTTCCTATCATTTACTAATAGGAAGAGTGTGGATGCACAATCAAGGTTTAGTTCCTTCAACATATCATCAATGCACCAAGGCGAATGTCAAAGGAACATAAGTGACCATTAGGGCTACAAAAAGGCCTTTTGCTATCGAGGAAGTTCACTTTGTAGATGCGGCCTTTTATACGGAGTTGGAGGAGGATGCTCGAGTCCTAACGAGAAGAATGGAGGGGGCATGGGTTCCCTCGATCAGAGATAGAATGGGGCCTCTGAACGAGCAAAGTAAAGAAGCCGCGAGTAACGAAGGGGTGAGGGCCGAAGAAACCCATCAGGTGATCCCTCGACCCCAAAGTACCACGAAGTAGCTCAAAAACAAAGTAAGGCTTAGAGTGGATCCTGTGGAGCATGAGGTCCAACGACAAAGCGTGCTGAGTCGCTTTTCAGGGGGAAGAATCGTTGAGGCTTCGAGAGAGAGGAAGAGGAAGGCCGTGGCAATAGCTACCAATAGGCAATGCAAGAAGGTGGTCACTGAAGAGGGGAAGGTGGTATACCGTTTATAACGATGTGAGCGGGCGGCCGAAGAGACCGAGGATGGGGTTGACCCGTTATATGAGTGTTTCTTGGTGGATCAACAGGGACAGTGTATGGTGATAGACAACTCCAACATACAGGAGTTTGTGGAGGAGGTCGCCGAAGAACCAGATTACATGGCAAATCAACCAAAGCCCCAGGCACAAGAGTTGGAGCAGTTGAACCTGGCAGGAGAAGGGGAAGACCCAAGGCCCATCTTCATCGCGAAGGATCTCGGTAAGGAGAAACAAGAAGCCTTGGTTGGGCTAATCCGAGAGTTCATAGATGTCTTTGCATGGAAGTATATCGAAATGGAAGGGCTAGATGAGGAAGTGAGCTGCCACAAGCTAAACGTGATGCCTTCAGCCATCCCGGTGAAGCAGGCAACAAGGACTTATAAACTTGAGTTGGACTTGAAGATTAAGGAAGAGGTTCAGCATTTGTTGGTAGTAGGATTCATCAAACCAATACAGCATCCCCTTTGGCTATCTAGCATTGTGCTAGTAGGGAAGAAGAACAAGAGTCAAATAAGGATCTGTGTGGATTTTAGAGATTTGAACAGGGCTTTCCCCAAAGATGAGTTCCCTTTACCCTCCATTGATAGCTTGATAGATGCCACGGCTGGGCATGAGATGTATAGCTTCATGGATGGGTACGTAAGGTACAACCAGATCAAGATGGACCCCGCGGACGCAGAGAAAACGACATTCAGAACCCCGTTGGGTAATTTCATGTACAAAGTAATGCCGTTTGGACTTAAGAACGCGGGAGCTACTTATCAAAGAACAATGATGGCCATTTTTCACGATTTCTTCCACAAATTTGTAGAATTCTATGTGGATGATTTGGTCATCAAATCGAAGAAGGAGGAGTCCCACCTAAACGACTTAAAGAAGGTGTTTACTCGATGTAGGAAGTATAAATTAAGGATGAACCCATTGAAGTGCGTCTTCGGAGTAACAAGCGGGAAGTTTCTAGGCTTTGTGGTTGATCGACAAGGGATGCAGATGGACCAGGATAAACAACGCGCGATCTTAGAGATGCCGTGCCCAAGAACGGCGAAGGAGCTAAAAAGTTTCCTCGGAAAAGTCTCCTACCTCAGAAGATTTGTACCGGGATTGGCCGAGGTAACACACCCGTTGATGCAGCTGCTGCGAAAGAACACAAAGTTCAGGTGGGAAAAGGATCACCAGGAGTCTCTCGATGAGTTGAAGAAGCTGCTCGTTTCACCACAAATCATGGTTCCTCCACAGGCAGGAGTACCATTGCAGCTGTACCTCACCTCCACTACAAGGTCCGTTGGAGCTTTGCTGGCACAAGAGATTGACGGGCAAGAACGGTCAGTGTATTATCTCAGCAGGATCATACATGGGCCAGAGATTAGATATAGCAGCCTAGAAAGGCATTGTTTGGCCTTAGTCTTTGTAGCACAAAAACTTAGACATTATATGCTGTCTTTTACAATTCATATTGTAACTAGATGTGATCCTATTAAGTATTTGTTGGCTAGAACTATCTTGATTGGCAGGGCAGCTAGGTGGTTCCTTATTCTCTCCGAATATGATTTACAGTGTGTGGTTCCTCGTGCTATCAAGAGCCAGACGTATGCTGATCTGTTGGCAATCTTTCCATCAGGAACGTTTGAACCACCTAAAGAAGACATTCCGGGAGACGACTTACAAGCCAACTATCTGGATGCAACCGATGAGGAATGGATGATGCAGTTTGATGGGTCTTCGGCAGAGAAAAAAGGAGGGGCAGGGGTCATCCTTTCAAAAGGAACGGAGGAGATTTGCCTTTCCTACAAACTAGATTTCCCTTGCTCCAATAACGAAGCAGAATACGAAGCGTTGGTACTAGGGTTGCTGGAGGCTCTTCGAAGGGGAATTCGTTCACTCTGCATCAAGGGTGACTCGAATTTAGTAATTCAACAAGTTAACGGAGAATATGCGTTGAAGCACATGAGTTTGGCATCGTAAAAAACGATCATTCAAAGGCTCCTCAGCCAGTTCCATCGGACCAAAATCAGAAGACATCCCAGAACGATGAACCGTCATCCAGACGCTTATGCCACTATTGCTCAAAAGATGGTCATGAGGAGCGATACGGCTATCGTTACGATCCAACGAAGAACAGCTCCTTCAGTGGTGCAGTCAATACTACCGATGGAGGGAGACGCGAATTGGAGAGGAGAGATCAGGAAGCAACTGGAGTCTGGCGAAGGAGCTATGGGACTAAGAGAGTTAGCCCAATACTTTACAAACCAGGGAAATATTTACTTCAGAAATGCAGGGGGGTGGTTATCGAGATGCATTGGGCCAGAGGAAGCAGAGCGGAGGTTGAAGAAAACACATGAGGAGCACTGCGAAACAACTGAGATACCTCTTTATAGGAGAATTCAAAGAGGGGGATATTTTTGGCCTAGAATGAAACATGATGCGGCAGAACTACAACAGAATTGTGATAAGTGTTAGCTATTTTTCGAAGCAGCTGAGTGCTATTTCATCGAAGCCCAAACGGACTGGAGGCAGCCCTATATCGACTTTATTCAAGATGGAATTGTCCCAATGGAGAAAATGGATGCGATGGGACTGAAGTGAAGGGCCCCGAGGTTCTATATCCAGGAGGGGCAGCTTTATCGAAGGGGGTACTTCAACAGGCCATTGCGTTACATCACAAAGGAAGAAGCAACTGAGGTCCTCAAACAAGCCCATGACCCAGCTCACATAGGAGGGGCCAAGTTATATGATCAGCTGATGACGTTGGAGTATTATTGGCCAACGATGGAGAAAGACTCTGCCGAATTTGTTCGAAAATGCAAAGCTTGCCAACTTCATGGAAATATGATCCATGCCCCATCGGTGGACTTACACTCTCTGGCAACGCCTTATCCTTTCCACACTTGGGCGTTCGACCTCGTGGGGGCGATACATCCTTCGTCGAGGGGCAAGATATGGATACTGGTAGCAACAGAGTGCTTTACAAAATGGGCTGAAGCAATACCACTCAGAAGGGCAACGGCTGGGGTAGTGAGTAACTTCATCAGAGAGTATATCATTTGCCGTTTTGGGATCCCAAAGGTTATTCTCTCAGATAATGGGACTCTCTTCGTCAACTCAGAAGTAACGATGCTCACAGACAAGTACTACATTGTTCATCACACTTCAACGGTGGCATACCCGAAGGGGAACAGTCAGGCCGAAGCAACTAACAAAACTCTGGTTAATATCTTGGCTAAAACGATGGAGGACTTTCCACGATCGTGGGATGACAAGATACCAGCAGTGTTGTGGGACTATCGAACGACGAAGAGGAAGCCCACAGGGTACACTCCGTTCTCCCTTGTCTACGGGGCTGAGGCAATCCTTCCAGTGGAGTTGGAAGTTCCCTCTGCTCGATACGCCTTGCGAAGTAGCATGCTTCCTCAGAACAGGCATGTGAAGTTGGAGGCATTGGATGAACACAGAGACAACGCGATGCAACATTTTCAAATGTATACAAAGTAGCTCTCTAGGGCATATGACAACCTGGTAAGACCAAGGAGGTTCGTGGAGGGAGATCTCGTTTTGAAAGCAGCGGTGAAACACATTAGGGGAATTCCTCTACCAAAGTTCGCAGCCAATTGGGAGGGACCTTTCGTCGTGAAGGAAGCTCATGATTCAGGTTATTGCTTAATTTCTAAGTTGGAGGAAGATAAGCCATTCAAAATGAACAATAAATGGCTGAAAGTCTATCATGTGTAAATAATTAAGTTTGTACCATCGATGTATCTAGTCTTTGATTATGAATATACAAGTTTTATTGATGATGTGAAGTATAGACATTGATATGAAAGCAGTCATAACTCAGAGATAAACTGGAAAATATACATTCTTTCATTCATTAAATAAGAGAGCATTACAAAAAATTGGGAACTATTTCCCAAGAATTACATGAATGGACGAAGAAAGAAAATATATACAGGAGTTTACTACCCTAAGAGGAACCATAGGTCCGCGGAAGAGAAAAAATCCCCAGGAAGGCCCGAAGAAGCTGACGCAAAGGAGCTTTGAGCGTTGACAGCAACCTCTAGCCTGGTTTGCACCTGTGCGCGTTCAATAAGAAGTCTCTCCCGTTTTAGCTTGGCCAAACGCAAAGCCTCTTCGGCATTCTTTACTTCTTCATCCGCCGATTCCAAAAGAGGTGCCAGCTCAGCTAACTTAACCTCCTCAGCCCGTTGGTCCTCCTGGTGCTTTCTCAGTAGTTCCCTCGGGCCGATCAGCTGCTGACTCTTCAAAGTTTTCAAATACGTTATAAGCCAGTCGAAACGGAAACCGTCACGACCCAATTCCTTCAGAAAACCCAGAAACTGATTAATGAGGGCTCGGGTGACACTGAAAGTGGGAGTACTGGCAATCTCAGCAACGACGATCGCCATGCCTTGCATTCGATGACTCATCACGGGAATGTTGGACCGTAGGTAGTCCACGGTGAAGGTCTCGGGGTGATGGTTCACTAACTGCTCAATCACCAAGCGATGGCTCACAGGCATTTGGGGAGAATTGTGAAGCACCATTAGGCAAAAGGCAGGAGGAGTTAAGCCAGGAAGAGGCAATTCGCACCCAGATTCACTCTCTGCCTCGGCACCAGTCGTGGAACCTTGGTCAGCATGATCAGATTCTTCTGAAACAGCAGGTTCCTGACGAGGTGTGCCCATAAGTGAAAGAGCTGGTGAGGAATCCTCCCGAGCAACCTGAGAAGAGATATAAAAAACAGTGAGATTATATAAAAATCTTAACAAGAGTTTTCGTTATTAAGTCACCGTTATAAGGTGGAGATTATATAAAAAATCTTAACAAACATTTTCGTTGTTAAGTCACCGTTATAAGGTGGAGATTATATAAAAATCTTAACAAGTGTTTTCGTTGTTAAGTCACCGTTATAAGGTGGAGATTATATAAAAAATATTAACAAGCGTTTTCGTTGTTAAGTCACCGTTATAAGGTGGAGATTATATAAAAATCTTAACAAACGGTTTCGTTGTTAAGTCACCGTTATAAGGTGGAGATTATATAAAAATCTTAACAAGCGTTTTCGTTGTTAAGTCACCGTTATAAGGTGGAGATTATATAAAAAATATTAACAAGCGTTTTCGTTGTTAAGTCACCGTTATAAGGTGGAGATTATATAAAAATCTTAACAAGCGTTTTCGTTGTTAAGTCACCGTTATAAGGTGGAGACTATATATAAAAATCTTAACAAGCGTTTTCGTTGTTAAGTCACCGTTATAAGACGGAGTTATGAAAAAAAAAACCTAACATACGGTGGAGTTTATGCAGAGAATTAAGAAAGTACCTGAGTCACAACAGGGGCAGGAATGGGAGTCACCACGAAGGTTAAAGGGGCAGGAACCGTTGGGAGGGGACTTGTTACCTCATCAGCCTCAACGGGGCCTCTGGCCGCAGAAACCTCAACTATCGGCAAAGTTCCCTCGCCCACATAAGGTACCAAAGCAAGCGTAGGGGGTTCATTGGGAATAGATGATGGACTCCCGAAAGAGGCCCCAGCACGAAGGGGCGCAGAAAAACCACCAGGCTGCGAAGAAGCCCCAACCTTAGCCCTGTGTGCGTAAAGACTACCCAAAGAAGAGGGTGGTGAAAGATCAGGGGAAAGCTGCAATATAAAAGCCAATGTTAGTAAAGAAGAACAAGTACAGAAAAAGGGCGAAATATATCCAAGTGTTACTTACCTCAGTCAGGACATTGAAAAGGGGCACTATGGTCAGAGGTCTCGCCAGCACCGTTGGACGAACAATGTTTGCTAGCAGCGAGGACACTTCGACCTAGGGCAACCAACATCCCAAATTCAGCACACAGAATGGGGTGAAAGAGAAGGAATGCCAGATCAGACAAATTAAGTATGAAATCATTACCTCAGGGTCACTTGCAGCAGCCAGAACAATGAGCAGAGCAACCTCAGGGGAAGCCAGTGAGCCAGAGGGGACTGAGGTAGTTGTCTCGGATTGCGTTGTCTCTGGTGGCGAAGAGACATCCATGGGCTCTATAACCTCACCCCCCACAGCTGCCTCCCTCGCCCGTCGTGAGATTAAACGACGGGAGTAAGTAAGCCCGGTCATTGGCGAACGGGGTGGGGTAGTATCGGATGAGAGGGCACCACAGCGACCACCCACGAAATGGCTTATGGGGGGACTTGGGGGACTAGGAGGACGAGGCCCAGTTTCTTTAAACCCCTGCACCAAAATAATTAAGAACAATATATATAAGCAAATGCATCTTGCTTTAACTAAAGAGGAAAAGAGAATAAGATAAGTGTACATACCTCAGATCGGGAAGAAGAATGAGAAGCTTGCACCGTGGGAGCTTGCTTCCTCTGGGACTTGGTGCCTAAAGTCTTCCTCCTTGTCTTTGTCACATCACTGCCAATAGCTTGAGGAACCTTCGAACTTTTCCTCCTCCTTGCAGCTGGCTCAGTTGGATCGACGACGATCGTAGGGAAAGCAACCGAAGGAGGAACGACGACAGTGCGTCGTTGAAACTCTGCATTTACCCGATCTACCTCAGGCTGCACCTCCCTCCTTAACCTCTCGGCCTTTTCAGCAGACATGGGAGGAGGAACGGAGGCTATGGGAAGGGCTGCCACATGAGTCTGGGATTTGGACTTTGATTTTTTCGTGGAAGCCACCCCACTCTTGGCCTTCTTGGTTGATGGCTGCGAAGACCCTTCATCAGAAGTGGCTCCAGTCGAAGGAGCAGTCTTCCTGGATACCCCAGCACTTTTGGCTTTGGGTATGGCAGTAGGAATCATGGGGCATAACGGAGGAAGCTCTTCGGTAGGCCTTTTAGGGGTTTTTCTTAGAGGGAACTCAATCCCAAGAATGGAGTTGCCTTTAAGTCCCAGCTCCAACGCAGAAAAAGACAGAACTGGAGGGTACACGGGCTCGCCATCTATGAACTCAGCAATGTTAGCTAGTTATTTCGGCCAGAACTTCGTGGCAAATAGACCGGTCACATCCCCTTGCCTTTTGTTGGAAGGAATGGTGACTCGCCCAGCCATTGATTCACTTATCCCCCACGTAGCAGTAGAGGAAAATAAGGAACATGCCTCGCTGAAGCTAACCTTTGGGTTTGAAGATTGGAAAACTGGGCGAGGAGCCCCCTGATCAAACCCAAATTGACGACTGCACCGATTGGGGTTATAATGTTCGCTGGAATATCCCCACTCGGTGTAGGACGGCAGATACCCCGGAGAAATGAGAAGCACCACGGCTAACTGAGGATCTTCAATGTCTACCCCCACCTGAACCACCCTGGATTCGTGCTGGAAGAAATCACAAGTATGAAAAAAGACGTCCTCTCCGTAAGGCCTCATAACAAAGTCCTCAAAACGGTTAATTGAGGCGATCAGATCTTTTCGGCTCTGCCTCTTGTGATAAATATAAGAGCGTGGGGGCAGAATGGTTTCCCCAGAAGGAGGTCGGTTGGCCTTGGCCGCTACAACAGGAAAGCGCACGTACAAGAAGCCGGTTAGAAGGACGTTGTTGGCAAAATTGGCCAGGTTATAACGGCCAAGCGATCGTTCCATGTCGAACAATGTTCTGTCGAGCCAGGTGTAGAGGGACCCTAAGGCAATTGCAGCCAAAGGAAGTTTGATGCCTCGGGCCAAACGAAGGGATATGTTAATAAGGTCCCTTCGGGGCTGATCATTTGGTTTTCCCGTCAAAAGAAAACGGGAAAGAATCACAAGGATGTAAGCGGGGAGCTCTAACGAAGTACCTTGACCAGGGGCATCCGTTGAAGTTGAAGAACTGCCTTCACTAGAACCCTTGAAGAAGTAGTTAATCAGCGGAGTGAAGGTAGCTTTGTTTGAAGAACCGATGCAACTTCGGCATATTCGGTCCAATGCCAAACGGTCAGCAATCTCTTGGGCGTCGAGAGGCTCATCGGTATAAGGCTCATGGCCTGCTGCTTCGAGCCCCAGGAGCTTGCAGATATCTTTTAGGGTTATCGTAAACTCTCCCCACGCAGCGATGAATGTGTGAGTCATCACGTTCCAATGGGAAATAAGAATGGGGAGAGCAACATTATTTTTGGAGAGAGTAAACTCACCAAACCATTTGGCCCGTTGAAGACCAATCTTACTCAGAATATCACCATGGGAACTCACCATGTGAGAGTTCCAAGCAGCAAAATGGGCAGGAGAACCCCCTGGTGCCTCGAAATCAATTTGGGACCATTGGAAGTCCCCTCGCTCCAGACCACACCTGAGAGTCCCCTCTGGAGGAAGAAAGCCCCACTTCGAGGGTTCTTCGTCCTCGTCACCCAGCAATAAGGTCTCAAACTTGCATTCAAATTTGACAGTCTTGCAGGCAGCAGCAAAGCTATCATCCTTGCCAAAAATGGGAGAGAAACGATAAAGCCTTAACTGTTCACGACGGGCAGCGTCCAAAGCGGAAGCAGCAGTAGTGGCAGCAACAGTGGTAGCAACAGCGGTAGCAGGCGGCGCACTGGTTGAAGAGATGGTGGGGTAACTTGGAGACGCCATGGCAGAGTGTTAGAGCAAACGAAAAAAGCCTTGAGTAAGAGGAGCTTGAGCACGACAATGGAGGAGAGCAACCACAGGAGGTGGCGTAGAAGATGAGAGCAAGAAAAGGAAGGCACAAGCTTGAATAGCAATGGAGGTTTCAGATGCTCAACAATGGAAGCTCTCTCTCTCTCTCTCTCTCTCTCTCTAAAAGAGAAGGAAATTTGAAGAAGGTAATGGCAAAGTAAGAGAAAGGAAGGTTTTAAGTGTTTGGGGGATTTAGCCGTTTGAATTTTTTAAGTTCGTCGTTTAAGTTTCCCACCATTGCACGTGCGAGGCCGCCTGCAATCATTTCAAATGTACACATGGCACTTCGGGAAGTGTTCTGACAATGGAAAAGACAACGCTACGTCATTAATGAAGTGACACCTAGGGAACAACCATCGTTACCTTCCTAAGCAAGATTGAGTTTTGGGCGCCAAGATTTTCTCAGACATATCCAATAAACCCCCCCAACGAAGAAGATGTCCCAATTGTTCAAAAAATCCACGATGTCCCCTCGTCAGAAGCTCAAACGTTGTTTAGTTATGACTCAGTTACACCGGGGAGAATTTTTCGCTTTTTCGAACATTACTGGGAGAATATTAGCAGGTCCTTCGGGAGAATTTCAGATATTCAAGCTATAACGGTTGAGGCTTGACATTAGGAAAAAGTAGCAGGCCAGACAGAGAAGGTTCATCGGATTGAGAAGTTTTCGTGGAGGCACTTCTTGTTCCCACAACAAATCCCTCCACGAAGGGGCAAATGTAGAGGGGGCCTGAAGGTAATCCTGGGATTAGGGATAATCCACCAATTAGCAACAGTGTTCTGAGGATAAGCTCAGCGAGGCAGGTCAGCGTGGAAGCTTGGCGTGGCAACTCGTACTTTAGCTTATTGTTACTTTGTCATATTATATCTTTGTTTATATTGACTACGAGTTGTAAGGGCTTTAATGTTGTAATGAGAATAATGAATGAGTGTGAGGTCGAACGGTACTCGCGAGAGACCAGGCTTGGAAGGGCCTGGGAGAGCTTTCATGCTCTGTCGAACAACCTCACTGTGGGAACTTTAGAGGGACTTGGTTTGGAGGATTGAGAAGTGGGGCACCGTTGGGGCATGTCCTGACCATCTTAGATACACCTGGTAAAACACCGAAAGATCTTCACCGTGGAACCTAGAGCAAAGTAGCTTCGAGTTCCATCGGGAGCTTTGCTGTGAACCAAACAACCCTCTACTTTATGTCCCATCTACTGTAGGTGATGTCACTAGCCATCTAGACAACGTCAAATCTGCACTTGAGTAAACCACCGTGGTATTTGGGGCTGTCAGACGGTTGGTAAGCAACCTCTGTGGCAATAGCCCCCTGACACACAGTGGTTAGGCAAAAGGCATGTCTTGGCATTTAATGTTTATGACGTAAAGACAACTAGTGCATCAGGTATTTAATGCTGGTGACATAAGGTATGAGGGAGGTCTTTCACAGGCATTAATGACTTAGCTGCCTCGGGGGTGGTGTGGGGGCTATTTAAGGCCCCAACCACCTCCAAGTAAGGGGATCGATCAAAAAGTTCTAAAAAGAGTTCTTTTGGAGATATTCTTCTAAGATTTTGAGAAATTATTACTAGAGAAAGAGTTATTGAAAAACCAGAGAGTTCTTCCACCCACCATTTGTCATTTATTAGGGAGCTTTAATAACTTGACAGAAATCCTTGAAGAAGACCTTTTCGGTGTGTATGTTTTTTTTACCTGCCTACTAAGGTGTATCTAGGATGCTTACTTCTCTCTCCCTCTAGCTAAGTTATTTCTGAGTTCTTTATTATATTGTGAGTTATACACGAGAGATTTGTGGGTTTAAGATGGGTTTCATACGTTCCAAACTGTTCTTTGTGTCTTGTGGCTAAATCACTAGTGTTTACTGATTAACCTTGTCATCACCATACTCAAAAGGGGTTACCCCTCCATCTTATCTAAACCACCCTCTTACACATGCTTTAGTCATAACTGGATGGACCCCTGTAAGACACGTAAAAGTTACGAGTCGTGTTACAGGTTGTAAATAACCTTAGCAAGTCTAAACTGCCACATCAATTTGTGGGTGTAAATGGTTGAGGGGTTGTAAACGAGTGTTTACCAGTTAAACTTCTGGAACAAGTGTTAGTGGGTCATGTGTAACACCCGTTTGCTTAATGAATCAATTAATAATGTATTTTTCATCAGTTTGGATCTCGCATTTGGTGGATATAAAGGAGAAAAATAACAGGAAAACATCTTCCTTTATCGCTTCTCTTGTTATTAAATATTATCTATATATAAAAAGGAAATAAACTATTTATAAGAATTACAAAAAGCTAAATGAACCTGAAATTTTTTCCCTTTGCATTTCACCAACTGATTCAAGACAATCAACTTGTTTTAAGTTGATTCGCTTTAAGTGATATCAGAAGATTCGACTAACAAATGTATATATTGAAGTACTGTCATCAATTCAATAAAAATACGAGAATTGGTTAATTAATACAGAATAGCTCAAATAAAAGAAACAACAAGAATTTTCTACCAAAAGAATCTAAAGAAAGAAAAAGAATGGGTTGGGTAGGCAACAACACCACCATCCTTATTAAAGATGTCCTATGGGTGCTCTAAGTCAGTTCTAGGAGCTCCAATATTTTGCCTTGGAATTGAAATTGGAGCAAATTTAGTTTACGATTTAAAGCAATACAACTTCAATTCCAACTCCAAGTACTGAAATTGGGATTTCGAGTTCCCAAACATACTCATATCTTTGCAAACAATTAGCAAATATGATTGGGATCAGAAATTCATACAAACATTTAACAACACAATTATGTTATTTATACTTTAGCTGGAAATATTAAAAAACACTAAATTCAACAATCCCTAAAAGAATAGAAGAATGTATTGAATCAGCCGTCACATTGTCACGCCTCGTGCATAAATGAAATTTGTTTGTAAAAACAAAGGACAACTAGCTGCTAAGAATGTAACCTCTCATATCGAATAATTTTAAACGTAGGAAATTTGGATAACAGAATGGAGAAAGTAATTTAATTACCACTTAGCAACAATTTTTTGTGTGTGACAATTCTTTAAACACTTGACCTACACAAACAAGAGTGTGTATTAACACACACACACACACACACACACACACACACACACACACATATATATATATATATAACTGAAAAATAGTAAATAAAATATACGAGTATAGTTACAATAAGGGAAATTGAGAAACTCACTTAGAAATATCAGACTTACGTATCATCTCCGATGTCTTTAGCATGTGGGGTAATTTCAGACCATCTTTTCTTTAATAGAGGGAATTTGCAGATATGCAATTTCTTTAGTTTGGCAAGGGGTTCTCTGAATGGCAAACATTTTAGTCTCTGACAGTTACTTAGCACTAGGCTTCTAAGAGACAACAAGTTGCTAAAGCAGTCTGGCAAAGCTTCCGCCCCATATCCACTTAGTAACAAGTTTGACAAGTTTCTAAAGTGTTGCTGTATACCATGGAGACCCGAGAATGCAGTGACATCATCTGAGAAGGGACCAAGAAACATTCTGTTCAAGCGAGTAAGGCAGCCTAATCCCTCCGGCAAACAACTCAATTTTTCACAATCAGATATTTATAAAGAAGATAGAGAACAACATATCGTTAACTCGGGTAGAGAGATGAGATTCCTGCATTCTGTTATGATCAATGTCTGGAGAGAGGTGCAGAATTGTAGTAGCCCACTCGGCAGACATGTTAACCCATCACAGTGCCCAATACTCAAATTTTTAAGGAATGTGAGGCCTTGAAAGCTTGCAATGGAATTGAGATTCCCGCAGCCCATAATATTCAAGTTGTTGAGAAACAAAAGGGTGTGGAGACCATTAGGCAAATTACTCAGATTCTTGAACTTCCATATCACCAGCTCCTGAAGTAAGGTGCCGCAGCCGCCCCACATGGTGGTCAATTTGGGATATTTATTATTGTTTTCAAATAGCCCATCCGGTATACAAACTAACTCATCCAAACAATTAACCCACAATTTCTTGAGACATGGAAAACAGCTCGGAAACGTGGTCAATTTGGGACAACTCTTGATTGTCAACACTTCAAGGTGAGGAAACACCACATCATCATCTTCTGCTTCCATCCATTCCTCCAGATTAGGCATATCTTGTAGACTGAATCTGATCAACATTGGAAATGATGTTGAGGTCTCATTAGTACGAGTATTGTTGGGAGAATCATTACGATGACCACAAAATGACAAATCTATTCGTCTCACGTTATTCATTCTCCTCACCTCAAGATATTGAAGATTTGGTAGTTCGCTAAGCATCGGGATATGCTCACATCTTTTGCAACCTTCTAATTTTATCTCCATCAAGCCGTTAAGAGGCAACCAATCACCCTTAGCATCCATATTCACAGCCATTTTCATCATCCATGTTGGGAACTTATCACCCAAAAAATTTGAAACAGGCTTTTCAGATACGAGTGAGGTTGGAGGCCTTCCAACACGTCCTCATCGTTAAACCTGACTTCTCTGTTATTACTCCACACAAAGCTCAACTTGTACAGATGTGTCTTTCCAATTAAATTTGCTCTTTGAGCTTCCTCTCTGCCACTTACTTCTTTAAGATTTCGTATCTCTAGATCGCCGCTAAGGTGTTTAAAAAAACCCAGCTCATTAAGTTGATGACCCTTCACTTGCCCTACACAAAAGAATGATAGTGTTTGAAGGAAAACCAGATGACCGATCACAGTTGGAATCTGAAAGTGATAACGACGTGTATTGAGATGTAGGTGTGTCAAGCTTATCAAATTACTCAATTTATTTGGAAGATCCTTTAATGATTCACCCTGATTGAGTCTTAAAGTCTGCAAATTGTAAAGCTTGCAAATGGATACGGGTAAAACTTCTATTTTTTTTCTCAACAATTCGAGATACCTCAAGTGTATCGGCGTGCCAATGGAATCTGGTAACTCTTTTATCTTAGCCACACTGAAATTCAATACACGTAAGTATTTAAAGCCTTCCATATTCTCAGGCATACCAGTCTTTAAGAATAATGTGTGCAGATATCCAGCCTTTTCTCTTAACATTTCGTTTATTGATTCTCCACATGAATACAATGCTAGGTGTCGAACATGAGGGATGACGCCTACTTTAGAATCCTCCGAAATATATCTTTCAAAGTTTAAAATATGTAGCGCAAGATCGTGCACAAGATCATGCATCTGACAACCACTAATATTATCATAGTAATCCCTTTTAACATCTTGGAACAAGGAATTCCATAACATAGCATTAAAAAACTCATTACCTGTATCCTCCATTAACTTTTTACTCCTCTCATTTGGTTGAAGGAATCCTAAAGCCATCCAGAGTTGGACTAGTTCCTCTCTTTCTAAGTTGAAATCCTTTGGGAAAATTGAACAATATACAAAACACTTCTTTAGAGATGATTGCAGATGATCCAGACTCAAATTTAGAATATGTAAGACCCCATTTTCATCACTATTAAAATCCCAAATTTGACTATTTTGAACCTCTAACCACTCATGTCTCTCCTTCTTGGAAAACATAATTCCCCCTATGACCTTAGCTACTAATGGAACACCTCAACACTTTTTTGCAATATCATTTCCTATAGTCTCCAATTCAGGAGTCATTTGTGGGCCTCCAACTGCAAATGCTTTTTGCTTGATTATTGACCAATACTCATCTTCTGATAGTCTTTTCAAATTATGTGTTTGACGCGTCCCTGTAATAGATGCCACTCCTTACTTACGGGTGGTGACAAGAATGTTGTTAACTTTGGTTTTATTGACTTCCAATAAACACCTTTGAAAATCCTCCCACTCAATGGGGTTTTCGTTCCAGACATCGTCAAGTATCAAAAGATACCTCTTCTGTCTCAACTCTTTTTCAAGTTTTCGAAGTATGACATTCCGGTTTTGTAAGTCACACATAATTCCTTTTAGAGATTCTAGGATCTGTGTTATAAGCCTTTTTGTATCAAAGTTATCAGACACACATACCCATATTTTGACGTCAAAATGAACATTTATTTTCTCGTCTTTGTATATTTTCTTAGCCAAAGTCGTCTTACCAAGGCCGCCAATTCCCACCATGGGAATAACGGAAAGAGCTTCTTGATCGCCTGGATTAACCAAGTTTTCCACTATTTTTTCTGCTTTATGGTCCCTTCCTATGACTCTTCAAGTGTCAATGAATGAGTCACTCTCACGATTTAAAGCGACTTGTGGAGGAACCATACCTACACCTCCCCTATCGAGTCCAAATTAAATTGCTTCTTCGTTAATTTGCTTTAAGGATGTATTAATATCCTTGATCGTATTAGCCATTTTATGATGAAACGCAATTGGGTTGGAGAATGAAAAGAAGAAGCATACCTTCCTCTTCATTTGATTTTTTATGTCCACCTTGCGTGGAAGAATTTCATAAGCAAACTCATCCAACACGTCATCGGCATCATATGCTACATCCTTAAGCCTCTTAAACCATTCCTTAACACCCTCATCCATTGATTGTCTTCTCTCAACGTCACGTAACACAACTCGAATCATGGTTAAAGATCTCCGAAGGCTAGTTAGTTGATTCTTGAAACCCAACACTAGGCTGATTTGTTCCGTAAGATGTGAGTCCACCTTCTTGAATACGGTATCTGCTACAACTTGAAGGAGAACTTCAACCATCTTTTTTTTTTATGTTCTTAAATGAGAAAAAGATGCTTGGAGATTATCCTCAAATTTGAATGCTTCTTTCAGATTTAGAATAATGGGTTGGAGAAAAAAAGAAGGCAAAAGGGCAGCTTGTGGTGTAGTTTTGTGATAGGATAAAGCTTGG
Source organism: Sambucus nigra (assembly GCA_949130495.1). NCBI lineage: Eukaryota > Viridiplantae > Streptophyta > Magnoliopsida > Dipsacales > Adoxaceae > Sambucus > Sambucus nigra. The sequence continues at coordinate 170,151,168 of OX422214.1, read as the reverse complement.
TGTAAAATTTTGTACCTTGTTGTTGTGGGTCCCGTCAGGGCATAAGGTAGAAGTTTTTATTTCCTTGTCTTATTGAGCGGGTATGAAAGTGTGTAAGCGTAGTGATACTAAAAAAAATTAAATCTCTGAAAAAAAATCAGACTCGGAATTGACCATCACAATGAAGTTTTACAAAAATCTGTCCTTATCTCCAAGAATCTCTCTCATCTACAAACATAATTACTTTGCTGAAGAGTCAATTAATAGTGGGACAAGGCAAAAATTCCATCGTTTCTACTTCAATAGCCTTATCACAAAGAGTATTTTTTTCCCAAAACCAAAAAATTCATAAATATTAAAATTTGATCAAAACTGAGAAATGAAAAAACAAACGGAAAATTGGAGAATTTTAGAATAATTCAAAAAGGTAGGAAATTCCCAGTTGGGATATATTACAAAATTTTGGAATAGTATAAATTCAGGGAAAAATCGGACTTTGCGGAAAATTGAGTTGAAAAAATAAAATTCAGAATTAATTTCAATTCAGATTTATCCCGAAAGTTTAAAAATTCAGGATATTTTGGATACCGCTACTTTTACATACACCTCACTCACTATAATTATATTTGATGTTTTTGGATCATTTAGCAAACCGTGGTGAAAAATTTATCTTACTCAAAATGTAGGGGTGACTTTAAGAAACGAAATGAAAGCATGACACGAAATTAACATGATATGTCATGTTTGGGCCATGTTTGTTCATGTCCGGGCTTTTTTACACGAAGTCGTGCATGCCATGTTCGTGGCAAAATCATGAGTTTATCTTGTTTTGTTGTGTCAATAGTATTTTTATTCATGTTATTGTACATATTTTTGTTTAAGTGAGTCCACCTTCAGCCATATTTTTTCTGTATTCTTCAAGGAGAAATAATTCTTTCAAATATAGGATAAAGCATTTTACACCGACACCCAAAATCGACACATCTTGGGACGACACCCTGACATTTCGCGCATACATTGGCTCGTGTCTAGATCCACCAACAATGAAACCTAAAGTGTCGCATTAGGGTGTTGGCCTCCAATTATTTTTAGGGTAATTTATTGGGGGAAAAAAGCAAATACGACAGAGCTTTTGGCATAGTTTTATCATCAGGCTAGTCAAGGAAAATAAAGGAATTTTACTTATGTCCACCATTATTTGTGTCGGCCCTCTTCAGGAAAAGTTTTTTTTTTTACTATTTTATAGTATTCATTGTTTGGAATTTTGTAAAAAATAATTGTAGCCAATGCATGAGCCGGAAGTTTGCACTAAAGCGATGATTTTTGCCCACCACAAGACAAAAATTACACATTATCTGATTTTGTATAGATGGTGATCAAAGGTGTGATTTTGTATAGAGTTTAATTAAAAATGGGTAAATTACACTAAATTTTCGGGTTCACAAGTCGCCTCTCTGAATTAATAAACTTGACAATATACATCTTTTTTTAAAAATAAATCTTGAACTGTTAAATTTTGACACTTTATACAATTCCATTATAATTCAGTAAAATAGTTAAAAAAGACAAAAAAATATTCCTTTAAATACAAACCAATAATTTCTTAGCACGTGGAAATATCAAAATAATAATTTGAACAAATATAATTTTCACATTGAACATTTTAAAAATAAAAATAATTTAAAAGATATTTACATAGAAAAAAGTTGCCATTACAACAACTCCGCTATCCATCATATGCACACCAACCACCACATACTATACCACTAAATTTGAAAGCTTAAATTGGGTCAGCACCTTGAATTTGAATTGAAGGTGTGGTTTCGTCATTAGCCTAGTGAAGTAAATATGATGGAACTTTCCCTATGGTCCACTATTAATTGTGTAACAAAGACTTTTGGATATTTTGTAAATGTATCCATTGCATTATGAACTTGTGGCGGGCATATACAAGCCACCAATAATTGTGTCTGATAGCATAGTTTCTTAGCCATTTGTGAACGATAATTGTAGCTTGTGTAGCTTTAACATGATGGGAGTATATTGTTACAGGTGATTATAGACAGGGATCCCTATTTTTTTTTTTGTTTTTTCAAACACTACACAAATTATCTTTAAACTCATTTAAAATGAATACATCCACAATTTATTAATTTTAAATCGACTAATTTTTATAATCAAACAATATACGCAACCAAACAGGCCCTTTATAAATTGTGAATTTCATGTTTTTGTTGAAATGAGTTAATTTAATTTTATATGAATCAACTTAAATTGATTATTTTTTTAAGAAAACTGATATATACCCAAACTTATTCCCCAAAACATTTCCCAAAGTGTTGGTGGGACTCACATAAGGTACAAGCACTTAATGAATTTTGGGGATATTTTGGAACGCGTAGCATTACTCATTTTTTAATTTGTTCATTCTTACTACCAAGCAGTAATAATAAAACAATTCGTAAATTCGCCCATTTTAAAGGGCCTAATTTATAATTTTGTGGACAACCCGACGACCTCTAAATGTTTCGGTACGAGTACTGGGAGGTGACAGGTTTTGCGTAGTGGTTGTCAGACCTTGAAGTTGAGAAGATGGAGATAGATTTGTTAAGGAGTCATGTTGGGTCATGTTCGTGTTGTTTTTGGGTTCGTGTAAAAAAATACCTTAATTCATACTCGTCCCGTTAGCTTAATCGATTGCAAAAATTTGACTCTTTTGCAATTAATCTGCAAAGAATTAAAAATGTGTTAATATAGGTCCGTTTGGTTGTGTAAATTGCTTGATTACAAGAATTAGTCAATTTAGAATTAATAAATTATGGATGTCTTCATTTCAAATGCGTTTAAATCCAATAATTTTGTCGTATTTTTTCTTTAGGAAGTTCAATTTGTTTACAGTATTTTTAGATTCAATTTTCTATTTTCTGCCAATTATTTACTTTTTGTATTGTTTAGTTATTCAATATTTTCAATTTCCAAATGCAATAACTAAACTAACACATAGACTATAAAATAATATGCATAGTTTTACACCATAACCATACAACATCAAATAACTTAGGGGTGCACCTGGTTTCCTCACATAAGAACTAAAAGGAGCTTGAACAGGAGATTAAACAAATGAATAAGCATGTATTCTTAATTTTAAAATCTACTATATATACTTTGTATGAACGAAAAATACCATCCACTTATCCATACAGAAGAGGAAGTTAACTTCAAGTTTTTTATGCGAGAGAAAATTCATGGTTAAGAGGAATTTTAATATTAAGTTTTGTCATAAATGAGTCCAATACATGATATAAATTAACAAATATAATATAAATTGGTATTTTTGGCAAATTAAATTAGTTTTTTGAATGATAGATTCAGTATTTTAATTTGGTATGGTCATTTTTGTAGATCGATTTTCTAAATGTATAAACCAAAGCCAATTACAAAGCTTTCGGTGCTTTCGATTTCTTGGAATGAAAAATAGTAAACCAAAACCATATAATCTATAACCACCCCTAATATTACTACCTCTAGCCACTACCTAGTTAATCTATATTTTCCTCATTAATTATTAGTTGAATGCCGCGTTAACCGTTGAGTCATACACATTTTTTTGTAAAACAAAAAAAATAACCATGTTGAAAAAAAATTATTTATAGAAAGAAAAAAACAGCCGTAAAGGTTGTTTCTTAATAAGTAGCAAATCTAATCCGACGAGGAGTTAAATTACATAAAGGAGGGTAATATATTGTTTAGTCTATAGAATATTATTTCTTTAATTTCTAAATCTACCTTATCTTTAGCACTAACAAAAAGCCTAATAATGACATTATGAGCAACAGAAAAGCTAGTCCGACAAAGATTTGTAACACAGAATGATGCGACATAGTGACGTGTTGCACCAGTATTGGTTATTGCCTTATGGATGTGGGTCCAGCGGCACTAGCCAATATCGGTGGGACATGTCACTGTGTCGCACCAAATGTGTCGCACATATGTGTCAGTGTAGAAGGACTCTATGAGCAATATAGTTGCTTTAGTCATGACCCACCCTTGAACGAATAACTGACATATTAGTTCCATGCTTAAGTGTTATAACTTTGTGTGACGTCCAATTTACTAACAATATATTCAATGAGTTCTCCAAAAAATGCTACTGTGAAATGTCAGTCGGAAACGACGTGGTACTGCCACTTGTAAAATAGTGACTTTTAAAATTTAAAGTCATTATTGTAGGCTATAATTTTTTTAAAGGAAGGAGGAAAAGTAAAGAATATAATCATTTACCTTTTTGTACACCTTAGCAAAGGTCATTATCTATTTACAACCATAAAACAAAATCTATAGTATCCATAATGAAGAAACTTCAAAAATGCATTAGGCATGGTCTACAAATAAACATGAGACGATAAATATGAACTTCATTTTGCCAACAACAATCTCGCACTCTACACTACAAAAATAACTTTGTCGTCAGGGTACAACCATCTTAAAAGATCTTATGGGACGATATAGTAGAGCTGTTGCAAAAGACCTATATGTATATGCAAGTTTAGGAACACTTAGATGTTCGTCCCAAATAATTTTATCATGGATGGTTGTACTCGTGCCTAAAAGTTTGGCTGGAAATTTTAGGGACCGCAAGAACAGTCTCAAAAAATTCTATTAGGGATGGAATTGTAAGATTTTGCATAGACATGTACACCAAATCATTAGGGGTATACACAAAATTGTTCTAGTCATATAGCCCAAACACAATACATACATGCACAAGTAATAACATTATGAGAACTAACTATTACATAACACTAAATTCTGAAATGCTGTTCACACAAACAAATTCTTAAAAGTCTTAAATGATGTCCATAAAGACGAGCCAATCCGACATAAACAAGTCTTAAATGATGTCCACACATTATACCATCCATAACAACAAAAAGATAAAAAAATACACATGATAAAAAGCGTTGGATATCCAATCAACTACTTCTTAACATCACAGTACTTGTTTGTCTTTAAAGGATAAACCCCGGAATTTCTTTTCGCACTATTAGTACCTAAATATATGAAGGAAGAAAAACAATGATTAGACAAAGTTAAGACATGAAATAGACGTAAACAAGATAATCATTCACTTTGTTTCAACAATTGAAAATAACTTGCATGAAAAAATAACATTCATGTTAACATAACCTAAAAGTTTAACCCAAATAATAAACCTTGCAGTTTTCAAATAATTGCCCTATAACAGTTTCATTACAACCCTAAAAATATCTCAAAAACAACACTAAAATGCCCTATAAGAGTCTCGATAACGACACCGAAAATATCCCGAAACAGATTCACAATTCCTCATAAACAACCCTATAAATGCACCCCAAAAAACAACCCTATAACAGCCTCGTTACAGCCTAATAACATGCCCCAAAATAGCCCAATTTCAAATCTAATAAAGCTCCCCAAACAACCCCATTTCAAATCTAATAAAGCCTGAGAACAACACCCAACTTAGAGACTTTTAAGAAATTGGGTGATGAGTCGCTAACAATGGTATTGTGACATATGAATATATCTTCACATTACACCTCCACATGGACCGTGTGTTTTGTACTTATATTAAGTTTACTAATAGTGCTTTGTTTGCGTGTATTTATATTCAACTTTTAACACGTGTTGCACACGCACCGTGTGTGCCTAACAACTAGTAATAAGAAATGTTACTTGGGCCGATAACATGAAAAGATTCATGTAAGATTCTATAAGATTGTGGAAGTAAAGAGGCTGCCTTAATTACCTGAACTATACTTGTTGGAGCTGCCGAGGGTATCTGGTAAGGGAATGTCAGCTTGACATGTCAAATTGAAAAAAAATCTTTAGTCTCGCTACTTTTTTCATAAATCTCGGCACGAACTAGATCAAGCTCTTCTTGATGAAAAATTAAACGCTCCTCGACCTCCTTATGTAACTCAGCAATCTCCTCCTCACAATGCTGAGATGGTGACGATGCACTTGATTTTTTAGGTGCGGGTCTAACATTTACTCCGCACAAGACACGACCATCGTCATCTGATTCTATGAGGTCTTCGAATATTACGTTCCTCACTTCCACATCATTTTTCTCATCTTCAGGTAACTTTTCCAACATCGTTTTTATTGCCTCCTACAAATTGAGAACAAATATATATGTTGTTTAAATAACATTTCTTAACATTCAATTATATGTTGAACATGCAATAAATAATGAACATTTGTATACCTCTTTTTTTTATGTAATATTTAGATTTAATTGATTAGGCATCCCTCTCTCTATCTCATGTAAACCCTAATTAGGGTTTGCATGGCTGCCTCATCTCACCCTCCACACATCGACCCAAAACCCCCAGATATCCAAAAAGAATGGAGCAGATACTTTGCTTCGGTAGTAGCTGAATCATCTTCAATTAAGCATGACCTAAATATCAAAACTCCTATGTCTTTCAAAGGTGAACCTATAGTCCTTTTTTCGCAGGAGGATATTGAGATTCTATCGAAGACTTTTCAACATTCATTGGTTGGTAAGTTTTCCCATGGTAGACCTTCAATGGATTCTATATGATAGGTTTTCCAAAAATTTGCTCTAAAAACTTATTTTTCCATTGTTCTGTTAGACCACAAACACATTTTGATAAGGTTGAACTTTGAAGAAGATTACACTCGAATGTGGATGCGAGATACATGGTACGTTGGAAAGTTTCCCATGAGATTATTTAAATGGACTCCTGAATTTAGACCTGACAAAGAAAGCAACTTGTTAATTCACAATCAACTATAATTCACAATCAACATTTGCTCTAAAATACACTTTGATAAATTCTACAATCAACTATAGTCAAATCTAAAATATTCGATTCACGATATAATGAAGTACATGATAGAGATTCCCATATATACTAGTTACTACACCTAAAGTTGACAAAATTGTTAATTCACAAAAAGAATCAACCAGCAACACAAAATTAGTTAATTTATGATTCATTAATCCTCATTTTTCACCCATTACTCATAATCTTCATCTTCAAGAAGATTTGAATCAATTACCGAGCCATCTATGCGTTGCCTCACCCAAGACAAGTGTTGATCTTGATCCAACTCTTGCATGCTAGATGGTTAGATTTGAGGGGCTTCTAATTCTTCTTCGGAGGTTGAATACCCATCGAACACGTCTCTTGGCGTTATTCCCACAGCAACATGTCAATTTGGTTCCAACGGATCTTGCACATACCAATATGTTCTACATGGGATGCTAGGAAGTAAGGTTCACCACACAGTCGATTATCTTTATACAATAAATGATTGAAGTTCACTAATGTAAAGATAAACTCTTCCCCCCTTCTCAATTGTCAACCTAATGACATATAAACATGGTTCAAAGTCTTGATCTTGGACCCCATATTGGACTCCCGATTTTCAACTCGGTCGCAGTATCGAACGATACACAAAGATGCGGAGCCCAAAAAATTAAAAAAAAATAAGAAAATTCTAGGAAAATAAGATTAATAATGTGGAGCAATTAGATAGGTTCAAAATCATTATTTGATATGCATAGCATTATCTTATTGATTACACTGGCGATCGTCGAACTTGCAGCTTCCATATTCCTTAATAACTAAGTTAGCCAAACATTCAAATGACATATAAACCTTCTTTAGAAAATGTACAATCATAGTATTTTGTACAAAAGAATGCTACTATATTTGTAAATATGTACAACCATTTTTTTAATAAAGTACTTAATAATTTTTAGGAATCACTTTTTATTCATATAAAATGTACATCAAAAGCAGAAACATTTAGCCTTTAAAAAAAGTACTAATTTTTCAAAAATAGTATAACTGTTACTTTTACTTTTTTTTCGGGGGGGGGGGGGGTATGTTTGTACAAATCTGTTAATTTTTAGTAGGAAATAAACCCAAAGAATATATTTTTATAAAAAGTGAAAAAACTAATAATACTTTTTTATTTAAAAAAGTAGTACTACTTTTTCTTTTGAAATCAATACTAAATATTATGACTGAAAATCAATAAATAAATTTTTTTATTTAAAAAAAATAAAAATAAGTGTGACTGATATAATTTTTTGTAATGAAAGTAAATGTCATCTCTTTTAATGGAAACAAATGTAAAATGTCTTGTTTTTATGTACCAATGTGAACTTTTTAAGGGAAAAAATAGATTAAACAAGACAACTGGACCCCAATAACCGAGTCAAGCTGACTCCAATTTCATATATTAAAAAAGTCAGACTGGACTCCACTTTTCAAGTACGCGTCAGCTGCTTTTTATGGAAAGAGATGTCTACTCTTTTAATTTTTTATTATACAAGTAGGACCAACAAAAAAAGATAAATATTACAGCCGAACTCCAATAAGCATTTTTTTTAATGGTTGTACCAAACTGGGTTCAACACTCCATCCAACAAAGTTAAGTTTCATAAAACCTTAGCCTTTACATTTCATCTTCGGTAGTATATTCAGAAAAGAAAAGAAAAACTGTGCTAACTTCCTACTCCATCACCCTCTATGGCTGCCATGTCGAATTTTCCTTTGTAACCTTATACGACAAGATTGCTCCCGTCTTTACTTCTTTACCACCTTTTGACATAACCACGCATCTAATGGAAACTCTAAAGGCACCACACAAATTTAGAAAGAGAAACTATAATTTCTTTCTATTTTTCAAATGTAGGATTCCATACAAATAAGGGACTAAGGCCCTTTATATAGGGGAGAGAAGATTCTAGAAGGGATCTCCTAAACTCCTATTAGTTGAGGAGAGAGTGTAAGCCCATGTGATGTCACATGGACTATAATCCTATAAAAAACTCCCAAATACATCACATGTTAAAATGAAGTTTTATAGAAGCTATTAGTTAGTATAAGTTGTCATGAGATGAGTTGTCATGATAACTCATCTATGACAACACTAACTAATGGAACCTTTTAGAAGCTTCCTCTGAACCTTTGCTACTACTAAAAATATAAACAAAATACTAAATAACTAATAAAAGGAAAAATGAAATACTAAAAATGCAAGAAAATATTAAAATAACCCTAATTTCCATCATTCTCCCTCACTTTAAAAAGCTCGTCCTGAGTGTAGGGGGTGAACAACAAGAAAGCAAGGCAACCATCAAAGGGCTCCCCCACTTGAAAGGGGAGACATCCTCAGAAACGTCTCTCGTACCGGATACTAAGAAGTTCACGGAGAATAGGCATACAAACCAATCACGGCCGACCCACAAAATCTTGATCTCGGAGTCCCGTGACGAGTCTCCTCAACAACAAGACGCGAAAAACATTCCCCGAGCGCATATCAAATGGTAGAAAAAATGAGTCCACATAACCATCATCAAATACATTACCCAGGATCAACACCTCAACCCCGGGAGAGGTAACCACTGAACCAACTCTGTTAAAATCATCCTCCCCATTTCCAAAAATTGAAAAAAAAATCCCAAATCAAACTTCTCTATGTCTCGAAAATGAGTGCGGATTACCCAAACAACCTCAACAAAAATGTCAAAACAATTCCCAATTTCGTCGTTTCTATCTTTCTTGCAAGAAAGTAGATCGGGAGGGGATCTTTTAGCCCCGAGTTGACCCGATTGGATGCGTGAGTGAGGAAGAATGATTGGGTGGTGCAAGCAATCTTAAACTTTCCTTTGATAATCATAAATTGAGCCTCCAAAGTTAATCGACGCGAAAACATAATTTTTTTGAAGTTTGGGGGCGAAAAAATGATTTTCAAAAAATTTTGGGGTTGGATTTAGGGTAGGGTTTGGCTTTGAAAACGAGATGACATTTGTTGGGTGAGCGTGTCCATGTGTTGCTCCATGAGGGATGTCATTTCTTCTCTCATTTGTTCTTGCATTTGGATAAATATCTCATCATTTGTTGCCTTTTTGGGAGCCATTAAAATGTAAAAAATGATTTAAGTGATTTTGTTTGTCGTGATGTCTCCTCACAAACAAAAATGGAAAAAATGTGGTGACACCTCCCACACAAATGGGGGAGCGACACCTCGCTCTAATACCAATTGACGTAATAACACGTCTAATGGAAGCTCTAAAGTTGCCACACCAATTTAGAGACAGAAACTAGAATTTCTTTGTATCTTTCAAATGTAGGAATCCATATAAGTGAGGGACTAAGGACCTTTACATAGGGGGAGAAGATTCTAGAAGGGATCTCTTTATATCCTATTGGTTGAAAGGGTGTAAGCCCATGTGATGTCACATGGGCTATAACCAACTCCCAAAAACATCACATGTCAAAATGAAGCCTTCTAGAAGCTATTAATTAAGTATGTGTTGTCATGACAAATCAACTATAACAACACTAACTAATGGAACCTTCTAGAAGCTTCCTCTCAACCCTTGCTACTATTAAAAATGTAAACAAAATACTAAACAACTAATAAAAGGAAAAATACAATGCAATACTAAAAATGTAAGAAAATATTAAAATATTCTTAATTTCCATCATTTTTTCCAATTTTGAAAACAATCTCCTCTGTTGAGATTGGCCATGTCTCACTTGTATCGACAGATATATTAGCGATACAAGACTAGCTATCGCGAAGATATTCAACGATATAGCTTAATCTCACATAAAAACAAATCGCCTCTCCGTATTGTCTCGGACAGCTGCGAGACCAAGTCAACTCGGGCGATACCAAGTTGACTCGATCGAGACTTTGAACCATGCATCTAAATAAAACAGACTTCACACCATGAAGGGTATGAATTTCGATACAATAATGTTGGTTAACTATCCATAAAAAATTATATCCCCTGAAACCGAATTTGTGTCTCTACGGCTAGCATAACTCATTTTCATTGCTTTTAAAAGAGTCTTTATTCAACATTTTTCTATGCACGTCAATCTTCTTTACCTGAAATCGAAAACCCCGAACAACATAAGAATTGAATTGTAATTCATCTATGATATGACCTAAAGCCAAGTTTCGGATTTCACTTGATAAGTGGACATGTTTTGAATTCGTTCACCTAATATTGTTTGAAAACATAAAGAAAATTAATCAACTATGAATATAACTCATAATTCAACTACTTAATATGAAGAATTCATAATTACATGATCTATAAACCCGATTTAAAATTTGGTAGTTGCTAATAGATAGTGATTGCTATTGATTTATGGTTCAAGGTGGATTTGGGGGTGGTGTTTCCAGTCGTGGCTAGGGGTTGTGGAGAGGGTAGAGTCATCAGGGATAGGGGTTGGGGGCTGAGGGGATGCGGGTGGGAGTGGGGGCGGACAGAGGGGTGGGGCTGCAGGTGTCGGCTGGTTGTTGTTTTTTTTAAATGATGGATATTTTTTTTTCTTTTTCCCTATTTTTTTTCTTTTTCTTTTCCATTGTATGGTTTACTTATGCTTTTTCTAACTTTTTAAATTAATTTATTTTGTCACAGATCATGTGTAGTCTGTTTGAGTCTAACAATTGTGTAACAAAAAAAGTATCAACACGGATTGCGTGTGCACCGATGGCTAGTTCAACCAAAATACATCAATTTTCAACCACAACTTATCAAAGCTAGTCTTTCATTTACTATGAGACTATTTGAATGGTAGGGGCAATTTTGAACTATAAAAATGTAATGGATCTCTGTTACTTTAATATAAGTACCCACCCAAAACTAAAATAGTGCATTTGGCACGGGAATCCATTAGTATTTCATACTCTATGAACCAAGACATCATATATGTTCAATAACTATCCTACCAAATATATATTACCTTCTACGAACAACAAAAGGAAGAAAATAGGCAATAATTAATGTAGAAAATCTACTTCCATGTAAGATCGGGCATGACTCAGGTGCCTGATCACAGGTGGAAGGTGGAACTATGTTTCGACATCCTGCATCCCCTTCTTGTAGAATCTCCAAAGACTACACTTCGGATTGTTGGTCTCCTCCTTACGGAACTCATAGTAGACTTGTAACAATTACAACATATATGATAATTTAAAGTCTGTTAAAATTCAAATTTTTCTTAACTGTTAAATATGATCGTTTCAATCAACAATTTTGCTAGCAAGTTGATAGCAGTTTGGCACTTACCTATATTTTAGGCTATGAGTCTTCAAAAGTATAAATAATAACATAATATTCAACGGTCTATCAAAGGGCATACACTAGTTATTTAATAAAGCTTGAAGATCTCCCAATTAATATATAAGAATGTTTGAGTGGTCTGAATTTGTGCATATCATTGTATCTTGTGAAACTACAAATACACGCTTTGATAAATGCTATAATCAACTATATTCAAGTATAAAATATTCAATTCATCTAGCAATGAAGTACTGGATAAAAATTCCCATAACTACGAGCTATTAGGCCTAAAGTTAACAAAATTGTTAATTCACGAAAATAATCACCTAACTACACAAAATTAGTTAATGTAAGATTCATTAATCCTCATTTGTCACCCATTTCGTACTAAAATCTTTTTGTTCAGGAAGAGTTGAATCTGATGGAAATGGTCCCTTTTTAGGGTTTTATTGCATTTAATTTTGTTATGTCATTGTATTTCTTTTTTTCTTTATTATTTAGAAGTAGAAGTAGCAAAAGGCTAGTGAGGGAATTTTTGTAATTAGAATAGTAGATTAGGGCCTAAGTTACTCCTCTTCTTTAAATACCTCCTTGTATTCCTCATTTGAGGACAACTCTCCATTTTGAAATAAAAGAAATCTCTTGATTCTCTCTCTAAAAAATAGGGTTTGGTTTGTTTTCGTGGCCATTGACGTGTAGTTTACGTCAAATTGGTATCAAAGCTCAGTGTCGGTCCAGCATTGGTGTTTGGTGTATCGGTGTGTTTTATCAAATCGTACGCTACAATCAATGGCTCCAAATCTATCCAAACGACAACAAGAGTCAATCGAGAATTAAGGCATAGTTTGGGAGAGTTGAACAATAATTTTGAACTCCTAGTCCAACTCATCTCCTCCAAAATCAAAAACCTAGACTAACCCCCCTCCACACCCAAATCCCCTCCACCCAAACCCCCTAGGCTACCCCCACCCTATGCATACCATGTTCCAACCATGTCCCATACCCTCCGGCCCCCCCAAAAAATTAGGCCAGCCTCCCCTAGTCGCCAACCACTCCCCTGCCCAACCTAACCCCCCGCCCCTCTCCGATCAACTCCCATACCGGTCGACCCCCCAAACCCCTTCAAACCAGTCCCCCTGCTTGCGATCCAAACCTTAGGCCCATAAAACCCAACCCCGACCCCATCGCTCACAAATCCAACCGGTTTGGTGTATCCGGGATTCTCGGTTTACCTGGAACCCTATCCCCTCCTGAACCGAACCCTTTTCCTTCCTCACCCACCTTTTCCAACTCCCCATCCCCTTCCAGCCACTTCCTCTTGACCAAAACCCTGTTGCCCAAGACGAACCACCCCAAGACCCTCATAATAGTCCCGAAATAGTGGTTTTTGACCCGGGTGGAAGCTTTTAGGGCTGGTTTGGGTGAAGAAAGAGAGAAGAAGAAGATTGAAGAAAATTTGTGGGATGTGCACTCCTTAACTTTTAGAAATTATTTTTGGCCCCCCACGTGTTTTTTTGGCACTAATTTTTGGAATTTTCACACGAGTACCCAATTTTTTGAACGCTCAAGGACAAGCTTGATTTTAAGAGTGGGAGAGTGATGGAAATGAGCCCTTTTTTGGGTTTTATTGCATTTAATTTTATTTTTGTCATTTTCTTTTATTTTGTTATGTCGTTGTATTTCTTTTTACTTTAGTATTTAGAGGTAGAAGTAGTAAAACGCTAGTAAGGGCATTTTTGTAATTAGAATAGTAGCTTAAGGCCTAAGCTACTCCTCCCCTTTAAATACCCTCTTGAATTCCTCATTTGAGAATAACTCACCATTTTGAAATATAAGAAATCTCTTGATTATGTCTAAAAACTAGGGTTCGATTTATTTTCTTGGCCATTGATGTGTAGTTTACGTCAGAATCAATTATCGGCCCATCTACGCATTGCCTCACCGAAGACAAATGTTGAGCTTGATCCAACTCTTACATGCTATATGGATAGAATCGAGGGGCTACTACTCTTTTTCGAAGGTTTAATACCCATCGAGCCCGTCTCTTGGCATCATTCCAACATGTTAGTTTGGTTCTATCAGATATTGCACATACCAATATGTTGTACTTGGTGTGCCAATTTCATTGTACATTCCATTATCTTTGTATAACAAATGATTGAAGTTCACCCGTGTAAAGTTAAACTCATCAACTACCCCCCCCCCCCCCCCGATTGTCAACCCAGTTACATCTAAATAAAACAAACTTCATATCATTAAGGTATTGAATTTCAATGATGTCCGTTAATTGTCCATAAAAAGTGGCATCCCCTAAAAGCGGGCTTGTGTCTCTATGATTAGCATAACTCACTTGCATTGCTTTTAAAAGAACGTCGTTATTCAACATTTTCCTACAAACATCAATATTCTTTACCTGAAATCAAAAACCACAAACAATATAAGAAATGAATTGTAATTCATCTTTAATAGGAACTAAAGCCAAGTTCCAAATTTCTCTTGATAGGTTTCGTTCACCTAATATTGTTTGAAAACATAAAGGAGATTAATCAAATATGAATAGAACTCATAATTTAACTATTTAATAGAAAGAATTCATACATATGTGATCCATAAACCCGGTGTGAAAGTGCTCATTATGAAGGCGACATGATGATATTTTCTTAAAAGTTCAGAACGGTTTATTTTGAAAAGTGTACACGAACATAAATAGTGATTTTTATTAATTTAGGTTTCAAAATAGGGGCTTTGGTTTAGAAAATCAATTGTTGTATCCATAATAGATTAGTTTTTTTTTATTTGGGTATTGATAATAGATAGTGATTGTTATTGATTTAGGGTTCAAAGTGGATTTAGAGGTGGTGTTTTCAATCATGGGCTAGGGGTTATGGAGAGGGGCAGAAGCATCGGGGACAGGGGTTGGGGCTGAGGGGGTGCAAGTGGGAGTGGGTAATGACGGATGGGTGTTTGGGGGTGGGGGGCATAGGGGTCGGCTTCTCTTTTTTTCTATTTCCCTGCTTTTTTTCTTTTTCCTTTTCATTGTCTTGTTTATTTTTGGTTTTTCTAACATTTTAAATTAATTTCTTTTCTCACATGTCATGTACAACACATGACTATTAACTCTAATAGTTTTGTAACGAAAAATGTATCGAAGTCAATTACAAAAAGCTATTAAACTCAAAATGGAATAATTATGGACGTACTAAAGTAAAATATATATATATATATATTATATGAATGAAAATTAACATAATTTCAATGACAAGTGAATTAAAATCCACATAATACAAATGGAATAACATAAAACAATTGCATATTTCATTAGTGAAGGTATATAACAAACTAAACATTAACAATTAACAATATCAATAAATAGAGAACTTGAAACCCTAACAAAACATAAACATTACCATTTAACATTATATATAAATAGAGAACTTGAAACTCTAGCAAAACATAAACTTATGTACAAATAATTAACGACTACGAGAACTTAAACCCTAATATATTCGGGAAAAAACTATAATGTAAAACCAATTAAAACACCCAAAACAATGAACCATTAAGACCCTAAACTAGAATATATAAACACATTTAGATAATGAATTTGCAAGATTCAAGACAAAACTGTTAGTGTTTGCAACATATAAAGGTTGTGACCCCCTACTTGAAGTGTTAAGTCTTTTACACTATTAACGACTCTTGGGTTTAAGATATGTTCCATTGTTTTTAATTTAGAAGTGGTAAGTTGTAATACCTCGTATTTTTTGGCATTGTTTTTGGTGTTCTATTTAGTTATTAATTGTAAGAAGAAATTAATAAATGGGAATTAATAATTACTTAAGAAAATTGGCAATTAACAATTGCATATTTAGGTGATAATTAAATGTGCATGTTATGTGGTTTCATTGTGCCGCATGCTATCTTAATTCATAAATGTAATTAATTATGTGGACTATAAGCGATTACGCGTAAAATAATTAATTGGTTGTTTAATTTACGTCGAGAGGTTGTACCATGAGACATGAGGTATACCTGATTTGATGGACTCCGGAGTGATACGAAGGCCCGGTTATATGGTTTAATCATCTTAAGTTGGTCCAAGGAGGTATGTATACCCTTAGGATGAGTTTTGGGCTATTCTGGGTAGTCTTTTGGGCTCATTTAGGGGCCCAAAATTAGGCCTCTTTTAGAGGTGCGAAAATTAAAGTTTTTAATTAGATTAGGACTCTTTAATTAGTGATAATATATTTACTAAAACAAACACTAGCAGCAATATTACTTTGGGATAATTAGAGAAGACTCAGAGAGGAGAAAAGCAAAGGATTCAAGCGGGAGTTCACCATTCTTCAACCCAAGGCAAGAAATTTCTTGCAATATCACTTTATAATTCATAACTAATTTATAATTCATGTTTTCCCTTATTTGATTTTGGGATTAGAACTCATGTTTAGGATTGAATATGTTATATCTTAACCATGTTGTGGTTTTGGGTTAATTAGAATTAGATATTTATCAATCCTCATTGAAAATTCATGTTTTGAAAGAAGAAATATGAAATTGATGATAATTTATGAATAAATCTATGTTAGAACTCGTGTTAGGATTTAATCCAGTTTGTAAGTTAAATCCCTATGATAATTAGAAGATTGGTTTTGGAATTGAAAGAGAATTGGAACATATTCATGTTTTTGATAAAATTATGGTTTTGAAAGATTAAACCTTTAAATTATTATTTTGGATGGATTATACTGATTAGAAATCGTTAAAATCAAGTTCCTATATTTAGATTTAGTTTCGGTATTGATTGGTTACTGTTTCGGAGATTTGTGATTCAATAATGGAGGTTTTGGGGAAGGAAATCCTGCAATGGAGAAGACAATCTACGTAAAGGTGTCGTCGATCGATCGATTCCTCCAGTTTTTGCCTAGTGTTTGGGCTTTGTTTGCCTAGTTAGATTTTCGAACCTATCTTTGATTTGGGGTTTTATTAGTGATGATTTAGTTGTATACTGAGGTGAGAAACTTAGTTAATCTTGGGATTAAGATTATAGGTTTGCGGAGGTGAAAACCTTAGTGCATTTTGAACCCTCCAACATGGGAATCGGTAGAACTTGGGGTAGATGCATGAGAGAAGTGATGTCAAGTTAGTAGTTACATATATTGTGGGTTGTGTGTATATATATATATATTTGTGTGAATATACCGTTACTCATGGTGAATCTATCGGTTAAGGTTCGCGTTCACGATTGGGACCATGTAGCACGTGCATGGTTAATTGAACAGGATGTAGTGGAGGTCAGTCTGTTAGATCATACATTCGGGATGGTCACTTCTTCGTGATGAGAGAAGGAAGGATGGCCTGATTCATCAACTTGGTTTGGGTATAGGCCCATTGGTGGTGTACCGCGTAGTGATAGCTCTATTATTTATTAGTGTCTTTTACTTAAGCCCATGAAGTGATGGACTCCTACGAACTTATCGATAGAAGAACAAGATGGACCTCGAAGGTAGTGGCCTTCGTATGGTATAATAAATAATATGAAATAATTAATGTAGTCTAGTAATGGAGAATTGATAATGAACCTTATGTCATGTTAAATACATCATGTGATTTCCTTGTGTTTTTCTTGTGAGTGACATTGCGGGGGTTGGTACTCGGGTTATATACTTATATGTGAAGTTGGTTGCATCCGTATTGCATGATAGATAGATGTTGTTTATCCATTATTGTAGTATAGAGACTTGTTTGCTAGTATAGTTATGTCTTAGGCTGGGACATGCATGTAGTATCACACTTACTTGAAGGGTGATGTACTTATTACATGTGAGAGCAGATGAGTGGTATGTATTGTAAATAAGTCGTATGCTTATTTACCGCTGATATTGGAGTTTATCAACTTTTTGGCTCTGACCGAAAATTATAAAAATGTTTTCCACGCATACATAGACAAGACCACCAGGGCTGGGGAGAGTTTGGACTTGTCGTTTCGCCTTACATAATAAATTCCATCTTCTTTGATTCTAGCATAGGTGGCTACTTTATTCAGTTTTTCGTTATTTCCATTTCGGAGTCTTTATGGACTTATGTTCGAATTTATTATCTCAGTTAGTTTGATTCGGAGTCGTGATGTATAACTATTTCAGTATTGGTTAGTTTGAGACTTTATTATTTATGAGATTACTATCGTTTTAGATTTATCGCATGCGTGGATGGTTTTAATTATGTTTTACTTTATGGTTTGATGTTGAGAAAGATATAGATTATTTGACGAGACCCATCTTTGGCATATTAGGTTGGTCGACTGTTACGTGAAAAATGAGGGTTATCACATAAGTGTTATAATCTTCTCCCATTTTATTGTTTTAAAATTTAAAATTTTCCCAAAGCCTGTTTTATTTTTAAAACTTTGAAATAAAATAAAATTGGACACCCTTTTCAACGAGTTCGACACGTGTCAGTGGTGTGTCAGAGTCCGACACGCCCACGACTTTGACTCGGGAGCCTCAGCGGAATGCAAGTGCTTCATAGGCTCTGATTATTGCTTTTCATTTATCCATTCGGAGTATCCTAATACTTAGATATAAAATATCACAACTCTCTTGTAAATGAGATTATTATCATTAGTACAAATTTCAAGAGAGATTTTGATGTGTAGCTGGGAGCGGAAGCGATTTAATTTAATCTATACAACATGTTTAGAGGACCAACGCCCAATGTATAATTCCCATTCATCTCTAAAGTAAAGTTATTACAAAGGGAGGCCAATGGCCCTGTATATATAATCTAAGTTATCTTTTTAGCTAGGATAACCCTTAAAGGTAAAAGACTAAAAAGAGCACTCTAAAGACGTTAAAACTCAATGTAAACTAATATAACTACTAAAAGAGGAAAATAACTTAAGAAAATATTTGTTGGAAAGGATAATATTCGGTTGAGATTTATTGTTGATCTCTAGGGATTGCCTAGCTGTATTTTATGCTTAAATATAGGCCTAATCAACCCTGTAAATTAGGAAAATAGTTGTATAGTTTTTTCTATTTCTATTTTGGTGCCTTTGTATAGCATATAAGTAGTGTACGTATATATCATTCTCTTTGGGAATAAAATATTCTTTCACTAAATAATTCTCTCCAAATTCTTTATTGTTTAGATGGTATCATAACAGGAACTTTATTTTTGACTCTTTTTCGCATTCAGTAAAAAATTACTAGGACTTATTCCTTGGTAAACTCCACATTTTCCCCTTACCAAATTGAAACCCTAGACTCTAACAATGTCTAAAGTCTCTTCCAAGCCTACTGAAAACCGTGGTCCCAATTATGATTCGCACTCTGTTCGGATAACCACTATACGCCTTAATGGAGACAACTTTCTGTGTTGGTCTCAATCAGTGCATATGTATATTCGAGGGGGAGGAAAGATTGGGTACCTGTCGATGATACAAAGGCGCCTGATTTGAAGGATACGACTTATGCCACTTGGGATGCAAAAAATTATATGGTTATGGTCTGGCTTGTTAATTCCATGGATAAAGACATCGCCTCTAACTATATGTGCTATACAACTGCCAAGGAACTCTGTGATAATATTCACCAGATGTATTCTAACCTCGCCAATCAATCCCAAGTGTACGAACTACAACTACAGTTTGGAGAAATTCGACAAGGGGAAGACAAAGTCACAAAATACTTTAATATTGTGAAAAAGATGTGGTGGGATTTGGATATTTTCAACGACTATACTTGGAAATCTACAGATGATTGCAATAACCATAAGATGATAGTGGAACATGGTTCAAAGTAGCGTCCGAGTCAACTCAAAATCGGTCGATTTGACTCGAAATCACTGACCATCGCACTGATTACGAGACACAAGTAAAAAAGAAACCTAAATCGCAGAATATCGGGTCATATTGTCGATATATGGGCTGCTTCGAGTTAGAAGACTGAAATATCGACTGGTATACGGCTATGTCTCAACCGATTTGATGTAAAAAAATAAAATACATAGATTAAAAAATAAGAACATTAAAAATACATTACGAGTTTGTGTTGTACATACCTTTTGGCATGAGATTTGTCCGGAGAAGACAAATGATAGTCACGTGTTCAAATCTTCCCTCAAATATTCATTTATAAATCTTTGTAGTTTCATTCAGATCAGCTATATATCTTCCCTCAAATCTTTATCGTCTCATTCATTCTCTCTCTTCTTCTATTCTGTTCTGTCAGCAGAAGCAGTGTGCGGGTTTGTGATTTGGGTAGTTTGAGGTGTGTGGGTTTCTTCTCTTCTCTTCTTTAGGCCTGTAAATTGAGCACCCAAGGCACGAAGCCTGTCCGTTTGGCCCGCTATTTTAGAGCCGAGCTTTATTGAGCCGATCCGATCTTGAGCCAAAGCCCAAATGAATTTCAGGCCGAGCTTGAGCTGAACTATGCCAAGCCCGAATTGGGCCCGAACCTCGAACTTCATAAGCATAAATAAATAATTAATATAATATAACATATTTATGTTAACTTTGTTTAATTAGGTTTCGTTCTTTTATTTTATTTACTACTTTAAAAAAAATCATATGTCATAATACATTTGATTACATATGATTTTCAATTTTGTGATTTTATTGTTAATCTCATTATGGGTATTTGATTTAATAATTGCTCAAGTCACAATAGGCCTTTGTTAGTGATCAAATTTTGCTAAATGTATGAAATTTAATAGGCATTTGTAGGTTTTCACTCTTATTTCTCTTGTTTTAATTTAATACATTTCATAATTATATATTTTATTTCATGAAATATCAATTAGATTTTAATGTGTAATTTTGTCCACGATGGAAATACAAGGAAAAAAATTAATTCAAACTTTTTTAACAAAAAAAATGAAATCGGGCTTACCTGAAATCGAGACCGAAGCCCATAATATTTATTAGCTGAGTTCGGGCCTAGGTGGGAAAAAATAATTCGGGCCGAGCTCGAACTTGAGCATGGGTAATTGAGTTCGGGCTGAGTTTGAGCAACCCCAAGCCCGGCTCATCCGGCCCGATTTACAGCCCTACTCTTCTTTAAAAGACTTGTTTGGGTTTAGTCAGAAAAGAAGTTTTTGGGTTTCTTTAAAAGAAGTTTGTGGTTTGTTTAAAAGAAGATTGACCGACCATGCGTGTTTGTGTTTTTTTTTGTTTTAAATGTTACAAAAAATGTTATTCTAAAGAAAATGTTACAAAAAATATTATTTTAAAGAAAATATTACAAAAAATGTTATAAAAATATTTTTTTAAAGAAAAAGTTACAAAATTGTCAAATGTTATATAAATGTTATTTTTTAAATGTTACAAACAATGTTATTTTTTTAAAAGAAATATTAAAGAAAATGTTAGAAAAAATCTTTTAAAAAACTAACTCTGCTAAAACACATTTTTTCAAAGAAATGTCATTTTTTTATAATTGACTCTGCTATTTTTTACTATACTATTTTGTAGAATGTCTCCAAAATTAGATATTGGATGTAACATGGAACTGCCATTGGTGGAGATAAGAGGAAGGTTGCTTGCAATTATTGTTACAAGGTTTGTAGTGGTGGTGTTACAAGACTGAAAGAACACTTGGCATGTGTACAAGGAAATGTCGAACCTTGTCGTCATGTACCTCGGGAGATAACTGCTATGGTGAAAAAGGTTCTTATTGATGGTGCCAAGCTATGGGCCCTTGAGAAGCGGAAGAAGGAGAAATAAGTAGAGAATTTGCGTGACCAAGCCCAATACTACGATGAAGAAGAAGACACTGATGATGATGAAATTAAAAATGGTAGAATTAGCATAGTTAAAGGCTTCTATAAAGAAAGTCGAAGAATGGAAAATGAAGAACATAGAAATTCCATTTCCGGGGCAAGGTCATCCACATCTAGGCCTAAGCGACTGCACGTGTCACGATCGTGGTCAACGAGACCGGGGGTTGAATTGCCTGCTAATGGAATTGTCCTTTCTATGTTTAGGTCAAGGAAGTCTAGTCAGAAAACTATGAAATCTATGTTCTCTGCAGATAAGTCAAGAGGGTTTGGAAGGCCATTAGCAAGTTCTTTCATTTTAATGTCATCCCGTTTCATGCTGCTAATAGTGGACCAGCGTATCAAAATATGATTGATACAATTGCTGCAGAGGGTCCAAGGATTAAAGGCCCTAGTGGTTATCAAATTGGAGGTGTTTACTTGGATGAGGAGGTATAAGAGGTAGATGCTTACATAGCAACTCTAAAGGAGAAATGGCCCGAGTATGGTTGCACAATCATGTGTGATGGGTGGAGTTCAAGAACGAAGAAGCCTATCATTAACTTCAAGGTATATTGTGATCGTAATATGATATTTTATACTTTTGTTGACACATCTAACAAAATCAAGTCAGCGGATTATATTTTTTCCTTTATGGATAAAGTTGTGGAGGAAATTGGCAAGGCTCACGTCGTGCATATTGGCACTGATAACGAGCCGAATTTTAAGGCGGCTGAAGCGTTATTGATGGCGAGTAGGAGACACTTGTTTTGGTCACCTTGTGCCGCACATTTTCTTGACTTGTATCAATTCAAGAAATAATCCCCTTACCAGAATAGAGGCCGCGAAAGATGGGCCTTTTGAGGCCAGAGATGCGTTGGTTGGTCCATCCAATAGGACTGAGAGGGCTCCTGCAACATTGAACGTCTGCTCTATAATGACCGAAGAATGGATTAACGAGGTTTCAGGCGCATTTGAATTTCCAGATGGAGTGGCTTCCGTAGAAAAAAGACCTTGTTTCGCAGTCCCTAATGATGGGATTTTCTTCCCCCATCACGCCTTTATCTACGGGCTGCGGCTGCTAGTGCCAATCCCAGTTAGAAGAATCTTCGCTGCTATGGACTTAGCCCCAGTCCAACTGGACCCAAATGGATGGAAGGCTATACTTGCCTCAATGATCCTGTGGCAAGATAAGTTTAATAGGGACATCACTCTTGCGAAATTCTTCCACTTCTATAGGCCAAAGGAGAATTCTATTAAGTTCCCTTGGTACTACTACTTTGTCCTCAGAAACAACAATGAGTACCTATACACTGAGAAGCCCTACAGTGTAAAGAATTGGAAGGGAAAATATTTTTATATCTATCTAGAAATTTAGGAAATCCATCCAGAGGAGTCTGAGAGAGAGATCTCATAGGATGTCGTGACAGTGGGGGAGGCCTTCAAAAATAGGTATTTACTTTGGCTGCGACATGTTGTGTATTCTATACTTGTACTTATTTTATGTATATTTTATTCATTATTTTCCATTAACTTTCTTATAGCGTGTCATGTACTGGCACATATCTTGTGTTGCAGGCCTCGATAGCTTAAAACTCAATAGCAGGGCAAGAAATAGGGTTGAGGACGCGATCCACTTCAGTGACGACGAAAATAGGTTCTCTGTGTTAGAGACCTCAACATATTTTCAAAAGTTCGAGTACTTCCCAAGAAAACACACTCCAATGGTTGCAGAAGGTAGCTTCAAATCTCTCTTTATTAATATATGTATATTGCAACCCCTATTGACTTAGCTTCTCATCCCTCATTAACTTTAATCTTTATCGACTTTGTTTCTCAAGTGAAGAGATTAATCGGGCACTCTTGGATGGCCAACTTTATAAGTTGGATGAGGACGCAACAAACCTCAATAATGCTTCCAAGAAAAGGAAGAATGGGAAGAGTTCCAAGGCTAAGAGTGCTACGACAAGTGAGCCAAGTGTTGTTACGGAGGGTGCTGCAACCATCGAAGGGGTTCAAACTAGTGTTGTAGCTCAAACTGAAGTGCCTTCTGAGGATGCTACGACTGACCAAAGGCATGAGGTCATCTTTGATGATGATATTGGTGAAAACCTGGCCACAGCAAGCTTGATGCCTTCCCAAGAAAATCTGGGTGGACGCAGCCCCATCCATTTTTCTCCTACTTCATCTCCCCCTCTGTAGAGGGTAATGGTTGTGAATGAAAACTTGCACCTTCCTCAAAGTTGCCCAAGTGTTGGTTCTGATGGCCGTCCGCACCCCTAGTTGAGGACCCCTAATCCTCACTCTTCTTGGGATACAACTGCTAGGGCAGTTCACAAAATGAAGAGGGTTGCTGACGGCATTGACTTGGATCGCCTTGTGGATGAAGACCACCAGCACTTGGAGGAATATGCTCTCCATAGTCTGCTGAGGGTAAGTAATTTATTGAGCTTAACTGTGTTCATTTCTTCATACTAACCATTTCTAACAATTTGCAAGCCGCATAGGTTATCATGTCTCAAACTATCAAGTACGAAGGCTTATACAAACTTAAACAGGTCGCGAAGAGAGTGCACACTGATGACTTGGAGAAGGCCGGAGCTGATTCCTTTCAGGCTAGGAAGCAGTCCTCTACTGCGGCACTTGAGGCATATAAGATGGATGCCGATGCTCAAATTCAAGCTGTAACCCATGCTAAACTAGACCGGGGAGAATTTCAAACAGGCTGCAGAATCTCTAAAAATTTCCCAAGCTCAAGTTATGGAGGCTGCCCAGTCTGCTAAATCCTCCAATAGAAAACTTAAACTTCTCCAAAGGAAGTTCAATGAGTTGGAGAAAAAAAACTACAAATGATGCTTTGGATTATGCCGTAGCCATCAAAAAGCTGGAAGAAGATCACACTGCAGCTATTGCAAAGAAGGATGATGATCATGTCACTATGCTTTAATTGGCCATAGACAACACTGTGGCATAATTTAAAGGCTCAAGAGAATTTTTCCTCATCAACAATAGAGCCTATCTCCACGTCTTTCAAGAACTTAGGTACTGGGTTGTGAAGAATTTCCCTGAATCCAAGGATGCAATCCTTACCTGGGGGCTCGGTGATGCAGAGTATTTAGAGTGTGTGGCTAAGACCAAGGCTATGGCAGATGACCAGGTCAGACTAAGACTTGAAGCAGTGGCTGCAGCAGGTGAAGATGCGACTGAAACCACTGCGGATGGTGAAGAGGGATATAAAGACGATGATGTAGCCTCTTAGTCTTTTTTAATCTTAAATTTTGCAATTCTGAACTGATACTGGGACGCGTCCCTCTTTTAACTTTGTAAATTTATAATATTAGGCTACGTCCCAAGATAAACATCTTTTTACTACCATTTTAGCTGTTACACAGGGGCTACAACCATATTTTTCTAGGCGATGACAAGGAATTGACATACACATGCCTTATATCTTTTGCGTGAATGTCTACTTTGTTTTGATTTGCTTTTTGTATTTTATTATCTGGAATGCATCCACTTGTTGATGGGCTGCAACTATATTCAGTTTAAAATGGATATGACATATGGACACCGGGCCGCTGCCAATTTTAACTTTTATAATTGTGACTAATATTGGGCATAGAAGTTTTATTTCTTCAAGGTTTGTCGCGACCTTTTGTATGGATGAACTTAGGTACTTGCTTGGGAAACTGGTTGTGGCCTTTGACTTCCTAAGTCTTTAAAATTAGTCGCGGCTAAATTTCCACGGCATTCATTCATCTTGATGCATCTCCATTTCTGGAACTAAGATCAACTTCACGCACTTGTTCTGAGACTAATTGCAGCCTTGAGGGATGGATGTGGTCATAATTTTGGTTGTCTTCATATGTTAACACAGATGTTGGTTACCGTAGAGATGCTAGAAGAGGTGGACAGATGGGAAATGCACCATTATCAAAGACAACTAAGTCTTTGACCCAGTTAGAAATTCACTTCTGGCTTTCGTAGAGAGGATAGCAAAGATTTTTGGATTGCTGGCAATTAAGAATTTCCTTCCTATTGCCATCAACATTAGTCCATGGCATGCACCCCTTATCTATCTGTCGTCTTCTCTTTTCTGGGGAATTTTCAAGCCTCCCCAGAACGGGTTGTAAATGAATCCACACACAACTGTTGATATATATACAACCATCCTTGGCTAGGTATTATTAGCCCCCGGCTAATGACGCATACCGAAAGCTGAGAATGGGCATTATAAACCTCGTGGCTAATGACGCATCGTGATGGATGCTTTTGCAAGTATATTCATCATTTGTTAAGATATAGTTGCACGTTATGAGTGTCACTAGCGAGCGAATTAAGATCAAAATCCCTCCGTATGTGCATCCCGAAATAATAAACCTCCAAGATAATTTGTTATTCTTCCCTTGAAATATGTTTAAGACAAAAGTCTTTTTGTGAGATGATAGATTATGAAAACAAGAGAAATAAGATATGGAAAAATTTGATAATCATATACTTATATATATTATAGACTTTGTGGAAAAAATATAATGTCAAAGTTAGAGCTACAATGGGCTTCACAAAACATAAACAAAAAGATAAAAGATACAAAGAGCTTCATAAAACATAGATAGGAGAAACTAAGGCTGAGCTGCGACATACGACCTCTATCAGTGGTATGGGCCTTCTGGAGCTACTTCACCAATCACTGTAGCATCCCCTGCCTCACCATCCGTTCGATCTCATCTTTGAGGTCATAGCAACTGTTGGTATCATGGCCATGAATCTTGTGGAATTTACACCATTTGGAACGGTCCCTTTTATGGGGTGTTGATCGCATGGTTTCAGGCCACTTGAACACTTTGTTTTCCTTAGTGAGATAAAAAATGTCCTCAATGTTGTAGACTAGAGGGGTGTAATCCTCATTGCCTTTTTCTGCCTTTTGTTTCTCTACCTTCCTTTTTTGGTTCCTGGATTCGGCCTCTGGAGCAGGTTCTACCACGGCCACTAATGTAGGGGCTGCAGCCTTAGGTGCCGTAGCCTCTAGCATAAGAACCCTCTGCGTCAGGAAGTAGACTTGGGTCTGTAGTGAGGCATGGAAATCATATAGATGATTGAGGTGGTTTTACAGTGGAGAATGTCTTCATTTTGTTCCGAGCTTTCTCTTGAGGTCCCCTCCATCTTCTTTGTTAGTATTTAAGATATATATATTCTGAGACAAAACTATCAAGAGTGAGTAATCAAAGAATAGATGATGAACCAAATATAAAAGTTGGGATGCAACGTTTGATATGTAGTAAGGCTTTACTACTCAGGCCGCGGCCAGTGAGGCAGATATGTGTACTTCCATGGACATAGAGTAAATTTCACCAAAGGTTAAGCTTGAGGACACTTGAGTTAATTCACCGAATGATTTGAAGCTCCTGTAAACCAACTGCGCTAGTAAGGATACGGTAGGCGGGAAGTTGAACTACCAAGCCGCATCTTATCTTTGGTAGTGAAGGGAGTAATCCCAGAATCGGAACCCAGAACCTGAGTTTTTGTCATAAAACACGTGGGGAATACACCTCCTAGGGTCTATCAAGGGCAAAATAGCCTCTCGTTGTACAAAACGACACAATCCTAGTGATAAACCCTAGATCACGGGTAAAAAATAGCGTAAACGAGTAAATATAACTCATCCCTAATTGCCCACCTTTACGGGGCTATAGCCCATCACGCTTTTCAACATTATCTAGGTGGGGAAATATCACAGGGGTATAGAAAAAATAGATCTTGGGTCATAAAAGAGACGACACATAACAAATCTGAAAATAAGCAATTTCCCAAAAAGGAAAAGAATATGAATATGAGGGCTCGATAGCCTAAATCTCACAAATGAGACAGTGTCCCATGAGGTCCTAGTAGGTGAAATAAGGCGTTTAAAGACCCTAAATAAGAAGAAAAGATAGAAATACCTCGTTCCCACAGACGGGGCCAGATTGATGATATGAAAAATTGAACATGGGTCGTTCTCGTACCAGTAAATCAAGTTTAAAGTAATAGTAAAGCAAGTAAAAGTAAGAGAGACACACAATATAGAGTGATTCAGCTATTAAAATGACCCTATGTCCACTTTGTTGCTCCATTCTCATTATTTATATATTTCCACTCACTTTTGATTTTTTCCATTACCAAAAGTAACCAAACCACCATCAAAGTATCCACGATGTTTCTCCCGTCATGTGACATAAGTAACCACTATCAAAATATCAATTATTTGAATTTAAAGAAATTGTGGTTACACAATTTTCAGAAGTCATACAATACATTTGACTCAATTAAATGAAAATTTACCCAAAATCTTACTTTTAGGGCTCAACGCCCATCAATGGCGGAAACACAATCCCAACCCTTAAACTAGCTATAAGACATGAGTAAACTAATTAAAACAACTAATTAATGAAAGCAAACAAGAATTAAACTAACTACAACTAATTATCAAAGTATGTAAATAAACATTAAAGTAAGAAAACAAGAAATATAAACTATAATAATGGTAGGGATTATGAATAGTACACTTACAACACCCAAAGAGAGAGATGGAAGAGGAGCTCTCAACATCCTAACCCTAAAAATCTGATCTAAACTACAAAAAATGACTTCCCCCACTTAATAAAATGTTTTTCCATTTATACCCACCCAAAAACCAACTTAAAAATACAAATTTTTGGACTTTCCGGCATTCCAAATCGATTCAGAAAAATTCCGAATCGATTTGGCCCTCGCAGTGCTGAATCTGCTTTGATCCAATTTCGCACACGTCGCACGGAAACAACTATAACTTCCTCATACGGAATCGAAATGATGCGTGGTAGGAAACGCCGCGAAGCTAATTCAATCATATAAAGGATTATCAAAATTCCCTTGAAGTAGAAGAAAATGCCGAAACTTTACGAAAATGAGCATAACTTCCTCATTCGGGTTCTTTAAAACGCACGGTCAGTGGCCATGCAAAGATAATTTGATGATATACATGTTGGTAACTTAATTACATACAAAATAGTGAGTTTGAAAAGACCAAAATGCCCTTGAAGGTTCCTTTTACAACGAAACAATCCCGAAATGCAACCAAACTTCATGCTAAGCACTATGACACCTACAAACACTCAATAATACCTCAAATAACATGTTAGCATATAAAACAAAGCTTGTCTGATTAACAAGAATAATAATAGGAATCAAAGCACCCGAGGGGCCTAAAAATGCATAAGTGAACGGGCGGAAAATGCAATATTCGTGACGTATCACACCCCTTAACTTACACATTGCTAGTCATTAGGAATGAAGTAGAAAGCAAGAAGAACTACATAAGAGGGGAGATATATACAAAAGAGATAACATCCACTTTCGTGGGCGAACGATTGCATTTAGCATATGTAATAATCCGTTAAACCCTAGGTTACCCTAGTGGACGAGTGTCGTCTCGTGACGATTTTCAGGGATGAAACCCACAAACATCAAATAGTTTCCTCAAAATATGCCTAATCAACATGCGACAAACTCAACAACAACGAAAACATTTCAAACATGTTATTAGCATATTGAACAAATTCAAACTAAAGTCCGTTGTTATTAACTTTATCGAACGAACCTCATAGAATTGAAACCTTAAAAGTGGGAGGGGGGAGAGCACATGAAAAATATGATTTGGCAAAGACTTAAATAAACCAGATAAGCGTAAAGGCATGCATATATTTGATCCTCATGGGAATTACACTCAACAAATAAAATCACTCTGAACAAGAGGTAATACAAGGGACATGGGGGCATAAAGAGTAAATGTAAATAGAAACTAGGCCGCACACATGTCACAAATGAAAGATGCTATATAGAAAATGCAAAACTGTAATCTCAATGGAAGGATACTGCTCATTAAAGAGGCAAAATTTATTTTCACAAATTATCAAAACTATTTAAACCTTCAAATTACATCTACTTTAATATCACATAGGACTTTATAGGGTTGTAATGTAGGTTTAGGGTTAAGGGTACGAAGAGAAGGGTAAATATGTACGGATTTAATGTGTGCGGGGCACAAAACTCAGGATAATGGTAATTTTGGGGCAATTCAAAATTGGAAAATAAGTTCCATAACAAGCATTAAATATGAAATAGGAGAGTAACAAGGACTATTGAACACTATTTACAACATATACAAGTTTCTCCTTTTCTTTTTCTTTTCTTCTTTTTCTCATGTTTCTTTTCTTTTGTTTTGCTTTTTCTTTTCTTTTTCACTTCTCTTTTATTTTCTCACTCTTTTCATACTTAATTGCAACCACAATACACGGACATCATTCAATCCAAAGAATCATTCCAAATAAAGTCAAGAAAGGTAATATGTATGGTGTAAAACTCCAATGGAGTTGGTTATGGGATTTTGGGTTATGAAATGAAAGTCTATATTTAGGCTCAAAGGGGTTGACGAGGGGAAACATATAAGGTGAGGTTAAGGCTAATATGGTTGATATAACAAAGATGGTCTATGATCATTTCATAAAGTTTATGTAGTTCTCAAGTTAAAACAATTTTGAAAATCATGCTCAAGTAACACGTTTCAAGATATAAACTCAATAAATGAACGATCAATGAAAGAATAAAGAGATTACCGACGAAATCAATGTTTTCAAAGAAGAAGGAATGATGTATACACTCACAAATGACGGTATGTCTCGAGTCTCACTTATGTAAGTATATACAATGCAAAAAAGATTATCGAGTTATAAAAATCTTAAACCAAATCAATATAACAAGAAAGGCGCATGTGCTCATGGGATAAAGTTTAATTCATGAAATTATTCATAATATCAATGATTTGAGGACTTAAGTCTATAACTTCTAAAATCAAGAACATGTATCATTGAGTTGTCTATTGGAATGGGCAATTATTGAAATTTATCATCGAAAATAAGGGCAAAATGCCCAACAAAGGAGAAAAAAGAAAAAAATATTTTTGAAAATTTTCATTTTTTCATAAGAAAATAGAGTCTAGTAACAAAATGTAAGCAAATCCATAGACTAAACATGAAATGGATAGATAGGAAAAGAACACCCCATAACTTAAATGTTGCATTCTCCTTAAAGTTAATCAAGAACACAACATAAAGATAGGAAAAGAACGATATTACACAAAATTGGAGCGATCTCCATAAGCACGAGTTCAAATGAATCTACAAAATAAGTTATTACCAAGAATAGCAAAAATAAATAAAAAAAGGTTAACTAATTACACTAGACTATATTAAAAGGAAAGAAAAAAATAAAAAAGCTAACTATTTACATCCTTCTATTTAAACTTCACACTAATTGTACACTAAAAGTCTAAATAGTTGAGGATCCACCCAAAAAGGGATTTAACTTTGAAAGATCAATGGTGGACCCTCCAAAGTAAACATGCCTCTCGAAAGATATGAATTCCATTTGAATAACAAAAGGCATGTGGGTGGTGGAAAGAGTGAACCGTCATCAATTAAAAGTTTTGGACGGACAACGGGGGATTTGGATGATAAGGGCGAAAGATACACTTGATCTACAAGAAAAATTAACCCATCTCCCAAAGATTTTTCAATTGGAATAGGAGATGGTGCACACGTGGGAATAACATCCATCATAGAAAACAAGTCGGGTAAAGAGTCCTCATCGGTAAAAGTTGTATAAGTTTCAAGAATTTCTACCGACTCATAGGAATCAACCGATAATTCAAATGGTTCAATCAATGTAAACATATATGGTAATGAAGTAAATTCAATCTTAATCGACTCATCGTTGGAAGGAGATTTAATTTTAGGGGAGAAAGATTCACATTCGATGATAAATTATTTGAAAAATTGAGGTGAAACACAAGTTTCCACCTCCTCATTGTTTAGCACATAAGAATCATTCTCATCACAAAGTGAATCAAGTCTCAATCCAGCACCAATAAGCCTTTCCACACCTTGGGAGTAAAGAAGACAAG
The DNA here is from genome assembly GCA_949130495.1 of Sambucus nigra. Classification (NCBI taxonomy): domain Eukaryota; kingdom Viridiplantae; phylum Streptophyta; class Magnoliopsida; order Dipsacales; family Adoxaceae; genus Sambucus; species Sambucus nigra. The sequence continues at coordinate 170,119,348 of OX422214.1, read as the reverse complement.
TTTCTTCCAAAGTAAACTTCCTCGGCTCACGAGCCTCGGACTCCTCATTTGGTTGAAACTCGTCTTCGAAATCATCAGAATAAAAATCTTCATTGGATTCAAATAATGAATTAAACTCAAGCTCCCAATAAAGATTTTCATTATGATAAATGTTTTCAAGTCTTTCATTTTCAAGAAAATCTTGAAAATGGAAAAATTGATAACTATCCCCAAAGTAAGAATCATTAGATTGACCACAATAACTATAATAGTAGGACATGATTACCTAATTGTTCGTAGTTGAAGAATTCGAGCAAGGAAAGTGCACAACTATGAATCAACACTACACCAAAAAGGCTAAATTAGCACCCTTTACCTAGCCACGCTTGTCATGGTCATTGTCCGTGATCAAAAAACACGTATTTTTGTCACGTCCATTGATCGTGATAAGTTCGTGACAAAATATTATCACAGTCAATGACCGTAAGGCCTTGACAAGAACAATTGACAGGGACTTGTCACGGTCATTGACCATGACAAAGAACAAAGCATAACTTTTGTCATGGTCAAATACCATTACAAGTCCGTGATAAGTGCTGTTGTCACGGACCTGTCACGGTCAATGACCGTGACAAGTCCGTAACAACTTTCTCAGTAAAAAAAGCCTCCCTTTTTTTCCCACCGTTTTGGTTTCCCTTTTTCTCCTCTCTCTAGCGGCTGCGCTCTCTCTCTCTAAGCGATTTAAGATATGTGTTTCCTCTCTTTTTCTCTCTCCTTTGTATATGTGTGTGTGTGTGTGTGTGCTAGTTTGTGCCTGTGTGTGTGCTGGTGTGCGGTTGTGTGGTGGAGGGAGGGGGAGGGATGGGGGCAGGGGGTGGGGTGTGTGCAGGTGGGGCAAGGGGTGGTGGGAAGGGGGTATGGGGGGGAGGGGGTTGAGTGGGGGAGGGGGTGTGTGTGTGTATTTTTGTTTTAGGAATAAAAATAATTTTTTCAATATTTTAGGAATTATAAATATTGATTGGAACAATTAGGATTTGAGATTTTAATTGTGTGTCTTATTATTGTTAATAATAAATAATGGTGCGTGTGTGTGTATTATTATTGTTAATTTAATTATGACTTTAATTGGATATAAATGAGTTAGGAGCCTTTAGATTCTCCTTATTAATTGTTTATTTTAAATTAGTAAGTAGTTAGTTTGAATTTATGTTTAGGATTTTTAGTAATTGTACATATTATGGGTTAGATGTTGTTGTTTTGGAATTCAGAATTAAGTTATTAACATTAATATTACACCGTAACAGTTGAAATGGAAAAATTAATTAATAGAATATGTATTGCCCCTTTCATATGCAAGTAGGATTGCCCCTCATTAAGAGATAATTGTTGAGATTTGAAATAACTTTAATTGTATAGCTTTAATAAAATCAATTGTATACTTTAATTGTATAGCTTTACTTGATAGGATTTCCCCTCATTGATTAATGAATTAATTGAGTAAATGAATTAGAAGGAGTACGGGATACACATTTGTTGGTTTGTTGTTGTTGTTGTTGTTGCTGTTGGATTATATTGGACCGATGTTAGGTTGGTTAATTTTGGAAGTGGCATGACCACTGGATTATTGTCCAAATGGGGGGGGGGAGTATTAATAAAATGTAACATAATTGAAATTATAAATAGTGCTCATAGATACTAGACTTCTAGTTCTTATGTGTACGCATTCAATAGCCCTTAGAACCGTCCAAGAGTCATTACCCCTGTAATGAGATCTCTCGAATTGTCCAGTTTGGACAGTTGGGACTGCACAATTTCTGAATAATAATATTCTTAGTGGCTTAAACTTGTTGCTTTTGGAGGATGTTCAGCAGTCGTATCATAATGTTCTCTGGGTACATACTAGATTGGCAAGTGTGAGTGTTATTTCAATTGATAAATTGAAATAACACTCACACTTGCAATCTACATCGTGTACTTGTAGAACTATGGGGATATGCTGTCGAATTTTCCTCAAATTGTAATAATGTGCATGAGCTATTAAGTATATTATAGAAATATGCGGTCTTGAATGGGATAGGACCACTCACCCTTTAGAGGAGATGGAGGAAATAGGAATTAATATCATAAATTGAATTTGAATTTGCAATTTAATTGAATAGGTAATTGTTTATACTAATGAGAATTAAATATTCACACTTTTGTTTATGCTAATCCAAGAATATACGCTTCTTACCCATAATAGGTGATTATTTGTAGTAGCTGTGATGGGATATCCTAAATATAAAGAGTGGATGGGTGAGACAAATAGATTGGGGGCGTGTTTCGCAAAGGTGCTAATGAATTTGTGAAATACGCAAAGAGATGTCATAACAATTAAGAGTTCCCGTGTCCGTGTGCTAAGTGTAGGAATGGTAAGGTGTTTGAGTGGAAAATAGTTGAACTACATTTGTTAAGATCGGGTATGCAAGATAATTATCGAAGTTAGGGTTTTCACGGGGAACCAGAAGTTCCTTTTGTCCTCGAGAAACCTTCACAACAACCTTCAATAAGTAGGATAGATGTACAAGGGGTGGATGAAAATGTAGATCATAATATGCTGGAGGATTTAGTTGATGACGCGTATGGAGTTCATGAAGTGGAAGATAATGAAATCACTGATGATGTATAAGTTCAAGTGCTCATGAAGATATCGGGATAAACCTTGATGATGACTACTAAAGTTTAAAATTTAAGGCGAGCCAACCGTTATACCCTGGTTATGAGAAAGATCAAACAACTTTACATGCCATGGCTGCTTTGCATAGTTTGAAGACCCAATATGGCTTGTCTGGAAATAGTGTGATAGAAATTTTGAATTGGGTGAAGGGCTTGCTACCCAAGCAGAATACACTTCCAAACAACTATCCTACTATGAAGAACAATTTGAAAGGTTTTGGAATGAAGTATAAATCAATTCATGCTTGTGTATGACTGAATACTATACCGAAAGGAGTATAAAAATCTCGATCAGTGTCTGGTATGCGATTAACCTAGACATGTACAATCTACTGGCAACGAAGGCACAAGCTCAAAAGTGCCTCAAAAAGCGTTGAAATATTTTCCCGTTGGGCCTAGATTAAAGATTTTTTTCACAATACCATGAATAGAGGAGGCAATGACTTGGCATGCTAAGGAAGAAGTAGAGGGAAATCTCATGCGCCATGCTATTGATTCTATAGCTTGGAAGGGGATGAGTTTTGAGTATCCCAATTTTGCTCGAGAATAGCGTAACATTCGTTTGGCAATATCAACACATGGTTTCAATCCATTTGGAAATCTAAGCACTAATCAGAGTGTATGTCTAGTAATCCTAGCCCCACTCAACATCCCTCATTCATAGTGTATGAGACCTAAATTTTCAATGTTGTCTATGTTGATACCTGGGCAAAAGACACCAAGTGAGGACATCAATGTCTACCTGACTCCTTTGGTAAAAGAATTAAATGAGTTATGGGAAGAGGGTGTACAAGCATTTAACGCTTTTAGAAAAGAAAAGCTTACGCTGAAAGCTATGTTGATGTGGGTAATTCATGATTTTCCAGCTTATGGGACATTATCCGGTTGTGTAGTACATGGTTATTTAGGGTGTCCTATTTATGGAGAGGAGACTAAATCTCTTCGCCTCACCTTTAGCTCAAAAAATGTATACCATTGCCATAGGAGGCCCGCTCATAGTTTTAGATTTGAGAAAGGTTCTAATTTTTTACGAGGCGGTGTTGAACATAGGCTATGGTCGAGAAAGCTTTAAGGATCAGAAATTGACATTAAATATTCTAATTGTGGCCCTAATATGCCAGGTAAGAATCCTAAATTAAGAATGTCAAGCGTAAGAAGGCCCCAACTGGGAATGAAACTGAGATAAGGAAGGCATGGTCTAGGAGGTCAATTTTATTTGACTTGCCTTATTGGAAGAATAACCTGGTGCACCATGTAATGGATGTGATGCAATAAAGAAGAACATCGTTGAACATATTGTGGGTACATGCCTTGGGGGTAGTCATTCGAAGGATGAAGAAAATGAACAAAAAGACCTTAAAGCGTTGAAACTTAAGCCACAACTATGGTTGAAAGAAGATAGTAGGGGAAGGACAATAATTTTCCTTGGTGCGTTTACTTTGACGAGTGGGGAAAGGAAGGTGCTTTTAGACACAATATACAATTTGAAAGTTCCATCTAAGTTTTCGTCCGACTTGTAAAGGATTGTGAATTATGTTACCCATGATTTACATAAGTGTAAGTCCCACGATTGGCATGTGATCATAAAATTGGTTCCTCTATTATTTAAGCACTGTTTCTCTAAGAAAAATTGGTAGTGAACGAAGCGATTTGTGTTTGGATAAGTACTTTCTCCCATCTTTCTTTGACATAAGTGTTCACTTGTTGGTATAGCTATGCGATGAGGCACTTATATGCGGCCCAGTTAGATATCGATGGATGTATCCATTTGAAAGATTGATGAAAGTTTTCAAAGATTACGTCAAGAATACACGATACATTAAAGGGTCAATTGCAGGGGAATACATCACCGTGGAGTCAGCAATCTACACTCGGGAATATATGCCCGACTCGACCAGGGTGGATGACAATTATGAGTTCATCGATGAGGGTGGTTATGTGATGGGCAAACGAGTGAAATTAATGTGTTTGCAACATGAACAAGTAGCTCGTTATCTATTTGACACACATGAAAATGTAGATGAATGAAAAAATTAAGTTTAAATTATTTTAACTTTTACATTATTTGAATTTGTACATGATTAATTTTGTAATATGTTTGTCACGATCTATGCAGAAAATATGAAGCCTGTGAGAATAATAAAAGACGAAAAACAATGGCACAATCAGAAAATGAATTTGGTTGTGGTTGTCACACGGGGTAATTATAATAAAAATTACTATTATTAAATTTCACATTACAAGAAAACTTTACAACTAACCTAATTAATTTATCTATATTCCTAGCTCTTAAAGTTGGGTGATGCGACATCAAGTCTTGCTCATCTAGCCACTGGACCCTTGTTCATGGCACAAGAGTACAAAAAGTATTGATTAAATGGTTACGTATTCGATGCAAGGGAGTACGAGGAAAGTAAAAATGTATAGAACTCGAGCATTTCATACAAGGCTCTTACTTTATTTCGAGCGAGCGCAAAAGATAAAAACCTCGTTGAAGCTAAAATGACTTACTATGGTGTAATTCGAAATATATTTGAATTGGACTATGTAAGCTTCAAAGAGGTTGTATTTTATTATGATTAGGTAAGAGTTGAGGATGAAAATGCTTATAAAGTTGATCCTAGCACCAATTTGATCATGGTTAACTTGTCCAACTTGAAGAGCAATGAGCACGTGAGCGATGAGCTGTTTATTTGTGCTTTTCAAAAGGTCAAGAAAGTGTTCTACTCAGAGTATATCAACAACAAGCTGTGGTCAATCGTCTTACATGTGCCAATGCATCTAAAAATCAGTATGGATGACTTGGCTGCACCTACCAAATATCAATCCATTTTTTATGATAACTCGAATTTGAAATAATTTTTAGATTTGTAACAAGTATTCAAATTATCTGTAATGACCAGTGGTGTATTATTCAAATTTTTAGATTTTTAACAAGTATTCAATCCATTTATTTCTTTTATTCATTTCTACTTGATCATTTTAATCCTTGTAATAACCAGTGAATATGTTAATAATGATTTTATTCAATTTAAACATAAGTTGAAATTGGTATTTGTATGTATTCTTATTATCGTATTTGAGCATTAATTCAAAGTTCATATATACATGTTTGTACTAATAATAACAATTTTTGGAGAAAATATCTTCATCCGTGCGTGGTAGCGGAGGGGACTAGGGCTCCTCGGCCAATAGACCCCCCAAATATGGAAAATTGGGTCCCTCGTCGAGAATAAGACGACATTACTGGCTAGAGCGCTAGAGTTGCTAAAGGTGATCGTTGGCCTGGGGTACACTGATTGGAGGGTCGTTCCTATTGGCCTAAAGATGAATATCTTGGGGGCACTAATTATATTCATATTTATATTTATATTTATGAGCAACTAACACTTACTTTCATTTTGGTTTGTATTTGTTTGACATGTAGAATTCAACCCGCCCCCACAACTCTGCGACTCCATGTTGGAACAACTGAGGGATCAATATAAGATGTGGAAGAAAATTTTGTGGGCACGGTACTTTAGCAACACACCCGAGAGTCCATTACGAGACTACGTGAAACCGTCCCCCTGAAGTTGCCGATATCATTGGCACAATGGCAACAATTTATCTACAATGAGACCGATGAGCGGCAATTTGCATCTTGCCAATTGGGGAGGGACAACCGGGCGAAAAATACGGACGTGCACTACTCCGGGTGGACGTCTTATGCCGAGGTGGAGCACAAGATGGCAAGTTTTTATTATACTTTAATTTCAGTTATTCTAATTTAGCATTACTTTGTGTTACTTACTAATTAGGTATTATTTTATTATAGAAGAAAGGGAGTGTCCCTGGGGATAGGCCACATAGGTTCGATACCTATGTGGCAATTCAGACGAAAAAGGGCAAGGACAAGGAGGTGGCCCCGAGCGTCGCAACAACCATTGTAAGTTTAATATGTTGAATTATTTTAATTTTGTTTTAATTTTTTTATTTAATTAATTAACTAATCATGTAGTTTTTTTATTTTTTGTCTTTTAGGCAAAGCTTAAGGAAGTGCATGCATCGCAGTCTAATGTTGACAGAGCATCTTTATCGACGGATGCACTCAATCAAGTGCTCGGGGAGGATTGCAAGGGGAGAAATGGGGGGTGAGCTCACGGGTGGGGAACTCTAGTATCGTCGGAATGGAGACAAGCAACACCGGGTTGGCTCGTCAGGTGGACGCCCATGACAATTAACTATCAAGGTTGGAGTCGACGATAAATGACATGTACGCCTTCATGAAGTGTCAATTGGGTAATGACAAGGGAAAGGAGAAGGAGGTAGAGGAGGAGGAGGAGGATAAGGAGGATGAGGATGCCACTGATTCATCACCTATACGCACGGGTGTGGTGCCATATGATGATCCATTTCCCATCATTAGCCCCATTGAGAAGCCTATGACAACATTGGGTTGGGAGAGCATTTATATACTCGACATATTTTGTGGGGAACCGATAGCGAGGGGGTTGAGGGACTCGAACTTCGATCTGGGTATGCTTCTTCATGGACGTCCCCTCCAAGACATTGAGTCAAAAGTGCGTGTGACTCATGTGGTGGAGGGAAAGGATAACTCACCGTTGTGGTTGCACGATCAATGCGGAGTTCAGCATATCGAGGGATGTCTCACTTCATATATCGCGTGGCCAACACACCTCCTCCGACCTGCTCCTTTTGCATGACATTATTTCTATCTCTTTTATTAATGCTAAAAATTGGATTGTATTTATATTCTTTTTGGTTTTGGTAAAATTTGGTTTAGATACGGATTTTTGAATTGATTTGGTATATGATTATAAATGCCTTGATTTGGTACATTTGCATTGGTTTGGAAAGGTACAATTTTGCTATAACAGGCACAAATATACTGTTGGGCAGTGACAGTGGCCATTACTGCCCAACAGTTTTTTTAAATCTGCCCAGAATTGTCACGGTCTTTGATCGTGAATTTTTTTTATTGATGTCACTGGTTTGTCATGGTCAAAGAGCGTGACAGGCCCGTGACCAATCTTATGAACTTATCACGGTCATTGATCGTGAAAAAAAAAGTTGTCACCCCCATACTTGTCACGACCAAAGACCGTGACAAGTTTGACTTGTCAAGGTTTTTTACCGTGACAAGTCAGCAGTTTTGGCGTAGTGCAAAGTTTCTTAGCGCTCAAGAGAACAATTCTACAAAAAGGTTAAAAAAAATACAAATACAAAAGAAAAAATACTAGGAAATAATAAAACAATTCTAATCTAAAACACACTCCACGACAACGGCGCCATTTTTTATGAGGCGCAAACTATAGCGTCACGTAGGTGCGCAAATCGTTGTTTTCAGTTCGCCGCCTAAATGCAAAAACCTAATCTACGACTACACTTGCGAAGCAAGTATAGCGGTAAGTCGGGTATCGTAAGAGATCCACAGGGAGTGACTAAATTTTAGATTGATAATTGATTTGCTACTTCTAAAATAAAAGTGCAAAAGGTGATAGGTGGTTATGGTGAAAAAGGAGAAAAGAAAACGTTAACACTAAACTACAATTAATAAAAACGAGAGTCGGGATCACGTCCCGCCATGATCTAAACAACGTATAATTAGAGTTTTGGAGCGAAAAATTTAATCGAGCATTTACAATTAATTATATAAACATCACGCATGAAGGAAATTACTCCAAATATGCGAGATAAAACATTTAATAAAAAATGATAACACGTGGATTAAATTCAGAATATCGCTTTAAACACCAACGTTGCGTGACAAAGAAAGCTAAACGCATAACATTCCAAATTTAATACAAACGGTTTCAATTAAACGCAAATTTACCCAAAACCTAACTTTCAGAGATCAACGCCCATCAATGGCGAAAACACAATCCCAACCCTTAAACTCGCTATAAGACATGAATAAACTAATTAAAACAACTAATTAAGGAAAGCAAAAAATAATTAAACTAATTACAACTAATTATCAAAGCATGTAAATAAACATTAAAGTAAGAAAAAAGAAATAGAAACTATATTAATGGTAGGGATGATAAATAGTACACTTACAACACCCAAGTAGGAAATACCCAAAGAGAGAGATGGAAGGGGAGCTCTCAACATCCTAACCCTAAAAATCTGATTTAAACTAAAAAAAATGACTTCCCCCACTTAATACATGTTTTTCCCTTTATACCCAACCAAAAATCAACTTAAAAATACAAATTTTCAGACTTTCTGGCATTCCGAATCAATTTGGCCCTCGCGGTGCGGAATCTACTTTGATCCAATTTTGGGCACGTCGCACGGAAATGTTTATAACTTCCTCATACGGAATCGAAATGATGCGTGGTCAGAATCGACGCGAAGATAATTCAATTATCTACATCATTATGTTTTGAAACCCTCCAAATTATGTAGTATGAATTAGCAAAATTCCCTTAAAGGCCAAAACTTTATGAAAATGAGCATAACTTCCTCATTCGGGGTCATAATGACGCACAGTCAGTGGCCATGCAAAGATAATTTGATGATATACATGTTGGTAACTTCATTACATAAAAAATAGTGAGTTTGAAAATACCAAAATTCCCTTGAAGGTTCCTTTTGCAACAAAATAATTCCAAAACGCAACCAAACTTCACGCTAAGCACTGTAACACCTACAAACACTCAATAATACCTCAAATAACATGTTATCATATAAAACGGAGCTTATCTGATTAAAGATAATAATAATAATAGGAATTAAAGCACCCGAGGGGCCTAAAAATGCATAAGTTAGACGAAAAATGCAATATTCGTGGCGTATCAATAATACAAAGCTTCTTAAATGATAAAACAAGTACATAAAATGTGAATGTCCAAGAGTAGTTGAACATGAGTGGTTGGGGGATTTAGGATCCCATGCGTAGGGATCCCTATAATATGAAGGCAAATCGACCCTTGGGCCTAAGCTAAAGTGATAGAGGTCGTCTTGGAGCCATATCATTATGGAGGTATCACGAAGGTAATCCTCTATAAAGTCGTCCCTATCCTGGTGGTACTCCGTGAGGAAAATGTCAAAACATGACTCAATTTGGTTCATATAGCTATTTTTCATCATCGTTTCATATGTACGCTCGTCAAAGTCTCCCTCAAAATTTGGGTTCACCGGATCAATATCCTCTCTCTCCCCGTGACCAAGGTCTCCCTTTTCCTATGCTTCGTTTTCTTCGATGTCCTCCTCTTCACCCCCTCCCCGATCTCAAACTCTTCAAAAAAAATTTGGGAGGAGGGATTGGGTTGCGAGATTCTTTTATGCTTCGGTCCACCGAGAGATTTTTTATTCCATAGAACAACCCCAGCTTCGAGGCATAAAGATGTGATGAAGAGGCCATAAGGAAGAGTGTCTTGATGGGAAAGTCTCATTCGTGTAAGGATTATTCGGGGATATTTGTAGCGTGAAGGAAATCACCACCCCCATCAATGTATGCTTTGTACTTTCCATCAGAGGTGTGGACGAGAGACCCTTAAAATAACATGGCTATGTGTCCATAAATGGGTGGCTCTTCATTGGAATACCAATTTGTGACACCCCGCCTAATTAAATATCAGGTCATCAGTCCTTTATTAAATTAAAATTAAAATTTATAAGACCACTTAAGTCGATTAAATGAATAATCAGTTTAAATGGCTCCGAACAGTTTGTTTAAGAAACTCTTTCTTATAAAATAGTTTAGCAACACGAGATGTGTATAAAAACTTATTAACGAGATATTTCAGTTATTAAGTATCCAAGTTTTGAGAAACAAAACTAAAGAGCTTCTAAATCATCACATGAGTACAAGGTGATGAGAGGAAAATGAAACAACAAGTACACAAGGATTTTAACGTGGTAAACCCCCACCCAATTGGGGAAACATCCATGGTGGTGTATACACCTAAAAAACAAAACCCCATAAAAATAGAGTTAACATCTTACAAATAATCGACAAACTAAACACACAATCATACCTATACTAAGTCAACAAATTATACCATCTCCATTAGGTTATTATGACTTCTCTGAAGGCTCTGATGTTGTAGTTGTTCTCGAGCTTTGTACCTTATCCTCCTTTTAGCTTTACATCGATTCTAAAGTCACAAATCTCTCTACCAAGACATATTTAGTGTTGTAGTGTGAAAAGTGTACTGTGATTTTTGTGCCTAACCACATGCATGAACACACACACACACTTATACAAATAAATATCTTAACAAATTACAGATTTCTTTACTAAATATGACATACAAGAGTCTGATTCACATATTTCTAGAAAAATATACATCTTTTTGTGCAAATGATCGAGTGGAAATCTTGCTTTCAAAAATAGTCAAGATCCTATACACTGTTTGTTATTTATTTACAGATCTATTTCACAAAATGTGAAATAATCATAAAATAGTGTAAACGTCTCAAGATCTGTACGTGAAGTCTCTTTTTATCTAAATTTTGAAACAGAAAAAGGTAAATCAACTACCTAAAAAGATCTAAGTTATATGTATCACAAAAGTATCAGATCTTTAGTTTCTACGAAAAAGAAACAAGATCTGAAATAGTGATTAGGTTGGGCAAGAGATTTACAACTAGAGAGGGTCGAATCTTCGAACACAGTAATCACTTAAACTCACAAGGGTTTGTTTGAAATGAGTTTTCCAGAGTTTGGTTTTAGAGTTTGTATTTCTCTCTCTCTTTCTCTCTCTTCTGTCAATTTTCTCTCTCTTTGTTTTCTCTCCAACCTGAGGTTTTCTAAAGATCGTAATCGTTTAACATAAGTTCCTTATTTATACTACTAATGGAAGGGTCTGAAAGGTCTGACCGAAATAGAAGGTTGAGATCAAGCCTTGTTGAACAATGTAAATCCAAGGAATATAAACACACCACTTCTAAAAATTGTTCATTGGTTGAAAGTTTAAGTCATGGATTAACTTTAGATACATGCAGACCATTGATAGTATTAATGCAACATTCTAGATTGATTCTTAGGTTTGTGAGGGGGAAGAAAAACCAATCAGATGGATAAACAACCAACACGTGTAGGGAAAAAATCAGTTAAAAAACGGGTGTTGTTAGAGTTTTATAAATCCAATTTGTTACCACAAATGTTTTTGCTAGATTCGGTTTCTACCCAACCAAGGTTTCAAGGATTTAAGAGATATTACAAATATGTTCAAAATATTTTAACACTTAATTAATTTTGTTTTAAATTCCAAAAATTATAGAAAATTATTTTAATGGGAAATAATACTCACACACACCTAAACTAGAATGAATGCAACATAAAATTTGCAGTCCTAGGTACTATGTTGGTTTTCAACCTTGAGACCTTTAGAGGAAAATGTTGTAGTGTTTGAAGATCTTTGGTAGACTGGGATATGACTTCTAATTTTGCCACAATTTCCAAACTAGATGAGCACCTATATAGTATAGACTCATGTGAGTCAAAGATATAGAGTGCTTTAATATCCCCCTTTGGAAATATGAGACAAAATCTCCTTTGAGTCATCTAGGACTCGTAGGGATACAAAAGAGATAAGGAAAACCTATTCCTATACAAAAATTTCTATCTACCCCATATACTAGAAAAAGAAATTAAACAACTAAACTAAATACAAACCAATACCCTAATAAGCTTCTGAAATAAGATCGAACCTGATTTCCTGAAAATAAGATAGCTAAAATCTAGCATTTTAGTTGCAGTGAACAAAAAATGAGGTTCAAATGGACTCAAATTTCTACCCCAGTTTGTCTCAAATGGACAAAGGGAAACAATCACAAGAATATGGGGATCGAAGATAAGGATAACTTCGTAAATTTATACATCGAGCAGCTATATGAATCTCATACATTGAATAGATATAAGAGGTGTTCTTTGTCATTTATCTACCATCCATACCCTATATCCTCAGAGATTGATTTTAAGCATGTAAATAACCGAAAGATAAATTTGGTAATAGAAATTATTTTTTCAAGATATATCATGCTAATAGATTTTCGAAGAGATTCAAATTGTAAATAATCTAGGGGCTTTGTAAACAAATTAGCTAATTAAAGATCTGTTGGAAAATAGCAAATTTTAAATTCTTTGGATTCTATTAATTCTCGAATAAAGTGATACCGAATCTTAATGTGTTTTGTGTGAGAATGTTGCACAGGATTCTTGGAAATATTAATGGCACTTTGATTATCACAGTAAGTATGTAGCTTATCTTCAATTATCCCATAATCTTTTAACATCTGTTTTATCCAAAGAAGTTGTGAACAACATCTTCCTGCTGCAATGTATTTTGATTCAGCGGTGCATAACGATGTAAAGTTTTGTTTCTTACTAAACCAACCAACCAGATTATTTCCTATGTAATAACAGGCTCCTTAAGTACTCTTACTGTCATCAATACACCCGGACCAATCGGTATCGGTGTAACCAATCACAGAAGTCGATGTGTCATTAGTGTACCAAAGACCTAAGTTAAGAATTCCTTTAACCTATTTTATGATTCACTTAACATATAATAAATGACTCTCTTTAGGTGCATTTTGGTATCTATCACATACACAAACTGCATACATAATTTCAGGGTGAGAGGCACTTAGGTATAGTAAGCTTCCTATCATGCTACGATACAGAGTGGGATCAATAGATTTCCCATGTTCATCTTTAGACAATTTTACCAAAGTACTCATAGGTGTCCTAGCATCTTTAGCATTTTTTAGGAAAAATTTCTTAACAATTTCTAAAGCATATTTAGATTGCAAGATAAACAACCCATCTGAATTTTGTTTGGCTTGAAGTCCTAAAAAGAATTATAACTGCCCCAAAAGTGACATTTGGAATTCTCCATGCATGACTTTGGAAAAAATTTCAAATTCAGTTAAGGATGTGGATCCAAAGATTATATCATCTACATAGACTTGGGCTATAACGGCTATTTTGTCAAAATGTTTGACAAAAAGAGTAGGATCATTACCACCTCTCCTAAATCCTTTATCTAATAAAAACGTAGACAACCTATCATACAAGGCACAAGGTGCCTGTTTTAGGCCATATAAAGTTTTTTTCAGTTGAAAGACATGATTTGAATGGTGTGGATCAATAAATCCTTTAGGTTGTTATACATAGACTTCCTCAGTTAAGATACCATTAAGAAATGTTGACTTGACATCCATTTGGTAGAGAGTTGAATGAAAATGACAAGCTATTGCTAAGAGTAAGAGAACAAACTCAAGGCGAGTTATAGGTGCAAATATTTCCCCAAAGTCTATTCCTTCAATCTGAGAGTAACCCTAAGCAACTAATCTAGCCTTGTTTCTAATGATCATCCCAGTTTCATATGTTTTATTTTTGAAAACCCAACGTGTGCCAATAACCTTTTTATTTTTTAGCCTGGTACAAGATACTATACGTCATGAGCGATAAATTGATGAAGTTCCTCCTATATGGCATTTATTCATAAGGAGTTACTTAGGGTTTCATTTACATTCTTTGGTTCAATGAGAGACACAAAGCATGCATAATGAGCAAAATTATGTAACTGAGGTCTTGTACGAACAGGATCTATAGGATTACCAACCACACTATCTAAGGGGTGATCTTTAGAAACCCAGTTAGGTACTTCGAGAATATCAGGTGGTAGAGAATCATTTATCTCTGGTGAGTCACTATCTAAAATAGTTTTAGACTCGCCCAAGAGAATTGGTTCTGTTGGCTTACTCTCAACATTAGTGTCACTGACAATTAAATTATTGGATTCCATTAAGGATTTGGTATGAAGATTATAGACATGATAGTCTCTGCTATTGAGTGAGCAACCTAAGAAAATTTCTTTATCACCTCTGGTTTCGAATTTGGACAAATGTTCCCAGTCCTTACATACGTAACAAGTACTGTCAATGGTTTTAAAGTATTTTAGGTTAGGTTTCTTTCCGTACCAAAGTTCATAAGGTAACTTTTTGGTATTTTTCCGATGGTAAACTCTGTTTATAATGTGATAGGCGACCCTAACAACTTCAACCCAAAAATACTTAGGGAGGCTTTTGGCATGAATCATAACTCTTGCCATTTCTTGAATAGTTCTATTCTTTCTTTCAGCTATACCATTTTACTGAGGGGTTTTAGGAGTGCTAAATTCGTGTTGATATCCATTATAAGTACAATATTCAGTAACTCCTAAGTCTTTAAATTATCCTCCACGATCACTACAGATACGATTTACTTGATTGTCTTTTTCGTTCTCAATAAGTAGAAGAATTTTAAGAAATTCTTGAAAGGTATTAGACTTTTGTTTCAAGAAATCTATCCAAGTAAAGAGGGTAAAGTCATCAACCATCACTAAGATGTAGCTATTGCCACACAAGCTAATCATTCTATCAAGACCCATGGGTCCATGTGGATATGTTCTAGTGGTTTAGTAGTCAAAATATCTTTGACTTTCTTATGTGTAGACTTAACCATTTTTCCTTCCTGACAAGGCCCACAAACAAGGTTTGATATAGGATTTATCTTAGGAAGACCTCTAACTATTTCTTTAGAACATAATTTTCCAAGGCTATCAAAGTTTATGTGACCTAACATGTTATGCCAAATTTCAATGTTATCTGTTCGGGTAATGTTACAGACTTCATTGTCTGGATTAACCATGTAATAGTTAAATGGAGTATGAAAGCCTGTAATAGTACAAACACCATTTTCATTTAAGATTTTACAATTATCCTTCAAAAAGGTGATAGTATAATTAGAGTCACAAAACTGTGATATACTTAGAAGGTTTGGTTTTAAACCTTTTACTAGAAGTACATCTTCTAAAATAGGTAACCCTTATTCATGGAGTGTTCCCATACCAATGATCTGGGCTGATACCTCATCTCCAAACAAAAATTTTCCTTCAAAGAAGTTAGTTTTATTTAGAAGTTTGGTTTCATCCCCGGTTATATGTTTAGAATAACCAGAATTTAAATACCATCCAGATGCAGTATGCTCAGCTTTCAAAGCACTGATCATAATATTACATCTCATATGGGGTACTAAGTCATCCTTTCTTACCCAAATTGCACTGATTTTTGTATATTTGCATCGATTATCTCTAATTCTATAAAATTTATGAGCATTGGACATTTCTTTAAAAGTTTTTTGCGCATAATGATTTTTCTGAAATCTCTGAGCATTTAGTTTAGGCATGAATCGAGGGTTTCCTCTTGTTGATGGTCTTTTAGTATTCAATATTTTCTTCCTATTATGACAGTTAAAGTTCTTATTTGGCTGCCTAAGAAAAATATAGTTATTTCTACCTTTCTTAGAATAGTTAAAGTTGTGATAGATCGGTGAAGGAAAAGCCAATTTATATAGACATTTAGAATAACATCCATCAAATGAATGTCCATAAACGTCATAATATGATCAATAGAGATGTCTGGTAGGTAGTTTAGCCTTAGAAAAACTATTAAACATGGTTTTTCCTAAAGGTTGAACTCTAGCCTTATTACAAGATGACACGGGTTGAAAAGATGTATCACTTTTTCTTATGGGAGGGCAAACGTATTTAGGCTTATGTTTAACAATAAACTAATAAGTACTAGCCTCACCAATGTCTGTCATTTGTTGTTTTTTATCAAGGCCATTCTTCAAAACTTGAAAGTTTCAATAGGTTTCGATAGGTCTTTTGCCGCCGGAAACAAACTTGATAGTTTCAACATTTTTAGATGCTTTGTTAACATTGGGGAAAAATCCTATTCCAGTTCTGTCATCAGAATTGGTTTTACTTTCAACAGTACAGTTTTCAAAACAGTTTGAGTTATTTTCAAATTTAGCATATTGTTTAATGACTGTTGATGTCTTTTCTTTTGTTTGTTCCAATTCTAACAACTTCCTTTTATATTTTTTCTCCAGAATTTCACTTGACTCGGATAATTCATTGATCTTTTGAACAAAAGTCTTAGTTTCGTTCTCATGAACTAGACATTAAGAGGTGTACTCTTCAGCATTCTGTTTAACCATTTGACTTTGGACTTTTATCTTCTGGGTAAGGTCCTTGACTACTTTTTCAAGTTTAGTGCTCTTCATAAGAGTTTTTGTGTATAGTGTGTGAATGTCAAGGAGGTCCTTATTATTGGAGTCACTAAATGAGCAGTGTGTAGTGTCCCCTAGCGATTCATTCTTAGGACTCACACACCTATTGGCATTATCAAAAGAAAGTTCCCTTTGACTCACACACACATTATTAGTACTATTGGTAGCATTCTCAAACAATAAAGAAGATAGACCATTACGAACAGTATCACTCAACATAGCATGATTAGAGATACTATTAATAGGTTCAGTACTAGTTATAGGCCTATCATTGGTGTGGATAATTTTGGCAAAGAATGACAGACAAGGGTAAAAAAATTAGATGACTCAGGCTCATCAATTTTTGATTCACTTGAATCATCCCATGTCTTGCAAAAATTAGCCCTATTTTTTTGTTATTCTTATTCAGATTGACTCTACAATCATTAGCTATATGCCCTAATTTTCCACACCTAAAACACTCAACAGTTTTTAGATCTTTACCAGATTTATTTTGGTAATCAGTCTGGTGTTTGTCCTGTCTTTTCTCATGAGGCTTATTGTTAGAAATTTTTTTAATAAACATGATTGCCTTATCTATTTTCAACTTTGTTTTGGAAATTTTAGAATTTTCGTAAATTGCTTAGACATTAAGAAATGTGAGTATCCAAACAGTCTAAGTTATAGTCCTCGTTAGAATCTATACCAATATGAGGTACATTAAACTTAGCTTTGGTCAACTTAGAGGAGAAAACAAGATTATAAGTGAACTATTTCTTTTCGGTCTGAGTCAACTGTTTCTTAAATTTCAATTCCATTTCCATTATTCTTAGCTTGCTATTGAGGAGTTCAGGAGTCAAATTAGGATCATCAATCTACTCAATGGCATAGCGTTTGTTATCAAATTTTTGTGGAAGTGACCTTAGAATTTTAGAAACAATTTCCTTCCTATCATAAATTATACCATTGGCATGCAGCTTAGTTACTATGTTTGTCAACCTAATGTAGAAATCGTCAAAAGACTCAGTCTCAGTCATGACTAATGTGTTGTACTGCTGGATTAACATTTAGGTTTTAGTATCTTTAACACGTGTGTTTCCTTCATGTGCATTCACTAGAGTGTACCAACCTTCTTTTGAGGTAGTGTAGAAAGAAATCCTCTTAAATTCATGTTCATTTATGGACACGAATATGGCATTTTTGCCTTTATTGTTGCTAAGAGAAGCTTGCTTCTCTTCCTTAGTATATTCACTTAGAAGTTTCCTAATCCTTTCATTACTTCTATCAGGTGCTAGTTTAGTAGGATAAGTGTATCCATTTTCAATAGCATCCTAAGCATCATCTCCCAGTGTACCTTGAATGAAAGCAACCATCCTTACTTTCTAGTAAGGAAAGTTCGTTCCATCAAAGAGAGGGGGCCTAGAAAGAGTACCTAATCTCTAAAATATCTCGTCCATTTGGTTTTTCAAGAAATTATTTTTGAATCTCTGAATCTAAAAACTTTTTGTAAAACCAAAGCTCTGATACCAATTGAAATTTATAATACCACTTAATTCGATTAAATGAATAATTAGTTTAAATGGCTCCGAACAGTTTGTTTAAGAAACTCTTTCTTATAAAACAGTTTAGCAACACAATATGTGTATAAAAACTTATGAACGAGATATTTCAGTTATTAAGTATCCAAGTTTTGAGAAACAAAACTAAACAGTTTCTAAATCATCAAACAAGTAGAAGGTGATGAGAGGAATATGAAACATCAAGTACACAAGGATTTTAACGTGGTAAAACCCCAACTAATTTGGGAAAGATCCATAGAGGTGTCTACACCTCAAAAACAAAAATACACTAAAATAGAGTTAACGGGTTACAAAGAATCAACACACCAAACCCACAATCAGACCTATACTATTCAAGAAATCATACTAGCTCCATTAGGTTATTCTAACTTCTCTGAAGGCTCTGATGTTGTAGTTGTAGTCCATCTTTGTAACTTCTCCTCCTTTTAGCTTTACGCCGACTCTAAAGTCACGAATCTCTCTACCAACACAAATTTAGTGGTGTAGTGTGAAAAGTGTATTGTGGTTTTTGTGCCTAAACACATGCATGAACACACACACTTATACAGACAAATATTTTAACAAATTACAGATTTCTTTGCTAAATATGACACGCAAGAGTCCGATTCACATATTTCTAAGAAACTAGACTTCTTTTTGTGCAGATGATCGAGTGGCAATTTTTCTTTTAAAAATAGCCAAGATCCTATACACTATTTGTTATTTATTTACAGATATATTTCACAAAATGTGAAATATTCATAAAACAATGTAAACGTCTCAAGATCTGTATGTGAAGTCTCTGTTTCTCTAAATTCTGAAACAGAAAAAGGAAATACACAACCTATAAAGATCAAAATGATATGTATCATAAAACTATCAGATCTTTAGTTTCTATGAAAAAGAAACAAGATCTGAAACAATGATTAGGTTGGACAAGAGATTTACAACTAGAGAGGGTTGAATCTTCGAACACAGTAACCACTCAAACTCACAAGGGTTTGTTTGAAATGAGTTTTCCAGAGTTTGGTTTTAGGGTTTGTATTTCTCTCTCTATTTATCTTTCTTCTCTCTATTTTCTGTCTCTTAATTTTCTCTTATACCTGAGGCTTTCCAAAGATCGTAATCGTCTAACATAAGGTCCCTATTTATAAAACGAAGGGAAGGGTCTTGAAGGTCTGACTGAAATAGACGGTTAAGATCAAGCCTTGTTAAACAATGCAAATCCAAGGGATATAAATGCACCGCTTCTAAAAGTTTGTTCATTGGTTGAAAAGTTAAGTCATGGATTAACTTTAGATACATGAAGACAATTAATAGTATTACTCCAACGTTCGAGATTGATTCTCTGGTTTGTGAGGGGAAGAAACACAGATCTAATGGATAAACAACCAACCCATGTAGGGCAAAGATCAGTTAAAAAACACGTGTTTTTAGAGTTTTATAAATCCAATTTGTTATCGCAAATGTTTTTGTCGATTTCGATTTCTACCCAACCATGGTTTCAAGGAGTTAAGAGGTATTACAAATAGGTCCAAAACATTTTAACAGTTAATTAAAAATGTTTAAAAATTCTTTAAAAAATCCCAAAAATTATAGAATTTTTTTTAATGGGAATTAATACTCACACTCCTAAAGTAGAATGAATGCAACATAAAATATGCAATCCTAGGTGCTGTGTTAGTTTTCAACCTTTGAGACCTTTAGAGGAAAATGTTGTAGTGTCTGAAGCTCTTTGGTAGACTAGGATATGACTTCTAATTTTGTCACTATTTCCAAACTAGATGAGCACCTATATAGTATAGACTCAAGTGAGTCAAAGATATAGAGTGCTTCAAAAATAATATATCCAGTTGGTTCATTCTTAACATCTCTATCGAAAACCTTATTAATTACTAATCACCTATTATTTAATTGGGCCGGTGTCAAATTTTATCTTTTATTTAACCAGATAAAGCTTGCGAAATAATATAAGCCAAACTATACACAATCAATCCGTGCATAAATAGGAATGAATAAATAAATGACTGGTCATATTAACAATCGGCTAAAAATCCCAAATACAAATAATTAATCCAACAATTAAATAATAAATCCAAATACTAAAACTTGAAATAACTGGGCAACATGCCTTGAATATGACTATGACTGAGAATGAATACCTAATCTAGGAATAATGAAATGATGTGTCTAATCCAAACTCCTGCTAACATCCACATATGTCGCAGATGCGTGTCCCTGGAATAGATATCAAGTCTGACGTCCCTGTGGATGGACACCTAAAAGGTTTTGAAAATATTTTTAT
Organism: Sambucus nigra; assembly: GCA_949130495.1. Taxonomy (NCBI): domain Eukaryota; kingdom Viridiplantae; phylum Streptophyta; class Magnoliopsida; order Dipsacales; family Adoxaceae; genus Sambucus; species Sambucus nigra. Next base: position 170,098,734 of record OX422214.1, on the reverse strand, counting down.
AGCAAGGGTTAGAAATCAAAACATTTTGAAAACAATTTGCAAGCGATTAACATTGCAGTAAATAAAATGCATGAATGATCTTCATATTTAAGTTAGTGTCGCACTCTCTTGAAGACATACTCACCCCTCCACTAATGTGCACACCTATCGCTACCCTTAAAACCCACCTAGACATACTACCCCATGTAAGTAGTCATGTTATAAATCCTCCTTGACCCCCTACTCTACACCGAGTATTATTATCAATGATTTATAAGTTATTTCTCGCATTAACTTAATTAATCCCTTTTTGAATAAGATCGTATAATCGTTACATAGGATATATAAATAAAATACATTAGCACTCTGCAATTTTTACCCGTATATAATGATAAAAATGAAGGTATGAAGATGATGATTGAATATGAAACGGTGATCACATCAAACACATAAGAGACAAAGGTTTTCAAAGTGGTTCGGCTATGAATAAAGCCTATGTCCACTGTTATTTTATTCCCAGGGGTTTATAATAGCACAATATGGTGTAGAGAGAGAAAGAGTGTGTATCTTGTGTATGGTGTTTCTTAGTTGTCCCTCCTTTTGGCTAAGGGAATGCATGTTTTTATAGTGATGGGAGTTAAAAAGATACAATGTCTTTATGCATTCAGACATTTATATATATATACAATGAATCTAACTGTTAGTCTTCTAGAATGGTTGATCTTCCTTGAGTTGATTGGTATGCCATGTGTTGGTTGGTATGCCGACTAACTCTCCTCGGGTGCCGACTAACTCTCCTTGGGTACCGAACAAGTGTAAATATTTCCACGTAGGATGCCAGGTGTCCTTTTCTGACTGGTCCTCGTAGATAGAGAATTTTTGCGTCAACAGAAGCCCCCAATGCTCCATGCTTGATGGTTTACTGAAAGGATGGAGTATTTATTCTGTAGTGTTGCTCGGTGCTCGTGAAATTATTGATCTGCCTTCTTGATTTGTTTAACATAAAGTGCACTAACTCCAGGACGACATATGATGCAAGTTGATCAATGGTTGCTGATATCTCTTTTGAGGAACTCTGTTCGTCAAGCGAACATGTGCTATGTATCACCCTTGGGAATTTGGATGCTGCCATGCTATAGTATGAAGCTTGTAGCTTGTCATAATCTTCAAGTATATTGATTGGTTTTCTAGATGACCAACTGCGTTATGTGCCGAGAAACTGAGTGCTAACTTCACGTGCTTGATTTTTCTGATTTATGCTCCTCTGAATACTTTGTCGAGTAACATACTAGCTTTTGAACCCAACTATTCAATCTGATTAGTACCAAGCTAGTGGTGGACTTCGAAACATTTTCATATAACTTCTTCTTCAATGTTGGTCGGGACAATAGTAGTAAAGATCTCAGTGATGTAGATGCTGAATTTGACTCCTGAACTTCAATAGCATGTTCATAATAACTCCTAAATATGCCTATGCCTCCTGAACTTCAACAGCACAACTAACTCCTGAATATGCCTTCTGAACTTCTGAATATGCCTCTTGAACTTCAATATGCCTCCTGAACTTCAATATCAAAACTAATTCCTGAGCAAGAAAAATACTCCTGAATGATGATTGGTCGGGGCCCCGACCATGTAAGTTTGTGGAGTTGAATTTGATGCTCGACTGCGTGATGTTATAAGAATGTGCCACCGAATGAATAACTATATCTATAATAGAAGCCCCCAAGTGTGGAATATGAACTTTGAATGCTTTCTTGGCCTTGAAGTATGTTGGTCTTGCTAGAAAAATAAGGCCGAGGAAATGTTCCCTGAAATGATTCCCTGAGATCTTTGCATGTTTGTATTTTCATTTTCTTGGAAATACTTTGTAAGATGCTTTCCTTATTGTTTTGCTGATGAATATATATATGTAGAAGGAAAAATTGTCCTATTTTGTATAGATAATGAAACTTGCTCCACCTGCTATTTAATTATAGTGACTTATCACTCTTTGGGTCTAAGCAATGGAATGATTTTTATCCCATGTTCCTGCTTAGTTGTAGTAATCTTACCAGTATTACCTTGTTGCCTAGACAATGGATGCCCCGGGAGGTCACCCATCTTCTTGCCTAGTTTGGGGTGTCCCTTGAGATCACCCTTGATGCCAACATTGTTGGTTAAATTTATTGTTACCCACCAACCAGAGTTGGTGGTTATTGTCGACTAATCGGAGTTGGTGGTTGCTGATATGCCAACCAACCGAAGTTGGTGGTTTGTTGATGCCGACCAACCTTAGTTGGTTTGCTCAATATATATAAAGAAAAGAATTTTCTTGACCAACAGTTTGTTGAGGATAAAATATAATAAATGTTGGAGACCTCCTTGGAGCTGAATATATGATTATAAATATTTTGCCGAGCTCCATGAGATAAATATAGAATATGCATCCGAATAGATATAAAGAATGATTCAGAATAATAATAAAGTGTCTCGTTGATCTATCGAGGCGAAATTGTATAATGCCAAACAAGAATAATATTTTCCAGAACATGAGAAAATGGTCGAGTACTTTGCCGGGCCTGAATATAATTAAGAATTACCCTGACTAACTATTCGTTGGGGGTGAAATATAACAAATGTTGTAGTTCTCCTCGGAGCTGAATAAGTATCTTGTCGAGGCAAAATTTTTCATAATGTCGATCAAGAATAATATTTTTCAGAACATAAGAATATGGCCGAGAACATTGTCGGGCTGAATATAAATAAGAATGACCCAGACCAGCTGTCCGTTGTGGGTGAAATATAATAAATGTTGCAGATCTCTTCGGAACTGAATAAGTATCTCGTCGAGCTCCATGCTGAGATATATATAGAATAATTCATGCTTGAGCAGATATCCGAGCAATAATACAATCAATAGTGCCTCGTTGAGGTAAAACTTCATAATGCCGAGCAATGATAATATTTTCCAGAAGTTTAAGATTATTTTTGAGCATTCATCGGCACTCAATCTTGTACCTGTAAAAATTAATAACTTGATCTACCATATGTGTAGGCTGAATTGATTAGTCATGAGAATAATTTACTCATCCAATCAATATATGATATGTGTATGCTCGGGCAATAAAAATATCAATTTCAAAATATGAAATAATATATGTTGGCTAATATGTCGAGGCAAAATTTCCAGATGTCGAGCAATAATAGTTTCCATAAGTTTAAGATTGCGGCCGAACTTTCATCGGAATTGAATCTTGTACCTATGGAATTTCAATAAGCTGCCCGAACACCTGTTGAGACTAGATTAGATAGTTATTATCATGAGAATAATTATTCAGCCAAACAATTATGATGTGTATCAGCATAAGGCAATAAAAATTTCAAAATATGAAATAATATATTTTGTGCCAAATATTGGTCAAGGTGAGCAAACTTTTATAAAAATTGCTAGGAATTTTAATTTTAAGCAAAAGACCCAATATAAATTGGTTCAGAGAATTTATTCTAAAATAAAGCTTTTGAGTATATTTCATTTAGCTTTAAAAAATTTATTTTATAAGAGGAGTGTGAGTTGGTCTGATAAACCCAAAAAAATTTAAGAGCGACATTTTTAATAAAGTCATAAAGATTTGAATCCCGTGAGCTTCAAAGAAATTCCATCAACTCCTTTTTATTTTTGGTGCTACAGTTTAGCGATTGTCGACCAATGAAGAGTGGTGAAGTTAAAGTGGTCTAATGAAGGTGCCGACCAACTAATGGGTACTTCGGACCAAAAAATAGGTAATTAATGCTGACCAACGAATGAGTACTTCCCACCAGAAAATAAGTAACTTCGACCAGCTAATGAGTACTTCCGACCAGAAAATAGGTAACGCCGACTAGTAAAAGTTCATCTGGTGAAGTTGTAATAGTGGTCGCCAACTACGTGGTTGGACCTTGATGCGGACCATCAATTAAAGCCTCAGACCAAGAAACTGTTATGCGACTATAATGTCGATCAATAAAATGAAGCCTCCGACCAACAATGATTACTGCCAACAGTATCCAACCAAGAATAGATACATCCTAGTAGGAATAAATATCGTCGATCAACGAATAGGAGCTCGGGAACTCCTCAATATGCATAATATCTTTAACCGAGCAACAATTGATATTTGGGTACCTCCGGCTTCTGCAACATGAATAATTGCTTCCAATCTACTCTGATTAATAATAGATCATTGTTAGGCGATTACCGACCAACATCCCCTGTTATCCATGTGGCACCGACCAACAACAATGCGCCTGGTATCTATATGGCACCGACCAACAACAATAGTCTGGTCGGGAAGTCTCCGACCTGGTGTAGCAAATAGTGGCTACGTATTTGGTGGTCTTTGACCACATATAATTTTTGCCGAAGGGTGCTTAATTGATTTCTAGATAGTTGGTCTAATATATACACCTTCATAAGAATTTGTAACTAATTGCGACTGAAATCAGAAGACTGCATGATGGGCTTGATGGAATGTATATCTGATTGCCACTTTGTGCCTGTAAAATGTTGGAATCAGGAGGATTGATTGAAATCGTACAGTCGTCTCTCACTTTCTGGGTCACCGAAATTCTATGTTGATGGTTAGTGATAGATTTTATTAAACCGGTGATTTCAATGTTAACCCTCATGCTGAGATTTCCCTGTTGGTTTTGTAAAACTGTCGAATAAATAGCAGATCTCCGAACTTTGGATTCTAAACCAAATAGGTTCTTTTGTTTGTAATGAATTAAATTTATGACTTCTTCAAACCAGGATTTGATGACTGATATACCGTTGTTGTTTATCTCCTACCATATATATATATATATATATATATGATGTCTTTACATACCTCCGATAGTGGAAAACTGTCCAAAATTAACAATTACGACATATATAAATCAAATGGGCGAGGATAGTAGATCTGGGTCAGAATTTTTTGGAGAGAGAAATTTTTCCTTAGTTATAACTTATCCTATTCTCTGATTACAGATAGAAAATATGATTGATGATCTTTCAAAACTTGTTTCAAAATAACCATTAAGATTATCAACATATGACATGGTTGTTCAGATCTACAAGTGAATTATAATTGAGTGTATAATTCACCAACACAATGAAATGATATGGTTAACATCTATGCCACAGAAAATAATTTTTCTTGAAGAGAGAGAAAATGGATCTCTATCTCCAATACAGCAAGTCATATATTGTATAGAATTCGAATATTCTGAAAATCAAGAGATAATCCATTGAATTGATAAATCATCACAAACTATACTCTGAATCTCAAATTGAGATGATTTTTTTTTATAAAATTGACTTTTCATATTATGAGATTCAGATAAATGTTGGGTTTGAATGAATTGATTTAATCGATGCTTTAAACATGTGTACCCATAACAATTTGAGAATCCCTATATCTAAGGATTCGTACAAAACTTATAGAATTTTGAAACCTACTGTTTCACATATTCCTAAATTAAAATTAATCAATGAATTCATTCATATAAAAATTATGATTAAATCAAAAGATGTATGCATAATTGATTATACGTAGAGAAAATAAAAACTTAGCTTTTGATGGAGAACAATGCTTACAGCACGTTCCCATAGACGGCGCCAATATGTTGATGACTAGAAATAGCATCCATGTTATCTTATTGGCATCAACAACAGATAAAAATGAAGGTATGAAGATGATGATTGAAGATGAAACGGTGATCACATCAAACACATAAGAGACAAAGGTTTTTAAAGTGGTTCGGCTATGAATAAAGCCTACGTCCACTGTTATTTTATTCCCAGGGGTTTACAATAGTACAATATGGTGTAGTGAGAGAAAGAGTGTGTATCTTGTGTATGGTGTTTCTTAGTTGTCCCTCCCTTTGTCTAAGGGAATACATGTATTTATAGTGATGGGAGTTAAAGAGATACAATGTCTTTATACATTCAGACATTTATATCTATATACAATGAATCTAACTGTTGGTCTTCTAGAATGGTTGATCTTCTTTGAGTTGATTGGTATGCCATGTGTTGGTTGGTATGTCGACTAACTCTCCTTGGGTGCCAGACAAGTATAAATATTGCCATGTAGGATGACGGGTGTCCTTTACTGACTGGTCCCCATAGATGGAGAATTTTTACGTTAACAACCATTATATACGTATGTATACTACAACATTTGTGATATGTATATTTCCATCCTCCCGAGTAGTCCCTCACCGGATGATTTTCTCTAAAATGTTATCACATCAGGTATTCTTACTTAACCCAGTTATCCCAAGTCGGACTCAATCACAAGCTTGGAAAAAATATAAATGTTGTGGAGGCGGTCATATTTTCTTCCTGAAAGGGAGATAAAACCTTCACCCATATTGCAAACGTTATGACCTGGGGATTATACTCTCCCTACGCAACCTCCTAAGATAGCACTAGAGTATATATTTAAATATATCTATTTTCAATATATAAATGAGCATAATACATATATATATATATATATCATAAATTTAACCCGTCTAATCTGTGCAACATTCCCGTAACACTAGCCTAAAATACCCGAGTCTATTTCCCGACTCATAATCCAATTAATTAATTTATCCTTAATTAATTTATTTAAAAGTGGTAACACCCAACTACAATACCCGACCATGTTCGCTCGGCCCGTTATTTAATATTTTAGAATTTATCTCCCAATTTCATTCATAATGTGTCACGAATGTAATACCCTCCTATTCCCAATTATATCCCCTTATTATTGTTAGGAATATATTTTTCACCAATTAATTTACCTTAAAAGTCCCCCAAATTAATTCAAGCTAAATATAAGAAAAAGGGGCTCACTGCCAAAATACTTTCTTGATCGATCGATCGACTCCAAGGGTCGATTAATCGATCGAGTAGTGTTTCTTCTCCGATCTTTTGTTTTCTCCATTAATGCACATCCAAGGTTTCTTTTCTTAATTACCAACCTTCATTCATCTTCTTCACGATATATCAATCATCAAAACTAATTTTAATTCTCATAATGGTTTCCCAATCAGTCACGATTCACAATAAAAATTCCCGAATCTCAAAATGGGTTCTTATGATTTCACATAATGATTTCTCCAAATTTTGGTTTCTCAAACTAACTTAGTCAACATTAATATCTTGGATTGAAATATTTTTCAGATTCAGTTAATATCAATTCCTATTTCCACATCAATTTCCATCATAATCAAATTAATTTATTAGATATCCTAAATACCCATTTTTTCGGTGATTTCCCACCCAAAACGATTTATAATTTACCCCTCACTATAATATGAATTGATTATCATAGATTTATAATAACAACAAGTTAACCACTAGCCTTTAGGTTCGTAGTGTCAGATTCATTTGGTGTAGATGGAGATTCGACAATGAATACACAAATCCCCTGTTAGTTTGGCTTCCAATTGCTCCCTAATGATTCCCTCTCTTCTTCTCTCAAGTTTCTAGGTTTCGAGTTGTGTTAACTTTCGTTCAACACATCTAGATTTAGGTCTATAAATCCCAATCCTGTTTTTAGACTAATGGGCCAATCCCAAATGACCCAAATACCCCCGTGCGGGCCCGGTTATGCCTAACAACGTCTCGAGACCCAATTACTACCCCCAGGTACTCTTTTCCAAGTTTCTCGACCATTTCGGAGTCAACCGTGCACTCTGAATTGTCATCCGAATTACTTTATAAAAAATTCCAATTCCGACCTCAAAATACGACACACTTTCTATTTAAAAAAATACCCGAATAAATTTAGAATATAAATTCACCAACTAAAATAAATCCTCCAAATTAAAAAAATTCCCCAAATCAAAAATTTAATGTAAATTCTAAATCCTTAGGAATATGGGGTGTTACACAATTTTCCACCCAAAACGCAAGAAGAGAGACATGACATTATCGGCCATGTCATTCCAAATAATTTTTCTTTAAATGAACAAAGTGCAGCGAGTGCTAAAATAGGCGTTACACCAATTTCGTTCTTATACAGAATGAAAAGTTTCTCGATCGTATCCTTCGGTTTCCTAGATGGACTTATACTTCTTCAATTATTGCTTGGGAGCCATTTGTTAAGGGATGGAACTTAGGAAGAAATAGGGAGAATTCTGGGAAATGAGTGAATGTCAGAGGGGCGTGGATAAATGATGGAGAAGTGGGATATTTATAGATAAGAAATCGTGGGAAAAGGTTGGAAAGTGAAAAGTTATTTTTGGGGGAATGGATGTGTTTTGGAAAATGAAAAGGTTTAAAGATGGAGGGAGTGTTTTGGGGTTGAATTTCCTTATTGGATGGAAGGGGAATGCTTTTTGGTGGAAGGAAGGTGAAAGGTTGGGTGGGAAAGGAGAAAACAAAGAGGAAATATTCGAATTTTCGCTGAACCAGTTCAAAATTTGGGATTGGATTTTTTGAACCTCTTCCTATAAGTGTTTGGTCTTCCGAGCAAACCCCTTCGCTCAGGGTTTAATTTTCTGAACAGAGTTTTTTTGCATTTTCTCATTTTCCTCCCAAATTTCAAGGTCCCTAGGGAACGAATGGTGGGTTTCCTAAAATTCTCGCAAGGTTCAACCTAAATTCAACATTATTGACCAAAAATCGTGAAAATCACTATAGAATCACTTGCCACTCTCGGGACGGGTCTCAAAAACACTAAAAAAACTACATTACTGAAAACACACACATAACGCACTCCTAAACACATGACGCACGCACATGACTCAAGTATATAATAATCGATCTATTGGTTTCGTATGCATCAGTTTGTCTTTGATGCCGCTCTCGAGGCGGAAATATGTTCTTTTGCCTGTTTTGTGCAAAACAGGCTGGTGAATCCATCTCTCTACATTTACTCTCCCCTACACTGACGACGGCCAAAGCACCCTTTTCATGAGGGGTGTGAGACCACAACAGCAGCTTCCTCCTCCTTCCTCCGAGGAACTCTCCCCTTTTTCCCCTCTTTCCCCTCCCCGGAGAGGGAAAACGGAGTGAGGAACGCCGCCCAGCTGACCGGGATGGCCACAGTGGTGACTCTGCTATTGAATTTGTTAATAAGAGGGCTAAATTTTGCGTGCATGGGTGTTTTATTTTCTTATGTGAGCATGCACCTGCCTGTATGTACCCCTTTTCTCTTCTTTATTATTTCCTGTACATATCTATATATCATGATTATGTCACTATCTACTCACACACTTGTAGAAAATCTCTATGTACACTTCACACCACGTGCACCTAGGATCACCTATATCCACATGTTGCACACACCACTTAGAAATCCATGCTTAGTTGTCATTAACACACACCTCCACATACTACATTGGTACATATCCATGCTTAGGACCACTAATCACACACTCACTCATAGTTAATTACACAGCACTCACTCTCACATATCTCTTCTTAGTATAGATTTTTTTTTGCTTTACTCCTTGCTTAGCACAATACTCAATAAACATACTCTCTCCATAAGATACTAATAAAAAAATCATGCATTTCTGCACACTACATCACCAAATAGCATTGATATTTAACCAAATTTTGACCCATAACTGGGTGGTCACTTCGTGATGGGAACTGGTCTAGCAGGTCGCAGTTAGCCTAAGAGATATGACTCTCACCTTTCATTAGGCAAGTACCTTTGACGTCTATTGAACGGTTCCCCCTGCATCGTACCACTTAACCGAAGTCATGACGGGAGGTATATCGCAGGGAACTCATTCACATACATCGAGTATATCGAATTCTCTCTCACATGTACTATCCCGATGAGGTATATAATGAGGCAATTCACGTACACTCAGGTATATCAAATGGCTTGTCCACATGTACTAGTTTCCTTCAAAAGTAAGACGTATATCGTGGAAGCCATGTCAAAGGGGGAAACACTTTCCAATTAGCCCAATAAATCGCATAGCCTCATATAGATGTCAAGCCTAGGACACTCATGTTTAGATTGTCGATTTCTACCTGAAACTCTGCCGAAATGACGGGTCGGTATGCCACCCAAAGTTTCACGCGATTTTTCTTTTTTCAAAATGGGACACTGCCTATGAGCCTGGTAACAAGTCCAACCATAGGTCTTAGCATATTTCTCGAACCCAATTTTTCCAGGCTCGAGTCCCGTCTGACATTTCTTTTTGTATTTAGGTGAACTTAATACAAGTGGTAACCTAATAAACATAATAATAATCATGATGAGACCCCTCTCTTGTCTTTTCCCCTCTATTTTTAAAAAAAGCATAAAAAAACTTTTTTTTCCTTTTACTAAAAAAACCAAAAATATTTTTTCCTACTCTTTAAAAAAAATGTCAAAAACATTTTCCTCCTTTTCTAAAAATAACGAATTCCCTTCTTTCCTTCTCTATAAATAAATCCCTTTTTTCTCCTCAGGTTGATCGCATACCCTTGGTCTGGCTCCCTATTGGCTTCGGTCTTTAGTCGAACCGCCTCGAAGTTCTGTTAGTCCTCTCAATTCCTTCGAGTTCGAGATGTATCCGCTTCCCATGGAGAACCCGAATCTAGTGCCGAATATGTAGCCAGATTTGTTGACAGTTCTAGCTCAGCTCACTGCCAAAATTGACAACCTTCAAACTGAGGTTTATGAGATTAAGAGAAATCGGGTCCCTATCCCCAAAGTTCATGGAGAAGTTCAGGGGTAGCAAACCGCCGATCGTTCATCTTCGTAGTTATCAGCAAGCAGTGACTCTCCTAAGGGCTTTTGAAGAGATAATGGATCAGATGTTCCAGCAGACATTGAAAGGCATTGCTCTCCGTTGGTTCTTATCCCTTGAGGAGTCCAAAATCCATAGTTAGGAAGACATTGCCCGTAAATTCATATCGCAGTATAAGTACAATGAGGAGCTATAGGTTACCCGCCATGACTTAGAGCTACTTAAAAACCCTGGAGAATCAGTCAACAACTTCATAGACAGATGGAGAGGAAAAATAGCTACCATGACCAATCGGCCTTCCGAAAAAGATCATATTAGCAGGCCCGAGATACAATGGGAGGACATTATTACCCTCAATAGTGAGCTCTCCGAGAAATAGGGGTAGAAATTTAAGAAGGTCTTTCTAAGACAGAAGTAGAACAAAAGAAAACCTATGGGAAGTTCACTCCTAGAAAGTTTGACAAACGTGTCAGTGTCGCAGTCTCAACCATCAACAACATCTCTCAGCCTTCCGCTTCATGGGCACTAAAAAGTCCCCCTAACCCGGTCCAAAAAAAATGCACTGAGCTTCATGCTCCTCTCTCTAAAGTCTACCAGGCCCTCTTGTGCCGAAACCTGATCAAACCATTAGATTCTCGGCCACTACCAAGCCAGCTACTGAAAAACTTCAAACCTCATGCCCATTGTGACTTTCACCAAACTGTCGGCCACACCACTGACCAATGCTTCCATATTTGAAATACGATCCAAGGCTTGATTGACCGGGGTATCATCACCCCACCTGCTAATCCCAAACCAAACATTACCCATAATCTACTACCGAATCATACAAATGCCATCTTTCTAGAAGAATATTCAGAATTTAATCGATCCACCCAAATTATGCCAAGTCAATCATCAATCACACCCATATACTATCCTAAACCTCTCCAAACATGCCCATATTTCCTCTTATATCCTATCGTCTTTGATGATCTAGCCTTATCACTGCTCACCAGAGCATGCATCGTTGTCCGCACCCGTTCTGAAAACATAGAATTAACAGAAGTGTTGAACCAACTCTTAGAATTTGGGCTAAAATTGCCCTCCCAGATGATCATCGACTATTAAAGATTCAGTGGGTTATTCCTAAAAGCTCAAAAATGGGCCCGATAGTCAGATAACTCGTTAGTGCCGACCGACGAAGTCAACCTAGATGACATGGTCCAGATTATGGCAGATTTGTTTCGACTGACTGGCGATGTTTGTAGTATATTCGATATGCTCAATGTCTTGAAATTACAAGGTCACCTGGTCCCTTTGGGTTTGCATCCTCCAGCAAAATGGGACGAATTATACGAAGATGCCATCGAAGTAGTAGAATGCATAAACTTTGCATGGAAAGATAATACCATTTCCACCGGATGGGGGACGATTTTGAAGATCCAGATTCAGAGAAGACTAGTCTTATAGCCCACATATGCGGGATGATATCATTTGAGGAATTACTAGGAGAGATCAAAAAAGCAACTGAACAACCCAACATCGATGAGGAAACATGATTTTTGTTTTTCCCCTCCTCTGTGAATCATATGACCAGGTCTGGAAGACATTATCAGATCCCAAGCTTAGAACCATCAACAAGCAATAAATGGAAGGGTGTTGAGAGCCTCCCTATGACATAAATGACCATTAAGGAAAATAAGATCCTTGAACAACTGAAGACGACCCAGGACAACATCACTTTATGGGGACTTTTTATGTCTTTCCAGTTACATCAAAATGCCTTAATAAAGCTACTCGCAGGACCCACTATTCCTTCCTCAACCACACCGGAAGAAGTAATAAGCCTAGCCAAATCCCGAACCTCCACCCGAATGCTTTCTTTATCTGAAGAAGAAATCCCCAAGACTGGTCCCAACCACGACCATGTTCTTAACATCTCTGTTAAAGTTTTGGGGAAAATCACCCCCTCTCTCTTGTCGACAACAGATCAACTCTGAACGTATGCCCATTGAAAACTTTGAACTATCTGGGATTGAAAGTGACCGACCTTGCTCTAACCTCTGTTGCCATACGTGCTTATGATAATACCCACAGAGAAGTAATGCAATCTATAAAGCTTTCCATAGGGGCTAGCCCTATTAACCCATTGTGGAATTCCAAGTTATTGACATCCCAACCTGTTTTAATTGGCTATTTGGACGCCTGTGGCTCCCTAGCATCAAAGGAGTGTCCTATTCCCTTCATCAGAAGTTGAAGTTCTTTGCCAATGGACAAGTTATCACCATCTTGGGAGATAATGACAACACCGAGAATGCAAGCACCAGTAATCCGATACTTGGATACAACACAGGGTGAACGATATGCTGCTATCAGTCTTTTGAGTTGAACCACTTCTACTCCCAGTAGGAGATAGTTTTAAAGACAAGGATTGTCCAAAATATGAGCCCTATGGAAACTTCAATGCAATCTAGATGTTCAAAAATATGCACTTCATGCCCGGACTGGGGCTAGGACAAAGGCAACAAAGGGATAACTGAACTTGTCGTATTGAAGAAAGCCTTTCCTCCCAGTGGCTTAGGATACCAGTCTTCAGAAGAAGAACTCAGATTGATCTGACAGCCTCGATTAAAGAGAAGGTTAGAATGCACCAGAACGGTATCAGGAGACTCCTTAAATGGAAGATTCATCAGAGAAGGTGAGGATTTACCCTTCTACGTCTTCCCTAAGCCTTAGTATGATCATGTAGACAAGAGAATCAAACCAGGAATATAAATATTCTTTTAGGATAGTTACCCATGCACTAAGAGTTCCCAGCATCAGGTGCAAGCACTCCTCGAAGAGACCATAGCTGATGCTAAAGATTCTAAGGGCAATGACTCTGAGGATTCCTTCAACCTATAGACACTGGGACTGGCACTCGTATGATCCACTTAGGGTATAGATCATCAAATCTAGCCTGCTTGATCCAAGATATTGATACACCTCTCCTCAACTGGCACGCTGCACCTGTGCCACCTGTCGATATTCAACCTAACCCTATTGTTTACCCCCTTTCTTATTTAACTGATTCCCCTAACTATGATATAATCGAGGCCTCCTTTGATGAGGTTATCAATGATATTTTTCCTATTAATGAAATAAATAAAGATTTTGAGTATCTTGTTGTCCCTTACATTAACTGTCTTGATTCTAATCACACTCTTGTTTATGATGACTTTGCAAATGAACAATTCTTAACTGATCTAAATAAGTTTAATAACAAACAACATAACCATGTTCAAGTTAAGGAAAATAAAACTGTCGTTATTAATCTCCGTTCTAGTAGACAAATGCATGAGGTTAGGATGGGGGGCCACCCTCAATGAGCACGAGCACGTAGAGCTCAAAGAACTGCTGAAGGAATTCATAGATGTCTTCGTATGGTCTTGCTATGACATGCCCGGTATCGATCCTGAGATAGAACAACATGAGATTCTGACTCTGCCAGAGTATAAACTAGTCAAATAGAAACTGTGGAAGCTTCACACCGAATGGTCACTTAAAGTCAAAGAAGAAGTAGTCAAGAAATTGAATGTGGGCTTCATTCATGTGATCGAATACCCCACCTGGCTAGCCAATATTATACATGTACTGAAATCAGGAGGGAAGGTTTGCATGTTTGTCGACTACCAAGACTGGGATAAGGCCTCTCTAAAAGACGATTATCTGTTACCCAATATCGATATGATTGTGGACAATATGACTAGCCATACCCTCAAGTACTTTATTGATGGGTTCATTGGATACAACCAAATTAAGATACACCCAGATCACCAAGAGAAAACTGCATTCATCACCCCTTGGGGAACCTTTTACTACACTGTCATGCCATTTGGTCTAAAAAATGTAGGAGCTACCTACTAAAGGGCTGTCACAACCATTCTGCATGATCTGATCCACAAAGAATTCGAGGTCTACGTAGATGATATGATTGTCAAATATAAGACTAGGGAAGTTCATGTTCCCACTCTCCGAAAGTTCTTCGAATGGTTGCAGCAATATCAGAAATGACTCAAACCACAAAAATATGTATTAGGCATTACCAAAGGAAAGATCTTGGGACTCTTAGTTAGTGAGGAATGGATAAAAGAAGATCCTTCCAAACTTGAAGCCATACTCGAGATGCTACCTCGAACAAAGAATGAAGTCTGAGAATTCTTTGGGATATTACAGTACATCAGTAGGTTCATTATCCAGTTGACATCCATCTGTAAACCCATATTTAAACTCCTTCAAAAAGATTCAACCAAAGTCTGAAATAAATCTTTTTGACCGAATCAAGCAATACCTAACCCGACCTCCGGTACTCATGTCGCCGTAGCCTGGTCTTCCCTTACTCCTTTACTTAACTGTAACAGATACTCCAGTTGGGGCTTTGCTATCCCAATATCTTGAAAAAACCAGGAAAGAGAGAGCCATTTACTATTCCAATCGCAAGTTAGTTGGATACAAGTTAACTATATAGCTCTGGAGAAAGCATGTGTCGCCCTTATTTGGGTCACCCAAAAATGACGGCACTACATGCTCGCCTTCCCCATCAATATTGTCTCTCGAATGGATCCTATCAATTACTTGCTTGAAAAGCCTTCTCTGTCCAGGAAAATGTCCCGTTGGTTGATGCTTTTGACCAAATTTAAAATCACCTACGTTATGTAAAAAGCCATGAAAGGAAGAGCCATCTTTGATTACCTTGTTGATCATCCCATAAAAGAAGCTGATGTTTAGATTTTTGAATTCCCTGATGATAATATCCTCTGTACCTCCCAAGAAGACCTGCAATGGCAAATGTTCTTTGACGGCGCTTCCAACAAGAAATGGTATGGCATTTTGATCCTCCTGATTTCCCCTGATGACTCTCACACCCTCATTTCCATCAAGTTGAATTTTCCTTGCACCAATAACATGGCTTAATACGAGGCATGCACAGTGGGCCTCAAAGCTTCTCTCAAGAAAGGAATTCAATACCTCGATGTTTATGGGGACTCAGCCCTCATCAATGGTCAAGTACTCAGAAGATGGAAAGTCAAAGATGAGAAACTCTTTCCCTTTCATGCCCATCTAGAAGAACTCACTTCCCAATTCTAATAAATCACCTTCCATTACCTGCCTCGAGCAAAGAATAACCTAGTCGATGCCCTTGCTACCTTAGCCTCCATGATTAACATACCTGACGGAATGACCATGGCTCCCTTCCTAGTCCAAAAATAAGACAAACCAACCCACTGCTACCATATTGACCTCAATACAGAGGAAGATCCTGATATAGCCGACTGTTGGTACTATGACATTTGGCGCCTCCTCAAACATGGTAGGTATCCCTAAGTTTTTGACAAGAAATACCAAGCAACCCTCCATAAACTAGTTGCCCAGTACATCATTTGTGATAAGGAATTGTTCAAAAGAATCTTCTATGGAACCCATCTACACTACATTGCAGGGCCCGATATTGAAGAAATGATGAATAAAATCCACTGCGGGGAATACGGACCCTACATGAATGTCCATATGCTCGCCAAAAAATATCATTCGATAAGGTCACTACTGAACTACCATAGTTCAGTATTGCACAACCTACGTTCGAAGATGCCTCAAATGCCAGTAGTTTTCCAACCTACAATACCTGCCTTCGCGAGAATTATACAACATGACCTCCCCATGGTCATTCTCCAGCTGGGGCATTGACATCATTGGGAAGGTTACACTCAAATCTTCCAACGGCCATGAGTTCATCCTAGTTACCATTTATTACTTCACTAAATGGGTCAAAACCGAGTCATACACAGTTTTTAATACCAAGAAAGTGGCCAAGTTTGTCAAAAAGAACATCGTCTATCGATATGGGGTCCTACACGAGCTTGTGTCAGATAATGGGCTACACTTTGAGGCGGAAGTCATAGAAGTGGTCAACGAGTACGAGATTCAAAGAAAAAAATATTCTCCCTACCGACCCCAAACCAACGGAGAAGTCAAATAAGCCAATAAGAACCTCAAAGCAATCATCAGTAAGATGATCGAGAGTTGCCGAGATTGGGCCAATCGAATTCCTTACTCCCTCTGGGGCTACCGCACTTCAGTTTGAACCTCTACTGGGGCTACCCCTTACTCTCTAGTCTACGGCATGAAATAAATCCTACCCGTAGAGCTAGAAATCCCTTCGTTGCACGTCATGCTTGAAAACAAAGTCAGCGAGGAAGACTGGCATCAAAGACATCTTAACGAGCTATCCCTTTTGGACGAAAGGAAACTTAAAGATCTATACCACATATAAGGGTACCATCGTCGAATAACACGATCATTCAATAAGAGAGTCAAGGACCGAAGTGTCCAAGAAGGGGACTTAGACCTCAATGAAATAGTAGATCCCATTTGGGACACCAGATGGAAATTCAAGCCCAATTGGAGCTGCCCCTACATTGTGAAGAAGATCCTGTCAGGCAGCGCCGCTATGCTCATCGATTTTGATGGAGAAGAGATGGCTCGTCCAGTCAACCTAGACCGTCTCAAAAAATTCTACCCCTAATCTCTACACGCTACGACTCTTCTCACCTCATTTCTATTCTTAAAAAAAAATCTCTTCATTTCTCCCTACCCAAAACTACGTGGGCTTGATCATCTAAAAATATTTTTCTTCAAAAAATGAATTTCGAAATTTTTTCAAAATCCCCAGAGGTATGTAGGCAGCTCATCCGTCTTACATGAGCGCGTCCCCCTTCTTTTTCACAAAATACTATTCTTTTCTTATCCCCGAGAATGATAATTCATATAACATATACATAAACAATATGATTATGTATGCCTTAGCAATTGGTATAGATAATTCAAATGCAAAAGTCATCAGGAGACATAAATACATGATCAAAATATTATTTATTTCGTTATTTGAAAACTCGGTACGATTACAGTAAGGGATCAAATAACTTCCCTCGCCAAACTATAATTTAAAAAAAAACATTACACCTAAATAACCTTCCCAAACCACAAAACCAAACACCATACAAAAGCTTCACCATTCTACCCGCAGCTTCCAGGAGAACCATCCTCATCATCATCTACATCCTGGGGTCCCCAAACTTCCCCCACTTGGAGAGAGTCCCGCTGGCGCTCCATTGAGCGGTAAGCCCGAACTTTCCTGGGAAAAACCACAACACCTCCCTCCATGGTGTCCGAAATGGCGAACCACCTTTGACCTATCTCTACAGCTAGCATCTTGGAAACTACTCTCCTATATAGCCACTTCATGTAGTCCCCTGAAATATGCCAAATTGGCCCAGCAGATTGAGAAGGACGAGTCGATGGACGATAATTATCCCACAAAGAGCCTAGCCACATGCGCATACGCTCTGTTAGATTCTCCACAGGAAAGAAATCTAATGTTCACGGTGGCACAATTTTCTACTAACCATATTAACACAAAAGCCATCAAGAGAAGTAAAAATAAGTCTGTCTGAGGCCAACTGGCCGAACATACTGGTATTCTTCGAGCTCGAGAATGGGATGTAGCTCCATCCACTATAGCACAAACTAGTGCAAGCCTAGAGCCTCGTGCTCTACAAACCACTTCTTCCAGCTCTCAAAATCCTGGCCGACATTGATGAAATAACGTGAAAAGAAGTTTGGCACCATTGGAAAAGGATATTTAGGTGGGACTGCCAGACGGAATCTTTTAGAAAGCAACATGAAGAGCATAACGGGGCTCCCCCTCAGAAAATCAGAGCGACCTTCGCGTAAGGCATCTAGGCCATTCCGAGTCTCCGCCAATATCATCTTCGCAAGATTGCGACAATATGATGTGACACCCCGACTAATTAAATAACGGTGATCAGACCTTTATTAAATTAAAATAGGATTCGCATATGGTTCATTCTTAGCATCACTGTCGAAATTTTTTTTAAACATTACGAACCACCTAGCATTCAAAAAGCGGATGCCAAATTTTATCTTTCTCATTTAAAAAATAACATGCGGAAATGAATATAAAGTTTAAACCATACATTAAACAACAATTTTAAACACGTGACAATAGAAATATAGACCAATGCCGAATAAAACTGTCGGCCCCATAAAATATAAAAATCCAAACCGAAGTAATTACACCTGAATACTGAGTCTGAACTGAAATAAAATAAATAGTTGAGGTCCCACATGCCCAAATCAAATAATGAATCAACAGGTCCTAATCTAGGAATGAATAACTGAAGTGTCTAATCAATCCCTGCAAGCATCCACATATGTTACAGCTACGCATACCTGAAACTGATCCTCAAACTTAGCGTCCATATGGCTGCAAACTTGAAAGTCATTTTTAAAATAGAGTTTTGTAAGTACGGGTCAGGGCCCAAAGTAAAAATCATTTGAAAACATTTATCAAGTATTTAAATTGCAATTTAAATAACTAGTTATTAGTTACACATGTTAGGTTGCGTACACTCCCTTGAGTATCTCACCTCTCATCTGTTGTGCACACCTAACGATCCCACCTAGTCACACTACCCAATCCAGCTAGGTCTTAAAATAACTAACTAAACTCTGAAGAACCATCTCACCTGTACCGTCCATAAAGTACTCTACACATCCCACTTAATAATCATTAAGTCCCTAAATAAGGTTTTCCCTCTAACTTACCCGTACCGTCCATACAGTACGTTCTCGAACGGCTAGTAATTAGCAGTACTCTATGCTATTACCATCATCATCAAGTTAAGTTCTCAGACTTACTTTATCTTTAGATACTCACTAACTACCTTTTTCTACTAATTATACTAAAGTAGAATTAGCATTTGTTTTAGATATTCACTTACCTAACCCAACTACATTTACTCATAAGTAGATTTAATTAACCAGGTATGTGTGTGTGTGTGTATATATATACCACACTACATATACATACAATTATATCATCCACCAGGGTACCGCAGTGATGCACATTCGCGTACTCTGCTATCAAGTCCCCGTATTACACATTAAGGACAGTTGGTTCGGATGTCACCTCTAACCTTACAACAAAACACACATAATGGAGGCGAACATAGTACTAAGTCCTTGGGGTTGCGCACATACCTAACGAACCCAAGCGACCTTCCGGTATCACTATTCTCTCGCATAGTTATCCACTACCAGTACTATATTCTGAGGCACAAATCCGGACCTTACTGGAATCGTCAAAGTGGGATCGCCCACTGCGCGGAAACCTCCCCGATAGCAGAAAGCGTAGGTATGCTCACATACACAAAAGAATGTAATAGGTATACACACAACCTAATAATCATATTGGTACGTAATATGTTACCCTCAATATTCATCGTACTTATTAATTTATGATTTATCTCACCATCGCATTTATTTGAGTATTAACACAACTCTAAGGTCCCTAGTTACCCCTCCATATAGTTCAGTAGTTAAATAAATGTTTACCCTACTGGTCTACTTATTAATCACTTCGAAATATCCGAAATTCGTTATCCCTCTCTCCGATAAATTAGGACAGAATTCGACCCAGATTTCTTCTTGTCTAAATTTTCTCTATAAGACTAATTTACTTCCCCGATATAGGCCTATTGTAATATAATACATCCCTTATTATATCCTAACAACGTTCCAAGAGTTTTTTTTTTCACACAGTTTATTTAGGAAGTCTAGGCCAAAAATAAAATCCCTAAGTTTTCTGGGATTTTCGGACCGATCCGAATATATTTTAAATGAACCGATCCGATTTCCATTAAATGAACCGATCCGACTATCTGGATCGGATCGGTCCGAGGTTCTGCAGTTCATTTTCTTCAGTAACGCAGAAGCGTTTTCTCTCATTTAAATCATCAAACTCTCATGATAAAGAATATAATTTGCAACCAAACGTTCCTAACCATTACTACTTGCATTAGGGTCAATTCTAACGATTCATCGATAATAAATCTCCACAAAACTTGTCCAAGAATAGTTAAAATTCAAATATCAGAAAACCCTAGGTCTTTATTTTCTTCATTAAAAATCATAACACATCCAGATTTAATCCACAGAGATAAACATATTCCACATGATATCTAATCCTCTACATATGTTTATATGAATAAAAGGAAATCCTACCCACCCATGTATTGAAAATACCCTTCTTCTTCCAAGCATATTAAGATAATCACACTAGTCATGAACCTTACACATGGGTAATATAACATGCTTGAATTGAAGTGAAATATAAGTACTTGCCTTTATAGGAGTGATCTGATTTCATGATTAATGGAGGGTTGATGTTCTTCTTCTCCAATCTTTCCTTCAGGGGTTTCTTGTGGTGGAAGAACACTCCCATCTTCTCTAAATCCTTCTCTTAGGCTTCACAATAGTTCTCTTTGTGTCTCTAATGAATTTTGTGAGTTTTCTAAACTATAACCCTAGCCTCCTGCCCTTATAGTCTGATTTAGAGTTTGTAATTTCGTAGGTCTGCTCATCCTCTTATATAAAAAGGCTAAAATTCCCTCATATGGGTCCAGTTTAGTTTATAATTGCCCCGGGACTCAACTAGCACCCTCGGGTATACTATTTTGACTATTTCACACCTTTTGGAACTAACTGTGACTTCAAAATCACCATTCGAGTTACTTTCTAAAATTATCTAATTCTCACCTCAAAATATGGCACATGCGAGATCTAACTTTAAACCGAATTAATAAAACCCAAAATTATCGAAATAAATCATTTCTCCAAATTAATTAATTTCCCCAATCACAAATTTAATTGATTTCTATTTTCTCCAAAAATATGGGGTGATACATACGACATCCACGCCACAATGGCTGTCAGTTAGGGGTCCACTAGTAAATCCCTTGTGTGGTGACAATTATATTCAACACAAATTAATAAGAAAGTGCAATCACCAAAGGGAATAAAGAATTAAAAATGCCAATCACACAACACAGCATATACGTGGTTCAGCAAGAAATGCCTACGTCCACGGTGGTTCTCTTGGTGTTATTTCTATATACTCCAGGGAGTGTTTTACAGAGAATACAATGCATGACTTTTGCCTCAGGCTTAGGGTTTGTTATATACATGTTTGTTCTCGGGGAGTGGGGGTGTTGGACTTCCCCACGTCCACCTTCTACTCCTAGAATATCTCCTTACGAGATTTTAGGAGTAGACTAAGTCATAACCAAATTAGGTTGAGATGCGAGGAGCCCAGACTTTGGGTCGTTTCTATTGGGATACTCGTCTGGGCTCGTGATGGCAAATCGAGGTACCCACAATTTCCCCTAAAGTGGTTGGGCCAAAATTTTGGCTCAATAAATTTAAATGATTTGTCATAATGGCTCTCTTGTAAATTGTGTAACTCTTCCCAAGATTGGAGTTTTCTACTTGATTTTGGCAGCATCGTGCTTCGGGTCTCGTGCGATATGATTAGAAATGTTTAAAAGGTCACTTGGAACAAAATTTCCATACCGTCGTTCCAAGATTCTTCTTATTTTCTCATCTTCTTTTCTAAGCATCTTCTCTAAGCTCCTACCATTGCGCCCTCATTCCCAGGTCATCGTCTCCCAATCTCAATCTCCTCCATCATCTTCTCTTGTGACTTCGCGTCGTTTCAAGCCAAGTTTTTATTTCGTAAGTCCTTCTTGTTCTCTTTCTGTGCTTTTTTCTTTTGCAATCTCCTCGCATTTATAGTTAGGGTTTTGCAAATGGCAAAAATAGGTAATAGGTCGATAACTGAATTTAGGAAATATTACAACATTCCAGATTGGGTAGACATTGAATGTGCCTCTCTCCCTAAAAGTGTTAGAGAAATAGAAGGTGCTCACTGAATCCATGTTCTTGTGTTGTCTTCACTTCCCCCCAAGTAATTTGTTTTTGCACTTCTTTAGTTATTTCAATATCGTTCCTGCACTGTGCTTGCCAAACGTTTGGAAGATAGTTAATGGTGTCCATAGAATAAATGAACTCTATGGCACTAAATTAGGGCTTACTGAAATATGCTTCTGCTATTCTTTCTCGCGAACAAGTTCTGGTCTGCTCTACCTCAAGGCCAAGAGTCCTGACAGGGTATTGGTAGTAAATCTACCTGATTCCCATAAGGATTACTGGCAAGAGGGTTTGCTTGCTAGAAATTGGAAATTTCCTCCCCATACCGAGGGGTCGAGGTCTGACAGGTTCACGATCCCCTTTTATGGGGAGGAGTACATAGGTAGGCTTAATTTTTATTTTGCTCTTTGATCTTCTATTGATATATGATTTCTCTGATATTCTTCTCTCTTCTTTTCAGTGAGGACAAAGAATTTGGAACCTGCTCTCAGTGAGGTTCAAATTGCCGAGCTGATTAAAGCTTGGAACATCAGAGAACCTTTGGCTAACGGCGAACATCCTCGATCAACCACTTTTCTTCTGAAGTACAAGAATATTGGGTCTAGTTTCATCGCTTGACCTGTAGACAGCATCCCTGAGTTGGGCATCACTGAAGAAGCTGCTGCGGACCCTATTCAGTTGTATGAGGAAGGGAGCATCTCTGAAGGTGATAATAGGGGAGGTACTGAAGGTGGTTATAGTGAGGCGAGCTCCAGTCGTGAAGGATATTCCAGTTTAGAAGAGGTTTCAGAGGCTCAGGAGTCTTCAAGTACATCCAGTAGTACCAGTGAGGAAGATATGGTTCCCCAGGAGGAATCTGATCCGTGATGACGATGATGATGATAACTTGCTTCTTGCTCAATGGTTGAAGAAGCAAAAGTCCAGCAGTGGGGATGTTGCCACCGGTTCTCAGTTTACTACTCATGAGTAGGAGAAGAAGAGGAAGAGCTGTTGAAAGAGAAAGAGAGAAAAAGAGAGGGGGTGAAGAAGAAGAAGGTTGAAGAGAGAAAAAAGGCGAAGGAGAAGAAGATAGTTGAGAGGGAGATGAAGGAGAGGGAGGAGGAGAGAAGGATAGTGGAAGTGAGGATAAAGGCAGGGAAAGCTCTGGTGCCTGTCTTTTCATTGCCTGAGGGGGCCTCTGTCACCATCTTTCCTCAGTTGGCTCTCGCATTGCTTGAGCGAGCAATTTTTCATGTTGACCGATAAAAGGCAATGGCAATCGACCAGTTAGCTCTGCAAGCGATTCAGAGGCTAGCCTTGGTAAGTCCATTTTCATTCTTCAATACTTACAATATTCTGTTCAATGATCCCTTCTAATGCTCTCTTATTACTTGCAGTTTGTGACCGAATTCGTTGTTCTCTGCCGTACTCACGACGAGATGGTGAGTAGGAATACAAATTTGGTGAAGCAGAACGCTGAGATGAAGGGGAAAGGCGCCAAGCTGGAGGCCAATTTGAAGTCTATCAATGAGGCTCAAAAGTCCTCCAATCTTGCCCTTGTTGATGCTAATAGAGCGAAGGAGGCAACGATAAATGAGCTGAATGAGATGAGGCAGTCTTACGACCTGGTCTACACAAGAAAGCTGGTCAAGGTCGAGGAGAATAAGGTGCTGGCAGAGAAGCTGAAGAGGATGGAGTTCGAGGTAGCCACCATTAAATAAAGTTCATACAATTCTGGGTAGGCTATCGCATATGAGGATGCTGACACTCAGATAGGCTACATCAGTCGTCTAAACTTCAAGAAGGGCTGGAATAAGGCTCTTCTGGCTATCGGGGTGGATATTGACTCACCCTTGTTCGACGAGCATGATCCAAGCCCAAAGCCTATTGTAGACGAAGCACCTGCCCCAGGTGTTGCCCCTGACTCGTAGACTGTTCCTGTTGGTTCTCCTCCTGCTCGGGGAACAATAGTTGTTCCTTCTGAGGGAGATGCTCCTATTTCTGCTGATAAGGGAAAGCAGCCAGCTTCCTCTGAATAAATCGAGGTTTCTATATAGCCTGCTCTTAGGACTTTTCTATATTTTTACTTTATTTGTACTGCTCTTTTTTTAATTATCGATGTAATTAAACCCCTTTATTTCAATGAAATGAAAGTACTTTCTTTTCTGGGCATTGATTCTTCTACTTTTTACTGCTTGTATGGCTTGTAGTTTATTGATGTAGACGATTATATACCTGCCACCTCTCAACTGGGAAGGATCCTTGGACCTAACGTGAGCACCCAAGTTCGTCAGACCTTTGTTAGGATTTTCAAGTCTCTCAGGTCGAGAAATAAGAGATTTAAGGACAAGTCTGAGATCGTCGCTAAATTGAAGGATAGACTTCAGGAGATGGAAGAAGTTAATGCCTCTGTCCAAGAAGAAGTGAACACTTTGAGAGCTAAGCTCCTAGATGCCTCTAAAATCAATCAAGTCGGAGAAATTCTTCAGCAGGAGAACGAGACTCTGAGGAGGGAGGTGTCGGGACTCAGGAGCATGCGCCGAGCATCGCACCTCGTGTTTTATGAGGTTCCTCTTCATCGGATGTTCCGTGAGATGACATAGGGCCGAACGGTTCTCCTCCAGTCTTGCGAGGTTTTACCTCATCAGCTACTCCATGAGCTGGTCCAGATGCAGGTTCCATCTAGGGAGATGGACGAGCTTCGAGAAGACGTTCGTCAAGCATACGTGATTGCTGATGGGCTTCAAAGGGATGTCTCACGACTGAGGCATCTGTTCAATCAAGGACCTCAGTGAGTGTGGGCTGATAGTTACGACCAAGGTTGGACAGATGCTGCAATAAGGTTGTTAGAGTTTGAAGAGCTCGCCTTTATTAGGGGATGGTTGAGTGCCCTCAGGGAGGTGCAGGTCCCCCGGAACTCAGTACTCTAGTATCTTTATGAGATCTCTCCTTCAACTCTGAGGCCTAATCCTTTGAGGAGGGACGACCAGTGGATCCCTATATATGTTATTCCTAGGCAGCTTTTAGAGTCGGATGTGAATGAGGTCAAGGAGGAATTGAATCCTCATACGGACAATGGCCGAAGAGCACAAGTAGTTGATTATCTTGTTCAGAGGCCTCAGACTCATTAAGATTTTATCGGATGTAACTCATTATACATGTAACGAAGTAATGTAATATTTATATATTGGGAAATTTTGCCGACTAAACATGCATTGTATATCTTTTACTTCATTTATTTCCCATTTGATTATCTTGGGCTCTTCACATCCATCTAGATTTGATGTAGGTAAAGTTGTTTTGTTGTGTGAGTATCCTCCCAGTTCAGTATGCTTTATGGATACCATTCTGCCCTGCTTTACCTTTTAGGTCGTGTCGTCACACTACCTTAGGCCTAAGTATGGCAATAGTGAGGACACACCTGGTGTTGAATGTTCCATCTGATCAGGCTTTTTGAGCCAAACATTATTTGGCGACCAATTCGATTTGGACGAACTGCCTAAGGGTCCCCTGTAGGGCTTCATATATTTCCAGGGGCAATGCTAAGAGGTTGTTCGTGTTTCATAACGAAGACCTGAGGAGGGTGATTCCCTGCTTTTGCATACTTATTAATATGTATGTCACTTATAAAAGGTGTGAAATTTATAAATTTCATAATACAAAATTAACACTTCAGAATGTCACTGCTAAACAATCTTTTATTAATCACAAGCAATAAAAACATAATTGCCAATTCCAAAAATGCGATAAAAGATGAAAGAAAAAACTAGAAGTAGAATTTCTTCAGATTGGCTGCGTTCCAAGCTTGGGGTTTCTATCTGCCCTCCAGCGTTTCTAAGTGATAGGCTCCTTGTAGGTCATCCCTTGTTACCTTGAATTGTCCCTCCCAATTTGGACCCAGCTTGCCATCTGATGGTTTTACTGCATCGCCAAGGATTTTCCTTAGGACGTAGTCCCCAACCTGGAATGCCATTGGATTGATCTTCTTATTATAGTGTTTCGCGAGCTGTTACTGATAGCTCGTTGGCCTTACTAGGGCTAGTTCTCTGCAATCGTCAGCTAGGTCAAGTTCAATGAGTAATGATGAATTATTTTGGCCTTGATCGATAAGGGTGGTTCTCATGATTGGTAGGCCATCTTCCAAGGGGATGATTGCTTCCATTCCATACGTTAGTGAGAATGGGGTTTCCCCAGTTGCTCGTCGTGGGGTGGTGCAGTAGGCCTACAAAATATGTGGTAGCTCACTTACCCATGCGTCTTTGGCTCGCTCTAGTCGTTTCTTCAGCCCATCGATCATTATTTTGTTAGAATCTTTGGCTTGATCGTTGCTCTGGGGGTAGGCCACGGAGATGAAATAGTTCCTGATCTCGTGTTCTTTGCATAAGTTCTGGAAAGGGACACTCTCGAACTGTGTTTCGTTATCGGTGATGATGGTTCTGGGGATTCCAAAATGGGTGATTATATTCTTCCATATAAACCTCATCATATCTGCATCTTGGATATTTTCCAATGGCTCTGCCTCGATCCATTTGGTGAAGTAATCTGTTGCGACCAATAGATACTTACGGTTGCCGGCGGAGGTAGGAAGAGGGCCTACAATGTCCATCCCCCACTGGGCGAAAAGCCATGGGCTGGTAAGCGATCTTAGGTCACTGGCAGGTTAGTGGACCATATGAGCATGTAATTGACCTTTCTCGCATTTGCGAGCATACACTGCCGAATATACGGCCACCAGTAGACTTCCTTCATTGCTCGGAAAGCTAGTGACCTCCCTCAAATATGGCTTCCACAGATTCCTTCGTGAAGCTCATGTAGAAATTGCTCAATGTCCTTCGAGTGAACACATATAAGGTAAGGGCCGGTGAATGATCTCTTGTATAGTTTGCCTTCAGGAGATAAGTGAAAGAGAGCATCTTTGAATCTTATCTGATGAGCGACCTTCTTATCATTTGGAAGTGCACCATCTTATAAATAGTCCCTCAAAGGGTCCATCCAACTGGGTGCTGACTCAATCTGGAGCATGTATTCTATATTTGGCAGCTCGTTGCCCCGGTTGATGCTTGAATGGGAGAGGAAGCCGATGGGGATCGTACTTTTTAAGTCAAAATAGATTGTTGAACTTAGGGCTGCCAGGGCGTCGGCATGGCTGTTGTGTCCTTTGGGAAACTGTTGGACACTAACTTCCTCAAAGTTGGTCATTAACTTTTTTACCAGGGTGAGGTAGGCTACCATCCTTTCGTCCCTTGTGTTGAAGTCCACACTTATCAGATTGGAGGCTAATTGCGAGTCGCCGAACACCTGCAGCTTCTTTGGCCCCAATGCATGTGCCTTCTGCAGGCCGACTATTAGAGCCTCATATTCTGCCTCATTGTTGGAGGCTTCAAATCTAAGTCTAATTCCTTGCTCGAGGATTGTGTCTTCTGGAGCAACGAGCACAATGCCAACTCCTTCCCCCTTGAGTTGGAGGCTCCATAAACAAACAGTCGCCAGACTCTTACTGATTGATGATCTTCCACTTACTTTATTGCTTAAAGCTGGTCGCAAGGTTGTTGCTTGTGAATTCTATAATGAAATTGGTGAGGACCTACCCCTTGATTGTATTCCTGGATTAAATTGGATGTCAAATCGTCCGATCTCGATTGACCATTTGGACAGCCTGCCAAACAGATCTGCTTTCCGCAGGACTGCTTTAAGGGGGTGTGATGTGAGTACGCTGCTAGTATAATCTTCGAAGTAGTGCTTCAGCTTCCTCGAAGTTATCACTAGTATAAAAGAGAGGTTATCTAGTGGTAGGTAACGCTACTCAGCGTCCAATAAGGTATTGCTCGCATAGTAAACTGGGTGTTGGACTCCTTCTTTTTTGCACACTAGTGAAGAACTGATGGCGTGACTGGAAACGTTGATGTACAAGTACAGGGGATCATCTTCTTAAGGCATAATGAGCATAGGCGGTGAGATAAGGTAAGCCTTGAGCTCTTCCAATGCTTGCGACCAATTTTGATTACATTCTACTGTCTTATTTCCTTTCAAGAGCTGGAAGAATGTCTTGCATTTCTCAGAGGACTTTGAGATGAAACGGTTTAAAGCGGGGAGCATGCCTATGAGCTTCTGCACATCTCGTATCATATGAGGGGTTGTATCTCTCGCTAACCAAATATTCAAGGAATTTTCCTGACTGGACACCGAAAGAACACTTGCTTGTGTTGAGTTTCATTCGGTATTTCCTGAGGATCTCGAAGGTATTTGATAGGTCTGAGAGATGGTCCTCTATTCGCTTGCTCTTGACAAGCATATCATCAATGTAGACTTTCATGGTATCTCCCATTTGGTCTTTGAACATCTTCGTGACCAACCGCCGGTAGGTTTCTCCCGCATTCTTGAGCCCAAAGGGCATAACTTTGTAGCAGTATAATCCAACAGTAGTGATGAACGATGTCTTGTGTTGGTCTGGTGCATATAGAGGGATCTGATGATATCCCGAATATGCGTCCAGAAAACTCATTCTCTCGTGAGCTGCTGTGGCGTCCACCAATTAGTCGATCTTCGAGAGAAGGAAACTGTACTTAGGGCAGGCTCTGTTAAGGTCAGTGAAGTCTATATAGATGCTCCATTTCCTATTTCTCTTTGGAACTACTACTGGGTTGGATATCCGTTTAGGGAATTGAACTTCCCGTATGGATCCTGCATCCAGTATCTTCTCTACTTCCTTTTCTACAGCTTTGGCCTTCTCGGGCGCGGTTCGTCGTGCTTTCTGCGTGATAGGACTGAAAGTGGGGTCGACGTGTAACCGATGGAAAACCACACTAGGATCAATCCCATACAGCTGGTATGGTTCCCACACGAAAACATTTAGGTTGCTTCTCAGTAGTACAGTCAATTCTCTTTTCTCTTAATCTGTAAGAGGAGTCTCGATCAAGAAACTCCTGTCTTTCTTACTTCCACCGGCTGTTATCTCCTCCAGGTTTTCAATGACCCGATTAGAGGGGAGGAGCCTGGTCTCCTCCACTTTGGGCCTTCCATATCTTAACTGCTATTTTGAAGGTATCAAACCTTCTTGCTCCTCGACTTTCTCTTTGGTCTTCTCGACCTTCTTCTCTGGTTTTGGGCGGATGGCTGCTATGAAGCACCTTCACGCCATCGCCTGATCTCCGTGAATCTCCATTACTCCTCGCTCAGTCACGTACTTGAGTTTATGATGGTAGGTCGAAGGGACTGCCTTCATTGTATGTAGCCATCCCCTGCTGAGGAGTGCTTGATATGGCGAGTCGATGTCGACCACCAAAAACTCGATCATCTTGGAGACACTTTCTTCCCTTACCAGCAGCACAATCTTTCCCAATGTAATAATCACTTTTCTAACGAAGCCAACTAGAGGGACAATGGCTTCTTTCAGGTCGGCAACACTTAGCTTCGACTTTCTGAAGAGGTAGAGATATATTACATCAGATGAGCTTCCATGGTCGATGAGCAACTTGTCGACGTCATAGTTAGCTATCTTGAGCGTAATAATCAAGGTGTCATGATGTGGGGTTCTTACCCCCACCAGATCTTCAATCGTGAACATGATAGGTTTGCTATAGTCGATGTCCTCTACTCGCCGATACTTTTCTAATTGTGTTTTCGCTAGATTGATCTAAAAAGCTTGCATTACTGCAGTAAGCTTTTTCACCTCCATCCGAGATGAATTCCTTTGAATTTGCCTCATATCAGATGCCCCGTGAATAACTGCAAATTCATGGCCAGCATCATCTTTAAGTACGTTGTCGGGTCTTGTTTCTCCATTGGTAGTGACTTTCTCTGCGTTCTTCTCCACAAACTCATTTAGTTGCCCAGTCTGGGCCAGTTCTTCGAGGTGAGACTTAAGAGCCTTGCAATGCTCAGTCTTATGTCCTCCCTCCTTATGAAAAGTGCATCTCAGCGCATTATTTCTCTTTGAGGGATCTCCTCCCATCTTTCTGGGACACTTAACAAATGGCTCGTCTTTGATCTTTACAAGGATCTTGTAGATTGGTTCTTTGAAGATAGTGTTCCCTGCTTGAAATGCTTTTGAAGCATCGTTCTTGCCTCCATTCTTGGAGACATTCTTGCCTCTTTTCTTCTGGTTTTCAATCTTGTCATTTCCCTTGGAAGCGAGCTTAGTTCGATCATTTTCCCCTGTATTAAGGCGGGTCACATCCTCCACTTTGGCGTATTTCTCGATGCGAGCCATCAGGTCATCTATGGTTGTGGCCTCCTTCTTTATCAGGGATTGGTGCAAAAGGCAAGAGATGGGTAGGCAAATCTTAAAAGAGGCCACTACTGCCTGTTCTGAGCAGTCCTCGACCTCGTTAAACAACTCCCAATACCTCTTTGTATAGTCCCAGAGGCCCTTCTACGGCATCTTCTTCACTGTTAGCAAAGCATCCATCCTCTTAGGATGGGAGCTGCTGGTAATGAAGCGAGCCGTGAAGAGCTCGGTAAGGGACTCAAAACTCTTGATGGACCTATGAGGGAGCCTCTTGAACCACTTCTGGGCCATGTTGTGTAGGCTCGAAGGAAAAATACGACACACTAGTCCATCTCAATGGTTCTAGAGAGTCATGGCCTGCATGTACTGCCTAACGTGAATGATAGGGTCAGTTTTTCCGTCATAGATCTTAAATCTTAGAATAGAAAATTTCTTGGGGGATTCCTCTTCTTCTATCTCCCTTAAAAAGGGGGATTTCATCTGGGTCTTGAGAGCTCATCGAGCAAGCTCCCTGGTTGATCTGGCACCCCGCTGTGGTGGGGGTTGGACCATTTCTCTTCGGACCAAATTTTGTATATACTCATCACCTTGAGCTGGGCTCCTGTAACGGCGAGCTGGTCGCTGTTGCTGGAGAAAGTCATCATCTGACTCGAGCTTCTCACTTCTCTTGGATTCGCATCTGGGGCTCCTTCCTCGGCTGCAAGACTTGCTCGCCTAAGGATTAGGAGTGTGGTATGGATGTCTCTTAGTGCTGCGATGGAGTTCTTTCTCCATTCTCTCTAATTTCCTTTTGAGGTGAGCATTCTCAGCTTCTTTCTTGCGAGCGGACTCCCTTTGCTCTTAGAGACTTGCCTCATAAGCATCAATCAATCTAGAGATTTGTGTGGACCTCACTGGTCCCTGGCTTTCCTCCGAGGCATGCCTCTCTGGGCGAGCTCTCTGATCTGAGCGCCAAACTTCAGATTTGATCCTACGAGGGGCAGGCTATTCTTGGATATCCTCTGCCTGGGGGGGCGTTGCTACTGGGACCAGACATTCTAGCTTCTTTATTGGTGAGGGATTTCTTAAAGGAAGACAAACGATTCCAATAGACGACGCCAATTATGGTGAAAATTATATTCAACACAAATTAATAAGAAAGAGCAATCACCAAAGGGAATGAAGAATAAAAAATGCCAATCACATAACACAGCATATACGTGGTTCAACAAGAAATGCCTATGTCCACGGTGGTTCTCTTGGTGTTATTTCTATATAATCCGGGGAGTGTTTTACAGAAAATACAATGCATGCATTTTTCCCCAGGCTTAGGGTCTGTTATATACATGTTTGTTCTCGGGGAGTGGGGGTGTTGAACTTCCCCACGTCCACCTTCTACTCCTAGAATATCTCCTTACGAGATTTTAGGAGTAGACTAAGTCATAACCGAATTCAGTTGAGATGCGAGGAGATCAGACTTTGGGTTGTTTCTATTGGGATACTCGTCTGGGCCTGTGATGGCAAATCGAGGTACCCACACCTTGTCACAAGGAGCAACCTCAAAATTAGGCCCGAAACAACAGCTCCAACAAAACCAGCATCTCCAACATCCTGAAGATGCACCGAGTGTAACAGGTCAGGAAGGGAAATCATCCCGCCAAAAATAAAAGGCCTAGCCTCTAAAGGGGAAATATGAAGAAACTCCACCAACAATGCTCAGGGTGACCGAGAAAATTAAGGTAAAGCTACCGCAACATTGGGATTTATCCCCAGCATGGCAAAAAATTCCTCATAGGCCGGACAGACCTCGTCCAACCGAAACCGGAAGACATGATCCTCGGGGTACCAGAATTCAACTGTCGCCCTCAACATGATCCATTCTATGGGCCGATTACGCCATAAAGAGACTCGACGCATGTGGAAAGCATCAAAGTCAACATTGTAAGAACACATCGCCTCCAAGGCATCGAGGAAGTTGGTGAACTCAATACTACCAGGGAGAGCCATCTTGAAAGGGAAAGAGATAATGATCAAGTAAGAATATGAGAAAAGAACTAAATAAAGGTGTGAGGAGAAAAGAACCATCCACACCCTTATTTATACTCAACAATCAGTCAAACAAGACAAGTGAGCCTGCAGAAATCGAAGAAAACTTACCCCACAAAGTACCAAGCAAGTGTAATCAAAGCCTTCGGTGATTAGACTGGACTCATATGTCGATAGGTAGGACAGGGGTCATGACGATAGGCAGGACAAGGGTCATGCCGATCGATAACTCCCCATTTTTGGAAAATATTCCTTCTTCCCCTTTTGTCAAAATTAAAAACCAACAACAAAAATAATTTTTACTTTAAGGGAATGCCGAGTTTCTTTATACTCATATTGTACTTAGCCCATTTTTAAATAATATCCTCAATTTAATTCTTTTTATAGTCTTAGCAACAAAGTAAAAAGAGCATTCGCATTCATCACTAAACACGGATTCATTATAAAAATTTCACTTGCATATATATATATATTTATGTGTTACATGATGCCTTTCAGGAAAAAGCAAAAACATAAATACAACGGGACACAACCCTAAATCCCCTTCTTCTCTCTATATTTTCTCTCTCTGTCTTTCTCTCTCTCTCTCTCTCTCTCTCTTCTCACATTCTCTCTCTCTCTCTACTTCTCTATCTCTCTCTTTAAGATCTCTCATCTTTGCAGTGCACCCTTTTCCCCATGTGATGAGATGATGTGCCACCACTTCCAGAGCTCGAATCTTCCTTGAACGAGGCATGCGGCACCAAGTAAGAAGGAACAGGTACAACATCCCGAATATGAGCAGTCATCGAAGATATTTATTCCCTGATGTCCCTCAACCAAATGGTGGAAACACTAATGCGGTGCAAAGGAAATGGAATAGATCAAGTTAGTCAAGTGTGAAAAGAAAAGAAATAAATCAGGAAACTAAAATACATAAGGACACAAGGTATACCTCAGGTCAAAGGACCTCCTCCGTCAAGCCCAACAACTTCGGGTCCATCTCATGGGGACACAGCTGAAGCGCACCGATCCCCCGTCATCTCACCGAATGTTGTAACTAGGCGAATGCATCCGCACAAAAGCCTCTGATGTCTCCGTTGTCGCTAATGTATACGCACCACCCGCTCACTGAGAGGAACCCACATGTTAAATCGAACCCGCTCGAGGGAGAGGCATCATGTCGTATATGTTGGGTGGCATCATCCAGCTCGAGACAAATTCCATGTAGTCATACGTCACCGCAATATCAGTATACAGTGAATACGGCTCACCCATCATGGCCACCACCCAAGCATCATCAGGCATCTCTCGCACCTGCCTCATGAACAAAGGGGGACTCGCTGGTGGCACCGCAACCTCGTCCTCGACAACCTGTCAAACTACCTTATCCCCAAGGTACTAGGAATAACTAAACTCATGCGCCAGCAACCATCGCATATGCGCATATCTTCCAGTCACCCCAGTATGCTGAATAGCCACCCCCAAAGATAAAAGGTCACCTGAAAATCCTATCAAGAGCTAAGATCAATATCAAAGAAAAAATAGTCAAAGAAAGGACGTTGGCAAAAAGGACTTACCCGACCACTCGTCGGGTCATTCAAGACCTGGCGCACTACCTCCAAGGAAAGAGTCTTCTTGGACTGTCAGTTGGACTCCTCCATCGATACATCTGGCAGAAATCCCCAACAGAGTCATCCTTCAAAGAAATCAATTACGCATTCCACCCAATCACCTCATAGAACCACGTCTTTCGAGAATAAAAGGTCAGCATTCAACATTTCAAGAAGAAGCGCGTGAAAGGAAAATGCGAATGCATAAAGGAAATGCGTAAAATAAAGAATACTTCTAGAAGATACGTGGCTCTAGTAAAAGTCTTTCGGAAGCACTGGCTAAATGCATCCATAGATTAATAAAGGGTCGCCAAGGTCAGGCTCCCCCAGTCATAAAGAGGGATGCCCGAAAACACCCTCAAGTATGGCAAAAACCATAAGTGGACGATGTCTCCACTCTTCGCCACCAGAAAGCCTCCCATCACCAACAAGATGAATAAAGGCCATCTGTCGTACCTATCGCTCGTAATGATCATCAATTCGCCTCCTCAACATTAACTCTCTTAGCAAAGATAAACCGGGAGAATAACCAGAAACCACCATGTCCACATCACCTAACGCCTCCGGCGTCACTCTCAGCGACCTATCCACCTCGATCTGGACACCCTTGCAGTCCAGCCCCAATAGCTGCTGAACGTCAATGGGAGTCACCATCATCTCCCTGAAGCCAAAATGGAAGGTGTGGGTAGTGTCCCACCACCTCTCTCCTAAAGGACACATAATCATGATAGAGCGAGGCATCTTATTTAAAGCAGACCCAAGCCTCCCAAATCCTGAATTACCTTAGAAACAATCTCTGGCGTGACCGTCATCGCATATATGAATGAGCGGGCAACTGCATCCTGTTGTCCCAGCTCCTTCCATTTCACTTTCGACACCTCAGCCACCTTACCTATGGGTTTACGTCTCAATGCATCAGCAACTACTTTAGCCTTCCTTGGGTGATAATGGATTCTGAACTGATAATCTTTCACAAACTCAAGCGACATGCGCTGATGCATATTCAGCTCTCGCTGAGTGAACAAGTAATGCATTGAATTATGGTCCGTGAATAGGGAAAACTTATCCCCCAATAAGTAATGTCTCCATATCTGAAGGGCAAACACGATTGCGGCCAACTCCAAGTCGTGAGTGGGGTAGTTCTTCACATGAGGCTTGAGCTTGCGAGAAGCATAAGATATAGCCTGATCCTCCAACTGAAGTACCCAACCAAGTAACTATAGGGATGCATTAGTATACACCAGGTACTCCACTCCTGGCCTGGTCAAGGAAAGAAGTGGTGCTGAAGTCAACTTATACTTTAGCTCATCATAATCCAACTGACAAGCATTATCCCAATCATACAGTACTCCCTTACGAGTTAGATTAGTCAACAGACCTACTACCTTCGAAAATCCTTGAATGAACCGTTTGTAGTATCCAGCTAATACCAATAAACTACGGATCTCTCCCGATGTCGTGGGTCGTCCCCACTCCCTCGCCATGGATACCTTCCCTGGATCTACTGATATTCCCCTATCGAAAATAATGTTCCCCCAGAAATTGTACCTCTCGTAGCCAAAACCCACACTTCTCATACTTGGCATATAACTGGTGTTCTCAAAGAGTCTGAAGAAGCCATTTCAGATGCTCGGTATGCTCCTCCTCTGTCTAAGAGTAAATCAGGATGTAATCTATGAAAACAATGACAAAGTGATTTAAACTCTCTGAACACTCGGTTCATCAAGTCCATGAATACAGACGAAGCATTGGTTAGCCCAAATGGCCGAACCCGAAACTCATAAGATTTGTTTCTCATCAAGAAAGCAGTCTTCGACACATCCTGCTCTCTGATCTGTAACTAATGATAACCTGATCTTAGGTCTTTCTTTGAGAATAAGGCATCTCCTCTCAACCGGTCAAACAAGTCATCGATTCGGGGTAACGCATACTTATTATGTATCGTGACTTTGTTAAACTCTCTGTAGTCCACACATAACATCAAGGTCCCATCTCTCTTTTTGATGAACAACACGGGATAAACCCAAGGTGAGGTACTCCTACGGATAAACCCCTATCCTAGAAGTTTCTCAATCTGATCCCATAACTCCCTCATCTCGACTGGAGCCATACGGTAAGGCACACGAGCTATTGGGTGAGTGCCCAGTGTCAAATCTATGAAAAATTCTATCTCACGGCTGGTTGGAAACCTCTGTATTTCTCGAAATACATCATCGAACTCATGAACTACGGGGATCGAATCTAGTGGAATCATTACCTCCTTAGAGGTCTCCTCCTCTATATAATACAAAAGGGTAGACGATCCTCCCTCGGGGGGAGGCATCTCTACCTGGAACATCTCCTGACCCGATATCACAAATACTATGCTCTTGTTAAAACAATCAATCATGGATTTATATGCGATGATCCAATTCATACTTATGATCACATCATACTCGGTCAAGTCTAATACAAGCATATCAGTGGGTAAAAGAAATCTCTCAATACCTATACCCATACCCCGACGAATGAAGAAGATAAGATAACCATTACCCAATGGTGAATCTACACATGTAACTGTATTCTTTGGCGCGTCTAATAAACTCGTGGCACATGCAAATCTAGTCTCTATAAAAGAATGTGAGGCCCCCGTGTCAAATAAAATGCACTCCAAAATCCCATGAATAAAAAAACATACCCTCAATCGCGGGTGGGGATTGAGGGACTATGAACTCCAGTAGCCTGAGGGACTACTAGAGTTATCCCTGCTGAACTGGGACTGTTAGGATGGTTGGCAGAGCGGGAATCTGAGGTGGTGTTGGAAGGGTGGCTAGAAAGATAGGTTATTATGGCTCCTATCGAGCTCCTTGTAACTGTTGCAGGGCCTTGCCCTTATTAGGGCACCTCTGCTTCTTATGTCCAATCTTTCCACATACAAAGCATTTACCCATGAAGTTTCTCCCTATCTTCCCTCACTGCCCTCGACCCTAATGGCCATGTCTAAAACCTCCCTGACCACGTTGAAAGCCTCTTGATCTGGAAAACTTAGCAGAATCTCCCTGCTGGGAACTCTGCTTGCCCTGCCTTTGCTGACCTTGAGGTGATTATGCCCCAGTGGCACCATTTCCCCATGTCCTGCCCTGCTGGATGGACTCCTCTGCTCGTTTTCTTCTCGCCACATGGAAGTTGTGGTCGTGGTAGTGGAGTAGTGTTGTATTTAGAACATCGATGTAGAACTGCGATGAGAGGTTACCCAGAAGATGCATCTGAATCCTCCAAGTAAGCCTATCCATAAACATCTATATTTTCTTCTTCTCAGTAGGCACCTCTGTCGGTACCAGGTTGATCAGTCTAGTAAACTCATCTTCATACTCGTCTACAGTCTTCCCTTTTTGGGTGAGATTCAATAATTTTTGCCTCACTTCAGTCTGAAC
This sequence comes from Sambucus nigra, assembly GCA_949130495.1. NCBI lineage: Eukaryota > Viridiplantae > Streptophyta > Magnoliopsida > Dipsacales > Adoxaceae > Sambucus > Sambucus nigra. The sequence continues at coordinate 170,061,016 of OX422214.1, read as the reverse complement.
GACAGAAAAAAAGTATTTGCGTTCGAACCGCACCCATAAGTCTCGAATAGTCATGACATATCTCTCCTCGACAATGGTAATAGACTCCCACCACTGCAGTGCAACCCCCACTAGAATAAAAGTAGCTAGTATTTGCCTCTGTACCTTCATGCACTCGTATATCCTGAAGTATCTCTTGATGTCCTTCTTCCAATGGCTTGCAACAACAACATCAAAGCTCCCGACAAATCGTGGAGGGTGTGACTTTTGAAAGGCATCTCTGAAATGTTCCCAAGCGTACACGAATGTATGAACTTGAACTGGGGCTACCACCGGTTTTTGAGGTGGTGCTTATTGCACTAATGCTAAAGCGGCATTTATCGCCTGTGCTACGATGGTGGAAACTTTCATGGAGTTCATAGTGCCATGTACTGGTGCAGGTTGAGGCTCGGGTTGGGCACCCCTGGGAACTTTTTGTGCATGTCGAGGAAGCATATGAAATGAGATAGAAACTTTATAAGTCCTCAGTTAATATCTCAAAATAGTTGATGATGTAATTACCCAATTATGAATACAATAGTCTTAAATATATGGCTCAACATCAAAGAACGCTAAGCTGAATGCGTCATAAGCCATACAGATCCTAAACACTCTAGAACCTGATGATCTGATACCACCTATGACACCCCGTCTAATTAAATATCGGGTGATTAGTCCTTTATTAAATTAATACAAGATATTCGGCTGGTTCATTCTTAGCATCACTGTCGAAAACATAACTAAAATACTAACCACCTAATATTTAAAAAGTGAGATGTCAAATTTTCTCTTTTTAATCAACATGAAATCAAAAGAATAATTAACTAAACATTTCCCATTAAAATAAACAATCTTATCACAAAAAACTGACAAAAACGAAATAGATGAATACAGAGTGAACACTCCAAAAATACCAATACAATAGTCTGAATAAATAAACCCCAAAACTAAAGGTAAATAAAACATCTAAATCCATAGTCTCTGAATTAATAGATGGGAAATATGCCCTAACTGAAATGGAATGATCTGTAAGAATCAAAGATAAGTGCAGAGGCGTCTAGTACTGCGGTCCTATAACTTCCACAGTAACTACAACACGTCAACTAAATGGAACTCCTAAGCTTAGTGTCCCTGTGGATGGGAACCTAGAAGGTTTTTATAAAACAAAATAGATTTAGACGAAAATGGGTCAGATCCCGAGTTGAAAGAAGTTTTAAAAATAACAAGTGTTTAAATGCAAGTTTAAACAACGTATATAATAAACATATTAGTCACGTACTCTCACTTGAGATTCTCACCTCTTATCTATTGTGAACGCCTAATGCATATTCTTTTACCCATTATAGTTATGCTAACTAGTTTGAATCAATCTCTTTCTATAAACACTAATTCATGTTGAACACCCGTATTACCCGAATATTACGCATTAGTTTATGCCAACATGTATTTGAATTCAAGTGGCTTAACACTCAGTTAAGTTATCACATACTGAAATAAGGAGTTGTCCTACTTTTTCTAATTAACACAGTAGAACAAACATAAGCGTATATATCTATATTTCAGGACTATAATATACATATACTAGTACCACACCACACATAGGCGAAACTAATGATGCGCACATACTCTGCTATCTAGTCTCGGTACCTCTCGTACATACAAAGGACTACCGATTTTGAATCTTCCAGGAACCTTATAAAATAAATCACATAAAATCTGGAGACAAACATGGATCTCGGTGTAATGGGTCACACACATACATATGCTCCCATATAACCTAAATTTATCAACTCACAAATAAGTGATCCTTAGATCCCACGCCCTAGGGTATCAACCTATAATCCCCCCCCCCCCCCCCCCCCAAAGGGTCACCCGAGATAAAATTATCACCTATAAGACCTCCTGGCGATAGCAAGTATAGTAGGTATGTCATATACATAAAAGTCTATACAATAGGTATTCACCCAACCTAAGTATTTATAATTTCCATATAGGTATGCGCGCGTCCCATATTCCAAAATCTGTAAGGAAATTTTGTCCAGCATTTATGTATATGTCATAAGTCGTTAAATTGTTGAAGAAATTCAAGATATCATCATCATCAACGGATCCGAATATCAAAGAATTCAAGGAAGGAATCAAAATTCTGGATAGCCGGACCGGTCCGCCTGTTTGGAAAACGAACCGGTCCGCCACCGAACCGATCCGCCCTCTACCCGGACCGATCCGCCTTGCTCTTGAACCAGTAGACCCCGGATCGAATGCGAACCGAAAACACCTCTTTCAAAAATGAACCGGTCCGACCTCGAATCAATTCGCATCCTTACCGGATCGGTCCGCCTAGGATAAAATCGTACAGATCGTGTTCAGTTATTTTTGGCCCAGGTTTTCTTTTATAAACCTACTTCGGGGATTTGTTTTCCAAGACTTACAGAGACGATTTTCAGAGTCCCAATACTCTAAGTGTTCATCTTTATAAGTTCACAAACTCATGTTTCATTCACACAACCTTTCCATATCTGTGTGAATCACTTTGTAACCCAAGAACACACTTTTGTTTGTTCATACCCTTGTGGAGAAGACCGACCTTCTTCTTCATTATTGCCCTCCTGGAAAGGGAAACTTTCAACTGCCGACTACAGATCCGACGCCTGTGGGTAATTCCGTGTCACTGTATTTTCATTGTAATCCGAGAAATTGTATGTTACAATATTATAATGAAAATAAATGGTTTTGCCCCTTTGGGGGATTTTTCCTCAATTGTGTGTGTTTGATCGTACTAGCATGCTTTACATCTTATTCAATCACACCTAGTTGTATGTTCAGGGTTTAATTGGGTTAAACTGGGTTTAATTATATAATTTCTTGAGTTGAACGCAAGCGCACTCTCTCAAATTGGTATCAGAGCAGGTTACGCTAATCTATCGCGTATTCCTAATTTTTCCACAAAAATTTTCTAAGATATCAATTTTCTAAAAAATTGATTTTTGAAAAAGAGCGTGTTCATTGGAGAAATCATATAATAAAATGCCAGTTTTTGACAGGACATACTATGCATACTGGAAAGCCCGCATGAAATATGCATTAAAGGCCATAGATGAACGTGTGTGGATTTTAGTTGAAAGAGGATGGACTCCTCCCTCCGTGACTGTTGAAAATGTGACCAATTTAAAATCTGTGACCACTTGGACAGAAGAAGAATTTAAATGGTCATCTTTTAACTCTAAAGGTTTAAGTGCTATTTCCGGATCCATCACTCCTGGTGAGTTTCGACGCATCATGACGTGCGCCATGTCAAAAGAGGCATGAGATGTTTTGCAACTTACCCATGAAGGAACTAATGCTGTAAAAGAGTCTAAATTGCAAAATTTAACAACTCAATTTGAAACCATCACCATGCATGAAACTGAATGTTTTGGTGATTTTTATGATAGGCTATCTAACATTGTTAATACTAGCTTTAATCTTGGTGAGCATATTCCTAATGCTAGAGTTGTTAAAAAGATTCTTCATTCCCTTCCTAAGTGTTTTATCCCTAAAGTCACTGTGCTAAATTCTATGGGTAATTTAAAAAAGCTAAAATTGGAGGAACTTGTAGGAGACCTGCAAACATATGAAATTGATATGTTTCCTAAAACTGCTAAGTCTAAAGATAAGGGAATTGCACTTAATGCCCAAGAGAGAAAGAGTGAGGGGTCGGCTAGAAAGAGGGGAGAGTCAACTAGAAAAAGAGAGACTAACACGTCATATTCTAATTGTGATTTTGACTTAGATGATTTGGCTCTTTTTGCTAAAAATTTCAGGAGAATTCTCAAATTCAAGAAAAATGGTAATTTTAAAGATAAAAAGAAGTTTGAGAAAAATAAGGTGGAAAAGAAAAATGAAAAGTTTTTAAAGATCCTCCTAATAAAGAAAGTGAGAGATGCTTTGAGTGCAACGGTAGGGGTCATAGAGCCTTTGAGTGTGCCACACGTCTGAACAGAGAGAAAGGGAAAGCTGTCCTTAATGCTACCCTTAGCGACAATAGTGAGGTCGAGTTGGTGGATTCTGGAGATGAGTCACCGCATGAGTGTAACTTCACCGCATTCATGGCTAGTCATGTGATCACTTTGGGTACTTCTCACGACGATGAGGATGTTGCTTCACAGAGACACCTCGACAGTGAGACCGATGTGAGTGAGGGGGAGGATGACTCAAGTGAGAGCGAGAGTGATATTCAACGCGCCTATGCTGAGTTATATTCTGAGTCATTTAAAACTAAAAAGCGTAACAAATCATTAGTCCTTAAGATCAACTGTTTAAAGGAAGATTTAAGAAAAGCGAGAGAGAGAGAGAGAGAGTCCTCCACCTACACCACCCTGAGAGAGAGAGAATCTGCCAGTATTGATAAAGAGAGTTGTTTTGAGAAAGAGGGAGGGGACTTGACTAAACAAGTGGCTAGTCTTAAGAGTGAGATTAATTCCTCCATGGAGACTTGAAAGAAACTTGAAGCCCTTGTTGCCCAGCTTACTCATGATCTGGAGAGAGCACGAGAAATCAAGGTACAAATCGAGGACAGATCTGGGAAAATGGGAAAGATGCTCCTCGTCCCCACTTTAGATTTTGGTGATAGGCAAGGAATTGGTTATGATGGTGCCTCCTCAACCCAAATTGTACCTGGACCAGTCCCTGAATTTACTACTACTCCTTATGGTCATCGCCAAAACCCAAGAAGGAGAGTTCGACCAAGAAAAGCAAACCAAGGTCCGTCTAAGACTGTGTTCTTTTGTACATATTACAAAAGAAAAGGCCACCTGAGGGAGTTTTGCTATAGTTTGGGTCGGACACGACGTACTTCTACTCCACCACGTCATACTAATGAGTTTGCCAGTCTGAGAGAGCGTTTTTATCCACCACATCCCAGAGTTTGATAAAGGAATTACGATGGATGTCTTTGCCATCAGTGAATGCTTCTCACATTCCGGCTAAAACCAAAAACAACAAGGGTAAACAAAAGGTTACCACTTCTTGGGTGCCTAAGAAAAATAAGAAAGCCCTAGTTGTTCATGTTGCTCTCAAAGCACATAAACCCTCACAGTGGTATTTTGATAGTGGATGCTCCAGGCACATGACAGCTGATTTCTCCTTTTTTACCCACATTGAGGATTATAAGGATGGTAGAGTCACCTTTGGAGATAGGAACAAGTCTAGCATTATAAGACGTGGTACTGTCGAGTTACCTGGATTTCCTAAGTTAGAAAATATTTTGTACGTCAAAGGTTTGAAAGCAAACCTTCTCAGCATTAGCCAGCTGTGCGGCGCTGACTTTGCAGTAAAGTTTGATCGGGACGCTTGTAAGGTCTATAATCAAGCCGATAAACTTTTAGTGAAATGGGTGAGGACAAAGGATAATTGCTATGGGACTGAGCCCACATCCTCACTTGTCTGCAACAGCGCCTCGATCACTCTTATAGATCTGTGTTACCAACGTCTAGGTCACGTAAATGTTAAAGATCTAACTCGCTTAGCTAAAAAGGACCTAGTACGTGGCTTACCATCTCTTGGAAGGCCAACTTCGACGGTTTGTGGACCCTGTCAGGTGGAAAAAAAATTTGTAGTCCTCATAGGAAGTTGCATTCCATTACCACCTCTCGTGTTCTTGAGCTTATACACATGGATCTTATGGGTCCCACTCATACTGAGAGTCTGGGTGGTAAGAGGTTTATCCTCATGGTGGTGGATGATTTCTCCAGATCCTCCATTGTAGGTTTTCTGTCAGAGAAATCTGATGCTGTAGAGTTTTTAAAGACCAAGTGTCGTGTCCTGCAAAATCAACACGGAGTCACTATTAACAGGATACGTAGTGATAATGGCACTGAATTTAAGGAAGCAAAGGTAGACTTTTATTGTGATAGCCTTGGGATCAAACATGAGTTTTCTGCTGTGAAGACTCCTCAGCAAAATGGGATTGTTGAGAGAAAGAATAGAATGATCCAGGAAATGGCTAGATCCATGCTTCTAGGTCGTAAGGTTTCTAGGAGATTTTGGGCAGAAGCAGTGTCTACTGCATGCCACACGGTGAATAGGGTTTACCTGCGTCCACACACACTTCAGACACCTTATGGGTTGTGGACTGGTAAGAAACCCAACCTTGCATATTTTCGTATTTTTAGGAGTAAATGCTACATCCTACGAGATAGAGAGCAATTAGGAAAGTTTGACTCCCGAAGTGATGAGGGAATACTGTTGGGATATTCATCGAATAGTAAAGCATACCGGGTTTTTAACCTGAAGAGATCTAAGGTTATGGAGTCAATAAACGTCACCGTGCAAGATGACGAACCTTCGGCATTTATTGACTCTAATGTTCAGTGTGAGGTTGAGGATATTTCTAGCAGTGATTTACTTGTACCTCACCCACACTCTGTGGACCCTACTCCTGTGTTAGGGGACACACCCGCTTGCGTTTATAAGAGTCATGACCCTTCTGCCATTGTTGGTGATCCCACTCTAGGGGTCAAGACTCGTGCTCAGGTAGAGAACGTTGTCAGCCATTTTTCCTACACGTCTAAAGTCGAGCCCAAGAATCATAAAGAAGCACTCACGGATGAACACTGTATATCTGCTATGCAGGATGAGTTGCTTCAGTTTAAAAAGAACAATGTCTGGTAACTAGTCCCCCGACCTAGTGAGACTAATGTGATAGGTACCCGGTGGATTTTTAAGAATAAAATGGATGAAAATGGTATCATAATTAGAAACAAAGCTAGGTTGGTCGCTCAAGGCTACTCACAGATAGAAGGTGTAGACTTAGGGGAGACATTTGCTCCTGTTGTGAGGCTTGAGTCCGTCCACTTACTACTCGCCATCGCATGTCATCTGCACTTTAAGTTATATTAGATGGATGTCAAGAGTGCCTTCCTGAATGGAATTCTACAGGAGGAGGTTTATGTGGAACAACCAAAAGGGTTTGAAGACCCTACGCACCCTGAGCACATTTATTATTTGAGGAAAGACTTGTATGGTTTGAAGCAAGCACCCCGTGCTTGGTACGAAAGGCTTACTTCCTATCTCTTAGCCCGTGGCTTCAAGAGAGGGGGAGTTGATATGACATTGTTTGTCAGGAGAAATGACGGTGCTATTTTGGTTGCCCGGGTTTATGTGGATGATATAGTCTTTGGATCCACGTGCTCCCAGCATGCTCACCACTTTGAGGAGGAGATGAAAAGTGAATTTGAGATAAGCATGGTAGGTGAGCTTACTTTTTTTCTTGGTCTCCAGGTTCGTCAGCTCGAGGGTGGGATTTTTATCATCCAATCCAAGTATGCTAGAGACCTAGTGAAGAAATTTGGTTTAGACTCCGCTAAGCATGCACGTACACCTATGAGTACTTCTATCAAGCTTAGTAAGGACACTTTAGGCAAGGACGTAGAGCAAACCTTGCATCGGAGTATGATAGGTAGTCTTCTCTACTTGACTGCCAGTCGTACTGACATAGCCTTTAGTGTTGGAGTTTGTGCGCGATATCAGGCGTCCCCGAAAGAGTCACACTTACTCGCTCTAAAATGTATTATCAAATACGTGAGTGGGACTCTCTCGTACGGTATTTGGTATTCCTTTGATACTGATGACCGTTTGTCCGCCTATTCAGATGCCGATTGGGTCGGAAATGTAGATGGTTGTAGGAGCACTTCTGGTGGGTGTTTCTATTTTGGTTCTGCTCTTGTCTCGTGGTTGAGAAAGAAGTAAAACTCCATCTCTTTGTCCACTGCGGAGGCTGAGTACATCGCCCTCGGGAGTTGTTGCACGCAACTCTTATGGATGAAGCAGATGCTGGATGATTATGGGATTTCACAGGACACCATGACCATTTCCTGTGATAACACGAGCGCGATACACATATCCTGTAATCCAGTCCAGCATTCGCGCACAAAGCACATCAGGATACGCGAGCACTTTATACGTTAGTTAGTTGAGGAGAAAGTCGTATCCCTGAGTTTTGTTCCCACCGACCGTCAGTTAGCCGATATTTTCATGAAACCTTTAGATGCCCTTAGATTTGAGAGTCTTAGGAAGTCTTTGGGGATTTGCACAGTTGACTGAGAGGTTGGTTTGTGTCTAGCATAGGATGCATTTTTCTTATATCATCTGATGCCTATTGCTATATTGTATCATATGTTTTGTTTTTCTTTTTATTTTTTGAAAATTCCAAAAAGAATTTCTTTTAATAAAATTTTGAAAAATCAAAAAAGATTTTTTATTTGCACCATTTATGGATGAGCATTTAAGATAGCCAAGTCACAAATTCATCCCATTTATTCATGTGACTTTTGATCGTGATTTAAGATGCTACATCATTTCATTCATGTGCTTTACATTGTTTGGAGTCTTTGAGATGTGATTAGTGATATCTTTCTACATGTTGTACTCCTATGTCCTTTATTGCACACATGCACGGCTATATTTGATTATTGTACTTGTCGATCACATATTGTCTTAAGTGTTTCCATCTCAATTCTGTCTATACAACATACAATATGCAATTAAAACTTGACAAGATTGGAATGCATGTATAAACCGTTCTGGTGAGATTGTGTGCTTAATTATGAGCTGGGAGGGGCTGCGAAAGGTAATTATCTATCCTTTGTGCAAAAGCCACCGTTTCAATGGACCTAAAAAATTGAGGAATTTTATTATCCGAGGTCCAAAGAGGTTAAAAGAGCCCAAAAATAGTTAAAGGCAATAAAAAGCAATACATGCCAAATATGGGCCATTAGGCTTCACCATCAATTCTCCAAAGTTTGAGAATTTAGATTACCTCTATTCAAAATATAAATCTGAGGGAGTTTGTTTGGAGAATTTAAACGGGTTTGCACTTCCTTGAAAGTCCTGAAAAAGCATGAAATCGTTTTGGACGTTATTGCTGTGAAAATCTCTGTGAGCTTTGATTTGTTGATTTGTTGAGTTAATGTCTCTTATTTCCATTTGTTTTACACCAAAGGAAGCATTTCAGTTCATTCGTTAGGAGTATCCGATATTCATCGTGCACATATGTCATGTTTGTATGCATTGATTTTCCTATCGAATTTTATCACACCCCTTCATTTTCGTTCTCATCGAATTGGTTATTTTGTGTTCGTTCATGGTGTGATTTTTGTTTATTTTATGACACCCCCAGCTTTGCTTGTCTCACTCATTCTTCTCATTTGTCTATTTGGGGGCATCATAAAAAGGGGGAGAAAGAATTATCATATTATGGGGGAGTTTGAGTTTTGATTTGAGTTTTTGAGATTTGATAGAGTTCATCATAATTTGGTATCTATGTGTATCTCATTTCAAACTCGATATGTCACTTGGTATTTTGCTTTGTCTCATGTGTGTAGGTACTTCTTTGATGATCTCTGAATTGCACACCCTGATGAGAAAAGCATTGAGATTTCTGAAGTGTTGAAGAACAATCTACGAATTCTTATTCATTTGTACCTTTTCAGTTTTGGGTTCATGGAAGGGTAGATTTGTATAGGAAATTTTATACTTGATAATTAGGATGTTTGTTTTTATGTTTGTACCGGCATAGACATAGGGGGAAATTTTGTCCAGTATTTATGTATATGTCATAAGCCATTACATTATTGAAGAAATTCAAGATAGCACCATCATCAACAGATCCGAATATCAAAGAATTCAAGGAAGGAATCAAAATTCTGGACAGTCAGACCGGTCTGCCTGTTTGGAAAACGAACCGGTCCACCCCCGGACCGATCCGCCCTCTACTGGACCGATCCACCTTGCTCTTGAACCAGTAAACCCTAGATCGAATGCGAACCGAAAAGACCTCTTTCAAAAATGAACCGGTCCGACCTCGGACCGATCCGCATCCTTATCGAACCGGTTCGCTTGGGATAAAATCATGCATATCGTGTTCAGTTATTTTCGGCCCAAGTTTTCTTTTATAAACCGACTTCGGGGATTTGTTTTTCAAGATTTATAGAGACGATTTTCAGAGTCCCAATACTCTAAGTCTTCATCTTTATGAGTTCACAAACTCATGTTTAATTCACACAACCTTTCCATATCTGTGTGAATCACTTTGCAACCCAAGAACACATTTTTGTTTGTTCATACCCTTGTGGAGAAGACCGGCCTTCTTCTTCATTGCTGCCCTCCTGGAAAGGGAAACTTCCAGCTGCCGACTACAGATCCGACGTCTGCGGGTAATTCTGTGTCACTGTATTCTCATTGTAATCAGAGAAATAGTATGTTACAATATTATAATGAAAATAAATGGTTTTGCTCCTTTGGGGGATTTTTCCTCAATTGTGTGTGTTTGATAGTACTAGCATGCTTTACATCTTATTCAATCACACCTAGTTGCATGTTTAGGGTTTAATTGGGTTAAACTGGGTTTAATTATATAATTTCTTGAGTTGAACGCAAGCGCACTCTCTCAAAATCTCATACGTTGTATATTTAAATCTCGAATAACCTACGTAGTATTAATATATATATTCACTCATGTGTATAATATCAAGTGCCTATTCTAAACCCAAGAAGGTTACTAGGTCTCTCATTTGTTCCTAAGGTTACTTCAGTAATTAATGTCCCCCTACTACTAGTACAAACTTTAAATTATAATGTAACCGATTTAAATCCCAACTTATATAATTTTTCCAATAGCAACTCACTCGGTGAATATTCGTAAACCTACCGTTCGATCGCATCCATAATAATACTCTCCGGCCTTAACTACTATCCTACTGCCCTACTATGAGTCCCATTATGTTTAATTTACTCACACTAAGAGTTCTTGAAAGAGGGATTTAATATTTCATTAAAAAGGAGGACAATTATCAAATTTAGGGGAAGTCGATCGATCGACAAAAGAGGTCAATCGATCGACATTCTTGAATCGATTGATCGATCGATCGGGTATTTGCCCATAATTCTTTAACTGTTAGGGGATTCTTACAAATTTCACCATAAAACCTCAACTACGATGTCCCAAACTCCCAAAAATCTACACTAAAGATTATATAAACATGATTACATAACGTTTAATGTTTTATAATCATCGAATCCGCATGAGCCATTATAATCTTAGATTAAGACATGAATTTTTTCTAAAACTCATATTTTTCCTATTATTCTCCAAGAACCATATAATTCAACTATAAATCATGATTATTAAATCATGGATCAAAGTTCCGTCCTACCTATATGTGCAGAAGTCTATCTACATGAAAATCCTATCAATTTATCAAGATTTAGGTTATATATCATAAGATCTCTCATGGGTATGAAATAGTCTCCAATTGTACACTACCATGGTTATAATATGCGTATAATCATTGAAATTAAAATCACTTGCCTTAGACATAAGATCTGATCTGATGGTCAGGGTGTTGTGGTGGTGATGTTATCTTTCTGATCACAATTTCGGTGGTGGAGGTGGTGGTGCAAGTGGTTGTATGGCCTTGAAACCCCTTGGAAACTCCATACTATGTTCACTCTAATATTTGGAAGCCATTAACCCTAATTTCCTAACCCTAGCATCCAATATAAAGTCATGAAATTAGTAGATCCCCATTCTTCAAAAAGTAAAATGACCAAAATACCCCCCCCCCCCCCGAGGTGCCAATTTGGCCTAAAACTAGCCTGGAACCCAAACTAGAACCATTCCTGACACATTTCCGCACTCAAAATGACCATATGGGTGACATAAAATTAACTTACTTTTTATTTCATTAAATTAGTCCCGACACGACTCACACGCCCGTCCCGCCTTAATTTCCATAATTGTCGTATTATTCACTCACGATCATTTTTAATCATCAATACTTCATTAAGTAATAAGCAACATGATTATATCCCATTAATAATTACTAACTCACATCACACCAGTAAATATTCATTTTAATCCGGATTAATTAAAATTAATACCTCATTTTATTTCAATTAATACCAATAATTAAAAGCCATAAAAATACGGTGTATTACAACTGATATATGCATGTTTACATACCCCTATAAGGATACCATTGTGAAGTTGCGTGATGTGGGTGAATACCGTGTCTTGAGGAGCAGGGAGAGTATAGGCCCCAGGTCATAGCGCCAATTATAATTATGTATCGTGTTGTGAGATCTTTTGTTCGCAGTGAGGTAATTTCGGGTATGGTTATGACTCACTGTCGATGGACTATGGCCGCTTCCCATCTATTTGATTTAGGGTTTTTCTCAAGAGCCTGAGTGAGTCTTCCTTGAGCCCAAGATGTGTTGTGTATGCCCTAGAAGATGATAACACTTAGAGAATGCATTCAGTGAGGTAATTCTTGGGGGATGGTCTTAGTTTCTTATATTGTGTGTGAAACATAAGTATGAAAATACTTGATGTGAATAGTATATTGTATGTATATGTACGAGATATGAATATATATATATATATATATATATATATATACACACACTATCGGAATGCCCATGCCTAAAGGCACGGAGAAAATTTCCAAAGTACGTAATTGCGAAACGACGAAAATTTTCAAAGTACATAATTGCAAAGCGACAAAAATTTTGTTCCCGCAACAAAATAAAGTGTAATTTTAAAAAAATTGATCATAATCCCCTTTGTTTATAGGACTATCCACCCTGATTTTAAAAAATAACAAAGAGTACAACAACATTCAAATAGTCTAAATTCATCAAACAAATTCATATATAACATGCCTACCCATAAAAACTAAAGTATTTGTAACACAGTAAAACTACAAAACCCCTGTGTGAACATTTGAACTAAGGATCCTCAAAGCTTAGTGGGGGGGGGGGGGGGGCAACCAAAGGGTCACAAAATTTAAAAGTATAAATATATGTGATCCATGAAGATTCCTCAAAGTATAACTATATCCCCAAGCATCACAATTCCATTAAATGTATTCAATCTTAAATATATCCTCAAAAGTATAACTATATCCTACTGGATTCACTCCTACATCTCAATTATAACCCAAGTATACCATTAACTGTTCATTACCAATTTCAATAACCAAATGCATACAATCTTAAGAACAAAATATAGAGTAAATGTTAAATTACATTCACAACATATAATCATAACTTGAATAAACCTCATAACAAACTATACCAAATTACTACGGTTAGGAATAACAAAAATATTAAGTAAATCAAAATGAAAATTAAAAAAAAAATAATAAAATAGGGAAAAACTTGATTCTCGAGTGTCCACTCATCCAATGTTAATGAAGAAAGTAACTATAAATCAGAAGAAGGAAAAAACTTGAAACTTACAGTTCTTCATCCAAGTTTGTTCTCTTGTTTACCTGTATTATCAAAACAAAAAACAGTAAGTAATCAAGAAATAATTAATAAGTTGATTCATACCATGAATCACAAAAAGAACATTGTTTGTAGATAGAAAATCCACTTAAATCATGCTTTAATCCAAAAAATATGAAAACTCCAATCGTCATCACCCACCACCATCACAATCAATACTTTTAATTGTAACTCAAAAATAAGAGATGGTGAAAGAGAGACGGGTTCAAAAATGCCCAAACCCAAAAGCGTGAACCCCAAAAGTATAAGAATTAACTCTAATTTTGTACCTGGAATGTCAGTTAATATCATACTTGATATTAGAAGGATAAGAATTAACTCTAATCACACAAATTTGTTTATGGTTTATTTCTTCCATTCTAACCAAACATTGAGTTTAAACCCCCAAAAGGTAACAACAGAATTACTATTATATGTCCATTATTTTATTTATACACTCTAGTCACATTTCCAAAGTATATTATATCTCAATCATTTTATTTATATACTCTAGGAACATTTCCAAAGTATAAAATGGAAAACATAGAATTAGTGAATAGGCTTTGCATTTGACGTGTTTCAAGTGGACAAAGATCTCAAATGTATGTCATGAGGGTTTGCATTTGTCTTCTGTCAAGTGTGAATCTAAATAACTATAGCTTGTCACAACCAAATATAATGTCATTGGGAAAACAAACACAATTCAGTAACTTAAAATTTCTTTATAGCTCAAGTAGGATACACGGGCTATATTTTTTTAGGCAAATAATCAATACAATGTTCTATTACATCTCTAGTTATAGCATACTAAAGCTAGTTTTGAAACATAACACATCTGTCAAAAGTTTTCTGAAAAACGATTTTCTCAACCAAATAATGTTGATAATGGTTGAGCTCCATCAGAGGCGATCTATTTTCAATACACTCTTCATTCCCCTTTCTTAAGGGAGAAAACTATGTGTTCATAACCCTTTCTGGTCTATTCTCTTGTCTGATGTCTGCAATATGTTTCCTAAAATTCGCATCAATTCAAGATCTTAACCAGAAAACTCACTAATCTGTTCACATATTCTGTGCATTTAAATAAGAAAATCCTCCCTTTCAGATGATAGTCTCAAGATATCTTCGAGTAAATCTCCTTTGTGGAACTCAAGCTCCTTGACTTCAACTTCCTAGTGCCTCCTCTCGTTCTCAAATAGATCCTTCATTTTATATACTTCCAACTTGTTTTCTTGTAATAAATCTTCAAGTTGTTCTGATTGTTGCTTTGAATAAAATAAAGATTCCTATAGACATTTTAGTTTCGAACATAAAGAATTGACTTCCATCTCCAATTCAATAATTGTCTTGTTCTTCTCTTCAATCTCAATATTTTTTAGATACTCGGCATTTTTAAAAGTTTGCTCCATATCTTCCAAGCTCTGGCCCGTCTCTTTAATTATCTTTGAAATGCGTTTTTTTTCTTGCTCAAATCCCTCTTATGCAAATTGTGCTAGAAATGCACCCTCCATTTATCTTGTAGCATATTGTTGCTTCAAATAAGAAAATATATTTCTTACAAATCCCTAGTACATAACATTTGATTTTCCATTATGTTATATGACTTGGTATTTCTAGAAAGAAAAATTTTCAAATTGTATCAAAAATAGATTAAATTGATAAAAAATATAGTTATCTCCTTGAAACATGTATGTATCAATAATTGTTATATTAAAGAACCAGGTAACTGCTCCATAAAGCATCTATTTATAATAATTGTGCCAACATAGAAAAATTTTATCGACGTCGATCTTGAGATTGGTAACACTTGAGACTTTTTTGCTATCTTATAAACTCTTGAGACTTTTTAGCTGATCAAATTGGTAACACTCGCCATTTTTCTGAAATTTATTGACATATTGAATTTGAGTAGGGGTAGTTGGTTTGTTATTGTTTTGTTAACTGATTAAGTATACACGCTTGGTTGTGTTTAAGGTGAAACAAATAAAAAGCTTTTTAAATGAAGAAAGGAAGGTTGATTTGCCTATTCCCTTGAAATAGAAGATAACTGATGAGATTTTAGAGGTCTTGAGAGGATTAAATGTCAGTGCTAATGCGACTGAGTAGCAAGGTGGGTGTGCCTTTTATTCTCAGACTAAATTTATGTCTTTACCATTGTCATGCCATCATTGTGTTTTAACCTGTATTATTAATCGAAGTCATAATTGATTGTAATCTAATTTGTTTAGCATTGAAGTGATGTGGTAAACTCTTTCCTATTTGTATGCTACATCATGTATATTACTATTAGTGTTCAAGTTCTATTGGGGACATCAATTAGAGCTCATGAGTAAGATGATACAAATTCAAATTCAATGACCAAGATGCAATTTTAATTCTGTGTGTTTAATCTAAGTATATAGCTTCTGAACAACAATATATAAATGTTATATAAATGTTAGAAGGAACCTTTTAATTCAGCTGGAAACTAAGATGCACTAACAGCGCTAATCTGATAAATCAGCTAGAAACATGGTTATAAATATCGATAGATACCAATTATGTACTAAATAAAGGTTTTGAACTTATCGAACCCTTTACGTACCTCCACTACGGGGCTTTCTACTAATCAAAAGTTAACTCATGTGCAATAAATTTTCAAGTAGATGGGCATAAATGCAACCATAAGTAAGATAAATTGTCAATTTAATGTAACAATGCAAGAAAAAAAATAATAGTGGGAGAATAATAAAACACTATTGAAAAAAGCACCAAATTCAAAAAAAAAGGAGTGGGAAATGAAAATCAAGTTATGAATTGTGAATCGTAGTACAAACAATATTATGGTAACTAAAAATTGCGAATCATGTACATATCACAATAAGTAATTAACTGAGCCAAAATTTTGAATAATTCAACAACTTATTCTTCCACTGCTCATAAATTACGAGTAAATCCACTGCTCATTATATTCCATTAGAGATGAAAACCTCGCCAAGTCTTTAAAAAAATTAAAGACTTGCCAATTTTTTATCCACAACTAATTTTTAAGGCATACTCTAGAATTACCATAAAAAATAGTCCACAAACAAAGGGTACAAAAATATCATATATAAATTAGAAATGCATACTAACCTTAACAACTCACCTATCCAAGCAATGCTCAATTTGCATACCAAATGACTTGTGTCTACCACATTAGACCATGATATGCATTGCATCAAAACTCCAAAGTCCTTCATGTCGAGCCCAATGAATTTAATGAACTTAATCCAAAGACTTCATTTAAATTGCAGTCATTCTACTCTCCACGAAATTAACATATTGTTCAGACTATGAGATTAGGAACGAAATACTCCATCTATAAAGATTTGTGAGGATTATTCAAGCATAAAGAACCAAACCTTGTAAAAAACAAAGTAGATATCAAACAATTCAAAACTGATGGTACATATTATGAAATTAAAATATATATATATATCAACACTGTAATCTTAATATACGTACAAAGCTTAAGTATTATATGAACTAAAAATTGTATTAGCTCCTACTATTATAGAATAATTTTAACTAATCGATCTTGTATTGAATTGAGTCCAAAAAATAATCAAGTTTAATAAATGATTCAACTCTAAATATGATGGTAAAAAATATATGACAACCCTGTCACAAAATCATCCCCCAACTCTGTTATTAGATTAGGCACACATAGAAACAAAAGAGCAACAATATTCATGAAAACCCTTATGCAATCAATTCAAATTTCCAGAAACTAAAATAAGGAGTATGAAACTCAATATATTGTTAATAAATAAGATTGAACAAAACGGTTTTAAATAAAAACTTAGTTGTTTAATAGTCAACACTCAAGTAAATGACCAAAATTGTAAATATCTTTTTTATCCTCGTAAAATGACAAAAATAAGATATAGAGAGGTTATAAAAGAATCTGAATCAACATCATAATGCTCATTCAACATAGGTCTCATAATGCCCATTTAACCATTAACTTTTGTAAATGTAAGATATACTACCTGTTGAGTACCAAACATTTGAATTCCCAGAATGAAACGAATAAGATTTGGTGCTTACCATAACCATAATCCATAGCTATCATATTTTTCCTGTCACATAGAGAAACTTACCATAAATAATAATAGTAATTGTAAAAAGGACACCGACTGTTTAAAAACGAACCAAACAAAGATAAATAAAAATGTTCACAGTAATTGTAAAAATATTTCAAGCAAAACAGAAAAATAATCAAAGTAGAGATTGGTATCTCATGAAGAAAAATAGGACATTGGCACAAATCACATATCTATTCAAAAGGACAGGACAATGGCACTTTGTACGTAGGTGATTAACTTCGTTCAATCTTAACAACCAAATTTGAACCTTAAAACCAAAATAAACACAAAAAATCCATAAAAGATGAAACACAAATCCATGTACAATCTAATAGACTTGACTTCTTAAAACGAATGAGTAATTAACCCATTTTAGTATTGAGGCCAACCTGAATATATTTCCTCCATCTCAACCACAAAGTAACTGCCATAATTTGGTGAATCCAATAGTTATGACCTTGAAGTCCGAATCTTCACCTAACAAATATAAAGAGAAACTATTAGAAATAAGCATACAGCTTCACAAAACCATAGTAATATCAACATGAACACACTACACAAATATGGGTAATATCAATATGAGTACTCTCATCACCTTAAACCACAATACTTTTACCATCATCATATGAACACAGTGCTAATCAGTGAACAGTATGAGCACAGTGCACAATATGAACATAAACCATAATACTTCTGCCATCAGCATCTATGAACACAGTGCTAATCGATGTCAAAATCACCTGAATCAAGAAAGGAGTTACAAAATATAACCCTAAATAATATTGAAAGATCCCTAGAAAATATAATTAGTAGCAAAAAAAATAGTTAGAATGTGCAAAGAATTGTTAGAATGTGCAAATAAAAAAACATGTAAGATCTAGAATATGAAAAATAGAAAATCAAAAAAAACATAAGCACAGGATTTCTAAGATCTCGATCTAAAACATGTAAGATCGCGGGATTCCTTCTAGGTCTGCAAGGAAGTTCAAAACAAACATATAGAACCCAAATCCATCAAACCCTAGTCTCTATTCCTCACTTTTAAATCCCCAAAAAGTTCAATATAAAATCTTCAAAATGATAGATTTGTGTGCACGTGTGTGTGGGTTTCACCAATATAGATGTGTGTGTAACATATATGTGCGTGTGTGTATTTGTTAGGGAGGTGAAGGAGACTACCTGCATGAGAGAATGATTGAGGGAGAGGGAGTCGCATGAGGGAGAGGTCAGAACGGCCGCATTCTGGAGAGAAGATGGAGGAAAAGGATGAGTGAGAGGGAGAAAATGAAAGTATGTTAGGGTTAGGAGGATAAGTGATTGAGAAACTTTACAAAAATACCCTTAATTTTCAACCATTGGATTCAACTTTCTAATAATCAATCCTAGCCTCTAATTAAGTTATCATCTTATTGAATAGGAAAAACATTCTGCTCCTTATTATATATATATATATATATATATATATATATATATATATATATATATATATATATATATATATATATATGCAAATTTGTTTATAAATTGGTAAGTAAGATATTTATTGTTAACCGGGAGATTGAAATCCGGTATAGTTTATGTTATTCGTATATAAAGATGAGAATATTATATATAGGACTACTGGAACTAAAGTGAGAATAGTGTAATAACTAGTGAGAGTTATTTATGTGGATGATGATACTATAAGTGAGAGATTATATTAAATATAAGCTTGAGGCGATAGCTTAGAATTTTATTTACGCGGGGTTTGATGGCGTATGGTAATTTAAAGGTTTTGAGAGTTGTTAGTTAGGAGGGGTAGCTTAACTAGGGGGCTTAAAATAGATGGGCTATGTGTGAACTGTTAGATGAGAGATAAGGGGTATTTCATGGGAGTGCGACACCAATTTAAATATGGAGAATAACATATTTATTATGTCATTGTATTTTAAGCACTTGGTAAAAATGTTTTCAACCCGGGCTCTGACACGTTTTTATATTTTCTCTTTCTTCTCCTTTGCTCTCTCTCTCTCGATATATATATATATATATATATATATATATATATATATATTAGGTTTCCAGACACAAGGACGCCTGGATGACTTCTCTTTCGAGTCAGACGTTACTACAGTAGCTGTGGATGCTAGCAGGATATTGATTTAGACGCTTCTACCCTTGAGATCTAGATAAGAGGTATTGTGTAGATACTTGGGCATATTGCCCAACTGATGTAGTTCATTTTATTTTAACGCAATTTGATTCGACGATTCGATATGGTTGTAATTTATATTTTGACCAAGTTATTAGTTATTGATTTATTCATTTTAATTGTGTGTATATACTGTTCTAATGGTTTTATCTGTTTGGTTTGATTAAAAAGATTTGTAAGTTAAAATTTTGACACCGGGCCTAATAGGTTATTAGTAATTAAATAGTTTTCGACAGTGATGCTGAGAATGAACCATATGAGATTCCTGACTTAAGTTGATATATGACTGATCACCCAGTATTTTATTGGGCAGGTTGTCACACGATAGAACCCTACGTGTCCCAAAAATAAGTGCACGTATTTTAGTGACTTGGGTGGGGGAAGTTTAAGAATTATATCAATTTTCCATATCCCCTTAGATGATACTATGTGGCCTAGAACTACTCCTTTGGTAACTATGAAATTACATTTTTCTCAATTTAGTACTAGGTTCTTTTCTACACATCGAGTAAGCACCTTGTCAATATTAGCAAGATATTTGTCAAAAGAGTGGCAAAAATTACTAAAATAATCCATAAACACGTCAAGGCCTCTCTCAACCATGTCATTAAAAAGACTTAACATGCACCTTTGAAAGGTCATGGGTGTATTACGTAATCCAAATGGCATCCTTTTTAGGTAAAAGTGGAAAAAGGACACATGAAGGTAGTATTTTATTGGTGAATCATGTCCACCTCTATTTGGTTATTATCGGAATAACCGTGTAAAAATAGTAAAAGGGGTGACCTAAAACTCTCTCAAGAATTTGTTCCATTAACGACAAAGGTAAGTGGTATTTCTTAGTAATGGCATTGAGTTTCCTATAATCAATGCAAATGCTCCACTCGATGGTGGTACGTTTTGAAAAACGTTCTCCCTTTACCTTCTCGACCATGGTCATTACCGACTTCTTGGGAATGACTTGGATTGGATTAACCCATTTACTATACGAGATGGTATATGATGCCCTCATCCAATAACTCTATTATTTATGTTCCCACTACGTCTTTCATGATTAGGGTCAATCTTCTTTGCATTTCCCTAGAGGTATTTACGTCTTACTCTAGGTGGATTTTATGGGTACAAGTCAAGGGACTTACACCTTTGAAAACCACAATAGACCAACAAAAATCACCATTGTTCTTCCTAAAAATGCCCATAAGATTCCCTTATAACTCTTTATCTAGGCCAGAGGAGACAACAAAACGATATGTCTCATCCTCTCCCAAATAAGCCTATTTGACGTTGGAAGGAAGATTCTTCAATTAGGGTTTAGGAAATTTAATATTGAAGGGATACCTCATAGTATTCCATCAATGTTACTTCCTTAAATTGTGAGACCCAACTAACATCTCTAACATCATCCTTAATCGAGCACCTATCTAGCATTTCCCTTATCATACTCATATATTGATCAAACTGAGAGTACTCTCTCTCAATCTTTCTAGCCAATAATAAACAATTCTTAAGTGGATCCCTAATATTATTACCCTCAAAATGTTGCTTTACCACCTCCTTAATAAGATACGTGTCGTGTAAATCATCCTCATCAACCATTTTCTTCATGATAACGAAGATATTCATTTCAAGTGTAACATTCACAAACATCAGTTGCATTTTTTTATTACATGTATTAATTAATGTGTTAGTTGTAGCTAAGAAAGCGTGGCCAACGATGACGAGAAAATGATCTCTTGATGGTGAGGATGGATACATGTCCCAAATGACAAAATCTACCTGGAAGTGGAAAGTGTCAACTTCTATGATTACGTTCTCAACTACCCCAGGATGTACTTTCTGAGAACGATCGACAAGTTGGAGAGTAATTTTTACAGACTTAAGATCTCCAAAATTGAGCTTCCTATAGATGGAACAGGGTAGAATGTTTACACTCGCCACTAAATCTAATAAAGCTCTCTCTATTTTGCTATCTCTAATAATGCACGAAGTAGTGCTGCTCCTTGATCTTTATACTTTGGTGGGAGGTCGCCCAAAAGTCCCAAACTAACATTTTATGCTAGGAAAACCTTTTTCTTTACCTTTAATTTTTGTTTCACCATGAGGAAGTCCTTTAATATATTATCATACATGAGAATTTTATTTATAGACTCGATAAAAGGTAGGTTTAGCTTCACTTGCTTAAGCACCTCTAAAACGTTATCATGGGAGGCCCTTTTAGGATGTGGGAGTGTATGGTGTGACTATGAGTGGTTTTATTACCACTTCGAACCTAACACTGTCTTCTTTCTCACTCTCTTCCAAGGGGGCATCTTGGGCCTCTTGCATGTTGGGAGAAACTTCCTATTATTTATGTACGTCGTGTGGAGAAGGTGACAAGTCAATGACTATTCCCCTACGTAGAGTGGTTATTGATTTACATTGATCTTATTTTTCATCGAGAGTAGAGCTAACACATTTTTTTACCTTAGGGAGGTCATTGGCCTTGTGAGGGAAACTTCCCATTCTCTTGGACACGCAGAGAGGATTGCAACTTATATAGCGATTCCCTTAGGTCAAAAAAAATTTGAACATCTTGGGCATTAATTGTTGAGTGAGTTTTCATAAATTGGACAAGATTTTTCTTGAAATATTTGTTGTAGAATCACATAAGGCACGAGAGGAGGGGCTTTCAATGGTGGCATTTGTTTAAAAGGTGGGAGTGGTTGATATTTTTTGACAACTTGTTTGATTGGGTTCATCGACGCATTTGATTGCCCATAATTAAAATTAGGATAGTTCCTCCACAAGGGAGTAAAAGAGTTCCCATAAGGGGCGCTAAAATTCCATTTATAAGATCCCACTGCTTCAACTTTCTCTTGAAGCATGATTTTGTAGGCGGGGATAGTTGGACATTCTTTTGTTAAAATTCCCACCTCACAAATCGTAACAATATCCTCCTTTAAAACTTGATATGGCCGGATGTATCTCTCCCCTAGAAGCTTCCACACCTTCTAGACGCTTGGATAATTGATTAATTTAGATCTTTAACTCGTCTTATGTCTCCAATTAGTAGATTCCAAACGAGGAAGGAGCTCTAGATGTGATTATAGCTTTGGGTTAGATGACATTCTTAAAATGGGTCTCCGCATCGTCTGCATTTAACCTAGAGAACTCTCGCAGGCATATTATTTCTACGAGTTACTTTGAGCTTAGTGTAATCCAATGAAGAAAGTAGGAGATAAGTCTCTACTTCTCAAAATCGTGATATGGGCACATGTTAACCAACTCGTTGAATCTCTCCCAACACGAATCAAAGTCCTCATTATAATTTTACTTAAATATTTGAATTTGATCCCTAATAGACTTGGTACTTTGAGTGGGAAATATTTTTTGGAAAAATTCACTGATAGAGTTCGGTGATAAAGACAAAAGTCAAGTCTTGGCGTTATCCCCAAGTCAAAAGAGAAAAATCTTGAGACGAATGACATCTTGGGTGCAATCTTGATAGTTAAACATTTCGTAAGGCTCCTCTAACTCATGAGTGTGGATATATGGCTTATCCAACTCTATGCCATGAAAAGTAGGAAGGATTTGTATAATTCCATTTCTAAAGTGAAATGTCCCGCGTATAAGAAGAATCATATAGGGAGATACAACATCACACCCTCTCCAATTACGAAACTAGCATTATCTAACATCCCACTCATTCTTAAAGGTTCACTACCTCTTCGGAGTTTCTAAATATTCTACTCGTGGTGGGACTACTCAGTGTAGGAGGTGGTACCCATAAATTTTGAGTGTTATTTCTAGGAGATAAGGGATTCACTATTGGCTCGTGATTTGGAATAGGCTGAGTATTTTGCATTTAAGGACTAGAGAGAGATTATTTTTTTCCTTATATTTTTTATATTTGATTTTCTTTAATATTTGTATTTATGATTTGATTAGCCTTTTGGAACTAGAGTCAAATTAAGATCAATTCGACCTAACCTACAATCTATTTACTTCCACTAATGGCACTAGTAACTTGACGAGTAAGAAAAAGGGTGAGATACTTTTGTAACTATGACTCAAGCGCAAGTTGGTCTCTCAAGTAATAACCCAGTAAGACGGGGTGAAATCCTCTGGGAATAGGGCATTAAACGATGACGGTTGGTTTGGCTTCTTAGATCTAGGCTTTCACTCCGAAACGGATGAAAAATGTGATGATTTGTATTTTGAGAAATTGCTAATTATCTTAGAAAATTTAGCTACACATGTGAAAATTTAAATATTTAAAGCAAAAATTAAAAAAAAATTATTTAAAAACACTTTTGGACTAAGTAGAGTATCTCCGATAAATGTAAATTTCTAGAAAATTATTTAATTTATTAAAAGAAAATCATAAACTAATTCGAAGCACGAAATATGTATGGGTGCTAATCTGCGGGATAATTAGTCAACGAATAAATGATAAATTTACCGGCACATCTAATGCATCCTCAAACACTCTGGTTGCTTCTAACACATGAAGTTAAGAGGCATACACTAATAGTTTTGATTAATGTATCAAACTCAAAGAATTAATTATTTAATTTTGTCAAATATTACATTTAACATTGAAAACTGTAGGTTGGGTTCATGTTTCCCAACCTACAAAATGCTTAGTTAGACATGGATTTGAATTCTACACTAATAATCTTAATCAAGCAAGTATTCATAACTAAAAAAGAGAGTAAAGCGTAGGAAATTTTATACCATGTATGAAGAAAAAATTTGCAATGATAAGAATTCACACTAAAGATAGATTTTCAAAAAATAGCAAGACTTCAATTAATTTTATGTCTAAAGATTAATCCTTTGTTCTCCAATGAATAATGGTTAATTACTTGCATATCAAAGTTTAAAGTATGAATATTAAGATTCCTAAATGAATACAGATGCCAAAAAATAGCCAAAGAGGTAAACATTAATCATAACTACTCTAACTAAAATCAAGGAAAAGATAAAACAAATCTCGTTGGAAATTGAACCCTCAGACCAAACCGAATCCTGGGACCGAAACCTCAAAGTTAAACTAACCAATTTTCTCCAGGAACCAAAAAGGTTCGGTATCTGGGTTTGCGTAATACCCCGAATTTTTATGACTTTAAATTTTGGGATTAATTGAAATAAAAATGAGAAATTAATTTTTAATTAATCCAGATTTATATGGATATTTTCTAGCGTGACGTGAGTTAGTAATTATTAATGATATACAATCATGTTGCATATTACTTAGTGAAGTGTTATTGATTAAAAATTATCGCGAGTGAATAATACGACAATTATGGAAATTAAGTTGGGACGTGCATGTCAGTCGTGTCGGGACTAATTTAATGGAATAAAAAGTAAATTAATTCTATGTTTCCCATATGGTCATTTCGAGTGCGCCAATGTGTCCGGGAGGGTCGAGTTAGTCAGAAAAGTCTACCCGGGGGTTTAGTTTGAGTCCCGGGGCAATTCTAGGCCAAACCGGCATCCCGAGAGGGCGTTTTGGTAATTTTTATTTTTGGGCTTTAATGACCGACGAAAATTAGAAAAGTACATCAGATATTAGAGGTTGTCTTCTAGGGTTATAACTTGCACATCTCAAAAAGGCCATTAGAGGAGAAAGGTGATGAGCTCCCCAAGGGTAGAACCTCCATAGTTGAACCATTTGCACCACGAATACCACCGGAGTATTGATCGGAAGATAAAGAACACAACCACGTCATCAAATCTCATAGATTCAGACTTCTAATCTTAAGGCAAGCATCTATCTTATTGTTCTTGAGTTGATAATACATCCATGTTAGAGCAGGAAGAATAATCACATGTTGTTATGAAGATTTTGATACTTTTGGATGATTAAAATTCGCATGTTTAAGAAGAACCCATGTAGAATGAATTCCTTATCATGTGTAGAGTATAAACCATGAATTTGTAATGATATAAGAGGAAGAATCTGGAAAAATATTGTAGTTCTTGAAGAATAATGCAGATATAGATTTTTGAGTTAAATCTTGAATTGCCAAGTTAAGTGATGATTCCTTAAGGATTTATTGAACGCTTTACGTTAGAAATCGTTCATACATGTTGCTATAATGTTTGTAATGTTTGGATGGGAGTTTGAGATGATTTAATAGAGGTTTTCAGGACTAAAGTTAATTAAACCCGTAGGTTTAAATTGAAGAATCTGGGCAAGAACTAAGCGATCGATCGATCGATCTATGAATGTCGATCGATCGACCCTCTCCTTCAATCGATCGACCCTACCTGGAAATTAAAACCTTTTTTCCTTTGTAATGACTAGCCCAACGCCGTTTTTAGGGAACCCTTATACAAAATTTTAAAACCATAATGGGACTTGGGAAGGACTAGTAGGGTTTTGGGTGAGGTCCGAGTAGTGCGATTTTATATGAGACTTAATAGTAGGGTCACGAGGGTATAAAATGGGTTAAGACCATGTGTGTGAGAGTTTGGAGTCTTATGAGGATTGACAATGAGTTAGACCAGTAGGGTAGAGAGGGTACACCTACTGATACTATGTATAACAAAATGACATACTTTAAGGGTCGAGAAGTACGTAGGAATTTATGTTAAATAAGAAAAATGGATAAACTAATTATACGTAGGACTTGAGTATTATGTGCCACATATGGTTAGTATATATGTTATGGGTCATGAGTGTACCTATCTGAATCATGTAAATATATGAGTATGTATGTTTATTATATGAATATTGTGTTTAACCATACCCGCGCTATTTTCTATCACAGAGGTTACTGCACCGGGACAATCTTATCTCGATGTGACCTTTATGGGGATATTGACTTGTACCCTAGAACATAGAATCCTTGGTACAGGCTATCTGATAATGATAGTTAAGATGGTCCTAGGAGACGTGAGGGTATGTGTTGACCTCTTAGAGACTTTGGATCTATGCTTCACCTCCAATATGTGTGTTTTGTGCTAATACGGTTCGAGAGTGGATCCGAACTAGTATTTCACTTGTTTGTACGAGAGGTACAGGGAGTTGATAGCAGAGTATGCCTGCACCATAATTTAGTTTGGGGTGCCTTATTAGTATGTATATCCTTAGTGATAAATATATATACTTGTGGTTTGTCTATTGTGAGTAAAATAGATAAAAAATGGTATAATGATATATAAAGAATTAAGTGTTTGAGAACTTAATGCCATATAGATATGTATACCTCTGTATTGATAAGAAATTAACCTGGTATGGACTATATTTATGAGTAAACGTGGATAAGGGTTAATGATAGGACACTGGGTATAGACTAGTTAACTGAGTTTTCACTAACTAGAATAGTTTAGTATTGCGTTAGGCTTGCACCCTAGTTGAGAGGAGAGAATTCCCAAGTGAGGGTAACGCATCTAGCATGTATGGAGTATCCTTGAGTAAGCATTTTAAATACTTGCTAAACTATTTTTAAAATCTATCGGGATCTGACCCATTTATATATATATATAGGTGTCCAGCCACAGGGACGCCAAGCGTAGACCATTGGACTGATGAACGTGCTGCAGATGGTGTATTAGTTGCAGGCCCTCGCATTAGACGCTTCATCTTTATCATCTCAGTTTCATCTTCTATCATTTCATGTTGGGCATGTGTCGCCCATTTCCATCTTTTATTTTATTCAGATAGATATTGTATTATTTGATTTCAGCATTTAGTTTCAGTTGGGATTGTGACTATTATTTATTCTTGGTTTTAGACATTTTCACTGGAATGTTTAATCCAGTTCATTTATTTCAGTTGGATTGTTAACAACTATCAATATTGTGTTTTGTAGCTGTTGAATGTTTTAATTTGTAAAATCATTGGAACATAATTAATAAAATTTAAATGTTTTGACACTTAGCTTAATTATATTTTTATAGTAAGAGTTAGTACTCAAAATATTTTGAAAATATTTAGCAATTAATTTATCACAATTAAAATTGGTTATTCATTACACATGTTAGGTTTGCGCACACTCTCTTGAGTTTCCTCACCCCTCATCTAATGTGCACGTCTAATGTTCTATACTTAGCCCACCTAGCTATACTACCCAATCTATCTCGACTAAAGTATATAACCGATCATCAATAGTCTACTCTCCCGTACTGCCCATACAACACGCTTCATTATTAACATTTCTCGCATGTTATTCATTTTTCATATAAAATTCACATATGTTATGTTTAATCATTATAATTGAGTATCACTACTTAATTCATAGAATTTTACCGCTTTCATCTGTCAACTTCCATAATTAAGTTTCACTACTTAATTTCCCATAGATTTTCACAATCTAACATTTAATCTTGTAATTAAGTTTCTCTCTACTTAATTTACCATTTAGATGTATATCTCTCTATATATCATCTACAAATCTACTATCACCCATAAGTAGTGTATCATGTAATTAAGTTTCTCCCTACTTAATTTAACATTTAGTTGTATATCTCTATATATATCATCTACAAATCTACTATCGCATACAAGTATATTATTATGGTGTATATATTTCGCACACAATATATACTATAATCACCTCCCCATATCACACTTTGGGGGTATTGGCTCGGAATCATACTATGAGGACCAATAGTGATTTATATATCTTGTCTCGAAATCACACATCGAGCACCAAGAGTAATCATATCTAGATTGTCTCGAAATCACCCATCGAGCACCAACCTATATATAGTATAATTATTATATCGCATAAGTAGAATAATCATGAGGTATATATTTCACACACAATAGATACTATATCTTCATACTTCAATATAATTTCCTCGTATCACACGTTAAGGATTAAGAGTTCGGAATGTCTCATCGAACCTGGCTCGGAATGTCACATCAAGCATCAAACACATCACATAAAATGCATTATAGATATTCACTCTACCTATAAGTAATTCAATAGGTATACCAAAACCCCACTTTTATTATTTAGTACGTAGTATCTTTCTCTTGCATACTCGTCGTACTTATCATTTTATGATGTATTTCACTATCGTACTAATTTGAGTGTTCAGACGATTCTAAGGGTCCTAGTTACCCCTTGTTATATAAATTTAGTAGTTATAACATTAACCTACTGGTATATATATTGAATTGATACCTACTTTCTCTCCGTAGCTCAATTCCCCAAATTTCCAGTCCCATCTCTCAATCGATTATCCCGGTCGGTCTATACTCTAAGTCAACCCTTAACGACCTTCATGGACCTTGTCTATACCCTACTGGTCTTTATCAAGTCCCCATATAGGTATAATATCACACCCAAAATTTCCTTCCATCATTGGTAATCCCAAAAAATTCAACCAAGAAAAGAACCCAAAAATTAGCTTTGGTCGATCGATCGACCAAACGGGTCGATCAATCAACTAATCTGGTCGATCCATCGACCCTGGGCTGACAGCTTCGTCCTAACTTCATTTTTCTCCATTTTTAACCCATCAAACGCTCATGAAACCTTCTAGAAATCTCTCCCAACATAACCAAACATCAAATCGATGTATAGACACTATTTCTAACATACATTTATCATCAAAACTTTACCGAAATCAATTAAGAATGAATCAAACCCCCCAAACTCTTTCATAGCTCTAGTTTTGTGTTCTTCCCTTTCATTCAATTCAAAACCCATATTTAAATCCATAGCTAAAATCAAAATTCATCTGATTTTCAATCCTCTACAGATATAATTATAATCTACATGCAATCCTACCCAACACGTGTTATTAATTCATACTTTCCATCAAAGACTTCTCAATAAAATCAATCAATTTATGAAATTCCTAAACATGGGTATTATAACATCAATTTGATTTGCAATAAACACTTTCCTTTATTTGATTGATCTAATTTCATGATTCTTGGTTGATTATTGGTTGTTTCCCTCTCCAATCTTCCTTTCCAATTGCCTTGAGGTGCAAGATTTCTTCACCATCTTGAAAATCCCTCTTTATGCTTTGAGAAATGCTTCTCCCTTCTCTATAATGGCCTCTCCCATATTTTTGTGTTATGATCCCTAATACCAATATCTAATTATCAGATATAATACTCTAATTTTCGTAGGTCCCTTAACCCATTTTTATAAAATGATCGAAACGCCCTCAATAGGTGCTGGTTTGGTCGAAAATTGACCCGGGACCCAAACTATACCCCGGGTACACTATTATGGCTATTTGGACCCATAAGAAATCATTCGTGACCTCTAAATTATCATTCGATCACTTAAAATATATTTCTGATTTCTCACCTCAAAATAGTGTACACATGACTCCCGACGAGATAAAATAAAATACACGCATATCATTCACTATGTCGTATCACCGTAATTATCAATTATTTACTAATCGCACTTAGAAAATTTCATAGTGCAATATTCATGAGTATCTATCTCTCGATTAATACATTATGATCACATCTATCATTAAATCACATTAAATTACTTCACTCGCGTAATTTAATTTAATTTAACTTTATTTTCTCAATTAATTCCTCAAATTAATTAAATACAAATACACATAAACATGGGGTATTACATTTTAGCAAAAATATTTCATTTTATGTGAAATATGGACTTAATGATTTCACCAAACTAAAGGACTCTAGTTAAAGAGTTCGATTTTATGTGATGAAAAATCAAGTTTTTTAATGTAAAGATGGATATAAGTATTCTTGGCAAAATGTATAAAATGAAGATTAGAAGTGTGTGTGTGTGTGTGTGTGTGTGTGTGTGTGTGTGTGTGTGTGTACGCGCACATGCCAACAGGGAAAAACACATTAAAGTGTATAAATGGTTCTTTGAAATCAAAGGTTAGGTTTCACAAAAACAAGAATGATGAATAAAGTTGTTTTAAAAAATAAAATATCGAGTTCAAGGTAAAATGAAAACGTACTTTTTTATCTTTTTGTTAAAGATTTTAAATTCAAAATTGGGGGCCTCGTGCACCAATAAGTGGTATCAGAGCCGAAGCGATAATTTATCGTGTCAAAAATCCGTTTTTCGGCTTTTATAATTTTTGTGCTCCTTTTATTTTTTAGGTGGTTCATTTTAGTTACTCACTCTAATTTTTTTTGTATCTCTCGATGGGACGTTTTAATCATAATGAAGTTTTTACTATTCGAGAGTAATTTAATGGGTTTAATAAGTGTAATGAAAAATTAAGAGAATTAAATTTGAGATTTGCAAAAAGAATTAAATTTCTTGAAAATGAAAATTCTTGTTTTGAAGCTAAAGTTGGATTTTTGTAAACCTCGCTATCTCAAAAAGATATTTTTCGTGAAAATCTCATGGACATAAATTACAATTTTAATATTTTAAAAAAGTCCAAGAATGAGAGTGATAGTCGAGAAAAGACTCTTAGGGACAAGTTTGCTCACATTGAGGGGGAGCGTGATAACCTCCTAGGAGTTATAGAAAATTTAAAGAAGGAATCCCGTAAATTTGAGGAGTCTAATATATTACTTAAGTCGCAAAGCTTAAAAATAAAAAATGACTTACAAGACTCAAGTAGTAGCTGTAATGGTTCTAGCTCATCCAGTTCAAATACTTCCGTTGGTAAATCTAAAACCATTGTTTGTTTTAGAGGATCTACTTTATCCAAAGACTTTAGAAAAGGTCATACCTTAGGTATCATTCCTCGTGTTTTCACATGCTTGCATTGTGGTAGGAAAGGTCACCTTAGGTCATTTTGTTTTGATCTTAAAAGATGTCCCCGTAAGTCTATGTCCAGCACTTTATCCTGTCACATAAAGGCTAAATTCTAGTTGATAAAGTTTTGCAATCAAATGCGAACTACGTGAACATGTTTAAGTGATTGGGTTTTAATTCATTGGTATCTTGTTCACACCCCAACACTTCCATTTCCATATGACACATTTATGCTATAAGAGTGTGGAAAACTTATGTTATTTAGTTTGTGTTATTTTGGTGTTTATATTTTTATGTTTTTCCTTATGCTTAGCTTGTATATATTTTGTATACATATATATGATATTTTGTTTAAGTCTTTTCCATGTTTTAGCTAGTCCATTTATGCTTCAATTCATAATTGGTACCTTGTTTGTTGCGTAGTTTGTTTGATATCACATGCTTAGAATCTTATTTGTCAATTTGGTATTCATTTGTATGGATTAGTTATGTTACTGTTGCCCATATACTTTCGTGTTCTTATCACTTTAAGCATCATGTTTAAACTAGTTTTATCCTTTGTCTATTCCTGAACAAAAAGGGGGAGAATGATAGGGGAGAAATGGTATATATTCCTATTATAATCGTATCTTAGTTTGGGGGAGATTTATCTTAGGGGGATACGTATTTCTCAGTAGATCATAGTTGATAAAGGGGATAATTAATTTAGGGGGAGTAATTATTTATTTTATGAATTTAATATTCTTGATATTCCCTATGCGTTTAATAGTTTGCTTAAGTGTGCAGGAATTCTTATAAATGGCAACGTTTATCATCAGGCAAAGATATTAATCCTTGGGTTGTTTGAGTCGAGCTATGTATTTTTATTTTGGGGGGGACATTTTTGTCAGTCTAGTAGAGCTTGGCGGCCCTTTAGGATTTTTTTTGGTTTTTGTCCCGGAATAGCCAAAGGGGGAGATTTGTAAGGACACAAATTTCCAATTGAGTCCTTTGTAATTGTGGCTCAATTCCGAACAAAAACGTTTGAATCATAGGATAGAGTTATTGACCATTCTTCAAGCCTATGACATGCTAAAGTTGAAGACGTAGCGGCCAAGATATTAAATCTTCATCAAATGTCGAGTTTAGTGTGCCTCGTTTCTACGTCAACAACATTGGTTCCATTGCTCCTAAGGTATGAATGCATTTTGAATATATATATATATATAGGAGCTTGGAACATTTTTCATTGGGTGAATTTTTATTTTAAGCTGTTTTTGTATTTCAGAAAGTTTCATTAAAACTTTAAAATAAAGTTTCTGGGCTAAAAATGGAATTTTCAGCTTTCTGGTTTTTCGTTCGATATTGTCGTTCGAATGAGTTTGTCGTTCGAACGAGAATGTCGTTCGAACGAGGTTTGCAACAACCTACCACTGGAGCTTCGTTAGAAGTATCGTTCAAATGAGACTTCGTTCGAACGAAAATCTCGTTCGAGATTTGGCGGGAACAACTTTTTGGGCAGTTTTTGACAGTTTTCCCACTTTTCCCACTACTTTTCCTCACTAACTTTTTGACAAATTTAACTAGTGCGGGAACAACATTTTTGTTAATACTTTTTCATAACCTTTTCTTCACTTATAGTGTTTTGAGAGTTAATTCTTCCAAAGAAAAAGTCTCCTTGAATTTTTGTTAACATGTTTTAATCCTTAGAATAAAATCAAGGTTTACACACCCATAATTTGTTTATTCCAAGTTTCAATATATATACATCTTTCTTGGAGTGTTTGGCACCGGGTTTTCTCTACCGCATTGAAGAGATTGTTTGGGTTTTCTTCTACATCCCACAAAGAAGAAGTTTGTTTTGCTGCGGCATTCTCACATGGTGAAAGACACCATGTGTCATTGACAGTGTACCTATGTCTCATTGGTGAAGCCCAAGATTCTGATGGATCTCCGGGGTTGTCGACTAGGCGGAGGTGTTTACAAAAATACGCGTCAAGGCTTGAAAAGGGTCGAGTCGAGGAAGTAAGTCATATGTCTTGTAATTGTAAAACCAGACTTAATGGACTTAAGGCTAGGGTCGTCCGAGGTTTTTTCCCGTTGTGAGTTTTTCCTCGTACATCGCGGCGTAGTGATTCATTGTTTATTTTATTTTTTGCAAACTCACCTAGAATGCATGCTTAGGCAAAAAGATAATTTTTGGTTTAAGTCACTACTCATCTTTAATTTGGTGCTAAATAATTATTTAGGTAAATGCTAATTTGATTCAAGTCATCTCTTAATTTGGTTAAAATTGGTTTAGCCTAATTTGGTAATATTGAAAATATGACTTAGGCTAATTTCTATGACTTGGGTTGAATTAAGTTGGTTTGAGTGGAATTAACATAAGTGTGTGTGTTTAATTTAATTTCACTTTGGTTTAATTTTAATTTGAAAGAAATTAAAATTTTTGTGTAATTGAACCATCTCCGCTTCCGCATCTTTATATCAAGGAAATTGAAAATTATCTTTTTGTTAAAGATTTTAAATTCAAAATTGGGGGCCTCGCGCACCAACACTAAGTTCTCTAAGATACCTTTCTAATGGTATTCCCCATGCACGATTCGGATCAACGGTTTGTGCGCTATGATCATTTTTTCAGAAAATTCTATATGAGACTACCAATTGGCAGGTCCAGAACCCTGCAGATAGGCACACCCTGGGATAGGCCGATCGTCACCCCCTGGCCCTATAAATAGAGGCCATGACCTCACTCCCAGATCAACAATCAACAATCAACAGCAAACAAAAGCAATCCATCAGCATCAGTGATCTCAACAACATTCTCTTGAAGTTAACCTAAATTCCCCATCCTTTTCATACCCAATTTGTCAAATATCCTTCTCTATCATCAACATTCATTCACACTCAAGGGAGTTCATCCAAGATAAAAGATCAAGCTTCAAATAAGGTCCAATTCCTTCTCCCTCTCTTTAAATTCCTTGTTTGTTCATAAATTACACTAGATTCATAATCTACTTCTTACTTTAGTTCATACATTTTAACATCCTCACCTTTATTAGTATATTTCACATACTTTATTTTTTATAAAAGAGACAAAAAATAAATAAAATAGGGTTATACCCGTAAATTCAGAACGGAATTGTCCATCACACTTTTTTTAAAACCAAAAAATGCATATTCTACACATATACATATAATAAAATTATGTTTGAATATATGGGATAAACCCCACCCCTATGCCACATCCGAACTACGTGGACTTTGATGCCTTTATAGGCTACGTAGGCCTCTCGGATTAAAATCTGAGACTCGAGTCCAATTTTCCAAATTTCCAATTTCCTCAAAATTCCTCATTTTCATAATGATCATATATATATATATATATATATATATATATAATATGCTTATTTGCGTTTCATCCAACACATATTATCATTTCCCAATAACGATCAATATCGCGATGAACCCCCAAATTCTATGTTTATTATTATCTTGGGAACATTCCTATGGATAACTTCACCCAACCTTGTCAATGTTATTGGTTGAACGATTTCGATCTCCATTATATAAACACACACACTTCATGGGGATGTAAAGGAAAATATTAACACTAGCCCATGAGAGACAGAAAGGGAGAAATGGGTACCTAACACCTCCCATTCCATAACTTAGCCCCTAGACTTCCGATCTGTTGGTTTCGTATGCATTTGGTTGTCCTTGATGCCGCTCTCTCGAAGTGGCGCCATGTTCTTTTGCCTGATTTGTGAAAAATAGGCTGACGAATCCATCTCTTTACATTTACCTCACATTGACGACGACCAAAGAAACCTTCCAAGTAAGGGTACGAGACCGCGGCTGCAGCTCCTTCCTGTTCCGAAGGGGATCCTTCCCTCTCCCAGGAAACGAAACGCTGCGCAGACCCCCGG
Source organism: Sambucus nigra (assembly GCA_949130495.1). Taxonomy (NCBI): domain Eukaryota; kingdom Viridiplantae; phylum Streptophyta; class Magnoliopsida; order Dipsacales; family Adoxaceae; genus Sambucus; species Sambucus nigra. Next base: position 170,025,822 of record OX422214.1, on the reverse strand, counting down.
GATGGCCACAGTGGCGACTCCTTTGGGGACTATTTTTATAAGGCTAGACTACGTTTGCATGGGTGTTTTATATTCTAATATATTCCCCTATTTCCATGTTCCCCATATTATTTTCTTTACATATATGTTGATGCCATTATTGACACACTTGTAGAAAATCTCTATGTACACTTCACACCACGTGCACCTAGGATCACGTATATCCACATATTGCACACATCACTTAGAAATTCATGTTTACTTGTCAGTAATAAACAACTCCACTTGTATATATCCATTCTCACTTATCGCACACTCACTTGTAGATAATTCCACATCACTTATCCATTCTTAGTATAGCTTTACTATTTGTACTTGTACCTTTATCCCTGTTTGGCATAATAAAAAAAAAGATACTCTCTCCATAAGATAATAATAAAATAATCATGCATGATTCACAAAACATCACCAAAGATAATTGCTATTAACCAAATTGTTTCCCGTAACTGGGGAGTCACTTCGTGATGGGCTCTAGTCCAACAGGTCGCATTTAGCCTAAGCGACATGACTCTCACCTTCCATTGGCCAAGTAACTTCGATGTATATCGAACGGCTCCCTCACATCGTGTCGCTTGATCGAAGTCATGGCAGGAGGTATATCGCCGGGAATACATTCACATACGTCGAGTATATCGAATTCTCTCTCACACATACCATCCCCATGATGTATATAGTGAGGCAATTCACGTACACTCAGGTATATCAAATGGCTTATATACATGTACCGATTTCCCTCAAAATCAAGACGTATATCGTGGAAGTCATGCCAAAGGGGGGAACACCTTCCAATTAACCCATCCAATGCATACCCTCATATAGGTGTCAAGCCTAGGACACTCATATTAGATTGCCGACTTCTACCCAAAACTCTGCCGAAATAACGGGTCGGCATGCCGCCCAACTTTTTGTGCAATTGTTTTAAAAAAAGGGACCCTACCTGTGAGCCTGGTTACAAGTCCAATCATAGTTTTACATATGTTGCAAACCTAATTTTTCTAGGCTCGGGTCCCGTTCGACATTTCTTTTTTACATTTAGGTAAACTGAATACAAGTGAGAACCTAATAAATATAATAATCATGTTGAGACCCGTTTCTCGTCTTTTCCTTCTTCCTTTTTCATAAAAGTATCCAAAAACAATTTTTTCACTCTTTCATCAAAAATACCAAAAACATTTTCTTTTCCTCCAAAAACATTTTTTTCTCATATTTTCCAAAAATGTCAAAAATATTTTCATCCTTTTATAAAAATAACGAATTCCCCTTTTTCTTATTCAAAAATAAATCCTAATTTTTTTCCTTCTCAGGTCGATCACATACCCTTGGCCTGGCTCCCTATTGTCTTCCGTCGTCAATCGAACTGCCTCGAAGCTCTGTCAGTCCCCTTACTTACTTTGAATCCAATATTCACACACCTTCCATGGAGAAAACGGATCAAGTGCCGAATGTATAGTCAAATTTATTTATGGTTCGAGCTCAGCTCACTACCAAAATTGACATCCTCCAAACCGAGGTCCATGAGATACAATGAAACTGGGTCCCTATCCCCGAACATCCTGAGGTCATTTTCCCTCGCGCCATGGGTCCACCAGTACGTGAGCCTATTTTGGTTCTCGAGGAATACCAACATACTCCACGTGCTCCTCCTACTAATGGGATGCCGCCAGCCCAACTTCCTATGCCAAACCTTGCTCAGACATGGGCTAAGTTAACCGTGATTGTTGACCCAAAAAAAGAAGAATTGAACAAGGTCAACGAAGACCTCAAGATGTTGACCAAGAAGTTCCTTCAAGTCAGACTTTATGGGAACTACATGGACTACACCCACATGTCTCCCTATCCTAAAGCCAAGTTACTGAAAAAAATTCAAGATGACCAATATCGAGAAGTTCGGAGGCAGTGGACCCCCGATTATTCATCTTCGTAGCTATCACAGAACCATGACTCTCATGGGGGCTTCTAAAGAAATAATGGCCCAGATGTTCTAGAAAACATTGAAGGATATCACTCTCTGTTGGTTCTTATCCCTCAAGGACTCCAAAATCCGTAATTGGAAGATGTTGCCATTGAGTTCATATCGCAGTACAAGTACAACGAAGAGCTATAGGTTACCCACCGGGACTTAGAGATACTTAAGTAGAACCCTGGAGAATCAGTCAGCAACTTCATAGCAGGATGAAGAGAGAAAATAACTACCATGACCAATCGGCCTTCTGAAGAAAAGAAATTCAGCATTGTGAAGAAGAACTTCCTTTCCCACATTCGAGCAATAATGGGAGGACAGTATTACCCTCACTTTTGAGCCCTTCGAGAGATAAGAGTGGAAATCGAAGAAGGTCTTTCCAAGACAGAAGTTGAACCGAAGAAAACCTCTGGACAGTTTGCTCCTAGAAAGTTTGAAAAGCCTGTCGGCACCACAATGTCTACCATCAACAACATCTACCAGCTTGCCGCTACATGGGCACCAAAAAGTCTCCCAAACCTAGTCTGAAAGGAATACACCGAGCTTCACGCTCCTATCTCCAAAGTCCACCATGCCCTCTTGAGCCGATACCTGATCAAACCTTTGGACCCTCGTTTGTTACCAAACCCACTTCCGAAAAACTTCAAACCTAATGTCCATTATGACTTTCACCAAAATGTTGGCCATACCACCGACCAATGTTTTCGTCTCCAAAATACGATCCAAATCCTAATTTATCGGGATCTCATCACCCCACTAGAAAAACCTAAACCAAACACTACCCATAATTCAGTCCTGAATCATATAAACACTATCTTCCTAGAAGAAGACTTAGTGTTTGACCCATCCACCCAAATCATGTTAAGTAAATCACCGGTCATACCCATATACTCTCCTAAACCTCTCCAAACATGCCCATATTTCCTCTTACACCCTACCAACTTTGCCGATCAAGCCTTATTACTCCTCACTAGAGCATGCATCGTTGTTCGCAACCACTCTAGGGGTAAAGATATGGAATTACTAGAAGTGTTGAACCAACTCCTAGAGTTCAGGCTGAAATTGCCCTCCCGGATGACCATCGACTGTCAAAGATTCAGTGGGTTGTTCTTAGAAACTTAAAAATTGGCCCGAGAGTCAGACAACTGGGTAGTGCCAACCAACGAAGTTAGTTTAAATGACATGTCCAGATCATTACAGATTTTTTTTATAGATGGTGATATTTATAGTGTATCCGAGCTGCTCCAAGTTTTGAAATTACATGGGTGCCTGGTCTCTTCAATTTTGCATCCCCCTGCCGAGTGGGAAGAATTATATAAAGAGTTCGTAGAAGTTTTAGAATGCATTAACTTTTCATGAAAAGATAACATTATTTTCACCAGATGGGGGGACAATGTTGAAGGTTCAGATGAAGATTCAGATTCAAAAAAGACTAGTTTGATAGCCAATATATGCATGATGATATCATTCGAGGAGCTGCTAGGAGAGATCAACAAGGTGGTTGAATAACCCGATATTGATGAAGAAATTAGATTTTTATTTTTCCCCTCTTCTGTGAATCACATGACCAGGTCAGGGACACATTACAAAAACTCGAACCTACAATCATCAGAAAGCGATAAGAGGAAGGGTGTTGAGAATATTCATATGCCAGAAATGACGCTCGAAGAAAGTAAGATCCTCGATCAACTGAAGAAAACCCAAGCCAACATCACTCTATGGAGACTTTTATATATTCCCAGTTGCACCAAAAGGCCCTAATTAAGCTACTCACCAGACCCACAATTCCTCCCTCAACCACACCAGAAAAAGAAGTGAACCTAGTTGGATCCCTAAGCTCTACTCGAATGCTATCTTTTTTAGAAGAAGAAATCCCCAAGACTGGTCCCAACCACAATCATGATCTTAACATCTTTGTTGAAGTCATGGGAAAAAATGTCCCCCTCTCTCTTGTCAATAACAGATCAGCTCTACGTGTGCCTATTAAGAACTCTGAATTATTTGGGATTAAAAGTGAGCGGCCTGGATCCAACTTCTGTTGACGCACATGCCTACGGAAACACCCATCGAGAAGTAATGGGATCTATCAAGATTGTAATAGGGGCTGGCCCTATAAACCCCATTGTGGAATTTCAAGTCATTGATATCCCAACCTATTTTAATCTACTGCTTGGATGACCGTGGCTCCACAGCATTAAAGGGGTGTCTTCATCCCTTCATCATAAATTAAAGCTCTTTGTCAACGAAAAAGTTATCACCATCTTAGGATACAGTGACAATATTGAGAATAAAAGCACCAGTAATCCGGTACTTGAGATACAACACGGGGTGAATGATGTGCTGCTATTAGGATTTCTAGTCGAACCACTCTTACTCCCAGTAGGGGATGACTTCAAAGATAAGATTTTTCCAGAATATGAACCCTATGGAAACATTAATGTAATCCAAATGTTCAAGAACATGCACTTCACCGGACTAGGGCTAGAGCGAAGACAACTTGGGATAACTGAGCTTATTTTATTGAAGGATGCCTTTCCTCCCTATAGCTTGGGCTATAAATCGTCAGAAGAATAACTCATGTTGATCCATTAGCCTCGACTAAAGAGGAGGTTAGAATACCCCAGAACTATCTCAGTAGATCCCTAAATGGTAGGTTCATCAGAGAGGGTGAAGATTTCCCCTTCTGCGGCTTCCCTGAACCTTGGTATGACCGTATAGACAAATGGATGAAACTTGGAATGGAGATATTCTTTGAAGATAGTTACCCATGGGCCGAGAGTTCCCATCACCATGTGCAAACACTCACTGAAGAGACCATACCTGATACCGAAGATTATGAGGGCAGTGATTCCGAGGATTCTTTCAATTTAGAGGAACTAGGGATGACACTCTACATGATCCACTCAGGGGTTACATCATTAGATCCATCCTACCTCATCAAAGATGTTGATGCACCTCTCCTCAGCTGGCATGTTGCACTTGTGCCACCTGCTGATATTCAACTTAACCCTGATGTTTATCCCCTTTCCACATTAGTTATTTCCCCTCACTCTGACGTAATTGAGGCCTCTTTTGATGAGGTTCTCAACGTTGTTTTTCCTATCAATGAAATAAATAAAGATTTTGAGTATCTTGTTGTGCCTTATATTAATTGTCTTGATTCTAATCAAACTCTTGATGATTATGATGACTTTGCAAATGAATAATTCTTAACTGATCTATATAAGGTTAATAAAAAATAACATAATTGCATTCAAGTTAATGAAGATGAAACTGTTGTTATTAATCTCGGTTCTAGTAGCCAAATTCAAGTTAATGAGCGCACGCAACTCTAAGAACTACTACAGGAATTAGGAGATGTCTTCGCATGGTCCTACGATGATATGCCTAGCATCGACCCTGAGATAGCATAACATGAGTATCCGAAGTAAAAACCAATCAAACAGAAACTACGAAAGCTCTGCACCGAATGGTCACTCAAAGTGAAAGAAAAAGTAGTCAAGCAATTAAACGTGGGTTTCATTTGTGTAATCGAATATCCCACATGGTTAGCCAACATCGTGCCAGTGCCGAAATCGAGAGGGAATATTCGGATGTGTGTCGACTACCGAAACTTGAATAAGGCCTCTCCGAAGAATGATTACCCGCTACCCAACATCGACATGATTATGGACAATACGGCCAGTCACGCTCTTAAGTTATTCATTGACGAGTTTGTCGAATATAACCAGATCAAGATGCACTCGGATCATTAAGAGAAAACCTCATTCATCACCCCTTAGAGAACCTTTCCCTACATTGTCATGCCATTTGGTCTTAAAAACGTAGGGGTTACCTATCAGAGGGATGCCACAACCATTCTTCATAATCTGATACATAAGGAAGTCAAGGTCTACGTAGATGACATGATTATCAAGTCCAAGACTAGGGTAGGCCATGTTCTCACTCTTCGAAAGTCCTTCCAATGACTGTGACAATACTAGATGCGGCTTAACCCCTAGAGTCTTTGGCATTACTAAAGGAAATTACCTATGGTTCCTGGTTAGTGAAAAGGGGATAGACGTAGATCCTGTCAAGCTGAAAGCCATACTTGAGATGCCACCACCCCGAACGAAGAAGCAAGTATAGGGATTCCTTGGGAAATTACAGTACATCATCCGGTTCATCAGCCAATTAACTTTCATCTATGAACCCATCTTTAAACTCCTCTGAAAGGATTCAACCAATGTCTGGAATGAAGCTTGCCAAGAATCCTTCGATCGAATCAAGAAATACCTAACCTGGCCTCTGGTACTCATGTCACCACAGCCTAGCCTTCCCTTAATCCAATACCTAATCGTGACCAATACTACATATGGGGCTTTACTAGCCCAATACCTTGAAGAAACTCGTAAAGAGAGAGCCTTCTACTATGCCAATCGAAAGTTATCCAGTTACGAAGTTAATTACACTGCCTTGGAGAAAGCATGTGTCTCTCTTATATGGGTTACCTAAAAGTTACGGTACTACATGCTCCCATTCCCCATCAAGCTTGTATCCCGAATGGATCCCATAAAATACCTACTCGAGAAGCCTACCCTATCCAGCCGAATGGCCCGTTGGTTGATACTTCTAGCCGAATTCGATATTACCTATGTCACATAAAAATCCATGAAAGGAAGAGCCATCTCTGACTCCCTTACTAACTACCTTATAGAAGAGGCCAATGTCTGAATTTTTGAGTTCTCGGATGAGCATATCCTCTGTACTTCCCAAGAAGACCTTCGATGGAAAATATTATTTGATGGCGCTGTCAATAAGAAAGGGTATGGCATTGGGATCCTCGTAATTACCCCTGATGACTCTCACACTACCATTGCCATCAAATTGTATTTCCCCTATACTAACAGCATGACTGAATATGAGGCATGCACAGTAGGCCTCAAAATTACCCTCAAGAAAGGAATTCGATACCTCGATGTCTACGGGGATTCAAACCTCATCATCGATCAAGTACTTAGAAAATGGAAAGTCAGGGATGAGAAACCCTTACCCTTTCATGCCCACCTTGAAGATCTAGTTTCCTAATTCTAAGAAATCACCTTCCATCACCTGCCCCGAGCAAAGAATAAACTAGCAGACGCCCTTTCTACCTTAGCCTCCATGATGGACATGCCTGAAGGAATAACCATAGACCCTCCCCTTGTCCAGAAGAAAGATAAACCAACCTACTGCTACCACATCGAGCTTAGCACGGAGGAAGAACCCGAAATGGTCGACTGCTGGTACTACGATATTTGGCGCCTCCTCAAACATGGTAGGTATCCCTAAAGATCTGACAAGAAAGACCGAGCAACTCTCTGCAACTGGATGCCCAGTACATTGTCTGTGATAAAGAACTGTTTAAGAGAAACTTCGATAGAACCCATTAGCACTATATCACAGGGGATGACATTAAAAAAATAATGCAGAAGATCCGAAGAGGGGAATGCGGACCCCACATGAACGGCCATGTGCTCGCCAAAAAAATCATTCAATAGGGTTACTACTGGACTACCATGGTTTAGGATTGCACAACCTACGTTCGAAGATGCCTAAAATGCCAATAGTTTTCCAACCTAAAATAAATGCCTCCACGAAAATTGTATAGCATGACTTCTCCCTGGCCGTTCTCCATATGGGGCATCGACAGCATAGGGAAAGTTACATCGAAAGCATCCAACGGGCATGAATTCATCCTAGTTTCCATTGATTACTTCACCAAATGGGTCAAAGCCGAGTCATGCGCAGTTCTAAATGCTAAAAAAGTAGCCAAGTTCATCAAGAAAAACAGCATTTGCCGATACGGGGTCCCACATGATCTGGCATCAGATAATGGGTTACACTTCGAGGCAGAAGTTACAGATGTGGTCGACAAGTATGGGTTTCAAAGGCACATATTTTCTCCATACCGTTATCAAACTAACAGAGCAGTCGAGGCAGCTAATAAGAATCTCAAAGCCATTATCAGCAAGATGACTGAGAGTTTTCGAGATTGGGTCGATAGGATCCCTTATGCTCTTTGAGGATACCGCACTTCAGTTCGAACTTCTACTGGGGATACCCCTTACTCTCTAGTCTACAGCATGGAAGCAGTCCTACCCGTAGAGCTAAAAATTGCTTCATTACGCATCATTCTTGAAAGCAAAGTCAACAAGGATGACTAGCATCAAAGTCGTCTTGACGAACTGTCCCACTTGGACCAAAGGTGGTTGGAGGCTCTATATCACATACAAGGGTACCATCATCATATATTGTGATCATTCAATAAGAGATCCAAGGATCGCGGTGTTGAAGAAGGGGACTTATCCTTTAAATAAATAGTAGAGCCCATCTAGGACCCCAGAGGTAAATTCAAGCCCAATTGGAGCGCCCAATAAATCGTGAATAAGATCTTATCAGGTGGCGTCTCTACGATCACCGACCTTAATGAAGAAGAGACGGTGCATACAATCAACCTGGAACATCTCAAGAAATTCTACCCCTAGACTAAAATCTCGGTGCGCTACGATTCTCCTCATCCCCCCTTCTATTCTGAAAAAAATAAAATAAAAACCTCTTCATTTCCCCTACCCAGAACTACGTGGGCCTGATCCTCTAAAGATATTTTCAAAAAATTCTAAAACACCCAGAGGTATATAGGCAGCTCATCCATTTACATGAGCATGACCCCCTTTCTTTTCACAAAATATTATTCTTTTCTTATCCCCGAGAATGACAGTTCATTTTAAAATATACAAGAATGAAAGGATTATGTATGCCTTAGCGATTGGTGTAGATAATTCAAATGCAAAAGGTCATCAGGAAACGCAACTAAATGATCAAAAACATATTTATTTTATTATTTGAAAATTCGGTACAAATTACATCGGCATAAGGAATAAAATGAATTCTATCACCCATCTACTCCTACCATCCTAACCAACCTCCACTACTCCTAAACAACCCACATAGTACCAATAACCAGAAACATAACCAAACACCATACAAAAGCTTCACAAATTTTACCCACATCTTCCAGAAGAGCTGCCTCCATCTCCCACATCCTGGGGTCCCCAAACCTCCCCTAACTGGAGGGAATGCCGTTGATGCTCCATTAAGCGATAATCTCGAACCAATCTACAGAAAACCACAATCCCCCCTCTAAAGTATCAAAGAAGGCAAACCACCTTTGCCCAATCTCCACAGTCAGCATCTTGGCAACCACTCTCCTCCACAACCATTTCATGTAGTCCCCCGAGATATGCCAGACTCGACCAAAATATTGGGAGGGACGAGTCGATGGATGTAGATTCTCCCATGAAAAGCCGATCCACATGCGCATACACTCCATCAGGTTCTTCACGGGAAAGAAATCCAGTGCCCGCGGTGGCACAATTTTCTCCCGACCATACTGGCGCGGGAGACGCCAGCGAAAGTATAAAGAAGTATATCTAAGACCAACCAACCGAACGTATTGGTACTCCCCGAGCTCCAAAATGGGTAGTAGTTCCCCCCACCAAGGCACAAACCAGCGCAAGGCTAGATCCATATGCTCTACCAACCAATTCCCCCAACTCTCAATGTCCAGTCCTAAGCTGATGAAATAGAGTGAGAAGAAGTTTGAAACCGCCGGCAAGGGATACTCATGAGGCACCACCATGCAAAATCTCTCGGATAACCACATAAATAGCATCACGGGGCTCCCTCTCAGAAAGTCAAAACGACCCTCCTATCAGGCATCCATTCCATTCAAGGTCTCCGCCAGAATTAATCCCGCAGGATTGTGACGGTACGACATCCAAGAAACGATAGCTTCCAGTTGGGGGTCCACTAGTGTCTCCCCAGTCACCAACAGAACTTTCAAAATAAGGCCTAGGATGACGGCCCGAGCATCTCCAGCATCACCCACTTCCTGAGAATGAATGAACCGCAATACCACCGAAAGAGAAATCATCCCTCTCGTAACCAACGGCCTGGCTCCCGAAGGCGAAATGTGGAGGATTCCATCCAGTAACTCCCTAGGAGAGCGAGAAACTCAGGCAAAGCCACAACAACACTGGGATTTATCCCCATCATGGCTGAAAATTCCTCATAGGTGGGACAAATCTCATACAACCCAAAGTGAAAAACATGATCCTCGGGATATCAAAACTCGATAACGGCCATCAACATGTTCCATTCTATGGGCCGGTTATCCCACAAAGAGACTCGTCGCATATGGAAAGCATCATAATCGACATTGTAAGAACACGTCGCCTCCAAGGCTTCAAGGTAGTTGGCGAACTCAATGCTACGAGGGAGATCCATCTTGCAAGACAAAGAGATAATAAGAAAGTAATAATATGAGAAAGCACTGAAATGAAGGTGTGAGGAAAAAAGCCCCATCTACACCCCTATTTATACTCAAAAATCAGCAAACCAAGACAAATAAACCTGCAGAACTCGGAGGGATGCTTACCCTTTAAAGTACCAAACAAGTGCAATCAAAGCCTTGGGTTGATTGGATTGGACTTATATGCCAATAGGCAGGACAGGGGTCATGCCGATTGGCAACCCCCTATTTTGGGAAAATTCTATTTTTCCTTTTTTGTCAAAATAAAAAAAAACAACAAAAATATTTTTTATCTCAAGGAAATTCCGAATTTCTTTTATACTTATGCTTTTACTTATAGCAATTTAAAATAAAATCGTTCCCAAATAAATTTTCAAATCCTTTTGATGGTCTCAGAAGCAAAGTAAAAAGAGCATGTGCATTAATCACTAAATAAAGAAATTAACAAAACTCCATTTTTTATTTGCATATATTTTTTTGTATTACACGGATATTTTGCTGGAAAAGCAAGAACAGAAAAACAACGGGACTCAACCCGAACCTAATTTTCTTTCTCTCTCTCACCCAACTATTTATCTATCTTCCTCTCTCTTTATCTCTCTTATTATTTTCTCTCTCTTCTCTCTCTCTAAGAACCTCCATCCTTACAGCGCACCCTCTTCCCCCTAGGCGAGACGATGTGCCACCACTTCGAGAGCCCGACCCCTCATCGGACGAGGCAGAAGGAACCAAGAAAGAATGGATCGGAACCTCCTTACAAATATGGGCAGTCGTCAAAGATATCCAGTCCCTGATGTCCTTCAGCCAAGTGGTCAAAACACTGATATGCTGCAAAGGAAAATCGAAAAGATCAAACCAGTCGAGTATGAGGAAAAAGAAAGGAATCAGGAAATTGAAAGACAAAGGAACACAAATACATACCTCAGGCCGAAGTACCTCCTCCGTCAAGCCCAACTTCTTCAGGTCCATTGCATGAGGGTGATGCTGTAAACACACCGACCCCCCATCAGCTCACCGAATGTTGTAACCGGGGGAATGCAGATGCACAAAACAAGGTCCTCATGCTATTGCTACCTCCGCTAACGTGGCCGCTCCATATTTGCTATGAGAGGACCCCACCTGCCGACTCGAGCCCGCCCTAGGGAGAGGAATCACATCATATATACTGGGAGGCATCATCCAAATCAATATGAAGTCCATATAGTCATGCATCACCGTTATGTCGGTGTACAAAGAGTATGGCTCTCCTATCATCGTAGCCATCTGGTCATCCTCAGACATCTCCTGCACGCGCCTCATGAACATAGGAGTCCTCACCGGTGGCATAGAAACCTCTTCCTCCATGATCTGTTGGACTACCCTCTCCCCAAGATACCAGGAGTACCCGAACTCATGCGCCAGCAGTCGTCGCATTTGCGCTTATCCCCCAGTCACCCCAGAGTGTTGGATGGCCGTCCCCCAAGGATAAAAGATCACATGCAATTCCCAATAAGAGAAAAGGACCAGTATTAATAAAAGATCATCAAATAAAATGATAGTCTTAAGACAAAAGAATGCTTACCCATTCACTCGTCAAGCCATTCACGACTTAACACACCGTCTCAAGAGAAAGGATCTTCTTCAACTTTCGGTTAGACCTCCAACACCGGTACATCCGACAGAAGTCCCCAACGGAGTTATCCTTTAAAGAAATCAATTGGATGTTTAACCAAATCACCTCATAGAACCACGTCTGCAAAAGACAAGGATTAACTTTCAAGAAACCAAAAAGAAACGCATAAATGTAAAATGCAAATGCATAAAAGAAAAATGCGTAAAATAAAGAATACCTCCAGAAGATACATGGCCCCAGTAAAATTCGGATAGCAGCATCGGCTGAATGCATCCAAAGAGTAATAAAGGGTCGCCAAAGTCAGGCTCCCCCAGTCATAGAAACGGATGTTTGAAAACACCCTCAGAAATGGTAAAAACCACAAGTGGACGACGTCGCCACCAAAAAACCTCCCAACACTAGCAAAATAAACAATCGGGCCATACGATGCACATGCTGACCGTCATTCTCATCAACTCTCCTCCTTAGCAAAAGCTCCCTCAAAGAAGACAAACGAATAGATTCTCCAGAAACCACCCTCTCCATGTCACCTAAAGCCGCTATCACCACCACCGCCGTCACCCTCAATGTCTTGTCCTCCTCAATCTGGGCACCCTCACAGTCCAGCCCCAGCAGATATTGTACATCAATGGGAGGCACCGTCATATCCCCAAAGCCAAAATGGAAGGTGTGGATAGTGTCCCAACACCTCTCTCCCAAAGCACATAGAACCGCAGTGGAGCACAGCGTCTCATCTAAAGCAGACGCCAGCCTCCCAAAGCCAGCAGAGGACACCATTCAGCGCAACACAGGAGGAAGGTGCTCCCAAACATACCTCAGTCCTGTCATACCGTGAGCACGAATAGTTGATATGGAAACATTAGACTGTCAAAGAAATGATGAAAACCCTTGTCATATTCAAGAAATAAAATAATCTCGTCAAGAAAAAAAGAAAGGAAGACCAAAAGTCATTTAATATTTACATAGCCACTAGGTTTCACCACCTTAGAAGAACGATGGTGTGAAGGCTCACGCAGAAGAGTCTGATCATACTCCACCGACTCAAAGAAGTTAAATGAGTTCTCGCTAGTCAATGTGAGGGTCACCCTAGCCCTCCACTCTAACCCTGCCCAGTCGTCGGCATTAAGCCATGCCATATAGGTTGCACTTCTTGAGAAGTCGGCCATTTCGGACATTAGAACGATTTGCAAAAGTTTATAGTAGAAGAAAAGAAGTCAGAAAGCTGTGAAAGATGAGGAGAACCCGCCCCCTTTTTATAGGAGGCTAAGGGTCATATCGATCGGCAATCCCCTGCCACCCATCGATCGGCACTGACCCTTCACCTGCTCGAGGTACCCTAGAATACCGTGCCACTGCCGATTGGCACCCATTTTATCTATGCCGATAGGCACCCCCTTTAAAATTTCATACAAGAGTTTGAAAAAATACCAAAAAATTCTAAAAAAATCTCGAAAATTCCCAAAATTGCCAAATCCATTCTAGAACCTCATTCACTAAGGAAAACACATTTTTACATCCCCCGTAAAATTTTAGAGAATCATTCTCCCCAACAACATTCCAAAAAATTCCCCAACTAAAAATCCTCGGGTCATTCACTCTTACCTAGTGGAACCTAAAATCAGTACTTCCCCAAATTCCCAGAAGAAGATTACACATTCCCTGGGGAATCCCCAAAATTTCCTAAAAAATAAGCCCCTATTTTAGGTCAGAATTGACCTCGGTCCTAGGTCATCACCTCTTTTAGGTCAGAATTGACCTCAGCCCTCGGTTGTCACCTTTTTTAGGTCAAAATTGACCTCGGTCCTGGGTCATCACCTTATTTAGGTCAGAATTGACCTCTATCCTCGGTCATCACCTCTTTTAGGTCAGAATTGACCTTAGTCATGGGTCGTCACCTCCTTTGGGTCAGAATGTTTCTCGGCCCTCAATCGTCACCTCTTTTAGGTCAGAATTGACCTCGATCGTCACCTTTTTTAGGTCAAAATTGACCTCATTCCTGGATCATCACCTCTTTTAGCTCAGAATTCACCTCGGTCCTCGGTCGTCACCTCTTTTAGGTCAGAATTTACCTCGGTACTGAGTCATCACCTCCTTTAGGTCATAATTGACCTCGACCCTCGATCATCACCTCTTTTAGGTCATAATTGACCTTGGTCCTAGTTCGTGACCTCCTCTAGATTAGAATTGACCTCAGCCCTCAGTCATCACCTCTTTTAGGTTAGAATTGACCTCGGTCCTGAATCGTCACCTCTTTTAGGTCAGAATTGACCTCGGTCCTCGGTTGTCACCTTTTTTATGTCAGAATTGACCTCGGTCCTGGGTCATCACCTCCATTAGGTCAAAATTTACCTCGACGCTTGGTCGTCACCTCTTTTAGGTCAGAATTGACCTTGGTCCTAGATCGTCACCCCTTTTAGGTCAGAATTGACCTCTATCCTCGGTCGTCACCTCTTTTAGGTCAGAATTTACCTCGATCCTAGGTCATCACCTCCTTTAGGTTAGAATTGACCTCAGCCCTTAGTTGTCACCTTTTTTTGGTCAAAATTGACCTCAATCTTGGGTCCTTTAGGTCAGAATTGACCTCTCCCTCAGTCGTTACCTCTTTTAGGTTAGAATTGACCTTGGTCCTGGGTAGTCACCTTCTTTGGTTCAGAATGTTTCTCAGCCCTCGGTCGTTACCTCTTTTAGGTCATAATTGACCTTAATCATGGGTCGTCACCTCGTTTAGGTTAAAATTGATCTCGGTCCTCGGTCGTCACCTCTTTTAGGTCATAATTGACCTTACCCCTCGATCGTCACATCTTTTAGGTCAAAATTGACCTCGGTTCAGGGTCATCACCTCTTTTAGGTCAGAATTGAATGCGACCTATGGCCATTACCTATTCTAGGTCAAGAATTGATTCCGTCCCTCTGAATTCGTCATCCACATCCCTTAGGTCCACAAAACTGACCTCCCTCTATCATGTTGTGTCTATTCGACGACCATCACTTATTCCAAGATCACCCGTCGAGGGGCTCTGTAGACACCACATTCTAGGACCCCCTAAGTCTCTCTATAGGTCCCTATCACTTCCCCATTTCACTACAAATTCTAGATCGCCCTCCGAGTATCGATCTAGTGGCCACCAGGCGCTCCCGGGCCCCAAGTTGACCCAATCAACTTCGTCGTCAGAGTGAAAGATCTTGGAATCTTATAAGGGCATTAAAACCCCTTTTGAATGGTAGTCCCCATGCATTAAACATAATCGTTGGGACAAATGATCAGTTGTCCCCCGAAAATCCATCCAGATACCATCGTGCACTCCCGATCCATTTGACCTAAGTCAACTCTTTAACTCAAATGAGACTTAATGAATCTCCAAAGGTTACTAAATACCCTTTCCAACGGTCCATCCTGTGTGTGATTCTGATCTACGATACGGACGAACGATTCATTTTACTTCGAGAGGTCATCGGGCGCTTCTGGGCCCCGGTTGACCCAAAGTCAACTCCCAGACCCAGGAGTGATCCGTGGACTCTCGAAGGTCTCTAAGATTCCCTTCTAATGGTATGCCCTGTGTGCGATTCGGATCAATGATTTTTGCGCTATAATTATTTTTCTAGAAAAGTTTGCACGAGACTACCAATTGGCAGGTCCAGAACCCTGTCGATAGGCACAGTGTCAATGGTTACCTGTCGATAGGCACACCCTGGGATAGGCCGATTGGCACCCGTCTTTGACCTATAAATAGAGGCCATGACCTCACTCCCAAATCAACAATCAACAGCAAACACAAGCAATCCATCAACATCAGTGATCTCAGCAACATTCTCTTGAGGTTAGCCTAAATTCCCCATCCTTTTCATACCCAATTTGGCAAATATCCTTATCTCTCATCAATATTCATCCACACTCAAGGGATTTGGTCCAAGATCAAAGATCAAGCTTCAAAGAAGGTCCAATTAATTCTCCCTCTCTTTAAATTCCTTGTTTGTGCATAAATTACACTAGATTCATAATCTACTTCTTACTTTAGTTCATACATTTTAACATCCACACCTTTATTAGTATATTGCACATACTTTATTTTCTATAAAAAAACAAATAAAAGAGGGTTATACCCGTAAATTCCGAACGGAATTGTCCATCACATTTTTTTTTCAAAACCAAAAAATGATTTTTCTACACATACACATATAATAAAATTCCATTTGAATCTATGGGATAAACCCCACCCCTATGACACATTCGAACTACGTGGACTTTGTTGCCTTTATAGGCTATGTAGGCATCTCAAATTAAAATCCGAATCTCGAGTCCAATTTTTCTAATTTTCTCAAAATTCCTCATTTTCATAATCATCATACTTATTTGCGTTTCATCCAACACATATTATTGTTTCCCAATAACGATCAATATAACGACCAAATTCTATGTTTATTATTATCTTGGAACATTCCTATGGATGACTTCACCCTACCTTGTTCATGGTATGGGTTGAACGATTTTGATCTCCATTATATAAACACACACACACACTCTTCACGGGGATATAAAGGAAAATATTAACACTATCCCATGGGAGAACGAAAGGGAGGGATGGGTGCTTAACACCTTCCTATATCGTAACTTAGCCTCGGGACCTCCGATCTATTGGTTTCGTATGCATCAGTTTGTCCTTGATGCCGGTCTCTCGAAGTGGCAACATGTTCTTTTACACATTTTGTGCAAAATAGCTTGGATACTCCATCTCTTTAAATTTACCCCACACCAACGACGGCCGAAGCAACCTTCCAAGTAAGGGTACGAGATCGCGGCCACAGATCATTCCTATTTCGAAGGGTATCCTTCCGCCCTCCCCTAAGAAACGGAACACCGCTAGGACCCCCGGGATGGCCACACTGGGTAAGGCTAACGTGGAAAAAAACACATTGAATTGACGACCCAGTGGCAGCCTCTCAGCACTTTAGGCGGCCAAGTAAGGTTCATTAAATATGATTAATGAGTTGACTAGAGAATTCATGAGGATGCTCATAGTGACTCCAAAAATTATGGTTTGAGTAATCAGGGGATAGTCACAAGATGATATGTATAAGGGGAAGTGGTAACCTTGGATGAGTAGTTGAGACGAAACATTATAAAGGAGGTGCATGGTTCGTGTTTTACGATACATCTAGGAGGGGGGTGCATGGTTCGTGTTTTACGATACATCTAGGAGGGGATAAAATGTACTAAGATATGAATCGGTAATATTTGTGGGCCAGTATGAAGAAAGATGTGGCTGAATTTGTATCGTGATGCACTATTTTTTAGATGGTGGAGTTAGACCATTAAAAACCTCCTGGTATAATTCAGTCTTTACCCACTCCCGAGTGGAAGTGGGATAGCATATATGTAGACTTCATCATGGGGATGGATACCTTTGATGCCTCGGTAGCATGATTATATATGGGTAATTGTTGATCACCTTAAAAATGTGGCACATTGGTTGGTTGTTTATACCATTATTCAACCAAACACCTTGTACTTTAAAATATGGTCAAGATGTTCGTTTACATGGAGTTCCATTATCAATCATTTCAAATCGGGGCTCTACATATCTAGCACACTTTTGGGAGAGTTTCCAGAAGTCCATGGGGACTAAGATACATCTGAGTATGACATATTATCCACAGACAGATGGCCATATCGAGAGAGTCAATTAGGTGTTAGACGATATTTTGTGGTTATGTATTATGGGCTTTAAGGGAGTTGGGATTCCCATTTACGACAAGTGGAGTTTGCATATCACAACAATTATTATAAGTCCACTTCTATGGCCCCTTATGAGGTACTTTACGAGAGACCATGTCGATCACGAGTATGTTGGTTCTTCCTATGCGTGGGTAGACATTTGGGACCAGAGTATATCCAAAAGACTACTTAAAAGATCAAGTAGATTAGAGTGTGAATCAACATGTCTCATGATAAATGGTCGAGATATTCCAAAAAGGATCAGCATTCGATGGAGTTTCAAGTGGGAGACCAGGTTTTATAGAGGGTTTCCCCTATGAAAGGGGTGGTGACGTTTGAAAAAGAGAGGAAGATTAGCCCCTCATTATATTGAGCCATTCATGATACGAAGAAGGAAAGGAAGGTTGCATACCATCTAGCACTTTTGGACCACCTCAATTGAGTGCATAATATGTTTCATATTTTTCTATCTAATCAGGTTATATATTATCACCTTAATTTGGGTGAGATTGAGTTAGATTCTGATGTGTCAAAAAGTGAGTATTTTGGATCGATGAATCCAAAAGTTGCATTTCCAAGAGATACAACTAGTACGCGTGTAGTGGAATCATCATTATGAGGGACTTAATGAGGCTGCCATAACCTTGTCTATTTTGATTCAGGTATATGAGTTATTACTAGATTTTGACCCATTCTTATTTGGGTACCTTCTTGACTCATTCTTATATGAGGAGATGATTTTGAGTCACACATACGAGAGTATATGATTTTGACCCATTCTTATATGAGGAGATAATTTAACCCATACGCATATGAGCAGAATATTTTTTGAGTCATTTTATATAAGTAGATAATTTGACTCATTTTATACGAGGAGATAGTTTGACTCATTTTAAATGAGTAAATAGTTTCTAACTTATGAGGAAATAAAAATTTTGACTCAATGAAGTATGAAATTTATTATGAATTTCAAGGATGAAATTATTTTTGTTAGGGGGAGATTTAATACCCCGTAAATTAATAAGAATTTAATTTCATAAATTGTTTTGAGAAATTAATTTTATTTAACTATTTTTAAACTGAATTTTTATAACTATTTAAACAAAATAAAGTTTTATAAGAAACTTTGAAAGTAGTTTGGTGTTAATTAAAATTCGGGTTTTATTTGAGAAAATAATGAAATTTAAAATGTTTAATGACTTTTAAATCATTATTTGGAAACTAAGTAATGTAATTAGTTCGGTGGATAAGGTTAATAAGGAAATTGAAGCATACTTGAAGAGGATGTTGTGGTTTAGGACAAAAGATTAAAAAATATATACTTTAAGAGAAAGCTAGGATTTAGGAGAATAAATATAAAAACCTACATGAAATGTTACCACCTCCTAAAAATTTATAATCCAACTTCCAAACTTCATACAAAATACCTACTTCCAATCCATAAATTTTTAACCAAAAATCCTACAATTCTAAACTTCGTTTTGGGAAAACACTTTTCGGAACATGTTGAAAGAAAAATTGAACTATTATTTTTTCAAGAGACATTGGGATCTTCTTTACAAAAAAATGTGAATTTTGAGGAGAAATTTCAAGGGATTTTTCAAAGGGTATCTCTTATCTTTCTTTTCGAACTTGGTATTCATCATTCAAGGTAAGATAATTCTAGTATCTCCTCTCATGATGTAAATAATGATTTCTACCTAAACAATTATTATAAATAATGAAAATAGTGTAAAAATAATTAAGGTTATTTGATTAATGGAGAAATGATGATTTTGGTACATAAATGCATAAACCCAATTATTTCACTTCCATGTTTAGATTAAATTAGTTTAATGGAAATGAATATAGAATTATATGTTTCCTCTTACATGTTCCTAGACAAATTCAATCTTGTGGTAGATCAATTCTTTACATGTAATGGCATATTCTTCTTCAAGTTTTAATATAACTTTTTGTTATGGCCTTATATATTGAAAGTTCACAATTATATATGTGAAAGTGAAATTTATATGTATGGGTTGACTTTAACGACTCTTAGACCACAATTGGGGAATATGGGGCACAAAACTTCATTTTAAGAAGAAAATGGTAATTTGAATTATGGGCTTGGGACAGGGGGTGTACGGATCTATATCTAGACAACTTGAGTCGATGTCATGAGAATGGACATGGCTTTCATAGTGCGAACAATGATGCACGAACGAATGCAATTTATACCTGTATGAACGACCCAACTGGGTTTTTGTGATTTAGTTAAACTTTGAGAACTCATATGATAATTTAAGAAGTTCCCCTTTTCTCAGTAAATTCCACTTGTACGAAAATATTGGAGTTCAAAACATAAATTTGAAAATACTTAACTCTTATGATTGTTTCCATTAAGGATGATGTAAAGTTATCTAAGTAATAAATGTAGAGTTTATTATTTATACTCGTGGTTGATTATTTTACTATTTTAGAGCGTTGTTATTTTCTTATCACGGCGTGCTTGACCCTTTTGACTAACCGCGTTATTACAGATACTCCATGGTACCAGACTTAGCTTTCTTTGAAGTTTACTCTTTCATTACATTCCACCACCACCTATTTTGATCAAGTAGGTGTTGGAGCTACCCTTAGTTCTATATTTCATTTATATTTCATTATGTGAAGAGATGCAAGGACTATCTTAACATTGTAATCTTTTGGTTTGAAAACAATATTTTATTGAAGGTTTGGAATGTAATAGATGTGTTAGAATACTATTATCACTTAGTGGTGATAGTCTATTATATTTATTATCCTCTGAGGTTTTATCATATCTTTACTATTTTATGATTATATTCTTCCTTGTGTTCCTACTTCATGCAAAGAGTGATATTTAAATAGTTTGACAATTGCAATAATTAACAAATAGATTCGATCAACTAAATTATTAAAAAATACAGGGTGTCACATATATAAAAACATAGCCACAATAATACGAATGATTTTTTAACTGACGTTATAGTTATATTGTACTCGAGCAGGATGTGGGTCGCCCTCTAAGAAAATCTGACTCCTGTTGTGGTTCTTCTTAAAAAAATAGGTGTGCTAAGTTAACTTGAAAATATTTTGGATTTATTATTCTATATGAACATACATATAGGAAGGCCAATTAGGAATTAATCCCCATATTTTTATGGTATTTAGTATAACTATTAATTGCATTATAATTAATAATTACTTGTGACATTTTGCATGTTATTGTGTAAATTGAAATGTTGCATGTGTAGTGTTACATAGTTAAATTGTACTTTTCTTGAATAAGTATTAATTATAGATAGGGTAACTATATTAAATACACATTTTATGACGACTTATCAATTGGATAGCTTACACTAAATTGTTAAGATAAAAGTGACCAAGTATTATGGTAGGCTATAGAACAATCACGGGCTAAGAGTTAGTGATTTCCTTGTTTGGATTATTCGCTTGGCATTGGATCCCACCAATCATGAAGTAGGTTCTTATAATATCGATTCATAATTGATTAATAATAATTAAGTTTTAATTAAAAATCACACATATTGACTCACTAATAAATTTAAATGAACAATTAACTCTCGAAAAATATTTACTTTTGGGCAGGTTCATGGATGTTTAGAAATCCCATAATGAGTTAAGAATAACGGGAAAATGGTTCGTTCAGTTAGTATATGTTTCGGGTCATGTTTGAGAGAATTTGGATGTTATTTTGGGCCTTTTTATCATTACGCCTATGGCAAGTCTACTTTTTGTAAAAAAAAAATAGTAGATTTGTGTTATGATGATGATGATTATATATTGGTCTCTGTAAGAAAGATTAAATAAATGATTAATTAAGTAACAAAAATAAATTTCGGAATTAATTTAATGAAGTTATGAACCCTAGTTTAATTTATGATGAACACATGAACTAGTTTGATTGGATGAACAAATTAATGAAAGAAACTTTAGATCTGCAATGTACACGTAATAGTCTTCGAACCAACTACTTTAATTCAAGAAATTGACTTAAAATTGAATGTCAATTTAACCAATTTGTATGAAGAAGATGAAGTTAGGTATAGATTGAAAATATAGGGAAGGGAATTCTTAATCGTGTTATAATCACTTTAATTCTTGTAGAAACATGTTATAATAATTCATTCGAAGCTTATATGATTGGAGGAAGGGATTTCGTTGTTATTTAGAGGTTTTAGGGTATATTTTGGGCGATTATAGGATCCAT
The DNA here is from genome assembly GCA_949130495.1 of Sambucus nigra. Lineage (NCBI taxonomy): Eukaryota > Viridiplantae > Streptophyta > Magnoliopsida > Dipsacales > Adoxaceae > Sambucus > Sambucus nigra. The sequence continues at coordinate 170,003,932 of OX422214.1, read as the reverse complement.
GGAGGTACTTCAGATGAGCTTAGAAACTCAAACCCTATGGATTAATCTAGAGCAGACTGGATCGATCCAGACCAGATCGGATCGATCCAGAATGGTCGAATCGTGTATCATCTAAGGTGGAATAAGAATTTCCTTTCATCGAGGAAATATAAGGGGCTCAAGCGTATATGTTGAAAAATCAAGTTCCAAGTCTCCCCAACTTTTCTTGAGTTAACTGACTGTGGTTATTCCAACTTCTTCACCCGAGGTAAGTCACGCATAACTTTTCTTAATCACTTAGTTGTTCACAAAATTTTATGATTCTTAAGATATGATTGTTTTTCAGGTGATTGACATCCTTCCAAATTTTGGGCCATAAGTTAATATAATGGACCTTATAGGGTCCATTAATGAGTATCTACCTCCTAGCATCCTTGTGAGGCCAGTTATCAAATAGGATTTCCCAGTCGTAATACATGTTGTTGTGGTATCTTGGGATGTTTTCTCTCATGTTCATCCAACAAATGTTGACGTAATGCCTTGTAAAAATATCTCTTACTTTTTTCTTTACTTTAATCTGTTTGCCATTGTGTAGCCATGTTCTACCATTGTGATTGAAATTCCCCCAGTGGTTATTGTTTCTTCCTCTTTGCAAATTGATCTTCTGCATTATGAACCTATTATTTAGTCCATCGAGTATGTTCCCATGTATTAATCATAAGCTCCTATTGAGGTAGAAATTAGTCATATACCCTTAGCTATAATTCTAGTTATTGATGAGGCATTTGACTTATCTCTTGTAATTTTTTTGTGCAAGAATGGTTTTCATTGTTATTATAACCTTCTTGGTTATAATTTTACAAAAATACTCACATGCATTGTGAATTACTCCCTCAATCGAGTAACGTTCATACAAAATTTGTCATATGTTTGGTGTTTTACTTTCTCAATAGAGTATTTTTTCTCAAAAATTTGTCACCTGCTTAGTGTTTTACTCTCTTAATTAAGTAATGTTTTCTAAAAAATGTGTCACCTACTTGGTTATGTACCCCTCTTAGTAAATGTTTTTAAATAAACACCTACTTGGTGACTTACCCTGCTTGCACAAGGTTTCTTTAAATAATAAAATTTCTTGGGGACTCAACCTCATTAGTCAAGAATTCTCTAAAGATACACCAGCGTGGTGATTTAGCTAAAATCTTGCTAACGTTTTCTCTTCTTGGTAAAAAAAAGTTCCAAATTTTGTCTAACTACTTTTATGTTCTCACATCTTATAGCATGTGAGAAAAAACTTTCCTCCTGAGGTATCTTGAGTAGCAAAAATGCAAATTATCATGCATGTTCAACCGATGGAGGTTGATCCTTTTGTGGCATGCCCTTTTCAAGTGAGTCCTCTAGTGAAAGTGACTATGGATCTATGACCAACATCAACGAGGAAGATAATGAGTCTGGCTATAGGGTTCCAATGCCCAATGCGGAACCTGTTGAGTACTATCGGCATGTGCTATAACATTGCCTATTCATTCAAGGTTATCATCACAATGGGGTTGAACGCACAATCCAAACTCACCCGGAGACTTTCACCTTATAATATATGAGGCCAAACAAAATGGTTATGGATTATAGGCTCCAAGGCATGTGAACAGTTTTAAAAGAAATTGTTATCATACCAATTCTTTTTTAAATAGAGAAACCTTATACCAACACTTTTTTGAGCAATCTCAGGGATGGACTGAAGGATGGTTTTACCTTAACATGGCTCATCAATAACCAGACATACCTTAAGGATCCCCAAATGGAAACTTACTGTGCCCATTATATAAAGAATATTTAGGATTTAAAGGTTAAGGAAGGAAGATTGGGTGAGTAGGTCACTTATATTTAAGAGTGTAAACATAAAGTGACAGAAGTTGAGAAAGATTTGACCAAGGCATTAAGAGAACTTGAAGCTAGGAAAAAATTAAAGGTTGAAGTTGAATCTCATAACACTGTCATAAATGAGTATCAACATGATGTTCTTAAAGATGTAACTTATTCACTTCATAAGGGTTATTTCACTCCTCCTGATATATGGTTCCTTATAGGATAAAATGCTTTTATTTCTTGTATTTCTAGGCTATGGTCCTAATTTTGGAATGTAACTCCCTTACAGAAGTGAAATTCAAAAGAAATTTGTTTTTAAACCACGTGTGTACTTTTCTCATTTACTTATTTCGATACTTATTTATTTAGAATAAACTGTAACTCAAAATTTACATATGTTTTCTCGCATTATCCTAGTATAAAGGTAAGAACAAAACAAAAAATTGCATGTTCTCTATATGCATGATAAACGTTTAACCATTTACTGTTAACTTTGAAAGGCCTATCGTCCTCGATCTGTGAGATCGAACAATAGTCTGAATCATGTGTTTCCTTAACAATATATGGTTCCTCCCAATTTTTTATAAACTTTGGCTGAGAGAATCCTGTAATATGGTTCACAACAACTTTAAAAACTAAGTCACTCTCCATAAATTTCCATGGTTTCACAAAATTCTCATAAACTCTGGAGAGTTGCTTCGTGTAAATCTGGAAATGCCTTTTCCTACTATCTCTTTATCCATCTAGTGCTTCTAGTTGAACGTGCTACTCTATATAAGTATGATTTTTTGCAAGGCATATCTAGTAGAAGGTACTTCCTACTTCACTAGCATAATTACTTCAGTTCCCTAAACAAAGGAAAAAGGTGTATAACATGTTGGTTTCCTTTTTTAGTTTGATAGTACAAAGAACCATAGGTATCTTTCCATCCCACGCTCCTAGAAAATCTTCCATCATCTTGGCTAAAATATTAACCAAGTTATTATTTGTGGCCTCAGTTTGGACATTACCTTTAGCTTAAATTAGCGTTAAAGTGTTGTGGATACTTGAATACTTTTATGTTAGAATTTCTACCTCCTTATTGATAAATGGAGTTATATTATCATAAAAATAACCTTGGGAATGCCAAATAGTTAAATGATGTATTTTTTGATGAACTGCACCAACACACCGGTTGTTGCCCTTTTTAAAGGTATCACTTGGTAAAGAACCTAGTTACCATGATGATCCATATATTGCCTCTAGAGGATGGTTTGATTGTTCCCACAATGTTAAACTCCCAAGTATAGAAAGGATATGTAGTTGCCAATGAGTGAAATTAGCCTTGAAAACAGTTGGTTCCCTTAGACGATGCCAATTATATGTTGGTACAGAAAAAAGAATTTCTTTTTCAACATAATAAATTTATAATGTTGAATGAAACATAATGAGGTGAGAGAAAGAGAGGTAGAAAAGGGATATACGTCGTTCGACCAGACTCGGCATATGTCCACGGGTGAAGGGGAGGCATAGTCTTTCTTAATAATTATGGGGGAGGTGATTGAGTACAGAGTTATAGAGTTATTAGACTTCCCTCACTATCATTGTGTGAGGTTTTATATACACAGCCTATTATAACGTTCTCCCTTCTTTTTAGCATGCATGTTTGATATATTCAAATTTAGACGTGACAAGTGTTCAAATTTTTTGAGATACTTACCAGCATCAATAGGGTTCATGCTATCCACTAGGCACATATACTTTGATAAAGTCTTCAAAAGTTAAAATACGATGGAACTGCCAAATATGAGCCTTCGACATGTTACGAAGGATCGTGTTGCATGGTGTTGAGCGTTTGACAACATTGAAGATTTATTGACGAAGTCCTTGAAGTCTATAACTTAGTGGTTCGATTAACGCAAATCGTTCGTCCATCATAGGGTTAGGAGCCTTTGACTATATGAATGATCGGAGATTAGCACTTGTACGTCAGTCATCCTTTCTTGTCTTCTCAGTGTTCGGTAATCATCGCATGCTCCTTGTCATTCAAAAATCCTCCTCATTAGGTTGAAAAAATATTAAATTTTGAAAAACGAATTAATTTCAAAATAAACATGTGAGAATTGAACTTTTTTTAATTTTAAAGTGGCATCCTTCACCTCCGTTTAAAAGTAAAAAATTCAGTGAACATCCTAGTCCCCTTATGGAGTGATATTTCTCTTTGGTAGCTTAAATCACTCCACATTGAACTAAACAGACTTACATCTTTCAATTATATACTTCAGACAGTTCAAATCCTACATCCAACATAAACTAATAGTCAACACTTTTTGTTCCCACAATTAATGACACTGACTCCATTTGGAAGGATATCATTAATTATGTCTAACTATATACCACCGGTTCATTCCTAAAAATAGAACCTGTTGTTGAAGGACTTCCTCATTGAGGGGATAAAACTCACTCACATTCTACTTCTTGTAATTATCACTTTAGTTTTTAATGAATCCATGAAGCCCTGATTAATTCCATCTCTATGGGGGGGAGACTAGTTGACGCGAGGAATTAATCACATCGAATTCATAAAACATAAATGGAGACCGCGAGGTTTATGTTGAAACCCCTCTCCCACGTAGTTATTTAAAAATTTGAGGGTTTAGAAAAAATAATTTATTCAATTCCAAAAGTTTGAATCAAATCCTTGGTAATTTCTCAATTTATTTGCATGAATTAAATATCTTGTTCTCACATTTTGATTTTCCCAAAATAAAATAAGAATTTAAAATTTTAAGATTAAAATAAAATTCGGAGATCTCAATATAATTTACACCTTAAAATCAATTCCAAAATTTAATTCAATTTAGAAATAATAAATTAACATTAACTCTTGAACAAAAATGGTGATCTAGGTTGGTCTCAAAATATAAACCATGTTGTCCACAAAATCTGATGTCCCTAATTATCCAATTGATTAACACACGAAAGTATGCAATAAAATATAATAATGAGATATTGAAAATAAATAACTAGATGTAATAAAAGTAAATGGACATAATTTTTCCTTTCCATTGTGGCCTATAATTCTTCCTTTAGAAGAATCCTTGAAAAATTAGAACTCTTTTGAAGAAAAGTCCAAGTTGGTGAAGAATGCGTTGAAGAAGAATTCTTATTGAAATAAGCTAGTGTAGAGAGTCCTTACGAAATAGCCATTATGCCCATGATCCTCGAGGAATCCTGTCTCCACTCCCCGGAAGGACCAGCGGTCGCTACCTTGTGCATCCCTGGTCACGAAGTTACATGTGGTATTGGTCACGTCCCTAGTAAACCGCGGTTGCATCCAGGACATGTCATGGTAGAGCATCGTGCATGCCTTTACTGATTTCTTCTTCCTTTAGCTTCCTGATCTTTAGGGATCTTGAAATTCTTTCAAAACTACGTCATTTTGGATTTCCAGTAACCATCAAAATTTCCATCAAAATCAATCAAAAAAACATTGATCTTCCACCAAAATCACGAGTCGATCAAGAATATGAAATCCTAACATCTAATGATCACATTGCCTCATAAACTCCTCCAAATACATTAATTACATGAAATAATTAAAAACCCCAATTATTACAACCAAATCGAATCTGTGAGAAATTTAACTACGGATAAACCATTATATGATCCATGCACATAAACATACATTCATATAACCATAATGGAAGGGATATAAATCATACAAATCCTACAAAACCGTGTTAGTACACAAACATATACAACTATGCAAATATTTCTAGCATGTAAACCTAGGATTCAACTTGATGGACAACATGGATTCTAACTAAAGCATGATCACTCTACAACGAGGGCTCTGATAGTAATTGTTAGTCGTCGATATACGAGGAAGAAAATTTTCATCCCTAGAATCTTCAAATGATTATGCAATAGAAAGAAAAAACAAAAAAACAAGATTCGAAAAATGAACCTAGGGTTTTGATTACAATACTTTTGCGGATCCAGTTGAAATTGGGGAGAGGGAGAAAAGTATTGCTTGATGATTTGTTGTTGCCTTCTTTTTTACTCCAAAAATTTTCAATAACTTTCCAAAACGCTTGGATCTTCTGGTATATAATCCTCCCAAAGATAGATAAGTGCTTAGGCACCTTTGAAGATGAAAACTCTTAATTATGAGTGAGTTATGGTCCTCTATCTCTAGGATCCTTCATAAAAACGTGAATAGTATTTTCTCTTACCCTTTCCAAACCCTAATCATGAATTATACAGATTATAACCCCAACTTAAACCAATATATACTAGTTTAAGAGGGGGACTTGGACCAAAGTGGGTTTCTTGAGAATTTGGGCCTAACTACTTGAGTATGTGGACTGTACTAGGGGCCCAAGATAAATAATTAAACTTTCTTCCAAATAAATACTCAAAAATACAAAATTGCAAATCCCATAATTTATTTTATTTTGTATTTAATCATAATTAATTTCACTAAACAATTATGACTACACTCGCATTTAATTATCTCATAAATCACATGGATAATGAGGTCTTACTTGCAAAGTTGATTATGGTACATAATGTGATTCCTCGCATTAAGCTTTTGATGCCCTCTAGGTCAAATTAATTTGTCGTCAATTAACTTTAACCAACATCTAATCAATTCCTTGATTCTTAGACTTAACTTATTTTGCTACTCCACGAGATTATAAAATAATACATTGAAGAAGTTAACTGGTGGAAAGAAATCTTATAAGTGTAACACCCTGCCTAATTAAATATCGGGTGTCCATACCAAATTAAAACAGAATATACAGTTGGCTCATTCTTAGCATCACTGTCGAAAACATTTATAACTCACCCAATACCCAATTAAGCTGGTGTTAAAAACTTTCCAAATTTTAATTCAACAAAACCATTTTTAGTTTATGAATAACACTACACATATTATTCTACAACACTAATAACCGAGCAGATAACACAAAAGAATTTAAATGCAGTTGGAATAAACATTCCCAAATAATTATCCAATACAGTAATCCCAACAATAAAAAATGTATTAAGATGACACGAGTACAAGACTATATGACTCAGATAGAAAGGAGAAAACTGAATTCCTTTCGGCGACATGCCCTAACTAAGAGAATACCGTGAATCAAATAAAGATAGGCATCTAAGCAATACTCCATAGCTCGTCAAAATCCTCTAAGGTTTGCGTCCCTGTTGCTGGACACCTGATATAGAAGGTACAATAGAAAAGAAAATATGCAAGGAAACGGGTCAGAGCCCACTGTGAAAATGATTTTGAAAACCGCAAGTATTTAACAAGTGCAATAAAGCATTTATTATGTACATGTTAACCAACTCACTTTCTATTCTCACCTCTCATCTAGAGTCCACACTTAACGTTTCCTATAAACTCCTAGTTAATGGTTCTTCTTCACAAATTTCCATAATATGATTCCATCCCATATCATAACCCCGTATGTCCCATACCATACGTAGTACAATCATTCCTATTCATTTCTCATTTATATGACTCGTTTCTTATTAACATGGATCGTTTCTCATTAATATGAATTAAGTTCTTCAATAAATATTCATTAACTTATTTAAATTCTTTTCTCTATTCACCATTATCTACAATTATCACACAATAGATCATTTAACCACTATATACACATACATTTAATACATTATATATTTACATATATAATACGGCAACCCGAGTCATAGCTGTCGTGCATGCATTACTCTGCTATCATGTCCCTTTATTGTTGGTCGTCGAATAGGCGACTAAAGGTTCGATAAGGATTTCTCGAACCACAAACAACAACACATAAATTGGAGGCGAACATAGTTCTCGTATCTATAGGTCATGCACATACCTACGTTCCCACAGTCAGCGAACTTATAAACTCCCCAATAAGTCTTTTATAGACCTATGTTCTCGAGCGATAAATAAAAGATTCCATGTATTCATCAGGATATGACTGCCCTCATGCGCAAACATCCCGATCGATAGCAAGTAAGCTAGGTATGTCATACACATAAATTATCAATCAATCAAATAGGCATTATCATCTACCTATAATACGATATCAACAAGGTACTCACATTACCCTTAGATAATTCCCATACGTAGCATTATATCTCTTTAAATCCTACGTATTAAAATATTATGACCTTACTTCTTTCATTTAATTATCCCCGAGCCTCACTCAATACTCAAGATTCAAATAGGTTTTTTCTCAAAATTTTATTTTGTAAGAAATCACTAATATCCCACTGATCCATATCATCTTATCTCCCGAATTACCACGAATTAAACTCTCCCTTAATTAGGGTTATAACCGATTGTTTCTAATCTCTTATCAACACATCTTCTATCAAGTAGGATTGAATACCATCATCACATGGCTCATAGTCTATAGTGTTTCATTCACACTATATAACTTATCAACAAAATCAACATCCTTGCATCATATAACATCTCTCCACTCCCGACGTAGTTAAGGTTTATGCGCGGAGCGTCTCGCAAAGCGAAATCCAAACAAGGAACCCTCCAATACACTACTACTTAACTTTGTCGGTCGTGGAGGTTTGTCAACTTCAAATACGCAACCGGGATACCCTCATCCCCTTTTTCAACTAAATGTGGTATGAACTCCCATCTCTATCAAGGAGTCATACCACTAAGCGTTTGTACTACACTCCGTCCATGCGCAATCAATAATGAGCTTAAACTCAGTCCTTGATGTTCAAATTGTAACCCTAAGGCTACCCAGGTGTTATATTAAATCTCCCCTGCTGGACCTATCCTTAATCCTCATGCATACAAATTAGAATCAAACACATGAATCTAGCAACCGAAATTTCTTTCAATTTCATTATCATAATTCTAATCAATTAAATCCCAATCAAATCAATTCGACTCTTGACTAGGGCTTACTGAACCTTCCTAAGTCCCATTATATCAAATTAATAATCACCAAAGATTTACAAAAAGTTTGGGATAAGAACAAGCATTAAAAAGAAATAACTTCATGAATTCTAGGGAGGTCGATCAATCGAAGGCAGGGGGTCGATCGATCGATCGCCCAGGTAACAACCCAGTTTTTCTGCATTTCTTCAACTACAGGTTTAACCATTTTTGATCAATCAAACCTTCATATTAACTACCCAAATGACTTATAATCCTTACCAAATGATATATCAACATATGTGAATGATTTCTAATTCTCTAAACATCCTAGAATCATCAAGAGTTTGAATTAAAATCATATGTTTATCCTCTTTTTTCCAGAAAATTATATACGTGATATCTTCAAGAAAACAACAATGATTTTCAGAATTTCTTCAACAGATTGATGAATATTTCGTGGATTAATATCTACCTACAACATGAGTTTGATTCCTATATATTTTTAGTTTCCAGAATTCCATTAACAACTCTATCCTTTCATCTTCCAAACATGAAAAATCTCATCTTTTTATAACTATTCTAACATGGAAAATATACAAACTTAGATTGCAATTATCAAACACTTGCCTCTAATGAAGATCTGATCATTTGGAGTTGAATAACACAGGTTGTTCTCCCTTTTTCCTACCAACTTTCGGTGGTGGTTGGTGGTGGTGACCTTTGGTCTTTGTTCTCCTCCTTCCCAAGCAAACTTCTCTTCTTCTAAGCAACCTTTCACTCTCTCACAAGGTGACCTCTCAAGTTTTGTGTAGAAGAGATGAATAACCCACGTACAACTAATATCTAAATATTTATAATAGGACAAAATCCAAAATCACTATTCATCTCCCTTGTAAAAATGACCAAAATGCCCTTTTGGGTTATCTTTTCATTTCCAAATGACCCGAGACCCAAAACTAACATCCAAATAGACTTTTCTGACTATTTCAACCCTTCCGGATGCAACAACGCAGTCGAAATGACTATAAGGTTGATAGAAAATAAGTTTCCTTTTTGTAAGGACATTTTTCTCATGTCCGAAATGTTTCATTTATTTATGTCATACGCCGCTACATCTGACACGTCAGATTCTGAGTGCGATTTTGACTTTGATGATTTGGCTCTTTTCGCAAAAAAATTTCAAGAGGATTCTCAAATTTAAGAAAAATGGCAATTTTAAAGATAAAAAGAAATTTGAGAAAAATAAGTTTGAAAAGAAAAATGAAAAAGTTTCCAAAAATCCTCCTCTGAAAGAAAGTGAGAGATGTTTTGAGTGTGATGGTAGGGGTCATAGAGCTTTTGAGTGTGCCAATAGTCTGAATAGAGAGAAAGGGAAAGTTGTTCTTAATGCTACCCTTAGTGACGACAGTGAGGTCGAGACGGTGGATTCTGGAGATGAGTCACCGCATGAGTGTAACTTCACCGCATTCACGGCCAGCCAAGTGAGCACTCCTAGTTCTCCTCACGACGTTGAGGATGATGCTTCACAGGTACACCTCGACAGTGAGATCGATGTGAGTGAGGGGGAGGATGACACAAGTGAGAGCGAGAGTGATATACAACGCGCCTACGCTGAGTTATATTCTGAGTCATTTAAAACTAAAAAGCGTAATAAAGCGTTAGTTCTTAAGATCACCTGCTTAGAGGAAGATTTAAAGAAAGCAAGAGAAAGAGAGTTCTCCACTTGCACCGCCCTGAGAGAGAGAGAATCTGCATGTGTCAGGAAAGAGATTCTGTTCAGAGAGAGAGAGAATGTGTTTTAGAGAAAGAGAGAGGGGACTTGACTAAACAAGTGGCTAGTCTTACAAGTCAGCTCCATTCCTCCGTGGAGACTCGAAAGAAACTTGAAGCCCTTGTTGCCCAGCTGACTCATGACCTTGAGAAAGCACGGGAAGTCAAGGTACAAATCGAGGACAGATCTGGGAAGATGGGAAAGATGCTCCTCGGCCCCGCTTTAGGTTTTGGTGATCGTCAAGGAATTGGATATGATGGTGCCTCCACGTCCCAAATTGCACCTGGACCAGTTCCTGAGTTTACTACAACTCCTTATGGTCACCGTAAAAAACCTCGAAGGAGAATTCGACCAAGAAAAGCAAACCAAGGTCCGCCTTTGACTGTGCTCTTTTGCACTTATTGCAAAAGAAAAGGCCACCTTAGGGAAACTTGCTATAGTATGGGTCGAACACGACGTACTACTGCTCCACCACGTCATACTGATAAATTTTCTAGTCTGAGAGAGTGAGTTGAGTTCTTAGCTGCCACGACTCAGAGTTTGATAAAAGAATTCCGACGGATGTCTTCGCCGTTAGTGAATGCTTCTCACATTCCAGCTAAAATCAACAACAACAAAGGCAAACAAAAGGTCATCTCGACTTGGGTACCTAAGAAAGATAAAAAGTCTTTTGTTGTTCATGTTGCTCTCAAAGCACATAATACCTCTCAGTGGTATTTTGATAGTGGGTGCTCTAGACACATGACAGGTGATGCCTCATTTTTTACTACTCTTGAGGATTATGAAGATGGCAGAGTCACCTTTGGAGATGGGAGTAAGTCTAGCATTATAGGACGAGGTACTATCGAGTTACCTGGTTTTCCTAAGGTAGAAAATGTTTTGTACGTCAAAGGTTTGAAAGCAAACCTTCTCAGCATTAGCCAGCTATGCGACACTGACCTTGCAGTAAAGTTTGACCGGGACGCGTGTAAAGTCTACAATCAAACCGGTAAACTATTGATGCAAGGGGTGAGGACCGAGGATAATTGCTATGGGACTGAGCCCACATCCTCACTTGTCTGCAACAGCGCCACGATCACTCCTATGGATCTGTGGCACCAACGTCTAGGTCACATGAACGTTAGAGATCTTAATCGTTTATCTAAAAAGGACCTAGTACGTGGCTTACCATCTCTTGGAAAGTCAACTTCAATCGTTTGTGGACCCTGTCAGTTGGGAAAACAAATTCGTAGTCCTCATAGGAAGTTGCATTCCATTACCACCTCTCGTGTTCTGGAGTTGATTCACATGGATCTTATGGGTCCCACTCGTACTGAGAGTCTAGGTGGTAAGAGGTACATCCTCGTAATGGTAGATGATTTCTCCAGGTACTCCATTGTAGGTTTTCTGAGAGAGAAATCCGATGCTGTAGATTTCTTAACGACTAAGTGCCGTGTCCTGCAAAATCAACACGGTGTCACTATTAACAGAATACGTAGTGACAACGGCACTGAATTTAAGGAATCAAAGGTGGATATGTACTGTGATAGCCTTGGGATCAAACATGAGTTTTCTGCTGTGAGAACTCCTCAGCAAAATGGGATTGTTGAGAGAAAGAATAGAACGATCCAAGAGATGGCTAGATCTATGCTTCTAGGTCGTAAAGTTTCTAGGAGATTTTGGGCAGAGGCAGTGTCTACTGCATGCCACACGGTGAATAGGGTTTATTTGCGACCACACACACACTACAGACACCTTATGAGTTGTGGACCGGCAAGAAGCCCAACCTGGCGTATTTTCGTGTTTTTGGGAGTAAATGCTACATCCTACGGGATAGAGAGCAATTAGGAAAGTTCGACTCCCGGAGCGACGAGGGAATATTTCTAGGATATTCATCGAATAGTAGAGCATACCGGGTATTTAATCTGAAGAGCTCTAGGGTTATGGAATCAATAAACGTTACCGTGCAAGATGACGAACCTTCGACGGTTATTGATCCTAACCTTAAGTGTGAGGATGAGGATTGTTCTGACAGTGATTTACCTGTTCCTCTCTCACACTCTGTGGATCCTACTCCTGTGTTAGGGGACACACCTGCTTGGGTTCGCAAGAGTTATGACCCTTCTGCCATTGTTGGTGATCCCACTCTAGGGGTCAAGACTCGTGCTCAGCTAGAGAACGTTGTTAGCCATCTTTGCTACACGTCCAAAGTCGAGCCCAAGAACCATAAAGAAGCACTCAAGGATGATCACTGGATATCTGCTATGCAGGATGAGTTGCTTCAGTTTAAAAAGAATAATGTCTGGGAATTAGTCCCCCGACCTAGTGAGACTAATGTGATAGGTACCCGGTGGATTTTCAAGAACAAAATGGATGAATATGGTACCATAATCAGAAATAAGGCTAGGTTGGTCGCTCAAGGCTACACACAGATAGAGGGTGTAGACTTTGGGGAGACATTTGCTCCTGTTGCGAGGCTTGAGTCCGTCCGTCTTCTGCTCGCCATCCAATGTCATCTGCGCTTCAAAGTGTATCAGGTGGATGTCAAGAGTGCCTTTTTGAATGGCATTCTACAGGAGGAGGTTTATGTGGAACAACCAAAAGGGTTTGAAGACCCTCAGCACCCTGAGCACGTCTACTATCTGAGGAAAGCCTTGTATGGTTTGAAGTAAGCACCCCTTGCTTGGTACGAGAGGCTTACTTCCTATCTCTTAGCTGGTGGCTTCAAGAGAGGGGGAGTAGATATGACGTTGTTCGTCAGGAGAGATAACGGTGCTATTTTGGTTGCCCAGGTCTATGTGGACGACATAGTCTTTGGATCCACATGCTCCCAGCATGCTCATCACTTTGAGGAGGAGATGAAAAGTGAGTTTGAAATGAGCATGGTTGGTGAGCTTACATTCTTCCTTGGTCTCCAGGTTCGTCAGCTAGAGGATGGGATGTTCATCTCCCAATCCAAGTATGCTAGAGACCTAGTGAAGAAATTTGGTTTAGACTCCTCTAAGCATGCCCGTACACCTATGAGTACCACTACCAAGCTTAGTAAGGACACTTCAGGCAAGGACGTAGAGCAAACCTTATATCGGAGTATGATAGGTAGTCTTTTCCACTTGACTGCCAGTCATCCCGACATCGCCTTTAGTGTTGGAGTCTGTGCGCGATATCAGGCATCCCCAAAAGAGTCACATTTACTTGCTCTAAAACGTATTATTAAATACGTAAGTGGGACTCTCTCATACGGGATTTGGTATTCCTTTGATACCGATGACCGTCTGTCCACCTATTCGGATGCCGATTGGGCTGGGGATGTAGATGGATATAGGAGCACTTCTGGTGGGTGTTTCTATTTTGGTTCTGCTCTTGTCTCCTGGCTGAGCAAGAAGCAAAATTCCATCTCTTTGTCCACTGCGGAGGCTGAGTACATAGCCGCCGGGAGTTGTTGCACACAACTCTTGTGGATGAAGCAAATGCTGGAGGATTATGGGATATCACAGGACACCATGACCATTTCCTGTGATAACACGAGCGTGATACACATATCCCGTAATCCAGTTCAGCATTCGCGCACAAAAAACATCAGGATATGTGAGCACTTTATACGTCAGTTAGTTGAAGAGAAAGTCGTATCCCTGAGTTTTGTTCCTGCCGACCGTCAGTTAGCCGATATTTTCATGAAACCTTTAGATGCCCTTAGATTTGAGAGTCTTAGGAAATCTTTAGGGATTTGCACAGTTGACTGAGGGGTTGGTCTATGCCTAGAATAGGATGATCCTTCATGTTCATATCATATGCTTCCTATTTCTAGTCTGTTTTATATGTACCATTGCTTAGTTGTACAGCTTTGTTTTATTCTTGTTGCTTCTTATATTTCTTTTGAAAAATACAAAAAGATTTTCCTTTAAGAAAAATTTTGATAAAAAGCACAAAAAGATTTTATTTTGATAATATTTTTTGAAAAAGGCCAAAAAGATTTTTCTGTTTTTGCACCTTTTATGGATGAGCATTTAAGTTAGCCAAGTCACAACTTCATTCCATATATCCATGTGACTGTTTGATAGAGATTTGAGAGGCTACATCATTTCATCCATGTGCTTTACATTGGTTGGAGTCTTTGAGATGTAATTAGTGATATCTTCCTACATGTCTGACTCCTATATCCTTTATTGCACACATGCACGGCTATATTTGATTATTGCACTTGTCTATCTCATGTTGGCTTGCGTGTTTTCATCTCAATCCTGTCTATACAATATACAATATGCGATAAAACTTGACAAGATTGAAATGCATGTAAAAACCGTTTTGGTGAGACTGTGTGTTTTTGTATAACAGGGAGGGGCTGCGAAAGGTAATCATCTATCCTTTGCGCAAAAGCCACCGTTAAAAAGGACCTAAAAAATGGAGGAATTTTAATATCCGAGGTCCAAAGAGGTTAAAAGAGCCCGAAAAATTTACAGGCAATAAAAAGCAATTCATGCCAAATATGGGCCACTTAGGTTTCACCATCAATTCTCCAAAGTTTGAGAATTTAGAATTCCTCTATTCAAAATTATATCTGAGGGAGTTTGGTTGGAGAACTTTTAAACGGGTTTGCACTTCCATGAAAGTCCTGAAATAGCATAAAATCATTTTGGACGTTATTGGTGTGAAAATAATTTTGAGCTTTGATTTGTTGATTTGATTGAGTCAATATCTTATACTGTCACTCTTTTACACCAAAGGAAGCATTTGAGTTCATTCGCTAGGAATATCCAATATTCATCGTGCACATATGTCATGTTTGTATGCATTGATTTTCCTATCGAATTTGATCACACCACTTTATTTACGCTATCATCGACTTGGGTGCTTTCTGTTTATTCATGGTGTGCTTTTATCCTAGTGACACCCCGCACTTGCTTATTTGATTTATTTCTCTAATTTGTCTATTTGGGGACATCATAAAAAGGGGGAGAATGAATTATGGGGGAGTTTTTTGAAATTTGAGTTTGCTCATAAATTGATATATATATATATATATATATATATATATATATATATATATATATATATATATATATATATATATATATATGTTTATCTCATCATTTCAAACTCGATATGTCACTTGGTATTTTGCTTTATCTCATGTGTGTAGGTACTACATTGATGATCTTTGAATTACACACCTTGATGAGAAAAGATCTGTTATTCCTGAAGAACTTAAGAACAAACGATGAAGACTATTCATTTATACCTTTTCTAGTTTTGGGTTCATGGGAGGGTAGATTTGTATAGGCAATTTCATATTTGATAATTCGGATTTTTTATGTGTGTACCGGCATAGACATAGGGGGAGATTTGTAAGGACATTTTTCTCATGTCCGAAATGTTTCATTTATTTATGTCGTACGCCGCTACATTTGGCACGTCACCTCACGATCTCACATGACGGCCTCTATCCGAATTCCGGGAATCAAGCATGCATTAACTCCACTAATATGTCCCTCATCTGCATCAACGACTTCACGTTCCTTGATTGTAGGCTTGTAATGCAAGTGGAACGCAAGAGAAGTCAAATCAGTGACACAAGGCATGATAGGGATGTTCAAGGGCAAATTGGTAATTTTACATCCACCGTCCGGAGGACCGGTCAACTGGAAAGTTGAATATCTTGCCGCAACAAAGATACTGGAAGAAACGGAACCTCAATCCGAGCTACGGTGAACAAGTTATGGCCCGTTGAAAATGGAGATACGTTCATTGAAAATTCTGGGAATTTTTCTAAGTGTTTAAGCACCTGTTCCCAGCACACTTTCCCGAACCCAGCCCGAAACCGGTTCGAGAGGGCGAACCGGTTCGCAGGGGTACCCGAATCGGTTCGGGGTACCTGTACGCTGGATAGAATTTCAGCAGTTTAAAATCGTGGGTCTCTTCATGTATTTCCCTATAAATACCAACTTCGGGAGAGTTATTTTGCAAGACTTTAGGAGACGAATTTGAGAGTCCAAATACATCTAGTCTTCATATTTTTGAGTCCCAAGACTCATGTTTTGATTCACACATCCTTGCCAAACCTTTGTGAATCCTTTTGCAACCCAAGAACACAACTTTGGTTTGTTCAACCCTTGTGGAGGAGACCGTTCTTCTTCTTCATTGCAGCCCTACTGGAAAGGGATAATTCCAGCCGCGACTACAGAATCCGATACCCGAGGGTAATTCTCAGTCAACTTGTATTTTCATTGTAATCCGATTGTAAGCCGTTTTCTTACAAATTATAGTGAAAATAAATGGTTTTTCCCCTGAGGGGGATTTTTCCTTAATTGCATGTGTTTGAATGTTCTTGCGTAGATTATCAATTTATTCAATCACATACTGCTGCATGTTTAGGGTTTGTTTGTGTTAAAAGGGTTTTATATATAATTTGATCATTTGAACGCGAGCACACACGTTCTACACTTTTTATTTCAACAAATTAGTCCCGACACGTCCCATACCGCGTCCGACTAAAAATTCAAATTAACGAATTAATATCTCACAGCAATATCAATAATCATCACATTCATATATTACCTAAATATCTTTAAGTAATATTCAGAATCATTCATTTTAATATCCACAATTCGGATAAAACCCAATTAAATTAATTTATCATAAAATCCAATTAATCCATTAATTTAAAATATAACCCATTTTAAAAGTCATTAAAAATACGGGGTATTACATACTTCCCCCCTTATAACAGAATTTCGTCCCGAAATTCGGAAAGATAAATCATACTGGTAAGGTCAACTCTGAGTATAAATCTCACATCGCAAATAATCTATGTCGTACCACCCATAGAGTACATTATCAAAAATCCCCATCGATGTTACACTAAGTCTCACCATATAGTTCCAACAGAGTCGAATTTAAACTTTACGCAATCTTCCCTATACCATCATCGTGACAAAGTTTGGTAAAAATGATCCTCACTTATTAAGCAATTAAATCCTGAAGTCACAACTACTTACTGTTTCACAATTATGAGAACTACTACAATCCAACCATCTTGGGCGCCCATACACCCTATCGTACAACTTTCCTTATAATATGGATATGATTACCCGCATAATACTCTAATTTATCGCAAAGGTTATAAACTCATATCCTAAAGACCTAACTTATTTCGACTCCCAACGGTTATTAGTTTCATGCGTGGGATGTCTCGCAAGCGAAATCCAAACAAGGAACCCCCCCGATACACTACTACCTAAAGTAGTCGGTCATCGAAACTCCTCAGGTCCTTAGTCAATAGTTTATTACCTCTCCACAGGTTTTATCAATTTCAAATAAAAGTCTACTCATCTACTCTCTTATTAAAGACAATATGTTGGCTATACGCTCTCATATACCACAAATCAATCAACGCCGATAGTCACATCATGATCGGACATGCCTAAAGTAAGTAATGTCATGATAAAATCAAACCCACGTGATGACATGAAAATATAGGTGTCCCACACCCCTCGATGAGTCTACGTAAATAACAGTGCTATAGGCTAAGTTTAGCAACCCTCTAGCCCATACAATATTAATCGCTTCAAAAATCAATAGACACCTCATAATTCCTTAGATATAAAACATACCCTCATTCGCGGGTGGTGGTTGTTGACTCCCACTATTATAACTTTGCTCCGATGAGTCAAGAAAAATTTTACCCCAAATTTTGAGTTCTAGTTCACCACACTCCACTATATGCCCAAGCCTTTGAATATATTGCCTTCGTTAGGTAACGCACACAATTCTCATATTTCAAGAACTTCTACTGATGACTCTCCTCAATTTTCCATAATAGGGGTGACCTCGACTACGGTCATCATACTCGAACATACTTCATAACCTCCTAAGTACGATCTCCGCTATCCATCCAATGTCCCTCGTCTGCCATACTTCTTGTACGAACCCGTCCGAACGCAAATAAGATTCACTAATATATACGGAATCTTACCAAAGAAATCAACAATCTTAAACATAGGGCTCTACATCAAAGAACGCTAAGCTGGAAACACAGTAAGCCGTACAGACCCTAAAGGACACTAGAACCTGATGCTCTGATACCACCTGTAACACCCAACCTAATTAAATACCGGGTGGCCAGTCCCATACCAAATTAAAACATAATATACAGTTGGCTCATTCTTAGCATCACTGTCGAAAACATTTATAACTCACCCAATACCCAATTAAGCTGGTGTTAAAAACTTTCCAAATTTTAATTCAACAAAACCATTTTTAGTTTATGAATAACACTACACATATTGTTCTACAACATAATAACCGAATAGATAACACAAAAGAATTTAAATGCAGTTGGAATAAACATTCCCAAATAATTATCCAATACAGTAATCCCAACAATAATAAATGTATTAAGATGACATGAGTACAAGACTATATGACTCATATAGAAAGGAGATAACTGAATTCCTTTAGGCGACATGCCCTAACTAAGAGAATACTGTGAATCAAATGAAGATAGGCATCTAAGCAATACTCCGTAGCTCCATAGCTCATCAAAATCCTCTAAGGTTGGCGTCCCTGTTGTTGGACACCATATATAGAAGGTACAATAGAAAAGAAAATATGCAAGGAAACGGGTCAGAGCCCGATGTGAAAATGATTTTGAAAACCGCAAGTATTTAACAAGTGCAATAAAGCATTTATTATGTACATGTTAGTAACCAACTCTCACTTGCTATTCTCACCTCTCATCTAGAGTGCACACTTAACGTTTCCTATAAACTCCTAGTTAATGGTTCTTCTTCACAAATTTCCATAATATGATTCCATCCCATATCATAACCCCGTATGTCCCATACCATACGTAGTACAATCATTCCTATTCATTTCTCATTTATATGAATCGTTTCTCATTAACATGAATCGTTTCTCATTAATATGAATTAAGTTCTTCAATAAATATTCATTAACTTATTTCGATTCTTTTCTCTATTCACCGTTATCTACAATTATCACACAGTAGATCATTTAACCACTATATACACATACATTTAATACATTATATATTTACATATATAATACGGCAACCCGAGTCATAGCTGTCGTGCATGCATTACTCTGCTATCATGTCCCTTTATTGTTGGTCGTCGAATAGGCGACTAAAGGTTCGGTAAGGATTCCTCGAACCACAAACAACAACACATAAATTGGAGGTGAACATAGTTCTCCTATCTATAGGTCACGCACATACCTACGTTCCCACAGTCAGCGGACTTATCAACTCCCTGATAAGTCTTTTATAGACCTATGTTCCCGAGCGATAAATCAAAGATCTCATGTATTCATCAGGATATGACTGCCCTCACGCGCAAACCTCCCGATCGATAGCAAGTAAGCTAGGTATGTCATACACATAAATTATCAATCAATCAAATAGGCATTATCATCTACCTATAATATAATATCAACAAGTTACTCACATTACCCTTAGATAATTCCCATACGTAGCATTATATCTTTTTAAATCCTACGTATTAAAATAATATGACCTTACTTCTTTCATTTAATTATCCCCGAGCCTCACTCAATACTCAAGATTCAAATAGGTTTTTCCTCAACATTTTATTTAGTAAGAAATCACTAATATCCTACTGATCCATATCATCTTATCTCCCGAATTTCCACGAATTAAACTCTCCCTTAATTAGGGTTATAATCGATTGTTTCTAATCTCTTATAAACACATCTTCTATCAACTAGGATTGAATACCATCATCACATGGCTCATAGTCTATAGTGTTTCATTCACACTATATAACTTATCAATAAAATCAACATCCTTGCATCCTATAACATCTGTCCACTCCCGACGTCGTTAAGGTTTATGCGCGGAGCGTCTCACAAAGTGAAATCCAAACAAGGAACCCCTCCAATACACTACTACTTAACTTTGTCAGTCGTGGAGGTCCGTCAACTTCAAATACGCAACCGAGATATCATCCCCTCTTTCAACCAAATGTGGTCTGAACTCCCATCTCTATCAAGGAGTCATACCACTAAGCGCTTGTACTACACTCCGTCCTTGCGCAATTAATAATGAACTTAAACTCAGTCCTTGATGTTCAAATTGTAACCCTAAGGCTACCCAGGTGTTATATTAAATCTCCCCTACTGGACCTATCCTTAATCCTCATGCATACAAATTATAATCCAACACATGAATCAAGAAACCGAAATTTTTTTCAACTTAATTATCATAATTCTAATCAATTAAATCCCAATCAAATCAATTCTACTCTTAACTAGGGCTTACTGAACCTTCTTATGTTCCATTATATCAAATTAATAATCACCAAAGATTTATAAAATGTTCGGGATAAGAACAAGCATTAAAAAGAAACAACTTCATGAATTCTGGGGAGGTCGATCGATCGAAGGCAGGGAGTCGATCAATCGATCGCCCAGGTAACAACCCAACTTTTCTGCATTTCTTCTACTAAGGGTTTAACCATTTTTGATCAATCAAACCTTCATATTAACTACCCAAATGACTTATAATCCTTACCACATGATATATCAACATATGTGAACGATTTCTAATGCTCTAATCATCCTAGAATCATCAAGAGTTTGAATTAAAAGCATATGTTTATCCTCTTGTTTCCAGAAAACTATATACGTGATATCTTCAAGAACACAACAATGATTTTTAGAATTTCTTCAACAGATTGATGAATATTTCGTGGATTACTATCTACCTACAACATGAGTTTGATTCCTATATATTTTCAGTTTCCAGAATTCCATTAACAACTCTATCCTTTCATCTTCCAAACATGAAAAATCTCATCTTTTTATAACTATTCTAACATGGACAATATACAAACTTAGATTGCAATTTTCAAACACTTGCCTCTAATGAAGATCTGATCCTTTGGAGTTGAATAACACAGGTTGTTCTCCTTTTCTCCGGCCAACTTTCGGTCGTGGTTGGTGGTAGTGACCTTTGGTCTTTGTTCTCCTCCTTCCTAAGCAAACTTCTCTTCTTCTAAGCAACCTCTCACTCTCTCACAAGGTGACCTCTCAAGTTTTGTGTAGAAGAGATGAATAACCCACGTACAACTAATCTCCAAATATTTATAATAGGACAAAATTCGAAATCACTATTCATCCCCCTTGTAAAAATGATCAAAATGCCCTTTTGGGTTGTCTTTTTATTTCCAAATGTCCCGAGACACAAAACTAACTTCCAAATAGACTTTTCTGACTATTTCAACCCTTCCGGATGCAACGAAGCAGTCGAAATGACTATAAGGTTGATAGAAAATAAGTTTCCTTTTTATTTTAATAAATTAGTCCCGACACGTCCCATACCGCGTCCGACTAAAAATTCAAATTAACGAATTAATATCTCACAACAATATCAATAATCATCACATTCATATATTACCTAAATATCTTTAAGTAATATTCAGAATCATTCATTTTAATATCCACAATTCGGATAAAACCCAATTGAATTCATTTATCATAAAATCCAATTAATCCATTAATTTAAAATATAACCCATTTTAAAAGTCATTAAAAATACGGGGTATTACAATAAGTTTATCAAGGGGTATCATAATCCAAGGTATCTCCATGCGTGAATTCCTTCGAATTATGATCTCTGACCTACTCATATAACTGTCACCCAATATAAGGGGATCATTTGATTCAACCTAAAATTGAATACCCATAACAATCACAACCACAATCATATAAGCATTTCAATCCTCATAATTCTCGATATTAAGAATTTATGCACCTTTTGCAGATGATGTGAGACTGTCCGAGTCTAACCATGATAGTTTTTAGACTCAAATCTCAAGGGTGACCCTATTCAATATATTTCTGGGATATACCGATCAAAATCCACTATTTAAGTATCATATAAGTTCTCGAACCATCATATAGGTTCTTGTACTTTGATACAAACTACTGAGATTTCATCGCAACCATTTCGATAGGATCTCAACTCCCTATTTAAGAGGTTACCCTTTTAATAGTGCTAGAACCGAAATTTTAATTTCTTGTGATCAATCTGAACCTGACTCACCATAATTCCTACTGAGCCCTATTGACCGACATAAATATGAAGCAATATATTTAAACAAATGTAAAGCATTTGCACAAACATTATTCTCATTTCAAAATGAATCAGGCGAACATTTATTAATCAAAATAAAATGTTTTTATATGGTTTTAAAAATAAAACCCAAATAATGGGGGCACGCATCGCACCCAAATAGTATCCTTATTGGTGTTGACCATAAAGAGATGGTGTATTGCAAATAAGAAACCAACATCACTTGGAATATGGTAGAGTGACCATATTCTTCTCATTTGTGTGTGGTCACTATGGTTGTCCCTTTAGGTGAGAGAAGAACAAATTAGTGAAATTTCACATTTTAGAAATCCTTGAAATATCAGTTTTGAATTGAGAGACTCATTTATATTGAGAAATTAGAAAATTAAATTATAGATCAACTCATATCTATTGTCTTTCATTTTTACTCATTACATTGCCCATAATCATCATGTACCATTCCACATATCATCAATTTGGAACATACATATTTGAAGAAAAGAACATCCAAATTAATTATAATACATAAGGGTTTTAGGGTGGAAATCATGTCCAATCTAATTATAATAGGTTTTGTATTTTAGAGTTTAATGCAAATTGAATTAGTTTAAAATTCCAATTCATTGTAATTAATACTTGGATTGGAACAATTTTGCAATTAATTTTTAGTTTTTTCTCATGTCGTGGGCTTTTCATTGACCATTTTTTACTTGATATAATCTAATTCCCATGCTTTAATATTCAAAAAATAAGTTTAGTGAAAAAGGAAGAAAAATACGCAACAATTCAAAACAGAAAATATAAATAAGATACACATATTGTAGGGAGAGAACATGTGGGATATAAAAAAAGAACGAGAAACATATTTATCCATATACACATCGAGAAAGAAAAATTCAATTTCATTAATGCAATTTGACTTTTCCCCTCGTAAATACACTGATAGTGACACCTTTATATCTCTAAAAAATTAATCTATATTGATTTATTAGAGATCAGGTGAAAAATTAGGAGATGGAGAAAAATGACTTTCAAACATTTTTTGTTATGTTTGTAAGACATTCGTTATTTTTTTTATTAAATTAGTCCATAAAATTTTAAGTATTAAAAACACCCCTATTTGCAAATCACTTTACACACACCCTGTGTGTGTGTGTGTGTGTGTGTGTGTGTGTGATTTTGTACTGACTGACCCGTACAAGTATAATACAAACCCTCCAAATTATACTCATTTCTTCAACCCCAAAAATTATCTACAAAATTATCGACCCTGTTTCTCTCTTTTGGAGGCTTACCACTAGGTATTCCAGTTCGGACTGTTAATGTGAGGGGTATTCCGCACATGAGAAGTATTATGGGCTCCCACTACGGATTTCTCTGTTCTCTCGCCTTCTCATCAGTTTTGCAAAATGAGCGACTAAACCAGATTCAAAAGTTGAAAGGCGCCAGAAAATTCATTGAAGACCACTAAAAAATGTCATCAATATTAAAGCAAATACTTCATAGGCTTTAGGTGTAATACCCCGTATTTTTTTTACTTTTAAATTTGGGGCTTTATTAAATTAAATTGGGTTATAATTTTAATTCAGAAATTATATTAAATATTTACTAACGTGATGAGAGTTAGTAATTATTGGGAATTTTTTGATTATTACTTAATGGATAAAATAATATGTATGACCAAATTTATTAAATTATCATGAGTGTATAATTTGATAATTGAGGAAATTAAATCGGGACGCGTCTGTGTCGTGCCGGGATTAAATTATTATTATTTAAAGTGAATAAATTATAACTCATCCATATGGTCATTTCGAGTGCGCCAATATGTCCGGAAGGGTCGAGTTAGTAAAAATAATGTACCCGAGGGTTTAGTTTGGGTCTCGGGGAATTTAAAGGCCTAATTGGCATCCTAGAAGGGTATTTTAGACATTTTACATTTTTTGGTAATTAAACCCATGAATTTCCTAAGGTTATATCATCTTTTAGGAGTCATCTTCTAGGGTTAACAAACACAAAATCAAAGAACGACCATTAGAGAAGGGGTTGGAGAGCTTTCCAAGCAACTCAAGGCCAAGGACTCAACCGTTTACCGCCACTACCACCAAAGCGTAGATCGCGCGACAAGGAACCCAACCATACCACTTTCGTCCACAAATCAGAAAATCAAATTCCAGGCAAGTATCTATCTTGCTTCCCTTTTAGTTAATTGTCACACCATGTTAGATTAGGATGATTGAACCTATGTTTCATGGAAGAACTCAAGGATTTAGAGGACCCAATCACATGTTGTAGGAAAAATAAATAAACTCTGGACATCCCAATCATATGTATAGGATTACCCACAAAATTTGATTAATTTAGAAGTGATAAATCTTGGAAAAAGACATAGAATTATGGAAGTTTAGAGGAAAGTTAGGGTTCTTGATAATTAAAATAAATTAGCCATTAATTCGATTCCACTGTTAGATTTATACATGTTTCACGTAGGAAATCTTGCATATATGTATATAGAACTTGTGGTAATGTTATTTGAGAATTTGGGAGTTGTTAAGGACGTTTTTGGAGATGTTGGAAGATGAAACCCGTAGGTTTTAATGGCAATTTTTGGGCAAGAACTTCTTGATCGATTGATCGACCAAGAACATCGATCGATCGACCCCCTTTCCTCGATCGATCGACCCCTCCTAGAAAACTGCATAATTCTCGTCCGTTGGTTTAATCCGGTTAAAATGCATAGGAACCCTTGATTTTTATTGTTGGGGTATAATGGGATATAGAGAAGACCAATAGGGCATAGGTGGACCCCGTTGAGTGAAATTTAGTGTAGGATGAGATTTTAGGGTTAACGAGGAATCATTCATGTGTATAAGAAATCATGTGTACATTTAATAAAAAGATCGAGACTCGTAAGGGAGTTAGACCAGAAAGTAAGGGAGTGCATGCCTACTGAAATTATACTTAGAATACTTCGAGAGAGGAGAAGTGAGTATGAAGTGAATTATAAATGAGAATAAAAATGACGAGTCCGTTATGCAAAATAATCGAGTAAATTGTGTTAATAACGGATAATTATAATTATGGGTCATGAGCGCACCTAATTTAGAAATGTGGATACTTATATAAGTATGACTGTGTGATTGTGCATATATTATATATCTGTATAAAAATCATACTCGGGCTACTTGCAATCACGGGGGTTTCCACGCCGGGAGGGTCTTATCTCGATTGGGCCTTTATGGGGGGATATTGACTCGTACCCTAGAACATAGGATTCCTTGGTACAGGCTATCTGATTGATAGTCAGACGGTCCTAAGAGACGTGAGGGAATGTGCTGACCTCTTAGTGACTTGGAACTGTGTTGCGCCCCCATTTGTATGTGTTTTATGTTGATACAGTTCGAGAGTGATTCCGAACTAGTATTTCCCTTAATATGTGTGATACGGGGACTTGATAGCAGAGTATGCCAGCACCATAGATTTTATGTGGGGTGCCGATAGTATATATATTATATGAGTGGATAATATATATATATTTATACTTAAGTATGGGAACTTTCTACTATGCATAAAAGTAGTTAAGTAATGAGTAAACACTCCGACTTTATATTAAGTGTTTGAGAATTTTGTGACAACACTGGGCTATTTTTTATATAAAATAAGATATATATGAGAGATTGAATTTCAAAAATTAATTATCTTAGACATCGAAGTTAGCGGTATGAAACTTTATGGGAAGGTTAAGTTAAAATGAACTTTTAAGGTTAATATTACGGTAGACGTGCACACTAGATGAGACGTGAGAATTTCTCAAGAGAGTGACGCATACTAACATGGTTGTTACATTAGCCGGTAAGCATTTTAAATACTTGCTAAACTAAAATTTTAAATTGTTTTACACTCGGGCTCTAGCCCCTTTCCTGCTATTTCTCTTCTCTTGTATATATATGTATATATTACAGGTGCCCAGCCACAGGGGCGTCATGCTTAAGTTCCTTGGATCGGATGCGCTGCAGCTTATGTGGGAGTTGATGGCCAGTGCTTAGACGACCTCATATTTTACTCCACTCTTATTTTTAGTTCTTATTAGTTAGGTCATGTGTCGCCCGTTTCCCTATTCAGTTGGATTTGTCAGAGATTTATGTTCATTTCTATTTTTAGTATTTGGTACCCTTTGGGTTTTAACTATCGTTAGGATGGTTTCATTTATAGTTTTAAACTGGTTTGGTTTATTTAGATGATTTATATTCGTGTGTGCTGTTATTCATCCTTAGTATTTATTAAATCTTAAACTGTTGGTTATTAAAAAGATTTTCATATATGGACTTAATAAAAATGGAAATAAGGTTATAAATTGTTTTGACACTTAGCTTAATTATTTAGCGTGTTAAATTGGAAATTTGATTTGTGACAGTGATGCTAAGAATGAACCAACTGTCCACCTTGATTTTCAATTTAATAAAGGACTGATCACCCGGTATTTAATTAGGCGGGGTGTCACAGGTGGTATCAGAGCATCAGGTTCTAGTGTCCTTTAGGATCTTTATGGCTTATTTCGCTTCCAGCTTAGCGTCCTTGATATAGAGCCCTATTTTTAGGACTATTGTATTCTTGTATTTACGCTTACGTCTTCAGCTATTTGAAATTTGATAATAATTGTAGACTAATAGATTCCTCCTCATTTCAGATGCCTTCGAGATGCACACCCCGAGACAGGAATGCCAAAGATGAGCAGCTAGCAGCTCGGGCTCAGGGAATGATGAACGCAACTGAGGTAGACGCTATTGTTGCTCAGGCAGTGAATGCTGCATTAGCGGTAGTGCAGCAGGATCCACCCAGATTTAGGTAGTGGGCCTAGTTGCAGCATAGCTTCCATCTGCATGGGAGAAGGTTAGGGATGCCTTCCAGAAGGCACATCCCCGGAGTTCTTGGGTAGTTCGAACATAGTAGTCGCCAGCCAATGGAAGAAAGATATCCAGAGGCATCTGCGCATGTACGAGTGCACTGACATACAGAGGCAGCTTTTGGCTTCCTTCAAGCTAGTGGGGACCACTTTGCAGTGGTGGGAGTCCACCATCACTTTGGAGGAGAGAGACAGCATCACGATTCACTCGTTCTGGGCAAGGTTTGGCTGCAAGTACTTCCCATCCACCGTGCAGACTGAGATGAGGCAGAAATTATTGAATCTGAAGCAGGAGAATATGACTATTGCTGAGTACGAGGAAGAGTTTACCAGGCTTCTCACTATAGTGCCAAATGAGGCACCCAAAAAGGGGAAGAAGATACTGTTGTTTGTAGATGGATTGGCCTGGAGGATCCGTCAGCACCTCATAGGCAATCTATCATTGAGTACCTACAGTGATGTACTCAGCGCTGCTTTGTTATACTATCTGGATCACCACTTCCATCTGCAGGGGAGCAAACGAGCAGGGGAGTCCAGCCTGCAGGGCAGGACAGGGGGCAATAGTACTGATGGGGCACCAGCAGCCTAGGGGCAGACCCGTCATAGTGAGCAGAGTTCTCATCAGGGGGACCCTGCCAAGCGGTTCCAATCAGGTGACTCCAGATAGGGATTTGGGGGATTCAGGTAAGGCCAGTCTAATCAGCATGGCCAATAGGGCCAATACCGTCAGTAGCAGGGACAACAGCAGGGCCATCAGGGTCAACAGCGTTTCCAGCAGGGCCAGTGGCGGGGTGGTAATGGCCAACAGGGACGTGGTCAGCAGGGGAAGAGCGGAGGTAACTTTAGGGGCAGATGTTTCGGATGTGGAAAGAATGGCCATAGGCACCAGGATTGCCCAAAGGGAGATAGAGCCCCACAGCAGCAGGGTACTCGTAATGAGCCGCTGAGACCACTCTTCACAGCCGCCCTCCCAGCACCAGCTCAGGTTCCAGCCTTACCCGCCATCCATGCGGCTCTAGTTCAGTAGGGGAAATTGCAGTACGGACGTGTCTATAACTTCCACCAGGCAGCAGTACTTAAGGCGCCACCGGCGATTGAGGGTACGTTTCCTATCCATGGCACTATGGGTCGGGTTTTATTTGATACTAGGGTGTCTCACTGTTTTATAGCTACTCATTTTGCAAAGGACTTAGGGTTATTAGAAACATCAGAGCGCACAGTGACATGCGTAGACTCACCACTGGGGAATGGGTCTTTGATTTTCTTTATATGCCGGGGTATGGGAGTAGAGATTGGTAGCTTGATTTTACCAGCAAACATGCTAGTCTTAGAGATGCATGAGCACGATGTTATTATTGGCATGGATTGGCTCGCTGCATACAGAGCCATAATAGATTGTTTCGGTGGGAGTATCATCTTTTCCATTCCGGGGCAGGAGATGTTTTTGGTGGCGATGCCACGCCCAGAGGGAGGATCTTCCACCCATTTGTACTACATAGAGGAGTATAACTCTAAGGAGGTCGTGATTCCCTTAGATTCGATTCCAGTTGTTCGTCATTATTCCAATGTATTTCAGGAGATACTGGGCCTACCCCCCAGTTGAGAGATAGACTTCGTCATAGATTTGATACCGGTTACTCGATTGATAGCACATGCACCGTATCGTATGGCTCCAGCGGAAATGAGGGAGTTAAGGGATCAGATAGAGCAGCTGTGAGTTAAGGGATCAGATAGTGTTGTTTGTGAAGAAGAGAGATGGTCCACTGAGGTTATGCGTGGATTACTGGGAGTTGAACAAGGTCACGATACGAAAAAAATATATGTTGCCTCGAATCTGTAATACCCCGTATTTTACGACCTTTAAAATTAGGGATTTATTAAATTTAATTGAGATAAATTAATTTAATTTTAATCCTGAAAGTTATTTTAAATATTTACTAGCATTACGAGAGTTAGTAATTATTGAAAGTTTGTTGGTTCGTTAGATATTACTTATTGAGTAAAGTAATATGTAGAATTGATTTTTGTTAAGAATTGTCACGAGTGAATAAAATGATGGAAATTTAAGTCGGGACGCGCCTGTGTCGTGTCAGGACTAAACGATTATTATATAAAGTGAATAAATTATAAGTTTCTCGTATGGTCGTTTCGAGTGTGCCAAAGTGTCCGAAAGGGTCGATATAGTCAGAAAAGTGTACCCGGTGGTTTAGTTTGGGTCTCGGGGAATTTTTAGGCCTAATTGACATCCCGAGAGGGTATTTTAGACATTTTATATTTTTGGTGAATTAAACCCACGAATTTCCTAAGGATATATCAACCTTTAGGAGTTGTATTCTAGGGTTAACAAACACAAAATCAAAGGACGGCCATTAGAGAAGAAGTTGGCAAGCTTTTCAAGAAATTCAAGGCCAAAGACTCAACCGTTTTCACTGCCACCACCACCAAAACGTAGATCGTGCGACGAGAAACGCAACCATACCATTTCATCCACGAAATCAGAACCTTTAATTTCAGGCAAGTATCTATCTTGCTTTACTTTTAGTTAATGTCTCAATCATATTAGTCTAGGGTTGTTTAGAACTTGTCCCATGCAAGAAATTGTTAATTAAGAGACTTTACATCGCATGATTAGAGAGATTCAATATATTCTGGATATACCCATCATATGTAGAGGATTACCCATGAATTATTATGAGTTTAGAAACAAGAAATCTGGGAAATAATTAGAAGAATGGATATTTCTTCCAAAATTAGGGTTCTAAAAGATTTTGTCAATTTTACCCCATTAATTCGATATCGTTGATGAAATTATACATGTTTCATGTAGGAAACCTTGTATATATGTATATAGAACTTGTAGTACTGTTGTTTGAGAATTCTAGAGTTGTTAATGACATTTTTGGAGAAATTGGAAGATGAAACCCATAGGTTTAATTTGTAGTTTCTGGGCAAGAACTGCTTGATCGATTGATCGAGCCAAGAGCATCGATCGATCGACTAATCGATCGATCGACCCCTTTTCTTCGATCGATCGACCCCATCTGGAAAACTGCTTATTTCTCATTCGTTAGTTTAATCCGATTAAGATGTATGGGAACCTTTGATTGTTGTTGTTGGAGTATAATGGGATATAGAGATGACCAATAGGGCCTAGGTAGACCCCGTTGAGTAACATTTTAGTGAAGGATGAGATTTTGAGTTAACGAGGAATGATTCATGTGTATAAGAAATCATGCGGGTATTTAATAAAAAAGATCGGGACTCGTAAGGGATTTAGACCGAAACGTAAGGGAGTGAATGTCTACTGAAATTATACTTAGAATACTTCAAGAGAGGAGAAGTGAGTATAAAGTGTATAATAAATGAGAATACAAATAACGAGTCCGTGATACGAAATAATCGAGTAAAATGTGTAATAACGGATAATTATAATTATGGGTCTTGAGCGCACCTAATTTAGCAATGTAGATGTGTGTGTGTGTGTGTGTGTGTGTGTGTGTGTGTGTGTGTGTGTGTGTGTGTGTGTGTGTATATGACTGTGTGATTGTGCATATATTATATATCTATAAAAATCATACTCGGGCTACTTGCTATCACGGGGGTTTCCGCGCCGGGACGGTCTTATCTCAAGGGGACCTTTATAGGGGATATTGACTCGTACCCTAGAACATAGGATTCCTTGGTACATGCTATCTGATTGATAGTCAGACGGTCCTAAGAGACGTGAGGGTATGTGCTGACCTCTTAGTGACTTGAAACTATGCTTCGCCTTCATTTGTATGTGTTTTATGTTAATGCAGTTCGAGAGTGATTCCGAACTAGCATTTCCCTAAATATGTGTGATACAGGGACTTGATAGCAGAGTATGCCAGCACCATAGATTGTATGTGGGGTGCAGATAGTATATATACATATATATTATATGAGTGATTGGTATATATATATATATATATATATACTTACATATGGAAACTTTACACCATAGATTTTATGTGGGGTGCCGTTAGTATATATATTATATGTGTAACTAATATATGTACGTATATCTATATGGGAACTTTCTACTGTGCGTTTAAGTAGTTAAGAAATGAATAAATGTTACAACTTTCTTAATGGGTTCAGGAACTTCATAACGGTACTAATTTGTTCTAAACAGCGTAAGAAATCTTGAAGAGATTAATCTTTCTAAAATAAATATTATCGCCTGTTAATTCTCGAGATAAAACTTTATGGAGAATAAGTGAGATAGACTTTTGAGGTTTAGTAGTATGGTAGACGTGCACACTAGATGAGAGGTGAGAATTCTCAAGAGAGTATCGTATACTAGCATGGTTGTTGCATTAGCAGGTAAGCATTTTAAATACTTGCTAAACTATTTTTAAAACTGTTTTACAATCGGGCTCTGACCCGTTTTCTGTTATCTCTTCTCTCTTGTATATATATATGTATATATTACAGGTGCCCAGCCACAGGGGTGTCATGCATAGGTTCTTTGGATTGGACGCGTTGTAGCTTATGTGGGAGTTGCAGGTCTTTGTTATAGACGACCTCTTCATTGATTCGGTTCTTGTTATAGTTCTTCATAGATTGGGTATGTGTCGCCCATTTCCCATTCAGTATAGATTTGTCAGAGATGTATGTTCATTCATTTTCAGTATTCGGTACTCTTTGAGTATTAACTCTTGTCAGAATGATTTCATCTGTGGTTTAAATTTGGTTTGGTTAATCTAGATGCATTAATTCTTTTGTGTTGATTCCTATCCGTAGCACTGATGTGATTATTAAACTGCTGGTTATTTAAAAAGTTTTCAAATTGGAATTTAAGAAAAAAATGGAAATAAAGTTGTAATTTTTTTTTGAAACTTATCTTAATTATTTAGGGTGTTTAAATTGGGAAATTTTATTTTTGCGACAGTGATGCTAAGAATGAACCAACTGTTCACCTTGATTTTAATTTAATAAAGGATTTATCGCCCGGTATTTAATTAGGCGAGGTGTCACAGAATCGATGACCTATTCGACCAACTGAGGGGAGCAACCTTATTTTCGAAGATAGATTTAAGATCGAGATACCATCAGCTACAGATTAGGGAGCAGGATGTGTCGAAGACTGCTTTCTTGACAAGATATGGGTCTTATGAGTTCAGAGTCATGCCGTTTGGGCTTATAAATGCTCCAACCATATTCATGGACTTGATGAACCGAGTGTTCAGAGAGTTCTTGGATCAATTTGTCATTATTTTCATAGATGACATCCTAATATATTCACACACTGAGGAGGAACATGCCGAACACTTGAGTCAGGTTCTTCAGAGTCTACGAGAGCATCACCTGTATGCTAAGTATGAGAAGTGCGAGTTTTGGTTACGGGAGGTACAGCTTTGGGGGCATGTTGTGTCGGAATTGGTAATATCGGTTGACCCGAGCAAAGTGTCGGTGGTAAAGGATTGGGGACATCCCACGACTCCGACGAAAGTGCATAGTTTCTTGGGGTTAGCAAAATACTATAGGAGATTCATCCGAGGCTTTTCAAGGATAGCGGGTCCATTGACGAATTTGACTCGCAAGGGAATTCCGTATGTTCGGAATAATGCTTGTCAACTGGCTCTTGATGAGCTGAAAGACAAGTTGACTTCGACGCCAGTTCTTGCTTTGCCTAAGCCGGGAGTAGAGTATCTGGTGTACACTGACGCTTCTTTATGGGGACTCAAGGGAGTACTTCAGCAGGAGGAGAAGGCTACAGATTTTGCCTCCCGCAAGCTAAAGCCCCACGAAAGGAATTACCCCACCCACGACCTAGATCTAGCAGCGGTCATTTTTGCATTGAGGATTTGGAGACATTACTTGTTAGGGGAGAAGTTTCGCTTGTTCACAGACCACAAGTCACTACAGTAATTGTTCACTCAGCGAGAGCTGAATATGCATCAGCACAGATGATTGGAGTTTATGAAAGACTACCAGTTCGAAATACAGTACCATCCGAGAAAGGCTAACGTGGTTGCTGATGCGTTAAGCCGTAGACCGATGGGTGATGTAGCGGACGTCTGGAAAGCGAAGTGGAAAGAGTTGGGTCACCAGGATGTGGTATCCCGTTCCTTTGTATCTGCCATGACAGTCACACCAGAGATTGTTACGAGTGTGATACAGGCACAGTCAGCGGATTCGTTTTGTCAAGAACAGATTGTACGGCTTTTAGCTGAAGGTGCTGAGTCCTACTCAATAAGTTCGGATGGAGGTTTGAGGTTTAATGGGAGATTGGTGGTCCCAGAGTGAGAAGACTTACGTCATGCAGTGATGACACAGTCTCACGAGTCCAGATTTACGGTATAGCCCGGAGGAGATAAGATGTACCAGGATATGAGGCGGCAATATTAGTGGAGTGGGATGAAGAAGGACATTACGAAATTCGTGTCCAAGTTTTCTACCTGCCAGATGGTAAAGGTAGACCACCAGAGACTGTTAGGGTTACTTCAGCGGTTGGAGATACCTACGTGGAAGTGGGAGAGCATTTTCATGGACTTCATTATTGGACTGCCTACATCACAGCGGGGTCACGACTCCATATGGGTTATAGTGGATCAGTTGACCAAGGTGGCTCATTTTCTACCAGTAAGGACAGACTATACCACGGTCTAGTATGCACAGTTGTTCTTTTCTGTGATTGTTAGGCTACATGGGGTGCCCCTGGATATTGTGTCTGATAGAGATAAGATTTTTGTGTCGTGCTTCTGAGAGAGCTTTCAGGAGGCCATAGGTACAGAGTTGATATTGAGTTCAGCTTATCACCCACAGACGGATGGACAAACAGAGCGTACCAATCAGATGTTAGAGGATATGCTACGCATGTGTGTCCTTGATTTTGGAGGCGGGTGGGAGTCGTATCTTCCACTGGTGGAGTTTTCTTATAATAACTCCTATCAGTTCACGCTCGGCATGGCTCTATTTGAGGTATTGTATGGTAGGCCTTGTCGTTCTCCTGCTTGTTGTCTAGAGGTGGGGGACAACAAGTTGCTTGGACCTGAGATAATTCAGGAAACTTCAGCTAGGATTGAGCTCATCAGGAGTCGCATTCGGGTAGCACAGGATAGATAGAAAAGTTATGCTGATGCGAAGCAGTTCTTCCGAGAGTTTAGCGTCGGGGAGCAAGTATTACTGCGGGTATCTCCTATGAGAGGATTAGTGAGGTTTGGAAAGAAGGGGAAGTAACTGGTATCTTATTTTATATAAAAAATAGCCCAGTGTTGTCACAAAATTCTCAAACACTTAATATAAAGTCGTAGTATTTACTCATTACTTAACTACTTTTATGCACAATAGAAAGTTCCCATACTTAAGTATAAATATATATATTAGCCACTCATATAATATATATACTATCGGCACCCCTCATAAAATCTATGGTGCTGGCATACTCTTCTATCAAGTCCTCGTATCACACATATTAAGGGAAATACTAGTTCGAAATTAATCTCGAACTGTATCAACATAAAACACATACAAATGGAGGCAAATCATAGTTCCAAGTCACTAAGATATCAGAACATACCCTCACGTCTCTTAGGACCGTCTGACTCTCAATCAGATAGCCTATACCAAGGAATCCTATGTTCTAGGGTACGAGTCAATATCCCCCATAAAGGCCCAATCTAGATAAGATTGTCCTAACGCGGAAACCCCCCTGTGATAGAAAGCATCCCGAGTATGATTTTTATACAAATATATAATATATGTGATATGCCCAAGTATAACCTCGGCCCAGGGATACCCACCTCAGCCGAGATAATGACCGAGACATGGATCGACCCAAGGAGGGGTAACGGTCCACGATTTCATCCCTCGGTCAGGCCTACCTCGGCCCGGGCCGACACTACTACATACATCTCCCCGAGGACACCGCGCATTGCAGGCATCAACAACATCCTCAAGTACCTAGGAATAGCAACCTCGGCCATCAGTAGGCCGAGGTGACAAGGAGCCACTGATCATCTTCATCATGGAACCAGAGGTATTAATAATCATCAGTAGTCCTACCTCGGCTTGGGCCGAGGTTACCAGAGGTATTAATAATCATCAGCATGCAACATGTCCAACCTCGGCTAGGGCCGACCCCAGTGTATGTCTCGGCTGATATCAGGCCGAGACTCCTTATGACACCATGGATTGAGCGGACTTCCAACCTTTACAGCTCGGCCTCTCCCAGGCCGAGGTCATTCACCAACATGACTGCCGAGCATCTGTTAACATTTGGATAAGGACACCTGGGCACAAATCAGTTATAACATGATTATTCTCCACACGTGGGAGAATATTTCATCATCATTGCCTACATGTGGCCATGACAGGTGGCACTCCCCCATTGGTGAGGATACCACACACATGCACATTACATGCATAGGGGGTACACTACACCCCCTAGGCACTATATAAAGGGATCATCCCCTACCTTGCAAAGGGATCCAGTTATCAAACCCTAGCTGAAACTCTGTCTAAGTATGCAGTAGAGAGAGAGAGCTTGAGTGAATTGTACCCATGGCCATTAGTGCCTTTGTTCAGTGATAATTACTCACACACTCACAGTGGACGTAGGCCAGATTGGCTGAACCACTCACGTTCCGGTGTTGATTCCTCATATCCTCACCTCCTTCTCTTATCACTTTAAATAGCTGTGCCACCATTGTTACTAATATATTGAGCTTGCAAACACCTCACCTGGTGGTGCTGATTCCCAGCATCATCATTTTGGCGTCGTCTGTGGGAACGAGAAGATATCTCTTCCTCTTTTTCTGCTTAACCTCATCGGAGACTTTGGTGGTGAACCAGGAACCACCCCTTGCGTGGAGCTGTTTCACCATTGAAAGAGGTCCTTTAAGGTATTAAGCTCACCTGCTACTAAAGCTCTATACAGTTAACATATGGCACCAGACTTGCCACCGCCTCTTCCGCCGCCCGGAGGTGGAGGGGCTAGCTCCAGTCAGGCTCCCCCTCAGTCCGAAATGGCGGAGGTGGCAGCTGCCTTGAAATCTTTGGCTGCAACACAACAAGCGATGAAGGAGAAATTTGTACAGCTCAGCCAAACCATGATGATGAGACCACCTGGGGTCTCACCGGATATGATCACTTCTGCGGCGGTTCATCCGCAACCAGACGCCAGGGGACCACCCCAGGCACCGATGAAGGACCAACCTGCACCTCAGCGGAGGAGGGACGTTGCTGACCCTAGGCGCTTGCGCCTTGGGAGGCAAGGAAACCCTTGCCCAGAGGACATGTATGATGATCTAGGAGCTGAAAAGGCCCCCGAAGACTGCTGGGAGCCGTATGAGGTGTCTGATAACACCGTACGATCTCTTAGGCAGATCCAAGGATGTGTCGGCCGAAGAAGAGATGAGGCCCAACAGAGGGGGTCGGCCTTTAACAAGTTGAGCAGAGGGTCGGCCTTCGAGAGGTTGGGCCCAGTCAATGACCTGAGGCAGAGGCTATCGAGGTCAAGGAGCGCGGCAGGCTCTCAAAGAGGGAATAGGCAGGATCGGCCAGATCAAGGCCGACCCGTGGAAAGAAGAGCCAAGGAGCAGGAAGAGGTCAACAGTCAACGGGTCGCGACTGGGGAACCCTTTGTCCATCGCAGAGAGGTGGCAGGGGATAACCTCGGCCAAGTTGATGAGAGAAGACCCTGGAATGACTCAATCCAACGTCTCGAGGAGAAGATAGGGGACCTCATAAAGAGCAGGGACCCATTACAGAGGGGCTACTCGAAGGGCTCCCCGTTTGTAGCTAGGATAGTGGGGTTCCCAACCCTAGCTAAGTTCAAGCTTCCTACGGTGACTCCTAAGTATGATGGCAGCACTAACCCAGTGCACCATATCGAGATGTATCAGTCGGCCGCAGATATTTACTCGATACCTGATGAGATGAGGTGCAGGGCCTTCTCAGGAACCTTGACAGGGGCCGCGCATAGCTGGTTCACCTCTCTTCCAAAGAATTCGATCGAAAACTTCAAGGGGTTGGCCGAGCAGTTCATCCACAACTTCTGCTTTGGGGTAAGACCTCAAAAGAAGACTACCCACCTCCTATATGTCAAACAGGCTAAGGGTGAAAGCCTAAGAGACTACATAGCAAGATTCAACAAGGAGAAGTTGGAGGTGGAGGATTACGAAGAGAGCATAGCCATGACCGCCCTTATAGGAGGCCTCCAGAAGGGAAAGCTATTATGGAAGCTGGCGAAAGACCCTCCTAAGTCTATGGAAGAGCTGCTGGCAACCGCGGGAAAGGTGATGAATGCGGAAGAGGCAATGGCCGCCAAATATGAGGAGGAGAACCGTGGTAGCACTGGGAGGTCCCAGGGCAAGAAAGAGGGGAAGAAGAGGTCAGCAGATGACAAGTTCGCCCATTACACTCCTCTGACTGTGAGCTGTGAGCACATCCTTAATGAGATCAAGACTGACCGGGCTCTGAGATGGCCAGAAAAATTGAAGGCCCCACCACATAAGAGGAATAAAAACCTCTGGTGTGAGTTCCATCAGGATCACGGCCATGTCACAGACAGATGCTTTGCTCTTAAGGATGAGATCGAGAAGATGCTGAAATCCGGGAAACTGAGAAAGTATGTGGACGGCAAGGCCCCACAGGGTGGAAGAGAAGACCAAAGGAAGAGAAGAGACAACAGGTGCCGTGGCGATGTCCCGGCTAGAAGGCATGATGATTCAGAGGGTGATGATGGATATGACCCGGATCTCCCACCTAAGGATGACAACACCCCAGTGAAGAGGGTAGGAATGATCTCCTTTGGTGTTAGCACCATATGTGGGGGATTCGCGGGAGGTGGCTCTGAGGTAGCCGATAGGAAGGCTCATGTAGCGGAGGCCAAGTCAGTGGTCAAGACTGAGGTTGTGAATCTGACCTCTTCTGATGCAGTACATAAGAGAAAGAAGGTAGACATGGACACCCTAGTGGTGGGATTCTCCAGACTTGACTTCAAGGGCATCTTAGCCCCCCATGATGACCCTCTAGTCATAACAACAAGCGTGCATGGGTGCGATGTAGGGAGAATCCTCATAGATGGGGGAAGCTCAGCAGATGTGATGTTCTGGCCTTGTTTCAAGAGCTTGGGTCTTAGCAAGGCAAGGCTGGTGCCCTACCATCACCCATTGATAGGCTTCAGTGGTGAGAAGGTACACCCATTGGGCATGTATGAAATGGATGTACGGATGGGAGATGAGTGGCCTAAGAGGCTGACTAAGAAGATAAACTTTTTTGTGATGGACGAAAATGTCTTCTCGGCCTACAACCTCATCATCGGAAGAGTGGCCCGCAAAGAGTTTGAAGCCGTGCCGTCAACGGTCCACCAGATGCTAAAATTCCCGACTCCTTATGGTGTAGGGGAAGTGCAAGGGGACCAGACCACGGCGCGGGAGTCTTATTTCAACTCGACCGAAGAGCGAGAGGCCCATAAGAGAGCAACCGCCACTTACAGCATTGACACTCTTGATCCCAGAGACGAAACAAAATTAAAGAAGGGCGAAGCCGCGGAAGAGGTAGAATCCATCGCCCTCAATGAGGACGAGCCGGAAAAAACCGTCCAGGTCGGTAAGGCCCTGGAGCAAGAGATCAAGGAGGAGCTGATAAACTTCCTTAGGAGGAGGCAGAGCGTCTTCGTGTGGAGTCATGCAGATATGCCTGGTATCGACCCCGAGATCATGACCCACAAGCTCAACGTAGATAGAGATGCTAGGCCTATTAAACAGAGGCGAAGAATCTACTCCAGAGAAAAGTATGAGGTCATCCGGGAAGAGGTGAAGAAGTTGGAAGAGGCCGAGTTCATAAGAGAGGTTACTTATCCAGAGTGGCTCTCAAATGCAGTCATCGTGCCTAGGGCCAATGGAAAGTGGAGGATGTGTGTAGATTTCACAGACCTCAACAGGTCTTGCCCGAAAGACAGCTATCCCTTGCCTAGGATAGACCAGATGGTGGATGCAACAGCAGGGCACGAGCTTATGAGTTTCATGGATACTTATTCAGGTTATAACCAAATCTTCATGGATGCCGAGGACTCTGAGAAGACAGCCTTCATTACTGACAAGGGGACGTACTGTTACAAGGTGATGCCCTTTGGTCTGAAAAATGCTGGGGCAACGTATCAACGTCTTGTCAATAAGATGTTCGAGGAGCAGATAGGTAAGACCATGGAGGTGTATGTGGACGATATGCTAACGAAGAGCCTGAAAGCATGTACTCACGTAGCGGACCTTGAGAAGACCTTTGATGTCATGGACTCCTACAGAATGAAGCTCAACCCAGCAAAATGTGTCTTCGGGGTAGGAGACGGGAAGTTCCTGGGGTTCATCGTTAATCAGAGGGGGATTGAAGCAAACCCGGAAAAAATCAAGGCATTACTCGACATGAAGACTCCTAGGAGTATCAAGGATGTTCAGAGACTCACTGGAAGGGTGGCGGCCCTTAACAGGTTTGTTTCCAGAGCCACGGACAAGTGTCTTCCGTTCTTTAAAATTCTGAGAATGGCCTTCCAGTGGGATGAAGAGTGTGAAAAAGCCTTTGATCAATTGAAGTTCTACTTGGGGTCTCCCTTGCTGCTATCCCGGCCCATCGCGGGGGAGAGGTTGTTTGTGTACTTGGCACTCTCTGAATCATCCATTAGCGCGGCCATCATACGAGAAGAGGATGGGGTTCAGAGACCTGTGTACTTTAATAGTAAGGCCCTTCAAGGGTCTGAACAAAACTATCCGCGGATGGAGAAGCTAGCTTATGCCCTGATACATGCCTTAAGGAAGATGAAGCCTTACTTTCAAGCCCACTCCATGATAGTCCTCACCGACTCACCACTGCGGCAGGTCCTGCACAAGCCTGAGAAGTCCGGAAGATTGATGACCTGGGCCATCGAGCTAGGAGAGTATGATCTTACCTACCAGCCCAGGACAACCATCAAGGGGCAGGCCCTCGCAGACTTTGTCGCAGAGTTCACCTGGAAAGAGGCAGATAGAGGTTCGAAAGAGGCCGAGACAGAGAAAGGCCTGGATGACGGCGAAGAGACAAACCGTAGTGTCTTTCAAAATTCGGAAGAGGCGGCACCAAACGTCTTCCAAGGCCGAGAAGAGGTTGTACCAGGAAAAACCCGGAGCAGGGTGGAAGAGAACGAAGAGGATCGGTACCTCTTCAAGAAGGGGGTTATGAGAGAAGGGGCCTTCTCATCCAATGCGGACGTGTGGAGCCTCTTCGTTGATGGCTCTTCTTGTGACCATGAAAGCGGCGCGGGGCTAGTACTCTCGGCTCCAGATGGCGCCAACATTGAGTACGCCTTGAGATTCAACTTCAAGGCCTCCAACAACGAGTCTGAGTATGAGGCCATGATAGCAGGTCTCTTATTGGCAATAGCTCTTCGAGTAAAGCGGCTCCTACTCCATAGCGACTCGAGGTTGGTTGTCAATCAAGTGCTGGGGGCATACGAGGCCAAGGATGAAAGGATGGCCAAATACCTAAAGAAAGTAAGAGGGTTGCTAGAGTACTTTGAAGAGGCCAAACTGAAGAGAGTGCCTAGACTGAGCAATAATCACGCTGATGCATTGGCAAGGCTGGCCTTAGCAATGAAGACAGACTTGGGAAGAACCATCCCAATTGAAGTCTTAGGAAAGGCAAGTATCGAGGAGGACGAGGTATGTAACCCTTGTCACAATGTAAACCTGGGAGACTCGTGGATTGACCCGCTTGTCAGATACCTAAGAGAGGGGGAGCTACCTGAGTCCAAGATGGAAAGAAAAAAGTTGAGATACAGAGCTGCAAAGTTCTCATTGGTAGGAGACGTCTTGTATAAAAAAGGGGTTCTCTTGCCCCTCCTCATATGTGTGCATCCTATGGAGGTACCTCGGATCTTACGGGAGGTTCATGAAGGCTCCTGCTCCAGCCACATAGGAGGAAGACCCTTAGCCAAGAGGATCATCACTCAGGGATACTGGTGGCCCACCTTGTCTAGGGACGCTGCCGACTATGTGAAGAGGTGTGACAAATGTCAGAGGTTCGCCACTATTCCTCACCAACCCCATCAGCCTATGACGTCGATCTCTTCTCCATGGCCATTTGCGGTATGGGGGATTGACTTGGTAGGACCTTTGCCAAGAGCTGTCAACAACTATAGATTCTTGATAGTTGCCATTGACTACTTTTCAAAATGGGTAGAGGCCGAACCAATGATAACAATTACGGAGCAGAAGACCTTTCAGTTCATCTGGAAGAACATCATATGTAGGTATGGCCTCCCAAACACGCTCATCTCGGATAATGGGACCCAGTTCAAGAACTCCTCCTTGGAGAAGTATTGCCAAAGTGTGGGGATTAAGCAGTTCTTCTCATCTCCTGGTCGACCTCAGGCAAATGGCCAGACCGAGGTCACAAATAGGACTATCTTGGATGGAATCAAGAAGAGGTTAGAAGACGCGAAGGGGAGATGGATAGAAGAAGTCTACGATGTGTTATGGGCTTACAGAACTACGGCAAGGACACCCACAGGAGAAACCCCATTCATGCTGGCACATGGCTCTGAGGAAGTCATACCAACGGAGGTAGGACTACCAACTCATCGGATTCAGACCTACGACCCTGACAGCAATGGGGAGAAGAGAAGGCTAGACTTGGATTTCATTGAAGAGAGAAGAGAAGACGCACAGGTCAGGAAAGCAGCCTATCAGCAGAGGGCAGCAAGATTCTACAATCAAAGGGTGAAGTCAAGACCCATTGCGATGGGAGACCTAGTGCTTAAGAAGACCCTACAGAAGGCAAACAAGCTACACCCGAACTGGCATGGCCCCTACAAAGTAACGGAAGAGGTTGTGCCTGGCACGTATAGGCTAGAGAACCTAGAGGGAGAACCTTTCACCAACCCGTGGAATGCTGACCACCTGAAGAGATATTTTATATAATGTGGCATAGGATTTGTAATTTGTAAATGTACCATCTTATCGAGAAGAGGTTGTTAATAAAGATCAGTTTCCGTGGAAAATTCTTGTTCCATTCTTAGAGCAAAGATATTATAGGGAAATAACATCATTAATTTGGTGACTTATTATGAGGCTAACCTCTTAGGTGATGACCTCAGACCCTCAAAACATCACTCGGTGGTGACGAGGTCTGAGCTCAGACACCTGGGTTAGATGACCTCAGACCCTTAACATCATTAATTTGGTGACTTTCATTATGAGGCTAACCTCTTAGGTGATGACCTCAGACCCTCATAACATCACTCGTTGGTGACGAGGTCTGAGCTCAGACACCTGGGTTAGATGACCTCAGACCCTTAACATCATTAATTTGGTGACTTATTATGAGGCTAACCTCTTAGGTGATGACCTCAGACCCTCAAAACATCACTCGGTGGTGACGAGGTCTGAGCTCAGACACCTGGGTTAGATGACCTCAGACCCTTAACATCATTAATTTGGTGACTTTCATTATGAGGCTAACCTCTTAGGTGATGACCTCAGACCCTCATAACATCACTCGTTGGTGACGAGGTCTGAGCTCA
This sequence comes from Sambucus nigra, assembly GCA_949130495.1. Lineage (NCBI taxonomy): Eukaryota > Viridiplantae > Streptophyta > Magnoliopsida > Dipsacales > Adoxaceae > Sambucus > Sambucus nigra. The sequence goes on along the minus strand of OX422214.1, from coordinate 169,960,907 downwards.
GACACCTGGGTTAGATGACCTCAGACCCTTAACATCATTAATTTGGTGACTTATTATGAGGATAACCTCTTAGGTGATGACCTCAGACCCTCAAAACATCACTCGGTGGTGACGAGGTCTGAGCTCAGACACCTGGGTTAGATAACCTCAGACCCTTAACATCATTAATTTGGTGATATTCATTATGAGGCTAACCTCTTAGGTGATGACCTCAGACCCTCATAACATCACTCGTTGGTGACGAGGTCTGAGCTCAGACACCTGGGCTAGATGACCTCAGACCCTTAACATCATTAATTTGGTGACTTATTATGAGGCTAACCTCTTAGGTGATGACCTCAGACCCTCATAACATCACTCGTTGGTGACGAGGTCTGAGCTCAGACACCTGGGTTAGATCACCTCAGACCCTTAACATCATTAATTTGGTGATATTCATTATGAGGCTAACCTCTTAGGTGATGACCTCAGACCCTCATAACATCACTCGGTGGTGACGAGGTCTGAGCTCAGACACCTGGGTTAGATCACCTCAGACCCTTAACATCATTAATTTGGTGATATTCATTATGGGGCTAACCTTTTAGGTGATGACCTCAGACCCTCATAACATCACTCGGTGGTGACGAGGTCTGAGCTCAGACACCTGCGTTAGATCACCTCAGATCCTTAACATCATTAATTCGGTGATATGGTTATGACAACATCATATTAAGTAATGACTTCAGAGATCGTATAGCATCCAAATACATTCAGAGGTCAAGATAAAGGAAGAAATTGGCGTTTAATAAAAGAAGAGGTCACATAACATTCAGATGTCTGATAAATTACAAGTTCAGAATTACAAGTCAAGAAATACAAAATACAAGGCCAAGTTAAACATCTGAGGGAGGAACATTCAATGTCTCGGCTGGGTTGACCTGCTCAGCATTGGTCACCTCAGCCACATCATCAGCAGGGTCAGTCCCTCAGAGATCAGTCCCTTCCAGAGTAGCGGTCTGACCAGGGGCAGCAGCCTCGTCTTCTATCTCTTGCAGGGCCTGGGCAAACTGAGGGTCGGCTAAGCCGAGGCCCACAAAGTCGGAGGCCTTTATAAGGCCAACCTCCTTCTCCCTGACCTCGGCCCATTTGGTGGTGGCTTTGATACCTCTTTCGAGGTATTCAAGACCAAAACCTACGAACTCCTCAGAGACCTTGTAATCAGCAATTATTTTCTCTGAGGCATCTGCAAGAGCGGCCTTCACAGAAGCATTGACCTTCCTCTGCAGGGCGTCGTCCTTGTCCTTCAGGGCCTTGGCGTGGCTTTGGACGAGTGCAGAGATATCTTTTTCCAGACCCTGGGCCTTATTTTCAGAGTTCTGGGCCTTGGTCTCGGCATTCTGCAACTCTGACCTCAGATGGTCAATCTCGGCCTTCAGGGTGCTCTCAACCTTCTCAGCCTCCTGCCCCTTCTGAATGAGAGGCATTTTCCTCATGGCCCAGTTAGATAGCTGGTATATGGCCGTGGCACCCTGCGCAGATAATGAATAGGTTAGACGGGGGTAATACAAGACGTTGCACTTAAAAAATTATGGACAAAAGGAACAAGTCATACCTGAGCAACCCTGTGGAGGCCGAACTCAACAAGCATGGAAGTGTCCATGGCCCTGTAAAAACGCCTGTCGACGTCGGTCATCATATTGGTAAGGGTATCCATGGCTTGTCGGTTGTGGCCGACCACGCTGTCAGTAAGTTTCAGCTAGTCCAGACGAGCCGACAAGGTGTCGGCTGTGATAGGGATCGCAGCGTCTGAAGTCTTCTTTTGTCGGGAGGTCGGCCTCTGATCTTCAGAGGGGTGGACCTCAGGGGCCCTCTTCTTCGATTTGGATGTTGAGGGAGCAGGTGGAGGAGCATTCAAGCCAGTCTTCTTGACAAGTCTAGCCAAACTCGGAGCTGCCATCTCCCACAACTCGTCCGGAACGCCTGGTGGTCTTTCTGCAAAAGTGAAAAGATAAGAGTCAGAAATCAAATATGAATGATCAGAGGTTAGACTTGAAATAAAAAGAAAAATCCTTACCAAAGTCAACAAGGGGACTTCCACCTAAGCTCGTCCCCGAAAGATACTGTGGGGTCAGCAGATTTTTGAACTTTACGAATAGACCATGTGCCCCTTGGTCTTGCAGGGCCTTCACCTTTTTGCCGTTCTGAAGACTTAGGCCAGGATCGGCCCTGGCAGACATGGTGACCTTACCCCATCTGAGGGGTACCCTCGGCTCAAAGATGGAAGAGGGAACAGATGAGCCAAATTCCTATGGCCCTGAAGCAAAAAAATACCGGGGTTTCCAATTGTGGTTTGAGGTCTGAGTGACCAGGAGCATCTTCTTCTCAGGCCTCCGAGCCACGAAGTGATAGTAGCTCGGATGATTTTTGGCTGAGGTAGGGACGTAACAACCGACAAAGACCTGAACCGGGAGGTTAGAATGGTGGACTGCCCTCCACAAGACGATGGCCCCTATAATAACTCTCCAAGCATTGGGAGAGAGCTGTGAGGGGGCCAAGTTGATGAAGGAAAGAATGGACCTAATGATAGGGTGAATGGGTAGACGAAACCCTAACTTAAACATCTGCTCATACAAGAAGATCTCTCCATCTTGGCCGTGGTAGGCCCTCTCTTCCCTCAGAGGTCTCCTCAATTTGATTGAGGGACTGATGGAGTATAAGTATCTGAAGTGCAATAGATCCACCTCAGTGACTATGCTCTCGTACTCGTCCGCCTCAGAGGTATCAACTTCACTTTCACCATCATCATCATCATCGTCATCAACCTCAACGTCGGCTGGAGCAGACGTGGACGTGTGACCAGGGAACCTCTGAGCAAACTCGGCCCCGGTAACGGCCGACAGAGGGATAGCGTCTAGAATGGGTGGCACAGCCACACTTGGCTCAAGAACTTCAACCTCTGAAGAAGAGGTTGAGGTGCTTGTGCCATTTTGGGACGAGGCGCGGCTAGAGACCTCGGCCTGGTCATGGCCCTGACCAGTCTGAGGTGTGAAGTCCATAGCTTCTTGGAAAGAGTCCACAGACATAGGGTCTGAGGTGGAGGACTCAGACTCAGACATCGGCAAATTATTGGCAGAGACGTCTGTTTGGTAAAAGTTTTTAGGAGGATCAGGATATACCACCTTCAGAGGTGGGGGAAAGAGAGGTCTGACAGGGAACTCCTGTGACCTACGAGCTTCTTCCTGAGCTCTTTCTATTTGCCTAATTTTCTCTAAGGTCTTCTCTCTAAGAGAGGGGAAGTCCTCAAGAAGCTGGTATAGGGGTCTAAGCATCAGAGGACGACCCAAGATTTGGAACGACCTTAAACTTAAGGAAAACTCCTAAAGCTATAAACACGATGGACTTGTAAAATAAAAGGGTTCAAAGATCAAACTAAGGAGTTTTTCAGAAAACCTAGTTCACCGGAAAACTCAAAACCTCGCCGGAAAACTCACAGAACCACCCAAAAACTCAAAACCTCGCCGGAAAATTCAAATCAAATGCCAAAAATGAAGGAAATGGAGAGGGAGAGGTACCTAAAGATGAGTTGATGGATGGAAAAAAGAAATCTCGCAAGAAACTAGGCGAATCCTCTGCAGAAAAAGCGGTGGAACGAAGAAGCCTCGGAGAGAAAATTTGCAGAAACAGTGCGCGCGAAAGAGAGAAATGAGGAAGAAGAAAGAGAAAGAAAGGGTTTAACCCTTAAATACCTAGGCACACTTCCCAAGGCTCATCATTGCCTTGGCAAACCCAAGGGACAACTGACAGCGCACGCAAGCCAAGTGGGCACGCCTTAGCCTGGGACAGGTGTCACGCAGGTGTTGGCCTTGGGGTGAACAGGCCTCGGAGGTGAGAATCCCCTAGCCCCCTGCTCTCGCAAATGACTAAGGGCTGGGGGGTGATTGATATGCCCAAGTATAACCTCGGCCCAGGGATACCCACCTCGGCCGAGATAATGACCGAGACATGGATCGACCCAAGGAAGGGTAAGGGTCCACGATTTCATCCCTCGGCCAGGCCTACCTCGGCCCGGGCCGACACTACTACATAAACCTCCCTAAGGACACCGCGCATTGCAGGCATCAACAACATCCTCAAGTACCTAGGAATAGTAACCTCGGCCATCAGTAGGCCGAGGTGACAAGGAGCCACTGATCATCTTCATCATGGAACCAGAGGTATTAATAATCATCAGTAGTCCTACCTCGGCTTGGGCCGAGGTTACCAGAGGTATTAATAATCATCAGCATGCAGCATGTCCAACCTCGGCTAGGGCCGACCCCAGTGTATGTCTCGGCTGATATCAGGCCGAGACTCCTTATGACACCATGGATTGAGCGGACTTCCAACCTTTACAGCTCGGCCTCTCCCAGCCCGAGGTCATTCACCAACATGACTGCCGAGCATCTGTTGACATTTGGATAAGGACACCTGGGCACAAATCAGTTATATCAAGATTATTCTCCACACGTGGGAGAATATTTCATCATCATTGCCTACATGTGGCCATGACAGGTGGCACTCCCCCATTGGTGAGGATACCACACACATGCACATTACATGCATAGGGGGTACACTACACCCCCTAGGCACTATATAAAGGGATCATCCCCTACCTTGCAAAGGGATCCAGTTATCAAACCCTAGCTGAAACTCTGTCTAAGTATGCAGTAGAGAGAGAGAGCTTGAGTGAATTGTACCCATGGCCATTAGTGCCTTTGTTCAGTGATAATTACTCACACACTCACAATGGACGTAGGTCAGATTGGCTGAACCACTCACGTTCCGGTGTTGATTCCTCATATCCTCACCTCCTTCTCTTATCACTTTAAATAGCTGTGCCACCATTGTTATTAATATATTGAGCTTGCAAACACCTCACCTGGTGGTGCTGATTCCCAGCATCATCAATATGCACAATCACGCAGTTATACTTATATAAGTAACCACATTTCTAAATTAGGTGCGCTCACGACCCATAATTATAATTATCCATTATTAACACAATTTACTCGATTATTTTGCATAACGGACTTGTCATTTTTATTCTCATTTATAATTCACTTCATACTCACTTCTCCTCTCTCGAAGTATTCTAAGTATAATTTCAGTAGGCATACACTCCCTTACTTTCTGGTCTAACTCCCTTATGAGTCTCGATCTTTTTATTAAATGTAAGCATGATTTCTTATACACATGAATAGTTCCTCGTTAACCTTAAAATCTCATCCTACACTAAATTTCACTCAACGGGGTCCACCTATGCCCTACTGGTCTTCTCTATAGCCCATTATACTCCAACAATAACAATCAAGGGTTCCTATGCATTTTAACCGGATTAAACTAACGGACGAGAATTATGCAGTTTTTCAGGAGGGGTCGATCGATCGAGGAAAGGGGGTCGATCGATCGATCGATGTTCTTGGTCGATCGATCGATCAAGCAGTTCTTGCCCAGAAACTACCATTAAAACCTACGAGTTTCATCTTCCAATTTCTCCAAAAACCTCCTTAACAACTCCCAAATTCTCAAATAACATTACCACAAGTTCTATATACATATATGCAAGATTTCCTACGTGAAACATGTATAAATCTAACAACGTAATTGAATTAATGGCTAATTTATTTTAATTATCAAGAACCCTAACTTTCCTCTAAACTTCCATTATTCTGTGTCTTTTTCCCAGATTTGTCACTTCTAAATTAATCAAATTCCGTGGGTAATCCTCTACATATGATTGGGATGTCTAGAGTTTATGTATTTTCCCTACAACATGTGATTGGGTCCTCTAAATCCTTGAGTTCTTCCATGAAACATAGGTTCAATCATCATAATCTAACATGGTATGAAAATTAACTAAAAGAGAAGCAATATAGATACTTGCTTGGAATTTGAGTTTCTGATTTGTGGACGAAAGTGGTATGGTTGGGTTCCTTGTCGCGCAATCTCCGCTTTGGTGGTGGTGGCGGTGTAAACGGTTGAGTCATTGGCCTTGAGTTGCTTGGAAAGCTCTCTAACCCCTTCTCTAATGGTCGTTGCTTGATTTTGTGTTTGTTAACCCTAGAAGATGACTCCTAAAGGCTGATATAACCTTAGGAAATTCGTGGGTTTCATTACCCAAAAATGTAAAATGTCTAAAATACCTTCCCAGGATGCCAATTAGGCCTAAAAATACCCCGAGACCCAAACTAAACCCCCGGGTACATTATTTTGACTAACTCGACCCTTCCGAACATATTGGCGCACTCGAAATGACCATACAAGTGACTTATAATTTATTCACTTTAAATAATAATAATTTAATCCCGACACGACACAGGCGCGTCCCGATTTAATTTCCTCAATTATCAAATTATACACTCATGATAATTTAATAAATTTGATCATACATATTATTTTATCCATTAAGTAATAATCAATAAATTCTCAATAATTGCTAACTCTCATCACGTTAGTAAATATTTAATATAATTTTCAGATTAATATTAAATTTATATCTCAATTTAATTTAATAAATTCCAAAATTCAAAAGTCATAAAAATACGGGGTATTACATTAGATACAAACTAATATCCACTTTGATGAAGACCTTTTGATCTAGGCACATAATCTTTTTCTTAAACAATTGTCTAGTTGTGCAAATAACAACACACGACGATGGGATTTTCACATAAACCTATGTGCCCATTGTTAGAAATTTGATAAATCGTTAGGAATAGGTTAAGAATACATACCACAACTTAAACTCAATTTATCAGTTGCGTTCAAGAATAGTTTTTTAGATTAGAGCTTAAAACCTTTGCGATTTTAGTAAAATCCTCACTACAAGCATGAAATAATAAAATAAAGGAAAAATTGCATGTAGATTCGTTGGCAGATATAGATTAGTTAAGTTATATGATTTAGTGTTTTTACAAGTGTGTTTGTTAGGAGACATCGTAACTTGGTGTGTTTTTTATAATAAAATTAAATCGGTAGAAATTAAATTAAATCGGTAGTATTTAATTAAATTGATATTTGCAATTGCATGTTATGTGAATTTATTTATGCATGTTAAAAGTTCTAGTGAAAGTTATTACATGTTTAATTTATTATTATAGTTGATATGTGATATTCATTATTAGAAAAATGTATATGTTGGGTAAAAGTAATTCGGGTGCGTTATGGAATGTTTGTGTTGGAATATAGAATAAAATTCATCATATGTTCATAATCAACATATTATATTATCAAGATTACCTAATAAAATAATTGGCGGAACTATATACCCGAATCCATAGTGGTGATTAAGACTTGAGGATTAGAGGTCTTCCACAGACTAATCCCTCTCTCTCTATGAGTTCTTTCTCAATGATGAAAATGAGGAGGAGAGTGTTTTGAGTGCATTAGCCTTGGGGACTAGAACCCTTCATATATTTATAGTCATCTGATTAGAATCCCATAAAGTCTAATTAAGTGACTCTTGAGTAACCAATAGGTGACTCTTGATTAACCGAACTCTTAAATAACCAGTAGGTGACTCTTGGGTAACCACACATTACAAAGCACATACTCATTTTTAGATGTCTTATTGGGCTCTACTAATTAGATCACATAATTAGACCAAATAGAATAGAAGCCCAAATAAAATTGTTATTTTAATATGTAAGCCCACATTAGAATATTAAAAAAATATTCCAACAATCTCCCACTTGGGTTACATATTAATTCTGAATGGAATTATATTCGATAGCCTTGTGTGCCCACCATATTTGCTATCTGTTCTTAAAACATATCCTGAATCAGTTTGGTTCATCTATTATACCAGTATGAGACCAAAGTGACATTTGTTACATTTATTTCGTAACAGGATCCATCAATGACCACAATACCAAATATATTCAATGACATAGATAAAATATGGATGTATAGATGGAAATTACATGCAATGTTATCTCAGACATGCCTATTTTCAATTGGTCCTAACTTTATTCTGAAGTGAGATCAAACTTTAGTCCTTTAAAGCTTATATTATACCACAATTAAAAGACAACACATTCAGAGTAAACAACAAACTGAAATTGCCATCAACTTTATTCTACAGAAAACTGAAACATACATAAAGTATCTCAATAGTGTCAAATAAGAAAACATTATAACAAGGATAATCTCCCATTAAAACTGAATATCATCAAATAAATCAACACCCATATGAGCAGTGTGCTCATGAAAGACCTTGGGAGGTAAGCCTTTAATAAGCAGATCCGCGAGCATGGAGTTTGTTCCTATATGTTCAATAGACACTATCTTACTGTGTTAGCAAAAAAACTCACCCGTAGGGGGGTACCAAACCATCACGATGCAAGTATAAAAGTGAATAAGGGAGAGACAAAGATTTACATGGTTCGATCATGAATGGCCTACGTCCATGGGGTTGCGTTCGTGTTTCATTATAAACTTGAGAGAATTTAGATGAAAGTGTTTCTCTAGCCTTTTACCCCCCCCCCCTTCACAATGGGGGTGTCCCCTTTATATAGTGTTAGAGGTTATAATTGGATCAATCATATCCTTATAGGGTTTGATTTAAATAAAATAGTGACTCTTGGTCTTCTGTTTTATCAAGGACTCTAATCGTCTTTATCATGTTTGAGCGTATACTGCTCTCCATCTTGACTGGTGTGCTCTCCATGTGTCTTGCTATTTTCGTAGGTGTATTTTTTCCCCATAATAGCCCCATAGGTCGCAGTTCAGCTAAGTTAATTTTGAGATGAGCTGGGAGTTTGTCCATAATCTCTTTAAATGTGTGTAGTTGTTGATGTTAACTAGACTGGCATTCTTTTAATTGTCGTTCAACTTTTAAGCTTTTTATGGTTGATCTGCTTGCCTTTGCAAGTTTTAGATTAATATTTTGCTTGAGTTAAGAGACGTTCAATCGATATGGGAATCGTACTCAAGCGTGTCGAGCTGCTTACGTACCCCATAGGATCAGGTCGATCGTAGTTCGTTGTTATATTTTATCTTATGGTCTAATTGGAGACGCCGACCACAGGTCTATGAAGAATTTATGCGTCGACCTTTTCTCGGGTGTGCACCGTGTTTAGGGTATCTTTTTATATTTTGATTTTGCATGGTCTAATTGGAGAGGTCGACCATAGGCCTATGAATCACTTATGCATCGAAGCTCTCTCGGGCGTGCGCCTAGTTAGTGTATCACCTTGTCATAGGATTTTTATGTGGTCAAATTGGAGAGCCCAACCACAAGCCTATGAAGCACTCGTACGTCAATACTTGCTCGGGCGTGCACCGAGTTTAGGGTATCACCCTGTATTAGGATTTTTATATGGTCCAATTGGAGAGGCTGACCACAGGCCTATAAAGCACTCGTGCGCCGAGGCTTGATTGGGCGTGCACCTACTCTAGGGTATGAACCTGTGTTAGGATTTTTATATGGTCCAATTGGAGAGGCCGGCCACAAGCTTATGAAGCACTCGTGCACCGAGGTTTGCTCAAGCGTGCACCTAGTTAGGGTATCACCATTTATTGGGATTTTTATATGGTCCAATTGGAGAGGTCGGCCACAGGCCTATGAAGAACTCATGCACCGAGGCTTGCTCGAGCGTTCACCTACTCTAGGGTATGACCCTGTGTTAGGATTTTTATATAGCCCAATTGGAGAGGCCGACTACAGGCCTATGAAGCACTCATGTGCCGAGGGTTGCTCGGTCGTGCACCTACTCTAGGGTATGACCCTGTATTAGGATTTTCTCATGGTCCAATTGGAGAGGCCGACCACAGGCCTGTGAAGCACTTGTGTCTTTCTTGCTTGACTAATGTTGCGGTGAACCTGTTCACGTGTCAACGTTGCCATGGAGCCCCCAATCGAGTTGTGAAGAGAAGATTGACTAATTATAATGCCCGACCATCCATCGAGTTTTTTATTCAGTTTAATGTTGATTATCTAGAATAACCGAGATAGTAAGTATGACCGACTACCCCTCAGGGCTTCGTTGTGCCGAAGAATATCGCGTTAATCATTCGTCGAGCTGGATATAAATAAGAATTATCTTGCCCAACTTCCTGTTGGGGCTTAATAAATGAGGTTAAACAACTAATATATATCTGATCATATGAACTTGATTGCAACAATATAAAGATGGCTAATGAAATACCCTGCACCCATTAGCCTAAGTTGAATTAAATAAGAATTGCATTTCCCAACCGTCTTTGGGGCTTAATACATAATATAACTTGCAACGACTATCCATAGAAGCTGATAAGAAATCTAGAGAACTAATATTAGTGTCGACCTCCTATTGGGGCATTACTAAGATTTTGAAGGGAATAAGTGATGCATGAGCATTTGCCGAGGCAAAATTGTAAAGGATCTAGTAGATATTATGAATGATCCATGCTCGAGCAACTGTTAGAGCATTGATAAGATAAACAATGCTTGAGCATCCATCGACGCAAGATTTTAAGGGACCGGACAGATATTACGAACGATCTTGCAATGTTAGTGAAAAGTAAATTTCTAAACTCTCTATTAGGGTTAGATCATAATGATAATGATAATGCCCAATAATCCATTGGGGCTAAACTGTGATGATCACATAATATAAATGCCAATCATCTGTTGGGGCGTTTTTAAGAAAATAAATAGTGCCTAAGCATTCGTCGAGGCAAATGTTAAGAAGATTGAGTAAATATTAAGAATGATATTGAAATGTTATTGAATAACAATAATAAATGTGATGTCGACTATTAATCGACTATGCCAGCCACTTGTCGGGACTGGGTATAAGAATTATCCTGACCAACCATTCGTTGGGGGATAACATACGACTTTTGTGGTAGATATCTTCGGGACTAAATATATGAAAATATTTTGTCGATCATTTGCTGAGATGAATCTTGAATATGCTTGACCATCCTTTAGGTTAAGAATCATGGAGCCAGATAATCAATACTGAAGTTAAAGAAATACCAACGCCCGAGCATCCGTTGGTTATAATAAATAATCTTGCCCAATCATTCGTTGGATGTAAAGAGTTACAGCATGCTCGACCATGAGTCTGGGAATTAATAAGATAAATTGTGCTAGCTAGTCCGTCGAGGCAAAGTTATATAATTCCGAGTAGGTATAGCGAGCGATATGTGCTTGACCATCTGTCGGAGCATTAGTAAGATTTCCAAGAGCTTAAGGTTGTGACCGAACACTTGTCGGGACTGAATCTTATACCTGTGGAAGTTAATAAGTTTCCCGACCATCTGTTGAGGCTAAATCACATTAAAATTTTCATGAGGTTGATGTATTCGACCAAAAAATATACGATATGCACTCGCTCGACCACTTGCTGAGGAAGAATTCATAGTATCGAATGAATGTAATGAATGATCCAATATTTTTTATGGTAAAATCTCATTGAGATGACTGTGCCCAAACATTCGTCGGGACTGCGCTACATACTTGTAATAATATCACACCTACCATCCATTGGTTATAACAAATAATCTCCTTCTAGTGAGATTAGATTGTTGTAGCTAGATGACATTATTGGAAATTGCATGGTCGAATAAATGACATGAGTACTCTTAGAAGTGCGTTCCACCATTTATGTGAAGAAAATAATTGTAATAAAGTCTCATAAAAAGTATCATATTAGATCATTGTTGGATCTAATAAGTGATAATAAAAATTACGAACATATTTAATGGATAAATGAATATCATGGTGCATTAAATGAAGATCATGCTATAATGAGTAGGGGTGGGCACGGTCCGGTCCGGTCCGGGTTTTGCCTATTTTTTGGACCGGACCGAATATTCGGTCCTCAATTTTTTTGGACCGAGACCGGACCGATTAATTCGGTTAACCTACTAATTCGGTCCAGGCTTTTTTCGGTCCGGTCCGGGGTAAAATTCGGTCCTGACCCTATTTTATATATATGTACATTTTATGAATGTTTTTATCTATTTTTCTCACAAATATATACAAAAAAATAATACTCGAAACTCCAAGTGATATTTACATGGGTTTTTTTAACCCAAATAAAAAAATGTCTATACATATATAAAATGTTCCAAATTAAATTCATAAGTTATATACATTAATTCAAAAACTATACATAAGAAACACAATAACATTATTTTTATTATATATATATGGGAATCGGTCCGATCCGGTCCAAATCGGTCTTTTAATACAGTGGACCGCGGACCGGACCGGTTTAATCGGTTTTTAGTTTTTGTGAACCGATTTTTAGACCGGTTTCAAAATAGCCTTAATTTTCGGTTCGGTTCGGTTCGGTCCAATCGGTCCATTCGGGTCGGTCTTTTTTTTGTCCACCCCTAATAATGAGTGCCCTCTTATTTGTTTTTAGAGTGGGAACCAAATAATGCAACATTTTGTCAAATATATGTAAGACATAGGGTTTAATTGTCCAGCTCAGAATCTTTGCAGAAATATTTGAACTTTAAGTAAATATTTAAATCGAAACTGGTTTCAGAAATCTGTTTTCACATGAAGCTGTGAAATAGAAAAAAGAGAGGCGATATAGTATATCTCTACTATGACAAATTTGCGACAACAAAAATTGTGAGCACAATTAATGAACAAATAAAAACTATGAGAGATATAAACAAATAGTGCATAAAAAATGTGCGCGACCCATTAGGACTCCTGTTTGCCAATCCTCAATCAAATTTATTTTCCACAGAAAAGAGAGTGAAAAGGGTATTGGAAGTTGGTTGGCCCTATGCGTGGGTTCTGCTCTTGATATCTATCTCTACTTGGATTTTACCTCTTTCAAGGTCGGAGACCTCTGATGGCCGAGGGCTGGTGGATCTTGATTTTTGATCCGTCCTTCGTCGTCGAACTAGACTTCAGAGATGGTCGGATTAATGCTTCTGGTGGATTCCACAACAGTTTGTGATTCCAAAGGCTAGGAGTTGAGATAGCTGGATTGACAGCTCCCCATTCATAGGTCGGAGATGACCAGAGAGATGGCCGGAAAACTGCTAGTTTCTTCATGATTCCAATTTTGTCGTGCAAAATTTGTGTGAATGGAGGTTAAAAATTGCCGACCTGATTGTGTTTTGATACTTTGTTCAACACGGATATCGTTGAAAGACGGATTTTCAAGAAATTCCAATCTCGAATTTGTGCCCGGAGCCACAAATTGATGTTGTTTCCTCTGATAATCATGAGCGATGGTCATGTCGGTTATTCTTTCATTCTTTTACGAAAGAGGTTAGTTGGATCCCGGGAGAGAGAAAATTGTTCTGTGGCCTTTATCACTTCTTATTATTTTTCAGTTGCAGAAAGAAGAATATGATGAACAATCGTATCAGCGTAAAAATTATCGATCGTGGAAGTCCAGATATTAAAAGACTCATGGGAGACCACATATAATTGAATTCTTGTGAAATAAACAATGCAAATTATCTCGAATCAACACTATTGTGCAGATTTGTAGATGCATAAAAATTGAATACATAATGTATGAATACAAATGCATAAAAAACCGTGCATCAATGAAACGATGTGTTATACAAAACATATAATTGTTCATGCTTAGGTATAAAATAAAACTCAGCGCTTGATTATCGTGCGTGTAAACCATTGCATTACAACGTAAATCTTCGTTTTGTCTATAAGAAGGAAATATTTTGTGTCATTTTCCACAGACGACGTCAATTGTGGTAGCAAAAAACTCACCCGTAAGGGGTGCCAAACCATTACGATGCAAGTATAAAAGTAAATAAGGGAGAGACAAAGATTTACGTGGTTCGGCTATGAATGGCTTACGTTCACGGGATTACGCTCGTGATTCATTATAAACTTGAGAGAATTTACGTGAAAGTGTTTCTCTAGCATTTTAGCCCCCCTTTCACAATGGGGGTGTCTCTTTATATAGAGTTAAGGGTTACAATTGGATAAGTCCTATCCTTTTAGATCTTGATTTAAATAAAATAGTGATCCTTAATATTCTTCTTTATCAAGGACTATAATCGTCCTTATCTTATTAAAGCGTATACTGCTCACCATCTTGACTGGTGTGCTCGACACATGTCTTGCTATTTTCGTAGGTGTATTGTTTCCCCACACTTACTATGAACTCTTTCCTTAACAATAAGAAATAAGTCTATGCGCTTAGATTTCGATGAGCTTCTGTTGTTATTCGAATATAGAACTACAGAATTATTATCACATTATATCTTTAGCGGTCTTTCAATACTATTCACAATTTGCAGCCCAGTGACAAAATTTTGCAGCCATATCGCATGATTTGTTGCCTCAAAACATGTTATGAACTCAACTGCCTTAGTGGACGGTGCAACGAGTGACTGCTTATCACTCCTCTTGGAAATAACACCTCCGGACAATATGTATACATAGCGAGAAGTGAATCTATTAGTGTCTTGGCAACCCGTAAGATCGGCGTCAGAATACCCAATGATTTCCAAATTATCTGACTTATGATAGATGAACATGTAATCTTTTGTTCTCTATAAATACCTCATAACCCGTTTGGCTATTTTCCAGTGATTCATTCTAGGGTTGCTCAAATATTTGCCTAACATACCCACTATGTATCCCCTTGTGCACAATCTTTCATGCCAAATCTAGTGAGTATCTTCTCGATATAGCGCCTTTGTGATAACTCAAGGACACCCTGAGAGTGATCTCGGTGTATCTTAATTCTCAATACAAAAGAGGCGACCCCAAGATCTTTCATTTCAAAAAGTTTAGTTTGAAATCTCTTGGTTTCGTGCAATAAGCTTATATCACTGCTAGCACACGGAAGATAAATTTACTGCCACTGAATTTATGATATACATAGTCATCAATTGCATTAACCTAAAAACCAAATGAGATAAGGACTTGATGAAACTTGTGATTCCATTGACGGAAAGCTTATTTGAGACCATAGATGGATTTCTTAAGTTTGCAAACCATAGACTTTGGATCTCCTGAGACAAAGTTTTCTGGTTGCACCATATATATGGTTTCCTCAATATTACCATTGACAAAAGCCGTCTTAACATCCATCTGATGGAGCTCTAAATCAAAATGAGATATAAGTGCCATTATTGTCCTGAAAGAGTCTTTCATCGAAACTGTAGAGAAAGTCTCTTTATAGTTAATGCCTTCTTTCTGAGTGAAACCATTTGCGACTAGACGTGCCTTTTATCTCTCAACATTGCCCTCAGAATCCCGATCTATTTTAAATATCCATTTACAACCAATGGGCTTCGTACCTTCAGGCAACTTGATAATATCCCAAACTTTGTTATCCCTCATGGATTTCATCTAATAATTCATGGCATCAATCCACTTTTTATAATTGGCACTTTGTTTGACTTATTGAAGGTTGATTGGATCATCTTCCGTTGACCTTATGTCAAACTCATGATATTAAAGAAATACAATGTAATCACTTGAATTTGCACTTCTTCTTTCTTTAGGGGGTCGCCTTAGTGGCATTTCCTCATGAGGTTGTTGAGTTTTCTCTTCTGAAGTAACTCTTTGATTTTGAGTAGGGAAGACCTCATTGTTATCTTCTTGAACACTGTCAATAGGCTGAACAATGTTTGGGAGAGGAATTGATTCCTCTTTAGAGATAACATTATATTATTAACCGTATCTTCCCCCTGAAACTAAACATCCTCAAGAAATCTCGCATTTCTCGTCTCAAAAAAGGACTTAGTTGAGTGATCATAGAACTTGAAACCCCTTGACCATTCAGCGTACTCAATAAAATAGCAACTAATAGTTCTTGAGTCCAGTTTGTTTTCAGTTGGCCTATAAGGCCTTGCCTCAACCGAACATCCCCAAATGTGTAAATGCTTGATGACAGTTTTTCGGCCTATCCATGGTTCTTAAGGGGTTTTAGCTATCGATTTACTAGGTACTCTATTTAAAATATATATTGCAGTCTTAAGTGCCTCTCCCCGGAGTGATTCTAGCAAAGAAGAATGACTAATCATACTTCTTACCATGTCCTTAACCGTTATGTTTCGTCTCTCAGTAACACCATTCATGCTAGGTTGCCTAGGCATTGTGTATTGTAGGACGATACCACATTCTTCTAGGAATTTGGCAAAAGGTCTTGGACATTGTTCACCTAATCCATCATATCTTCCATAGTATTCACCACCAAGATCAAATTTGATAGCTTTAATCTTCTTACCTAGTTGATTTTGAACTTCGGCTTTGAAGGCCTGAAAAACGTCAAAGGATTGAGACTTCTCATGAATTAAATATAAGTACCCATAACGAGAATAGTCATCTATAAAAGGGATAAAATACTATTAACCATTCCAAGAAGCCGTAGGGAATGGACCGTAAATATAAATATGTATCAATTCTAAGATGCCAGAACTCCTTTTCTTAATTTCCGAATGTTTGTCCGTTTCCTATTTCTATACCCAATACAAACATCAAAGTCTGTTAAATCAAGGGATTCAAGTATTTCATCTGACACAACCTTTCAATTCTCCTTTGAGAGATATGACCTAAACGTTTGTGCCATAACACGATGGAATTCTCATTAGTCAATTTGCGCTTTTTCCCTCTTCTAGTTGTTTGCAAGGTTTAATTAAATGAAGCATTGGTATTCAATATATATAATTTATTAATTAAAGAAGCAGTCATAACAAGAGTATAATTAAGAAGAAGACTAACTTTATTATTTCCAAATGAATAAGAAAAACCATATTTTTCCAAAACAGAAGTAAAAACCATTTCGTCTAAAGGACGGTACTACACATAAGTCTCTCTTAATTCAATAAAATGACCAGACTCAAAAGATAATCTAAAGGTCCCAATTACTTCAACTATAACTGTTTTTCTATCATCCACATAGATGAATCTTTCAGCATCGTTTGACGATCAGCTCCACAGGCAACCCTGCATAGACATACTTACATGATTAGTAGCACGAGAATATAACCACCAAGTACGACTAGGTACAAAATTAACTCCATAACAAACCAAAGTGAGAAGTGTACCTTTCTTTACATGTCACGCAGCATACAAGAAACAATATTTCTTCACATGTCGAGGTTTCTTGCAAAAGTAACATGTAATTTCGAATCCTGCTTCTTTTGTGGAATTTTGGGTTATGATGTTCCTACTGCACTTTTCTTATTATCATTTCTTTTTAGCTTATTATTGTTTGACGTAGATGCAATATGATCACTTTCAATAGCAGTTACCTCATCTGACATACTGTCCCTGAATGCTTCTAGTATGATGCGCTTTAACATCATTAGACTTATGCGATTAAAACGATCCCACTTCTGAAAGCTCGCTTTATCCTCAATGGAACTTTTCTCTGAAAGAGGAGCGGGTTGTTCTTTCCTTGGTGCATAGTGTAAATCCATACAGCCGAGATCTATCAAAATGTTCTCTTTCCATTTCTTGAAGTTTATGTTGTTAATCACATGAATTGTGTTCTTTTTAGTAGTGATATTAGTAATAGAAACAGTAATTGAATTCAGAGAACAAATCAATAACATAAGCTCAAATTAAAATTCATGTCAAGATATATTAAAAGAATAAACGCAAGACGTAAATTTTATTCAACTGTAATGGTGTTCCCTATTCAAGATACCTAGTACAATATTAACATTTAGTCTTTGGATTGAAACATTAACTTGTAAGTGGTACTCTTAGCGCATAAATAAAATGTTGATGATAAATCCGGTTAAACAACAACCTTCCTTTGGGTTGGTATATGGTCCACATGTAAACTTAATAATCGTCACACATTTATTCCCGCGTGTATATTCGTGGGAATAAGGAGGAGAGTTTTTTGTGTGCATTAACCTTACGAACAAGAACCCTTCATTATATTTATAGGCATCTAATTAAAACCCCATAAATTTTGATTAGGTGACTTTTGAGTAACAAGACACTTGAGTAACTAGTATGTGACTCTTGGGTAACCCAAATTACAAAGCTCATACTCATTATTAGATGTCTTACTAGAGTCTACTAATTAGAACACTTAATTAGCCCAAGCAGAATAGAAGCCCAAATACAATTGCTATTTTAATATGTAAGCCCACATTCAAATATTAAAAATATTCCAACAATTTGGGAACTCATTTAGGTGTTTTAGACATCTAAACACGGACCCGAGGTATAGGTATATCATTTAAGGAGCTGTTGGGCCATTCTAGTTATGGGTTCGGGCTTATTTGGGGGCCCAAAGATAGGGGCCTAAGCTAAATTTGGGATTTAGGGATTATATAACTTAACTGGGAGGTTAAGAAAATTTATCTCACTTATCAAAAGAGAATCCTAGTATCCCCACTCCTAGTGAGAAGCTATCAAGATTCAAATAAAGGAGCAGACTAAGGATTCAATTGAAAAAACACACAATCATCCATAACAGATAAAAAATTCTTATTTAAATTAACTTTCAATTTATTTCTTAATTCATTCGTGTAATCTCTCATGTATGGATTTAATAAATAAATTATGAGTATAGAAGGAGATTTCATCTTGTGCATGTAGAAAATCAAACTTTATATGATTAGAAATTATGCATTGATGAATTAAATAAAAAACCCAAGATAAAAATAATGATTATGTTGATTTAGAGATAAGTCTTATGATCTTCTATTGTATTGTTGTGAATCTAATGTAGATCCATAAGAAATAATGGTTCTTGACTCAAATTGATGAAAAAGGAATAAATCTTGAAAACTAGGAATCACCCACTTTATAATTCTTGAGATAATTGTACCTATATGAATTGGATATGTTTTAGGGACTATTTTCATGTAGAAAATTGTTGGTTGATGATGGAAAACCATGTAGGGATCATATATAATGTTAGAATGGTTCTTGGACGAAGAATGATGTTTTTTGGTGAAAGGAAATGGGGAATTCCGTCACAATTCATAACAGACCCGCCTTGGCCAGAACTAGGGCGTGAACAGGTTCGGCCAGGGGGCGAACCAGTTCGGACCACCTATTCAGGCCAGGTTGGTCCTTTTACTTCATTAGTGAATCGGTTGGGGTTCAGGTCAATTTAGAAGGTCCATAAATGAAACCTAGGACTTCTGGGAAACACGTAGATTATTGTTCTACCTTGGGTTAGATGGGAATAAAATATGGGGCACGAAAATATAAGTGTTTACGTGCGAATTAGTGGATAAAGTCCGGGAGGTAGGATTGGACTTCTGGGGGCAAAACGGGAAGGTTAGAAAACTCCTAAATTAAATGTGGATAATTTCTGGTAATGTTGGAATTACTATTTAAATAGAAAAACTAATAATTAACAAGACGGTTAATTAAGTAGGAAATTATTAATGGGAGAATCAATGATAATCGTGGGGGAAATTATAGAGTAATTCCCTATACATATTATGCGATAAAAATATGTAATTATTTATTTGTGTGTACATACCTATGTTCATGGATGATCCTATCAGTTGGGGTTGCGCGCATTCGGGACCGTAGCACACGTCGGCACAGGTGGGCTAGGCATTGTGTAGATCATTATTTTAGGTACTACGTAGCATCGCCACTTACGAGAGGTAGGTGTAAATGTTAGGATCCATTGTCACTGTTGGATATGGGTCGTGCAATGGTGTATTGCATAGGGAATGCCTCACTTGTGTGTGTTTTGTGATTTCCATTTGGATAAGGGACTCCTACGGACTTACCGATAGAGCACGAACGGGCACAAATGGTAGATGCCATGAAATTTCGTATGTATATGTAAGGACCTATATATAAATTATGTAGACAATCAATCAAAGACCTAATACTACATAGTATGCATAACAGATGGTTATGTCACTTTTGTGGATAGTATGACTGGGATATTCTAGAAAATGATAACACGGGTGTAGACAATTATAATTTACTATGTGAATTATGGTAAATGCATTGTATGCTAATTAATGGTACAATATTCGTTATTTTATTTTGGATTTGGTATAGCATGTGTATAATATAATACCTAGGTGAGAGGTGAAATATTTATCGTATGTGAGTGCCGATAGGAGATACACATTTTGAATTAACTGTATAACTGCATTTTAATTTCAGTAAGTTAATTCTTGTAACTCTAGGGCGTTGACCAAAATTATAAATGCTCCCCCCCCCCCCCCCCGGTTTGCTTAGATAGGGATAGCGGGACTGACTAGATATCAGGCCTGCTGTCACACTTTGCTCCTCTAGTTTAGTTTTCTACTACTTCAAGTCTTTCATTTTTTTATTATAGTATGGGCATAAGCTCGGAGTTTATTTTATTTTAGTCAGTCGAGACAACCATGTTTATATTGGGATTTTATTTAACAGGATGTGGATGCTGGATTTATTATTATTACTTAGCTATTAATTTAATTTAATTTTTACTTCGAATTGTAACATCCCGCCTAATTAAATATTGGTTGATCAGTCCTTTATTAAATTAAATCAAAGTGTCCGGTTGGTTCATTCTTAGCATCACTGTCGAAAATAATTTTTTTCTCTAATAATCACCTAATAAATAATTAAGCTAAGTGTCAAAACATTTTATTTTAAAGATTAAGTCCTATTGTTATGATTTAATATACGAAACCATTTTCATGGACACGAATATTAATATTAGACCAACCATCCAAATGAAAGAAACATGCTAGATAAATCAATCCAAATGAAATATCCCAAATCGCAGGACAGTGTAATAATCAAAAGCAATCCCAACTAAAACAGAATACTGAAATAAATCAAGAGTACAAATCTCTCTGAACTAGATAAAACTGGAAATGGACGACACATGCCCTTTCTAATGATGACTAAATAGAAGACTGAGAAGACAAGGAGGAAGTCGTCTACTGCAAGGACCTGCAACTCCCACACTAGCTACATCACGTCAACCGTCCAAAGATCTAAGCCTAACGCCCCTGTGGCTGGGCACCTGCAATATATATATATATATATACAAGAGGAGGAAGAGATGACTGGAAACTAGTCAGACCCCAAGTGTAAAACAACTTTAAAATAGTTTAGCATGTATATAAAATGCTTACCAGTTGATATTACATACATGTTAGTACCTCCACACTCACTTGGGAATTCTCACCCCTCAACTAGTGTGCATGCCTAATGTACTAATGAACTAATCTAGTTAAAGCTAACCCAATACACTAGTCTAACCCAAATTTCCCTTCACCAAATTTTGTTTCAAGTAATCGCACGATTATAGTTTATATCAGATAACCTTTTCTTATGAATATATTAAGCCAGTTATATTCATCTCAATATGGACTTAAGTTCGCAACCACTTAGTTCCTTTACTATTAATTATTCAATTCGTATCTACTTACAAGCACATTAGATTAATCAGAGGTATATGTATTTATCACTCATAATGCATATACTAATAGGGAACCCCATATAAATCTATGGTGCCGGCATACTCTGCTATCAAGTCCCCGTATCTCCTGTACAAAGGGAAATACTAGTCCGGAATTACTCTCGAACTGTATTAACATAAGACACACATATTGGAGGCGAAGCATAGTTCCCAGTCACTAAGAGGTCAGCACATACCCTCACGTCTCTTTGGACCATCTGACTATGATTCTCAGATAGCCTGTATCCAGGGATCCTATGTTCTAGTGTCCAAGTAAATATCCCCCATAAAGGTTCAATCGAGATAAGACTATCCCGGCGCGAAAGCCTCCGTGATAGCAAGTAGCTCGGGTATGATTACACACAAATATACCATATTATATATATACATGCACCCATACATATATTCATATTATTCAACTAGGCGCACCCACGACCCATAATATATTCAAACCATGCGTAGCATATAATGCCCGAGTTCTACGTTTAATTAAATCATTTTTTTTATTTTCTCAAATACAGCAAATCCTTAAGTACTTCTTGACTCTCGAAGTGTATCCTCTCGATAAATATAAAATCAATAGGCTTACACTTATTACCCTACTGGCCTAAGTCCTTCGTAATTCTCACAAGACCTAACTTAACGTACGCACGATTTCCCACTCAATTTATACCCACGAAATCCCACGGTTAAATCTCATATAAGCTCGTATTACTCAGACCCTACTTATACCCTACTGGTCCTTCCCAAGTCCCATTATGATATTTAAATTGTGTCCATGGGTCCTTACATATTGGGATTGAATAATCATTAAAAGGGGCAAAAGTTTATGTTTCCAGGAGGGGTCGATCGATCGATGAAAAGGGTTCGATCGATCCAGTCGATCGATCGACATTCTTGAGTCGATCGATCGATCGAGCAGTTCTTGCCCAGATTCTGCAGTTTTATGCCTACGGGTTTCTTCCATTAATTTTAACCAAATCGCCATTAACAAGTTCCAAACTCCCAAACAAACATAAGGAACATTATATAAACAATTGTCGATGAATCTAACGTAAAACTTCCATTAATTCATCAAGAACCATCATCAAATCAATTAAATTCAAGAAACTATCCTATAACCCTAGTTTATTTTATTTCACATGAATTCCATTGATATTAAGATTCTTATCTCTACTGGGCATCAATTTCATGTTCACCAATCTAAATCCAATAAGGGGATCATCTTAACATGATTTCTATTCTGCAATTTCAACATAAGTTTCCCAAACATCAATTATCTTTTATGAAACATAAATACTTTTCTCCTACACTAGCATGGATGTGATATCAACCAAATAATAGCAAGTTAGATACTTGCCTCCGAGATGAAATTTTGGTTCGCTGGTGATGATGGGTATGGTTGGTGGAATAATAGCAAGTTCCCCGATCGACTCGTTGGTGGTGGAATTTGTGAGAATGGTGTAGGTAGGATGGTTCTCTCCCTTAGAGTTTTCTCTCTTCTCCCTTCCTTAGCCTCTATGCAACTCTAGCGTTTTCTAACCCTCGAGGACTTTCTTTTCTAAAGATATAAACTCTCTATTTTCGTCATTAATTAAGGCCAAAAATGGAAAATTATCAAAATGCCCTCTCGGGTTGTCGGTTAGGCCTAAGAACGTCCCGAGACCCAAACTAAACTGACGGGTACACTTTCCTGACTAACTCGACCCTTCCGGACACGTTGGCACACTCGAAATGATCATACGGGCGACTTATAATGTATTTACTTTTTATTCCAATAATTTAGTCCCGACACGACACATGCGCGTTCCGACTTAATTTATATAATTGTCATATTATTCACTCGCGACAATTTTAATAAAATTCAATTCTTAATATTACTTTACTCATAAAGAAATATTCAACAAAATTTCCACCAAATAATTATTAACTCTGGTCACACTAGTAAATATTTATTTTAAAATCCGGATTAATATTAAATTAATTTATCCCAATTTAATTTAATAAATCCCAAATTAAAAGCCATTAAAATACGGGGTATTACATACTTCCCCCCTAATAACAAAATTTCGTCCCGAAATTCGGAGAAGTAAGGTATACCTAGTAAAAATATCTTCCATTATTCAAAACCAACTTCAAAGTAATGCTCGATCACTATAGCCCCCGCTTCACAGCAAGCTTGTTCAACATATTCGACACCTTATCAGTTGTAAGGTCACTGCTCAATAACGGCACCTCCTCTTGTGCTCCTACCAACCAACATTCAAATAAGAATAGCCTATACATCATTAGCCGCATTATCTCAATACTATTGGGAGGCTGCACCCCACTACGTGCCACTTCTCGTATTCATCTAAACACAAAACTCCCATCCTGAGAGAAACCATATGAACATCTGACCACTCTTGTCAGTTCTTCAAATCTCGATTCCTGGCAACGTAATTCTTACGACAGTCAAAAGTCACCTAAGACAGTTTATGGTTATTTCACCTTAATCATCGGTCTCTAACTCTCGATCAATCCAAAATCTCAATAAGTTCCTTGTCCAAAATAAACAGGTACGAGTGCTTACACAACTCTACCATTAGGTAATATCCTCTCCCAATTACCGTACTATACTTCATTGACTAGCTATATCCTTTGTGGAAATGAAATGATCACAATGAGTCCAAAATCTCTATCATACAGCTCCACTAGTCATTAATCACCTTTCGCCTACTCCTCGAGCTATAAGTGATACAACCTGATCAAAACGAATCGTTATACCCACGGCTTCCTGAAATCCTATGATGAAGGTGGGGTTCAAGTATCTCATCCTTGTTCGGAACAATACCGGGTAGGATTCCGTTGTAATACCCCGCATTTTTATCGATATTTATTTATGGGATTAATTAAATTAAATGTGAATTAATTGAGAATTAATCCG
The DNA here is from genome assembly GCA_949130495.1 of Sambucus nigra. Classification (NCBI taxonomy): domain Eukaryota; kingdom Viridiplantae; phylum Streptophyta; class Magnoliopsida; order Dipsacales; family Adoxaceae; genus Sambucus; species Sambucus nigra. The sequence goes on along the minus strand of OX422214.1, from coordinate 169,936,619 downwards.
GATAAGATACTAACAAGATGTGAGTTGGTATTTGATTATAATGTGTATATATGGCAATATATGAATATTGAAAATATTGAAATTGTCGCGAGGCTGAAATACGGCAATTTGGAAAATTTTAGTTGGGACGCACGTGACAGTCGCGTCAGGAATGTAATTATTTGAATTAAAAAGTGAATTTTATTTTTATCAACTGTATGGTCATTTTGAGTGCGCCAACGAGTCCGGAAGGGTCGAAATAGTCAGAAAACAGTAACCGGGGGTTTAGTTTGGATCTCGGGGCATTTTTAGGCCAAATCGGCAACCCAAAAGGGTAATTTGGTAATTTCGGAAATTTGGTAATTAAAACCCACGAAAATTAGACTTTAATTATAACTTATCATTAAACCCACTAACCCATTTTCAACCCTAATCTAAGTAGTGGGCTACGGGAGAAGTTAAGAAAGTATTATAACTTGCCAAAAACCAACCCCCACCTCCATTGTCATCTTGTGAGAAGAACTTGTAGAGAGAGAGAGAGAGAGGAGAATTCTGAAGAGAGAGAGAGAGAGAGGAATTCAACCATCTCCAACCAACAACAAATCTGAAGAACATAAGGCAAGTGATTTAGTTACAATTGATTCAATGAATGTGTTCTTCCATGTTTAGTGTAATTATCGAATTTTGTCTTGGAAGATTGATATGAACCCATGAAATTGAGGATTAAAACTATAAACCATGTTAGGAATTGCATGTAGACATATTCTGGACGAATTATGAATCCAAAATATAACCCTTGATGATCTAAAAACGGATTTAAGAAGAGAATTATTATTGTTCTTGAAAGAAATAGAAAACTAGGGTTCTTGATGAAGTTTTGATCCAAATAAAGCCCTTGGTTGATGATTTATTGGTTTTAGAACGTTAACAGTGTTGTAGGATGGTTGTATGATGATATTATAACGTTAGATTAGAGTTTCATGCATTATAATGGAGTTTTGGGGCGAAACTTGGACTGCAAAACGAAGCAGTCCGTAGCATAACTGGTGCGCTCGATCGATCGACATTCATAGGTCGATCGATTGATCACCATCGATCGATCGAACATACAAGGTCGATCGATCGACCTTCCCAGAATGAGTAAAATCTTCCCATTTAAAATTTTAAGGATGTTAACCCTAGAAAATTATTGATGGAGACTTTGTGAGTATTCTTAGACTTAAGGAAGACCGGTAGGTATGGTTGTGAAATTGGACCTTAATTATAATTTAATTTGGGATAGTTGACAAAAATCCAATAAAGCTCGACGAGTGAGATAATATTAGGGTTAAAAGAGTAAATTCGAATGATTTGATGAAATGAGGTTTGTGGCAGAAATAATGACCTTAAGAATAATGAAATTAAATGTGGAAATAATAGGAGACTTAGTAACCTCTTTGAGATAGGTTTTAAGTATAAAAAACTAGGATGTGAGATGTGTCGACAGTCTACATTATATATTATCGGAAGACTTAGAATGCATCAAATTGGAATAATGGTATAGGGATGTAGAATATACCTTTATTAATATTAAGATATCTAAGACGTGTGAATGCTTAGTATATGACTTATGTGTATGACATACCTACCATACTTGCTATCACGAGAGGTTTACGTTCGCTTAGGGCCGTCTAATCTTTGTGTGCCCGGATTTAGATTGGTACCTCGAGGACATAGAGAATGACTTATTTGTGAGTTAATAAGTCAGCTGACTATGGAGCGTAGGTATGTACGTGACCCATGGATATGTTGAATTATGTTCGCCTCCATTTTTGTGTGTTGTGCTTATTCTAACAATTCCTGAGAGATTCGGAATTTGTAATCCTTATGTACGTGATGTACCAGGATGGATAGCAGAGTATGTGTGCACCACAGCTTAGCCTCGGGGTGCTTATATTGTATATTTATGATGTGAATAATATACGGTTAAATGAAAAGGAATTGTTATGTTTAATTGCGAGTATAATTGTAGTAACGTCTTGATAAAGATAAAAAGGGATAACCTGCTGTGAAATGTTTTGCTAGAATTTGTAATCATTATGTACGTGATGTATCGGGATGAGATAGAAGAGTATGTGCACCGTAGCCTAGACTAGGGGTGCCTATAATGTATATTTATGATGTGAATAATATACAAATAATGTTCAATGATATACTTAGTAAAGTAACGATGTGTATACTTGTGCTATTTTAATAGAGATTAAAATGAGAACTCCTCATAATAAAAGGTTGTTAATAGGGAATTTAGGGCACATACATGGTATACTTTAATGACATGAGTAAACCCTTAAACCTATAAAGTGAAGCCAGCTTTTGTGTTAGACTAGTTAGTTAGTAGCATAACTAGTACGAGCTATGGATGCGTTAGGAGTGCACATTAGTTGAGAGGTGAGGAGCTCATGTGAGTGCACGTCACTAACATGTATTTGATATTCACTGTTTATTTGTCATTAAAGCACTTGATGTTTTTAAAATACTTTCCACTTTCGGGCTCTGACCCGTTTGCTTTCAAATCTACTTTTTTTGTAAAAACCTTTTTAGGTGCCCAGCCACAAGGACACCATGCATAGGATTTCCATTCAGGTGACGAGCTGTAGCTGTTTGTGGAAGTTACAGGGCCTTGCTAGTAGACGCTTCTTTTGTCTTGACTCTATTCAGTTTTCATCATTTGTAGGGCATGTCGCCCATTTCTATTAGAGACATTTCATATTTCAGTTATTCAGACTTTGGTTTGTAATTAATTCAGGATACAGACTTGTTTTATTATTTCAGTTGTGGGATTGTTGTGAGGAGTAATTCCTCCAGACTCTTTATTATTGTTGATTATACTATTGGATTTTATTGTGAATGGTTATGTTATTCTTTCATAATTCATTTATTGCATGTTAATCAGATTTAATTTAAAATTTGACATCTTACTTTTTAAATACTAGGTGGTTAGTAATCATTAAAATGTTTTCGACAGTGATGCTATTAACTGAACCAACTTGGCATTTTGTATTAATTTTAATAAAGGAGTAGCTACCCGGTATTTAATTAGTCGGGGTGTCACAGTCGTTCCTGCGCGATCCTTCTTTTCAAAGGGAGATTGGAGCACATTATCTAATATTGTAAATCACCCCAAAGGAACATCAATTGCTTCCTTCTTAGTCAACTTGTTCCACACATTCGAAGGAACCCTTGACCTTACCTAGAGGTTGGTGACCCATCAATGAAATTTACCAACTTGACTGCCCTCTTCCCTTTCTAGAATCGTTGGCTTGATACAAAATTTTCTGGTTGATCATCTTACTCCAACCGATTTCTACTTATGAGTGGTGCACGCGGAGGCTAATCACTATGTCCCGCTCAACACCAACTTCCACTTATAATGCCTCACATTAAGTAGTACTTCATACTCCTCTTCTTCCCTCGGCGTATATCGAAAGTTCCGACCCGTGCACTTTCGCCACAAGGTGCACTTCTAGACTCCTTATACCATATTGATAACATCTTTCTATTTACGCGCAAGTCATTCTCAACATTCAACTAGGTAGAACGCCTCTCCAAATTTTCCATAATAATTAAATTTTAGTCTTCTCAAGGGATACCCCTTTTTAAATGGCTTCCCACAGCCGTTCAACTAAGTTCGGCCGTGCTACTCTGATCGCACCCGTATAAGTGGATTATCATCCTTCTCACTCGATGCTTAATCCACTCCACCACTTCTATTTTGTTATATTAGTTCCACAATCATATATTTCATACATCTATTCCGACGTCTCTTTTCCCCGGGAGATTTTGACATCAGCTAACTAGGGTGCCCATACCCCTTAAACCGTGCATATTGGTGTAAACATCACATACGCTTCATACATAATACCTAATTCTTTATTGCCACTATATTCGCAACACTAATTCATTATTCCCCTGTATTCACAATGGGGCCGTACCACTCAGGCATTCTCAATCACCCCAGAATTCGAAATTCTAAATCCTCCTTAACATTTTTCCACCCTTCAACCTGTGGGGATAAAACAAAGTTTTCAATACTTCCTCACCACACAACTGGATCCACTGGCCCTATATCATAATTTAACTCCCGACTCACAGTTATAATTACACGCTTTTATAGGGACCGAGGTACAGGACTCATGGACAAATGGCCAAACATCTCCCTACTTCCAACCTTACGCTATGTCCGTACGTGGGATGTCTCGCAAAGAGAAATCCAAACAAGGAACCCCCCCCCCCTCGATACACTACTACCTAGCATTGTCGGTTATCTAAATCCGTTAGGCCCTCAGTCCATAACATGTACCCCTAAATTTTCGTCTCTTGACATGAAAGCTATATCTCCTCCCGCAACCACACTTAAACAATGAACTTTTCCCCCCATAAGGCACTATCACTCAACATTGGTGGTAAATCACATTACATAAATCTCGCACACATACGATTGGGACTCTCGAAGGTCTGTTCTCTGACATATAAATATAAGTCTTAACTCATACGTCTCTAACGAAGTCATATGACACTGCGTTCCTCCTATTACTAAGTCCTGAGCGTTAATCATAATAACGAGCTAAATCTTTTCGCTCAAAAGTAAACCCAATATACTCAGAATCATCTCAATAAAGTCACTACATACACGGGAATCGTATATCTCGATACCACTATACCCATCGAAGTTCCTATAATACTTAATATAAATGTGAGCCCGGTCCTCTGGCAGGTGAGGTTTCGCCAGAACAAAACATCCTGCGCGGGCTCATATCGCGTCAAGAAGGCAGTCTTCGGCGCATCCCACTCCCTAAGGCGAGGTGCTCCTACGAATGAAGCCCTGAACTAACAGTTGCTCAATCTGACCCCGCAACTCTTTCATCTCAATTGGAGCCCTACTGTATGGTGCTCAACTATCGGCCGAGTGCCCGACATCAAATTTACAACGAAATCTATCTCTCAACTAGGTGGTAACCTCGGTATGTCCTGGATCACATCGAAATCTCACGAACTATAAGGATTGAATCCATGGAAGTCACTACCTCCTTAGAGGTCTCCTCTATTATGAAATATAATTGGGTGGACAATCCTCCCTCAGGGCGAGGCATCGCCACTAGAAACATCTCCCGACCCGGAATAGCAAGATAATACTCCTACTGAAATAGTCTATCATGGCTCTATGAGCAGGAAGTCAATCTATGCCAATAATGGCGTCACGCTCGCGCATATCAAAGACTAACATATATGTAGGCAAAACATCGGCTCCTAATCGCTATACCTATTCCCCAATATATAAAGGAAGTCAACGACTCATTACCCCGCGATGAGTCTACACATGTCATTGTACTTTCTGTCGCGCCTAACAACCTTGTGGCCGGTGCAAACCAGTGGCTACGAAGGAGCGTGATGCCCTAGTGTCCCATAGAACAAGGGATAGGAAACGTACCCTCAATGGCGAATAATTATTTATTTGTGTGGACATACCTATATTCGTGGACGGTCTTATTGGTTGGGGTTACGCGCGTTCGGAACTGTAGTACACATCGCACAGGTGGGCTAGGGGTTGTGTAGGTCATTATTTTAGGTACTATGTAGCAGCGCCGCTTACGATAGGTATGTGTAAATGCTAGGAACCATTGTCATTGTTGGGATTGTACAGGGACCGCCCCACTTGTGTGTATTTTGTGATGTCTGTTTGGATAAGGGACCCCTTTGGACTTACCGATAGAGTACGAATGGAACACAAATGGTAGATGTTATATATATATATATATATATATATATATATATATATATATCATGTGAATTAAATGAGATTAATTACTTAGTCTAATGATGTAAATAATCAATCACAGACCCAATACTACGTAGTATACATAATAGATGGTTATGTCTCTTTTGTCGGTAGTATGACTGGGGTATTCTAGGAAATGATAACACGGGTGTAGAGAATTATATTTCAATATGTGCATTATGTTAGATGCATCGTATGCTAAATATTATTACAATATCCGTTATTTTATTTGGCATAGCATGCACATAATATAGCACCTAGGTGAGAGAAGAGATATTTATCGTATGTGAGAGTCGATGGGAGAAACATATTTTAAATTAACTGTATAATTGCATTTTAATTTCAATAAGTTAATTCTTGCAACTTTAAGGCATTGACCCAAATTATAAATCCCCCCCCCCCCCCGCGCGATTTGCCTAAACATAAATAGTGGGACTGACTAGATATCAGGCTTGTTGACACACTTTGCTCCTCGAAAAATCAGTTTATTGATTCTAGTTTAGGTTGCTACTACTTCCAGTATTTCATTTTTGGATTATTGTATGGGTATAAGCCCGAAGTTTATTTTATTTTAGTTTAGTCGGTTGAGATAGTTATGTTTATGTTGGGATTTTATTTAACTGGATGTGGATGTTGGACTTATTATTATTTTTTGGTTATTAAATTTTAATTCAGTTTTACTTCGAATGTGGTTTAAAAATGATAAAATGTTTAAGTTCAATTTGATGTTGAGAACGATATAAATTAATAAACAAGCCCCATCTTCGGCATATTACTTCTGGACAACCCTTACGTGGAAAATGGGAGTTGTTATAGTGCCATCGTCCAAGTTACGATTGGTCTCAAATTCAAGACATGACAGTAGCCTCTCCATATATGGGAGTAAGGCCAACCGACATTTGTCTCTTTCAAACCTGCAGTTAACCGAGATCCTTATGCATTTGATACAACCTTTTACAAGTATGTTTGTTGGGAAAGGTGGATTAGCTCAACCTCGTAGATTCTAGTTTATAGCTTCGTGTTTCACTTATGTGGTATATTTCTTTCTTATCTTCTTGATTATATCTTGATTGGTTATTATCCAAATTAGAACTGTGTGATAGTTTTATGTTCTTGAAATAATTATTTACTTGGACAATGTGAATATTTTACATAACAAACTTAACTTTGCAAAGTAAAAGTGTAAACTACAAAATAAATTTTGCAATAATAAATTCTAAATATGAGGGGGTACGATCACAAATGATTCAACGAAAATAGTTATGTTGAGAATTTAAAAAAAAAAAATAGATTGTTTTAAGTTTTATATTGCAAATTTATGTCTGCAAGCACCATGACTAGAAACCCTTCAGTGAGTAAAGGCGTCAAAATTCAACGACTAGAATTCCAGTGTGGAGGCTCATGACTAGAGGTCACATATTTTTCTATGAATTTTTAATATAGGGGTAAAATTGACGTTTTTAAAAGAATAAAATCAACTTTAAAAATAAGGATTATTTTTACAAAAAAAAAATTGAATGTCCTTTATACATAACAAAAATTATCACAAGTCCTAAATTTGTATATAAAAATTAAAGAATCTCGTACTATCCAATACATTACCCATCCCAATTTAAAAGTCTTCTTTGAAAGTAAAGAAATTTATATATAAAAAATATTTTTTTTTAAAATTATCATCTCAATAATTGTGTATCCTTTCAAGTATGGGCACAACTATTTTGCTGGCCATTTTGATATCTCACCTAGTTTTATATACTATTTTTAAAAACAGGACTCTAAACTTAGGGAGCATTCAATTTGCTCACCCAGTTATATCATAAATCTCATATTTAGCAACATTCTTTTATAAATTTCATCGGACAATCTTTGTGATTGTGCCCTTCTAGCCTCACTATTGTTTATCTGAGTTTGCAACTGTACTTGAGAATAAATATAATCTCCTTCTTATTCATCAACTTATACAAGTCATAATATTATATTAGAAAATAAAGTAGATAAGAGGTAACATACAAGCCGAAATTTACACAAATGTGTTGATATACAAGATTAGCATTGGAAGGTTCTCCAGGGCCAATGTGAAAATGGCGCCAAGCACAAAAATCAAAATAAAAGCGAGAAATATCTTTCCAAAGTACAGCAAACTAAAAACTGGTTGTGGTTGCGAAATCCCCCCCTTGGAAAATGAATCATCAAAATGCTGCAAAAATTATTAAACACATTAGTGTTTGCACGCAGTTTCTTCGGAAGAATTCATCTTTCATATTTAGAAAAATTATAAAACACGTTAGAGTTTGCACGCAGTTTCTTCGGAAGAATTCATCTTTCATATTTAGAAAAATTATGAAACACATTAGAGTTTGCACGCAGTTTCTTCGAAAGAATTCATCTTTCATATTTAGAAAAATTATGAAACACATTAGAGTTTGCATGAAGTTTCTTCGGCAGTTTCTTTCCAATCTATATATATATAGTCCGGTTTCCTATACCGTGAAGGCGAGCCTTATGACCATAGCCCTTAACCTAGGTAGGTAGGAGTTTTAACCGGCTCACACCCCCACCACACACACAAATAATAATAATTGTCTTTAAAGTATGTCTCCCTCTCATATTTGTTTGTCAGTTAGGGAGGAGAAATTGAACTAAAGATGAACTTTGTGGTGATGAAACCACATCTCCACCAAATTTAATAATATATTTCAACCAGTGTTTTAAATCGCAGTCACGCAAGGTATTGTGTTTTGGTTTCGGGTGCGCATCGCGTAAATCACGTTGCGCATTGACAAATAAATAACTTCAAAAAAGCATTCCAAATTAAATACTACATCACTTGAAATAGAGTCATCGGTTCATAAAGTAATTCTAGACCACATCATCACATTGTCTCAAATAAAGTAAACAAAATCCATACAACCAACACATGAAATCCAAAAAATAAACCGACAAACAAATGAGAAGTCAAAAACAGTTTGCTTCATCAAACATAATATCACTATCATCTTCGTCAGTAGTATTTATGTTGGGGAAGTGTCCATTATCTATGTTAACTGGAAAAAATGCAACAAAGAAAATAGCTTTTAAAATAGTTTTGACATAGTTTACAATAGTTGGTTTAAAAAAAGAAAGAAAAAAATCAAATTTTTAAAAAAACAAAGAAAGCTTAAAACAAGAAAAAAAAGATCAGAAGAATATTCAGGTTCAAAAAATGAAGAAGATAAAGTAAAAAATATACATGTACAAGCAAGAGAAGAAGGATCCGACTGGAACAGGAGCATAAAGACTACTGGAGCTAGGATTTTCACGAGGCAGAATGGGTTTTTTGAGTCGAAATGTATTTTTTTCAGTCGGGAGTGGGTTATTCTTTAAGTCGGAGGTGGGGTTTTCTAAAGAGCATAAGTAGGGTTTGTGGTTTGAGTTTTAAGTGACGTTGGTTTGTGTTTTGATGAGTGGCTCTCCAAGTTCTAAAAGTTTAAAAAAATGAAGAAAATATCAAAACTACGTAGTTTTGATGATTTTTTGTTAAGTAAGCTTGGAACATAAATAGCATTCAAATCGCGCCCAATAGCGCAAATAGCATGCCATGTCATCAATAGTGCATGTTGTCTGTGCATCGTGCAAATCTAGAAGAGCAATGTCGCATTTCCGCCCAAAAATGCACAAGCGTGCGCTACGTCGCACGCAATCGTGCGCTTTTTAAAACATTGGCTTTAATAATGGGGAACTAGGAAGCATGGACTCGACACGCAATACAATACAGCATATGAGATGACTGGTGACATTGGATACACAATTTTTTCAAAATGTAGGATACGGATAAGCTAGGATACATAAAATATTATTATTTTAATTAAATATTTCAATAAAATGAAACTAGGTACCGTTTTTAAAACTAGCATCTAAATCTAGAGTTTTAAATCAGAAATTGAAAGCTAGGCTTCTCAATTAAATCAAAATAGAAACCAAATCAAAAATACTTTTTTTAATTATAAACTACAAGTTTTTTCATTAAAAAGCAATCAAAGGCCCAAAGGGCTACAACACTATAATCTTGTGACCGGCCCGATTACAAAATCCAGCCCACGACTACAAACTAAAGACACAACAACTAACCCTACCAGCCCTATCTCGGCAGCTAACACCAAAGGAAAAAATGAAAAAGGCACAAAACATCCAACCCTACCGACCGACATATATAAGGTTTGGAACTAAACAACCCAAACACTTTAAAAACAACTCAAACTCTGAGTTTTTTTTTGTTGGTTGTGTTTTGTTGCGAGTCAAGAAGGTTCGAAGAGGAGTAAAAAGGTACTAGAGATATGGACGAACCTGATGTATATTGACGACATGTGACGTAAGGAGGCGAATCCGGAAGACAATTTTTACTTTTAACTGTATTGTATTTTATTATTATTATTTAAATAAATGAATATTCCTTTGGAATATACTAGTTGAGGGTATTTTAGTCTTTTTAGGGTCTTTACTTGGTCTCCAAGTATTGTTAGGGTTATTTTGTCTTTTCTTTATTGTCCTTTTTAGTCTTTTAGCTCTTAGGGTTGGCTTATCTAGCAAGCTAACTTCACCTTATTTAAGAAACAATGTCTTTGGCTCCCATTTGTAGACAACTTGGCTTCTAGAAATGAAGAATTAGAGTGAGAGTCTCCTCTATTTTATCATTGTTGTTGTTGTTGTTGTTGTTGTTGTTTTGTAGTGTAATTAATACGCTTTCGCTACCCATTACAGATCAGAACCCTTTCAGCCTTGCTTCAGTCGAAACCCTCCTTTTCTCTTCTGCAATCCTTTTTTATCTTCTCCTTTATGTTACGAGCTTTAGTTTTCATGGCCTCTTCTTTTGAAACTATGATGTTCATATTTTTATACATTCAACCCCATTTTTTAAGTTTCAAAATTCTAAAAAAAGCCCTTAGCAAGTCCGGAGCGTGCCCCTCGTTAAAAAATATTATAAAAAGGGATACTTTTGGACTCGCGTATCCTAGTGTGTCGAGGCATGTCCTTCACAAATCAGAGTCCGACTCGAGTCTAATAAGGATTCGAGGTCTCGGGAGACTGCCCTTATTTCATATATGGGGAGTTACAATTGGATGTGTTATGTGATGCATATGGTTTGCGGTAAACTATAAACGTTATGAGTCATTATACCACAGGTGTGGCGCATTAGTTATTTTTTTAGGAACACATGAGATGTAAGTGTGTTAGGACATGTTTTAGACGTGTCACATTGGTGTCAAGTAGACAAATACACGATAAAAAATTTGAATTTGAAGATTTCCACAGGCACCGGGCGTTCAAGGAACGTGCGACAACCATGGTGAAACACGCGAGTATGTTTCAAGCACGGTGCACAAATCTAACGCAAACAAAAATATACACTAAAGCCAAACTGCAATCGTGTCATCAACACTGATTATACTCAAAACATCAACCACCAAAACATATAAAAAAGGGGGACAGTGGAATCCGACCCTCGATCTTATGACTTTGCCTCTTGGTTTACCAATAATAATCATCGAAAAATTAACTGAGCTAGTGCAGCCCCAAATCCACTTTCTCCACCTAAAACATAAACCTTTCTTCTTCATCACGTAATTAAGAAAATTCCAAACGACATGATTATAATCCTTTTTCTGAATCAATACCACCATCTCAATCTTATTTTTTCTCTCTATATTCATCTACACTCTCATTAGCTGTCAAAACTACGTCTAAAATATGTTTCCCTTTCAAAAATGTGCCTTGAGAAGCCGAAATAGTGTCCCCTAACACCTCCTTTAATCTTAGGGATAACAATTTAGCCAATATTTTATAGACTAGTACCAAGGTAAATGGAATAAAGTGTCTAACCTATACCAAATCAAATTTCTTGGGGATGAAACAACCGTAGGTGTCATTAACACAAGCATTCACCACCCCAATTTCTTGGGTTTGGTAAGAAGTGGGTATCGAGCTTTGGAGGAGAGTATCTTGATGTGTACTTAATAACACAGTTCTCTTCGGAGCGTTGGGGTTTCTGGGCATGGGAGTGGGGTGCTGCAGTGGCGGGTGAGGGGGAAGTTGGGCAGCCGCACTTGGGTTGTTTGGTTTGTTGGGTGGGGGGGGGGGAGAGAGAGATGAAGTCGTTCTCCTTTTTTCTTTCTTTTTTCAGATTCTTTTATATTTTCTAATTTTCTAATTTTTAATTAATTTATTAATAAGCAAGTCATGTGCACATGACTGTTATCTCTAACAGTTTGTTAACGGAAGAGCTACCAAGCTCAAAGTGAATTAGTAAAATGTAACAAACTCAAAATTAGGTAATTATGGACGTATTTAATTAAAAAAAAAAACTAAATTATATTATATATTGAGTCTATTTTAATATTTAACGAATAAGAGGATATTTTAGTCATAAATTTTATTTAAGTAGTATGTGTCTTGCACATGACCTACTTATGTTAACTTTAGGATGAAAACTAAAGGGATTTGGTATAGTACAAAGTACAATTAAGAATATAATGAGGGTTTTTAGTGTGGAGTATTTTCCTTTTCAAGGGCAAAGTTCCAAATAAGTTCATTACCCCATTATTTGTAGTAGGACCACCATATCCTGGATAATTAATTTTAATGATATACAATTAACCAATAAACCTATCTTTTCTTACTGGGAAATGAAATTTTATGTATAAGAGCAACATTTAATGAGACATATTGATGGAAATGAGCCCCATTTTAGGGCTTATTTTCTTTTGGTATTTTCTTCTAATTGTATTTCTTTTTGTTGCTTGGTGTTTAAGGAAAGTAGTAGCAAAAAGGCTTTTAAGGGTATTTTGTAATTAAAAGAGTAGCTTAGAGCCTAAGCTACTTCCCCCCTTTAGATACCACCTTGTATTCCTCATTTGAGGACACTCTCCATTTTGAATATAAGAAATCTCTTGATTCTCTCGCTTAAAATAGTGTTTTGGTTTATTTTCTTTGACATTGGCGTGTAGTTTACGTCAAATTGGTATCGGAACGAGGTGTCGCTCCACATTGGTGCATCGGTGTAGTCAATCAACAAATCGTACACAACATCTAATGGCACCGAAAAAAGCAAATTGATATCAAGAAGAGATCAACCAAGAAATGATGCGACAAATGGAAGAGCTGAAACAAAAAATGGCATAAAAATAAAAACAGCAAGCCCTAGAACTCAATCAAAAGTTTGAAGCCCTATTTCAACTCTTCACCACGAAACAACCTCCCACCACCACTCTACTTCCTGTCGAACACTCTGCCCTAACAACCCTCCCTGTTACCCTAAACCCACCCAACCCTTGTCGACCTACCCCTGGCAGTCATTCCCACCACTCCGAACCAAATAAAAACATGACTGCCCTGAGTCAAAACCCTAGCCCCGATCATCTTTCCCCAACCCCAACATTCCTCAATTTATTTATAATCTAGCGCTCGAGGACGAGCTTGGTTTTAAGAGGGGGAGAGTGATGGAAATGGGTCCCTTTTTAGGGATTGTCATTTTTATTTTATTTTGTATTTTCTTTTCTTTTTTTGTGTGTGTATTTTTCGTTCTTTTGCTTTATTATTTAGAGGTAAGGAGTAGTAATGACATTTTTGTAATTAGGGCCTTAGCTTAGAGTCTAAGCTACTCCTCCCCTTTAAATACCCCCATGTAAGTCTCATTTGAGATAGACTTGATTTTAAATATAAAAAACTCCTAGTTTCTCTCTCTAAATTTGGTGTTTTTTTATATTTTTTGGCCATTGACGTATACGTCATCTTCATTTCTAGAAATGGAGTGAGGTTAGCTTGCTAGCCAAGCTAACCCTAAAAGCTAAAAGACTAAAAAGGATAAAATAAACAAAAGACAACAAAAAAACTAACTATACTTGCAGACCAAGTAAAGTCCCTAACATTACAAAAATAATAAATTCCATAACCAAGAATATTCCAAAGGAATATTCATTTATATAACTAATAAAAATAAAATAAAATCCAATTAAAAATTGAAATTGTCTTCCGGATTTACGTCCTTGCACCACGTGACATCAATATACATCACTCTCCCCTCCTTTATAAAAACTATTCCTCGAGTGTGAGGGGAAAATTGCTAATATACGTGTCAAACAAACAAATATTTTGAAAATATTTAATTATGATTTATTGGGGTGAAATAATTTTTCTGAAAATTTTGTGGCCCAAATAAAATATTTTTCAACATTTTAAAAATTGGGTGCTGCCCAAATTTTTCCATAACAAAGCTTTATAAGCCCATCTTGCATTCAAAAACCCATCTCCACTCCACACAAGAAACCCTAGTAGCCTCTTCTTCACAAACCTTTGTTACTTACTTCTCTTTCCAAACCTTAACATCCACTCTTCTCAACCCCTCTACCTTAGACTCCAATAGAGACGCCGGAACATTGCTAACTGGAGATTTCTTCTGAATGGACGAGTCGGTGGCCGGAGATAAGGGCTTTGAGTGGTTGGTTCCGACCAGAATGAGAGATCGGGGCTGGAAGTGATCGGATCTGACATGCGGAAGGTTGTTCGGAGTGGAAACGCAACCGAAATAACTTGTAATCGCCTGACAACATTTTTCGAAAGCTGGGGTTTGGGTTTTAATCTCAAATCTAGTTGGGTAGCATTTCGGGGTCGGAGTTTGGACTTCTTCAAGTCGGGTCTGCACTTGGGAAGTTGAGATAAGGCCGGTCTAGCCAAAAAGAGTTTCAGTCAGCACAGGACGAAAGGATCGTATAAACGGGGGCTCATGGTACTGACATGTGGTTTTGGCCTCGAGTTTGGTCGATAAATGAACCGACATGGATTGTAAGATAGCTGAAATGAAGAAATGAATAAGAAGCCAAAATAGCCCCATATTCCTCAAACTCATGTAATGTGTAGTGGGTGGTGGATAGCGGAAGCGTATTAATTACACTACACAACAACAACAACAACAACAACAACAACCAACAACAACAACAACAGAGGAGACGCTCACTCTAATTCTTCATTTCTAGAAGTCAAGTTGTAAATACAAAGGGCCAAAGGCCTTATTTATAGGGCGAGGTTAGATAGCAAGCCAAGCTAACCCTAAAAGATAAGAAACTAAAAATGACAAAATAAACAAAAGATAAAGATAACCCCTAACTATACTTGGAGACCAAGTAAAGACCCTAACATTACAAAAACACTAATAGAATAAAATAGAATTGTTAAAAATTAAAATTGTCTTCCGGATTCATCTCTTTGTGCCACACGTCATTAATATACATCAAATGAGCATTTAAGATTTGTTACACAAACCTCCCTTTCCTCGGGCATTTCCACTTTTGTTTTACATGTTACACCTACTTCTCGTATTTAAAACATCACACTCTTCTTCTCTCTTATTTTATTTAATATCTGCTACCCACACGGCATGAGTAATGAGGTTATTGTGCGCAAAATTTGAAAGGGGGGGCTAGTGTAATATATATGAAAAGAGTGAAGTGTGTGTAACATCGAAACGAGAGGGGAGGAATCTGTAATTATACTAACAAGATGGAAGTTCCATGCAATTCACCCTTTAGGTTTCTACGAAATATGTACGCAAATGATGCTACTGAACATTGTAACTAATGGAAATGGGACCTTTTTCGGGTTTTATTGCATTTTATTCTATTTTTTGTTATTTTCTTTTATTTTTTTATGTCATTTTATTTTCTTTTATTTTAGTACTTGGAAGTAAGGAGTAGTAAAGGCAATTAAGGGCATTTTTGTAATTAGAACATTAGTTCGGAGCCTAAGTTATTCCTCCCCTTTAAATACCCTCGTGTAAGCCTCATTTAAGGAAGACTTGAATTTTGAAACAAAAAAGAGTATTTCTCTCTCTAAAGTGTGTTTAGATATTTGTATGAGCCTTTTGACGTGTAGTTTACGTCAATTAAAAGATGAAAATCTATACAACTGAGAAACAAAGATTCAGAGACTCCTAAATTAAATTCTCAAATAATTCCCCACTTTGAAAAATTTGTTGCAATTATGCATTTTGTTTGAGTTTGAAGAAGAAAATAAAAGAAAAGAGAAGCAAACGTACAAAGGGTTTGAGGATCCCATTGCCCCCAATATATTTATATACTTACTCTAAATCATTGGGTTTACATGGATAAGGAAAAAGAACAAAGCTACCCCTCATTCCTCAACACAAACATCTAACTAAATCATTGGGTATACATAGATAAGGAAAAAGTGCAAAGCTACCCCTCATTCGTCAGCATAAACATCTAACGCCCCCTCTCAAGGCCCCATCTCAAACTTGGTTGTAGAGATCAAACATGCGCATCATGGAGACTAGACGTTGAAAGATGGTATGACCTAAAAGTTCTACTTTAACAAGTCTAATCATTCCCTCATTCAAAGCCTCAACCCATAAATCCTAAAACACATGGAAGAGACACGTTTGTTATTCATGGACACTATTCATGGCCCATCAAACATTCTTTTATCTTGTTTGGTGAAGCCTTAACTTCTTATCTCCCTTCTCTAGTCTCTAGTCTATGCCCTATGTATTTGATTGAATCTTCGCTACATTTTTGTAACCACTAAACCCGATATTACCATAGTATATATATCCAACTCCCAAATTTATTTTGTTCTTCTACCTAACATTAGTTTTAGTTTCAAAGCTTGTAGGAATATGTCCTCTAATGCTTGTCCAACATCACATTGTATGAACTAATACAATGTTTTTTAAACTAGTTAATTTGTTTTCATAGTATAACTAAGTTATTTTAAAATTACAACTAGGCTTATTTCCTGGTCATCAACTTTTGGTGCAAAGCAAAACAGTACAACTCTATTGGATGCAAAAATATGCAAATTTGGAAAAATCTCTTATATTTTTCTCATGTCCCAAACAAATAGGTTGTATAGAAACACAAGTTACCAATGTAATGAATTGTTTTATGCTTGTAGATATTCAAACCAAACTATCTAAAAACCTAATTAACCAAGTGTACATTTCAGATTATTAGACAGGATTAAATAACAATGGAACAGACTAAAATATTTAACAAATAAGAAGATTCAACCTAGTGAATCAAGTGTTTTTCAAGCTGTAGTGAAACACACATCTAATTCCTAACCAATTAGAGACATTCAAGTTTAAAGAGTGAATCACACTGCTAGCTTCCAAATCTAATTTTTTTAGTCTACAAAAGAATTGTCGCTGTGTGACTTATTATATCCACCAAAATTTCGACTAGTTTAATGGGGACATCCCCCCCCCCCCCCCCCCCAACCCGGGGGGGATATGGGCTCCTTTTTTTGTTATTTTATTATTATCTATTGGATTATCTCTAGGCACTAGTAATTATTTTAAACTCTTAGCTAGAGTGTATGTTTATCCAGGATTATCTATTAGTTATTATTAGATTTAGGACTAGTTAGATGTTACTGTAAATAAGGCCCTTGGCCAATAATTATAACACATAAGGGGTTTGTAACAACTGTACCTGACTCATAAGAGAAAAGCAAGGTCTAACCCTTATAGGCTATGTAACTTTGTCTTGTTAGGTCACAAGCTCTATAATTTCAGGCCAGGACTTATCATTATGACGGCCACGGGGATAGATACCATGAACCAATTAAGGAAGCAAGATTCGAGCCTTCTAGGAAGGTACATGCCTAGGACATTTTGGAAAACCTAGGCTCCACCATTATATTATAAATAAAGGCCTTTGGCATACATTTTACGGCCACTAGCATTTTAGAGAGAGTGTAAGAGAGAAAAAGGAGGTTGTTATTGTCAATGTGAGGTCGCAGCCAGGATTGACCAGGGGCAGTCCATGAGATAAGGTATCCCTCCTCGTATTCCTTTCCTCCATCTAAACCTAAATTTCATAGATTTATTAAAATGAAATGATCCCTAGATATGCTTGTGCTATATGTTCCAACTCGAGAGAGATTAAACCTAGTTTATTTTATTGTTTATCCTCTTGAAATTCTTGAAATTGTTAGCCTGTGGCTATTTTGGGTTGAGGTCGTTTGGAATCTTATGGTATTCTTCATGTTCATGAAGTTTTGGGCTAGGGCTTAGGGTTGTGATCTATAAAATCTAAAAATATGACTTGTTTGGGGTAATGCTAGGACGATAAGAAGTTTTAACTCCTTTGTGGTCATGGATTTTAGGCATATTCGAGTTATATCCCGTCTTCCTTTCTATATCCCCTTGAAATCTTAGGGTACGGTACGAAAGGCTTATCGTGAAAGTGGATAGGAGAGATGACTGGTGTATGCAGTATGACAAGGCAAAGATACTAAAACAAGGTTGCGGTGAGTGAAAACTCTACCAATACCCTAAAATGCTGCGAAGAACAAATTGTGGTTTGTTGTCTAAAGTTGAAATCTTTGGAAAAGACCGGGCCCCTTTTGTGGACCTCCTTTCTGAGTCGGCAGATGGGTCGAGGTTTCATTCAATAGTTTTGAGGTGGGGATTTACTCTCTTTTATATTTGAGGCTAATTTCCTAATATATTACACTTATTGTTATATTGATTATTACCATCATGTTATTATTCATTTGGAATAATCGTCGAGATTAGTGAATATTTGTGATACTAATCCTTTGGTAGATATCGGGCGTGAACTGTAGTTCAATCACTTGCTGAGTCGTTTGAGTGTTCATTCCCTTGTAATTGGGGATATTTTTACGATGAGATTTTCAGGTTTCATATACTCAATGAATGGTTATGATGAGCCAATTGTGTCTTTTTAGGAATTTGATATATTGTTGGTGGTGTATTTAACTATTGCAGATTAAATTTGTGAGTTGAGGCAGTACATGATGTCACGGCTTGATTAGAGCAGGGTAAGGTGTGGGTGGTTTATACAAAACTCGGTGTATTATTTTGCTATATAGGATGGTTTCTAAAAAGCTCTTCAAAGCCGTGAACATTTTCCTACAACTCACAGGACCTATATTATTCAGAATATAAAAGACTTTCTTGAACTAATTGTAGATACAAGGATAAAGGAATCGTAATCATTTCCCTTTATAACCAATTGTCTCATAGTTTTTTATGTATGAATTCCAACAAACTACAGGCTTATACTCATCAAGCCCTTGATGATATTAACCGGCTAGATTTAAATAGGTGCAAGAGAGTGTTAGATATCCGTACCGGGGCATGAGAGTCGTGTTTTGTTGCGTGTGTAAGACCTACTTGAAGGGCATAAAATATATCAGCAGTTGTAACCAATGGAGTGTAATGAAATAGTAGTAACGAATAAAGAAAGAAAATTGAAAATTGAACCTTTTAGTTGAGTAACAGTCTGTAATTTCCAAGCGTGACCATAATGAACCAAAAGTGAATTAGGTCCAAAGGTGATAGGTTCCTCCCCTTGTTTAACTGCTTCAATATGCAAGGCGAATGGACCCTCACCACCAAGCTTCGTGTTAATCAAATTAACTGCAAATCCAGCCTCAGTGCCGGCCGCAAATCGTCTAGTCTTTCCTGAACTTTTGCAAATTACCTCTACAAACTGTTCCACCAATTACCAATTAAAGATTTCATAAATAAAGCTAATCCACAATTAAAAAAGCATGACCTACAGGCAAAGTTGGGTGTCGATGGTTCGAGTCTGAGTTTGAAAGTGAATGTTTGACTTTTGAACCTTCTTCGTCTTCCGCCATCTCTCTCCAATATATATTTTGTTTTTCTCCTTTTTACGACTAACAGAGGTCACCACTTATATACGGGCTATACACTTCACCCTACGAAACAAAACATGTATATAAAAAAGGTTTTTTTAACATATTCATCGTATATGAAGAGGATTGAGTCTTTGAAAGACAATTTACTAACTTTAAACTTTTAAAATCAATAATTCATATTTTTTTTAGGAAAGTTAATTCAATTTTTTTTTTATCTTGAAATTATCATAGCTTTTAATTTATAAATCTATTTTTTACAAAATTATTATTTTTAAAATCCCCCCACCGAGATCTATCAAACAAGATTCATGAAACACATAATATTTCAAAGAAAAAAATTACACAGACCATAACATTTAGTATGCGTACCGAAAAATAAAATAGTTTTATATCTAAGGCATTTTCACATTCAGTAACATTTCATGTGATAATATTATAAAGACAGTAAAATTTATTATGTTCACCGAAAAATGAAATCCATAAGTTTATCATAAATTTATTAAACAAGATTCATGAAACCCGTTATATTTCATAACAATATTACACAAATAGTAATATTTATTGTGTGCACCTTTAAAAATAAAACTTAATTACTGGTTGAGTAGTCCATAGGACTTAATTAAGAAAAAACTCTCAAAATATGACTTACATATAACAATATTTATTAATTGGGTTGTCATATTGATTGTTAGGATTAAACAATAATACAAACAAATTGTTTAAATAAATAGGTCAATTAATGTATAATCCCCTACATAAATAAAAAAAATGCTTATTTTTAGTTTAACTCATTTAGTCTCGTAAACACCATCTATCCAATATTCCCTTAGTTTTAAGGTTCGCGCTTACGACACCCCACCCCAACCCTACCCATCCCCATTGTCAGAGCTTTGGTAGGCACACCCATTTAATCAATATTTTCTTATTTTTAAAGGCCCGTGCTAGAGACACGCCATCTCCACCCCCACCCACCCCAATGTCGAAGCTCCAGTAGGCTCAAACATCCATTTATCCAATATTCTGTTATTTTTAAAGGTCCGCGCTAGCGGCACCTAATCCCCATCTCCATTCCCATCCCCATTCACCCCATTGTCGAAGCTTCAAAGACCCCCATCAGAGCTCTGATAATGGAGTGGGTAGGGGTGGGGTGCCGCTAACGCATATCTTTAAAAATAATAGAATATTGGATACATGGACGTTTGGACCCACTGAAGCTCCGGCAGTGGGGTGGGAAGGATAAATTGGTGTTTGGGGGACTAAATGGATTAAACTAAAAATAGGTGTCTTTTTACAAAATATAAATATTTATGTTGGAATTATACATTAATTGACCCATTTATTTAAACAATTTGGTTGTGTTATTGTTTAATCCTAACAACTAATATGACAACTCATTAATACATGTTATTATATGTAAGTCTTATTTTTAGAGTTTTTTCTTAATTAAGTTATATTGACTAGTTAACCATTAATTAAGTTCTATTTTTAAAGGTACACAGTAAATATTATTATCTGTGTAATTTTTTCTTCAAAATATTATGTGCTTCATGGATCTTATTTAATAAATTTATGGATTTTATTTTTAGGTGAATACGGTAAATTTTACTGTTTGTGTAATATTAACACAGTAAATGTTACTGTATGTGAAAATGTCTTCGATATAAAACTGTTTCATTTTTCAATGCACAAACAGTAAATGTTATTGTATTGTGTAATTTTTTTCTTTAAAATATTATGGGCTTCATGGATCTTGTTTGATATATCTCGGTGAGGAGATTTCAAAAATAGTAATTTTGCGAAAAATAAATTTGTAAATTAAATGTAATGATAATTTGAAGTTTAAAAATAGGAAGAAAAAAAAGTTCAATCACTTGTGTAACTTCCCCCAGAAAGTTATGGATTGTTGGTTTTAAAATGGTAAAATTATGACGAAAAAAAAGTCACAAAAAATTAGGAATATGACCTATTTGATAATTGAAAACTCAGTGGAATTTATTTAGGGAAATTCTTTTAATATAGAACCTATATTTAAAAAATGGATTTTTTACCAATTAGTCTCGTTTACTAAGTATGTAGTTCAATAGGTCCTAACATATTTTTTTTGCTCCATCAGGGCCATGAAAAGATTTTTGTTCCAATAGGTCTTATTTGTAAACATACAGTGGATATTCACTATATATACAAATATGGCCTATTAAGGAAAAAAATGTTGCGATAGAACCTATTAGGAAATGTCTCATGTAAATAGGACTTACTAGGAAAATCCCCTTAAAAAAAACTATAAAAACAGGATTATTTTATGGAAATTCCTTTTGCATTTTTTTTATTACATTTACTTTTAATATGTTTAGACGTATACTCTTTCTTCTCTTTTTCTTAAAACTCTGGGAAAAAATTATCAAATAAATACACAAGTATTATTAAATGTGTATTAAGTGAGTGTTCACTTGTATTCCAGTTCATTTGTATTCTATTAAGGGATATATTCGATTACCTTATTTTGTATTATAAATATGAGTTATACCCCTTTAATATTAATATATCAACAAAATGAAAAAATTATCTCCCTCTAAATTCTCTTTGTATCCTCTTTAGTTCACAACACGTTATCAGCACAACTAGTTCTACAATCAACCGTATCGTATTTACACAATTCTATCTTCAAGCTTTTTTTAAAGCCTACCTGTATGTGTTAATTTTGTTTTGTTTACCCTTTAAGCTTCTTCCTTAAGCTTACTAGTATGTGTTAATTTTATATTATCTACAAATATTTAGGCTTGTGTTCCTATTACACTTACCTTTTAGACGGTTATTAAAGGACAAATGATTCATCAAATATACTTAATATTCACTATTATTATATGACATGTATATATAACCCACTTATACATCATTCATGGACTCCCTGATACGACGCAAACATTGCGTATCACGTTAATCTACGTGTTATTAGCCCCCTCGGATATCTTAATCCCTATATTTATGCTCTAACCAAACAACCTCGGATTTCTATGTTAACATGTTTTGCAGGGGTTAATTGAGCTTTTATAGGTATTTGAATGCTTAGTATGAAGTTTGGATGCATTTCGGCGAAGTTCCGTACACAATCGCACGCGCAAGGGCAATTTAGTCATTTCACAATTTGGGCAAATGGCCCAATGTCTTCACTGAAGTTGAAGCCCTCTGAACAAGCTTCGCGTGACCGCAAACAGTATGCGATTCCGAGTCCGAACGAAGAAGTTATGGCCTTTTTAGCAGAAGGGAATTTTAACACACCAAAAACAGGGGAAGGATTCAAGACCTGTAGGTCCGAATCGATTCAGGTTGAGACAGAGTGCCAGTTCTTCCATTCCGAATCGATTCGGATTTCAGCCGAATCGATTCGCCCCCCTTTGCGAATCGATTCGGATTTTAGCCGAATCGATTCGCCCCTTTGGCAGCCTCGAGATATTTTCATCGGAATCGATTCGGCCCAATTCCGAATCGATTCGGCCCTGTAGATATTTGTTTTTCTTCCCTTTTATTTACAAGTTTGCCATGGAATATTTTGTATATAAACTCATTTCTCTCATTTTGAGAGAAGAATCTATGTATCTCCATTTTTGTCTTAGATTTTAGGGTTTTGTAGAAGGAAATTTGCCCTACTCCTCTCTTATACTCTTTGTTTTGTAAGTTGTACCTTAACTTTAATTACATTAATTTAGTTATCTTCCTTAATTTCCATACTTTCATTTACTTGCTTTCTCTACTTTCTTGCCTAGATTAATTTATTTCTTGTTGTAATTAGTTTAGTTGTAGTTTAATTAGTTATTTCATGCTTAGCCCCTAGATAAATAGGGTCGGAATTTCGTTCCGCCATTTACGGATTTGGACCTCGAAAGTTAGGGTTTCGTGCAAAATTGTGTTTAATTAAAACCGCATGTATTAAAGTTGGATTGTTATGACTTTATGTGTCACGCAACTTTAGTGTTTATAGCGACAATCCGAATTTAATCCGCGTGCGACCATTTTTCGTTAAATGTTTAATCTCGCAACTTTAATTAGTAGTTGAAAATGCTCGATTAAATTGTTTTCTAGCCTTAACTATAATTAGTAGTTGTTTCGCTCCGTGTGGTGGAATGCGATCCCGATCCTCGCTTTACTTTTGTGTAGGCGTAACTTATTCTTTTCTTTTTCCACCATTCCCAACCATCACCTTTTCTTTTATTTATTTTACACTTTTATTCTTGAAATAATAAATCAATTAAAATCTAAAATTCAATCACTCCCTGTAGATTTCTTACGATACCCGACTTACCATTGTGCTTGCTTGTCAAGTGTAGTTTGTAGCTTAGGTTTTTGCATTAAGTCGTCGAAGCGATAACAACGATTTGCGTATTACACGACGCACGGTTCCCGCTCGATCACTCCCTCCAACACTGTACTTACTTTTCCCTTTGGCACCTATTATTATCCATTAAAATGTGAATTCAAAAATTGATGCTCCATTATATAATTGATTTCATTTGGATATTATTAACAATTCAACTCTTATAATTTAGTTATTTTGAGTTTAGTCTTGTCCTTTTTGTTATTCATAAAATTTTACATATTCAAATTTTAAGTATTTAATTGTGAAATTATAATTTAAAATATGGAACCAAAAGTTTCCTATTTTTTATTAGGATCTGAAGTTCATAATTATCAATTAAATTTGAGACCTAAAGTTCTCAATACTATTTGAAATTTGGGCCTGGAGTTTCATATTCTTATTTTAATTTGGGCTCAAAGTTCCCAAGTTCTTTAAAATAGGAACTAAAAGTTCTTAGTTAGTATTTAAATTTTAGCCTCAAAATTCTAATAAAATATAATTTAAATTAAAACCTTAAGTTTTGATTATTTATATAATAAGAGTAAAGACATTAGATGTCCCATAATAATGATTTATAGTTGGATTTGAAGTTTCAAATAATTTGACCTCTTATCAAACTTGAAGTTTGAATATAATTCGGTTCATTTAAAGTTCCTAAATATTCAATGTTGTGATATGAAGTTGTCCTTATTATTTATAACTAGTATGGAACCCACACGACGCGGGGGTGAAAATGAGGCGAGCCAAGCCGAGCTTAAGGTTGCTCGATCTTGGTTTGTAAATGTAAACGGGCCTAAAAGTATGTTCAAGCTCGGTTCATTTATCTTACGATCCAATCTCGAACGAGCTTCTAAGCAAATGAATACGAGTCGAGCTCGAGTAGCTTGATTATTTTACACTAGTTTAGTATAGATATTGGTGATCGAGCTGAATCTAAGCAGAGCTCAATAAGATAACGAGCTTAAACTTTTGTTCAAGATTGGCCCATTTATTTTACGAGTTAGTCTCGAACGAGCTTTTCCCCGAACGAACACAATCTGAACTCGAGTAGCTTGATTCATTTTACAACCGTACGTGCAAGCGCTTCATATAAAACCTACTTAAAATTTATTTTAAATAGTTTTAATAAAATAAATAAATAATAGTGGATAGCATTTGTAAATATGTTGTGCTTAATATTTTATGGGGAATATTGAATTAGTTGGTACCTAGTTACTTAAACAACATTGACAACAAATTATTATTCATAATCTTAGATATAAAAATCCTAGAAAGATTTTTATATTATAAACTATTGTTTATATGATATAACATTCGTGAATATTATAACTGCTTATATATACGGGAGTTCGACAAAGAATGCATATAAAAATTCCATAAGGATTTTAGTAAATATAAGGAGTACGTGCTCAAATGCACTAAGACGTTCACTGTACAACAGGCAATCCAAATGGATATAAATACAATCGTCTTAGTAAATATTTGTCTAAAGAAGGGTATAAAAACAATCATATATGGTATGAAAACAATCATATATGCAAATGCTCCATTATAAAATATCATTAAATAGATGTGCTCCTGAAGCGCTCAATTGAAATGCAAAATATCAAAATAAAGAATTTAAAAATGAATGACCTTTTGATAATTAGTTATTGTCTCGGCCTAAAGATCGAGAATAATTTTGGTTAAACACTAATCCATTAATCAAATGGATTGAAAAGTACACCTATAGCCTTAAATCTTTGAATATTAAAATTTTTATGCTTTAGCATATTATAATGAGTAATGAAGTTTAAACCAAAATAAAATCCTTTTGTTTCAGTTCTTCCCTTTTAACGGTTTAGATCTGAAGGTTTAACATTTGTAACATTTAAAGGTTGTAATGATAGAGTTGTATTTGAGATTTTTCATCTGTATGAGGGTAACGAGTCAACTTTATATCATGTTGACATGGAGATACAAAAATTAAGCCATGTTATGCGTGTTGTTTGGTTGATGTATACATCGTAAGAAACTAAAAAGTAGGCCACAGCTGTAACCATACGATGTAAAGCAGATCATGCAAACTCAGTGGACTTCCATACATAGGCCATTTAAGAAAACGCTGAATAGAATACAATCAAAAGAAAACGCTTAGTAGAAATTTGGGGATTTGAAGATTACCTACCGAGGTTCAGTGGCGAGGGAGGGGATTTCGGAGGACCCGGCGATCTCCTGCGGAGTTAAAAACCAATCTCTTCTCAGATATTTGGGGACGAGAGAGACTGACTCAATAGAAATGAGGGTTGAACGTGGAAATGTTAAAACGATTGGGGCTTTTGCTTTAAGGCGTCGTTTTGTTTAAAGCTAGTTTTTTGGGGGGTTAAAAGGGATGTCCTTTTGTAGTCCTTTACCAAATTAAAAAAAAAAAAAACTCGTTTTAAGGTGCGTTCAAACTAGAAAAAAAAATCATTTTTTTACGCCTTATCATAAAAAAAACGTTGACCTCAGTTGATCACGCATTAATCCACACCTAGGGTCAAAACTTAGCGTATCTAAAACGCATCACGCATAGGGGTCCCTAGGCGCGCTTTTTAGAACGCTGAACATTTGTAATGTTATCCAGTTTAGATTTGAAGGAGTATGAGCTACTTGGGAGTTTTAATTTTCAAATAGGAACAATTATTATAACGGGTTGAAATTGGATTACAAATCGGGCTCTTATCGTGTTGAAATTGGGTTATAAGAGGCCAATTATGGGTCAATTCCGTGTCAATTTTTTTACACGAACACGATACGACACACTAGCGGGTTTAAAAAATGAGCCCGAACACAAATAGTTTTGTTAATGTTGTGCCAATTTCATTTTGAGTCGTGTCATGTTTTCGGGTCATGTTAAAAATTGTCACATCTAAAACTGTGGGGAAATGTTGTATTAATGGTCTCAATTAGAGCACAGCTGAGAACAGAGTACTGTTAGTATTTAATTCTTGTCATGGATGAGTGATGAATGGATGCAATTTTGTATAATTATGATATGATTTTATAGTGTGTTAACTTGATATAATCATACTTTTCCCAGATCTTAAAGGATGACCCAAATGCAGGGTTTGTAGCTTAATTCATCACTTGTCTGTTTTACATTTTATATTGTGGCTTGATGAAAATGTTGTACTTCATTTGTTAATATTATAACGAGGCTAACTAGATTTTGGAAATCCTGAGTATGGTGAGAATTAGGGTGCAACCGGTACAGTATGGTCGGTAAGGACCCCTTACCAATACCAAAACCACAATCTAAATGGTAAAATCGTTTGCACCAATTTACCGGTCGGTACATCGAAACAAAAACCAAAACCAAACCAAACCGGCCAGTTTTTCATTTTTTTTTTGGTGTTTTTGGTTTTTTTTGGTTTCGATAATTTCGATTTCAATTCGTTTTTTTCTGGGTAAATACCATAATTTCAAATCGATTTTTTCTCGGTAAATTTCAAAATTTCAAACCAAACTATGCTAATTTCTTATTAACTAAACCCAAACTCACAACCAAGATAGATAACAAAATTCATACCCACTCACAGTGGACTGCTTCTCAAATGGAGTTCCGAAATGTAAACATTTAGCACATTTGGGGTTTAATCAAAGCCACATTGACGATGGTCTGTTTCACAAATCTGAAAGCATATGGAGTTTTTTGTTCAAATATCATAACGAAAAAGTAATGGAGAATAAAGATTAGTGGATAAGTCAGAAGTAGTATTGCACACCAATACCCATAAAACTTCAATCTCAGAACTTAACCTCTCAAATTTATGTTTGGACAATAATACACAATAGGAACAACGCAACATGGAAACGCAACACAACAGGGACAAAGCAACGCAACTCTGATGAACCCAACCCCAGACCAGACGAGACACAACCCCAAACCCATCTCCTAACAAATTCAGCGAACCATAACTATAACTTAACCAACCCCAACCTGAACAACACCCGATTCTGAATAAGAAAAGAAAAAGAGATATATACATACATAAGAAATCGGATCTGACATATTCAATGATTTAGGAAAAACTAGAGTTACCTTGTGCTCTTGAGGGAGAGAGACATCTTGGTTTGTTGCGTTTGTGCTGCTGAATTGTTGTGCGTGAAACAATAAATACAAAATTTAGGACTTTGTGGCTTTTATAGTAAGAGAAATGAAGGGATGAGATGGCTTTTATAGTATGGTAATATGTGGTAAGTTTGGTACGGTATTTCCATATGGTAAATTCAGTAATTTTGGTACGGTAAATTCGGTACGATATGTCGGTACGGTAAATTCGATAAATCGGTTTTTTTATATCTAAAAACCAAAACCAACCAAAATTTTGGAGGTATTTTTGGTTTCGGTATTTCATAATATGAAACCAAAACCATTTTTTTTGGGACCAAAATAGTACGGTACAGTAAAAACACGTACCGATTACACCCCTAGTTGGAATCATTTTCTATTCCAAGAGTCACTCGTCAATTGTATTAACACCCAGAGGGTGGGGTGTAAGGACACAAAACATTATTTCATGCTTAGGTTTCACGTTTTTGTTTTAATTTCTACACAAATATAATAAAAAATTGTATCAGTTATTTTCCTACCCTTCTATATTTACAAACAAATATATAGTTTACGATAACATTGGATGCAGGAAAGATGGAACAGTTGCAACTTCAAAAATGTCTCAATGATGGATCACTGCATACATGGCTCGTTGAGAAAATAATGTTGGATGACCAGGTTTTTAGAACTCAGAAGTCTCTATAAGTATCCCATTGTGTTCTTTTGTTCACACATAGGTTGGTTTGTCATGTATGTATATGTATCTTTTTTTCCTTCTAGAGAACTATAGATGGAAAATCATAATACTTCTATTGTAGTTGTCTATTTTAAAATTTATTTTCTCACCGGAGATAATGAAATTTTTCTTCAGCTATCATATTGGTAACTATCCCATAATATGAAGTGTATGCAATAATGATAAAGCTCCTATAATTTAATTATTTTAGCTGAACAACTAGCATAATAGATGGAAAACAGAATTGTAGCATGATGAACCATTTGACTAGAAACTTAGTTAGGTAGGGCCATTTTGAATTACAATATTTGGTGCAGACTTTTTTTAACCAAAGTCCATTGTTTCTAAATTTCTACGTCATTCTGAAAGAAAATGTATCCCTAACTAACTCCACTTCTCTATATTCTAGGATACTTGGATTTGCCTTCGAAGTCACCCTAAAGAAAATTAGCAACCCACTTTTCTAGAGAATTAGCTACTAGAGTGAAAATCACATTTGATTAACGTTATTTTTCCATCGGTAGAAAGAGACTTATCTTGACAACCATCATTTTTATGCCTCACCTTATCAATTAGTTCTTTAAAATTGCTAACAGTTTTCCTGCCAGATAGCTGAGGACATCCCAAGGTATTTAGTAAATGGCGTGATTTTATGATCAAATCCAGTTATATCAGCATTGTTTGACACTTAGAGAGTTGTTATGTCTCAAACAAATAAAACCACTCTGTTGATTATTAACCAACCGTTCAGAGCAAGACTCATAGCTATTAATTACCTTTATAACAGACATAATAGTGTGTTTGGTACTCAACTCAACTCAACAAAGCCTTTTTCCAATTATTTGGGGTCGGCTACATGAATCCTATTTTTTCATTCCATTCTGTCCAGCGCAATATCTTCGGTTAAATCACATGACATCATGTCCTTTTTTATAATATCCAACCAAGTCAATTTAGGCCTACCTCTGCCCCTTGTGTACCATCAATACTAACTTAAATCACTATTCCTTATGGGAGCATCCATTGGTCTACGATTGACGTGTTCAAACCATCTAAGTCGTTTCACGAATTTGTTCATTTCTAATTTTATCCTTTCGATTTTTATCACAAATCCATCTTAGCATTCGCATCTCTGCCACACTCATTTTCTGCACATTTTGTTTCTTGGTTGCCCAACACTCTGTCCCATATAACATGACGGGTCTAATGGTTTTTCTATAAAAATTTTCTTCTAACTTCATAGGTATACATTTATCACACAAAACGCCGGTAGCACTTCTCCACTTAACCCAACCTGCTCTAATCCTATGGGTAACATCATTACTTATATCTCCATCGTTTTGGATAATCGAGCCTAAATAATGAAAATAATCATTTCTAGGTATCTCTTGACCCTCTAATTTTACCACACCTCCATTTGTCCTCCAATTACTACTAAAATTGTACTCCACATATTATGCTTATTTTAAATCCACTTGTTTCTAGAATTTCTCTCCACAATTCCATCCTAGCATTAATCCCCGCCTTAGTCCCATCCACTAAAACAATATCATATGTAAATAAGATACACCATGGCACATCATCTTGTATTTGTCTAGTCAACTCATCCATAACAATAGCAAATAGATAAGGACTTAATGCTGAACCTTGGTGTAGACATACAGTAATTGAAAATTTCCTACTTTCTCCGGATGATGTTCTTACTGTAGTCATGGTCCCATCATACATATCCTTGATTACATCAATATATTTGTGAGTCACTACTTTTTATATAGAACCCACCATATTATATCTCTGGGTATCCTATCATACACCTTCTCCAAATCAATAAAAATCATATGAAAATCCTTATTTTTCTCCCTATACTTCTCCATTAATCTCCTCAATAAATAAATTGCTTCCATTGTTGACCTCCCAGGCATAAATTCAAATTTATTTTTAGATATTGTTTCCTTCAATCGCAATCTATATTCAATCACTTTTTCCCAAAGTTTCATTATATGACTTATTAACTTAATACCACGATAATTTGAAAAACTTTGTATGTCCCCTTTATTTTTATAAATAGGTACTAAAACACTTTTTCTCCATTCATCGGGCAAACTATTAGTCATTAAAATTCTATTAAATAATTTTGTAAACCATGATACTCCTTCCTCCCCTAAGAACTTCCAAACCTCTATAGGGATGCCATTTGGTCCTAAAGCCTTCCCTGTTTTTATCCTTTTTAGAGTAATCCTTACCTCTGTTGTCCTAATTCTACGAAAAAATATATTTTCTCGAATCTCCCTAAGTTCCTCTATATCTAATCTACTCCCATTATCCCCATTTAATAACCTCTCAAAGTAGTCTTTCCATTTTTCCATAATCTCATCACCTTTGACTAGGACTCTCGAATCATCACTTTTAATACACACTTAACGTTATTAAAATCTTTTGTTTTACTGTCCCTAAGTTTAGCAAGCTTATAAATACTTTTTTTCCCTTCTTGTGTTCCTAATTTTGTATAAAGATCATCATACGCTTTTAACTTAGCATCTCTTACAACTTTCTTAACGTCCTTTTTAGCCCATTTATATTTCCCAAAATTTTCTTCATTTCTATTTGTTTGCGATGTTTTAAAGCACTGCTTTTTGATTTTTACCATATTTTGTACTTCTTCATTCCACCACCAAGTTTCTTTAGACTGTGGCCCCTTGCCTTTTGATTCTCCAAGAATTTCTTTTGATATTCTCCTAATGCATGTGGCCATCTTATTCCACATTATGTTAGTCTCTTCTTCAGTATTTCATGATGCTTCAATACATACTTTATCTTTAAATAGTTCTATTTTCTCTCCTTTTAAGTTCCACCACCTAGTTCGTGGGTTAAACTTCTCTTTTCGCACTCATGATTGATTTTTAATTTTTATATCCAATATCATTATCCTATGTTGTGAGGTTAAACTTTCTCCCGAGATAACCTTACAATCTTTACACGTTAATCGGTCTCCTTTCCTAGTAATGGAAAAATCTATTTGGCTCTTATGCGTTCCACTTTTATAAGTTATTAAGTGTTCAAACCTCTTTTTAAAATATGTGTTTACTAGTACAAAATCATAAGCCATCGCAAAATCCAAGATTGACTTTCCCCCGTCGTTTTTATCTCCAAAACCATATCGTCCATCATCCTCTGCCTCAATAAGTATTATTTACTCTGAGAAGTGAGAATGGAATTGAGTCCTTCCTTTTAAGGGTGGTAACGGTCAAAGGGTTGTCTTGAATAGGTTGTTCCCAACTATCTCTGAACCTATTTTAATCCATTTGTCTGTTATGAATAATGACATGATGTGATGTTGTGACTTTAGTCAAGGCATGTAAAGGGACATGGTCGATGATAAGCTTGACTTAAGAACTAATGAATTTGGTTAAGTATGAGGCCAAGGTGATAGGTCCAGCTGAGTCCTAATTAGATCAAGGTGGGCGTGATATGCAAGTAATTGTGGTGAAGGGAGGTCAATATGGGGGGTATTGAGGTCGGATTGTTATCGATAAGGGCCGAAGGTCCTTCCAGCTTCAAACTTCCATGGTGGGATCACCTATATGCGGGATGTCCGGTGGAGGTCTGTCGAGGGTGTAAAGGCTACTGGGTCGGGGACTCCAGATTCAGGGTTTGTTAGGGGATTTGCAACTGTTCAACGGTGTAATAGCATCCATGGAAGGTTTGGGTGTTTTTTTTGGATTGTAATAGATTTGGTTCAGCTTCGCCGCCGACAATAGGGGTTTGGTTTGGAGAAGCGGCTTGCTTGGCTCTACAACAACAATTTGGGCTACCACTACAGGAATGAACTTTGCTCCTAAATCAATTTGATGCAAGAGGAAGCGATATCAACGCACCAACATTTAGAAATAAAAGATTTTTCTCTCTGATACAATGGTTGGACAAAGGCCTTACAACGCATGGAAAATGTGTCGGCTCGGGCGGACCAGTCACAGGTTGGTCTGACCCGCTAACCCGGATTAAATTTTTTTGTATAAAAAACGATATTTTTTACATATGAAAAAATATATATATTGGAATTATGCCAAAAAAAACTTGCCTGAATCATAATTTTAACCTTCAGATCTTAAGTAATAGTTATAATATTATGATACTGTGGAAGTGGTGATCGCTTAAATAAGCTTTGATACCAATTTGAAGAATCGCTACAGCGGGAATATTGCGACTTCACAAATAAACTCCAATTTTAATTAATCCCAAATTTTAGTTAAACCCTAAAACATGCATCTAGATGATTTATCCAATAAAATAAAGCATGCAGGATAAAACAAATAATTTCAGGAAAAATCCCCGAAGGGCAAAACCTTTTATTTTACTATAATTTTGTAAGAAAACGGCTTACACGGATTACAATGAAATAAGTGCGGCATACGAAATACCCGCAGGTGTCGGTTCTGATGTCTCGACTGGAACTTTCCCTTTCTAGGAGGGTAGCAGTGAAGAAGAGAAACGGCTTCTCCACAAGAGTGATCTTTATAAGGACTCCCTCCACAATAGCACGCAGCTCTCCGGTTGTAGAGTTCTCTCCACAAAGATAAACAGTAGCAAGGTGTGTTCTTCAACACCAAAACAATTCACTAAAGCATATGGGAGTTTTGTGAATTGAAAACAAAAAGAGATTAAACTCTAAAAGAAGAAGTCAAAAAGGATTCTTCTTTTGCAGTTTTTCTGTTCATCAAAACGCTGTGACTTCTTAATGAAAACATTACCAAATAATGAGTATTTATAGGAAAACGCGCCGCCTAAAAAACAGAGCTCGTTCGAACGAGAAGCTATGTCGCTTGAACGAAGTACGCATGCCGTTCAAACGACATCGCGCGACTTCCAATCTCGTTTGAACGAGATGCTGATCTCGCGTTAACGACCTGGGCGTCAAAATCGAGGACGCTTAGAAACTTAGAAAAAATACTCGTTCTTAATATTTGACGAAAAAATCCGCTCTAACACTTAGAAAATAGTTTGTAAAAATCTCCCAAAAGCTCTAAGTGAAAAGTAAAGGTATTTAAAATATAACCTTACCAAAGTAAACTTCGCGGAGTCTTGAATGATGAAGAACTTGAATAATTCAGATCCGTCTTTGATGTAGATGTCTCTTGAATGTTCTTCGATGGTGTAGCGGTATATGACATAATAAATTGATAACGGACCTATGAAACTATTGTAATACCCCGTATTTTTATAGCTTTTAAATTATGGGATTTATTAAATTTAATTGAGATAAATTAATTTAATTTTAATCCAAAATGTTATTTTTAATATTTACTAGCGTGACGAGAGCCAGTAATTATTGGAAATTTGTTATTTGTTGAATGTTACTGGATGAGTATAGTGATATATGAGATTTATTTTTATAAAATTTTCACGTGTGAATAAAATGGCAATTATGGAAATTTAAGTCGGGACGCGCCTGTGTCGTGTCGGGACTAAATATTGATTAATAAAAGTGAATAAATTATAAGTTGCTTGTATAGTCGTTTTGAGTGTGATAAAGTGCCTGAAAGGGTTGAGATAGTCAGAAAAGTGTACCCGGGGGTTTAGTTTGAGTCTCGGGGCGTTTTTAGGCTTAATTAGCACCCCGGGAGGGCATTTTGGACATTTCGTAATTATGGGTAATTAAACCCACGAATTTGCAAGGATTATATCAGATGTTAAGTGTCATCTTTTAAGTTTAAAACAACTTAAAACTAATTACGGCCATTGGAGAGGAAGAGGAGAAGCCCTCTAAGGAGTTCTAGGCTAAGAACACCTCCGATTTCACCGCCATCACCGCCAAATCGTAGATCGCGCGAAGGGGATCATAACCACACCTTTTTCTTCCACAAATCAGAGACTAAATTTCCAGGCAAGTATCTATCTTGCTTCTATCAAGTTAATGCATCATTTTATATTAGTCTTAGGTTGATTAGAATTAGTGTTCTTGAAGAAAAATGTTAATTGGAGATACAAATTGCATGTTATAGTGATAGAGATAATATTTCTGGAAATCCATTTCACATGTAGAGGTTGAGATACAAATTTCCATGATATTAGAGATAGAAAATCTGGAAAAAGAATGAAAGAAATTAAGTTAAAGGAAATATTAGGGTTTATGAGAGTTATGTAGAGTTTGGCCCTTTTTAACCCATGATTCTTGATGGAAATTCGCATGTGTTACGTAAGAGATCGTTTATATGGATATAAAACACTTATAGTATAATTGGTTGGAAGTTTGGGACTGTAATATGATGTTTTGAAGGAGTTTGGGGTACCAATTCCGTAGCTGGGTTTTCTGCAGTTTCTTCATAACTGCTTGATCGATCGATCGAGCCCAGAGCATCGATCGATCGAAGGTTCGATCGATCGACCCCCTTTCATCGATCGATCGACCCTCCTGGGAAAACTGCATTTTTGCTCGTGTTAGCTTAATTCGATTTTATGCGTAGTAAACCTTGATTAGGGTTGCTAGAATATAATGGAAGATAAAGAGGACCAGTAGGGTCAAGAGAAATCCCATAAAGTGGAATGTTGATGTGAGGGGAAATAAAGAGTAAACGGGGAGACTTTCAGACTTAAGAAATCATACGTGTGCTGATTAAATAATCGAAACATTTAATAAGTTGGATTAGAAGGCGAGAGAGGACCTACTGAAATTGTACTTAGATAAAGAAAACACTTCGAGTGACAAGAAGTGAGTTTAGAACAAATTAATTTCGAGAATAAAAAGGAATGAGGCCGTTATACGATATAAGTGAGTAAAATGTGTAATAACGGATAATTATAATTTTGGGTCGTGAGCGCACCTAATGTGATAATGTAGATGTGAATACATATTTATATATGACAGTGTGATTGTGCATATTTTATTTCTGTGTAAAAATCGTACCCGGGCTACTTGCTATCACGGGGGTTTCCGCGTTGGGACATGCTTATCTCGATGTGCCTTTACGGGGGATATTGACTTGTACCCTAGAGCATAAGATTCCTAGGTACGGGCTATCTGATTGATAGTCGGATGGTCCTAAGATACGCGTGGGTATGTGCTAACCTCTTGGACTTGGAACTATGTTCGCCTCCATTTGTTTGTGTTTTGTGTTAATACAGTTCGAGAGTGATTCCGAACTAGTATTTCCCTTAGTTTATGTGATACGGGGACTGGATAGCAGAGTATGCCAGCACCATAGATTTTATGTGGGGTGCCGTTAGTATATATATAATTTATGAGTGATTGGTATATATATACTTATATATGGAAGTCTAGCACCAGAGATTTTATGTGGGGTGCTGTTTGTATATATATTATGCGAGTAATTAATATATATACGTGTGAATATATGAGTACTTTCTACTGAGTAAAATAGTAGTAAGTAAAGTATGAAATTCATCAACTTCACTGTAAGTATTCGAAAACGTTATAACAATACGGAATTTTTCTAAATAACGTAAGAAATCTTGAAGAGTTAGATTTTCTAAAAGTGAATATCATAACCTAAATTTCACGTGTTAAAACTTATGGAGAACAAGTTAGAGAGATATATGGGGTTCATTAGTACAATAGACGTGCACACTAGATGAGAGGTGAGAATTCTTAAGAGAGTGTCGCGTACTAATATGACTGTTGCATTAGCCAGTAAGCATTTTAAATACTTGCTAAACTATTTTTAAAACGGTTTTACATTCGAGCTCTGACCTGTTTGTTGTTATCTCTTCTCTCTTGTGTGTATATATATATATATGTATTACAGGTGCCCAGCCACAGGGGTGTCTTACTTAGGATTCTTTGGATGGAACGTGCTGTTGCTTTTGTGGAAGTTGCAGGCCATTGCTTAGACGACCTCATTGTTGACTCTACTCCTAGTTCAGCTTTATCCAGCAGGGGCATGTGTCGCCCTTTTTCCATTATTTAGTTGGTATAGTCAGAGATTGTAATTCTTTTACTTTTAGTATCTTTATTTCGGGATTTGTTACTGTCGGGATGTTTTCCTTTAGTATTTTAAATGTTGGGATTTATTATTGATGGCTAAATTCTTGAATGTGCATTTTATTCTTATACTAAATGTGTGACTCTTAATATGTTAATGACTAAAGGTTTTATAATTGGATTTAATAAAAATGGAAATAAGGTTTTAAATGGTTTTGACACTTAGCTTAATTATTTAGGGTGTTTAAATTGGAAAAGTATTTTTACAACAGTGATGCTAAGAATAAACCAACTGTTCACCTTGATTTTTAATTTAATAAAGGAGTGATCCCCCGGTATTTAATTAGGCGGAGTGTCATAGGTGGTATCAGAGCATCAGGTTCTAGTGTCCTTAGGATCTGTATGGCTTATTATGCTTTCAGCGTTGCTTGTTTGATATGGAGCCCTATGTTTAGGATTGTCGATTTCTTTGATAAGATTTCGTTCTCCTGCTATGACATATATACATTAGTGAATTCTAATTTTTTTCGGATGTGTGCGTGTTCCGAGCGATGACGGACGTCAGAAGAGGACTGCTAAGCGGACATCAGGAAGCAGGGCTCAGTTGAGATTATAAAAAAAATATATCCGAGGATGATGACCGTAGTCGAGGTCACCTCCATTATGGCACGAGAAGCCAAGACTAGAAAGGTGACTAAGGCGCAACAATGATTTCCAAATACTGTTATAGTCGAATAAGGTGCGACACTAAACTTACCCAACGTGTTACAAAACGGGTAGAGAACTGTCTGTGGAAATTCTAGAAATGCGGGAATTGTGTGTGTTTACCAAAGGAGGTAAAGTACCCAAAGGTTTAGATATAAGACGGAGTGTGGCTAACTGAAAGTGAAAATTTAGAGAAAATTTTTCTTGGCTTTCGGGACGAAGTTATAATGGTGGGAGTCAACCACCAATTTTAGAAGTGGAATGCTATGCATATAGGAGAACCTTAGGTACAGTGTTGACCGTATGTCCCTTCCTCAACTGTTCAGGGTGAGAAGCAAACGTGGTTCTAAACTCATCGAGGGAGGGCGTGACAAGGGTCCATTTGTGAATATGAATCTTAACCGCTAGCGAATTTTGGAACGAAAGATGTAGATACGAGTGGAGGAAACGACTCCAAGTGGGAGACCAACTCGTAATAATAGTTGATAATACTCAAGGAGGAAATTCTGATGGACGGCTGATTCAAAGATTGACAATGTCGTATTTTGTCAATAAAGATGATAATGCTCCTTGTGTGGGAAGCTTAAAGAAATCGAAGAATTTAGTCGAGAATAAGACTGAATACAACGGTGGTGGTATAGCACCACAAAGGGATGTGGATATACATCAGGGGACCCATTTAAATGATTCGGATAATTGAATTCTTACCAAGTGATGGTAAATTCAGCAAGTACTATTATAGATAGTAACATGATCTTTATGGCCTAAAAAGCTAAGGGAATAACCGGGATGGCTAACAGGAATCGAGTCTACTAAAGTCCGAGAGAAGGACAGTCCTAACCTGGTTAGTAGGACAGGTGGTAAGTGGATTATGTGTTGAGGTATTTTGTGCGGAGTGAGATCGCTCGCGATAATATGTTCCAAAGTGAGTAAAAGGACAAGAATACGGTGCTTAGTAAAAGGCAACGATTAAAGTAATTTTGTTTGGTTTGAGTAGACGTGTTACGTCCGGAAAACATTTGCGCAGTCAAGATAATTGACAAGGTGGAAGTATAAGTGGTATCCTCAGAGGATGCGACATGTTTATGTAACACGAGCGAGTCACCATATTTTGTTAATTGCTAGATTAGCATGTGAGACGAGTTTGATGCATATAATTATAAATGTTACCATTATGTGAATATTTTTCCCTAGCGTAGCGGGATTTTTCTTTGGTGCTATCCGCGGAGGATGAATGTGTATATTAACAGTGTTACGTATTTTGTTGAGGTTACTCGTCGTATTGATGCGATATACGAGTATGGTATTATCTTTGATAAAACGTTATAGAAATGGTTAGTACGATAGTGGGCATTTATTGCAAGGCTATCGGAGTAGTTGCATTATTGCAGCAAGTTTTGTTTTGGCGAGGCTTTACCTGTAAGAAGGTTGGACTCGCACTTATATTATCTATCCTAGAGACTTCGGAGGAGATAGTGGGTGTGAAACCCCGCCTAATTAAATACCGGGCGATCACTCCTTTATTAAATTAAAATCAAGGTGAACAGTTGGTTCATTCTTAGCATCACTGTCGTAAAAATAAATTTCCAATTTAAACACCCTAATTAATTAAGCTAAGTGTCAAAACCATTTTTAACATTACTTTCCAAATTTTAGTTTTAAAGAAAAATCATTTATTTATTTATTAACAACGTTATCAATAAATAAGAATCATACCACAATTATCCTGGAACATAATCCAATTGATTGAAACCATTCGTCAATCAAATTCCATCACGCAAAAATTAAAGTAAAACATCCATACTGAAATAAATCCCATAGTAACCGTACTAGAAATAACTGGAATACAAATGTCCCAATAAAACAGATAAATAGTGGAAAGGGCGACACATGCCCAATAAATGAGAATGATAGATGTGGAATCAAGTAAACGAAGTCGTCTATACAAGTGGCCTGCAACTCCCACTTAAGCTGCAGCACGTTCCTCCCAAAGGATCCTAAGTAAGACGCCCCTGTGGCTGGGCACCTGTAATGTATACATATAAAGAGAAATAGAAACGGGTCAGAGCCCGATAGTGTGTATGATTTAAAATTCATTTAGCAAGTATTTAAATTGATACAGGCCAATGCAACAACATATTAATGCGACACTCTCTTGAGAAATTCTCACCTCTCTTCTAATGTTCACACCTATCGCACTATCCTTCCCAACGGTTTATCTTATCTTTTATCGCACTAATCTTCCCAATGATTTAACTTATCTTAGATTACTCGTAAGATTTCAGAACCGAACCATGTAAATGTTTAAAAAGGAGGATTTTGCTTAATAACAATGCTCTCATTTTTACTTTATTTATTAACAAAGCTTCCCAGTGTTATATTATACTTTTCAAACAAGTGTTTTCAATTTACGACATTATATCAGTCTTACTTACCATAACACAGAAGGTAGTACCAAATTTCATAATTTCATATATATATTAACTACTCGTATAATATATATATTATAATAGCACCCCAAATGAAACTATGGTGCGGGCATACTCTGCTATCCAATCCCCGTATCGTTCACACTAAGGGAAATACAAGTTCGGAATCA
Organism: Sambucus nigra; assembly: GCA_949130495.1. Taxonomy (NCBI): domain Eukaryota; kingdom Viridiplantae; phylum Streptophyta; class Magnoliopsida; order Dipsacales; family Adoxaceae; genus Sambucus; species Sambucus nigra. Next base: position 169,896,743 of record OX422214.1, on the reverse strand, counting down.
CTCTCGAACTGTATCAACATACATATACAAATAATATTGAGGCTAAGCATAGATTCCAAGTCTCTAAGAGGTCAGTACATACCCCACGCCTCTTAGGACCGTCTGAACTATCGATTCGATAGCCTGTACCAAGGATATCTATCTTCTAGGGTAAAATTCAATATCCCCCATAAAGGTCCCATCGAGATAAGACTGTCCCAGCGCGGTAACCTCAGGGATAGCAAGTAGCGCGGGCATGGTTTTCACATGTATATAATATATGCATACACAATCATATAAATATACCACTTTTATCATATTAATAAAGGTTCCTCTCATCACCCATAATTACAACATTTATCCTTAATTTTCACATTATTAGTATTACGTATAAGAGTTCGTTTCTAACCTTAACTCGAAGGATTTTCTCCTCTGAATACGTAACCTGCATGGACTCTATTCTCCCAAGTGTAAAATTAAGTAAGTGTCCTTTCTATTTTCCAACGTAACCCTCTTACGCGACTCTCCCATTAATTCATAAATTCATCAACCCTTAAGTAATTATCCCACAAATACAATTCTCGTCTCATTTTAAGAATCCCAAAATTATTCATATGTCCTACTGGTCCTCCATATCTCCCAAAACATTTTATTAAGGATGCCCAAGAATTATTTCACATTAGATTGAATTTCAACTAATTAATAAGGGAAAACATGAGTCTGCCAGGAGGGGTTGATCGATCGAGGTCTGGGGCTCGATCGATCGAACCTTCGATCGATTGAAGCTCTGGGCTCGATCGATTGATCAAGCAGGTCTGCGAAATCTGCAGAATTGCAGTTACGGGTTTCATCTTCTAACTTACACCAAATCCATATTTTACAATCCCAAACGTCTCAAAATTTGTACTACTAACATCCTAACATGATATCATACATTTCCTACGTAAAGCATGTCAATTTACGTCACTAAACATGGATTAATCATACCATAATTCATTCAAATATTCAAGAACCCTAGAAATCTCTAAATCATGGTTCCAATCTGTTTTTCCAGAAATTTCTTCTTGTAAACATCATAATTTCGTGGGTAAATTCCTCTACATGTCAAGGGTTTTCAGAATTATCATTTAAACCATAACTACATGCGATTCCTATCTCAAATCTTAGGTTTTCTTCCATAAAACTCATCCTAATCATTCCTACACTAATATGAAAGATGCATCAACGAAATAAGCAAGATAAACACTTGCCTGGGATTTTCAGAAGTCTGGTTTGCAGATGATTTTGGTATGGTTGCGTTCCCCGTCGCGCGATCTACGCGTTGGTGGTGGTGGCGGTGCAACCGGATGGATTTTGGGCCTTGAATTTGCCTTGAGAGCTCTCTCCTTCCTCTCCTATGGCCGTTCTTGTGTTTGAGATTTCTAACCCTATCTGACTAACCTAAATGGCTGATATAGATTACTGATTTTCGTGGGTTTAATTACCCAAAAATGTGAAATGTCCAAAACGCCCTCCCGGGGTACTAATTAGGCCTAAAAACGCCCCGAGACCCAAACTAAACCCCCGGGTACACTTTTCTGACTATCTCGATCCTTCTGGATGCGTTGGCGCACTCAAAATGACCATACGAACAAATTATAAAATATTCACTTTTATTTATCAATATTTAGTCCTGACGCGACACGGGCGCGTCCCGACTCAAATTTCCAAAGTTGTCATTTTATTCACTCGTGACATTCAATATAACCAATATTACATATTACTTTGCTCATTAGTAATATTCAACAAATTTCCCATAATTACTAACTCGCGTCACGTTAATAATTATAACATAATTGATTTCTGGATTTTTATTAAATAATTAAATCACATTAAATTTAATAAATCCCCAAATTAATATAGCATAAAAATATGGGGTATTACAGTGGGCTCGAGATATTCGATGCCAATATATTGATAGACTTTGTCAATATGATTCATTATGTATCGGGATTTACCGTTGAGCGAAAAGATTTGACTCAGTATTATGTTTGGCACTCCGGACTTAGTGATAGGAAGAGTGCATTGTTATATTTATCCTTTAGAGATGTGGGAGTTAAGAGTTATACCCCTATTATTAGGGAAGGGAATTTCGAGAATTCCGATTGTATGTATCCGAGGTTTATATAATGTAATTACCATCAACCAATACGAGACGATAGTGAAATTGGTGAAACGTTCTTTGTTAAGCATAATTACGGGAGAAATTATAACTTTTCTGTCAAGAGACGGAATAAAGGGGTACATGCCACTGACGGAGGACCTAACGGATTTTGATAACCGACAATGCTAGGTAGTAGTGTATCGGGGGGGTTCCTTATTTGGAGTTCGCTTTGCGAGACATCCCACGCATGAAACTTAGCGTAAGGTTGGAAATAGGGAGACCTTTGGTCACTATTCCATGAGTTCAGTACCCTGGTCGAAATGGGATCAAGTAATTATGTATGTAAGTTGGAAGTAATATTTTGATTTAAAGCCATTGGAGCCGGAATTTGTGGTAAGAAAGCATTGAAAGTTATCTCCACATGTTGAGGGTTGGAACGATGATAAGGAGGATTTAAAAATTTTGATTTCTAGGGTGATTGAGAATACCCAAATGTCGTAACCGCGTTCAGAACACGAGGTGAATAAAGAGTTGGAATGATTTTTATCATGGATTATCTGGAAAGAACTTTATTATATAAAAGAGATAACCTATAATTATTTTGATGAATAGAGCGTTAGTGATTTATTTTGGTTGTTGTACCTATTTGGGAAAATTGTTGTACTTATCTGAAGAAGGTGAGTAGCACGTCGTTCGCTCTCCCAGGGCGGTCGGGGTGTTGTAAAAATGTGAGCATCTGGGTTAGCTGCAGTTAAAATAGTCCGAGTCGAAGGGACGTGGTAATAGACGTGAGAAATATATATTTGTGGGACTAGTATAACGAAGTGGAAGTGATAGAGTGGGTTAAACGTCACATGAGGGGCGATAATCCATACATAAGTGTGCAATTAGAATGGCACACCCTAACATAATTGGAAGGCTGTGGGAAGCCATTCGAGAATTGGTATTCCTTGAATATAGTAGAATTTAATTATTATGAAGAACACTCTGAGCGGAGTTGTTAGTAGTCAAGTGTGAGAGAGACTTAAGCGTACAAATAGTAATGATGTTAGTATGGTATAAGAGATCCAGAAGTGCGTACCGTGGAAGAAAGAGCACGGGTCGGGACTTCGGCATACACCAAGGAAGGAAGGATAGTATTACGTGTCACGTAATGTAAGACATTTAAAGGGAAAATTGATGTTTAGCGGGACATAGTGAGTAGTCTCTACATGCACCGCCCATAGGTAAGGTTTGGTTGAAAGAGGAGAATCAACCAAAGAATTTTGTGTTTATCGACAATTCCTGAAATTGGAAGAGGTCGGTAAAGTTCTTGGATGGGTTGCCATCCTCAAAACAAGATCAAGGGTTCATCCCGAACATGTGAATTAAGTCGCCAAGAAGGAAGTGATCGATATTCCTTTGAGCTGGTTCACAATATTAACTAGTATGCCCGGACTTCCTTTGAAAGGAAGGATGGCGTCAGTGCATGGTCCGGCGCAGTATAAATTTCTGAATCAGGATGAGATTGGTGAATCCCACCTTTGATATGGGATTTCAAGAACCAGCGGAGATAAGGTTTCGTTTCGAGTAGGATGTATCACCCTTAGCCATGGAATAGGCGCACGGTGATTAAAGATTAGTGGAGCCACGTGAAGGAGATTTTGGAATCTTGGTACGATGATTTCAGGAATGCTCTGTAGAAGCACTCGTATCTGATTGTCGCGTACGAGGTGTTTATTAAGGTTTTGTTATGGAAGAACCTCGACTATTCTCCTTCCGTATGTTTAGAGGAGAGTAGATAATCAGAATTTTTGGATCGGCCGAGATAATATTCGATAACTATGGTGGAATTCCACGATTGTTTTAGGCAAACAAGAGTGGTCAAATGTTCGTATGGTTTTCTCAGAATGGGAGTTTTGAATATGAATAAATCCCACTAATTGTCATGTAGTGAGGTGCGGCCTCCTAATGATAGTGAGATAATGGAAATTTATAACGTATAGGCGTGACCTATTCGAATGTTGTCGGTTGGGAGCGCAATGTGAAGTGTCTCCAATGAGAATGTAAAACAGGGTTGTTGTGAGGAAAGGGCTATAGTTATTGAGCGCCTTACGATGTAAATAGTTTGTGTACGAAAAAAGGATATCCAGAATTGTGCTACCTGATAGGCCTTTTTTTCCGAATTTTGGGACGAAATTCCGTTATTAAGGGGGAAGTATGTAATTTTTCGTATTTTTATAGCTTTTAAATTATGGGATTTATTAATGATGGCTAAATTATTGAATGTTCATTTTATTCTTATACTAAATGTGTGACTCTTAATATGTTAATGACTAAAGGTTTTATAATTGGATTTAATAAAAATGGAAATAAGGTTTTAAATGGTTTTGACACTTAGCTTAATTATTTAGGGTGTTTAAATTGGAAAAGTATTTTTACGACAGTGATGCTAAGAATGAACCAACTGTTCACCTTGATTTTTAATTTAATAAAGGTGTGATCGCCCGGTATTTAATTAGGCGAGGTGTCACAGGTTTAAATTATGGGATTTATTAAATTTAATTGAGATAAATTAATTTAATTTTAATCCGGAATGTTGTTTTTAATATTTACTAGCGTGACGAGAGCTAGTAATTATTGGAAATTTGTTATTTGTTGAATGTTACTGGATGAGTATAGTAATATATGAGATTTATTTTTATAAAATTGTCACGTGTGAATAAAATGGCAATTATGGAAATTTAAGTCGGGACGCACCTGTGCCATGTCGGGACTAAATATTGATTAATAAAAGTGAATAAATTATAAGTTGCTCGTATGGTCGTTGTGAGTGTGCCAAAGTGCCCGGAATGGTTGAGATAGTCAGAAAAGTGTACCCGGGGGTTTAGTTTGAGACTCGGGGTGTTTTTAGGCTTAATTAGCACCCCGGGAGGGGTTTTTTGACATTTCGTAATTATGGGTAATTAAACCCACGAATTTGGAAGGGTTATATCAGATGTTAAGTGTCATCTTTTAGGGTTAAAACAACCTAAAACTAATGACGGCAATTGAAGAGGAAGAGGAGAAGCCCTCCAAGGAGTTCTAGGCCAAGAACACCTCCGATTTCACCGCCGTCATCGCCAAATCGTAGATCGCGCGAAGGGGATCACAACCACACCTTTTTCTTCCACAAATCAGAGACTAAATTTCCAGGCAAGTATCTGTCTTGCTTTTATCAAGTTAATGAATCCTTTTGTATTAGTCTTAGGTTGATTATAATTAGTGTTCTTGAAGAAAAATGTTAATTGGAGATACAAATTGCATATTACAGTGATAGAGATACTATTTCTGGAAATCCATTTCACATGTAGAGGTTGAGCCACGAATTTCCATGATATTAGAGATAGAAAATCTGGAAAAAGAATGAAAGAAATTAAGTTAAAGGAAATATTAGGGTTTATGAGAGTTATGTAGAGTTTGGCCCTTTTTAACCCATGATTCTTGATGGAAATTCGCATGTGTTACGTAAGAGATCGTTTATATGGATATAAAACACTTATAGTATAATTGGTTGGAAGTTTGGGACTGTAATATGATGTTTTGGAGGAGTTTGGGGTACCAATTCCGTAGCTGGGTTTTCTGCAGTTTCGCCATAACTGCTTGATCGATCGATCGAGCCCAGAGCATCGATCGATCGAAGGTTCGATCGATTGACCCCCTTTCATCGATCGATCGACCCTCCTGGGAAAACTGCATTTTTTCTCGTGTTAGCTTAATCCGATTTTATGCGTAGTAAACCTTGATTAGGGTTGCTAGAATATAATGGAACATAAAGAGGACCAGTAGGGTCAAGAGAAATCCCATAAAGTGGAACTTTGATGTGAGGGGAAATAAAGGGTAAACGGGGAGACTTTCAGACTTAAGAAATCATACGTGTGCTGATTAAATAATCAAAACATTTAATAAGTTGGATTAGAAGGCGAGAGAGGACCTACTGAAATTGTACTTAGATAAAGAAAACACTTCGAGTGACAAGAAGTGAGTTTAGAACAAATTAATTTCGAGAATAAAAAGGAATGAGGCCGTTATACGATATAAGTGAGTAAAATGTGTAATAACGGATAATTATAATTTTGGGTCATGAGCGCACCTAATGTGATAATGTAGATGTGAATACATATTTATACATGACAGTGTGATTGTTCATATATTATTTCTGTGTAAAAATCGTACCCGGGCTACTTGCTCTCACGGGGGTTTCCGCGTTGGGACATGCTTATCTCGATGTGCCTTTACGGGGGATATTGACTTGTACCCTAGAGCATAAGATTCCTAGGTACGGGCTATCTGATTGATAGTCGGACGGTCCTAAGAGACGCGTGGGTATGTGCTGACCTCTTGGACTTGGAACTATGTTCGCCTCCATTTGTTTGAGTTTTGTGTTAATACAGTTCGAGAGTCATTCCGAACTAGTATTTCCCTTAGTTTGTGTGATACGGGGACTTGATAGCAGAGTATGCCAGCACCATAGATTTTTTGTGGGGTGCCATTAGTATATATATAATTTATGAGTGATTGGTATATATATACTTATATATGGAAGTCTAGCACCATAGATTTTATGTGGGGTGTTGTTTGTATATATATTATGCGAGTAATTAATATATATACGTGTGAATATATGAGTACTTTCTACTGAGTAAAATAGTAGTTAAGTAAAGTATGAAATTCATCAACTTCACTGTAAGTATTCGAAAACGTTATAACAATACGGAATTTTTCTAAATAATGTAAGAAATCTTGAAGAGTTAGATTTTCTAAAAGTGAATATCATAACCTAAATTTCACGTGTTAAAACTTATGGAGAATAAGTTAGAGAGATATATGGGGTTCATTATTACAATAGACGTGCACACTAGATGAGAGGTGAGAATTCTCAAGAGAGTGTCGCGTACTAATATGACTGTTGCATTAGCCGGTAAGCATTTTAAATACTTGCTAAACTATTTTTAAAACGGTTTTACATTCGGGCTCTGACCCGTTTGTTGTTATCTCTTCTCTCTTGTGTATATATATATATATATATATATGTATTACAGGTGCCCAGCCACAGGGGTGTCTTACTTAGGATTCTTTGGATAGAACGTGATGTAGCTTTTGTGGAAGTTGCAGGCCATTGCTTAGACGACCTCATTGTTGACTCTACTCCTAGTTCAGCTTTATCCAGCAGGGGCATGTGTCGCCCTTTTTCCATTATTTAGTTGGTATTGTCAGAGATTGTAATTCTTTTACTTTCAATATCTTTATTTCGGGATTTGTTACTGTCAGGATGTTTTCCTTTAGTATTTTAAATGTTGGGATTTATTATTGATGGATAAATTCTTGAATGTTCATTTTATTCTTATACTAAATGTGTGACTCTTAATATGCTAATGACTAAAGGTTTTATAATTGGATTTAATAAAAATGGAAATAAGCTTTTAAATGGTTTTGACACTTAGCTTAATTATTTAGGGTGTTTAAATTGGAAAAGTATTTTTACGACAGTGATGCTAAGAATGAACCGACTGTTCACCTTGATTTTTAATTTAATAAAGGAGTGATCGCCCGGTATTTAATTAGGCGGGGTGTCACAAATATGTCATTACAAATCTCCCCCTATGTCTATGCCGGTACATACATAAAAAATCTGAATTATCAAAAACCAAATTGCCTATACAAATCTTCCCTCACATGAATAAATTTGGAAGACTTAAAAACTGTTCTTCAATCATCTTCATCAAATCTCAAAGCTTATCTCATCAGGGTGTGCAACATCATGATCATCAATATTTTGTACCTACACACATGAGAAAAAGCAAAAATCTTCGTGATGCATCGAGTTTGAAATGATATAAGAATAAAACATTAATAAATCAAACCTCCCCCATAATGCAAAAACTCCCCCATAACATGATAATTCTTTCTCCCCCTTTTTATGATGTCCCAAAATAGACAGATAAGAAGAAAAAATCAAAGCATGGAGTGTCACGACAAAATGCATAGCAAACATGGATCAAACTACGCGCATGCAAAGGTATGTCCCCCAAAATTTCACAAACTATTTTTGATTTTTTTTCAATTTTTCATACAAAAATAAAAATACCACTTTAAAAAATATGATAAAAAAAATCACACCATGGATTTAGACTCAAACAACCAATTCATGGAAACGGAATGAATGGGTGTGAACACATTCGATAGGTAAATCAACTCAATCAATCATATGTGCACGATGCATATGTGTACCCCTAAAGAATGTACATCAAAAGAATCCTTAGGTATAAAAATTTGTTGAATTTAAATGACATCGACTTATGCAAATCAACAAATCAAAGTCAAATGATTTCCACACCAATAACGTCCAAAACTATTTTAGCGCATTTTTAAGAAATATCAAGGACGTGCAAACCCGTTATAATTCTCCAACCAAACTCCCTCATATATATTTTCTTTTAGAGGTGAATAAACTAAATTCTCAAGCTTTAGAGAATTAGCGCAAAAACCTAAATGGACCATAATTGGCATGAATTTCTTTTTATTGCCTTTAAATTTTCCGGGCTCTTTTAAACCTCTTTGGACCCCGGATAATAAAATTCCTCCATTTTTTAGGTCCAATTTAACGGTGGCTTAATATTCGCAAAGGCAAAATGAACCTTTCGCAGCCCTTCCCCATTTTCAAACAAAACACACAAACTCACAAAACGGTTCTTATATGCACAATTTCCTTATCAAAATATATCGCGCTTGGTTCATTTTAAGGACAGGATTGAAGTGAAAACATCCAACCAACATGTGATAAGACAAGCACAATAATCAAACAAATCCATGCATGTGTGCAATAAAGGAAACTTGAGTCAAACATGTAGGAAGTAACACTAAATTACATCTTAATGACTCCAAACATTATAAAGCACATGGATGAATTGACCTATTGTACCAAAACACTATCAAATAGTCACATGGATAAATGGAATGAAATTGTGACTCGGTCATCCAAGTGTCCATCCATAAAAGGTGCAAACAAAATACAAAAATCTTTTTGGATTTTCTCAAAAAAATTCTAACAAAAAAAATATATACAAAAAGTACATGTCAACACACTTTCAAATATATATCATGAAATCACAACTAGTGTATGAAAAACATGCGAACACAATCATCTATTTGATATGGTAAGAGAAGAATCATGTGCAAGCAAACGAGAATCAACTATTCTAAAATCTAGCGTATCCAAAAGTGATTTCCTAACCCAAGTGGATGTAACACGTCGACACGGGATTTTGGGAACCAACAAAACACTAGACTTCGAATTACTAGGACATCTTCCAAGATCAAAACAAAATCTCCTAAGGTGACCTATCCTACCACAATATGAACATGTGTAAACGGGTGGAACAACACCTAAAGTGTGATCTTTTCTAACATCCTTGGAATTTTTTGACCCTCTAAAACAAATAATGGTTTTGGCTTTAGCATTAGAAGCATGAGAACACGATGAGCCATTACCATCACTATCCAACCTACTTGAATCGTTTAAATCATTTTTCAACTTCAAAATATTTGATTCAAGCAAAGAATTAGACTCTTCCAAAGATAGGAATTTCTTTTTCAAATTATCAATTAAACTTAACAGTTTATTGCGCTTAGGGGTGGACAAAAAAAAGACCGACCTTAATGGATCGATTGGACCGAACCGGACCGAACCGAAAATTAAGGCTATTTTGAAACCGGTCTAAAAACCGGTTCACAAAAACTAAAAACCGATTAAACCGGTCCGGTCCGCGGTCCACTATATTAAAAGATCGATTTGGACCGGACCGGACCGATTCCCATATATATAATAAAAATAATGTTATTGTGTTTCTTATATATAGTTTTTGAATTATTGTATATAACTTTTGAATTTAATTTGAAACATTTTATATATGTATAAACATTTTTTTTTATTTTGGTTAAAAAAACCCATGTAAATATCACTTGGAGTTTCGAGTATTATTTTTTTGTATATATATTTGTGAGAAAAATAGATTAAAACATTCATAAAAAGTACATATATATAAAATAAGGTCAGGACCGAATTTTAACCCGGACCAAACCGAAAAAAAGCCTGGACCGAATTAGTAGGTTAACCGAATTAATCGGTCCGATCTCGGTCCAAAAAAATTGAGGACCGAATATTCGGTCCGGTCCAAAAAATAGGTAAAACTCGGACTGGACCGGACCGTGCCCACCCCTAATTGCGCTCCCCCTCAATTAAAACAAACCTATCCCTAAGAGTCTTTTCACGTGCCGTAAAATCATCGATTAATTTTTTATCCTCGACGGCACAAACGGAAACCCTAGAATTTTTTAAGTCCTTTAATTCCTTCTCTAAAACTAGGACTTTCTCACCACTCTTCTTTTTGGCAATTTTTAAAGAATCAAAATCAATACACAAATTACCAAAGTGTTCACGACAAATATCACGTTGAGTTTGGAACTCTTGCAAATATTCAATCTTAATTTTAAAGAGAGAATTTTCTTTTTCCAAAACTTTAATTCTTTTGCAAAGTTTCAAATTCAAACTTTTTAAATTTTCAGCATGGTCGTGAATTTTTTCAAAAATAGGCTCCTCATTAAATGGGCGTTCCATTGGACAAAATTTCGAGTTTTCACAAAACTGATTTAAAAAAAATCAATATCACACGATTTTGCGGAAAATAGGAATACGCGATAAATTAGCGTAACCTGCTATGATACCAATTTGTGGAAGTGGTGATCGCTTAAATAAGCGCTGATACAAATTTGAAGAATCGCTACAACGGAAATATTGCGACTTCACAAATAAACTCCAATTTTAATTAATCCCAAATTTTAGTTAAACCCTAAAACATGCATCTAGATGATTTATCCAATAAAATAAAGCATGCAGGATAAAACAAATAATTTCAGGAAAAATCCCCGAAGGGTAAAACCTTTTATTTCACTGTAATTTTGTAAGAAAACGGCTTACACGGATTACAATGAAATAAGTGCGACATACGAAATACCCGCAGGTGTCGGTTCCGATGTCTCGGCTGGAACTTTCCCTTTCCAGGAGGGCAGCAGTGAAGAAGAGAAACGGCTTCTCCACAAGAGTGATCTTTATAAGGACTCCCTCCACAATAGCACACAGCTCTCCGGTTGTAGAGTTCTCCCCACAAAGATAAACAGTAGCAAGGTGTGTTCTTCAACACCAAAACAATTCACTAAAGCATATGGGAGTTTTGTGAATTGAAAACAAAAAGAGATTAAACTCTAAAAGAAGAAGTCAAAAAGGATTCTGCTTTTGCAGTTTTTCTGTTCATCAAAACGCTGTGACTTCTTAATGAAAACGTTACCAAATAATGAGTATTTATAGGAAAACGCGCCGCCTCAAAAACAGAGCTCATTCGAACGAGAAGCTATGTCGCTCGAACGAAGTACGCATGTCGTTCAAATGACATCGTGCGACTTCCAATCTCGTTCGAACGAGATGCTGATCTCGCGCGAACGACCTGAGCGTCAAAATCGAGGACGCTTTAAAACTTAGAAAAAATACTCATTCTTAATATTTGACGAAAAAGTCCGCTCTAACACTTAGAAAATATTTTGTAAAAATCTCCCAAAAGCTCTAAGTGAAAAGTAAAGGTATTTAAAACATAACCTTACCAAAGTAAACTTCGCGGAGTCTTGAATGATGAAGAACTTGAATAATTCGGATCCGTCTTTGATGTAGATGTCTCTTGAATGTTCTTCGACGGTATAGCGGTATATGACATAATAAATTGATAAAGGACCTATTAAAATATGTCCTTACAAATACCACTCAAGTGTATATATATCTATATATATATATATATATATATATATATATATATATATATATATATATATATAAACAAGAGGGGGTCAAGTGAATAGAAAGGAATTCTCATAAATATGAAATTGAAATGATACAGATCGATTATTTCCCCTGATCTGGTACATATAGAATAGAATGAAGAAGACTCAACATATTATAGGAAAGAGAGAAAGGGAAGGAGTGCATTGAAATGGAGCGTCAAACTATAAGTGTGGTTAGGGTTTCAACTTTAGTTTATATTATGAGAAGAAATGGGTTGCATTCAGACCACACATATTTCTTCCCACAACCTATATTAAGACCGTTTTGTTAAAAGGTGGGCCCAAACTTAACCAAAGCCAGGCAAAAATGGGAAGTTCTATTCATTTGGGCATGTTTTCTAGGTCTAGGCCTTACTTATGGCCTTAAGGGATCTTACGAGCCAAGATAACCGAAGAACGGAACATCCATGATATTCCCATGAAATATTACCCTCAACCTAAAATACAAACTAAAATAAAAAGTAACTCAAAAATAACCTGAAAAAGGCACATAATAAAATAAAATAAAATACAATTAAATCCCCTGGAACTCTCATACACATCCAAAGTAGTTCCATGTACATACGAGTACAAAACCAAAACAAATCAATCCAACTCAGTTATTATTGAGAAGAGCAGGAGAGTGACCAGAGTCCGTTTTATTTTAGCTGATCACAGAAGAGGTATGATATGCATTCAATCAAGCATTAAAACATAACTTCATATAAATTCTAGTCCAAATTCTTGATGCAAAGTACTTATTTTCACACCAAGTGAATGTACTGCCAATGTACCCGAGGTTTATAAAACCACAAATATCATTTACTTCAGAAAATCTGAGGCATCCCCTATATAAACATCATTTACACCTAGATTTGCCTGATTAATACACAGAATTGAAATCCCCTCCTATAATCTAAGGGAGAGACACATTGAGAGAATTTTTTTTGTAGCCCTAGTCCCAAAGAAATTATCTAGCAGATCTGGTATTAGCTCCATGGGTTCTCACCACTTTTGAGGCAAACATAGTATGATCAGTGTAGCATGTAACAAACATAGTTCCCACCACTTTTTTAACTCCACCATTGCAAAGATTAATTTGCATTTCCGGTCCAAAGCCCAGATAAAGGAGGAGGGGAAGAGGTTTAAATTGTATAATGAGATGAGAAGAGTTGAACATGTTGAACATGCCTCAAATCTTCTGAATATGTTGTGAAGGTATGTAGTTTCTTTGAATGTTGTAAATTGTTTTTCTACTTTCAAATTATGTTCTATTAACTCAAATATTGAATAAATACACACTTTAACATTGTATTACTACGGTACACGAAACTTTTAACTAATGGTTGTCACTAGGCTTTAGTTGAGTTGACTTGTGTAGTTTTCTTCTGCATAAATGGGATCTATTTACTCGTCTTTCTTGATTCGTTTCCACCATATAACGAATTAAGTGACACTGGTTACCCAACCATCTCTTAATACTACAGTTGTGATGCCATTGACAAGAGTTAAACCTATGGATTTTAACTCGTTTGAATATAATTTAACTTATTAAAGCTTGAGTATTATCTTTGGCTGATATTTAAATTTTAATTTATCTCCATTTATAATAATTAGTGTAGCGAGTGTTTACACTGTGACCCCTCTACCGGTAGCCAATTGTCCATTGGCCCCAATAAATAGGATGCTTGAGATTGGTTCTATCGTTTGGAATGGAGAGACTGTCCAAAATTCATTTGAGTGATGCAAGTTGCTTCTCTCATTAGTTTAATTAATTCCAAATGTATTAATTACTGTATTTGATTAGATAGGTCATTAATAAAAGTCTAGATTTGCTTTGTTGAACCAATATTGGGATAGTAAAAGGGACAGAATTCGAGTTTTTCTGTCTCTTTCAAAATAAGAAAGCATGTTTGCCTTTTTGATAAATTCCCAATTTTTAAGTACATTGAAGTACCTTCCTATCCTAAACTAGACGATTCTGTAATCCGTTAGCTATGATGACTGCAGTGGTTAAAAAATGTTGCAATACTATAAAACGTCGGTTTAAATTTTATTTAACAAGTGCTTTGCAATTTTTGTATTTGATCTGATTCGGTTGGTGTGAATACTTCACAAAAAGGAAGGTGTGGAATGGTTTTAAATTTGTTCTGATATCGCGTTAGAGAATTGAACCTTTTTGGGGGGAGAGAGGGTGTGTGTGTGTATGATGGACAGAGTTGTTCAATATATGACGTCACATTCTCAATGATAGATACTTAGTGATGTCCTTTATTTTTGAAAACTACATATCTGTATGTTTATACAATGTATTTTTTCCACTACACCGTATATGAAGACTCGTTCATCATGAACCCTCCAATATCATCCTTAATTGTGGTTCCTAAAAAAGTAAAGAGCTGGAATAAATGTTGCATTTGGTCCAATGTTTTTAATCGCGGTTGCGCAAGGTGTCACATTTTGGCTCTGGGATGATGTCGTGCATCGCTCAAGCGATTCGTGCATTTCAATTTTTTGATTAAAAAAAATATAAAATAACATTTTAAACTGAAATTTGTAAAATAATTTACATTTCAAACTAAAAATCATAAAACAAATAACATTCTAGACTGAAAATTATAAAACAAATAACATTTCAAGTTGAAATTTTGTAAACAAGTAGCATTCAAACTGAAAATTATAAAATATTAACATTTTAACTAAAATATATAAAAACAATAACATTTTACGCTGAAATTTTGTAAATAAGTAGCATTTTAAACTCATAATTATAAAATATAAACATTTTAAACTAATATTTATTCAAACAAATAAACATTTTAAATTGAAAAATATAAATGAAATAACATTTTAAGCTAAAATTTTGTAAATAAGTAACATTTTAAACTGAAAATTATAAAATATTAACATTTAAACTGAAAATTAAAAAAATTAACATTTTAAACTGAAATATATTAAAACAAATACACATTTTTTGCTCAAATTTTGATTCTCTTTTTAAAAGCCCAATTTGCGCTCCAATGTCGCACAATTGCTCCTCCCGATTGCGTGGCACTCACCCAATAGCGCACGCTATTTAAGAGTCCCGCAAAAAGTACGCGCAAAGTAGTGTTTTTGCTGGGCAAAACGCAATAGCGCGCTATTGTGTTCGCAATAATGCGCAATTAAAAACTTTGATTTGGTCATAATTGCTTGAAATAAATGATTAGTTTTAAATTTAATCCTTTAATTGCCTGACTGATTAAAGTAAACAAGTTTGTGTAGTTTTTATTGAGCCAAATCTTAAACCAATCCATCCCTTTTCTTGCGGAGTTAGTTTGTGAAGCTGATAAGCTTGCACTAAAGATCTATAGTGTAAATATAAAGGTAGTTACATGATGTCATATATTTTGTAAAGAAACCATCTTAGTTACATTTAACACCTACAGTTCAGCTTGTAGAGGAATTTTTTTTCATAAGGGATCATAAGAGAGACTGAGCATATCTATATTCTAAATAGCAAGGGTAAATCAATTTATTAACCAAATAGTAAAAAGAAAACCAAAAATAATCACTAATGGTAGAAATAAGGTCCCCGTTGGCAATAATTATCTATATATTTTGATCAATGAGTAAGTTTGAATTCTAGTAGATTAATTATGATAGTTTGAATGGCTGAAAGTAAAACCATATTATACAATGAAGTTCACTTCCCAAGCTCTACTCATTGTCATGACTTAGAGCATCAAAGTGGAAGCATGAGGATTCAATTTGTTTGCCTTTGTGTGTCTCCTATTTTGTACCTCTATATGTTTTCATACAACGCAACAACTTATAATGGTGGGATCTTAAAATGAGAAGTGGGAGAGAATTTGGAATGGACAGACAATCAAAATTTGTAAGAGTGAAAGAGTTGATTAGATAGTCATCATAATTGACTATAGTTCCTTATTTGATATTAAAAATGTGTGTGTGTGTGTGTTATTGGTGTAATTTATTCATAGTGTTTTCTATTACTAAATGATATTGGATACTACTCATTATAATTAGCTCTCTTTCTTTTCTTGGTCAGCTACTGATAGGTTTGGAGTTAGTAATATGTATCTTGTGCTTCACTAATTGTGTGATATGTGGCTCCACTAATCCTAATTTATTATATTGATTGTCGCATAATGCCTGTTCCACACAGTAAAATTATGCACTTATGCATGTTGTAGGTACCCGCGTGGGTGGGGGGTTATGGAGGGGGAGAGAGAAATTTGTCCCTACATATTGAATCTCCAAGGATGTGCAGGCAAACTAAGTGGTATATCTTTAGCTTTTTTAGAAATTGCAAATAGGGATTGGCAATTTGATTCAACAAGTTTGTGAGGCAAGCTATGAAGCTTACATACGGGTGTGTAGATTCACAAAAGAGAATAAAGGTGCATCAAAGAATAAAATAATAACATCAACGTATTATGTGATAAGTTGATTTTGTACAGACGGTACATTTTTTTATAGAAGTTCAACAATAGAATCTTCGAAATAAAAAGATTTCGAAATTAATACCTTAATTAAGCAGTCCCTGCTTTTGATGGTTATGCCCATGATCCAGATTTACCTCTTTATTAACAAGCTTCAGGAACGCTTCACGCTCGCGACTCATAGACTGCAAAGACGGCCAGTGAAGGCATATTAATGCAGATGATAAAACCAATGAGACCTTATGGCACGATTTGGTTTGGGTAAAATGGTTAACAATATTTTCACTTACCTGGTGTTAATAACTTTGTTCATTTAAAATAGTAAATATATGTATTTGCTATAATTTTGTGGTTTTGGGCATGATTAAAATCGAAATAGGTGAAAAGGATATGGAGAAGTCTTGACAAGGAAGTTGAAGAAGGCTATGGAGAAGTTAATGGGGGGACACTAGAATCTGGATGCTATGATTGTGGAAAATGAGTATATAAATGAGATGGGCCAGGTAGGGTTATGGTAACGGTTTGCAAACTCTTTAGTAATAAGGCCTACGATCATATGAATTGGAACATATCTCTTACGACCACCTTTGATTCTCGTTTAGGTCGAATTTTTGGGCTTCCCTTAAATCTCAATTTTCCCTCGTTTGACATATATAGATCAAAACATTAGACTGGAAGCCAAATTTCATTTCTTATATCTCAATCAAACAGAACAAGCACTGATCCAAATCTGATATATATATCTCACTCAAGTGAGCTTATCTCCCCTTGGAGAACATAAAACTATATTGGTCAAGTTCTAACTTTTTGGTAGTATGGTTCGGGAAGGATGTATATGTAACCTGTAACTAAAAAGGTTACAAGAAAGTTTGGGCTACAATACCACTTTTCCATGAACATATATAGGAAAATATCAATAAAAATGTATAAATAGACATATTTGATTAACATGCAAAATTACAAAAATAAAATATTACAATTGAGCATTTTTTATTAATCAGAGTTAATTCTGCAATATGAATGAATTACCATATTTTTCTTGGTCAGATTCCACATAACCTAAATTTGATCCATATATTTTATGGATTTTTAAAGTAAGCTCTCTAAGTATTTCATCACTTTATCCCTTAATTGGTTTATAACCTAAATACCCTTGTTCCTTATTACAATTTTTGCAGGTATGATAACTATTGTGTCAGTTAGAAAGCCTTGGACGATCTTGAGCTGTGTGTCAAAGCAGTAGGATCAGGAGCAGACTGTACAGAGAAGGGTAAAATAGCATCCTTAGAGGAGATTAAACCCTACTCTACTTGAGAGGGAAGGGGGCTTGTGCTCTATGGCATCTGAGATGGGACCTGACCTGAGGATGGTATTGATATGGTTTGAGGTATTTTCATGAAGCTTTTTGGGAGTAATGTTATGGGAATGGAAACTATGGCCTCTGAGATGGGATTTGAGGTTATATTTTAGGGACCAATAGTATGAATGAAACTAAAACCTTCCAATCTCTATGTGCTTTGTTGATCCAGTACAACTAGGGCTGGCAATTTTTGACACGATAACCCGTTTATGGTAATAACCTGAAATGACCCGAATATGACACGATTAACTTGTATAAATTTAAGATTACCAAAAACTCATACTCAAATAAAAATCAAGGCGACTCGAAAATGACACGACTAACCCGAATCGCCACCCCTGAGTACAACTTAGAATCTGAGCCTTTTGTATGTTTTTCCTTTTGAGGTCCTAAGAGGTTTTTTAACGACAGGCCTTTGAGCCATTTGTATGCTATTTCTGGAAAACCAATGGGAGTGTGTACGAACTGTAAAACAATTATGTACTAGTGAGCAACGTAGAAGTACCAACACTTTTATAACCATTTCACTACAAGTAGAAGCTAAAACTCTGATACAACTAATAAAGGTCTCTTATACTTGAACTAACTGAAATGTGAAACCACATAAAGATGTCACTCAATTTTTAGAAGAATTAGATTTTTTAGTTTTTTTGTCATAAAATCATCAATGATATTATTGATACCAAATTTAGTCTGTTGACATGGACAAATCACATGAAGACGCGTGTCAATTTACATGGTAAATACGAATACTCCAGACGAACAAATCAAGACCACCGAGAAACTAATGAGTGCCGAGCAACTCAAGTGTGACGAGAAACTCAAGCTCTCCGAGCAACTCAAGCTCTCTGAGCAATTCAAGCGTGTCGAGCTACTTAGGCTTTCCGAGCAGCTTAAGCGGTCCGAGCTACATAAGTGTACAACGTATCCAAATCAAGAGAATCCAGGATATAATTGCGCATTAAATGCTCATTAATATAGTACAGATGTACATGTCTACTGGGTAACATCGCATTATCCTTTCATTTGTACAGACTCAAGGCTATAAATACATTGTAACCTCCTCATTAGCAGGGGACTCGAAATTTCTTGGTAAATCCTTTATCGAGAATTATGCAAACAATCAGTAATAACAAATACAGTGGATGTAGGCCATTCTTACAAGGTTGATCCAGTTTAAAAATCTTTTGTCTTATATTTATATATTCATTTTTATCTATGATTAAACAATTAGATCAAATCTAGTTTTTTACATCAACAGATTGGCGCCGTCTATGGGAAACGACTGTAATTATCGTTTTTCACCAAAATAATTCATTACCAATGGCTGATAATCCCGAATCCAGTAATCGAAACGCTGGAAACTCCCCAAATCCATCTTCTCCCCCAAATGTTCAAGATCTGGCTGGCATAATGGCTAATTTATCCCAAGGCCAGACAACCATGCAAGAAACTATGCGACAACCCATACAAACTGTCCAAAGTAGAGTATCTACTCATTCAGGACAATGAAGCGTCCAAATAAATACCCGTTTACCTTCTTCGCGTACTAGGCGAATATTAATCCCAGAGGAATCTCGATCCAGACGTACCGATTTATATAGCACTGAGAGATCTAATGATTTTTCTTATCAACCTGGTCGAACTTCATCAGTACAAGCTACAGATACTCAACAAAACATCACTCTCTCTCCAGAAAGGACTAGTGCATTGGAGAGGTTAAGTAGGGTCTCTTATTTTGATCGTTTGAGCCCTAGGAGGAATAGAAGTCCTCCTAGGATTGTGTCGAGGAACTTTCAACGACCATCCGATCTAAGGGAGGGTTTTGCCCAATCACGACCAACTGCTCGTAATGAAAGATCCCAGGAAGCAAATTCAATACGATCAGTTGCTCGAAACCAACAGGCCCGAGGAGGGAAATGATGAATGGAAAGGCTCTATTCAAAGGTTGGAAGATAGACTAGGGCAAATGGCTAAGGCCTCCTCTACAAAGAACTTTTGTCCAAGGGACACCTTTTATCCAGGCAATTGTGGATTTTCCCACACTATCAAAGTTCAAAGCACCTGTTGTGACTCCTAAATATGATGGAAAAACTGACCCTGTCCTTCATATAGAATAATACCAAGATGCTACCGATATCTATGCCGTGCCAGATGAGATGAGATGCAGGGCATTTTCGAGAACTCTTACCGAATCTGCTCAAATATGGTACAATAATCTTCCTCGGGGGAAGATTTCAACTTTCTTTCAACTGGTCGAGCTCTTTATTGGAAACTTCTTTTTTGTATCAAAACTAGTTAAACGATTAGCACACTTGTTAAGTGTTAGACAAAAAGCAGGTGAGAGTACCAGGGATTATATAACTCATTTGAATAACGAGAAGCTCGAAGTTATTGATTACGAGGAAAAGACAACAATTACTGCTCTAATGAGCGGACTGTTGCCAGATAAATTGTACTACACTCTCGCCAAAGATCGGCCTAGAACCATGGCAGAACTAATGGCAAAGGCAGCGAAGATTATGAACGCCGAGGAGGCTATGGCTGCGAAGAAAAATATGGATACCAAAGAGACCAAGGTGGAGGTTGATAAGGCTGAAAAGAAAGAGCATAAGAACAATGGTGGCAATAAGCAGTCAAAAGCAAAGCCAGCATGGGAATTGTTGAAGAAATTTGGAAATTATACTCCTTTGAAAGTATACATAAACCATGTTCTAGAAGAAATCAAGAACAGCGAGGAGATAAATTGTCCAAAGAAAATGAAGACAGATCCTGACAAGAGGAATACGACCAAATATTGCGAGTTCCATAAAGACCATGGTCACATGACCAAAAATTGCATAGCTCTTTATAATGAAATTGAAGCACTCATCAGATGAGGAAAGCTGGCTAAGTATGTTGATCGTCGAAATGATGGAAAGAGCAGCGACCGAGCAAGACAGAGGTCTAGATCTCCTCGTCGAGCAAAAGAAGATAAGAAGAGAATCCACGAAGAGGATCCGAATGATGACCAAGACTACCCCGATCTCCCCAAAAGACCAAAACAGCCAGAATGTGAGGTATTTTCAATCCATTTTGGATCATTTGAATGTAATGTCATTATAGGTGGAGATGCAGGAGGCGAAGATATGACTGCTGAGAGAAAAGCGTACCTCAATGAGGCTCAGGCTTGCTCGTACATTCAGCGAATAAATCTGGCTGAAGATGATCGCCCGAGGAAGGTGAATAAGGATAATCTCATCATTAGTTTCTCTAAGAATGATTTGGCAGGTGTATTATATCCTCATGATGATCCATTGGTAATCAAGATGAGAATGAGGGAAGTGGTGATTTCACGAGTACTGGTGGATAATGGTAACTCGGCAGATATCACGTTCTATCCGTGCTTTGACAGTTTAAATCTAAAGCTAGCCCAGTTGGAGCCATATCATAGGCCCCTCCTTGGTTTTACTGGCGAGAAGGTTTTCCCACTTGGAACGATCAAGTTGGATATGCTTATCGGTACATGGCCTGCTTGCCGAATAGAAAGAGTACGTTTTTTTATAATGGATAAAAATGTACAATCATCTTAAAGCATCATTATGGGAAGAGTAGGTCTGAAGAAATTTGAAGCAGTACCATCTACTGTGCATCAATGTCTAAAATTCCCAACCAATTTTGGGGTGGGAGTTGTGAAAGGCGACCAGAAAGTAGCTTGGGAATGCTACTATTCATCTGCCGAGCAGGAAGAGCATGAAGAATTTAGAAAGAAGACTACCACCTACCAAATAGAAGATGCGGAGATTGAAATATTAGACCATAGAGACGAGTCCCAACTCGTGAAAGGGCAGGTTATGGAGGCTACTAAAAATGTCATTTTGGACGACGAGTATCCAGAACGAACAACTCAAATTGGTGCATCCTTGGATGAATCAATAAAACAAGAATTGATAGCATTCTTAAGGCGAAGAAAGCAAACTTTTGCGTGGAGTCATGAAGACATGCCAGGAATAGATCCGAATTTCTTGTGTCACGAGCTCAATGTGAACAAGGAAATCAAGCCAGTAAAGCAGCGAAGAAGAGTGTTCAGCCCTGAGAAAAATCAAGCTATATAGGAGGAAGTAGAGAAGCTGCAAAAAGCCTCTTTCATTGAGGATGTTAAATATCTTGACTGGCTAGAAATGTAGTAATGGTAAAGAAGAAAAATAACAAGTGGAGGATGTGTGTAGACTTTACCGACCTCAACAGGGCATGCCCAAAGGATCATTTTTCTTTGCCCCGAATTGATCAACTGGTGGATGTTACCTCGGGGCACGAACTATTAAGTTTCATGGATGCTTATTCTGGTTATAACCAGATTAAAATGAAGCCTAAAGATAAGGAGAGTATCTCATTTATTACCCTAAGGGGAACTTATTGTTATAATGTTATGCTTTTTGGACTTAAAATGCAGGTGCTACCTATCAGTGGTTGATGAACAAGGTGTTTGCAGAGCAAATCGATTATAACATGGAGGTTTATATTGACGATGTGCTAACGAAAATCAAGAAAGCTGCTGATCATCTAGTTGATTTAGGTTAGACCTTTGATCAACTAGAGGAATATCAAATGAAGATGAATCCCACCAAGTGCATATTCGGAGTACGAGAACGCATGTTTCCCGGATATATTGTAAATCAACGAGGAATTGAGGCGAACCCTGAAAAGAGCAAGTCTCTATTGGAGATACGATCCCCAACGACGAAGAAGGAAGTACAAAGCCTCACAGGGCGAGTTGCAGCACTTAATAGATTTGTGTCACGAGCAACTGATCGATGCCTCCCATTCTTCAAAACACTCCGAAAGACTTTCGAGTGGAACGACGAATGTGAAAAGGCTTTTCAAGAATTGAAGAAATACCTGGGAGCACCTCCATTGTTGTCCAGGCCAGTAATGGGAGAAAGACTATACTTGTATCTGGCAGTCTCAGAAAACGCAGTAAGCTCGGCGCTAGTAAGAGTGGAGGATGGAGTGCAAAAACCAATCTATTACACTAGTAAGGCCTTCCGAGGAGCAGAGATAAAATATCCAAGGTTGGAAAAGTTAGCAGTGTCATTGATCGAAGCAAGTAGAAGAATGAGGCCATACTTCCAAGCTCATATTATAGTTGTGTATACAGACATGCCATTAAGGCAAGCTCTGCACAAACCAGAGAAATCAGGAAGGTTGATGTATTGGGCTATAGAATTGGGAGAATACGATATCATTTATGAGCCTAGGACGTCACTTAAAGGGAAAGCAGTGGCAAATTTTATCGCAGAGTTCACCTATTTAGATACCTCCGAAGAGAAGAGGTTGAATAACGACCAGCCTATGGATGTTATGGGATCATCAAACTTAAGCTCCGACCAACCTTAATCGGTAGACGAGCAGCAAGAAGTACTGGAGGAGGATATAAGGAAGCATCAAATATTCCACCGAGGAACTCTGTCTAACCAAGAGTTTGATAATAAGATACCTATGTGGAATTTGTATGTAGATGGTTCTTCGTGCACTACAAGCAGTGGAGCAGGGATTATTTTAAACAGCCCAAATGAGATTGATGTGGAATATGCTCTGCGCTTTCAATTTAAAGCTTCTAATAATGAAGCTGAATATGAAGCGATGATTGTTGGTCTTAGTTTGGCAAAAACCATGAAGGCTGAGCAGGTTATCTTATTCAGTGACTTACAATTGATCGTAAATCAAATGTTGGGGGTATATGCAGCCAAAGGAGAATTAATGATCAAGTATCATGCAAAAGCAATGGAGATTGTATCAAGACTGATCGCAGTACAGTTAATTAGAATACCAAAATTGAAGAATACAAGAGCAGATGCCTTAGCTCGTTTAGCATCAGCAACACGTACTGAGCTAAGAAGAACAATCTTAATAGAAGTCTTGGCTAGTCGGAGCATAGACGAAGATCTGATGATGAATTTTATTACCTTTGATTTAGGACCATCTTGGATGGACCCCATCAGGGCATATATTGAAGAAGGAGCTTTGCCAACTGATAAACTCACAGCCAAGAAACCGAAGTTTAAAGCTGCTCGTTATGTATTAACTAATGGTATTTTATATAGACGAGGAATTAGAGCAGGTTTGCAAAGATGTGTGCATCCCTCTGAGGTGAAAGATTTGATTGAAGAGGTCCATGAAGGGTCCTGTGGATCCCATATAGCAGGTCGGACACTTTTACAAAGAATAATGATGCAAGGATATTATTGGCCAACGATGAGGGCTGATTGTATAGACTATGCTAAAAAATGTGACAAATGTCAGCGCTTCTCTTCTATCCAAAGAACTCCCCAAGCAATGTTAACACCCATTACTTCCCCTTGGCCATTTGCCATGTGGGGGATAGACTTGGTCGGGCCACTTCCAACGACCAGGGGAAGATTTAAATATCTCGTGGTCGCTGTGGATTACTTTACTAAGTGGGTGGAAGCTGAGCCTCTTATTGATATGACATATGACAAGGTGTATCAATTTATTTGGAATAATATCATTTGTAGATATGGTCTTCCCCATACATTCATTAATGATCATGGAACCCAATTTGACAACGAGGAGTTTGCTGCGTATTGTCATCAGTCAAACATATTGAAAACCCACTATGCACCATGCCATCCCCAGAGCAATGGGCAAACTGAGGTGACAAACATAACACTGCTGAATGGTTTGAAAAAATGACTGGACGATGCAAAGGCAAATTGGATTAACGAGCTACATTCTGTGCTGGGGGCTTATCGTACAACATCACGAGCAGCAACAGGAGAGTCTCCATTCATGCTGGCATTTGGAAGTGAAGCCGTCATACTAGCTGAATTGGGTTTGCCCACGCACAGAATACTGAATTTCAATTCTCCCATCAGTGACTTGATGAGAAGATTAGACTTGGATATGCTCGAGGAAGTTAGAGAAGAAGCAGCAGTCAGGAATGCTGCATACCAACAAGGAATAGCTCTGTTCTATAACAAGAGAGTAAAGAAGTGTGATTTGAAAGAAGGGGACTATGTGCTAAAGAAAGTAATTCAAAAGCACAACAAAATGGAAGCTAACTGGCATGGACCCTACAGAGTAACAGAATTTGTTCGACTGGGGACATATAGGATTGAAACCTTAGAAGAAGAAGAGTTTAAGAATGCATGGAACGCAAAACATCTGCGCAAATATTATCAGTAGTTAAAATCCCTATGTAATGCAGTTTTCTTCAATATGAATAAAGTTTTGGATGTTTTACCCAATTCTCTCCTTTTGTTGAAATTTTTGGAGTACTAGTGCTACACACTACACATCAAGTTCAGAATAATCATGCATCAAGTCCAAAATCCACCAACTTCGGTTGGTCGGGAATTAAAATCCACCAACTCCGGTTAATCGGGAATTAAAATCCACCAAGTCCGGTTGGTCGGGAATAAAAATCCACCAACTCCGATTGGTCGGGAATAAAATCCACCAACTCCGGTTGGTCGAGAATTAAAATCCACCAACTTCAGTTGGTCGGGAATAAAATCCACCAACTCTGGTTGGTCGGGAATAAAAATCCACCAAATCTGGTTGGTCGGGAATAAAAATCCACCAACTCCGATTGGTCGGGAATAAAATCCACCAACTCCGATTGGTCGGGAATAAAAACCCACCAACTCCGGTTGGTCGGGAATAAAATTCACCAACTCCGGTTGGTCGGGAATAAAATCCACCAACTCCGGTTGGTCGAGAATTAAAATCCACCAACTCCGATTGGTCGGGAATAAAAATCCACCAACTCCGGTTGGTCGGGAATAAAAATCCACTAACTCCGGTTGGTCGGGAATTAAAACCCACCAATTCCGGTTGGTCGATATGCCAATTTCAATCAACTCCGATTGTTTAAATCAAGCAATAAAATGGAATGTAAGTTGTTCTATTGCTTAGTATCAAAAAATGACTACAATGAGTAAGTATGTCATAAACATATATATACTTACCAACCAACAAGCGAAGACATTCTGTAAATTACTTAGAAGAAAATGAAATGACAAAAGACCAAAACTTTTCATTCGAATCGAGAAGGATTACATATGCTGAAAGAAGAAAAAAAAACCATTACATAAAAATCCTATTATACTAGTTTCTTACCCTCTGCCTTTGAAATAGGTTCCACTCCAGCAGGAGGATCATCTAAGGCGTAAGGGGAATTTATGATGTTCAGATTTCGAAGCATCCTCACATTCATCACAGATGGCCGATCAAGGAAGTGCTCAGGGCGAGATATCTCGAAATTAGAATGAAGACTGTAGTCGTCGAGATACTTGGAGATTAAACACTGAGGAATTGCCCGAGCAATCATCTAGCTCATATCAAGTTTAAAAGGTGGCACGGGTAACTCGATCAATCCAGGGTCATAGTAATCCCATAGATAATGGCCCTGCTCCAACTTCAACACCCCTAGTGCATTAATCCATTCTTACTTGTAACCCTCATTATTTGAATTCTGGATCCGATCATCAAGATGATAAAGGGCTTCATTATATACAACCATCCAAAACTCTCTGGGCTGTTTGTGAAATTGGTAAGTTAACCTCTCCAGTTGCTCGTGGAGGTTCTTCACTAAACGTTCTTTATTCTCTAAGGCAGAACTTTGTATGGAAAGTTTCTCGTCGAGGTTCAGAATCTTCTTGAACATCTCTGACAAAGCCCGATTCTTCGCCACCAACTGGAATGCTTGATTCTCCAAGGCTGCTTGTGTTCTAGCTTCTTCAATAGTAACCCGAGCAGCCCTTGCTCATCCCCGAGAAGCTCTTGCTCGTCCGCGAGCAGAAGTAGAGGGTACATACCTCTTTAAGGTTTCCAATTCATCTCTCAAATTGGCATTTTTGACCTCCAAGAAAGAGAAACCTTCGTCGTTGACAGGGACCAAGGCTCCAGAGGTAGATGCTGTAGATTTCAGTTGAGATATCTCTCCTCGCAAAACATTATTTTCCTGCTCCAACAGTTTTGCGATTTGCCTATGCTCCTCGACCTCAACCCTTAGAATTTTCTCTTTTTTCTCGTAAGCAGCGATGAACTTATCATATCCTTTATCAGCATTTAGTTGCTGATATTTTTTCTTATACCCCTGATGCAAAAGGGCAGAAGATTCCTTGTATTGTTGTTGGAGTTCCTCGATGGTTCCTTGAAGGTCCTCAATCATCTCATAATATGCCACATTATTGGCAACAGCTCGGTTAAGCAGGCATTTCAAATACTGATATGCTTCAACTGCTTGTTCAGAAGAATTTGGACCAAGGATGTCAATAATTTGAGCCTCGTTGGCCAGCCTTGAAGTAGTCATTGCATTTTTTCATCAGTTTAGTATCGTGAGCTGACAAGAGATCCATCCTAGCCATAAACTAGTAAAGAGAAGAGATAGAAAAAATCAATGAGAATCCAGAAAGAGCAAGTAAAAGAAAAGGTTAAGACAAACACAACCCAAAGTTTGAATTTTTATTTCATCATAAAGAGAAGTACAGTCCAAAATTACATTCAACAAAAAAGGAAAAGAAAGATCCGAACAACTCTACACCTTCTCCTTGCTTCCTAAAACTTTCTTAAGAGGCTTGGACGAAGAGGTTGGTTGCTTGGAGGCCAAACAAAGCTGCTCGACAGGAGTAATGGTTGGTTGGGGTTGCTCGGAGCATGATTGAATAGCTGGAACAAAAAGGGCCTGATCTCCGATTACCATGGAAGATTCTTCGGAGGCAGCTCCGTCCTCTTCTTCTTCTCCAGAAGAGGGAGGAGGGCCATGAGTGTGTTGTTGAAATAAGTCAGAATCTTCAGCAACCTTCAGCTCTTATAGAGCTGCCACCAATCCGTCCCTAAAGTATTTCGGGCTGGCGTATTCCATTTGTGATGACATAGCAGCCAAACATTTATTCCAGCCCTTGTCCCAACCTACGCTGAAGGATTTTTTGACAGCTTTCTTCCTTTTAACTTTCTCCGAGGAGGTCCTTTCCCTAAGGAGCTCCTCGATAACCCTCAACTTCTCCTCTACCTCCAATTTCTGATGCTCAACATCATGAAGTCTCCCGATTTCCTCTTCAGCAGCTTTGAGCTTATTCTCAAGCTCCGCAGCATTATTGAGCTTCTCCTCAAGCTCTTTGTTATTCTTCTCAAACTCTTTCAATTTATTCTCCAATTTTCTTGGAGGCTTCCACAGCTCGATCTCTCTCTTGCTCGACAGACTTAACTTGCTTCTCCCAAGCGATCTTATTCTCCTCATACTTCTGATGAGAATCTTTCAAAGACTAGGTTAATCTATTAAATGCCTCCTTTACACCTCCCGAGGAGACTGAAGCCTTGATAGCTTCATCCTTCTTCAGAATAGTATTAAAATATGTTACCAGCTGAAAAAAGAAAATAACTTTGAGTCAGTGCGAGGACATAGTATTGAAAAATGAAAGCTTATATTAATAATACTTACTGAGGTAATATGTTGAGCAGCCAAGGTGGTGACCCTGTCACAAGTAAGAGTATCTTCAATACCTTGGACCTTGGGGATAATCCAAGACTTCACCGAGCTCATAGCAGAGCTCGGAGGAACAAAAGTGGGAACCCCACCTTCAACATTCAAAGGCTGAGAGACAGGTTCTGCTGGTCTCTCAGAAGAAATTTTCTTTAACCTCCTCGAAGGAGCAGGAACATTCTCAACCAAAGATGTGGTTTTAGTTGGTGATATAACAATAACCTCACTTGGAGGAGAAACAACAAGAACTTTGCTCAGAGCCACAGGGGGCTTCTCACTGAATTTCTTGGTTGCATCAGAAGAGGGTACCTCAGCAGACCTTCTCCTCTCTTCTGGAATATCTTTTTTACTTCTCTCTGTCTCCACAACAGGAGAGTCAGACTTGTCAAAAAAAGAGGGAACTTTTCTTCTCTTCATTATGTCACCAATTGGAATATTTGACTCTGAAGAAGAACCCTCCACACTAGTATCAGCAGCTGGTACTTGG
Source organism: Sambucus nigra (assembly GCA_949130495.1). NCBI lineage: Eukaryota > Viridiplantae > Streptophyta > Magnoliopsida > Dipsacales > Adoxaceae > Sambucus > Sambucus nigra. Next base: position 169,867,958 of record OX422214.1, on the reverse strand, counting down.
TCGGTGTCAACCACCACTGGACGAGCAGTGAAGGATGAAGTATAGCTCCTATACTGCAACAAATAAGATGCTGATCTAGTATATTCGTCATCAACGGATTGGTGTAAACTCCAGGAACAACATCAAAATACTGACAGAATTCCAAACATAAAGGGTTTGGAGGAAAAAAAAGCCACATTCGAACACAAAGAGACTTGAGAACCAATGTCCCTCAGCCAAAGAGAAATAGTCAGAAGATTCAGAGAGTTCCTCCAAAATGACCCATAAAGGAATTGAAAATTCGAACGAAATTTGTCAAGAGATTCAACAGGGTAAACCATGATGAACAGAATAAGTAAAAGAAAAGGAAGAAGAGCTTACAAGAGAAGACTGAGTCAGTTGACAACGAACAATGGAGGAAACGAACGCACAAGATAAGGAGGAAATGAAAAGTTTGAAGACACAGGTTTGAAAAGTAAAAGACGATAGGAGTTCTTGCCATGTTTAAATACTTTACCTCGGGAATAGAAAAAGCAATGATTACCAAGGTAGACGTTTGTGCTATCGGCAGCTAAAAGGAGAAAAAAGGCACGGAAACCGAAGCGGTTAGAAAAATTCAAAAATTCTGATTCTATGAATTCAAAAGAAGAAATAAATACAACGAAAATGATCCTAAAATTCAAGATGACTATTTAATCCCGCCATATTTCGAGAAGAATGTTCCACACTCCTCCTCAATCTGGAACTGTGAAACATTGGGGGCTTCTGTTGATACCAAATTTAGTCTGCTGATATGGACAAATCACATGAAGACGCGTGTCAATTTACATGGTAAATACGAATACTCTAGACGAACAAATTAAGACCACCGAGCAACTAATGAGTTTCGAGAAACTCAAGTGTGATGAGCAACTCAATCTCTCCTAGCAATTCAAGCGTGTCGAGCAACTTAGGCGGTCCGAGCAGCTTAAGCGGTCCGAGCTACATAAGTGTACAACGTATCCAATCAAGAGAATCCAGGATATAATTGCGCATTAAATGCTCATTAATATAGTACAGATGTACATGTCTATTGGGTAACATCGCATTGTCCTTTCATTTGTATAGCCTAAAGGCTATAAATACATTGTAACCTCCTCATTAGCAGGGGACTCGGAATTTCTCGGTAAATCCTTTATTGAGAATTCTGCAAACAGTCAGTAATAATAACTACAGTGGACGTAGGCCATTCTTACAAGGCTGAACCACTTTAAAAATCTTTTGTCTTATATTTATATATTCATTTTTATCTGTGATTAAATAATTAGATCAAATCTAGTTTTTTACATCAACAGATATTATTACTGGAGCTGATGTTTTTTTACAAACCTTCACTTTTTGAGTCAATTTCTTCCGCGTAGAATCTACAAAAAAGGCATTAAAATCATTAAGACAACATTTCGTCCAATGTTTATGGACTCAATACACTATATGAAGATGAATTTGAGCACAAATCACAATAGTTAAAGTTAATTGTCTCAATCGACTTATTTTTCAGACCATCGATCATAAAGATAACAATTGCCATCTACGGTGGTTTCCCGCACTATGCAGTTCAATTTTACAATAAATATGTGAGGCTTTAAGGAAGGAAAGTTAGGCAAATAATAGAATGAAAATACTAGTGTTGTAAAATGGTATTTGAAAGTGCAAATCTATCTGCTTTCGAATATGTAATTTAGGGAGTTAGAGTCATTTTGGCAATTTTTTGGCCTATTGTGGCTCGTCGGGGTCATTGTGGTGTATTTGTCCTATTTGCCGGCATCATATCGGTAAATTTTGGTGCACTGTGGGTAATCCTGGTCATTTTGTTAAATTCTAGCCTATTGTGGCTCCTTAGGGGTTGTTGTTGTCAGTAGTCTTACGTTGAGTTGGGGGCATTTTAGTTATATTATACACCCAAAAAATTGCTGAGGTGAAATTGTATTTTGTGAAGTGTCACCTGTATAAGGGTAAAAAATTGCAATTTTAAGGGTGTTTAGTTTGTTGGGGCAGAGCCTCTTGGATAGATACACCACAATTTCTGGATGGATCAATCATTTAAAAAAAACAAATTCAACTTTCAGACCCTTATAATTTTAACACCCTTATATCTCCCATTTTAAACACCACACAACACTCATAACCAACCCTCACACATTCATACTGCATTCCACCTCCTTCACATACATTAAACTTCCACTTTATTAAACACCCCACCCCTAGACCATTAACCTCATTACCCACCTTTATCCAACCCATTAAACCCCATCCCCCACTTAATGAATTCTTTACCGCCCTCATTTAACCCTAATTTTATTAAACAAAAATAACAATGAAAAAAATGAAAAAAGAACAACCAAAAGAGAACAATTTGTTGAAATGTTGGGTGACTTTTAAATCAATCCTTTTTAGTTCTACTCGAACATCCTGTTTGGAAGTTAGATATGAATTGCTTGCAATTGTGTTGTTTTACATAATTTTTTCGCATTGTATATGATACATGTTTTTTGTCTGGAAATTAGTATTAGTTTTTATGTATGATACTTTTCAAAATGGCTAAAAACGTTATAAATTAACAGGAAAATATCATATAGAGGTTAAGCGATTGTAAACTATTGCAATTGGGCCCTATCCATTATTTTAAACTATTAGGCCATCCACAATTGGTATTCTAATACCATTGTGGATCCTTTAGTTTTGTTGATTTTGACTCACAATGGGGGGTAAATCCCATACATTTTGGAACGGATCCGTTTAGCGTCCCATAAATGGGAAGGAGGTTTAGAAGATTCTATAGTATGGCAGAGATGTGAAACATTTTTGCGCCTGGCAGTGGGGCGTGGAAATATTTCACGTCTGGAATCAGGCGTGAGACATTTCCACGTCGCATTGCCAGGTGCAGGAATGTTTCACTTACGATGCCCTCTCTTAACAACCTAGTAAGGGCTATAAATTTAAACATTCCATATATATATATATATATATATATATATATATTACATTTTCGCCCCAAAATATATCCTACTCAATTACCACTTATCTTTTAGTTTTAGTTTCTACATCAATTTTTAACAAATTCCATATGGCTTCTCCCTCTCAAATTACAAGACTTCCCAATTTAAGCTCATTTGATGAAATTGCGTTGTGTTATGCGTATTGTAAATATTCCATCGACGGAAAGATGTGAACTTACCAACGCGGGGGAACGATGTGGAAAAAAATACAAGCGGAGTTCAATAATACAGAGGGCGTGTTATATCACCGATCGGTAAAAGTCTTACGTGGCAAGTGACAAACTATCAATCGTGATTGTATGTTTTACTCTGTGAAGATGACTCGTGCATTTGGCACGACACGCGGGAGCGGAACATCACGCGATGATTGGGTATGCCTAGAATATAATTTTTAGACTTTATTATATTTTAAAATGTAGTGTTATCATCCTTTGTTATTAATTAATTTTATCTTTTCATTATATTTTTGGATAGATTAAACGTGCACTCGAGGATTTTAAAAATGAGATCGGCCGAAATTTTGTGTATGACCATTGCTTTGACATTTTAAAGGATTTCCAAAAGTATAATTTCGCAAACACTTCCACCCAGTTCATGGAGGAAGATTTACGGACATCAACCGACGATGAGGACATTGATTTGGCTGAGGAATTTGAAGTAAAACATACCCCACTGTAACGACCATCAGGGCATAAGGCCTAAAAATAGAGGGCTAAACGGATGAAACTGTCTAGCAGTCTATAAGCTCACATCGAGCTGATAGAGAATTCAGAGAGTTTTACCGATTCGTACAAAGATTTTTCTGTAGCAGCACAACGTAGTCAAGAGGAGCTCAATTCTAAGTTGGACGAGTTAACTGTTCTACGAAAATAGGAGATTGAGAATTGCGTAATTTTTATGGATACCTCTCGCTTATCTTCGATTCAGTTGCAACTTCATGAACTACAAACAAACCATATACTTCAGCGTAGACTTGTCGAAAGTCGACAAAACCCACCATCCGAAACCAATTAATAATTTATTTTCTTTACTTACTTTTTATTTTTAATTTTATTTAATATTTTTATTTCCCACCGAATAAAATATTTATTCCATGTCAGAGTCGTATTCATAATAATATTAACCAACTGAATTGAGATATAATTCATATCCAAACATACAATTGCATTAGACCAGAATTTAAGGACGATAATTTAATATGGTTACACGGGTTACTCGTCGACGTCGGCATCCGCATGTAAATTTCATATATGTCCCATATGGTCATGATTGAGTTGATCGTGTTTATCCTTATTTTACATCAATGCATCATGCACTCTGTACTGGTACGCATTTCTTAGAGTGTCTGGCAGATCAGTGGCATTAGAGTTGTAGGATCAAACTTAATACGCCAATTAAGATCCCGTCGTTCGTCCTCCAGTATCAAGTTATGCAATATTATACATGATTTCATAATTACCTCCAAGTCATTGTGTTTCCAGAATCTGGCCAAGTTCTTAATGAAATGAAACTTTTGTTGCAATATTCCAAATGCGCGCTCAACATCTTTGCGTGCTCCTTCTTGAAATTTGGCGAACACACTTTGTTTTTGAGTTGCTGGTCCTTTGAAACTCTTAACAATTGTTGAGTATGGTGGGTATATACCATCTATTAGGTAATAACCCATATTATAAGATTTTTCATTTATTTCATATTCTATAGTAGTTGTGTTGCCCTCAATTCATCAAATAGTGTTAATTTGGCTAAGACATTGAAGTCGTTACATGCACCAGGTAGACCGAAGAAAGAATGCCAAATTCGCTTATCATATGAAGCTACTGCCTCAAGGATTATAGTTGCACCTCCTGAACAAAGTAATCGTTTTTTTGTTCAACGGCTTCTATTATCCACGTAAGCAATGGGCTCCGTATTCTGAATTGATGATGGAATTGTTCGTGAGTATAAACCACATTTTTAGCAAAGTAATCTGCCCATATACGGTTGTGGGGAGCTTCCCTATCCTGATGTATAACTCTTCTTTCAAATATTTTGCCAGAATTTAATATATTCTCAGATATGTAAAAATATTTCTTTGAAATTGGTTGTATATCGCGGCTCCTCTTGAATGTTCTTGTACACGTTGGTTTATTGATGAAACCGCTGCAATAAATAATTCTTCCATTGGATCTTTCGACATTAGTGAAAGTTAAATAGAGGTTCGATGTTAAAAAATGAGATTGTTGAACAATGAGGATGGTTTCCTCAACTCTTGCACTTGCATAATTTATAATTTCCCGTCTGGACAATTATGAAATGACACTTGTCAGAAGTGGAAATGTTTATCGTTCGACAAATTATGAAATGACATTTGACAGACGTGGAAATATTTTGCGTCTGAACATTTATCAAATGACACCTGCCATAAGTGGAACTGTTTCCCATGTGGTGAATTATGAAATGAAATTTTTCATACGTGGAAATATTTCCCGTTTGGATAACTATGCGCTCTATTAATAACAAGTCTTTGCATTCCTTCAGTGCATACCTAATAGTGACACTCAATTTATACTTCACATAATGAATAACCCACAGTGGTCAACTGCCGACGACTATTATTTCCTCACTGAAATAATCGGAAGATACTATAACAAGGAGACCAGGGATGTTACCCTGGTTGAATACGTACCATTTGCAGGCATTGGAGGAATAACCTAGGCTTTTCTCCCCGTTTTCGTTATCTACGTGATTTTCAACATCGGTGACTCGTGTTAATGTCTACATTAGACCTTTACCAGTTAGCAGTTACGACTAATGAATGTGATTGGAATGACTCAACCTTCATACTAATAGTGCACAATGAGGAGAAATGGGAAAGGTTGTGTGATAAAGTCTCACGGTGCATAGATATTTGTGAAGAGCCTTCATATCTATTTAATGAATTTAGTAGAGCACTATACCTCCGTCAGACTATTTGAAATGTATTGGAGTATTCTATATGTTGTCATTATCCTTTGATTTTAATGAATTTTAAGTGATTTATTTTTCCTTTATGTTTAAACATTTACGATTATCATAAAATTAAGGAGTATTCTACATGGTGTTATTGATAGTTCAAACAGTAACAATTATTCAAACCTTACTTTATCATAAAGTTTATTCATACATTTAATAAAGTTGATAATTCATAATTTAAGCATCATAAATTATCCATCGAAACGATTGGAATAGATAAGCGGGTCGTTGCATAATGCCTGACAACATGGATAACAGTTGCAAAACCTTTCCCATGCGTCTTCATCATAAATGACCAACATGTAATTACTTCATCCCACCCACAACCACCAACATTTATATCTTTATCGTACAAGTCAAACTTTAATTTGTGCGTGAACCAACGTGCACGAATTTCATTAGTCGTACGCCCTCTGTTAGCATTAGGTGGTGTCCTTCAACATCACTTGAGGATTGGGAAAGTGCTTAACGGTACCTGATAGTGCTAACGGTTCCCGATAGTCAGGACTAAAAACTAAGTCGGAATTGGTTATGGAGTTAAGTAGCTAGACGTCTTCATTTATTAGCCATGGTTGTAAATCCATTTGGTAAGAGATGTAAGGGAATGAGTTCCCATCTTCCTCTACTTTATAATGTTTCAAGTGTTGAACTATGCGATTTGATAGGGGTCAGAAGGGGAAATGTTTCCCATTTGCACCTTCATGATTTGACGTGAGGCATAAGTGAAAATGTTACCTATATGCATTCTTGGCAGAAGTTGAACTGTTACCCGTCTCCATTCAAAAAGCACATGTATAAATACCCCCTTCAAGTCTAATGAAGATAAACAAAACAATCTCTTCTTCCATCTATGAACATAATTATTTTTATCAAGACCATGGTCGTGTGGTATGGTATGGTTGAAAGCGATTATTTTGTAATGAGCCAATTGACACATCAAATAGGTTTGACCCCCTGTGTGGTTATATTTTTATGAATCCGCCAGTCCAGGCTGATCAAGATGATGTGATATGAAGTTATGTTGGTAGTTTGAGATGACCGAAGAAATATGACGCCTAGAGTGACTACACTCCAATATTGATCCCACTTTACTTAGTTAGTGATGATTAAATTGTCACCAACAAACTCCCAATCATTGTTCCGATTGAAATAGTGATGGCATTCCAAGTACGACATTCGACGCGGTGGGTTAGGCGGAATGGAGATGGTACTTGTCATCTTCCTATAACATCTGTCTCCTAGGTACCATGTCCCTCCCAACTATGGATATAATAAAATAACACGCCCTAAAGCCAATTGTCTTGCCACATTAATCCATTCATGGTTATTTTTCACGAGCATTATAAATGGTTGCCATGTAATAGAATCGGGAGATCGTGACTCTAGTTGTTCCTACATTGACGTGGTTTTGAACCTCATTTGGCCCGAAATAATCGCCCAATGATCGATCGACCAATGCATCATTTGAGGCCAATGGTTGGGTGCCTCAGCTAGTTGGAGAGGAGCAACTGTATGCAAATACTCGTGTGCCCAATACTGAAACATAAAAATGGTTTATTAGTAAATAATATTTTAAAAATAATATAATTAATTATATTATAATAACTATTAAAAATTTTACCTTCATTACTTGGAAGAATCAATTCAATTACTTCATCTCATGACGACTAACAACATCTAGGGCAAAATATAACCTCGCCATTATCGTGGACCCCTAGTCTAACCCCCATATATTGTATATTGTCCAGATATGCCACCCAATCGATCAATATGTTGATTTTTGAGTTGGAAAGAAAATCAAGCTGCAAACAAAAATTATAAACACTCTAGCTATTTGTAAAGCAACAGTCAAGTGAACAACCCTAGTAGCCCACCAATTGTGTAAATAATCTTTCGCCAAAATTAAGGCCATATTTCTGTTGTGGATGTGAAAATTGTTTATTCTTGGGAAATATGTCGCAAGAAGCGTTTCAACCATTCGATTTTCTCGTTTTGGAAAAGGAGGGAGTGCGTCTCCCACCCCGATTGTAGTACGTGAAGAAATTATAAAAATAAAATCGTTTTTATTTTTTCGTATATTCTAAAAATAAAGGGAATGTAATGAAGAAATTAAAATTATAGTAAATAATGCGAACCTGGTAAATGAACGAAGTCGTACGACGTTATTCTGACCTCAACAAATGAAAAATTAAAGGTATGGGTCTAGGGAAACCATATCGATGCTAGAGACTCTACTATTTTATTGTCCGAATTTGGTAATCATTCTGAAAAAATCGAGGCGAACCCAAACAAATCAATAAATCCCCCCACATCCTCATCGCCCGAAATTTTGGAAAACACCTCCCACGCTATGCGAACGCTACCCTGCATGGTGATAAAATCATCATTGGGAGAGTTGGTCATTGTGACAATGTCCGAGCTAATATGAGGCTCATCGACGGTGTATAAATGACAACAATCTTGATACGCCGTGTCTCGATGAGGGGCCGGAGGTTGCGATTGTCGCAAATTGGTTCCGTTTTTTTTTCGCGCAAAAAAAAAAATGACTCAATCATATATCCACCTCCATATTTATAATTAAGTTAAAAATGGAAGAGGGATTAAGTTAATATTAGAAAATATAGGGAGTAAAATAAAGAAGAGTAGGAAATAGGTGTGAGTTAAATGGGATAATAGGCTAGGTATTTATAGTAACTGATTTTGGGGTGAAAAATGTAAATATATAAAAAAATGGCTATTTCCACAAACACAAATGATCACACAACGATAACCTGTAAAATATTGAACCAGGCATGGAACTCTTCTGTGCCCAGGCCAGCCAGGAAAAAGTTTCACGCCCCTCCCATTTTTTACAGTTTTCCCATTGTGAGTCTCATCCCTTAACTGATACCACAATACTCTAAATTTAGATTATCCCATTGTGGATGGCCTTACAAAGTTTATGATGATGACCATTTGTAATTATATGAAACTGTTACAAAGTTCTTTATGATGACTAGACAAGTAAGATGTTTTTACTTTTTAATTTTTTTACAGTTGAACACAAAAGCTGCTTTTGTAACCAAAGATTGGATTAGTTTTCAAAATGTTATATCACAGTTTAAGTTCTCCCAGAATGATTGTCATGGTGCATCATCATTCGATTGAGTGGTTCTATGTTTCATTATGATTACTTTTATGGTAATATTAAAATTAAATATAATCATTAAAGCAACTTGGTTGCATTGTATTGTGATTTGTCGATCCATATTTAACCATGCATATTTATCCAAATAATTTATCAAGGAAGAAGTAAAAACATGAAAGTTATTAATTTATAGAATATTATTTTTTTCTTCCCATGTTACGTGACTTCATCTTCCCACTGTCAATCTTTAAAATTATCTTTTGGCAAGTCTCAAAATCTTTTGAAGGATGTCGAGAAAGAGAACTTTAATGGGTTATTTAGCCATTGACCACATCAGTTATCCCTATTGTGACTTTCAAAAGGTTTTCATAGTATAGGTTTGGCACCCAAAAGTTTAATAAATATATTGTTCGACATTTATTAATATTTACGACACTATTTGGTGTCAAATATTTATTATGCAAAACATTGAGTACCAAAGTCCAAGCACGCATAAAAAATGGGGGTTAAAGACAAAATTACTCTAGTTTAATTCCCCCAAATTTTGCAAAAAAATGTATTGCTTTCTACACTAATGAAAATAATGTATTTTCTATTGGATGATCGGATGATCATGCTTTGTCATTCGTGTGTGAATGGGTTATAACACTCGTTATTCTTATGCAGATATAATTGAAATTATGTCATCATATAAATACAGTCACCATAGTATTTGCCTTCATTTGTGCAGATTATAACAATGTTTGGGGGTAATTCTAATAGAATAATTGTCCTTGCATTCTCTAATGGGTTTGTCTCATTTGGAGCAGATGACCTAAAAAGATAGGTCAATGTAACAACTGAGGTTTTTGGACATTACAAATATCTGGTAATCTTACGTCCCTTTGTCAATATGATGAAATTAACTATTGTAAATATATATTCACACTAGATCAACCAATAAATTAAACTTACTTCTTTTATTAGCTAGTCTGGGAAAAAGAAGAGAGTAAATAATTTATTGACAGTTTCGTTGTCATCCAACCCCACCCCTACTTTATATCTATGGCTCTCGCAAGCTTGTGTAATGGTTTATCTAATTTATTTACGTTGAGTTCCCACGATTTAGAGAATTTATATCCTATTTAATAATTATTTGTGTAAGTAATAAGACCCGAAAATTTTAAACATGATCATCTATTTTACTATTTGTAGAGAATTTATGATCATATTTTTAAAGTGTTGCCGCTATTGATCTTCAAATTTTGTGAAATGGGTAAATCGTGATCTATTTCGTTGTCTTTCTCTAATCATTTCCATTGTTTAAGATATCAAATGACACGGGGCACCCTCTCCTTGCAGACAACCTTTTGGTGGTCTTAGCAAGGAGTGGGCTTGAGATTGGTGGGATCCCTGAAATAGAAAAATGAAAGAAAATTTTGAATCAAGGGATTATCCAACTTCCATTATTATACCTATTGGTTGTTTGTCACTAGTTTACTTCATTCCAAACGTGGTACTTATTATATTTGATTAGATAGGTCATTTACATTTCTTTTCTTTAATTAATATAAGGATAATATATTTTCATTTAGAAAATAATTGTACCATGTGCGGATGATGTGGGATTAATAAACATAAAAAGAATTTAAATTTAATTTTTTTAAAGTGGAGTATCATGATTTCCATTGCCTGTGTATGTCGATATTTCTACTTTTGTAGTCTTCCAAGACACTAATAGATCATGACCAAAGATTATATCACATCTCACCATTCCAACCCATATAAAATTCTATCTAAGAGTTCACTTACTATTGTGTTGTGACAGAGAGGGGGAGAGACACCATGGTGCAATAATTACAGGACATATAAGTAAAAAAGAGAATAAAGAAACTGAGTTTTTCTATCCCTGTTAAAATACGGAAATGTGTTGTCCTTTATGATAAATTCCAGTTTCTATGTACTTCGAAGTGTTTTACCTTGCTCAGCTATAAGGTGCTATCATTTTTTTCTATTCTTAATGCATTCGTTAAATAATGTTAAAACGTTCCAAAACTTCACCTTAAATATTATTTAAGATAATTTGTGCTTTATAGTTTCTCTGTTTGATCTTCTTTTGTTAGTGGGACTGAAAAACAGAGATATCCCATTGTATAGGGATCTAAAAAGAGGATTCGCTTTTGTGAATTTGGGAAGAAGGTAGTTGTCCATCAAGGAATAGGATTATATTTGGTCAGATTCCACATTAGAGAGTCAAACCTGATTTAATACTAGATTTTAAAAATTATCCCATAAACAATGTTACATTCTCAATGCTAGATACTTAGTGATGTACTTTGATTTTACAAACTGCATTAGATTCATTCAAATTTAGATAAAAATTCGCCTATTGTTTTAGGGTTCAATACCCTACACGAAGATGAATTTAAGAGCAAAAGTTAATATGAAAACTAATAATATGTATTGACTTATGTTCAACACCATCAATTATGCATATAACAAATGGCACGCACACTGGTTTCCCTGAATTATGCAGTCCAATTTTTAGAAAATTGTATGCCTCACTGGATCTATAAGATTCTAACCACATTCACTCCCCACCCACTCCACCTCCTCCCAGTTTACGCCACAAAACAACCAGTCCACTTTTTGGCCGTCGTTTTGTTTAAGCTTCATACACCTAATTTCATTCAAGATCATTCTGTTATCATTTTTATATATGGATAATTACGTTAGCTCTATTATTACAAGTGTATAAGCTCTATAATCTATTATTGACGTGTTTTTCACTCAAATCTTTTTGTCATATCCGTGATTGTTTTGTTTATAATGTGTTTGTTGTTAACATTTTTCAAGTTTACATTACCAACACATTTTGGGGATCGTATTATTCCTCTCATTCATTTAAATCATTGGTTTCATTGAGCACAATGCAACACTATGCAGTCCAATATTAGGATAAATATGTGAGGTTATGAAGGAAAAATAATAGAATCATAACAGTAGAGCTGTAAACGGGTATTTGAAAACCAAAAGTTGTCTAGTTTAGAATATGTAATTTTGAGGATATTTATTTGATTTCATATGCAAAAGAGCGTATTGAGATTTCGTGAGTAAATATCCCAGAGAAACACTTGTCACGGATTGGACTTTTTTTATTTGGACTGATTAGTTTAATATCAGTTTTGATACTAAAGAGATTATATATACAAATGTAGGTTGTTGGAATATTTCAATATAAATTGGTCATGTTTGATTAGTTGAGTCCTCTTTATATTCGTTTAATATAACGAGTACCTTAAGAGTTAATCTTCTTGTCCCATGTTCATCCTCATGCTTTAAAGTTTACTGGAATAGGGTTGTCATCACACAAACCAACATAATTACACACAAACAACACTTTATACTCTTCAAACAAGCATTATAATAAAGTTATGCAATTGGTCAATATAGAATAGTTAATCTTACACTCCAAAGTTCAAAACTTCAATTTATTTTGAGTCACAGTTGAAATTAAGCTTTGAATAAAAGTTTTTATGCTATTTAGAACAATCATATCCCCCATTACATAGTAGGATATCGTGTCCTGAATGAGTCTAAGGAGACCCTCAAATTCTACAGAAAATAAAAACCCGATGATGTGTTAAACATGTATTCGTTAATGCCGTTGGCACGGACCTACAAACATAAAAACACCAACCAATACCCGTGTGACACATCATTGGGTTGAGTTTCTGCCTAGAATTATTCATATTTTCTCACATCAAATAGCCAAAACTCTTATTTTCCATGGTATGTGATTTAATTCAGGGTACCCTCTCTCTTTATGTGACATATACCTTTCTTTGGGAGGATTTATGATATATTAAAGTTTGCAATTCTTAACTGTTCATAATTGTGTTCATTTTTGTTATGCCATTTCCATTTTTAGGTGTATGTGACTAGTTTGAGTAAACTCAAGTGGATCTTTTTTGGGTCTGATTGAGAAAATTTGCCATTTTTATAAAGCATTGTTGTCCATGTTTAATTTCAAAATTTTTGTCTCATCCTTGTTTATTTGAATGATTTTCGTTCACGTGATGCGTCCATAATCTCAATCCTTGAGCTGGGGTGGTGGTGGTTGTGGTATCTTTGTAATATTAGAGCATTGGCCTTATGGTCATTTTGGCACATTTTTTATATTGTATCTTATTAGGATCATTTTGGTAAATGTTAGCCTCAAGTGGCTCGAACAGGTCATTTTGGTAAATTTTGGCCAATGGTGGCTCACTGAGCCATTTTGGTAATTCTTGGACAATTGGATCATCGAGGTCTTTTGTAGTCGTGGGTGGTTTTATGTTGAAGTTGGGGGCATTTGTCATTTATACCCCCTAATAAATTGGTGAGGTGAAATTTTAGTTTTTGAAGTGTCTAATGTGTTTAAGGGCATAAAAATTGAATTGTAAGTATCTTTAGTTTGTTGTGGCAGAGTCCTCATGAGTGGATTCACCACAATTTGTGGATAAACCTATAGAAAAAAAGAAAAAAAAAACTAACCCTTTAGTTTAACACTCTTACATCCCCCATTTAAACACAACACAACACTCGTAACCAACCTCGCGATTACACTCTGCACTCCACCCCACTTCACATACATAACCACCCAAACACGTTTTTTCTCTTGTGAGACCCCACCCATTCCATTAAACACCCCCACCTCCAACCTAAAACCATTAACCTCATTATCCCCACCCGAATACCCCCATTTACCCAACCCATTAAATCCCGTCCCAATTACATTAACATGTTACTGCCCTCAGTTGACCCAGTTTTATTTAAAGAAAGGCAAAATACAACAAGAAAAAATTAAGGGAAAACAACTAAAATAGAACAATATTTTGAAAGTGTTGGGCGATTTATCAGTTGATTCGGCGAAGTTTATTGTAAAATTATATGGTTGATTTTTTGGTTAGTTTTACTCACACTCGGGTTCCATAAAACAAGTAGTACCGTATTTGAAATTAGGTGTAACTCCTATGTGTGCATCATCCCCTTTACCTTATGCATTGGCTTGTACTTTAGGATACGAGTGTAAGTCCAATTATTGAACTTCTAAGCTGGTACAATACACCATTATCTTAGGGGGTAAAGTAAAAAGCCCTAAAAATTTAAGGTAACTAGAAAATGTCTTCATTTGCTTGAAATATATTTTTATATTCAAATGTAAAATATATAAAATTTAGGGGTCAAATCTAATTTACTTAATGTCTAGGTTCAAATGTAATTTCTAGAATCTTCGGGGGCTAAAATATAATATACACAAATTTCAGTGGTTAAATGGGATTTATTGGAATTTTCAAGGGACAAAATATATTTTTTTAAAAGAATAGAGGTTAAAATGTAATTTACCAAATTGAAACTATCAACATTCCACTCTGACATTCTACCACTTCCAAAATACTTTTTTTGAATGCTTTTGAGGAAACTTGTGAGACTTTAATAAAACTTATGGCGTGTATAGAGTAGAGTGCTAATAGATATACCTTTTACTAAAAGTGAAGGGTTTAGAACTAAATTATAGAAGTTTAGGGATCCAATAATAATTACGGGGTTTAAGGTATTCTAAAAATTGGTGGGAAACTCCCAAATCCCTAAACTTCTATAATTTATTATGAGCCCAAGGGTCCCTTTTATAGGACAAGTGCTGAGGTATTTGAGTTGTGGTGGGACTCTCCCTGATTGGACGAATGGTGTCGGTAGCTATCTTTCCAATCTTTAATCTTTGGATTGGGATAAGTGGACTAATTTCCCCCAACTCAGAAACTCTTAGAGTTTCTTATTGAACACGCATGCCGAGTTTCATTCACATCGGAGAGTGTAAAAATAGCTTTTTTTGAACGACCATAAAATTCATCTTTTTCACGCCTTTTTCGAGTTGACCATCAATTTGCACCAAATTCCATCATTACCTGGAAAAATTTCACTAGGAGTTTTTTTTCTAAAATTAGCACAAGAATATTATAAAATTATCGAAGTGCCCATTTTTTTACTTAAAATTTCCATTTTCAATTCAAATTCAATCATTCTTGCATTTTTTTTCCTCCTTTTTTAATAAAATGATCCTAAGAACTCATTAAATAAACTAAAATGGGACTAACAGGGTATAAATTTGGGTATAAAATATACAAAATATTGTATTCATCAGAACTTCTTTGATGCATTGGACCCAAGAGCGAAGCTCAAAGTTGAGGGTGGTAATTATAACAAAAAAGCCATATAATCAATCTAATGGTAGGAATGGGAGGTTTATTATGGGTTGCGAATGGGGATGTGTCTACCGGTCGCATTATAAGAAAGGGACCAAAAAACCCTCTCAGAAGACCAAGGATGATAGAGACTCAACTATAAGAAAGTGCAACTTCCCATTTTACCTTAAGGGTGTACCATTATCAGATGGAAAATGGAAGGTTGAAGTGGCGAGCGGTCTCCATAATTATGATATTTCTAATTCATTAGTCGATCACCCTTATGCCGATAGATTAACCCATGAGGAATATAACTTGCGAAAGATTTAATTTTTAATGTGTTTAAGCCAAGTCAAGTATTAAAGAGTATAAAGGAGATATCGGGGAATAATATGTCCACCACGCGCACCATTTATAATGCTAAAGGAATGTTAACTACAAAGATATATAAGGGAGGACCTTTCTTCAATAAGTACTAAAGCTTATTTTGGATAACCACTATATTTATTGGATAAATAACGACCCAAATACCAATGGGTCAAAGGATTTATTCCTTGCGCACCCTAAATTCATTCTTTTGAGAAGTGTTTTCTGACCCTTCTCTTGATGGATTACACTTACAAAAGCAAATGATTTAATATGTCATTAATTGAGATGGTTGGCGTGACATCAACATGCCATAAATTTTGTATTGCCTTTTATTTCTCTTCTTCAGAGAAGGAAGATCGATTTATATGGGAGTTAACATGTTTATGGATGATTTATGATCCTATGAAAATGACTCAAGTGAAAATTACAGAAAAACGACAATCTTGCATCAATGTCATTCATCGAGTGTTCCCTCGATTTCGAACAATGCTTTGCCTATTCCACACTAATAAGAATGTGGAAATGAACTATAATGATTTAGTATGTCGATGGAAGATTGGTAAACACTCATACATGAGTGGTCATTTATAATAGAGTAGGAGATCCCAATTCAATTTCTAGGAGCGTGGGTCCATTTCAAAACCAACCATACGAAATTCCCTAATGTGGTTTATTACATTGAAAAGACTTTGTTGATGGTTCACGAAAATTTTGGTCAATCGTGGATGAATAAGATTAAGCACGGTGCACATTCTCAATGTAGAAAGAACTTGGGTCAACAAATCTATCATTTGTTGAGTTTTGTAAGGAAGTTTGTAAGGACATTTTGTCCAACATACTTGTATATGTCATTAGCCGTAACACCGTTGAAGAAATTCATGTCCATATGCTCATCAACGGATCCGAATATCAAAAGGAGAAAAGAAATCAAGGGAACAGACCGGACCGATCCGGTCCAAATAAAAGAACCGATCCGGTTCATCCGGACCGATCCGCCTAAAGGTACCGGACCGATCCGCTTGCTGAGGTGAAGCCAGTATACCCCGGATCCATAGCGAACCGATGAAGGCAAAATTCCCAGACCGATCCGATGTCAACCAGACCGATCCGGTTTCAGAAAAAGAACCGATCCGACTTAACCGGACCGATCCGCCTAATCGACCGGACCGATCCGGCGAGGATAATCACTGCCAGATCGTGGTCAGATTTTCTAGGGCAAACAGTTCCTTATTTAATCCACGATCAAAGGTGGTTTTTGATAAGACTTACACACGATTTTCTGAGTTCCATAACTCTTAAGTCTTCATGGTATTTGAGTCCATTGATTCATACCTTTGATTCACACAAATTCCATACATTTGTGAATCACTTTTGGTAACCCAAGAACACCATTGCTGTTGTTCAACCCTTGTGAAGTGGACCGCTCCTTTCTCTTCATTGCAGCCCTATTGGACAGGGATAGTTCCAGCCGCCAACCCTACTGGAAAGGGATATTCCAGCCGCGACTACAGAATCCGATACCTGAGGGTAATTCTTAGTCAAAAACTTGTATTTCAGTGTAATCCGATTGTAAGCCGTTTCTCTTACAAATTATAGTGATATACAAATGGTTTTGCCCCTGTGGGGGATTTTTCCTTAAACTTTGTGTGTTGAATATCTTTTGCATGATTTCATATTGTTTCAATCACACCTAGTTGCATGCTTAGGGTTAATTTGGGTTAAAAATGGTATTTATTATATTATTTCTTAATTGAATGCAAGCACCAACTCTTTCAAATTGGTATCAGAGCAGGTTACGCTAATCTATCGCGTATTCCTTTTTCCGCAAAATTTTTCTAAGATATCAATTTTTTGAAATAAATTGATTTTTGAAAAGAGCGTGTTCATATGGAGAAGTCATATTATAAAATTCCTATTTTTGACGGGACAAATTATGCTTATTGGAAAGCCCGTATGAGGTCGGCTTTAAAAGCCATTGATGAACGTGTCTGGATTTTGGTTGAACGAGGGTGGACTCCTCCCACCGTGACTGTTGATAATGTGACCAACTTGAAACCTGACATTACTTGGACTGTTGAAGAATTTAAATGGTCATCTTTTAATTCTAAGGGCCTAAGTGCTATTTCTGGGTCTGTCACACCTGATGAGTTCAAACGCATAATGACGTGCACCACGTCAAAAGAAGCATGGGATGTTTTGCAACTTACCCATGAAGGAACAAATGCCGTTAAAGAGTTAAAATTGCAAAATTTAACAACTCAATTTGAAACCATCACCATGCATGAAAATGAATGTTTTGATGAATTCTATGCTAGGCTTTCTGACATTGTTAATACTAGCTATAATCTTGGTGAACATATTCCTAATGCTAGTGTTGTTAAAAAGATTCTTCGTTCCCTTCCTAAGCGTTTTATACCTAAAGTCACTGTGCTAAATTCCTTAGGTAATTTAAATACACTAAAATTGGAAGAACTGGTAGGAGATTTACAAACCTATGAAATAGACATGTTTTCTAAATCTGCCAAGCCAAAAGATAAGGGAATTGCCCTTAAAGCCCAAGAGAGAAAAAGTGAGGGGTCGGCAAGAAAGAGAGTCGAGTCATCTAGAAAGATAGAAATATCTGATTCTGAATGTGAGTTTGACATAGATGATTTGGCCTTATTTGCTAAAAACTTCAAGAAAATTCTGAAATTTAAGAAAAATGGGAATTTCAAAGATAAAAAGAATTTTCAGAAAAATAAGTTTGAAAAGAAAGATTTCAAAGAACCCCCTAAAGACAGTGAGAGGTGTTTTGAGTGCGACGGAAAGGGACACAGAGCATTTGAGTGTGCCACTCGTCTGAATAGGGAAAAGGGTAAAGCTGTCCTAAATGCTACCCTTAGTGACGACAGTGAGGTCGAGTCGGTGGACTCGGGAGATGAGTCACCGCATGAGCGTAACTTCACCGCATTCATGGCTAGTCATGTGAGTACTCCTAGTGCATCTCACGACGATGAGATTGCTACTTCACAGGGACACCTCGACAGCGAGAGCGAAGAGAGTGAGGGAGAGGAGGAAGGTAGTGAGGACGAGAGTAACCTTCAACGCGCCTATGCCGAGTTATATAATGAGTCTTTCAAAACTAAAAAACGTAACAAGGCGTTAGTTCTTAGAATCACCGCGTTAGAAGAAGAGTTAGAAGAGACGAGAGAGAGAGAGTCCTCCACCTGCACCGCCATGAGAGAGAGAGAGTCTTCTTGGGTTAGTAAAGAGAATTTGCTTAGAGAGAGAGAGAGAGCAGTTTTGAGAAAGAAAAAGCGGACTTGACTAAACAAGTGGCTAGTCTTACGAGTGAGCTCCATTCCTCCCTGGAGACTCGGAAGAAACTTGAAGCCCTTGTTGCTCAGCTTACTCATGACCTTGAGAGAGCTAGGAAAGTCAAGGTACAAATCGAGGACAGATTTGGGAAGATGGGAAAGATGCTCCTCGGTCCCGCTTTAGGTTTTGGTGACAGGCAAGGAATAGGTTTTGATGGTGCCTCCACGTCCCAAATTGCACCCGGACCAATTCCTGAGTTTACTACGACTCCTTATGGCTGTCATAAAAAACCAAGAAGGAGAGTTCGACCAAGAAAATCAAACCAAGGTCCTCCTAATAATGTGCCCTTTTGCTTCCATTGCAAAAGAAACGGACACCTTAGGGATAATTGCTATAAGTTGGGTCGGACACGATGTACGTTTGCTCCACCACATCAGACTGATGAGTTTGCCAGTCTGAGAGAGCGTGTTGAGTTTATAGCCGCCACATCACAGAGTTTGATGGAGGAATTCCGACGGATGACCTTACCATCAATGAATGTGCCCCGCATTCCGGCTAAAACCAACAACAACAAGGGAATACAAAACGGTACCTACACTTGGGTTCCTAAGAAAGAGAAAAAGGCCCTTGTTGTCCATGTCGCTCTCAGAGCACATAATACCTCACAGTGGTATTTTGATAGTGGATGCTCCAGACACATGACAGGTGATGTCTCATATTTTACCCATCTTGAGGATTATAATGATGGGAGAGTCACCTTTGGAGATGGTAGCAAATCTAGCATAGTTGGACGAGGTACAGTAGAGTTACCAAGTTTTCCAAAGCTAGAGAACGTGCTGTACGTCAAAGGTTTGAAAGCAAACCTTCTTAGAATTAGCCAGCTATGCGACGATGACTTTGCAGTAAAGTTTGACCGGGAAGCTTGTAAGGTCTATAATCAAGCCGGTAAACTTTTAGTGCAAGGGGTGAGGACAGAGGATAACAGCTATGGGACTGAGCCCACATCCTCACTAGTTTGCAACAGCGCCACGATCACTCCTATGGATCTGTGGCACCAACGTCTAGGTCATATGAACGTTAGAGACTTAACTCGTTTAGTCAAAAAGGACCTAGTACGTGGCTTACCATCTCTTGGAAAGCCAACTTCCATGATTTGTGGACCCTGTCAGTTGGGAAAACAAATCCGTAGTCCTCATAGGAAGTTGAATTCCATTACCACCTCCCGTGCTCTTGAGTTGATTCACATGGATCTTATGGGTCCTACTCGCACGAAGAGTCTAGGTGGTAAGAGATACATAGACGATTTCTCTAGATACTCTATTGTAGGTTTTCTAAGAGAGAAATCTGATGCTGTAGAATTTTTAACGACCAAGTGCCGTGTCCTGCAAAATCAACACGGGGTCACTATTAACAGAATACGTAGTGACAACGGCACTGAATTTAAGGAAGCAAAAGTGGATTTGTACTGTGATAGCCTTGGGATCAAACATGAGTTTTCTGCTGTGAGAACTCCTCAGCAAAATGGGATTGTTGAGAGGAAGAATAGAACGATCCAAGAGATGGCTAGATCTATGCTTCTAGGTCGTAAAGTTTCTAGGAGATTTTGGGCAGAGGCAGTGTCTACTGCATGCCACACGGTGAATAGGGTTTATCTTCATCCACACACACTTAAGACGCCTTATGAATTGTGGACTGGCAAGAAACCCAACTTGGCATATTTTCGTGTTTTGGGGAGTAAATGCTACATTCTATGGGATAGAGAGCAATTAGGAAAGTTTGACTCCCGGAGCGACGAGGGAATATTGCTAGGATATTCATCGAACAGTAGAGCGTACCGGGTTTTTAACCTGAAGAGCTCTAAGGTTATGGAATCAATAAACGTTATTGTGCAAGATGACGAACCTCCGACGGTTATTGATCCCAACCTTCAGTGTGAGGATGAGGATTGTTCTGACAGTGATTTTCCTGTTCCTCTCCCACACTCTGTGGACCCTATTCCTGTGTTAAGGGACACACCTGCTTGGGTTCGCAAGAGTCATGATCCTTCAACCATTGTTGGCGATTCCACTCTAGGGGTCAAGACTCGTGCTCAACTAGAGAACGTTGTTAGTCATCATTGCTACACGTCCAAAGTCGAGCCCAAGAACCACAAAGAAGCACTCAAAGATGAACACTGGATATCTACTATGCAGGATGAGTTGCTTCAGTTTAAGAAGAATAATGTCTGGGAACTTGTCCCCCGACCTAGTAATACTAATGTTATTGGTACCCGGTGGATTTTCAAGAATAAAATGGATGAAAATGGTACCATAATCAGAAATAAGGCTAGGTTAGTCACTCAAGGCTACACACAGATAGAGGGTGTAGACTTTGGGGAGACATTTGCTCCTGTTGCGAGGCTTGAGTCCGTCCGTCTTCTACTCGCCATCGCATGTCATCTGCGCTTCAAGGTATATCAGATGGATGTCAAGAGTGCCTTTCTGAATGGCATTCTACAGGAGGAGGTTTATGTGGAACAACCAAAAGGGTTTGAAGACCCTCAGCACCCTAAGCACGTCTACTATCTGAGGAAAGCCTTGTATGGTTTGAAGCAAGCACCCCGTGCTTGGTACGAGAGGCTTACTTCCTATCTCTTAGCTCGTGGCTTCAAGAGAGGGGGAGTAGATATGACGTTGTTCGTCAGGAGAAATGACGGTGCTATTTTGGTTGCCCAGGTCTATGTGGACGACATAGCCTTTGGATCCACATGCTCCCAGCATGCTCATCACTTTGAGGAGGAGATGAAAAGTGAGTTTGAGATGAGCATGGTTGGTGAGCTTACATTCTTCCTTGGTCTCCAGGTTCGTCAGCTAGAGGATGGGATGTTCATCTCCCAATCCAAGTATGCTAGAGACCTAGTGAAGAAATTTGGTTTAGACTCCGCTAAGCATGCACGTACACCTATGAGTACTTCTACCAAGCCTAGTAAGGACACTTCAGGTAAGGACATAGAGCAAACCTTGTATCGGAGTATGATAGGCAGTTTTCTCTACTTGACTGCTAGTCGTCCCGACATTGTCTTTAGTGTTGGAGTCTGTGCGCGTTATCAGGCGTCTCCTAAAGAGTCACACTTACTTGCTCTAAAACGTATTATCAAATACGTGAGTGGGACTCTCTCATACGGTATTTGGTATTCCTTTGATACCGATGACCGTTTGTCCGCCTATTCGGATGCCGATTGGGCCGGGGACGTAGATGGATGTAAGAGAACTTCGGGTGGGTGTTTCTACTTTGGTTCTGCTCTTGTCTCTTAGTTGAGCAAGAAGAAAAACTCCATCTCTTTGTCCACTGCGAAGGCTGAGTACATCGCCGCCGGGAGTTGTTGCACGCAACTCATGTGGATGAAGCAAATGTTGGAGGATTATGGGATTTCACAGGACACCATGTTCATTTCCTGTGATAACACGAGCGCGATACACATATCCCGCAATCTTGTCCAACATTCGCGCACAAAGCACATCAGGTTACGCGAGCACTTTATACGTCAGTTAGTTGAGGAGAAGGTCGTAAACCTGAGTTTTGTTCCTACCGACCGTCAGTTAGACGATATTTTCACGAAACCTTTAGATGCCCTTAGATTTGAGAGTCTTAGGAAATCTTTAGGGATTTGCACAGTTGACTGAGGGGTTGGTCTATGTCTAGAATAGGATGCTTCTTCATGTTCATATCATATGCTTCCTATTTCTAGTCTGTTTATATGTACCATTGCTTAGTTGTACAGTTTTGTTTTATTCTAGTTGCTTTTTATATTTCTTTTGAAAAATACAAAAAGATTTTCATTTAAGAAAAATTTTGAGAAAAAGCACAAAAAGATTTTGTTTTGATAAAATTTTTGAAAAATTCAAAAAGAGATTTGCCGTTTATGGATGAGCATTTAAGATAGCCAAGTCACACCTTCATTTCATATATCCATGTGACTGTTTGGTAGAGATTTGAGACGCTACATCATTTCATCCATGTGCTTAACATTGATTGGATTCCTTGAGATGTAATTAGTGATATCTTCCTACATGTTTGACTCCTATATCCTTTAATGCACACATGCACGGCTATATTTGATTATTGCACTTGTCAATCTCATGTTGGCTTGAGTGTTTCCATCTCAATCCTGTCTATACAATGTATAAAATGCGATAAAACTTGACAAGATTGGATTGCATGTAAAAACCGTTTTGGTGAGACTGTGTGTACATTTTCATAATGGGGAGGGGCTGCGAAAGTTGATTCTTATCCTTTGCGCAAAAACCACCGTTACAAAGGACCTAAAAAATGGAGGAATTTTAATATCCGAGGTCCTAAGAGGTTAAAAGAGCCCGAAAAAATTTAAAGGCAATAAAAAGCGTTTCATGCCAAATATGGGCCATTGTAGGTTTCACCATCAATTCTCCAAAGTTTGAGAATTTAGTATACCTCTATTCAAAATATATATCCGAGGGAGTTTGGTTGGAGATTGAAAAAACGGGTTTGCACTTCCTTGAAAGTCCTGAAAAAGCATGAAAAACATCTTGGACGTTATTGGTGTAGAAATCACTTTGAGCTTTGATTTGTAGATTTGATATAGTCAATGTCCTATATTTCCAATCTTTTACACCAAAGGAAGCATTTGAGTTCATTCGTTAGGAATATCCAATATTCATCGTGCACATATGTCATGTTTGTATGCATTGATTTTCCTATCGAATTTTGATCACACCCATTCATTTACGCCATCACCGACTTGGTTGTTTTATGTTCATTCATGGTGTGATTTCATGCCTTGTGTCACCCTGGTACTTGATTGCTTGATTTATTTCTCTCATTTGTCTATTTGGGGACATCATAAAAAGGGGGAGAATGAATTATCTGATTATGGGGGAGTTTTGAAATTCTGAGAATATCATCTTAAATTGATATATATGCTTATGTTTATCTCATTTCAAACTCGATACGTCACTTGGTATTTGCTTTATCTCATGTGTGTAGGTACATCCTTGATAAATCCCATGTTGCACACCCTGATGAGAAAAGCGTTGAGATTTCTGATCTGAAGATTTGCTGAACAAACGATGCAGCCTTAATCATTTGTACCTCTTTCAGTTTTGGGTTCATGGAAGGGTAGATTTGTATAGGCATTGTTCATACTTGATAATTCGGATTTTTTATGTTTGTTCCGGCATAGACATAGGGGGATATTTTTAAGGACATTTTGTCCAACATACTTGTATATGTCATTAGCCGTAACACCATTGAAGAAATTCATGTCCATATGCTCATCAATGGATCCGAATATCAAAAGGAGAAAAGAAATCAAGGGAACAGACCGGACCGATCCGGTCCAGATAAAAGAACCGATCCGGTTCATCCGGACCGATCCGCCTAAAGGTACCGGACCGATCCGCTTGCTGAGGTGAAGCCAGTATACCCCGGATCCATAGCGAACCGATGAAGGCAAAATTCCCAGACCGATCCGATGTCAACCAGACCGATCCGGTTTCAGAAAAAGAACCGATCCGACTTAACCTGACCGATCCGCCTAATCGACCGGACCGATCCGCCTAATCGACCGAACCGATCCGGCGAGGATAATCACTGCCAGATCGTGGTCAGATTTTCTAGGGCAAACAGTTCCTTATTTAATCCACGATCAGAGGTGGTTTTTGATAAGACTTACACACGATCTTCTGAGTTCCATAACTCTTAAGTCTTCATGGTATTTGAGTCCATTGATTCATACCTTTTATTCACACAAATTCCATACATTTGTGAATCACTTTTGGTAACCCAAGAACACCATTGCTATTGTTCAACCCTTGTGAAGTGGACCGCTCCTTCCTCTTCATTGCAGCCCTACTGGACAGGGATAGTTCCAGCCGCCAACCCTACTGGAAAGGGATATTCCAGCCGCGACTACAGAATCCGATACCTGAGGGTAATTCTTAGTTAAAAACTTGTATTTCAGTGTAATCCGATTGTAAGCCGTTTCTCTTACAAATTATAGTGATATACAAATGGTTTTGCCCTTGTGGGGGATTTTTCCTTAAACTTTGTGTGTTGAATATCTTGTGCATGATTTCATATTGTTTCAATCACACCTAGTTGCATGCTTAGGGTTAATTTGGGTTAAAAATGGTATTTATTATATTATTTCTTAATTGAATGCAAGCGCCAACTCTTTCAAAGTTTATGTTCTTTTGAATGCTCAATCCATAGAGATACAGGCTGACTCGGAGAGATCCCACAATCGCAATTGGCACATGCACAACATTCCTCAATTTAAGCATTGGCATGGGCATATTTCACACTACACGCTTGACCTACTCGTGTGGGAGATTCATCAAAATGGTGTTGGGAGTAAATAAGCACGCATGTGGTCATTTAATGTGAAAAATCATAGTCATGTTTATTGGGTTAGTTTGGGGTGCTATAAATGGTGTACTTGGTTATGCAAGCATATAATTATGTCATTATGTCACTAAGCAAATTTGTGTGCCTCATATTTGTGCTTTTTAGCAACCCTGTACCACAAGAGACATTTAAAACCATAACGATGCTAAACACGACTAACGTGTCGTATTCACAACTTAAGGAGATTTTCCCAATCCCACCGATAACCTGTATTTGAAATGACCACCATGAGCCACAAGGTGAAGGGTGGAAACTAGTTTTTAATGACCGGATTAGCCAATGGAACTCCATGTTCTCACTTTATGTCACTACATGGAGTATGTCGATCGATATTTATTAAAAGATGTTAGATTGCAATTTTTTGTTACGTGTGTACTTATGAGTTAAAAGATGTTGATATTTTGGGAGTGTATTTTTAGGTTTGTTCTTAACTTATATTTTTGGGGGTTAAAAATGTAAAAGGGTACACAAGTTTAAATCCAAAGTTGAATGATATCAAACTTGAAAGTTGATTTACATGTTTAACTTTTTTTGGTTGGTTCTTACATGTTTCCTTTTTCTTAAATTAAATGTTGGATGGTTTGCATTATTATATTCCAAAGCAACCAACTATTCAAATCCAAAAAACATAACCAAGTTCAGTAATAACCTATCGATAATACATTCCTATTTTGGGACCATAATGCTATATTTATCCCTAAAACCACATCAATTATAAAAAAAAGTTATACTTGACACCACATAACAAGAATGACCATATTCGATTATTGAATGCTAAAAACCCAATGTCGATTTCTATCCATCGAAAAATCTAGGATAGTTTGACAGGACAACACTGAGTAAATGAATTATGCATCTGAAGCACCTTATACTCTTGACTCACTTGAGTCTACATTGTATAAGTGCTCATCTAATTTGGAAATGGAGACAAAATTGAGTCCCCATCCTAGATACCAAAGAGCCTTAGACACTTCAATTCAGTTCATTCCTCTTGTTTGATTGATCAAGGTATATTCACTATCACTCACACACACTTTAGAACTGCACACATTATTCACACATTGTTTAAATTGTTTATATGTGTGTTGTGTGTGTTAATTTCCCTTAAAACAATCTTTTATAATTTTTTAGGAATTTTTAATGATTTTTAAACATTTTTTCTTATTTAAAAAATGGAATTAAAAGTTTTAGGGTCATTATATAAATACTGGTTATTGGTTTTTTACCTGGAATGTTACCTTGGGTAGGAACCGAAAGCGCTAGAGAATTCAGGGTGTCTATGTAATTAAGTTTATACACGCATTTGTTATCCGGTGTTCGCCTTACACTTGTTGCTTCCCTATTGGATGATTTTGTGTTTCTTTTAAGAGAGTAAATCCGCTTATTTTATAAGCCCTTGGATTGAGTTAATCGACGATCTGCATGCGTTCCTGTCCCAATCCTCGTGAACCCTTATCATCCAATCACAAGCCTTATAACCAACCGCTTACCTTTAACCGTTGGATGAAAGTCAAGATATCTTGACTTAATCTCAGCCTTTGATTTTCCTCTACCTTATAGATCCTTCTCAGCGCCTATATAAATAGGGTTCCTCTCAGCCATTAGAAGACTTTGGCCACTTCATCATTTAGAGAGAGAAGGGAGAAGAGAGAGACCAAGGTTAGAAACCCTAACCCTAATTCATCCAAACCTTTTTCAAACCCTAATCCCTTTTTATCAAAACCAGTTTTATACCAAACATAACCTTGAGTGTTTGAGAGTTTTGAGAGTGGTTTGATAGTGGTTTCGTGCTGTAACCTCTTCGTTTTAAGATCTTGTGTCCAACTTAAGCATTAAGCTAGATCTGCATTTCTGTTTCATAGAAGTTTTAGATCTGAGCATTTTATGTTACATCACACCTATATTTGCATGTATTGTTTCTCATCTTGAGAAATCTATTGTTGATTCTTTTTCTGTAAATGCTTTCATACTCAAAATCAACAATAATGTTTTCTGTTTCTAGTTCTTTTGAAACAAGACCTTAGACCTAGTTGGAATCACACTTGGCGATTTTCAATTTCGAAAATCTTTTTAAAACCCTAAGATTGATTAAGATCTTGATACGTCTTCTGAACAAGATGGCCGTGGATTCTGGGTTAATATTAAAGGTCAAATAAGGTTCAAAGTTTCCTAAGAAGAGAGAAACTAAAAATCACAGCATATAGATCTGATTTGTAATTTTCTAGGACTATTTGTAAAAATAAGCTTGAGTGTGTGCATGAATGTGTTAGATCACCATCACAAACACTTACACACTATAACATTGAAAGTGTTGGTAATAAGATCTTGAAACAAGAATCGACGTAAAGACTTGAACAAAGTGAAGTTAGAAAACTAGGAGAACAACATCAACAATCAGAACTGCCGAAAAGTTATAAGGACACTAGTGGGTACATTCCTAAACTTGTATAGGTTTGATTTGTGTGCATGTGTGTTATATAGTTTGTAACTGTTATATTTGTTTTAGTAGATTTTTCTTTTTACTCCGTAGAGGGAGTCGTGGATGTTTCCTCAGTTGGTTGAGGTTTTACCACGTTAAAAATATCTTGTCATTAATCTTTCTACATCTCCTCATCCCTTTTTGATTGGTGTGCTGATTTAAAACTGTTTTAGTTTTGTTTCTCAAAACTAGTTAACAAATCTTGAACTGATCTCGTGCAAAGTTTTAAACACCTCTTGTGATTAAACTGATTTGATCTTTAGAAAAGAGTTTCTTCAAAAAACAGTTCGGAGTTACTTAAATAGTTTAATCTTGTATTAAACGGCTTTAGTAATAGTTTTTCAATTGGTATGAGA
Source organism: Sambucus nigra (assembly GCA_949130495.1). Lineage (NCBI taxonomy): Eukaryota > Viridiplantae > Streptophyta > Magnoliopsida > Dipsacales > Adoxaceae > Sambucus > Sambucus nigra. Next base: position 169,839,699 of record OX422214.1, on the reverse strand, counting down.
GCTTTGGAAATCTTTTTAAAAGATCTTGTGTTTCTGAAATTGTTTTCTTAAAATCAAAATAATGGACGAGAAAAATGAAAGATTTGGTAACTTGACCAGACCCCCACTCTTTGATGGAAATAACTTTGCTTACTCAAAGGTAAGAATGGTTGCTTTCATACAAGGAACCTTGGGAGATGATGTCTGGGATATTGTGTAAAATGGTTACATTTATCCTACAAAACCAGCCACTAAAGGAAGTAATGAGAGGGTTAAGAAAGCATTAAGTGACTTCACATAAGAAGAGAAGCAAACTTCTCGAAACAATAACAAAGGCAAGAATGCCATATTTATGTCCATAAATGAATATGAGTTCAAAAGGATCTCATCTTGTGCCACTTCTAAGGAAGCTTGGGATACACTTATCACTGCACTTGAAGGTGACATTAGAGTCAAGGCTGCTAAAACTAAAATGCTTGTTCAGCAGTATAATTCCCTAATTATGTCTGATTCTGAAACCTTTGATGAATTCTACATGAAATTAAGTGACATTGTGACCAAACTGCATGCTAATGGGATAACTTATGATAGACATGAAATTGTATCTAAAATTCTGAGATCATTGCCACATAAATTTGATAATAAAAGATATGCTATTGAGGAAATGTGTGATCAAAATCTCAATCCCGAATTACATAGTAGTAAACTTCGAACTGTGGAAATGGAATTAGAATTTAAGAAACAAATAACCCGGTCCCATAGGAAACAGACTAGTTCCAACTTGAGTTTTTCCTCTAAGTTGATGAAATCCGAGTTTACTATTTCCACTGATGATTCTGATGAGGAATGTGATATAGATAGTTTGGATAATCAAATTGCCTTAATGTCAAAACCATTTAAGAAAATTATCAAATTTAGAAATAAATTGGCAAATAGACAAAGCAAGCCAAATTATCCAAATCAGTTTAACTACAAACCTCATGAGAAAGGTCAAGATAAACATCACAAGGAAATGAGACCCAACAAATACTTCAAGAACATTGAGTGTTTTAGATTTGGAAAATTAGGACACATAGCGTAAGACTGTAGAGTGAAACTCAACACTTTTAATAAACATACTAGGGCTAATATTTGCAAAACATGGGATGATTCAAGTGACTCTGATTATGATGAGCCTGAATCTTCTGATGGTTTTGATCCTTGCATGTCTTTCTTTGCTAAGATTATATACAATGATGATATGCCTATGTATGAGAATGATGATAGTAACTCTACTCCTGCTGTTGTGAATCATGTTGCTACTGGTTTAGATGCTTTAATTTCTGAGAATATTTCTAGTTCTACCACGGGGTATGTGAGTCAAAGGGAATGCGATAATGACGATGTCCATGGGTGAGTGAGTTCAAGAAATGAATCCTTAGGGGTCACTTCACACACTTCACTTAGTGACTCAGACACTGAAGACCTCCATGACATTCACACACTTTATGCGAAAACTCTCAAGAAAAGCACTAGACTAGAAAAAATAGTGAAAGATCTCACTAAGAAATTAGAAGACCTAAGTCTGATGGTTAAACTTAACGCTAAAGAGAATACTACCCAATGTATAACTCATAAAAATGAAGTTAAAACTTTTGATCAAAAATTAAAGAATTTGATTGAAGAAAATGAAACTCTGGAGAAAAAATATAAAGGGACATTATTAGAATTGGAACAATTTAAAGAAAAGATAGCAACAATTTTAAAAAAATTTGCTAAATTTGAAAATAACTCAAACTATTTATGGATTTGTTGCTGATTCCAAAACCAATTCTGATGATCGAACTGGAATAGGATTTTTCCCCAATTTAAAGACTCAAACTAAAACCTTTGAACCAATTAATTTCGTGTCAGTAGACAAAAGACTTGTAGAAACTTGTCCAGACTTTCATTCTCTGAAAAATGAGTTTGACAAAAACCAATATAAATTTGATATCGGGGAATCAAGTTACTCTAAGTTTAAAATCCCACCTAAGACTAAATATGTTTTCCCCCTAATTAGGAAGAGTGATTCTGTCTTTCAAACTGTACTTCCTAGGAATAAGGTTCGACCTCTAAATCTCATCAAGCCTATGTTTAGAGACTTTCCTAAGGAGATACCATCTTCGATCAATCTATACTGCTCTTACTATGATCTATATGGTCATTCCTTTGAAGGATGTTACTCTAGACGTATAGTCAACCCTGTCTTTAATTCTCCTGTGTATCAAAACTTTAACTATTCTAGGAGAAGCCGTAACAATTATGTTCTTCCTAGATAACCAGACAAAAACACTAACTATAGAAGGAGAAAGACCAAACCTAAAAGATAATTTACAAGAAGGATTCCTAAACACTTTTATAAACCAAATGCTCTCACTTTCCATAAAATTCAGCCTCATGCGCAAAACATTTTTCAACAAAAATCTAATGCTCGCAAATTTTATCAATTAAGAGCAAATAAGCGCAAAATGAAAACAAGAGCTGTTTGGGTTAGAAAAGATGAACTATTGCCCTAGATGAAGTGTAATAATGTTATTACTGCTTTAAAAGCTGAACACACTCCATCTGGTTGGTATTTAGACTCTGGATTTTCAAAACACATGACTTGGGATGATACCAAACTTTTAAACAAAACCAGCTTTGTTGGAGGAAAAGTTATTTTTGGTGATGGTGTATCATCTCAAATCATTGGTAAAGGAACAGTCCAAGAAGAAGGATTACCTTTACTTGAAAATGTTCTTATAGTAAAAGGTCTGAAGGAAAACCTACTCAGTATCTCGCAATTTTGTGACTCAAATCATACTGTCAGCTTTTCAAAGAATAATTATAAAATTTTAAATGAAAAAGGTGAGTGCATTATTACAGGACCCAGGACTCCGGACAATTGTTATACTGTTCAAAATAGTGTTGAGATTTGTAACATTTACAGAATGGATGACAATGAGATATGGCACAATCGTATGGGTCACATAAATTATGAAAATCTTGGTAGACTGTCGGCTCAAGAAATAGTTAGAGGGATTCCTAAGATCAAACTTATTTCTAACATTTTTTGTGGTTCTTGTCAAGAAGGAAAAATTGTTAAGGCCCCTCATAAGAAAGTCAAAGATATTCTTACCTCTAAACCCTTGGAGCTCATCCATATGGACCTTATGGGTCCTTCTCGAACTGTTAGTCTCTGTGGACACAGTTATATTCTTGTTATGGTTGATGACTTCACCAGATTTACTTGAGTAGCTTTATTAAAACAAAAGTCTGACACATTTCAAACCTTTTTGAAGATTTTACTTCGAATTGAAAATGAGAAAGACTCTCAGGTAAATATGATTCGTAGTGATAGAGGTGGATAGTTCTTAAATATAGGTGTTATAGAGTATTATGACTATAATGGTTACAAACATGAATTTAGTGCTCCTAAGACTCCTCAACAGAACGGTATAGCTGAGAGAATGAATCGTACCCTTTAAGAGATGGCACGTGTTATGATTCATGCCAAGACTTTACCTAAGTATTTTTGGGTAGAAGCCATTCGTACTGCGTGTCACATTATTTATAGGGTCTATATTAGAAAGAATTCTAAACAAACTCCTTACGAACTTTGGTATGGGAAGAAGCCGAATCTTAAGTACCTTAGAACCTTTGGTAGTACGTGTTATGTCTGCAAAGACAGAGAACACTTATCCAAATTTTAGACTTGAGGAGATAAAGCCATCTTTCTAGGATACTCTCCTAACAGTAGAGCATACCGTGTCTATAATCTTCGCACTAAGACCTTAATGAAATCCATAAACGTTATTATAAGTGACACTACTGTAGAGAGTAAGACTGGAGAACCAACTATTATGGTAGAGTCTGAAAATATTTTAGAAAATGACTCACTAGAAATAGATGATTCTTTACCAATTAAGACACCTGAAGTACCTAATTGGGTTGCTAAAGACCATCCCATAGACAACGTTGTTGGTAACCCCAGTGAACCTGTGCGTACAAGATCTCAATTAAGAAACTATGCTCATTATGTATGTTTTGTTTCCCTTGTGGAACCAAAGAATGTAAATGATGCATTAAATGATCCTCATTGGATTTCTGCAGTGCAGGAAGAACTTGTTCAATTCGTCATTCATGATTTTTGGTATCTTGTACCTAGACCTGATCACAAAAAGGTTATTGGCACACGTTGGATATTTAAAAATAAATCTGATGAAAATGGGATAGTCATTAGAAACAAAGCCAGATTAGTAGCTCAAGGATACTCTCAAATAGAGGGAATAGATTTTAACGAGACTTTTTCTCCTATTACTCGATTAGAATCTGTTCGTCTTCTCTTTTCCATAGCTTGCTACTTACATTTTACGCTTTACCAAATAGATGTCAAATCTGCCTTCCTTAATGGAATATTGACCGAGGAGACCTATGTAGAACAACCAAAAGGGTTCATTGACCCTAAATATCCAAATCATGTATTTCATCTTAAAAAGGCTTTGTATGGCCTAAAACAAGCCCCAAGAGCCTGGTATGAGCGCCTTTCCAACGTTCTCTTAGAAAAAGGTTTTAAGAGAGGTGGAAATGTTCAAACCCTTTTTGTCAAACATTTTGACAAACATATCATTATAACTCAAGTATATGTTGACGATATCATCTTTGGATCAACTTCCCCTAATGAAGTTAAATCTTTTTCTGAAATTATGCATAAAGAATTTCAAATGTCTCTCATGGGGGAGTTGCAATTTTTCTTAGGTCTTAAAGTCGAACAAAATTCAAAAGGATTATTTGTCTCACAATGAAAATACACATTAGAGATTATTAAAAAATTCGGCCTTGAGAGTGCAAAAGATGTTAAAGCTCCCATGAGTACTACTGTCAAACTGTCTAAGGACGACAGTGGAAAATCCATAGATCCAACCATTTATCGTAGTATGATTGGAACCTTACTATATCTTACTGCTTCGTGTCCTGATATTATGTATGCTGTTTGCGTCTGTGGTCGTTACCAAAACAATCCTAAAGAGATCCATTTAACTTGTGTTAAAAGAATTATCAAATACATTAAAGGCACTCTAAATTTAGGATTATTGTACACCAATGATACTCCTAACACTATAATAGGATACACTGATGTCGATTGGGCAGGGTGTACTGACGATATTAAGAGCACATTAGGCGCATGTTACTATATTGGTAATAATTTAGTAGGTTGGAGTAGTAAGAAACAAAAGTGCACTTCTTTATCCATTGCTGAATCTGAATATATAGCCGCTGGCAGTTGCTGTGCTCAATTACTTTGGCTTAAGCAAATGCTAAGTGCTTATGGTATTAAAGAAGAACAATTACATCTCTACTGTGATAATCAAAGCGCGATCAACATCTCTAAAAATCATGTTCAACACTCGCGAACAAAACACATAAAAATAAAACATCACTTTATCCGCGAATTAGTTGAAACTAAGGAATTAGAAATCAATTATCTTCCTACTGATTTGCAACTCGCAGATATGTTTACCAAACCTTTGGATTATAACAGGTTTATTACCTTGCGTAAATCAGTTGGAATGGTTTGTGCTGAATAAACTCTTGGATTTACCTAATCTTTCCCTTTATCCATTTGAGATAAAATGGGGGAGAAATTTGAGTCTTATAAGAATTCATTTATTTTGTACATATTCTAAAGAGCTTTATCTTAGTGATTATTTACAGGATTCTGTACAGTTATTCTCTGCTATGTTCAAATTTGTAATAGGGTATTGAATTGTAATTAGTTGAGTTATGTAATTTTCTCTTCTAGGAAATGGGTAGATATAATTTTTGTATAGGAATAGGCTTTCCTTTTCTTTTTTGTTTCCCTACGAGTCCAAGACGTCTCAAAGGAGATTTTGTCCCACATTTCCAAAGGGGGAGATTGAAGCACCTTATACTCTTGACTCACTTGAGTCTACATTGTATAAGTGCTCATCTAGTTTGGAAATAGAGACACAAATGAGTCCCCATCCTAGATACCAACGAGCCTCAGACACTTCAATTCAGTTCATTCCTCTTGTTTGATTGATCAAGGTATATTCACTATCACTCACACACACTTTAGAACTACACACATTATTCACGCATGTTTAAATTGTTTATATGTGTGTTGTGTGTGTTAATTTCCCTTAAAACAATCTTTTATAATTTTTTGGGATTTTTTTAATGATTTTTAAACATTTTTTTCTTATTTAAAAAATGGAATTAAAAGTTTTAGGGTCATTATATAAATACTGGTTATTGGTTTTTTCCCTGGAATGTTACCTTGGGTAGGAATCGAAAGCGCTAGAGAATTCAGGGTGTCTATGTAATTAAGTTTATACACGCGTTTGTTATCCGGTGTTCGCCTTACACTTGTTGCTTCCCTATTGGATGATTTTGTGTTTCTTTTAAGAGAGTAAATCCGCTTATTTTATAAGCCCTTGGATTGAGTTAATCGACGATCTGCATGCGTTCATGTCCCAATCCTCGTGAACCCTTATCATCCAATCACAAGCCTTATAACCAACCGCTTACCTTTAACCGTTGGATGAAAGTCAAGATATCTTGACTTAATCTCAGCCTTTGATTTTCCTCTACCTTATGGATCCTTCTCAGCGCCTATATAAAGAGGGTTCCTCTCAGCCATTAGAAGACTTTGGCCACTTCGTCATTTAGAGAGAGAAGGGAGAAGAGAGAGACCAAGGTTAGAAACCCTAACCCTAATTCATCCAAATCTTTTTCAAACCCTAATCCCTTTTTATCAAAACCAGTTTTATACCAAACACAACCTTGAGTGTTTGAGAGTTTTGAGAGTGGTTTGATAGTGGTTTCGTGCTGTAACCTCTTCGTTTTAAGATTTTGTGTCCAACTTAAGCATTAAGCTAGATCTGCATTTTTGTTTCATATAAATTTTAGATCTGAGCATTTTATGTTACATCACACCTAGATCTGCATGTATTGTTTCTCATCTTGAGAAATCTATTGTTGATTTTTTTCTGTAAATGTTTTCATACTCAAAATCAACAATAACGTTTTTTATTTCTAGTTCTTTTGAAACAAGACCTTAGACCTAGTTGGAATCACACTTGGCGATTTTCAATTTCAAAAATCTTTTCAAAACCGTGAGATTGATTAAGATCTTGATACCTCTTCTGAACAAGATAGCCGTGGATTCTGGGTTAATATTAAAGGTCAAATAAGGTTTAAAGTTTTCTAAGAAGAGAGAAACTGAAAATCACAGCATATAGATCTGATTTGTAATTTTCTAGGATTGTTTGTAAAAATAAGCGTGGGTGTGTGCATTCATGTGTTAGATCACCATCACAAACACTTACACACTACAACACTGAAAGTGTTGGTAATAAGATCTTGAAACAAGAGTCGACATAAAGACTGGAACAAAGTGAAGTTAGCAAACTGGGAGAACAACATTAACAATCAGAACTGTAAAAAAGTTATAAGGACACCAGTGGGTACATTCCTAAACTTGTATAGGTCTGATTTGTGTGTATTTTTGTTATATAGTTTGTAACTGTTATATTTGTTTTAGTGGATTTTTCTTTTTACTCCGTGGAGGGAGTCGTGGATGTTTCCTCAGTTGGTTGAGGTTTTACCATGTTAAAAATATCTTGTCATTAATCTTTCTACATCTCCTCATACCTTTCTGATTGGTGTGCTGATTTAAAACTATTTTAGTTTTGTTTTTCAAAACTAGTTAACAAATCTTGAACTGATCTCGTGCAAAGTTTTAAACACCTCTTGTGATTAAACTGATTTGATCTCTAGAAAATAGTTTCTTCAAAAAACAGTTCGGAGTTACTTAAATAGTTTAATATTGTATTAAACGGCTTTAGTAACAGTTTTCAGCATCGAGGTTCCAAACACTATGCGAAGTTATGAAACACTCGATTTTTGCTTGATAACACGGTGGAAAACTTTCGAGTGTTTATGATTTCCTCTATGGGTTTCTGCTGAATGAAGTTTATTAATTTGGAAATCTCATTTTATATTGTTATGAAGAGTGAGATTCTTTATCATCTAACGATCAAGTGTTGAGGCATTTAGTGGAAAGAAACTGCCAACATATGTTATTCAATACCAATGCACCGAACAATATGTATGGTTGGGAAACACTTGGCATCAAAATGCCAAAATTAATTTCTTTTATCAAGATACTTATGTTAAATGAGGAGTTTGATAAGTGGTTAAGTATCATAAATATTATTGTACGAGTGTTGTTAGTGGTTAGCTGGGGTCTGGGCGTTTATCCTTCAAGGATAAAGGTGTAACCCATATAGGAGAGGTCTTGACCATAAGTGCACGGGGTGATAAATGATATTAAGGAGACAAACATGGAAGAAATCAATTGTAAACAATCATAATGGGTCTCAAGGGTGTGATGGAATGGAGGGTGAGCGAGCAAGCATCCTTTTTAGAAAACATAATGGGTCTTAGGAAGGTATTGCTTATGAAAGTAATGGTGAAGATATTTTGAAAAAGGGAATTTTTGGGGTATGAGGCTTTCAAGGTTGATGCTAGCAGGTGTAAGGATTAGTCTCTAGTTAGAGTAAATTGGGTGAGTGTCTTTTTATAGTGATGGTTGAAATAATCTCAACCCTTGATCATAGGCTTTAGGTGTACGTTATATTACATTTATAAGGCGTGGACTATCATTAAATCGGTTGGTGGTACATAAATAAGCAATATGATATATATGGTCTGATAAAGAAGGTTTGTCAATTGACTCTTATGGACAGTTTCAGGCTCTTGTTTTAGAAAGTATGAGTCTTTACAAAGATGTGGTGGGAATATGTTGGTTCTAAAACTGGTAACATGTGTTTATCACGTGAGGGTGGGTTTTGGCATCATTTATGAATTTTTCTCTCGTATTAGGATGGTTGGCGTGTGGGAGAATAACAACCTTACTCTCCATCCTAGCCAGAACCCTTAAGAATCCCAGTAGGCTGTCGGTGAAATCTTTCGATTCTCGTGGGTTCGTGCCCTAAAGTTTTTAGGATCATTGTCTTAGAAGAAAAATATGCATACCTCGACCCTTGCTATTGGTCTTGATCAATGAACTCCTTGTCATAGGGCATGGCTATTGACTCCTGCTATGGATTGTTGTTACTTTTGGTCAATACAGGGTGTTGATGGTGGTATATGCCCATCGACTGATTGATTAATAATCCAATTATTATCGATGGTGTAACTTCCAATAATGGAAACTTTCTAATCAATCCCTAATTATATATTTTATGTTATCATTCGTGAGGGCACTTATACCCCTCCTACAATTATAAAAACTAAAAGTATCATCCATTCCTAAGTAGTTAATTCTCATATTTGAATAAAAACTAAAAACATGAATTATAATGAAAATTCCACCAAACATACTCCAACAAAGCATGTTATATATCAAATAAACAAACATATATATCCATCAACATAAAAAATAACTTATATCAAACCACACATAACTTCCACTATAAAATTAATTATTACTCAAATTCAACCACACTTAATATTAAATATCCAAAGTCATTGCTTCCTTCACTTCCTTCCTTTGCCTGACATCTTCGACTTCTCTCGAACTATTTGACTGCTATATATCCACTTTAACCTCATTTTCCATGTTACAAGGCAACATTGGGTAAACTTTTTCTTTCCCTTCACATCTCCAGTACGAAGAGCAATAGATATGGTTTAATAGACTTCTTATTCTAAATATAATGGATAATATAAAAATCAAGTATACCCAATGATTCATACATAACAGTCTTTTGCGATACAAAATATATACTCAGTATATTTATATGTGCAATTAGGTAATTTATTTTAGGGTTAATTGGGTTTTGGCCCCCATTAGTTTTGTCCGTTTAGGGATTAACCCTTAATTAAAAAATATTGTATGATTGACCCCCATTTTCATTTTTAGTGACAGTTTTTGAAACCCCAAACGGACAAAACTAATGAGGTCCAAAACCCAATTAACCCTTAAATTTATGAAGTTGATGCAATAATCATACAATCTTATCTTATTGCAAGGTATTCTTCTTCATTGCAAGACGACATTGAGAATATTGGATAATTGGGTGAGAAATTGATAAGAACTATTCGAAGTATCCTAACGTGCACTACCATATGCCCTTGCCAATGGGTACAGATAGGTCCCTATCGACTAGTAGTTGTTCCACCCAGTTATCCTAAAACCATTTTCAAATATTGTTAAATTTTAACTTGTACCAAGCATGGTTACTCCTGGGTTTTTCAACCAAAGGTTTCATCGGTGGGCATGGGGACGTTTGGACGCGAGAAAAATTTTGTATCTCCCTCACGGGGTAATATGGATCGTCCACGTCATATCATATTAACATTCTCTTATACCGTGAAACCTCCTGGACTGTGTAAGCATCCTTTTGTTCTTTTATGGGTCCCATATCACCTACATTGATATATACAATGTTAGAGTGATGATTGAAAAAACACATCAAATAATAAAAAAGTAATATTATTGTAAGTGATGGCATCGACATGAGTAAGATCATCAACATGTTCCTATAACTGAATTAATTGATGATTGGAATGCTTACTGACTGTATGTGATGGCCACCTTGATGACTATACTTTAGTCTTGTTATATTATATGTTCATAACACCGCATCCAATGTGGAAATTATTATATATCAAACCTTACAGTAGTGATATGTAACCGTTAACTTGATTTACAACCACCTTGGATTCTAGGCCCAACTTTTGATATAGATGAGCAAGCAAACCAATACTCCCAAATAATCGCATCGACCCAAGACGAGTCGCTCAAACTATGAAGATACTGCATTGATATCTTATGTCTTATCTTATCGATTGGAATCGTAAAACCCAATAAAAATAGAATATATGTGACAAACCAAATATAATTATGATAAATTATGTTTAAATCATGGTTAGCTTATGTGATATGGATAATATCTTGTTAGTATATATAATTTTAAGTCATTATGTTTAGTCTAACCCTACCTTCATAAAGAATGAAATATTGAATTAGTTACAAATATAAAATTTTGAAGTTTTCGGTAGGAATGTTCATGTTTAAGATTAGTTTTGACCTTTATAACATAACAATTGACTTGAGGACTAGATAGTTGTATATATATGAGTTAGGTTTGTAACACAAAAACGGTGTGTTAAACGGAGGTCCGAGCGAGAAGTTATGCTGGAATTACGAAGTAGGACAAATTTATCCATTGGTTAAATGATATTTTGTCTTACACATTTCGTCTTATTAGGCTAACAAATGGTGGAATTTGATTGGTTAAATAAGGAGGTTGGTTTTGTATGACTTTAAAGGCTTGAAATAAGCCCCTCCTTCAGAATAACTCAGCCATTAAAAGAGTTTGGCTTGAGAGGAAGAGAGAATTGGAAAGTTTAGGAAGAAAGTGAGGAGAAAATTTGGAGAAAAATCCGTGGAAATTACGTAAAAGTCCCGAAGGTAATCCTATCCCCAAATATTATTTTTTTTCTTATATTACTGATTTAGATTATAGAAATCATCATTTTTTTACTAAAATTTCATCCCTTGATGTATATGTATGGTTAGATGCAAGTTTAAGTTAAGTTGAATGTACAAACCCTTAAAATTGCTTCGTTTAGTAACCTTGTTTATTCAACCTTCCATATCTTTTTGTATACTTAATGGAATTGATTGATTCCAATTTTATATTAAAATATACTCATATGTGTTTGACCTATCAAAAAATCATGTGAAAATACCAAGAAATGAATCTTTGGTGAGAGTTTGAAGTTCGGGTATAAAATCTGCCCCATGGGTGAAAGTATGCACGCCATGTGTTCGATGTTTTGCTTGACAGAGCAAATGAACATTAAAAATTATGAAACTTTAATTTTGTATTTTTCAATATGTTTACTGATGTTGGGTGAAATATCATAGAAAGTTATAATGTAGAAAAATTATGAAAATTCCTGGAAGTTGAATGAAAGATAAAAGAGCCTATAGGGAAGATTTGCTATGTAGTAAAGAAATGGCCCTATCTTGCTCTAGGAAACTTGAAATGATGTGCCGTCTTTTGAATTGGAATAATAATATGATAAGGATTGAATTACGAAGCATAAATGAATATATGTTTGGTCTATGATTTGGATATGACAAATATATTAACATGAATTTGGATGGAATTTCACTTGTAATAAATGATTTGAATAGAATCATATGATGCTTATGAATTGAGTTATGTTTGAGATATTACTCGGATTTTTGATATTCTTATGGTTATACTAATAGTGTAAGAATTATAGGAAAGTAAAAAGAGCCGGTTAAACAAGTGCCGGACAAAAGAAAAGGAAAAGCCTGATAAGTTGCCAAGGTGAGTGTACTTATGATTTATTTCATACATTAATATGGATATAACTCCAAGAGCGGATTTGTTTGAATATTTCGGTATTCAGGATTTGTTTGGATATTAAAATATCCAGGATTTGTTTAGGTCTTATGATCTAGGATTGGTTTGAATACTTCGGTATTCAGGATTTGTTTGGATATTAAAATATCCAGGATTTGTTTGGGTCTTATGATCCAGGATTGGTTTGAATACTTCGGTATTAATGATTTGTTTGGATATTAAAATATCAATGATTTGTTTAGGTCTTATGATTCAGGATTGTTTTGAATACTTCGTTGTTCAGGATTTGTTTGGATATTAAAATATCCAGGATTTGTTTGGATCTTATGATCTAAGATTGGAATTGGACAAACATCCAATAATTTGATTTATCTTACGATAAGGATTTGTGGGAACTTATGTTCCAGGATTTGTTATTGCTAACGACAGGATTGTTTGGATTTCATATCCACAGATTTGATATAAAACTGTTATTTCGTAGCAGGGCAGGATTATTTGGATTTCATATCCACTGATTTGATATAAAATTGTTATTACTAGGATTATATATCCACAGATTTGATATAGAATTGTCATTTCATTGTAGGGAACGATTGTTTGGATTTTATATCTAGATATTTGATATAATATTGCTATTTCATAGCAGGGCAGGATTGTTTGGATTTTATATCCACATATCTGATAAAGAAATGTTATTTCATTTCAGGGAAGGAGTACCCCACTATGCTTAATGCTTACGATTTATATTTTAACATTTTCAGGTCTGTACGCTGCCAGTTAGGATTTCATATGATCGGTGATTTGAAAGTTGCACCGTTAGAAGGATCTGGGGATTAGACGTGGGGATTTTATCATTGTCACACTGAGGTTTTACTACACTCACACATCTTATATATTGAGTTAACATGGGTTGATTTGATGATTGTAATATTTAATCATAGTCAATCGTAGTATAACAAGTTCGTTTAATTATGACTATGATGTTAATTACGTTATGGTATAAAGAACATGATTATGTTAATTATACATGAAAAAAAATATTGATAAAATGAATTATCTTTCGAATGGATGGAAGATTATGATTTAATCATAATATAAATGAAATGATTAGAATATATTTGGGTTTGGGGTGTGACAATATATTCCCTCGCATTTTATTCAATCGCTTATCTCATTAGGTTCCCCTTCAATGCCATTCCCTTGCAATTTATTTTTACAAAATCCAAACATACAACTTAACTATCCTGGAAATCGATTCGTACCTCGTTAATACTAACACCCAAACACTCAAAAACCATCTTCAAAGCATCATCCTTTGTCATCAACCCTGGTTCTTTCCATCCATATACACAATTTTTTACTATTGGTATCCTTATAATATGAAACACACCCTCTAACATTATTATTATTTTACCAAATGGTAGATGACATGTGTTTATTTCTGGTTGCCATCTTTATACAAACACACTTTTAGATATGTAGTCAATGAAGTGATGAGTCACCTTTGATAGATGGACCAATCTAGAATCGGGAATGAGTTTTTTAAATTTGCATATTCTTTTCACCGGCCCCATTGCCCCTTTTTTGCGATATGATTTTGTGCTTCCAAACAAATACAATCCATCATAATGAAGTGAGAAGAAATTACATTGGGAAAAAACTATAAAAAAATACTAAAATTAATTACACAAAAACAAAAAAATACTTACAACTCCCCATCATATGACATAAACTATATGATGATTGAGATGCTTCAAAATTTTCCATCTTTAGCCCCACAGTCATCTTTAACGACTAACTTCCCTTACCCTCCTTTATGTCTTGTGATTTGTATTCTTACCCTTTTACTAACGCCTTTTATACTTTATTACATTCACTCTCACCATCCTCATCATGGTTGCCTTCAGTTTACCCTCATTCTCACCTTCACTCTCACCCTCATTTTCCACTTACACTAACTTCAATTTCACTCTCACCATTCTCTTTACCACCCTTATCTTCCCCACTCATATCTTCCACACCCTTTTATTTAAAACCCTCGCTTTCACTTCAACATCACTTTTTCTCCCAATTGCCTCATAAACTATTTCAGGTCAAACCTTTTTAGAACCACCAATATTTTCCTCAATTGTGTTTTTCCTAAGAACACTAATAATTTTCTCATGCCACTTTCGATCCGAAGTCATCGTTTCTTCCTAACAGTCCCTTATGATTTAGCCAGTGTGGGCACACTTTTCTCTGTTTAGACACCCTAGTCACATTTTAACCTGTAAAACATATTTAATTAAACTCTACATTAGTATTTAATCATAATAATTCATCATTCTTGATTCGGTAACTTAATGCAGAATACACGTCCTATATTCGATAACATAGTGTTGAATTGGTAGTATGATACTAAAACTTGAGATAATTGATAGCATTATGTCACCAAATAAATTCTTCTATAGTAAAATCAAACTTTGACATCATAGTTCCAAAAATGGTTCATTTTATCAACAATAAGGTGCCATATGTAATATGGTGTTAAAATTAGAGAACATCTTCGGTACTATGATGCCAAATGAGAATTTCCACGCTAATTTAATGATTCGTTTGTATAATGATGAAATCATTTAGTTTTTGGGCATCATAGTGACGATACGTGTCATTGTTCTCGCCACTATGATGCCAAAGTTATATTTAAGGAGCTCAAACCCAAAAAAACACATTTTGCTTTAATCGTTCAAACATGTGTTAAATTCTATTTTCTTGGTCATTTTTAGTTACAAACATATGCAAATGAATCTTTATGGTTTATTTACATTGAAATGCGTTATTAACAGTGTTCCTTATAGTTAGGGTTTGTTAATAAAAAAATGTGAGTATTGAGATAGATTCAATGATAACTAGGAATGTGATGTACCAACCTTTGCATGTAATAGAGGTTTTGGTTGATTTGATAATTTGTTTTGTTTTTCTTCTTGCTTGTTTTGAGGTTTTTAATCTTGAGTTAGGCTTTGAGGTTTTTGTAGCTTTAGGTTAGAGAGAGAAAGAGTAGTGAAAAAATGAAAACTTTGGTCAAATACAACTTATATACGTTTGACCAAATGGATGATTGTGTTTGGACTAAAATGTTTAACTTTTGGTGTTTTATGTGGTATTTTGAGCTTGTGGTGCTGGGGAAAAATTTTTGTGGTTCCTATAGCACAACCCTTTTGGAATTAAAGGGTATTGTTGAAAATTAGGGTTTTAATTTGGGAATAAGATGAAGTGATATAGGGTCATTTTGGTCGGACAATGATTTAAGGGGTTCATTATAATTTGTAAATATGATTTTTAATAGACCTATAAGTTGTGTCAAAATATGGAGAAAATGGAGTTGAAGTCAAATAAGGCATTAAGAAGTGGGGGTTAAGTCAAAAAGGTGTTTTTTAAATAGCAGGAAAATAACTGTAAAAAGAACGAGCAGAACATGTTGAAAATGTTGGGCGACTTTTCAATTGAATTTGGTTAATTTTGTTGTCCCCATTGAACATAATTTGATTGTTTTATTGGTTAGTATTGCTCACACTTGGATTCATCAAATAAGAATCACCGTAATTTCATTTTTTTAGTTGTGTCAGATAAGCATTCAAAATTCATAGTTAATAAAATCAATCCACAAAAACCACTCCACAATATGCTCGGCATAAATAATAAGAACTCCATAATCAAAGTTGAACCAATATATCAATCCCAATTATTGTGACTGCAATGTACTTTCTACATGTACAAAACCTTAGTAGTGGCATATCAACATAACAAATAAAAGATTATGTTTCCAAACAGAAAAATATATCCCTTTGAATGTTACATACCAAAATACTATATTATTATGCCTCTGCATCGAATTAATTGATTATAAACTAAATGTCAATTATGAAAATTTGATGACTCGTACTCTATATAGTACACTCAATGACCAAGCAGAAAACAGAGCTAGGGGAAAGTTTAAAATAGAGGATGTACTAAACAAAGATTAACAATTACATATTCTAAAATATATTGAGAGACACATCATCAGTGTTCGGTTATGTGGCTGAAACATCATAGGCATATGCATTTCATAATATACCCTAAACATTACAACTGAAAAGGTGAAGCAAATTAAAAAGTAATAAAAACAAAAAAAGTTTAACTCGAATTCAAAAGGAAAAAAATCCCGTTTGATCAGCAAGAAGATAAAAAATCAAGGACGGCTATTGCATAAGCCAAATAATGAATGCAATACATGACCACACCTGTGATCCTTAACACCCACAATGGAAATTAAATCTATCTCCCCCACAAGTAAGTCAAGTGTGTAGTGTGAAACATGCCCTCGTAAATGCTTTAATTGCGAAATGTTGTGCATGTAGCGATTACGACCAATTGTAATTTATGAATTCCAGTAAGTGCACAAAGAGATATGCAAGTTTGAATACAAAGGGTTTCAATACAAAGAAATATGACCTATAACGCCACTTATCTCACATATGAACTGATGATGCTAGAATTAGCACCACCAGGTAAGGTGTTTTTCAAGCTCAATCCAAGAACAACAATGACAGCATAGTTATATAAAAAGGTAAGAGAATGAGATGAGGAGAAGAGGAGAGAGTACTTGAATATAAGTGGTTCAGCCTAAATTGGCCTTCGTCCACTGTGTGTGTGAATAACCTCACTGTAATAAGGCACTGATGGCCATGGATACAATCTCTCAAGGTTTCTCTCTCTACTATGTATCTAGACAGAGTTTCAGCTAGGGTTGTATTTTTGGATAGGTAGAGGATGACCTCTATATATAGTACCTAGGGGGTGTAATATACCCCCCATGCATGTAATGTGCATGTGTGTGTTTGCCTCACCAATATGGGGAAGCCACCTGTCACTGTCACATGTAGAGAATGATGATGAAATATTCTCCCCACGTGTGAGGAATAATCTTGTTATAACTGATTTGTATCCACGTGCCCTTATCCAAATATCAGCAGATGCTCGCCTATCGTTCTTAGTGCATGACCTCGGCCTGGGAGAGGCCGAGGTTGACAAGTCTAGTTGCTCGTTCAATTCGAGATGAGCCATAGGGGCCTCGGCTTGATCTCAGCCGAGACAATGGGTAGGGGTCGATTTGAGCCGAGGTTGAGCTGGAGTGTGCTTGGAGCATCGACTGATGTCTTGATGAGGTTGTTGGTGAGGCTTCTTGCGAGCTTGGCCTATATCTGGCCGAGGTTGCCATTCCCAGGTGTACGAGAGTGTTGTTGATCCTTATAATGTATGCAATGTCCTTTGGAGAGGCTGGTGGTAGTGTCGACTTGGGACGACCTTGCTATGGCCGAGGGCTGATGTCGCATGCCCAAGGCTTATCCAGTGTCGGCCATAATCTCGATCGAGGTTTGTGTCTCTGAGCCGAGGTTACACTTGGGGCATATCAATCACCCCCAGCCCTTAGTTACATGAGAGAGCAGGTGACTGTGGGATTTTCACATCTCCGAGGCCTTTCTAATATGAGCGAATGTTTATTTGACACTTGTCTAATATTAAAGTGTGGCTTGCTTGGCAAGCGTGCGCTATCAGCCACCTTTGGGGCTCCCAAGGCAATGATGGGCCTTGGGAATTGCGCCTGAATATTTAAGGGTTTTGAACCCTCATTTCTCCCTCCATCCTCAATTATCTCTCCTGCGTGATTGCACTCCAACTATTTCTCTCTCTAAAGGCACTCTCTTCGCGATTCCTCTGCAGAGGTCTTTGGTGGTGCTTTCTCGAGTTTTCTTCGCTTTCCCTTATCGTTTCATCTTCAGGTATTTTCTTCCCCTCATTTGCCTCTATTTTCTTTGCTTTTTCCTTTCTATTTGTGTTTTCCGGCGAATTTCTGAGTTTTCCGGTGAGTCCACCATAGTTTCAGGCGAACTGTTCTTGTTAGGTTTGGGTAATTTGATCTTTAGACTCCTTTATTTTATTAGCCAATCTTGTTTGTAGTTTAGGAAGTCTCCCCAAGCGTAGTGTCTGCCTCTGATGCTCAAACCCCTCTACCAACTTCTTGAGGAGTTCCCCTCCCTTAGAGAGAAGGCTTTTGAAAAAATCAGACAAATAGAAAGGGCACATGAGGAGGCTCGTAGGTCACAAAAATTCCCTGTTAGACCCATCTTTCCACCACCTCTGAAGGTTATATATCATGGTCCCTCGAAACCTTTTAATCAGGCAGAGGTTCCTGCCGATCCAATACCGATGTCCGAGTCTGAGTCTTCTACCTCGGACCCCATGTCTGTGGATTCCTTCCAGGAGGCCATGGAATTCACACCTCGAGAAGATCAGGACCCTGATCAGGCCGAGGTTTCTAGCCGAGCCTCATCCCATAATAACTCGAGCACCTCGACCTCTTCTTTAGAGGTTGAGATTGTTGAGGCGAGTGTGGCCATTCCACAACCACTTGACGCCATTCCTCTGTCGGCCGTCACGTTCGCTCGGAGGTTCCCGAATAACCCATCAACATCTACTCTAGCCGACGTTGAGCTAGATGATGATGATGAGGTCGAAAGCGATGTCGACGTCTCTGAGGTGACCGAGATCGAGAGTACTGTCACTGAGGTTGACCTTCTTTGCTTCAGATATCTGTACTCCATCAGTCCCTCCATAAAGCTAAGAAGACCTCTGAGGTAAGAGAAGGCTTATCATGGCCGAGACGGCGAGATCTTCTTGTACAAGCAGATGTTCAAGTTGGGGTTTCGTCTGCCCATTCATCCTATTATCAAATCCATCCTTTCCTATATCAATTTGGTCCCCTCACAACTATCCCCCAATGCCTGGAGGGTCATAATAGGGGCTATAGTCTTATGGAGGGTTGTCCACCACTCAAACCTTCCAGTTCAGGTCTTTGTTGGTTGCTATGTCCCTTCTTCAGCCAAAAATCATCCGAGCTACTATCACTTTGTTGCTCAGAAATCTGAAAAAAATATGCTTCAAATAACTCAGACTTCCAACCATAACTGGAAGCCTCAATACTTTTTTTCTTCTGGACCATGGGAATTTGTCCCATGTGCTCCCTCGTCCATTTTAGAGCCGAGGATTCCCCTGAGATGGAGTAAGGTCACAATGTCTGCGAGGTCCGACCCTGGCCTAAGCCCGCAAAACCTTCAGAAGGTGAAAGCCCTTCAAGATCAGGGGATACATGGTCTGTTCGTTAAGTTCGAATACTTGATGACCCCCCACTACCTCTCTGAGACAGGTCTAGTTTGAAGTCCCCTTTCCGAACTTGGTAAGCGCTTTCTATTCGAAGTTGAACCTCTGAGTTTATTTATGTCTGACCTTCTGACTCAGATCTATTAATTTTTGCAGAGCGCCCAAAGGATATCTCAAACGAACTCTGGAAAATGGCTGCATCTAGATTGACGAGACTTGCAAAGAAAGCAAGCCTTAATGCTCCTCCCCCAGCTCCCTCTGCCTCAAAGCCCCAAGCCACGAAGAAGAGGGCTTCAACTGATCATACCCCTGAGGATCAGAGGCAGAAGAAAAAGAGTGCTGATACTACCATCCCCATTTCTTCAGCAGACGCCCTGTCGGCTCGTCTAGAGCAGTTGAAGATTACTGACAGCATAGTGGACCATTGTCTTAAGGACCTAGATGCCTTCGGCTCTACAATGACCTAAGCCGATAAGCGCTTCTTCCGGTCACTTGATACTCCTTTGCTGGTTGAGTTCGGCATCCACAGATCCATTCAGGTATGACCTCATATTTCTTTGTAATTTCGAAGTGTAACCTCTGATTTGTCTTTGACTCATTCATAATCACAAAATCTGTAGGGCCTGGCAGCTATGCACCACCTCTCCAATTGGACTCTGAGGAAGTTGCCCCTCATCCAGAAGGGTCAAGAGGCCGAGAAGGTCCAAAGTACTTTGAACGCAAAAATTGACCGCCTGAAGTCTGAATTGGGTGAGTCTGACAAGAAGGTGAAGGGGTTGGAAAAGGAGGTCTCTCAGCTTAAGAAGGACCACGTTGTGGCTCTGAAGGCCAAGGATGACAGTCTGCAGCGGAAGGTCAGCTCGGCCGTGAAGGAAGACCTCGATGACGCCTCTGAGGGGATAATAGCCGAGTATAAAAGTTTTGATGAGTTTATGGGCTTTGGCTTTGAATACCTCGAGAGAGTTATCAAAGCTACTACGAAGTGGGCAGCTGTCAAGGAGAAGGAGGCTGGCACTTTGAAAGCCTTTGACTTCATAGGCCTTGGCTTTGCTAATCCTCAGCTTGCCCTGGCCCTTCAGGAGGTTGAGGAGGAGTCTGCTGCGCCTGCCGAGACTGCCACGTTAGACGGCACAAAGGTTAGAGGGGAAGACCACCATGATGACATTGCCGAGGTGACCAACGTTGTCCAGCTTAACCAAACTGAAGACACCAGCCTTCCCCCCTCAAACCCTTAAAGAGAGAATCTCTGAATATTGTTTGTAACACCTGGCATTGTGAAGCATGTTTGTAATCCCTGAACATTTATAATTTCTGAATGATCATGCTCCTTACTTTTCTATTCTTTGTAACCTTTGAATATTTATAATCTCTGAATGTGTTATTCTCCGAGGAGGATCATCTTCTTTTGCTTTATTGAATGTCATGTGATATTTTAACTCTTGGTCTTGTTGCAATGGTGTCTGGTTAAACCAAATTAGTAGTCTGAGCTCAGACCTCGTCACCACTGAATGGTGTTATGAGGGTCTGAGGCCATCACCCAAGGTGTTATCCCCATAATTAATCTCACCAAACTAATGATGTTAAGGTTTTGAGGTTATCCCATTATGGTGTCTGAGCTCAGACCTCGTCACCACTGAATGGTGTTATGAGGGTCTGAGGCCATCACCCAAGGTGTTATCCCCATTACTAATCTCACCAAATTAATGATGTCAAGGGTCTGAGGTCATCCCATTATGGTGTCTAAGCTCAAACCTCATCATCACTGAATGGTGTTATGAAGGTCTGAGGTCATCACCTAAGATGTTGTCCTCATAATTAATCTCACCAAATTAATGATGTCAAGGGTCTGAGGTCATCCCATTATAGTGTTTGAGTTCAGACCTTGTTACCACTGAATGGTGTTATGAAGGTCTGAGGTCATCACCGAAGATGTTATCCTCATAATTAATCTCACCAAATTAATGATGTCAAGGGTCTGAGGTCATCCCATTATGGTGTTTGAGCTCAGACCTCGTCACCACTGAATGGTGTTATGAAGATCTGAGGTCTTCACCGAAGATGCTATCCTCATAACTAATCTCACCAAATTAATGATGTTAAGGGTCTGAGGTCATCCCATTATGGTGTCTGAGCTCAGACCTCGTCACCACTGAATGGTGTTATGAAGGTCTGAGGTCATCACTTAAGATGCTGTCCTCATAATTAATCTCACCAAATTAATGATGTCAAGGGTTTGAGGTCATCCCGTTATGGTGTCTGAGCTCAGACCTCATCACCACTGAATGGTGTTATAAAGGTCTGAGGTCATCACCTAAGATGTTATCCTCATAACTAATTTCACCAAATTAATGATGTCAAGGGTCTGAGGTCATCCCATTATGGTGTTTGAGCTCAGACCTCGTCACCACTGAATGGTGTTATGAAGGTCTGAGGTCATCACTGAAGATGTTATCCTCATAATTAATCTCACCAAATTAATGATGTCAAGGGTCTGAGGTCATCCCATTATGGTGTTTGAGCTCAGACCTCATCACCACTGAATGGTGTTATGAAGGTCTGAGGTCTTCACCGAAGATGCTATCCTCATAACTAATCTCACCAAATTAATGATGTTAAGGGTCTGAGGTCATCCCATTATGGTGTCTGAGCTCAGACGTCATCACCACTGAATGGTGTTATGAAGGTCTGAGGTCATCACCTAAGATGTTGTCCACATAATTAATCTCACCAAATTAATTATGTCAAGGGTCTGAGGTCATCCCATTATGGTGTTTGAGCTCAGACCTCATCACCACTTAATGGTGTTATGAAGGTCTGAGGTCATCACCGAGAGATGTTATCCTCATAACTAATTTCACCAAATTAATGATGTTAAGGGTCTAAGGTCATCCCATTATGGTGTCTGAGCTCAGACCTCGTCACCAATGAATGGTGTTATGAAGGTCTGAGGTCATCACCTAAGATGTTATCCTCATAAATTTCTGAAATAAGTGCAAAATGAAGCAAGGACCACCATGGGAACTGATCTTTTATTAACAACCTCTTCATAATAGAAGGTACATTTACATAAACTCTTTGCAACATCATATGTAATACTTCTTTAGGTGATCAGCATTCCATGGGTTAGCGAAAGGTTCTCCTTCTAAGTTTTCTAGCCTGTAGGTGCTAGGTACAACCTCTTCTGTCACTTTGTAGGGACCATGCCAGTTTGGGTGGAGCTTATTTGCTTTCTGTAAGGTCTTTTTCAACACTAGGTCTCCCACTGCGATGGGTCTTGACTTCACCCTCTGATTGTAGAACTTTGCTACCCTTCTTGTCCAACCTCCGCGTCTTCTCTTCTTTCTTCAATTAGATCTAGGTCTAGCCTCCTCTCTTCCCCATTATTATCAGGGTCATAGGTATGAACCCTATGAGTTGGAAGCCCTAGTTCCGTTAGTATGACGGCCTCTGAGCCATGTGCGAGCATGAACGGGGTTTCTCCCGTAGGTGTCCTCATCGTGGTTCTATAGGCCCATAACACAGCGTAGACCTCTTCAATCCATCTTCCCTTACCCTCTTTTAACCTCTTCTTGATTCCATCGAGAATTGTTCTATTTATGACCTCGATCTGACCGTTTGCCTGAGGTCGGCCAGGAGATGAGAAGAACTGCTTTATTCCCACTCTTAGGCAATACTTTTCTAAAAAGGAGTTCTTGAACTGGGTCCCATTATCCGAGATGAGAGTGTTTGGGAGGCCGTATCTGCATATAATATTCCTCCAAATAAATTGGAAGGTCTTCTGCTCTGTGATCGTTATCATCGGCTATGCCTCCACCCACTTTAAAAAGTAGTCGATGGCAACTATCAAGAATCTATAATTGTTGGCAGCTCTTGGCAGGGGTCCTACTAAGTCAATTCCCCATACTGCAAATGGCTATAGAGAAGTGATTGACATCATAGGCTGATGAGGTTGATGAGGAATAGCGGCGAATCTTTGACATTTATCACATTTCCTCACATATTCCGTAGCGTTCTTGGACAAGGTTGGCCACCAGTACCCCTGTGTGATGATTCTTTTGGCCAAGGGTCTTCCCCCTATGTGGCTAGAGCAAGAACCCTCATGAACTTCCTATAAGACCCGGGGAACTTCCGTGGGGTGTACACATCTGAGGAGAGGTAGTACGAATCCTTTCTTGTACAAGACGTCTCCTACTACCGAGAACTTGGTAGCCTTATATCTCAATTTCTGCCTTTCTAACTTGGATTCAGGTAGCTCTCCCTCTCTGATATATCTGACGAGGGGGTCCATCCATGAGTCTCCTAAGTTCAAATTGTGACAAGGGTTACATACCTCTTCTAGCTCAATGGTTGCCTTCCCCAAGACCTCGATCGGAATGGTCCATCTAACATCTGTCTTCATTACCGAGGCCAACCTCGCCAATGCATCTGCGTGGATGTTACTTTGTCGAGGCACTCTATTCAGTCTTGCCTCATCAAAATATTCTAACATCGTTCTCACCCTTTTCAGATATTTGGCCATCCTTTCATCTTTGGCCTCATAGATTCCCAGTACTTGATTGACAACTAACCTTGAGTCGCTGTGGAGTAGGAGTCGCTTTACACGAAAAGTCTTTGCCAGTGAGAGACCTGCTATCATGGCCTCATACTCGGACTCATTGTTAGAATCCTAGAAGTTGAATCTCAAAGCGTATTCAATTTTGGCACCATCTGGAGCCGAGAGTATCAACCCTGCACCGCTTCCACTATCGCAGGAAGAGCCATCAACGAAAAGGCTCCAAACGTCTGTATCTGACGAGAAGACCCCTTCTGTCATGACTCCTTATTTGAAGAGGTAACGATCTTCCTCGTTCTCTACCACTCGGCTCCTGGCCCCGTTGGATGCGATCTCCTCCTGATCTTGGAAGATGTTTGGTGTCATCCCTTCCGAATTTCGGAAGACACCACGGTTTTTAACACCCTCTGTGCTATTCTCTGCCTCGGCCTCTTCCCATGTGAACTCAGCGACAAAGTCTGCGAGGGCCTTCCATTTGATGGCCGTCCTAGGTTGGTAGGTAAGATCGTACTCCCCCAACTCAATGGCCCATGTCATTAACCTCCCGGACTTCTCAGGTTTATGTAGGACCTGTCTTAGTGGGAGTTAGTAAGGACAACCATGGAGTGGGCCTGGAAGTAAGGCTTCATCTTCCTCGAAGCATGTATCAGGGCGTAAGCTAGCTTTTCCATGCGAGGGTAATTTTGTTCGGCCCCTTGAAGGGCCTTACTGTTAAAATATACAGGTCTTTGGATCCCAGCGTCTTCCCGTATTATGGCTGCGCTGATGGATGATTCGGAGACTGCCAGATACACATATAATTTCTCTCCTGTAACAGGCCAGGATAACAATAAGGGGGACCCTAAGTAAGACTTGAGCTGGTTGAAGGCTTTTTGCACTCTTCATCCCATTGGAAGGCCTTTCTCAGCACCTTAAAGAATGGAAGGCACTTGTCTGTTGCCCTATAAACAAATTTGTTAAGTGCAGCCACTCTCCCCTTGAGTCTTTGGACATCTTTGATACTCCTCGGTGTCTTCATGTCAAGAAAAGCCTTGATTTTTTCAGGGTTCGCTTCAATCCCTCTCTGGTTGACGATAAATCCTAGGAACTTCCCAGCTCCTACTCCGAAGACACACTTCGTGGGGTTAAGTTTCATTCTGTATGAGTCCATAACATCGAAGGTCTTCTCGAGATCTGCTACATGAGTGCAAGCTTTCAAGCTCTTTGTCAGCATATCGTCCACATACACCTCCATGGTCTTACCTATTTGCTCTTCGAACATCTTATTCACAAGACGCTGGTATGTTGCCCCTATATTTTTCAAACCGAAGGGCATCACTTTATAGCAGTACGTCCCTTTGTCAGTAATGAAGGCTGTCTTCTCTGAGTCTTAAGCATCCATGAAAATCTGGTTGTAGCCTGAATACGCGTCCATGAAGCTCATGAGCTCATGTCTCGCTGTAGCATCCACCATCTGATCTATCCGAGGTAAGGGATAGCTGTCTTTTGGACAAGATATGTTTAGGTCAGTGAAATCAACACACACTCTCCTCTTCCCATTGGCCTTGGGCACGATGACTGCATTTGATAACCACTCTGGATATGTGACTTCTCTTATAAACTCAGCCTCTTCTAATTTTTTGACCTCTTCTCGGATGACGTCGTACTTCTCCCTGGAATAGACTCTTCGTCTCTGTTTGATTGGCCTTGCATCTTTGGTCACGTTGAGCTTATGACTCATAACTTCAGGGTCGATGCCGGGCATGTCTGCGTGACTCCATGCGAAGACACTTTGTCTCCTCCTGAGGAAGTTTATCAGCTCTTCCTTGATTTCTGCCTTTAGGGCTTTACCGACCTGGATGGTTTTTTCCGGCTCGTCCTCATTGAGGACGATGGATTCTACCTCTTCCGCGGCCTCTCCCTTCTTTAATTTTTTCTCATCTCTTGGGTCAAGCGTATCAATGCTATAAGTTGTGGTTGCCCTCTTATGGGCCTCTCTCTCTTCGCCCGAGTTGAAGTAACATTCTCGCGTTGTGGTCTGGTCACCTTGCACTTCCCCTACCCCATAGGGAGTCGGTAATTTTAGCATCTGATGGACCGTCGATGGCACAACTTCAAACTCTTTAAGGGCCACCCTTCCTATGATGAGGTTATAGGCCGAAAATACGTTCTCGTCCATAAAGAAAAAAATTATCTTCTTGGTCAGCCTCTTAGGCCACTCATCACCCATCCGTACGTCCATCTCATACATGCCCAAGGGGTGGACCTTTTCGCCACTGAAGCCTATCAATGGGTGATGATAGGGTACCATCCTTGCTCTGCTAAGACCTAGGCTCTTGAAGCAAGGCCAAAACATCACGTCCGCCGAGCTCCCCCCATCTACGAGGATCCTCCGCACCTCGCACCCATGCACCCTTGTTGTTATGACCAAAGGGTCATCATGGGGGGCTAAGATACCCTTAAAGTCAAGTCTGGAGAACCCAACTACAAGGGTGTCCATGTCTACTTTCTTCCTCTTCTGCACTGTATCGGAAGACGTTAGATTCACAACTTCAAGCTTAGCCACTGACCTGGCCTCTGCTACGTGAGCCTTCCTATCAGCTACTTCAGAGCCACCTCCTGAAAATTCTCCGCATATGGTGTCAACACCAAACGAGATCATACCAGCCCTCTTCACCGGGGTGTTGTCATCTTTTGGCAGAAGATCCGGATCGTATTCATCATCACCTTCTGAATCATCGTCTCTTCTGGCTGGGACATTGTTACGGCATATGTCATTTCTTCTTTTCTTAGGGTCATCTCTTCCACCCTTAGGAGCCTTACCTTCCACATGCTTCCTCAACTTTCCAGATTTTAACATCTTTTCAATCTCATCCTTCAAGGCGAAGCATCTGTCCGTGACGTGGTCATGATCCTGGTGGAACTCGCACCATAGGTTTTTATTCCTCTTATGTGGTGGGGCTTTTAGTTTATCTGGCCACATCAGAGTCCTGTCATTCTTAATCTCATTGAGGATGTGCTCATAGCTCACAGTCAGAGGAGTATAGTGAGCGAACTTGTCATCACCCGACCTCTTTTTCCCATCTTTCTTCTTTTTGGACTTTCCACTGCCACCGCGATTCTCATCCTCATACTTGGCGGCCCTTGCCTCTTTCGCATTCATTACTTTCCTTGAGGTTGCCAAGAGCTCCGCCATAGACTTAGGGGGGTCTTCGGCAAGTTTCCACAACAGCTTCCCTTTTGTAGACCCCCTATGAGGGCGGTCATGGCTATATTCTCTTCATAATCTTCGACCTCTAACTTCTCTTTGTTGAATCTCGCTATGTAGTCTCTTAGGCTCTCATCCTTGCCCTGCTTGACATACAGCAGGTGAGTAGTTTTCTTTTGAGGTCTCACCCCAAAGCAGAAGTTGTGGATGAATCGTTCAGCTAAGCCTTTGAAGTTCTCAATTGAGTTCTTCGAAAGGGAGGTGAACCAGCTGTGTGCTGCCCCTGTTAAGGTCCCAGAGAAGGCCCTACACTTCATCTCATCGGGTATCGAGTAGATGTCTGCTGTCGACTGATACATCTCGATGTGATGTACAGGGTTAGTGCTACCATCATACTTGGGAGACACTGTAGGAGGCTTGAACTTAGCTGGGGTTGGGAAGCCCACTATCCTAGCCAAAAATGGAGAGCCCTCTGAGTAACCCATTTGTAATGGGTCCCTGCTTTTAATGAGGTCTCCTATCTTCTCCTCAAGACGCTGGATAGAGTCATTCCACGGTCTTCTGCCATCGACCTGGCCGAGATTGTCCCCAGCTACCTCCATGGGATGGACCGAGGGTTCCCCTATCGTAGCACGTCGGCTTTTAACCTCTTCCTCTTCCTCTTCCCTACCTCTTCTTTCACAGTGTCGGCCTTGGTCTGGCCGACCCTGCCTGTTTCCTCTCTGAGAGCCTGCTGCACTCCTCGATCTCGACAATCTCTGTCTTAGGTCATTCACTGGGCCCAACCTCTCAAAGGCTGACCCTCTGCTCAACCTCTCAAAGGCTGACCCTCTTTGTTGAGCCTCTTTACCTCTTCGGCGGACAAAACCTTGACTTTGCTGAAGAGGTCGCACAGTATTATTTGACACCTCATACGTCTCTCAGCAGTCT
Source organism: Sambucus nigra (assembly GCA_949130495.1). Lineage (NCBI taxonomy): Eukaryota > Viridiplantae > Streptophyta > Magnoliopsida > Dipsacales > Adoxaceae > Sambucus > Sambucus nigra. Next base: position 169,811,438 of record OX422214.1, on the reverse strand, counting down.
TTCGGGGCCTCTTCCGCCTCTAGATCGTCATACCTGTCCTCTAGGCAAGGGTTTCCTTGCCTCCCCAGGCGTAAGCGCCTAGGGTCAGCAATGTCCCTTCTCCGCTGGGGTGCAGGTTGGTCCTTCATTGGTGCCTGGGGTTGTCCCCTGGCATCTGCATGAGGCTGAACAACTGCCGGAGTGATCATATCCGATGAGACTCCAGGTGGCCTCATCATAGTTTGGCTGAGCTGTGCAAATTGCTCATGCATAGCTTGTTGTGTTGCAGCCAAAGACCTCAAGGTTGTAGCTACCTCCGCCATTTCGGACTGGGGCGGCGCCTGACTTGAACTAGGCCCTCCACCTCCGGGTGGCGGAAGAGGTGGCGGTAATTTTAGTGCCATATGTTAACACTATAGAGCTTTAGTAGCAGATGAGCTTAGTACGTCAAAGGACCTCTTTTAATGGTGAAACAGCTCCACGCAAGGGGTGGTGCCTGGTTCACCACCAGAGTCTCCGGTGAGGTTAAGTTGAAAAGAGGAAGAGACAGCTTCTCTCATTCCCACAGATGGCCCCAAAATGATGATGCTAGAATTAGCACCACCAGGTAAGGTGTTTTTCAAGCTCAATCCAAGAACAACAGTGGCAGTATAGTTATATAAAAAGGTAAGAGAATGAGATGAGGAGAAGAGGAGAGAGTAGCAGAATATAAGTGGTTCAGCCTAAATTGGCCTACGTCCACTGTGTGTGTGAATAACCTCACTGTAATAAGGCACTGATGGCCATGGATACAATCTCTCAAGCTTTCTCTCTCTACTGTGTATCTAGACAGAGTTTCAGCTAGGGTTGTAAATTTGGATCCTTTGTAAGGTAGAGGATGACCTCTATATATAGTACCTAGGGGGTATAATATACCCCCCATGCATGTAATGTGCACGTGTGTGTTTGCCTCACCAATATGGGGAAGCCACGTGTCACTGTCACATGTAGAGAATGATGATGAAATATTCTCCCCACGTGTGAGGAATAATCTTGTTATAACTGATTTGTGTCCACGTGCCCTTATCTAAATATCATCAGATGCTCGGCTATCGTGCTTAGTGCGTGACCTCGGTCTGGGAGAGGCCGAGATTGACAAGTCTAGTTGCTCGTTCAATCCGAGATGAGCCATAGGAGCCTCGGCTTGATCGCAGTCGAGACAATGGGTAAGGGTCGGCCTGAGCCGAGGTTGAGCTAGAGTGTGCTTGGAGAATCGACTGATGTCTTGATGAGGTTATTGGTGAGGCTTCTTGCGAGCTCGGCCTATATCTGGCCGAGGTTGCCATTCCCAGGTGTACGAGAGTGCTGCTGATCCTTATAATGTATGCAATGTCCTTTGGAGAGGTTGGTGGTAGTGTCGGCTTGGGCCGACCTTGCTATGGCCAAGGGCTGATGTCACATGCCCAAGGCTTATCCAGTGTCGGCCATAATCTCGGCCGAGGTTTGTGTCTCTGAGCCGAGGTTACACTTGGGGCATATCATGAACCAATACATATTATCACAAAGGAGGATGGAATTTTAATCAATACTTCACGATTTATATACTTTGAAATAAGTATAATAGAAGATTAAAACAATATTAACACATAATTTGACCTTGGAAACACCTTAAGGATTTTCTTGGAATAGTTTTCCTAGCTTTTCCTTGTAACCCTTTCTTCCTTAACTTCTACTTCTCTTTCCATAAGCTTAAATCTCTCAAAACTGAACCTAGGGTTATATTTACTGAAGAAATAAGTTGAAAGAAGAGTTTTAAGTTGGCAAAGGCATGCCGCCTTTCCATCCAATCAAAATAAGCCATATGGTTTACTAAAAGAAAATTTACCACTTAAAGGAAATGGACAAATTTGCCCCTTGTTCATAAATTCGGCCTAACTTCTTACTCGGACATCCGTTTGATGCACCGTTTGTTGTGTTACAACCCTAACTCATATGTAATGGCATTTGCCATTTTAGTGGCGTCAACAGCTGATAAATGATGAGTATGAGATTAAAGATGAAGATAAACATTCACATCAAACATATAAGAGACAAAAGGTTTTTAAAGTGGTTCGGCTATGAATAGAACCTACGTCCACTGTTATTTTATTCCCAGGGGTTTACAATAGCACAATAGAGTAGAGAGAGAAAGAATGTATATCTTGTGTATGGTGTTTCTTAGTTTTTCCTCCCTTTGGCTAAGGGAATACATGTATTTATAGTGATGGGAGATAAAAAGATACAATGTCTTTATACATTCAGACATTTATATCTATATACAATGAATCTAATTGTTGGTCTTCTACGATGGTTGATCTTCCTTGAGTTGCTTGGTATGTTATGTGTTGGTTGGTATTCCGACCAACTCTCCACGGGTGCCAACTAACTCTCCACGGGTGCCGACCAACTCTCCTCGGATGCCGAATAAGTATAAATATTGCAACGTCGGATGACATGTGTCCTTTTCTGACTGGTCCTCGTAAATGAAGAATTTTTGTGTCAACAAAAGGGACGATGTTTTCCATAAGGTCATAGGTGAATGAGGAGAGAGGTATGGACTGGAGGAATGGGAGGTAATTTTGATTTTTGGATTTTGGAAATTATACCCATTTAGTGGTACGATATTTTCCAACAGCGACATTAAAAATTGTTTTTGTTCCTGTAGTGTAATGAAAATAGAATAATTCTAAGTGACTCATCATTTGAGATCTCCTTGAAACCGCATGCCTATGTGGCTTTTCGAGATTGATTAATTCCTCACGGATGTGGGTCCGCGCTAGTGGAATTAACTAGTCTCGATAGGCCATGTAACCATGCATTTTTTAGGCGGTCTCATATGGCAGTTCTTGTAGAATCACTCATGAAAATACAAGATTTGTTATATTCTCATTGTTAATATTTAATATATGCTTTTTGTGATTGTTTAATGTCGATTTACTTTCTATTTAGTTACCTTTTAGAGTGGGTATTCCTATTTTTTCCTTCTTTTGTGTTTGGTTTGGTAATTTTCACAGGAAATTCAAAAAGATTTATTAGATAAATTGTGCTTGGTTTTGTAATTTTCACAAGAATTCAAAAAGATTTATTAAATGAATAAAATTTCTATATTTATTTACCCAAAACTTTCCTCCATCTAATCATAAACCCCCGATGTTTTTCTCATCCCCATACACGATTCAAAACCCATCAATATTATTTCTTTCTACGTACTACAATGTGTATATGGTAATGCAACCACTTAACACACGGTATTGGTCCTCATTGATATAAATTTTATATTTTGTTATGCAAAATTAATATATGCAATTTTTCTTTTAGGGATATCGCAAATTAAGAATTCACTTTCTTTTTTAACTTAATTTGGGAAAAAAGTTTCACAATAGTGAATAGTCTTTATTTTAATATGTTTATTACTTGTTTTTAAATAAGGACTATTAATTTTTAACAAATTGGTTATAATATAGTGGCTTGATTTTTTTACCCTTCTATTGGTGATTTTCCATGTCATTCCAATATTAACAAGAAACTCACATTTAAGTTACTTGATCATTTCTCACAATTTTCCAATCTTAAATTTATTAGTTTTTGTTATTATCTTACATTGTAATAAGTATTAGAACTCCATAAATAAGATATTGCTTTAGCCATCTTACCATCTTTCGACAGTTATTTACAGTTATTTATTTAGTTCATTACCTTCCTATCTTTTAGCCTTCTCAACTACATGATTACTGAAATTGCTCGATCTTCTTAATTTGTATTGAATCTCCCAAGCACTATTTAAGACCCGTAAACTTACTAGATTATCCATTCCCCATAAATTATCTTTCTATCCCCCCCTTATATATATCTATTTATCTTTCCCCCGCTTATCTCCATCTATTTATCTTTCTCTCCAAAGTATTCTCGACACGACGCCGGTCTCATTACCTCTTCTGGGGTGGCTGATGAAATGGATAATGTTTTCCATAATCTCATAGGTGAACGAGGAGAGAGGAATCGACTAGAGTAGTGGGAGGTAATTGTGATTTGGATTTTGGTAATTGTGACCATTTGATGGTACAATATTTTTTAACAGCAAGATTAAAAATTGTTTTTTTTTATGTAGCATAATGAAAATAGAATAATTCTAAGCGAACCGTCATTTGAGACCGCCTTGAAACCGCATGCCTATGTGGCGTGTCGATATTTGTCAATTCCTTATGGATGTGGGTCCGCACCAGCGGAATTAACTAATCTCGACACGCGAAGTAGCCATGCGATTTCTAGGCGATCTCATATGGCGGTTCATGTAGAATCACTTATGAAAATATAAGCTTTATTATATTTTCATTGTTAATATTTAATGTATGATTTTTGTAATTGTTTAATGTTATTTTACTTTATATTTAGTTACCTTTTAGAGTGGGTATTCCCTTTTTTGCCTTATTTTGTGTTTGTTTTGGTGATTTTCACAAGAAATTCGAAAATATTTATTAGACAAATTGTGTTTCATTTGGTAATTTTCACTAGAAATTTGTAAGGACATTTTTCTCAAGTCCGATATCTTACATTTGTGTATGCCGTACGCCGCTATAAAAGGCACATCACTTCACGATCTCACATGACGACCTCTATTCGAATTCTAAGAATCAAGCATTCAACATCTCCATCAAGTGTCCCACGTCTTCCTCAATGACTTCACGTTCCACGATTTTAGGGATTTTATGCAAGTGGTACGCAAGAGAAATCAAAACAATGAAAGAAAGGCAAGATAGGAAAGTGCAAGGGCATTTTGGTAATTTTATAGCCATAGTCCGGAGGTCTGGTCAACTGGAAAGTTGAAAATCTCGACGCCACGAAGATACTGGATGAAACGACACCTCAATCCGAGCTACGGTGAAGGAGTTATGGCCCTTTGAAAATGGAGAAAAATCCTTATGGAGAATTCTGTGTATTTTAAGCCCCAAATCCAGCGAAGTACCGCAAGCCAAGCAGTGAACCGGTTCGGGGGGAAAACTGGTTCGAGGTACAAGTTGAACCGGTTCGGGGTTCCTGATGCTGGCAAGAGTCCCAATGACTTAAAATTCTTTTTGGTTTCCTTATAAAAGCCAACTTCGGGGGAGTTATTTTTCAATACTTGGAGAGACGAGTTTGAGAGTTCTATTAGCCCAAGTCTTCATATTTTTGAGTCCCAAAACTCATGTTTTGATTCACACATCATTCTCATACTTGTGTGAATCTTTTTTGAAACCCAAGAACATTGCTTTTCTTTTATTCATACTTGTGGAGAAGCCGCTCTCTTCTTCATTGCTGCTCACCTGGAGTTCCAGCGGGAGACTACAACCGACGACATCAGAACCGACACCTGCGGGTATTTTTGTGTCACACTTATTTTCATTGTAATCCGTGTAATCGTATCTTACAAAATTATAGTGAAAATAAAAAGGTTTTGCCCCTTTGGGGGATTTTTCCTCATTTGTGTGTTTTATGTGTGATTAATTATTCTTGCATGATCATACTGACTTCAATCACACCTAGATGCATGTTTAGGATTTAATTGAAAAACTGAGTTTAATTAAATAATTTCTTTATTTGAACATAAGCGCACTCTTCACATTGTTATAAGAGCAGGTTACGCTAATTTATCGCGTATTCCTATTTTCGCAAAATTTGTGTGAGATTGATTTTGTTTGAAAAATCAGTTTTGTGAAAAATCACAATTTTTTCGATGGAGCTCTTATCTAATCGGATGCCCCCCTTTGATGACATGAGTCGGAGTTTTAATGATATAAATAGTTTGAATTTTATGTTTTAAAAAAGAATGGATTTTTTGGAAAAAGAAAATTCTTGTTTTAAATCCGCGTTGGATCTTTTGCAAACGGTTCAAAATCAAAGAGATTTTTATCTTTAAAAATTTGTTTCCTTGGACCATGACTTTGTTGCTTTAAAATTGTCCAAGAAGTAGAGTAATAATATGGTCCTATTTTTAGAAAAGTAATTGGAGGACCTTGATAATTCGATGGTTTGCGTTTGTGCCGTCGAGGATAAAAAATTAATCGATGATTTTACGGCAAGTGAAGAGACTCTTAGGGAAAAGTTTGCTTTAATTGAGGGGGAGCGCGATAAACTTAAGTTTAATTGAAAATTTGAAAAATAAATCCCTGTCTTTGGAAGAGTCTAATTTGTCGCTTGAATCAAATATTTTGAAGTTATAAAATAATTTAATCGATTCAAGTAGGTTTGATAGTGATGGTTATGGCTCATCTTGTTCTCGTGATTCTAGTGCTAAAGCCAAAACCATTATTTATTTTAGAGGGTCAATTAATCCCAAGGACATTAGAAAAGATCACACTTTAGGTAACATTCCACCCGTTTACAATGTTCACATTGTGGTAGGAAAGGTCACCTTAGGAGATTTTGTTTTGATCTTGGAAGAAGTCCTAGGAAGTCGAAGTCTAGTGTTCCCTTGGTTCCTAAATCCCCCACACGACGTTTCACATCTATTTAGGTTAGGAAATCATTTTTAGAGGCACTAGATTTTAGACAAGTTGATTCCCGTTTGCTTGCACATGATTCTTCTCTTGCCATATCATATAGATGATTGTGTTTGCATGTTTGTCATACACTAGTTGTGGTTTCATGATATATATTTGCTAGTGTAATGACATGTACTTTTTGTATGTTTTATTTTTTTTTTGGAAAAAAGTTTGAAAAATACAAAAAAAAATTATTTTTTATAAAATTTGTGAGGAAATCCAAAAAGATTTTTGTATTTTGTTTGCACCGTTTATGGATTGACACTTAGGATGATCGAGTCACAACATCATTCCATTTTTCATATGACTATTTGATAGTGTTTTGAGATAATGGGTCAATTCATCCATGTACTTTATAATGTTTGGAGTCATTAAGATGTAATTGAGTGTTACTTCCTACATGTTTGACGCATGATTTCCTCTATTGCACACGTGCATGGATTTGTTTGATTATTGTGCTTATCTAATCTCATGTTGGTTGGATGTTTTCACTTCAATTCTGTCCTTAAATCGAACCAAGCACGATAAAACAAGACAATAAAAAGTGTGCACCTCTGAACCATATTTGTGAGTTTGTGTGCTTTGTTTAAAAATGGTGAAGGGCTGTGAAATATTATCATTTATCCATTGTGATTAAGGCACTGTTTAGATTGGACCTAAAAAATTGAGGAATTTTATTATCCGGGGTCCAAAGAGGTTTAAAAGAGCCCAAAAAAATTTAATGGCAATAAAAAGTAATTCATGCCAATTATGGGCCAATTAGGTTTTTGCACCAATTCTCCAAAGTTTGAGAATTTAGTTTATACACCTCTAAAAGAAAATATATATGAGGATGTTTGGATGGAGAATTAAAACAGGCTTGCACATCCTTGAAAAAACGCTAAATAGTTTTGGACATTATTGGTGTGGAAATTACTTTAACTTTGATTTGTTAATTTTCATAAGACGATGTCATCTAAATTCAACAATTATCCGGGGTCCAAAGAGGTTTAAAAGAGCCCGAAAAAATTTAATGGCAATAAAAAGTAATTCATGCCAATTATGGGCCAATTAGGTTTTTGCACCAATTCTCCAAAGTTTGAGAATTTGGTTTATACACCTCTAAAAGAAAATATATATGAGGATGTTTGGATGGAGAATTAAAACAGGCTTGCACGTCCTTGAAAATCTTGAAAAAACGCTAAATAGTTTTGGACGTTATTGGTGTGGAAATTACTTTGACTTTGATTTGTTGATTTGCATAAGACGATGCCATCTAAATTCAACAATTTTTTACACCTAAGGATACCTTTTGATGTTCATTCGTTAGGAGTTCATATGCATCGTGCACATATGATTGATTGAGTTTATCTACCTATAGAATGTGTTCACACCCATACGTTCCATTTCCATGACTTGGTTGTTCGGGTTTAAATTCATGGTGTGATTTTTAGTATCTTATTTTTGTAGGAAATATTTGAAAATTTTTAAAATAGTTTGTGAATATTTTTTTAGTATCTCTTTGCAAGAGCACGTTTGTCATTGGATTGATGCCTTGTTTTGAATACCGTGACACCCCGATTTTGCTGGTTTGATTTTATTCTTCTCTTTTGTCTATTTGGGGACATAATAAAAAGGGGGAGAACGAATTGTCCTATTATAGGGGAGTTTGAATTATCTATGTTTATCTCATTTCAAACTCGATACGTCACGTGGTATTTTCATTATCTCATGTGTGTAGGTACTAATTGATGATCATATGTTGCACACCCTGATGAGAAAAGATTTGAAGAACAAACGATGAAGACTTACTCATTTGTATCTTTTCAGTTTTGGGTTCATGGGAGGGTATATTTATATAGGTCAATTAAATGATAATAATTCAAATTTTTTTATTTTGTACCGGCATAGACATAGGGGGAGATTTATAAGGACATTTTTTTCAAGTCCGATATCTTACATTTGTGTATGTCGTACGGCGTTACAAAAGGCACGTCACTTCACGATCTCACATAATAGCCTCTATCTAAATTCTAATAATAAAGCATTCAACATCTCCATCTAGTGTCCCACAACTGCCTCAATGACTTCACGTTCCACAATTTTAGGGATTTTATGCAAGTGGTACGCAAGAGAAGTCAAAACAATGAAAGAAAGGCAAGATAGGAAAGTTCAAGGGCATTTTGGTAATTTTACAGCCATAGTCCGGAGGTTTGGTCAACTGGAAAGTTGAAAAGATTGACGTCACGAAGATACTGGAAGAAACAGAACCTCAATACGAGCTACGGTGGAGGAGTTATGGCCCTTTGAAAATGGAGAAAAATCCTTATGGAGAATGTTCTGTATTTTAAGCCCCAAATCCAGCGAAGTACCGCGAACCAAGCAGTGAACCGGTTCGGGGGGCAAATCGGTTCGAGGTACAAGCCGAACCGGTTCGGGGTTCCTGACGCTGGCAAGAGTCCCAATGACTTAAAATTCTTTTTGGTTTCCTTATAAAAGCCAACTTCGGGGGAGTTATTTTTTAAGACTTAGAGAGACGATTTTGAAAGTTCTATTAGCTCAAGTCTTCATATTTTTGACTCCCAAACCTCATATTTTGATTCACATATCATTCTCATACTTTTGTGAATCTTTTTTGAAACCCAAGAACACTGCTTTGCTTTTGTTCATACTTGTGAAGAAGCCGCTCTCTTCTTCATTGCTGCTCACCTAGAGTTCCTGCGGGAGACTACAACCGATGACATCAGAACCGACACATGCGGGTATTTCTATGTCACACTTATTTTCATTGTAATCCGTGTAACCGTATCTTATAAAATTATAGTGAAAATAAAAAGGTTTTGCCCCTTTGGGGGATTTTTTCTCATTTGTGTGTTTTGTGTGTGATTAATTATTCTTGCATGATCGTATTGATTTCAATCACACCTAGATACATGTTTAGGATTTAATTGAAAAACTGAGTTTAATTAAATAATTTATTTATTTGAACATACGCGCACTCTTCAAAATTCCAAAAGATTTATTAGATGAATAAAATTTATATATTTCTTTCCCCAAAACTTGCCTCCATCTAATCTTAAACCCCCATCGTTTTTCCCATCCCCATACATGATTCAAGACCCATCAGCATTATTTATTTATACATACTACATTGTGTATATGGTAATGCAACCACTTAACACACGGTATGGTTCCTCATTGATATAAATTTTATATTTTGTCCTTGCAAAATTAATAGATGCAATTTTTTTTGGGGACACCACAAATTAAGAATTCACTTTCTTTTTTAACTTAATTTGGGAAAAAAGTTTCACAATAGTAAATAGTCTTTATTTTAATATGTTTATTCTTGAAGCCGTTGTTTTTAAATAAGGACTATTAATTTTTAACAAATTGGTTATAATAAAGTGGCTTGATTTTTTTACGCTATAATTGGTGATTTTCCATATGTCATTCCAACGTTAATAAGAAACTCACATTTAAGTTACTTGGTCATTTCTTACAATTTTCCAATGCTAAATTTCTTTGTTTTTGTTATTATCTTACATTGTAATAAGTATTCAAATTCCGTTAATAAGATATTTTTTTAGCCATCTTACCCTCTTTCAATAGTTATTTACAGTTGTCTATTTAGTCCATTGTTTTCCTATCTTTTAGCCTTCTCAATTACATGATTACTGAAATTGCTCGATCTTCTTAATCTCTATTGAATCTCCCAAGCACTATTTAAGACCCATAAACTTACTAGCTTCTCCATTCCCCACAAATTCTCCCTCTATCCCCCCCCCCCCCCTTATCTCTATCTCTTTATCTTACTCTCCAAAGTATTCTCGACATGACATCGATCTCATTACCTCTTTTGTGGTGGCGTTGATGGAGCAAGATGTGGCCGATGAAAAGGACGATGTTTTCCACAATGTCATAGGTGAATAAGGAGATAGGGATGGACCGAAGGAATGGGAGGTAATTGTGATTTGGATTTTGGTAATTATGCCCATTTTATGGTACGATAGTTTCCAACAACGAGATTACAAATTGTTTTTATTCATGAAGTGTAATGAAAATAGAATAATTAAGTGAACCGTCATTTTAGACCACCTTGAAACCGCATTCCTATGTGGCATGTTGAGATTGATTAATTCCTTATGGATGTGGGTCTGTGCCAGCATAATTAACTAATCTCGAGATGACACGTAGCCATGTGGTTTCTAAGCGGTTTCATATGGCGATTCATGTAGAACATTTATAAAAAATATAAGCTTTGTTATATTCTCATTGTTAATATTTAATGTATGTTTTTTTGTGATTGCTTGATGTCGGTTTACTTTCTATTTAGTTACCTTTTAAAGTGAATATTCCTTTCTTTGTCTTATTTTGTGTTTGGCTTGGTAATTTTCACATGAAATTCAAAAAGATTTATTAAATAAATTGTGTTTGGTCTGGTAATTTTCACAGGTAATTCCAAAAGATTTATTATATGAATAAAAATTTTATATTTCTTTACCCAAAACTTTCCTCCATCTAATCTTAAATCCCCGGTGTTTTTCTCATCCCCATACTCGATTCAAAACCCATCATCATTATTTATTTCTACATACTACAATGTGTATATGGTAATGTAACCACTTAACACACAGTATGGTTCCTCATTGATATAAATTTATATTTTGTCCTTGTAAAATTAATAGATGCAATTTTTCTTTTTGGGACATCACAAATTAAGAATCCACTTTTTTTTAAACTTAATTTGGGAACAAAGTTTCACAATAGTGAATAATCTTTATTTTAATATGTTTATTCTTGAAACCGTTGCTTTTAAATAAGGACTATTAATTTTTAACAAATTGGTTATAATATAGTGGCGTGATTTTTTTTACCTTCTATTGGTGATTTTCCATATGTCATTCCAAAACAAAAAAACTCACATTTAAGTTACTTGGTCATTTATTACAATTTGCCAATCTTAAATTTCTTAGTTTTTGTTATTTTTTGCGTTGTAATAAGTATTGGAATTCCATTAATAAGATATTGTTTTAGCCATCCTTTCATGATAATGATTGTTATACTTGTAGTAGACAAATACTTCCTATTTTTAAAACTAACAATTTTGCAAATTTATTCATTTTAATGTAATGGTAAAATACAAAAAAGATGTAGATTATTACACAATGAGGATTAGGAATAAACATAATAAGTGAGATTTATAAAAAAAATTATTATTAACTTAAGTAAGGAAATCCAATTTTAGTATACTTAATGCTACATTTTTGTTTCATTTGTTAAATAAGTTACTTTAACTAAGACATGTCATTTCATTGCTTAAGGGTGACATTTATAAATTTGGTAGATAGATTAAGTATATTTTGGATTATTTAAAGTACTCTTGATTGTTGAATTCTCTTACAAATTTTTTGTTGTTACAAGTAATGGTAAAGTTTTTTTTCACATTACCATCTTTGTGAATTTATGTAATAATATCTCCATTTATATGCCTGACACTCGTAAAATTTAGTACTCGGTTTCATATTAGGGGTGTTTTTTCTTATTATGTTTAAAATTAAGAGCTGTATTTCTAAAATATTAGTTAAAGGGCTAAAGTATCACTTATGTCACGTGTGCAAATATAATTTCCTATAAAAGAAAAATATCATGATTGTACCCACACTTATCCATAACATTTTAATACTCCGAAGATACAAACTTAGTGAAAACAACTTGGTACAAATAGTCTTTCCCTATTCAATATATTTATCTATCATATAAAATGTACTGCAAAGTCATTAAGATCATGTCCACATGACACCCTATTTCTCCACCTTTCTGTAATACCCCGTATTTTTATGGCTTTTAATTATGTGATTAATTGAATTAAATTAGTTTTAATTATGGAATTAATTAAATGAATTTGGGATAATTAACTGAAAATTAATTCGGATTTAAATGCTAGCAAGACGAGAGTTAGTATTGGATTATAATAATGTTGTTAATTATTGCTGAGTGATTATGGTAATATATGATTATTGAATTCGTTAAATTTGTCGTGAGTTGAAAATACAACAGTTTCTGTATTTAAGTTGGGACGCGCGTGTCAGGACCCAATTTAATGGATTTAAATGTATTTTATTTTTAAGTCATCTATATGATCATTTTGAGTGCGCCAACGTATCCGGAAGGGTCTAGATAGTCAGAAAACACTAGCTGGGGGTTTAGTTTAGGTCCCAAGGCATTTTAGGCCTAACCAGTAACCCGGGAGGGTATTTTAGTCATTTTGACTTTTTGAGGGATAGTAACCCATGAATTTTAGATTGATATTATCAGCCAACACTTAAGTCCCTTATCATAATGGCAATTAGAGAGGAAGAGAAGAAAGTTCCCAAAGAAGAAACCACCCTAGAGGCTTTTGCACCACCGTGACCACCACCGGATAGATCGAAAATAGAGGATCACTCCCACGCCGTCTGCTTCAAAGGATCAGAATCTTTATTTTCCAGGCAAGTGATTTATCTTGCAAAGATTTATGGCATATTTTCTGCATGATAAATTGAATTTGAAGACAAATTTTGAATAATTGTGATAATGTGAAATCGGTGACTAAATCATGAACTTGGGTAGGTTTGCATGTAGTGGACCTTCTGAAATCATTAAGTGAAATAATTATAGACTAAGAGTTAGCAAATCACGAAATTTAATTGGGGTTTATAATGATTTTTGAAGAGATGATGAAAAACTAGGGTTATAGTATTATTAATGACTTTTAATCCAAGAAATCGATAATTTGTGATGTTTTGATGAATCTTGAACGTTAAGACGGTGTAGTAATGTTGGTTTCATGATTAGTATACTCATTTGGGGAGTTTGGGATGTTGTAATGTGATTTGGAGGTGTAAAAATGGTTGAATCCCCTAACTATTAAGGGAATTCTGGGCAGATAACTGTTTGATCAATCAATCTATCCAAGCATGTCAATCGATCGACCCATTTCTTCGATCGATCGACCCCTCTAGAAAAAGTGAAGTATTTTTCCTTTAAATAATTGAATAGCTTCCAACCTTTAGAACTCTTTAGTGATGATTGATTGAGCATATTGGCACTTATGGAAGACCAGTAGGATGGTATTTGATGCCCAAAAAATTATTAGGTTTAATTGGGGTTAGGTGGTAGACTTACGAATATCCGACTAATAAGGTACGATTGTAAATGTGAGAACCTGAATATATTTTGCTCCAATTATAATTTGAGGTTAAAGACTAAAAGGTGGAAACTTTAAATAGTGAGATAACCTTAGAGACTAGCGGGGGACGCAGTAACCTTTTTGGGATAGGGTATGTACTCGGAGTTATACGTCCAGAATTATCGCGTTAAAATCTATTGTGTAGAATAAATGGGACAATATTATTATATGTGTGAGACAGACGATATGGGCCTGGAATATACCTATACTAAAATGATGATTATCTAAGTTGTGTGATTACTTAGTATCTTAATTATTGTGTGTATGACATACCTACCATACATGCTATCACGGGAGGTTAGTTTTCGAAAAAGGACCATCGTATCTTTGTGTGCCTTCGGGGGGGATTTAGTTTGGTACCTTAAGGACATAGGATTGTGAATGACTTATTTTTGAGTTGATAAGTCAGCTGATTATGGGAGCGTAGATATGTACGTGACCCATGGGTATGTGAACTATGTTCACCTCCAATATGTGTGATTTGTATTGACACGGTTCCTGAGTGATTCGGAACACGCGATCCTTACGTACGTGATGTACATGGATTTGATAACAGAGTATGCGTGCACCGCAGCTTAGCCTAGGGGTGCTATATATGTATATATGTACTGAGAGTGATTTATATATGTACTTGTGACTGGTTCACTATTGCTTAGTAGATGTGAATATCTAAGATATTTGAATGGGCTAAGAACGTGAGAATTTAATTAACACTTCAGATAAGTAATTTAATGAATGTCAATATGGGTTATAAATATGACTTGTTTGGGTGTTACGAGTAGACACCCTGTGCTAGAATGCGAAAGCAGGAGTGGTACAAACTAGTTAGTAAGCGGCATAACTAGGATGGGTTAAGGGTATACGTTAGGCGTGCACATTAGCTGAGGGGTGAGAAACTCATGTGAGAGTACGCAACTAACATGTTTAATATATGTGTTGTTTAATATTGTAATTTAAACACTTGATATATTTTTAAACTGTTTTAACCTCGGGATCTGACCCGTTTTCCTCCAAATCTATTTTGTTTTGTAAAAACCTTTTAGGTTCCCAACCATAGGGACGCCAAGCATAGGAGTTCCATTCTGATGACGTGTTGTAGCTTCTGTGGAAGCTACAGGATCTCGGTATCAGACGCCTCCACATTTATCCTTAGTTCCTTCAGAGTCATTCGTATCAGTTAGGGAATGGTGCCCATTCTTATCTAGAGATTGTAGATACAGACTTCCATTATTTCAGATGTTGGTTTATTTATTCAGACTCTTGTTTTAGGATTTTATTTACTCTGGTATTATTATTATTGGAGTGTTTACTGCAGACTCAGTTTATTTCATTTCGTTGGTTATTCATATGAGATTATTTATGCGATTGATGTTTGATTATTTAATTATGTGGTTATTATTAATTTAATCAATAAAATTTGACATCTCTCTATTTTAAATATTAGGTGGCTAGTAAGTAACTAAATATTTTCGACGGTGATGCTAAGACTGAACCAACTTGATATTCTGTATTAGTTTAATAAAGGAGTAGCTACCCGGTATTTAATTAGTCAGGGTATCACACTTTCCTTCTTTTTTTTATTTGATCCAACCTTTATATTAATTCTTTTTCCTTCTGATCTACGTTTGCATAGAAACGCGACTTTTTAATTAAAAATACACTTCCTTATTTATTCACATTTCCTTTGTCTGTTTTTTAATTTGATCTGGTCTTTCTATTAATTCTTTATCCTTCTTATTGACGTTTGCATAGAAATGCGAGTTTTTAATTAAAAATACACTTTAAAATGTATTTACAAAAATAATGCTACAAAAATTAAAAAAATGTTCTAAATTAAAAAGTCCTAAAATAATTTTTAAAAAGTAAATAAAATTAAAAATTATTTTACACTTTTTTAAAAAGTAAATAATAGTTTTAAAAAATAAAATAAACTTTTTACAAAAATTAATTATTTTTATAAATACATTTTTAAGTGCTTTTTTTAATTAAAAACTTTAGAAATGCTATAGCATTCATTTCTCTAAGCAACTTCGAATTTGAATTCGTCCTTTCGACTTACAACGTTGTTAACCAAAAGTTTTCCATATCGATTGCACTCCCTCTATAAAACCTTTTTTTCTCTCTTCGGTTTTCAATCTTCTTCATCCTCTCTTATTAGGATTTTTGTTGGAACATTTTAGAGATATTTTTTTTCCTATGTTCCGCATATTACGTCTCGTTCGCGCATCATGCGAGCTTACAACTAGTTATTTTAAAATATCACAAGTAAAATTTGAATTTTTTTTATTATGTTTTATCATTTCATGAAAATATATTATACAAAATACTTCCTACATAATCTCTCACATTTTTCTCTCTATACCCATTAACTTTCCTCACCAATTTCACTCTATCCACCAAACTCTAACAATTTTTGTCCCAAATTAAAGAGCATTCAATAGATTTTCATCTCCACTATACTAATCAAAGAGCATTGATTGCATTTTGATCCTCACTACACCATTAATCTTCACAAACAATCATAAATTTATTCCCCAAATAATAACTATAATTTGTCATGAAACTTTCAAATACCAATGAAAGGTGTAAAAAATAGGTTTAGAACCACTAAAGACAATGAAACTACCTAAAATAATTTTTTTGAGTTATTTTTTTAGCCCCATTGGTATTGTTTTTGTTTGTTCTTAAGGATTCAAAAAATAAAATATGACAGAAAATTGAATAGTGGTCTGAGATCGGGGCCCCGAGTTATAAGTAAAATCTCGGGGTAACCCTCCCAAACTAATGTTATATACTTTTTTTAAATCAGGTTTCTTCAGTATCATCCTATCGAGAAAGCTTACCTCGATTCGTCACGTTCCTATCGAGAGAGGGCCCTAAAGTTTGTATGTACCTATCGAATGAACTCTAGGAACTAAACAAACTTTGCTTAATAATGTATGATTCATTTGATAATAATGTAGAATATTTTGCTTTCCAGTAATTAAGACATTATTATGTTCGTACTTATACATGATGCTTTCATGGATTTCAACTCCATATTATTTGATGAGGCGCTAGTCAATATCGACTCTGAGAACAAAGGCACTGGTGGTTCTTTAGAAGTCGATGTCAATGCCAATTTCTTTATGGAACGGGTATTTTTATTGCACACAACCTATAAAGTTATTTCAAAGGGGATAGACTTTTGTATGAAAATGTACTGATGAATTTATATCTATATTCTCATGTATTTCTCACCCGTCAAGCGTTAATCGGTTGGGCTCAAGCACATGCCCAATCAAATAGAACAGTAATAGTAATCACCAAGTCTGACACACCTTCGGTGACGCGAAAGGGACGTTTACATTTGGGTTATGAGAGGAGAGGGGAGTACCGAGACCATCGTGAGAATAAGTGTTAGAACGAAATATGTACTCAAGGTGAGAAAAATAAGAAGAAGGATACGGTGACTAGAAAGTGAAATTTCCCATTTCTATTGAAGGTCATTCCACTTTATGTGAGAGCTAGATGTTACAGGTTATAAGTGGAGATCACAACCACCAATTGACGGAATCTTTAATTAGGCATCCATACGCTGGGCGTCTTACTTTAGAGGAGAGAAATAATGTTGCAGAGATGTCATTGAGTGGGGTGAAGACAACCGTCATTCTAATGATGATAAAATTTTGTAATGTTTGCAATGTGTCAACAATGAAATCAATTTACAATGCTAAGGGAAAGCTAGGGATCGCAGAATGGGAGAGTAAAACAACGATGCAACAGCTAATGAAATTGATTGGGGACAAACACTATGTATATTGGTATAGAATTAATGATTCTACGATGGAGGTGGAAGACATATTTTGGGATCGTCCGAACGTTATTCAATTAGCAAAGTATTTTCCCTCGGTTGTCATTGTCGATTACACTTATAAGATAACCATTACAATATGCCTTTATTTGAGATGGTTGGTGTAACCTCTTGTGGACGGTCATTCAACATTGCTTTTGCATTTTTAGTTACAGAGAAGTAAAATAAGTACTGTCCAGCATTGGGATAGTTAAAAGCACTATTCAATCCATTTTGCATACTCCACTGTCTTCATCATATATCGGGAGTACGCGTGTATTAAATCATTACAAGTAGTGTTACCTGAGGCTAGATATATGGTGTGCACTTTCTACATTCCCCGCAATGTGGAAATATATGTTCATAAAGAGATCCATGATAAGCATTCACAAAAAAAATCTTGAGAGATTGGGTTCATTTGGTTGAATCCCTAACAGAGAGCGATTTCAACGAATCTTAGTTGTTGTCTCATGTGGATTGGGTGGGATACCCCAACACTCTAAACTACATTAACTGTACATGGTATAATTTAAAGAAGTCCTTCGTTCAAGCATGGACCAATATGATAAAACATCGGGGCAACCGAACTACAAATCGGTGTAAAAGTGCGCACGATATGCTTAAAAAACACTTGAATATTTCTCAACTACCTTTTTGACAAGGTGCTTGTCGGTATGCACAATTACATTGAATTGCATGTTAGAAAAATTAAGAAGGAGTTTGAGGATTCCTTACAAAAAATGAAGCACTCGCACAATCTTCCTTTGTTGTACAAGTTAATTGGTCGGGTTTCAAACTATGCGATTGACATAATTCCTGAGGAGTTAAAAATGTGTGACAATAATGGCATGGATTTTAAATCGTGCCTCCATATCGCGCGTAATGTCTACGATATACCTTGTGCTCATGAGTGGGTTATCTATTGAACGGAGAGTCGGCTCATACTTTGGGGGGATTTGGATAGTCATTGGGATAAATTATATATGGTGACCAAGTTAGCTAAGTACCATATGGTTAGAAATTCTATTAGTAAAACAAATGTGGAAAAGTTCAACTATAGATGAACAAAGGGCCATGTTACGTAAAATAAAAGGCATAGGATGTCCCACCACGGAGAGACTATTTTAGTCATCCGTGCTGATGTAAGGGAAGGATCAGTGCGGGGTCGAAGACCAACCACTCGTGAGAAAAAATATGAGAAGTCAATGAAAAAGGATCCTTTTGCCTTCGAACTCGCAAAGGAATCATCAGAGAAAGAACATCGTGTTGTCTAGAGACCTAAGAATAACATTAATTTTACGGAGTTCGCGTGCCCATACCTATGGTGCCCTAAGTACATGCCCTTGTACAAGAAGTACTTGAAGGAGATACATGAGTTTTACAGAGGTTTTGTAGAAGATGTCGTGGATGTGGAAGCAAATGGAAATTGAGGATTTAGGTGAATGTCTAGTTATCTAAGGTTGGCGTCCGAAAGCATGGATGGATAAATATGAGTGCAGATTTGATGGATGAAGTGCCTAAAAATAATGATTGTTACGTACATTATTTTGGTAGTTGGTTTCCCGATACTTTGTAAACCTGTTAAACGATTCTACACGCCCGTGTGGTCCAAAGTCTTGGATGGTCATAACAGAGTGTGGTTACCTTGTGTTTGAGACTTATAACTGTGTGTGTGTATCCTGATATCACCGAGATAATGCCTCACATTTCTACAGATGAGATATGAACAACCAAAAAGTCCAATGTTTGTGAAAATTACTCATGTATGTGGCAATCATTTTATCATACTAAAGTTAAAACATAGTTGTCCATTGTCGCCGATTACAAGTCACTGGCATAGTTGTTCCTTGCCTAGAGCCAAGTCTTGGATCGATAAATATTCTAATAAAATATTTGAGTTTAGAATATTTTCCCGAAGGATGTAGCTAATGTAGTGACAATTGATCATCCCATAAAAATAAACAAGTTAAGGATATGTTGTATTTTTTGCACATGTGTAAGCAAATGTGTAGTTAGGTTGCGAGCGATATGTTGTATTTTTAGTACACATGTAAGTATATGTGTTGGTAGCTTGTGAGTGATATGGAAAAGCGGACTCTGATTTGTAAAGTTGTTGAAATATATCTCAATATAACATAAGGAATATATTTTATTATCGTGTGCAATGTATTCCAATAAAATTTGTGTTGGATTGTATTTTCATGTTAAATTGTTTCAAATATAATTAAAGCATAAGATCATGTATAAGGGATTTTAATTTCATGAACTATCAATATGTAATCCATAACTAATTCGGGATGTATACAACGAATCCAACTATCATTACTCGACATGAAACACGCGAATCAAACTTAACCATTTCATTGAAAATCCCAATGTTAGGGATAATCATCCTGAACCAAACTTTAATAAGTCTGGTTCGGAATACAGACATCGATGTAGGAAACTGGACTCGATATGACTCTTCCTAACCAAGCTTTATCGAGTTTGGTTCTAACTATAAACCACGAACTAAGACATTATAATAAATATATTCCATATGTGAAAATCACATTGTTAGGGATAGTTATCCCAAACCAAACTTTCACAAGTCTGGTTTGGCATAGAACCACCAAAGAAGTAAACTGGACTCGGTATTAATCCCCCGAACCAAACTTTATCAAGTTTGGTTCGACAAACAAACCATGAAATAGGGCATTGGACTCAATATGAATCCCCTGAAACAAACTTGATACAATTTAATTTGAGATAATTATCCCTAAAAGTGGGATTTTCACATATGGAATGGAATTTAAAGTTCATGACCTGCACAATCCAACATTAACAATTGTACCCCATCCAACATTAATAATCCAAAACCAATATTAATATTCCAAAACCAACTACATCAACCAACCAATTTTAATAATCCAAACCAACATTAATAATCCTAAATACATAATTATACCTCATCCCAAATTATAAAATTGTACCCCATCTTAAATTACAAAGATCATTTTCTTTTCCTTTTTGCTCCTTCATCCCCCTTTGCCTTCTTTTTCCCTATATCATACTCTCTTCCATGCTTCTTCTTCTTTTTCTTCCCCTGCTCCTCGATGTTAATCTGGAGACCCACACCAATTATTGATGCTAGTATTTGGTAAGCTTCTTGATTTTTCCCAAGCAATGTAATGGCATCTGCAGTAACGTTGTAATGCATTCTTCCATGTTCTTTCTCAGCAACTATATTACTCTATACACTTCGTCCACCTAGTGAACATAATTTATGTATGAGAATTCGTTAAATTATAAAACTTATAAGAAATGTAAACCTCACTAATGATGTTGGTGGGGTTCTAGACAGACGGGCGGGAATAGCTCAAGAACCACTCCATGCAATCTTCGCTACAGTCCAATAGGCACGATTCGGGTATTGATTGCGACTTTTAAAATAATATGTGGTCTTGCCAGTTTTCCCGATACCATTTTTGCATGTCAAACTTATCATTGTATCTAGCCGTTTTGTTTCCCCTCTCATCTCTTAAGGGGGTAATTGGGTCGCGAGGAATGATTTGAATGCGACTGAATTGTCTAAGACGTCTTTAGGGATAGTATGGCTCGAAAACATCGAAGAAAATGATTATGCCACTATAGAAAGCAACCTCCAAATATGGGTATGCACCCCTCATATCCTTATAAGGATCCCAAATAACCTACACACAAACTAATAATTAGGGTAGGAATATTTTCAAAGTCAATTGCAAAAATAATGAAAAAAACTTACATTTCTTGCCGACATATAATCGAGTTATTCTCTGTATTTAATGAGCCGTGGGAAGGCATTGTTTTGAGAGGCTGATTGTAACACCCCCAATTCGAGGCATTGTATTGTTGAACTCCATGTGGTAGCATGCCCCTAACTCGGGAAAGTGCTCATAAATCCAGGACTGTAAAAATATAATATAGATAAAAAAATCATATGAAATCTATGATTACTTAAATGGATAATTAACATATATCACAAAATTGTAATAATTATTACCATATATAGGGATACACACCAGCTCATTTACTTAATATTTGACCTTGATGAAAGGCCCAACTATCTATACAGGTGATCAAGAATTTCCATTCCCAACGCAAGTCGGCCCACCTTTTTAAAATCCTTTAATACTTACATGTAATAGACAGAGATTATATTTTTGGTCTTATCGGGGAAAATAGTGCATCCGATAATATAGAGTATATAGGCCCTAGCATAATGGTTTTTCACTTCTATGAAGGCATTCTCATCTTTTGCTTTTGCCAAAAAAGCATATGAATCACTGCACTCTAATTCAACGTCGACCTTGCTCACTCCCAAGCACTCAACTACTAAGTCAATAGCTTTCTGCAATTCAATCACCTCATCATCAGGAGTAGCAATGCTTGGGATAAACAACGGATCACTAACTAGAGGGACTTAGAGTATTTGAGCATCATCAAGAGTGATGGTCATCTCCCTAAATGGCATGTAAATGCTATTTATCTCTGGATGCCATCTGTTAATGAATGCCGAAACCAATGCGTACTCAATATACCTATGGCTATATTTTACAAGCCATTAAGTTTTTCCCTCTCCACCCCCTTACTCCCCCCTTTACTCAGATCTTCCAAAGGCCATTCATTTATTCATCCAGTGGTTAACACGGAGCAACGATACTCATTCAAGCTAAAATACAATAACAAATATATCAATATTTTTGATAAGGTACGGATATTAATATTTTTGTTAAGTTAAATTTGAAGATATGATTACCACCGATTCGGTTCATATACCTTAGGCAACGTATTCCTTGAAAAGCTTCAAAAGAGTGAGTTTAGGACCTCCATAGCTCTCGGATGATGATCCGGCATCGTTTACCTTCTTTGTACTATATAAAGCAACCGATTTGTGTTCTCTTGGTGTTGGATTATTCGATGGGCCAGTATGTGTAGACGGGTTGGTTTACCCCTTGGGTTAACTCAATATCATGTCGTGCCTCAATAGGAGCCACACATGGCCCTCAATATGGCCATCTACAGAAGTCTCAGCTTGGCCTCCTATAGCATTCTATATATGTTCTTCCTCATTATGTCCCTCTATATCACCTGATAAAGCATAAATTTCTTCCCGGTGCTTCCTCTAAAAAGCAGTTTCCGACTTCTTCTTTGAACGGGAGTAAAATATAACTTTATCCATTATGACCTGCAGTAAAACAAAGATTACATGTGAAAAACTAACATACACGGATCATATGTGAACAACTAACATACATGAACAAATAACAAATAGTAATAACTAAGATACATAGATCAAATATTTGAATTAATATAAATTAATAACCAACATACATGAACAAATAAAAAACATTAATAACTAAGAAACAAAATTAAATATATGTAAACGAATAACTATAATGATCTCAAGAATGTTCAATCCCAAGAAGGTCCCAAAAAAAGAAAATGTAATATATAAAAAGAAATGCGGGCCCCGAAGTACTGATATCACCTCGGTATAAAACTAACGAGTAAACCAACCCCTGTCGATACCCTCGCCCCGAATGAAGTGATTCAGAGAACCGACTTTGTTTCTGACAAATGTGACGAATAGGGGAATAGAATTCGAGGTAATGTCCCAAAAATGATGTTAAGTTTAAATATAGAATTTCATTCGTGGGAAACATAACGATACTGGACTTATTTTTCGTTGGTTTTATCCCAAACAAAACCCTAATAAGCTAATATATGTTATTCATTGTGAACAACCTGAAAAATTAATTATACAATTAAAAAATTAATAGAAATTATCAAAAACCAATTCCTTTTTCAAAAAAAATCCATTTGCCAACAAAAGTTTCAAACAATTCGTCAGATGTTAATTCAAAATAAAATTATTTAAAAGAAAAAACCAAACTTTAAAAATACTAACACACTTCATTATACTATGGTTTAGTATTGAGTCATGATTCCCATTTAGTCTATGACATTATGTTGAAGACGTAGTGGCTAAGCTTGAAAATAGACCATGCTGTAGTTTTGGTGCACATTTCACGTCTTCATTTGATTTTTCGAGATTTTCTCGGGTATGGATGCATATTGGTTTATGGATACTCAGTAAATATTTTTTAAGGATGTTATTTTATTTTAATATGATTTTAAAATGATTTTTCTAAGTTTATCTCGTGTTTACAGTCGTATGAAACACTGCCTTTAGTTTGGGTGGTTCAAATGACCTTCATAATAATTCAAATGACATATGGTTGGTTTTCAAACGACATGGATATCTCGTTCTAATGACATGGATATATCGTTCGAACGACATACACATTTCGTTCTAATGACGCGCTGACTTAATGTTTTTATTTAAGGCGTCTTTTTGCTCAGAAAAATAGTGAGTGCAAAATATACATAATTGTATAGAACCCTTATATTTTTTGCATTTATTTAATAAAGGTTTCCAAAGTTAAAAACATCCTTTGTGTTTACAAGATCCAAGTTTATACACCATATATTATAGAGATCTTGTGCTTGCACCACGGTTTCATTCTTTTTCATTCAAAGAACCTGTTTCGTAAGGTGGACTCTGTACTTGCAGATTAACGGTTTTTGGATGTATCAGTGGATTCCGAGGCATGCATGGACTCATGTGTTGTGGACCTGGCATAGGTAGACTCCTGCGTTTCACTGTGGAGGAACGGCTGAAGAGAAGAAGAAGAGGCGTCAAGGCTTGTGGGGATCGAGTCGTTGTGTAAGACTGAAATCTTTCTTTGTAAAACCATATCATAGTAATCATCTGGCTTACGCCATCTGTGGGTTTTTCCCGTTGTGGTTATCTAGTACATCGGCGTGATTTGTGAGCATTCTTTACTTTATCTTGCTTAATCACATTGATGAATATTTAGGGTTAAGAAGATAAAAGTGGATTAATTAGTTTAGTTCACAAAATTGGTGCTTAATAAAATTATAAAAAAGGTTTTTAAAAGAAAATTTGTTTTCACCTAAAGGGAAAACATAGAGGGTCCACTCCGTGCATTTACAAATTGGTATCAAAGCTAGAAACACCATTTTACTGTGTAAGTGATCCTACGTGTCTTCGGATATGAATTTTAATTTTCATGAAAGTTTTAGAACACCTACTTTTACGAGTCTAATCATGCTTATTGGAAGGTGCATATAAAGAGTGAACTTAAGGCCATATATGAGCATGTTTGGTTAGAGATAGAAAAAGGGTGGACACCGTCAATCACGAGAGAGGGTGAAACCATACGTTTAAACTACGTTGAGTCATGGACCGAAGTCGAACATAGACTTGCACAATATAATTCCAAAGGTTCAAATGTTATTTCTTCGTCTATCACACCGGAAGAGTATAATCGTATTATGATGTGTGAAATGTCCAAAGAGGCATGGGACACTTACTCACGAGGGAACTAAAACGATTAGGGCATCTAAACTTCAAAACCTCACCACCCAATTATAAATGATTAAGATGTTAGAGAGTAAGACGCTTGATGAGTTTTACACTAGATTGTCCCATATTGTCAACTTGTCGTTTAACCTAGGAGAGGATACCCCCATTGAGCGTAACTTCACCGCATCCATGGTTTGTCATGTGAGCAATGACAATAAATCTTCTCATGAAGATACTCATGTGAATTACACTTTCAAGGCCACAGTTTGTGAGTCCCAAACGAGTGAGGGTGCAGCGATTGAGTATAAGGATATAAAATAAAGTGAGTTACAAGTTACCTTCCGTGAATTGTATGAAGAAACAGTGAAGGTGAAGAAGGAAAACTTGAAGTTGCGTGTTAAGTTGAAGGAACGTGACATAGAAAATAATGATGCATAGATTGAGTATCTTAGGGCACGGGAAAAGACACTTCAGGAGAAACTAGAGTACGTTAAAGGTGAGAGAGACAGTCTTCGTGGTTTGTTGGAGGCTATAAAGAAGGAGATTCCAAAGTTTAAGGAGTCTAGGCATTTTCTCAAGTATAGGATTAGTGACCTTAAGGAGAGATTGAGAGATTCAAGTAAGGTGAAGTTTGATTTGGAGTCTCGATCGAAAAAGTTGGATAGGATTTTAGGCACCATCCAAATCAAGGATAATAGGTGTGGTATAGGCTTCGATGATCGTATTGCTCCCATTCCCAAAGCCAATACCAATCGTGTGAGGGAGATGATAAATAGAAATAATTGATGTCTCTATTGTATTTGTCATTGTGTGCAATTCCTCTATCCATCAAAAATCCCTTGAACCTACAAAAATATAACAAAACTAGTGTAGAGGGTAAGTAAGGGAGTCAATCCAAATCTAAGGGTGAAACACAAAATGTAAGAAGACCAAAGTGTAATTCAATTGCATTTTATTATTTTTTTTCTATTTATATTTTTTATGGATTTTTCAAGGGATTTATTTAACTAACTAACTATACTAATTTTTATAACTACTAATTAAGAAGTAAAAGCTAATTTAAGAAAAGTGAGATAAACAAAATTGGACTCATGAGGGCTTCAAAATTTCATCCCATAAATGGGAGATTAGCCCTCAATAATCATCATCCAAAAAAATAAGATAAACAAATGAAGCATGAAATGATAAAAATAAAAGTAATATGAGAGGAATAGATCAAACCCATTTAAGCCTTGAATTGAAATGGAAACTTCAATTACATCAACAATCTCTCAATTATACATAAAAAAAATCTCTCAATCTCACTCACTCACTAATGTATTTATTGAATCTAAACTAAAAATTACAAAATAAAAAAAATAAAAAAAGGATAGTGGATGAATTCATAATGGACAATTAAATAATAAAAGAGATTTGCTAAAAATGCAAATCCTAACATTATAAAATTGTACATTAGAACTCACCCAAAGAAATAAATTCTAGATCATTAGTTTATATTGAGATAATTGTTAAAAATGCAAAATCTCAACATAAAGGAATGGATTAGAATTTACCTCCCATAAGGGATGAATTCCACTCCATCAATCTATTATGAAATAATTACTAAAAATGCAAAAATTCATAATAGAGGGGTGGGGTTGAATTTATCCTAGACATAAATTTCACTACGCACCTCTAAATTGAGATATTTGCTAAAATTGCAAATACTCAACATAGAGGGATGGAGAGAATTTTATCACACAAAGCTTAAAAACTAATTTGGAGATTCCTTCAAATTGGCCCCAAGTCTTCAATTTATACATGACAAACATGGAGCTAGGGGTAAATTGGGTTGAACAAAGGTGCACATGGGGGTGAGTGAGGTGATAAAATTTGATTTGGTCATGGGTTTGGAAAGGTGCGAGTGGAGTGGTTTGTTCGGAGGTATTTTAGGAATAAAGGGTAAATGGCTTTTGGGATAAGAAGACATGTGGAGTATATTTTTGTTTTATTTTGTTGACTTTGGTCTTTGGCTTGGGCAGCTAGCAAGTGGGATCGTGGCTTAGGAGAAAATTGGAAATGGGTTTGGGTTTTTGGTTGGAGAAAATGGGAAATGGGTCTTTGATCGGGTTCATGGTTTGGTCTTCTGGCTGACAGTGGTTCAGGGGTTGGCCATCCCGGCGGGTTCAGGCCGGAGGTGCGAAGGGGTCGTCGGGTGGAAGCTACCGGACGTAGCAGGTTTGGGTGCTCACGGGTTTGGGACTACGCTGCTGGGCTAAACAGGTAGAGGTCGGGCTGAAGTTTATGGTGGGATTTAGAAGAGGTTTGCGAGCTGTGGCGGGGCAGGTGAAGAGAGTCGGGTTGATGTCCGACCGGAGGGGGGTTGCTACGACCGGGGAGTGGTCTGGCCGACGAGGGTTGCGACAGGTGCGGGGTAAGGGTATGGCTTGCCGGGTTGGTTACGGCGGCGGGTTTAGGCAGGGTTGGCCTGAGATGGCCATCGGGTTTGGATAGGTTTTGTCAGCCGAAACTGGGCACCGATGAGGGTGGCTGGGGTCTCGGATTAAGGTCCGGTTTTGGACTGGTGCCAGCGGGTTTCGTCGGAGAGGGAGTTATCGCCGGCGACAGGGTATTTGGATTTCGGGTTAAGAGGTTTGAGGTAGTTTGAGGGTTATGGAGAGATAAGGATGGAGGTTTTGATTGGTTGGGTAAGAATGGTGGGTGATAATGGAGGTTGGCAGGAGAGAGAAATGGGAGGTTGAAGATGGGTGTGGGTAGGGTTATTGTGTAGGTGAGGTGCAGGGGAGATTGGTGTGGGTGAGGGAGGTTTTTGTGTGTATTTGAGTTATGGGTTATGTGTGTGTGTGTGTGTTTAATTTGGACACCTAAAAATATAAAGACTCAACTAAAATTAATAAAAATAAAAATAAAAATAAAAAATAAAAGCTAACTAAAAATAAAACAAATTAAAAACATTAAAAATAAAAATATTAAAATTAAAAAAAATAAAATCCTAAGCGTATATAAAAATTAAAACAAAAGAAATAACTTAAAATCTAAATGAAAACTAAAGTCCTGAAAAAATAAGCTAATAAAACTAAAAAAAACTAATCCTAGTAAAAACTAATAAAATAAAAATAAAAATAAAAATAAAGATAAAGATAAAATAAATAAAATAAAAAAATTAAAATACACTAATAAAATATAAAAATAGAAAATGAAATCTAAAAATTCTAAATAAATCTAAAATAAATTCTAAAAAAAAAAATGACTCAAACTAAAAATCTAAAAAATATTAAAAAGGAACAAACTAAACACACACATGATTTGGGGTAGGTTTATGTTAGGGTAAGGTTACGGGGGAGGGAATTTAGCTCCATTCAATGCGCATTTGCCTTGATATATAGCTTTTGACACCGTAAACGGACATTTGACCTACAAGATAAACATTTAAGCACATAAGACCCATATTGCCGAGAATTAGAAACTAAAGTACGTATATTCGGGGTATAAAATGTTCAGTTTTGGGTGCTTATCACACCACCCCCAAACTGAGCGTTGCTAGTCCTCGAGAAATAAGTTAGAGAGAAAAAGAAAGATAAGTAACCAAAAGTGTACCACTTTCGCGGACACTTGCGATTGCACTTAGCATGTCCAACAAGCCTTTAAACCTATAGGTTGCCCTACAGGACGAGTTATGTCTCGTGAGGATTTGCAGGGAATATACCCACAAAATTCTTATTTGTAAAAATTTATTGAAAAGCAATCAATCTCTTATTAGACATGGAATAATCGCACAATCCATCGTGAGAGAAATAATTTGAGAAATCCAAGCTAGAATGTGTAAAGAGTTTATCTAAATAAATACACAAGGCACATCCTTCCTAGAACTCAACGTGTGCAGTGTGAATCAGTCAAAACGGGTCGAACATCACAAGAGTAATTCCTAGATTGCCTTTTCAGAATCAACGCTTCAACTTCAAATCTCACTGATATATCTCTCTCAAACGAACTCTCAAGATTAGGGTTAGTGTATCGCTCTTGTGTGTGAGGAGGTGAGTAAATGTAAGCAATTTCAAACGTCTCACACACACATAAGAAAGAACGAACAATTAGAAAGAAAAATGATCTCATGAAGGAAATGCTAATCACTATAGTGAGAACGTCGAGTTATTCACCACGTTGACTATCATTTGCCCGAACACCTAAGGGAACATGGATGCTTATGGGTGAGGGGAAATGAAATGGGATGAGAAGGATATGATCGGTAGGGTGGATGGGATGAGGTAGGTAGGATAGTGATATGATGGATAATGGATGAGTGATGGATGCGATAAGATTGAGAAGAGTGTACTATACATGAATAACTAATGTCTTTATTACAACAAAATAAACTACAAACTCTATTTTTCTTTTCTTATCTCTCTTTTTTTTTAATGCTATTTTTGCTAAAAAAAAATCTTTTTTTCTTTCTTTTTTTTTTTGTTTTTATTTTTTTCTTTTATACTCTCAACATGGAAGACATTTTACATTTGAAAAACACTCTTTTTCTTAGAAATAAAGGATGATATATGAATGGAGATAATAGGTGATGATGTGAGGAAATATATGGGAATATGGAAGAAAATGGTGATGTAATGGGGGAAGTGAATGGTAAATGGTATGTGTATGGATGAAAATCTAATATTTAAGACAAATTTCAAGACTCGCATTTCTTACAACTCGAAAACGATGTCATTCTCAGTGATCAAGCCAAATTTAAATGAAGGATAATGAGATCATGCAACAATTAAAGTGCGGACCCAAAAGAAGTTGAATCAACTTGTGACTCGGAGATTGCGTAAAACACTCTAAAAGGGTGAAAGGCACAAATCTCACAAGTAAAGTCTCTACTAGTGATCCTTAAGGTTTTCTTTAGAATTGTAGTACTCCTCAACTCTAAACCGTAGTGATGTGATAAGTGCACAAATTTTGATGAGTCTAAAAATTCATGGTGCAACATGCCTTGTTATGTATTACATAAGCTATTAGAAAAAATATTCTCTAGCTTGATTCCAAGAATTTTGAAAGATGGATGATTGAAAATTCACATCAATGAGTGAGATGAAAGAAATTGCACAAAATTTTAAAAATCAGGTTCAAAAATCAAAAAAATTCAAAACAGGTACGATTTTGATCAAATTTCCCACCCCCAAACAGAAAGGAACATCGTCCTCGATGTTAAGTAAAATGATTTTTAAAATTGAGAGCAGTAGGGAGGAAAGATATTACTAGAATCAACCGCTAATGAAGTGGACATATGAATGCAAAAAGAAACCTGAAGAAATGATAAGTAAAAGGAGAAAAAAAATGTACAAGTCCATAACATGGTAAAGCATTGGGTGATATGAAACACCACCCCCAAACAGGATGAGACTAGTACAAGAAATGCTGGCTGCCTCCCCGTAGCGCTAAGTTTAATGTCTTCACCCAGACTGATCCAGTCTCACCCTAAAGATAAGATCTATGAAAGCACTGGGCGGCAGAAAAATTGGGTGATGAGAATCACCCCCAAACAAGACTGAAGCGCCAGTCTTGTTGGAAACATGCTAAAGTGGTCAATGCACTTTTATATGAAAATGCATCACACGGTGCAAAGCATCGGTGGACCATGGGTGGGTGGGGATTAGGGTATAGGGGAGAAACGAAAGGGTAAGGGTGATTAGGCACTGATCATGGGCCTTATTGAGCCGAAAGGTGAGGGGAACTAGGGCCCTATAAGCATGGTTCTCTAGTTAGTGAGGGAGGCGAAATGGTGTGAAAATAGTGATGGGGTGGGGCTCATAGAAATCACACGACCGTTCTATGAATGGGCGATGATAACGGTTGCGTCGTGACATGCCAGGGAGCTATTGAGAAAAATAAACACCACAAGAGAGTGGCGGGCATGGAATAACAAGCTCGATGTCACGAAAGTGGAGAGTAGCACCACAAATACTCTCATGGGTGGGGGATGGTGTTAGGTTAGGATCTAAAAATGTGGTTGGGAACAGGCAAGGTGTAAAATCAAGATCCAAACCAGGTGGTGGGATGGAAGGGATAATGGGTGGGTCGGGTGGGATAAATGGCAGAGGAAGATGATCCAACTCAAGAGTGGGAGACACACACTCCTAATGAGGCACAGAGTGATCCTCAAGGCCACTCGCAGGAGGAAGTGTGGAAATAAACGGGTGAGTGATCAACTTCTCCACAAGAGTAGTATCAGTGAATGTGGTGGGTGGGTAAGACGAGGCACCAAGATCAGAGATAGAGGAAGCACTAGAAATATCGACTCAAAGGGAGCCATGCATGGTGGGACAGCATCCATATCCGGATAGGTAGGAACTATCACGGATTCTATCTCGAGAAAATGGTGAGCACTCGTAGCCGGAGCTAACCTAAAAGATATGGGCATGTCAGAGACATATGCATTTGGGGCATAAGGTAAAAGCTCGGGCATATTTTTGGATTCTATGGGAAAGTGAGTGGAACCTCAAAGTGGAGTTCAGGATGACATGGTGGGATTGGATCAGACTCACTATAGAAATGTAAGTTAACACAATTGTCGACTTGGGACCCGGACCATGGAATGGTCTCAACTTCAAGATTCTCGAGGTGGTAGTGTTGGTCACACTCAAAATCTGTGTCACAAGAGGACACATCATCATCACACTCGTGTGCAACGATGGGTGGAGCCATAGGAATGTCTGACTCTCTTGCTCACTCCAATTTATTTAATCATTGTTCAAGCCGTTGGAGGGCTTGATTTTGAAGTTGAGTGGCGTGCTCTTGCTTAAGTATGAACTTTTGCAAGAGGCTTTCGAGAGCGGAGGTGGATGATGGTGGTTGAGTGACAGGTGGTGGCGGAGGTTGAGGTGGACACAACTCGCTATGGACAGGACTATACGGAGAATACTCGAATGAAGTGTGGGGAGTGGGGACAAGTTCATCATACACGAAAGGATCGCTTTCCTGATGTACAAATGGTTGATATTCAGTGGGTGCATAGTGAAGGAACTGATCGTGAATGGGTGCACAAGGTTGCCATGATAACTATTGGAACGCGTGAGGATCCACAACATCGGGTTAGGATTCGTATTGCTTGGAAGGGTGATCAGGCCTCCACGAATAGCTAGGGTACTCACCCAACTCGGGATTAGATACATCAGGATAGTAGGCCAAGATGGGTTCCGCAACAGTGTCATATGGATACACATGTTCCATAGTGGGTTCGTATGGATATGGAATGTAAGGGCACTCATGGGACATGTGATCGGCATAATAACAGTGGGTGCACAACAAAGGATGAGACACATCGACACTTGACATCGAGGGTAATGGAATAGGAGGTGCGTGCAGAGATGGGTCAAGAGTACCAACGGTACTCGTGAGAGAGCTAAAACCACGAAAAATCTCATAAATATATGGCTCGGGATCACTCTCATACGTGTCGCGTGTTAATGGAAAATGACCAAAGTAGTCCCGTAAAGGACGTTCTTCGGCCATATGGAGAGAAATATTTTTTTTTGGAGTTTTTTTTTTCAAAAAGGAAAGAAAATATTTTTGGAAATTTCTTAAAATGAAAGAAAAAAATATATTTTGGATTTCTTTTTTTATAAAAATGAAAGAAAATATTTTTGAATTTTTTTGGAAGAAAAGGTGGGGAAAAATATGGACTCTTGATTTGGACGAACTAACTAAAATTGACCACCGAAAAATGGAATTGGACACACTCACAAGTCAAGAAAATTTCCTAACTAGCACATAGCCAATTGTTATCTTCAAAATTAGGTGAGAGGGTAGTCAAGTTTTAATTAAGTCTGCGGGCGATAAAAATTCACGGAATTTTCTGAGTGATCGCCTTTGCAAAATTATTCTCCTAGTGGGCTACCTAGTTAATGGATTTTAAATTTAGTGATGGATAGGGTAGCACACAATGGTAAGCAAGTGAGTCGAGCGATGAAATCCCTTCTCATGAGTGACCGGGTGTAGGTCTTAGTCAATTAATTCCTCACACCATTCGAAAATAAATGCGAGAATAAAATTAAGTAAGAGCACACAAAAGAATTGGCTCCCTAACAGGAGAGGCGCGAGGGTTTCAGAAATATACCTCCCACGGTTTTTAGGCCGTGGGGTGCCGAAAAATTTGAGTCGACCGGGGGGAGATTACGCCTATCTCAGTCGGCCCCGAGAGTCCTACCGACCCAAGATAGAGAGGCTTCTAAATCCTTGCCTTTGGACGCCCTCTCTCTACCTTGTCCGGTTTCCCTATCACGCTTTCTTCGATTATTACAATTTAAAGATGAAACATAAATGGTGTCTCTATGCACGGCAATACAAACCAAGAATAAAAATCCCAATACAAGCCTTTTAAAATAAAAAATGGTACTAAAAAAATAAAACTTGTAATACAAATGAATCACAAATAGGTAATCCTCGCAAGTGCTTCAAGCTCCAAAGATTGACAATGGCGCCATTTGATTACTAGAAATAATTGATGTCTCTATTATATTTGTCATTGTGTGCAATTCCTCTATCCATCAAAAATCCCTTGAACCTACAAAAATATAACAAAACTAGTGTAGAGGGTAAGTAAGGGAGTCAATCCAAATCTAAGGATGAAACACAAATTGTGAAAAGACAAAAGTGTAATTCATTTGCATTTTATTATTATTTTTCTATTTTTTTGCTATTTATATTTTTTATGGATTTTTCAAGGGATTTTTTTAACTAACTAACTATACTAATTTTTATAACTACTAATTAAGAAGTAAAAGCTAATTTAAGAAAAGTGAGATAAACAAAATTGTCCTAATAAGTAAACTAACAAAATTGGACTCATGAGGGCTTCAAAATTTCATTCCATAAATGGGAGATTAGCCCTCAATAATCATCATCCAAAAAATATAAGATAAACGAATGAAGCATGGGATGATAAAAATAAAAGTAATAAGAGAGGAATAGATCAAACCAATTTAAGCCTTGAATTGAAATGGAAACTTCAATTACATCAACAATCTCTCAATTATACATAAAAAATCTCTCAATCTCAATCACTCACTAATGTATTTATTGAATCTAAACTAAAAATTACAAAAAAAATAAAAATAAAAAGGATAGTGGATGAATTCATAATGGACAAATAAATAATAAAAGAGATTTGCTAAAAATGCAAATCCTAACATTATAAAATTGTACATTAGAACTCACCCAAAGAAATAAATTCTAGATCATTAGTTTATATTGAGATAATTGCTAAAAATGCAAAATCTCAACATAAAGGAATGGATTAGAATTTACCTCCCATAAGGGATGAATTCAACTCCATCAATCTATTATGAAATAATTACTAAAAATGCAAAAATTCATAATAGAGGGGTGGGGTTGAATTTATCCTAGAGATAAATTTCACTACACACCTCTATATTGAGATATTTGCTAAAATTGCAAATACTCAACATAGAGGGATGGAGAGAATTTTATCACACAGAGCTTAAAAACTAATTTGGAGATTCCTTGAAAATGGCCCCAAGTCTTCAATTTATACACGACAAACATGGAGCTAGGGGAAAATTGGGTAGAACAAAGGTGCACATGGGGTGAGTGAGGTGATAAAATTTGATTTAGTCATGGGTTTTGAAAGGTGCAAGTGGAGTGGTTTGTTTGGGGGTATTTTAGGAATAAAGGGTAAATGGCTTTTAGGTTAATAAGACATGTGGAGAATATTTTTGTTTTATTTTGTTGAGTTTGGTCTTCGGCTTGGGCAGCTAACAAGTGGGATCGTGGCTTAGGAGAAAAATGGAAATG
Organism: Sambucus nigra; assembly: GCA_949130495.1. Taxonomy (NCBI): domain Eukaryota; kingdom Viridiplantae; phylum Streptophyta; class Magnoliopsida; order Dipsacales; family Adoxaceae; genus Sambucus; species Sambucus nigra. The sequence continues at coordinate 169,776,666 of OX422214.1, read as the reverse complement.
GGTTTGGGTTTTTGGTTGGACAAAATGGGAAATGGGTCTTTGATCGGGTTCATGGTTTGGTCTTCTATCCGGCAGTGGTTCAATGGTTGGCCATCCCGGCGGGTTCAGGACGGAGGTGTGAAGGGGTCGTCGGGTCGAAGCTACCAGACATAGCGGGTTTGGGTGGTCACGGGTTTGGGACTACGCTGCTGGGATAAACGGGTAGAGGTCGAGCTGAAGTTTATGGTGGGATTTAGAAGAGGTTTCCGAGCTGTGGCGGGGCGGGTGAAGAGAGTCGGGTTGAGGTTCGATCGGAGGGGGTTGCTGTGACCGGGGAGTGGTCCGACCAGCGAGGGTCGTAATAAGTGCGGGGTAAGGGTATGGCTGGCCGGATTGGTTACGGCGACGGGTTTAGGCAGGGCTGGCCTGAGATGGCCATCGGGTTTGGATAGGTGTTGTCAGCCAGAACTGGGAACCGACGAGGGTGGTTAGGGTCTCGGATTAAGGTCCGGTTTTGGGCTGGCGCCGACGGGTTTCGTCGGAGAGGGAGTTGTCGCCGGCGGTAGGGTATTTGGATGTCGGGTTAAGAGGTTTGAGGTGGTTTGAGGGTTATGGAGAGATAAGGATGGAGGTTTTGGTTGGTTGGGTAAGAATGGAGGGTGATAATGGAGGTTGGCAGGAGAGAGAAATGGGAGGTTGAAGATGGGTGTGGGTAGGGTTATTGTGTAGGTGAGGTGTAGGGGAGATTAATGTGGGTGAGGGAGGTTTTTATGTGTATTTGAGTTATGGGTTATGTGTGTGTGTGTGTGTGTGTGTTTAATTTGGACACCTAAAAATATAAAGACTCAACTAAAATTAATAAAAATAAAAATAAAAAATAAAACAAGCTAAAAACAATAAAAAATAAAAATATTAAAACTAAAAAAAATAAAATCCTAACCTTATATAAAAACTAAAACAAAAGAAATAACTTAAAATTTAAATGAAAACTAAAGTCCTAAAAAATAAGCTAATAAAACTAAAAAAAACACTAATCCTAGAAAAACTAATACAAAAATTAAAAAAATGAAAATACACTAATAAAATAGAAAAATAGAAAATGAAATCTAAAAATTCTAAATAAATTCTAAAAATAAAAATGACTCAAACTAAAAATATTAAAAATATTAAAAAGGGACAAACTAAACACACACAGGGTTTCGGGTAGGTTTCGGCTAGGGTAAGGTTACGGGGGAGGGAATTTAGCTCCATTCAACGCGCATTTGCCTTGATATATAGCTTTTGACACCGCAAACGGACAATTGACCTACAACATAAATATTTAAGCACATAAGACCCATATTGCCGAGAATTAGCAACTAAATTACGTCTATTCGGAGTATAAAATGTTCAGTTTTGGGTTCTTATCAAGAGACAACTAGGAACGTTAGGCGATGTTCACATTTAGGTAACACTTTTCACCGTGTTTACACTTGCAATCATTGCGGTAGGAATGGTCACCTTAGATGTTATTTTTATGACCTTAAATATGCTCCTAGGAAGTTTTGGAATAAAGATTTTTTGATTCCCAAAATCCCCATGTGTCGTTATACACCTACTTGGGTTAGGAAATCGGACTTAGAGGCTTTAGGAATTAAACTTCATGACTTTCATTTGCTTGCACATGATACTTCTCATGATATTTCTTATGGATAATTATGTTAGCATGTTTGTCATACGCTAGTTTGTTTCATGATATATATTTTCTTGTGATATGACATGTTTATCTATTTGTATTATATTTTTTTCCTTTTACTTGAGTCTTAATTGAAAAAATAATAAAAGATATTACTTTGATATAAAAAATTGAAAATACAAAAAAAAAATTGTTTTCATATATTTTTGAAAAATACAAAAAGATTTTGTTTTGGGGTCTAAAATGTGCTTTTTTTAAAACACAAAAAGATTTCGGTTTATTTTTGTGTCGTGAGTTTACACTTGATGTGGCATATTAGTGTACTTGAACCCCATAATTTCATCTTTCCATGTGGATAATACATTTGGTCATGATTTTTGATACAAAGATTGATCTTAACCATTGTTTTAATGGGATTGTTTTGAAGCTGACTTAAATTTAGATTCGACTATGCATATACCATTGTACACATGCACAAGCTTTAATGAATGTTTGACTTCTCGTGCATATTTGAGTTTGGTGAGATGTTATCCTCTCAATTTTGTCATCTACGAGCATATTAGACTTATGAGGAGTCGTGCATGTTAGAACCGTTGATCATGAGGATTTATATAGCATATTGAAAAAATAATAAGTGCGCACGGGAAAGGGCTGCAAAAGGCATGTGAACTCATCGTGAAAGTGGTCGTTTAAAAGAGCCCAAGAAAAAATTAAGGCAATGAAAAGAAACATATGCCAAAAATGGGGTCAATAGGAAATCTCTTAAAAGATAAATTAAAAACTCAAAAGAAAAAGAATTATCAAATATGATAGAGCTTGGTTGGATAATACAACGGGTTTGCACAAACAAGTCCTTGGTTGAAAAAGTCGTTTCATTACGCTATTGTTTGTAGAATAGTAAAAAATTCTAGACTTGTGTGAGTGATGTATGTTTTGTTCATTAAGCTCGAGTTTAATTGCCACATATGGATAAAACGTAGTTTGATGATATTTAGCGGTCAATTAGAGCGCCTTGAACATATCTTTGTGTTTAGATTATGATTCACTTGTGTTAGTTACACCCCTTCATTCCATGTTTGAGCACATTGATATTATGTTGATACGTAACTCATACTTGCTGTTTTGAGTCTATTTTGCTATTATTTCGTATTTCCAGTTGCTTTTTTTAGATAATTTCTTCGCAGGGCAAATCTTCCATAATTTTAAAGCTGGAATAGAGAGTTTTTAAATTCGTTATAATAACTTATGGTTATCGTTCGAATGACATGTCACTATCGTTAGATCACCGGATCAAACGACCCTTCAAGCGAGGTACAATAAGTGTCAGGTATGGTCATGAGGTAGGTCGTTAGTATGGTCGTTTGAAGGGTACTTCACGCGACATCACACGGTTTTATGTCGTTTTTTACATGGTTCAAATAGCATGCTTTAGTCGTTCAAACGACATGGCAATGTCGCTCGAACGACCCTGGTTGACTTTTTGTCCTTCGTTCTATTTTTGTACTTACTTGATATGTATTCTGATATTACACTGTTTGATACATCTGAGTTGTGTTGGATAGTTTATATGTAGTCGATATTGATTATTCCTTCTTTGATTTTTACACTTCATTGTTGTTTGAGATTCATTTTAGTAACATCTTTTGATATTAATGATTATTCTCTGTGACTATTTACTAGCTATGCTTTGACATATATTGATTCTTTTTAGCTAGTTCATCATGTTTACCAAGACATTCTTCTCTTGTTATATTCATGTCAGACATTCATCTATATGTTTATTTTTCTCACTAGTTGTCTATTCGAGACAAAAATGGGGAGAGATAGATATGTGATGTAAGGTGAAATTTTTTTAGTATTTTTATATTGGTATCATATTGATTATATATCATTTGTTCCTCCATACTTCACATGATATTTGTTTATTTCATGTGTGTAGTGATTCTTCAGCGATTCAAGATTTTGCAACTATATTACATAGAGATAGTTCATACTCGTCGGTCGTCCTACATTTGATAGTCCATGTCCTGTATTTTCTTTTTGGGTTTTATGGGATAGGAATTAGGTCATAAGGCTTAACGTCCCGACTTAGGCATTTCACTTTCTTAGCTTTGTCCCGGAATATCCAAAAGGGGAGATTTGTAAGGACAAATTTCCAAGTAATGTAAATTTGTATCTATTGGCATTATTTTGGACAAAAATCAATTTGAGTCATAGGTATATTTACTTGTCACTATTTTCATTTAGTCTATGACGTTATGTTGAAGACGTAGCGTCCAAGCTTCAAGATAGATCATGTCGTAGTTTTTGTGCATGTTTCACGTCTTCATTTCCTTTTATAGATTCTCTCAGGTATGGATGCATATTGGTTTATGGATACTCGATAAATTGTTTCTAAGGATGTTATTTTATTTATAGATGATTTTAAAATGATTTTTCTGAGTTTATCTCGTGTTTAGAATCGTTTGAAACACTGTCTTTAGTTCGAGTGGTTCAAATGACCTTCATAGTTATTCAAACGACATGTGGTTGTCATTCAAACGATATGGACATCTTATTCTAACAAGATGGATATATCGGTCGAATGACATACACATTTCATTCTAACGATGCATCGACTTAACTTTTTTATTTAAGGCGTCTTTTTTCTCAGAAAAATAGTGTGTGCAGAATATACAGAATCCAAACATTTTTTGCATTTGTTTAACAAAGGTTTCCAAAGTTAAAAACATCATTTGTGTTGACAAGATCCAAGTTTACATACCATATGCTATAGAGATCTAAAGTTTTCGCCATGATTTCATTCTTCATCATTCGAAGAACCTGTTTTGTATGGTGGACTTCGTACTTATTAATTGACGGTTGTTGGCTGTATTGGTGGATACCGAGGCAAGCGTGAACTCGTGTATTGTGGACCTGGCATAGGTGGACTCTTGCGTTGTACTATGGAGGAGCGGTTGAAGAAAGGCTTGTGGGGATCGAATCGTTGTGTAAGACTGAAATCTTCCTTTGTAAAATCTTATCATAGTGATTGTCTAGCTTGGGCCATCTGAAGTTTTTTCCCGTTGTGGTTTCCTCGTACATCGGCTTATTTTGTGAGCATTCTTTACTTTATCTTGCTTAATCGCACTAAATGCATGTTTAGGGTTAAGAAGATAAGATTGGCTTAATTAGTTTAGTTCCCAAAATTGGTGCTTAATAAAATTCAAAAAAGGGTTTGAAAAGAAAAATTATTTTCACCTAAAAGACACATGTAGAGGGGCACCCCCCCCCCCCCCCCCCATTTACAACAGCAATTTTGCATTCAGTCCAATATCAATTTTGTATTCGGATGTTTTTAATCTTTAATTTAGACTTTTCAAACTTCGGTAGATTAAATTTGAGTACCAGCCTGTTTGAATTAATTTGTTGTTAATGATTTGTTGTTGGCCTTTGAAGTTGGGAGGTTTTTGTATTATAAGTTGAGAGGTTTAGATGTTAAAAGTTGAGAGGTTTAAAGGCTAGGGTGTGTAAAGAGAAGGAAGGAAAATGTGTTAAATGAAAATTTTCAACTTTAAATAACGGCTAGCCTATATGTGGTATAATTAAATAAAAAATACATATTTGTGGTGTTTTGGAGTAAACATTAGCCTGTGGTATTTTGGAGTAAAAAATAAGGTGCCCTTAGTGGTACCCTTGTTGAATGAAAATATTTTGTGATCTATTGATAGTATGTTATAATCATGTATTTATTATTTTTTTTCTTAATGTATGGTTTTCGGACGCATGGTATCAATACCAAAGGGGTATATGCATTTTAATTAATCTTCAATAGTTTTTTAACGTTTAAATGAAAAAATTAAAAAATTTAGAATTATGTCTGTGCAATGCACTTACTCGAATTTAGTATTATATATACAAACACGGATATTAGAATTACCCTCTCCCAAATCCATAAAAATTGAATCAATCACAAAATGGGAGAGTAAAGATGAGTAGAGATGTGGTAAAAGTCTTAATAATATAGCAGAGAAAGAGATATGGGTGAGAGAGAAATTTTGGTTGAAGGACAAGATAATGATGAAATGATAATAACAAAATTATCTTTCTTCACCAAAACACTTCTAAGGCTCCTTATAGGGTGAGGTGACAACTTCATATTATAACAAATAGTGGACTTTTATATAGAGAGAATATATGAATGTTTGAGGCACCTCGAATAAATGAACATGTGCTCCTGTAATTTTGTGTATTAATAACATATAACAATCACATTTTATCTTACAAATATTAAATTAGAGAAATTATTTAAAACCCTTGACTCGCTTTCTCATGAAAATATGAGTTATTTTACTCCAAATTTGTCGAACCACATATATATTGTTTTGTCAAACTGCGTATATCATGTTTTTATTGTGATTGTGCATTTTTTTTATCAGCTTTAATTGTATTAACTAAATATTAGTAAGAAATTTACCACCTACACATATACGCTTCATAGTTCACTCATGCGTGTGATTTTGTTGAATTATGTGTGTACTCACTTTGCGTGTTTTATAAAAATAATTTTGTAAATTAGTTATTTGTGCATTTTCTTCGCTTTCCCTCCTCGTTCCATTTCCAGGTATTTTCTCCCATTCATTTCCTCTGTTTCTCATATTTGGTTTGCATTTTTCGGCGAGTTTTTAAGTGTTTCGGCGAGCACCATTATCTCAGGCGAATCGTGTTTGCTTAAGACTTACAAGTTTGATCTTTAAACTCCTTACTTTTACAAGTCAATCCTGTTTGTAGTTTTAAGAGTTATTCCTAAGTTTAGGATCGTCCTCTGATGCTCAGACCTTTATACCAGCTTCTTGAGGATTTCCCTTCTCTTAGAGAGAAGATCCTTGAAAAGATTAGGCAAATAGAGAGAGCTCAGGAGGAAGCTCATAGGTCACAAGAGTTTCCTATTAGACTTATCTTTCCCCCACCTTTCAAGGTGGTATATCCTGATCCCCCTGATAACTTCTATCAGACAGAGGTCTCTGCCAACCCATTATCGATGTCTGAGTCTGAGTCTTCTACCTCAGACCCCATGTCTGTGGACTCTTTCCAAGAAGCCATGGATTTTACACCTCGGCCTGGTCAGGCCCCTGACCAGGCCGAGGTCTCCGGCCGAGCTTCATCCCAAAATGGCTCAAACACCTCAGATTCTTCTTCAGAGGTTGAACTTGTTGAGCCGAGTGTGGCTGTGCCACCCATTCTTGATGCCATCCCTCTGTCGGCCGTCACAGGGGCAAAGTTCGCTCAGAGATTCCCTAGTCACCCATTTACATCTGCTCCAGCCAACGCTGATCTTGATGATGATGAAGATGCTGAAAGTGATGTTGACATCTTTGAGGCAGCCGAGTTCGAGAGCACAGTCACCGAGGTGGATCTTCTGTGCTTTAGATATTTATTCTCCATTAGTCTTTCCATCAAATTAAGGAGACCTCTGAGGGAAGAGAGGGCCTATCACGGCCAAGATGGAGAAATCTGCCTGTACGAGCAGATGTTTAAGTTAGGGTTTCGCCTACCCATTCATCCCATCATCAAATCCATTCTCTCTTACATCAACTTGGCCCCCTCACAGCTATCTCCCAATGTCTGGAGAGTCATCATAGGGGCCATTATCTTGTGGAGGGCAGTCCACCACTCTGACCTCCCAGTTCAGGTCTTTGTTGGTTATTATGTCCCAACCTCGGCCAAAAACCATCCGAACTACAATCATTTCGTGGCTCGAAGGCCTGAGAAGAAAATGCTCCAGGTGACTCAGACCTCAAATCATAATTGCAAGCCCCGCTATTTTTTTGCCTCAGGGCCATGGGAATTTGGCTCATCTGTTCCCTCTTCCACACTTGGGCCGAGGATACCCCTCAAATGGGGTAAGGTCTCCATGTCTGCCAGGGCCGACCCTGGTCTAAGTCTTCAAAATATCCAAAAGTTGAAGGCCCTGCAAGACCAAGGGGCACATGGTATGTTTGTTAAGTTTGAACATTTGCTGACCCCTCAGTTTCTCTCGGGGACGAGCCTGGGTGGAAGTCCCCTTATTGACTTTGGTAAGGATTTTTCTTTTCAAGTCTAACCTTTGAACTCATTCATATCTGATCTCTAACCCATATCTTTTAACTTTTGCAGAGCGACCACCAGGTATCCCAGACGAACTGTGGGAGATGGCTGCTCTGAGCTTGGCGAGGCTTGCAAAAAGGCTGGTCTGAATGCTCCTCCCCCAGCTCCCTCTACATCCAAATCGAAGGCCTCAAAGAAGAGGGCCCTAGGGGCCCATGCCTCTGAGGATCAGAGGTCGACCTCGAGACAAAATAAGGCCTCATACGCTGCAATTCCAATCTCTTCGGCCGACATCCTGACGGCTCGTCTCGATCAGCTAAAGTTAACTGATAGCGTGGTCGGCCACAGCAGGCAGGCCATGGACGCACTCGCCTCTGTAATGATCGAGGCAGACAATCATTTCTACAGAGCTATGGACACCTCCCTGCTGGTTGAGTTCGGCCTTCACAGAGGCGTCCATGTATGAATTGTTCCTTCGTCAAAATTTTATAAGTGCAACATCTGACTTTTCTCCCGCTTAACCTCTTCATTAAATGTGCAGGGAGTGACTGCCATGTACCAACTATCAAACTGGGCTATGAGGAAATTTCCCCTCATCCAGAAGGGGCAAGAGGCCGAGAAGGTTGAGAGTGCCCTGAACGCTGAGGTCGACCGTCTGAAGTCAGAGCTGCAGAACTCTGAAAATAAGGCTAAGGGGTTGGAAAAAGACATCTCTCTGCTCGTAAAAGACCATGCCAAGGCCCTGAAGGCCAAAGATGACGTCCTACAGCAGAAGTTCAGCTCGGCTGTCAAAGCTGCCCTTGAAGATGCCATGCCCAAAATAATTTCTGACTACAAGACCTCGGACGAGTTCATGGGTTTTAGTTTTGAATACCTCGAAAGAGGTGTCAAGGCTACTACCAAATGGGCTGAAGTCCGAGAGAATGAGGTCGGCACTCTAAAGGCCTCTGACTTTGTGGGTCTCGGCTTTGCCTACCCTCAGTTTGCACAGGCTCTTCAAGAGGTAGAAGACGAGGTTGTTGCCCCTGCTGAGACTGCAACCCTGGGAGGAACTGAGGTCGGAGGGGCAGACCCTGGTGATGACGTGGCCGAGGTGACTAATGTTGATCAAGTCAACCCATCCGAGACTGTTAATGTTCCCCCCTCAAACCTTTAGTCTTTTTTAACTTGTAACTTGTAATTGAACTTGTAATTTGTAATTTGTAACACCTCGGTATTTTGTAAGGAATATTTGCAACAATGCCTCTGAATGCTATATGATCTCTTCCTTTTTCTGAATGTCAATCTCTTCTATTATTTTGTTGTGGTGTTCTTGTTTATACTCGGTCAATAATTCTGACCTCACCACTGAATTGCTATTAGGCTCTGAAGTCATTACCTAATATGTTGTTCTCCTAACCAACTTCAGCAAATTCATGATGTTAAAGGTCTGAGGTCATCTAGGAAGGTGTCTGAGCTCAGACCTCGTCACCACCGAGTGATGTTATGAGGGTCTGAGGTCATCACCTATGATGTTAGCCTCATAATAAATTTCACCAAATTAATGATGTTAAGGGTCTGAGGTCATCTGCTAAGGTGTCTGAGCTCAGACCTCGTCACCACCGAGTGATGTTATGAGGGTCTGAGGTCATCACCTATGATGTTAACCTCATAATAAATTTCACTAAATTAATGATGTTAAGGGTCTGAGGTCATCTAGGAAGGTGTCTGAGCTCAGACCTCGTCACCACCGAGTGATGTTATGAGGGTCTGAGGTCATCACCTATGATGTTAGCCTCATAATAAATTTCACCAAATTAATGATGTTAAGGGTCTGAGGTCATCTGCTAAGGTGTTTGAGCTCAGACCTCGTCACCACCGAGTGATGTTATGAGGGTCTGAGGTCATCACCTATGATGTTAGCCTCATAATAAATTTCACCAAATTAATGATGTTAAGGGTCTGAGGTCATTTGCTAAGGTGTCTGAGCTCAGACCTCGTCACCACCGAGTGATGTTATGAGGGTCTGAGGTCATCACCTATGATGTTAGCCTCATAATAAATTTCACCAAATTAATGATGTTAAGGGTCTGAGGTCATCTGCTAAGGTGTCTGAGCTCAGACCTCGTCACCACCGAGTGATGTTATGAGGGTATGAGGTCATCACCTATGATGTTAGCCTCATAATAAATTTCACCAAATTAATGATGTTAAGGGTCTGAGGTCATCTGCTAAGGTGTCTGAGCTCAGACCTCGTCACCACCGAGTGATGTTATGAGAGTCTGAGGCCATCACCTATGATGTTAGCCTCATAATAAATTTCACCAAATTAATGATGTTAAGGGTCTGAGGTCATCTGCTAAGGTGTCTGAGCTCAGACCTCGTCACCACTGAGTGATGTTATGAGGGTCTGAGGTTATCACCTATGATGTTAGCCTGATAATAAATTTCACCAAATTAATGATGTTAAGGGTCTGAGGTCATCTGCTAAGGTGTCTGAGCTCAGACCTCGTCACCACCGAGTGATGTTATGAGGGTCTGAGGTCATCACCTAAGATGTTATCCCCATGTGATATCTCTGATCTAAGAATGAAGCAAGAACTGTCATGGAAACTGATCTTTATTAATAACCTCTTCTCAATAAGATGGTACATTTACATAAAATTCTATGCAACATCATATGTAATATCTCTTCAGGTGGTCAGCATTCCATGGGTTAGTGAAAGGTTCTCCTTCTAGGTTTTCTAGCCTATAAGTGCCAGGCACAACCTCTTTCGTTACTTTGTAGGGGCCATGCCAGTTTGGGTGTAGCTTGTTTGTCTTCTGTAGGGTCTTCTTTAGCACTAGGTCTCCCACTGCAATGGGTCTCGACTTCACCCTCTGGTTGTAGAATCTCGTTGCCCTCTGCTGGTAAGCTGCTTTCCTGACCTCTGCATCTTCTCTTCTCTCTTCAATAAGATCCAGGTCTAGCTTCCTCTTTTCCCCATTGCTGTCAGGGTCGTAGGTCTGAATCCGATGAGTTGGTAGTCCTACTTCCGTTGGTATGACGGCCTCTGAGCCATGTGCCAGCATAAATGGGGTTTCCCCTGTTGGTGTCCTTGTCGTGGTTCTGTAGGCCCACAACACTGCGTAGACCTCTTCTGTCCATCTCCCCTTCGCATCTTCTAACCTCTTCTTGATTCCATCCAAGATGGTTCTGTTTGTGACCTCGGTCTCGCCATTTGCCTGAGGTCGACCAGGAGATGAGAAGAACTGTTTAATCCCCACACTTTGGCAATACTTCTCTAAGGAGGAGTTCTTGAACTGGGTCCCATTATTCGAGATGAGCGTGTTTGGGAGGCCATATCTACATATGATGTTCTTCCAGATGAACTGGAAGGTCTTCTGCCCTGTAATTGTTATCATCGATTCTGCCTCTACCCACTTTGAAAAGTAGTCAATGGCAACTATCAAGAATCTATAGTTGTTGACAGCTCTTGGCAAAGGTCCTACTAAGTCAATTCCCCACACCGCAAATGGCCATGGAGAAGAGATTGACGTCATAGGCTGATGGGGTTGATGAGAGATAGTGGCAAACCTTTGACATTTGTCGCACCTCTTCACATAGTTTGCAGAGTCCTTAGACAAGGTAGGCCACCAGTATCCCTGAGTGATGATCCTCTTGGCTAAGGGCCTTCCCCCTATGTGGCTAGAGCAAGAACCCTCATGAAACTCCTGTAAGACCCGGGGTACTTCCATGGGATGCACACATCTAAGGAGGGGTAAGAGAAACCCCTTTTTATACAAGACATCTCCTACCAATGAGAACTTGGCAGCCCTATATCTCAACTTTCTCCTTCCCAGCTTGGACTCAGGCAGCTCCCCCTCTCTTAGGTATCTGACGATCGGGTCGATCCATGAGTCTACTAGATTCATATTGTGACAAGGACTACATACCTCATCCTCCTCGATGCTTGCTTTTCCTAAGACTGCGATTGGAATGGTCCTTCCCAAATCTGTCTTCATTGCCTAGGCCAGCCTTGCCAATGCATCCGCGTGATTGTTGCTCAGTCGAGGCACTCTCTTCAGTTTTGCTTCTTCAAAGTACTCTAGCAACCCTCTTACCTTCTTTAAGTACTTGGCCATCCTTTCGTCTTTGGCCTCGTATACCCCCAATACTTGATTGACAACCAACCTTGAGTCGCTATGGAGTAGGAGCCGCTTTACTCGAAGAGTTTTTGCCAATAAGAGACCCGCTATCATGGCCTCATACTCGAACTCGTTGTTTGAGGCCTGGAAGTTGAATCTCAAGGAGTATTCAATGTTAGCACCATCTGGAGCCGAGAGTATTAGCCCCGCGCTGCTTCCACTGTCACAAGATGAGCCATCAACGAAGAGGCTCCAGACGTCTGCATCTGATGAGAAGACCCCTTCTCTCATAACCCCTTTCTCGAAGAGGTATCGATCCTCTTCGTTCTCTTCTACTCTGCTCCGATTTTTGCCTGGGATGACCTCTTCTCGGCCTCAAAAGACGTTCAGTGCAGTCTCTTTCGAATCTCGAAAGACACTACGGTTCGTCTCTTCGCCGTCATCTAAGCCTTTCTCTGTCTCTGCCTCTTCCCAGGTGAACTCTGCGACAAAGTCTGCGAGGGCCTGCCCTTTGATGGTTGTCCTAGGCTGGTAGGTAAGATCATACTCTCCTAGCTCGATGGCCCAATTCATCAGTCTCCTGGACTTCTCAGGTTTGTGCAGAACCTGCCTTAGTGGGGAGTCAGTAAGGACTACCATGGAGTGAGCTTGAAAGTAAGGCTTCATTTTCCTTGAGGCATGGATAAGGGCATAAGCCAACTTCTCCATTCGAGGATAGTTTTGTTCAGACCCTTGAAGGGCCTTACTGTTGAAGTACACAGGCCTCTGGATTCCATCCTCTTCCCGTATGATGGCTGAACTGATGGCTGATTCAGAGACTGCCAGATACACAAACAACCTTTCCCCCATGATGGGCCGAGACAGTAACAAGGGAGACCCCAAGTAGGACTTGAGTTGGTCAAAGGCTTTTTCACACTCTTCGTCCCATTGGAATGCCTTTCTCAGAACTTTAAAGAATGGGAGACACTTGTCCGTTGCCCTAGAAACAAACCTGTTAAGGGCAGCCACTCTTCCCATGAGTCTCTGGACATCCTTGATACTCCTAGGAGTCTTCATGTCGAGTAATGCCTTGATTTTCTCAGGGTTTGCTTCAATCCCCCTATGATTAACGATGAACCCCAGGAACTTCCCGGCTCCTACCCCGAAGACACACTTCGCTGGGTTGAGCTTCATTCTGTACGAGTTCATGACATCAAAGGTCTTCTCAAGGTCCGCTACGTGGGTACAGGCTTTCAAGATCTTCGTTAGCATATCGTCCACATACACCTCCATGGTCTTACCTATTTGCTCCTCGAACATCTTATTGACAAGACGTTGATACGTTGCCCCCGTATTTTTTAAACCGAAGGGCATTACCTTGTAGCAGTACGTCCCTTTGTCATTAATGAAGGTTGTCTTCTCAGAGTCTTCAGCATCCATGAAGATTTGGTTATAACCTGAATAAGCGTCCATGAAGCTCATGAGCTCATGCCCTGCCGCTGTGTCCACCATCTGGTCTATCCTAGGTAAGGGATAGCTGTCTTTCGGGCAAGACCTATTCAAGTCAGTGAAATCTACACACATTCGCCACTTCCCATTAGCCTTAGGCACGATGACTACATTTGAAAGCCACTACGGATAGGTAACCTCTCTTATGAACTCGGCCTCTTCCAACTTTTTCACCTCTTCCCGGATGACGTCATACTTCTCTCTGGAGTAGACTCTTCGTCTCTGCTTTATTGGCCTGGCATCTTTGTCCACGTTTAGCTTGTGGCTCATGACCTCAGGGTCGATACCAGGCATGTCTGCGTGACTCCATGCGAAGACACTCTGCCTCCTCCTGAGGAATCTTATCAGCTCTTCTTTGATTCCCTACTCTAGGGCCTTACCGACCTCGACGGTTTTTTTCGGCTCGTCCTCATTGAGGACGATGGATTCTACCTCTTCCGCGGCTTCGCCCTTCTTCAATTTTGTTTCGTCTCTTGGGTCAAGAGTGTCAATGCTGTAAGTGGTGGTTGCTCTCTTATGGGCCTCTCTCTCTTCGGCCGAGTTGAAGTAACACTCCCGCGCCGTGGTCTGGTCCCCTTGCACTTCCCCTACTCCATAAGGAGTCGGGAATTTTAGCATCTGATGGACCGTCGACGGCACGACTTCAAAATCTTTGAGGGCCACTCTTCCGATGATGAGGTTGTAGGCCGAGAAGACATTTTCGTCCATAACAAAAAAGTTTATCTTCTTGGTCAACCTCTTAGGACACTCATCCCCCATCCGTACATCCATTTCATACATGCCTAAGGGGTGCACCTTTTCACCACTGAAGCCTATCAATGGGTGATGGTAAGGCACCAGCCTCGCCCTGCTAAGACCCAGGCTCTTGAAACAAGGCCAGAACATCACGTCTGTTGAGCTTCCCCCATCTATGAGGATCCTCCCTACCTCGCACCCATGCACCCTTGTTGTTATGACCAAAGGGTCATCATGGGGGGCTAAGATGCCCTTGAAGTCGAGTCTGGAGAACCCCACTACGAGGGTGTCCATGTCTACCTTCTTCCTCTTCTTCACTGCGTCAGAAGACGTTAGATTCACAACCTCAGGCTTGGCCACTGACCTGGCCTCTGCTACATGAGCCTTCCTGTTGGGTGCCTCAGATCCACCTCCTGCAAATCCCCCACAGATGGTGCTAACACCAAAGGAGATCATTCCGACCCTCTTCACCGGGGTGTTGTCATCCTTTGGCGGAAGATCCGGGTCGTCCTCATCATCTCCCTCTGAATCATCGTCCCTTCTGGCCGGGACATCGCCACGGCATCTGTCGTTTCTTCTTTTCTTAGGGTCTTCTCTTCCACCCTTTGGAGCTTTGCCATCCACATACTTCATTAGCTTTCCGGACTTCAGCATCTTCTCAATCTCATCTTTTAAAGCAAAGCATCTATCTGTGACGTGGCCATGATCCTGATGGAATTCACACCAGAGGTTTTTGTTCCTCTTATGTGGCGGGGCCTTCAGCTTCTCTGGCCACCTCAGAGTCCGGTCAATCTTAATCTCATTAAGGATGTGCTCACAGCTCACAGTCAGAGGAGTGTAATGAGCTAACTTGTCATCTCCTGACCTCTTCTTCCCCTCTTTCTTACCCTGGGACCTCCCAGTGCTACCGCGGTTCTCCTCCTCATACTTGGCTGCCATTGCCTCTTCCGCATTCATCACTTTTCCTGCGGTTGCCAGTAGCTCCGCCATAGACCTAGGAGGGTCTTCCGTCAGTTTCCACAATAGCTTCCCCTTCTGGAGGCCTCCTATAAGGGCGGTCATAACTATGCTTTCTTCATAGTCTTCCACATCCAGTTTCTCTTTGTTGAATCTTGCTATATAGTCTCTTAGGCTTTCACCCTTGGCCTATTTGACATACAGCAAGTGGGTAGTCTTCTTTTGAGGTCTTACCCTAAAGCAGAAGTTGTGGATGAACTGCTCAGCCAAACCTTTGAAGTTTTCGATCGAGTTCTTCGGAAGAGAGGTGAATCAGCTGTGTGCTGCCCCTGTCAAGGTCCCCGAAAAGGCCCTACACTTCATCTCATCGGGTATCGAGTAAATATCTATCGCCGACTGGTACATCTCGATATGGTGCACAGGGTTAGTGCTGCCATCATACTTGGGAGTCACGGTAGGAGGTTTGAACTTAGCTGGGGTTGGGAACCCCACTATCCTAGCCACAAACGGGGAGCCCTTTGAGTAACCCCTTTGTAATGGGTCCCTGCTCTTTATAAGGTCCCCTATCTTCTCCTCAAGGCATTGGATTGAATCATTCCAGGGTCTTCTGTCATCAACTTGGCTGAGGTTATCCCCTGCCACCTCCCTGCGATGGACAGAGGATTCCCCAGCCACAACCCGTTGGCTGATGACCTCTTCCTGCTCCCTGGCTCTTCTCTCACATAGTCGGCCTTGGTCTGGCCGAGCCTGCCTATTCCCTCTTTGGGAGCCTTCTGCGCTCCTTGACCTCGATAGCCTCTGTCTTAGGACATTCACTGGGCCCAGTCTCTCGAAGGTCGACCCTCTGCTCAACCTATCAAAGGTCGACCCTCTTTGCTGGGCCTCTTCACCTCTTCGGCCGACACATCCTTGACTCTGCCTAAGAGGCCGTATGGTGTTATCTGACACCTCATACGGCTCCCAGCAGTCTTCTGGGGCCTCTTCAGCTCCTAGGTCATCATACCTGTCCTCTGGGCAAGGGTTTCCCTGCCTCCCCAGGCGCAAGCGCCTAGGGTCAGCAATGTCCCTTCTTCGCTGGGGTGCAGGCTGGTCCTTTATCGGCGCCTGGGGTGGTCCCCTGGCGTCAGGATGAGGCTGAACTGTCGCCGGAGTGATCATGTCCGGTGAGACTCCAGGTGGCCTCATCACCATGGTTTGACTGAGCTGGGAAAATTGTTCCTTCATGGCTTGTTGTGTTGCGGCTAAAGATTTCAAGGCTGCTGCTACCTCCGCCATTTCGGACTGGGGAGGAGCCTGACTGGAACTAGCCCCTCCACCCCCGGGCGGCGAAAGAGGCGGTGGTAAGTCTGGTGCCATATGTTACCACTATAGAGCTTGAGTTGCAAGTGAGCTTAATACCTTAAAGGACCTCTTTCAATGGTGAAACAGCTCCATGCAAGGGGTGGTTCCTGGTTCACCACCAGAGTCTCCGATGAGGTTAAGCAGAAAAAGTGGAAGAGATAGCTTCTCGTTCCCACAGACGGCGCCAAAATGATGATGTCGGAATCAGCACCACCAGGTAAGGTGTTTCCAAGCTCAATCTAAGAATAACAATGGCAGCACAGCTATGTAAAGAGATAAGAGAAAGAGGTGAGGAGAAGAGGAGAATACACCGGTATATAAGTGGTTCAGCCAATCTGGCCTACGTCCACTGTGAGTGTGTGTGAGTAATATCACTGAAATAAGGCACTAATGGCCATGGATACAATCTCTCAAGCTTTCTCTCTCTACTGTAGATTTAGACAGAGTTTTATCTAGGGTTGAATAACTGGGATCCTTTTTCAAGGTAGGGGATGATCCCTATATATAGTGCCTAGGGGGTGTAATGTACCCCCCATGCATGTAATGAGCATGTGTGTGGTAGCCTCACCAATGTGGGAGTGCCATCTGTCACTGTCACATGTAAGTAATGATGACGAAATTTTCTCCCCACATGTGGAGAATAATCTTGTTACAACTGATTTATGCCCATGTGTCCTTATCCAAATGTTCAACAGATGCTCGGCCGCCATGTTGGTGGATGACCTCGGCCTGGGAGAGGCCGAGCTGTAAAGGCTTGATATTCGTTAATTCCAAGATGTGTCATAGGGAGTCTCGGCCTGATCTCAGCCGAGACATTATGCTGGGGTCGGCCCCAGCCGAGGTAGGAATGATTCCATGCTGACGATTACTAAGGCTTCTTGTCACCTCGGCCTGGACTCGGTCGAGGTTGCCATACCCAGGTACGAGAGTGCTGTTGATGCCTGTGATGCGCATAGTGTCCATTGGAAGTGTAGATGGTAGTGTCGGCTTGGGCCGACCCTGGTCTGGCCGAGGGATGATATCGTGGGCCAATGGCCTATCTAGGGTCGATCAATATCTCGGCCATCATCTGGGCCGAGGTTGGTGTCACTGGGCCGAGGTTACACTTTGGGCATATCAGTGATTGTGCATTTTTTTTATCAGCTTTAATTGTATTAACTAAATATTAGTAAGAAATTTACCACCTACACATATACGCTTCATAGTTCACTCATGCGTGTGATTTTGTTGAATTATGTGTGTACTCACTTTGCGTGTTTTATAAAAATAATTTTGTAAATTAGTTATTTATGCGTGGTGTAACACCCCGCATAATTAAATACCGGGTGGCCAGTCCCATACCAAATTAAAACAGAATATACAGTTGGCTCATTCTTAACATCACTGTCGAAAACGTTTACAACTCACCCAATACCCAATTCAGCTGGTGTATAAAACTTTCCAAATTTTAATTTCAACAAAATCCATTTTTTTCTTTTTATGAATAACACTACACATATTATTATACAACACTAATAACCGAACTGTTAACACAAAAGAATTAAAATGAAATTAGAATAAACATTCCCAAATAATTATCCAATACAGTAATCCCAACAATAACAAATGTATTAAAATGACACGAACACAATAGTATATGACTCCGATAGAAAGTGATAACTGAAATCTTTTGGGCGACATGCCCTAACTATAAGAATACTATTAATCAAATGAAGATAGGCGTCTAAGCAATACTCCATAGCTCCTTAGCTCGTCATAATCCGCTAAGGTTGGCATCCCTGTTGCTGGACACCTCATATAGAAGGTATAATAGAAAAGAAAATATGCAAGAAAACGGGTCAGAGCCCGATGTGAAAATGATTTTGAAAACAACAAGTATTTAACAAGTGTAATAAAGCATTTATTATGTACATGTTAATATCCAACTCTCACTTGCTATTCTCACCTCTCAACTAAAGTGCACACTTAACGTTTCCTATTAACCTCCTAGTTAATGGTTCCTCATTACTGATTTCCATAATATGATGTCATTCCCATATCACAACCCCGTATGTCCCATACCATACGTTATATAATTATTTCTTATACATTTCTCATTTTAATGAATCGTTTCTCATTAACATGAATTAAGCTCTTCAATAAATATTCATTAACTTATTTCAATTCTTTTCTCAATTCACCGTTATGTACAATTATCACACAGTAGATATTTTAACCACAATATAACCATTCATTTATATAATTCATTATATATATATATATATATATATATATATATATATATATATATATATATATATATATATATATATATATATATATTCATATATAAAACGGCAACCCGAGTCACAGCTGCGGTGCAATGCATTACTCTGCTATCATGTCCTGATATCGTTGGTCGCCGAATAGGGGACTAAGGGTTCGGTAAGGATTCCTCGAACCAAAAACAACAACATACAAATTGGAGGCGAACATAGTTCTCATACCCATGGTCCACGCACATACCTACGTTCCCATAGTCAGCGGACTTATGAACTCCGCGATAAGTCTTTCATAGACCTATGTTTTCAAGCGACAAATCAAAGATCCCATGGATTCATTAGGATATGACTGCCCTCACGCGCAAACCTCCCGTCGATAGCAAGTAAGCTAGGTATGTCATACATAAAATCATCAATCAATCAAATAGGCATTATCATACCTATAATATACTATCAACAAGGTACTCATATTACCCTTAGATGATTCCCATATGTAGCATTATATCTCTTTAAATCCCACATATTAAAATATCATAAATTTACTTCTTAATTTAATTAACCCCCGAGCCTCACTCAATACTCAAGGTTGAAATAGATTTTTCCTCAACATATATTCAGTAAGAAATCACTAATACCCTACTGGTCCATATCATCATCTTTCCCGAAGTACTACGAATTAAACTCTCCGTTTAATTAGGGTTAAAACCGATAGTTTCAAATCTCTTATAAACACATCTTCTTTCACGTAGGATTAAACCCTCTTGTAAACTTAAGGATACCCAGATGTTATATTCAATCACCCTTACTAGCTCTATCTTAAATCCTCATTCATACCAATTATAATCCAACAAATGAATCTAACAACCGAAATTCCTTTCAATATAATTATCATCATTCTAATCAATTAAATCCCAATCAAATTAATTCGAATCTTATCTAGGGCTTACTGATCTTCTCTAAGTACCATAATATCCAATTAACAATCACCAAAGATCTACAAAAGGTTTGGGATAAGAATCAACATTAAAAATAAGCAACTTTAACAATCCTGGGGAGGTCGATCGATCGTAGGCAGGGGGTCGATCGATCGATCACTCAGGTATCAGCCCTGTTTTTCTGCATTTCTGCAACTACGGGTTTAGCCATTTTAGATCATTCAAACCTTCATATTAACATACCAAATGACTTATGATACTTACTACATGATATATCAACATATATAAATGATTTCTAATGCTCTAAACATCCTAGAATCATCAAGAGATTGAATTAAAATCATGTTTATATCCACTTTTTCCAGAAAATGATTAACATATTATCTTCAAGAACACATCAATGGTTTTCAGAATTTCTTCAACAGATACATGATTATTTTATGGATTACTAACTACCTACAACATGATTTTGATTCCTATATATTTTCAGTTTCCAGAAATCCATTTAACAACTCCATTATTTCTTCCAAACATGAAAAAACATCTCTTTTAATAACTATTCTAACATGGACAATATACAAACATAGATTGCCATTATCAAACACTTGACTCTAATGAAGGTCTGATCCTTTGGTGTAGTATATCTCAGGTGGTTTTCCCTTCTCGGGTCAACCTCCGGTGGTGGTTCGTGGTGGTGACCCTTGGTTCTTAGTTCTTCTCCTTCCCAAGTAAACTCTTCTCTTCCCAAGTAACCTTTCACTTTCTCTAGGAAGATGACTTCTCTATTTTGTGTAGATGAGATGAATAACCCACGTACACTTAATCTTCAAATACTTATAATAGGACAAAATCCGAAATCACTATTCATCCTCCTTATAAAAATGACTAAAATGCCCTTTTGTGTTGTCTTTTCAATTGCAAATGACCCGAGACACAAAACTAACACCCAAATAGACTTTTCTGACTATTTCAAACCTTCCGGACGCAACGACGCAGTCGAAATGACTATAAGGTCGATAGAAAATAAATTTCCTTTTTAATTTAACAAATTAGTCCCGACACGTCCCATACCGCGTCCGACTAAAAGTTCAAATTACTGAATTAATATCACACAGCCATATCAATAACATCACATTCATGCATTACCTAAATATCTTTAAGTAATATTCAAAATCATACATTTTTAATATCCTCAAGTCGGATAAAACCCCAATGAATTAATTAATAATAAAATCCAATTAATCCATTAATTTAAAATATAATCCATTTTAAAAATCATTAAAATCACGGGGTATTCCACGTGGTTAGTGTTTTTATCTATAATGTGTATAATATGGCATTTTTTAGATTGTCAATACTGCATTTAGTATAGACAAATAATAGTTTGTGTAGCAACAAGGGAAAATATTGTGGTGAATTTATTGATTATGGGTGGTAATTTCCTACAGGTAGTGATATTCAATGCACGCAATCCAAACAAGAATAATAATGGCAGAAAATTGTGAGATCACACACATAACACGAGATGTATGTGATTCGACAATGTGACTATGCCCAGGGGATGCTATGGTTTGTTCTATTACTCGAGAACTTAGGTCAGCAAAGTTTTGGTACTGCTCCACATTATAATGGTGCATGCCTCGTTCATGTGGGATACGTTTATATTTATAAAGTAGGTTATGAGTGTCCTAAGCTGCATTAATAGTTAACCCTAAGAGTTTGGACTTATATTTAATCATAAGGAGTCGTTACAAGTGATAGGGTTAAACAACTCTCTTCACTAAGTAAAGGCGCACGTGGCCGGGTCATACATGGCCGAGCATGTACCAATGCAATTCTTGTTGCCACGATGATATGGATTATTGTTTGAGAAACACCGTTTAAGAACAATTAGAAAGATGAATATTAACTCAAATACGCATGTAAATTTGGATAAAATATGTGGTACACGTGAACTCGCGTGTACATTTTTAAAATTGTGTGTAATTTAAATAAGTAAAAATATGAGAGTACTTTATGAAGACAATGATTGGGAATGGTCACATATGAAAAATGATTACTGTGATGGAAATTTATAGCAATTTAGAAAATATGTGTTATTTATTGGGAAAGTTGTTCATCAAAATGGAGATGAAATTATGGGAACTTAATGAAAAATGAATTGAGAAAATTAAGATTATGTTTACCTTAAGGCATCAATAAAACTAAGAAGATAATTGAACTAAATTTGTGAATCTAACTTTGTATCAATATATATGTATTTATTTTATTTATATTGCATTTGAATAAGATATTAGTGTTTTTGAAATTATGAATTTATTAATCTAAATTGACTGTGGATTGATTTCAATTTAAATGTAAATAGACTATGTGGTACAAGTAGTTTGAATATTTTAGAGGTTGGCATCACTTTTACCCCAAATCAACTTTTTCTTAAGTTTTGTGAGTTTATGTCGTCGTTCCTACCCATTGTTTTCCTAACACTTGGAGAATTGTAAACGGTGTCAACAAGATTAACGAACTGTATGGTACCAAACTTGGAATATCTGCAATCCGATATTGTTATATGTGGGTTAAATCTAATAAGGACATTTACTATTTGTAAGCGAGGAAGTACTACACCAAATCCTGTGAATGGTCACCCCTAAGGGGTCATGGCCCAAAGCCATGACCAAATCAACTTTTGGCGTGACCATATCCATAACCCAGTGTGATCACAGATGCTCTTGGGTGTGGTCACGGACCAAATTCCTGACCAAAAAGGGTCACGAACGTAGGTTATGACCCTCATGGCGCCATATTCGTGCCGAAGTTCCCACAAAGTTTGATCACGGTAGGGTCACGGACAAGGGCCGTGACCAAAGCCAAAATTCACACCCATAAGGTCACGGCTTTGGGACGTGACCATATCAATTTCTTCACGTGCATGAGTCATGGCCCTTAGTGGTGACCACATGGTTGCTTACGCGCTGATGTGGAAAAAATTTAAGGATCGTAACAATGGGTAACGGCTCTAGGTCGTGACCACTCTTCTTATAATAAAACCCCTCGCCTTCATTTCATTTCTTCCCGTGTCAATATCTCTCTCTCTTTCGGCGATTCCCAAACCCTAATTTTAGTGATCTATCAATCTCAGTCTCTCTCTCAATCACGAAGGTAAATCCAATTTTTTTTTCTTTCTGTGTATGTTTTTATGTGTGTAAATGTGTGTGTTAAACCCAAATGTATATTTTTGTATTTATGTGTATGTGTGTGTATGTGTGTGTACATGTGTGTATATGTGTGTATATTTTTGTGGTGTATATCTGTGTATGTGTGTGTGCGTCTGTATATGCATGTGTATGTGTATGAATATGTGTGTATATGTGTGTGTATGTGTGTATACTTTTTTTCAAGAAAAGGGATGTTATATTTAGGGATTGAAATTTATTGCATTATTTATAGGGTATTTATTGGGTATTGTTAACATTGATTGGAATTTTTATTTGGAGTTTGAAATTAACTGCATTATTTAAGGGTATTGTCAATATTAGTATTGAGTGAATGCTGTTACTTAGGGATTAAAATAAATTGCGAAATTTAAGGGTATTGTCATTTAGGGCTTGAAATTTATTTAGAGTTTGAAATTATTTGAGTATTATTAGTATTGAATGAATGTGGCTACTTAGGGATTAAAATAAATGTGGTTACTTAGGGATTATTAGTATTGACTGAATGTGGTTACTTAGGAATTAAAATAAATTGCATTATTTAAGAGTATTGTCATTTAAGGCTTGGTATTTATTTAGAGTTTGAAATTAATTGAGTATTTTAGGTTCCACACCCACTTTTTGAAGTAATGCGATCATCTCACCCACTTTTTGATTGAATTTTTTTATGAAACTTCATGGATATGATCTCGATAGTGAGAAGATCATATCCATGAAGTTTCATAAAAAAATTCAATCAATCAAGTGGCTGGTGCTGATCCAAAATTTCAACGGTTGAAAATGCATATCTATACCATATTTTTACATATCACCTCATCTCAACGATTTTTTATTGAAATTTTTGATGAAAAAAAATGGAGATGATCTTCTCACTGTGGAGATCATATCCATGAAGTTTCATAAAAAAATCTTTTTTATTATTAAAAAAAATAGTATGTACTGGGGTCTGCACCATAAGGAGTCCTTATAGGAGACTTTCTGTGTGTGTGCGTGTATATATATATATATATATATATATATATATATATATATATATATATATATATATATATATATATATATAGTCGTAATCTTGATTAATTCATTATAATTTTTTAGTTACTTATGGTTTTCCACTTTTGTACATAATGTCAGGAGGAAACAACCAAGGGAACAAAGTGCTAAGGGGACACCGCAACGAGGTTCACCATCTCGTTCACAACTCGAATTCTCAACACCAATTGGTGACAAATACACAACTCTACCAATGGTTCCCTACTCACCAAGTCTAACTGCTTCAGTGTCCTCATCCAATGCTTTCATTGCTCCACCGCCCCCCATCTAATGTTATCGACGCCTCCCGCTCAACCCAAAATATGCCCATTGGGTTCTCCCTTCTCGGGAATAACTCGACGGGTGATCAGAATGACATGCTTAACTTTAAAACCCGGTGTTTGGCTTTAGGAAAAATGAACGTGGGTGTTGATGCACTAGACAATTGGAACCTGTTTGATCAAGCCGTCAAAAATGACATATACAATCAAATATGCAAGTATTTCTCATATCCCGATCGTTCCAAGAATAAGGTTCTATCTCGGGTTGCTGATTCATTGGGGACATACAGGATAAACCATCAGAAGAAACATTTCCCGAAGGAGGTAGCGAGCTCTGATATTTTATCTTTGAAAGAGAGAGTGACTCCCAATGTTGAAATTCCAGCGGAGCAGTGGAATAAGTTTTTGGAGAATGTGGTGACGGAGAAAAAGTTGGTCCAAAGGGAGAAAAAAAATAGGGCTCAAAAAACTGATATCCACAGGTTGGGATCCAAATCATATGAGGATTTAAATATTGAATAGGCGAGTAGGACAAAGGATGGTCGAGATGCGAGTAAAAAAACATATTGGTCCAACTTATTCGTTCATGCTCGACGGGACAAAGATAATAAATTCCCACCGCACTTGGATGAGATTCTAGAATCAATAGAGGCCATTTGCAGTCAGTCGGGTTCGATCCCTAATGATGACTTTGACCTTGAAAATTATGCCCTGACCCGGGCCTTTGGAAAGGACAAAAGGAGGAGGATAAGAGGTGTTGGCTCATAAATGCTAAAAATAAAATTTCAACAGACCGCACCTCTCGTGGATGAGTTTTCTTCGATCAATACTCATTTCTCATCCAATGAGGAACGACAGTTCAAGACTGATGGGGATGTCCAGGATATAAAAAATAACCTGGGAATGTTGACGAATTAAATTGGGTAACTTGTGTCCCTTTTTTAAAATTATGGGATCCTAATTTCGCCTCGTCAATGTTACCTTCACCCTCACCCTCCTCCTCAAGGTTTTCCCTATCCTCCCCCTTCAAGTTTCCCTTCCCAGATGTTGCCTCCAATATTCCCCTCCCAAATACCGTCTCATCCAACATTCCCCTCCTAAATGCAGGCTAATCCAACATTCCCCTCCCAAATGGTGCCTCATCCAACATTCCCATTCCCCGTTCATGTGCCTGTCATGGGACTTACATCATCATCAATAACTCACGGTGACTATGGCTAAAAGTATAATTTTAAAGACCTGAGAAATAAGAGGGTTGTTGGCGTGTGCACACTCAATTCTAAGGTTGTCAAAACTCTTGTACACAACATACCTTTGGAGATGGGTTAAGCTCAAATAATGGTGGATTTAAAATACAACGGTTGCAGAGATGTACATATGCTCGCTGAAGGCGAGGATGGGATGGAATTGAGGAATTATGGAAACTCTTTTCTTGCTTGGACAATTTATCTGTTGGAAAGGATTAATTAATATTTTGTTTTGTTTCATCTGTATTAATATTTTCTTTCATTTCAGTTGTAATAACATTTTTTTTCGATTATAAGAATATTGGTTTTGTTTCAGTTTAAGAATATTGGTTTTGTTTTAGTTCTGATAATATTTTTTATTACTTCAGTTGTAAGAATATTATTTTCGTTTCAATTGTAATAATATTTTTTACCCTATATCCACAGGACTAAAATTTTAAGATTATTATGTGGATTTCCCACTATAGAAAGAGTGGATGGGAGAGACTCACCGAATTTCAAATAATCATGTAAATGGCGTTCAAGAATTTGTTAAATACTCTTTTAAAAGTCTTAAGAGTTAATTGATTCTATGTCCGTGCACCCGTTGTATGAACGAAAAATATAAGTCATTGAAATACGTTGAGTTGCATTTAATACAATGGGGAATCTATCAAGACTATACAATATGGACATACCATGTTGAAACAAATATACCTTATGTTCCGAAAGAATCGTCGATACCCGATCGCGTAACGGAACCCCAACGAGTTGAAGTGGTATATAATTCACCAACACATCATCCATTGACCGACTTAATTGATGGTGCTTATGGACTCCACAATCGTCAAACCCTCAACCTATGGATACGAATAATGCGTATTATGGACAACTAAATGAAAATTTTGCTGTTGAACTTCCAGGAGATCGGGAATACATACGGTTAAAAGCCAAAATGTCTAGATCGTTGTGTAAATATTGCGATGAAGATAACTCGGTATCATATGCAACGATTGCTTTGCATAATTTTAAGAGTTAATTTGGTTTGTTCGGGAATAATGTAATCGAAATTCTTAAGTGGGTTAAAGATATTATCCCAAAAGAGAACACGTTACCAGACAATTATCCCACCATGAAGAAGATCTTGAAGGGTTTTGGTTTTAAATACAAATCTATCCATGCATGGAAGTATGATTTCATATTGTACTGCAACAATCATGAAGAGAAAGATGAATGTTCTGTATGCGGTGAGCCTAGATATGTGTTTTGCGAGAATGAAAAGGACAAAACTGCAAAAAACTGCAAGTGCTCGCAAGTACCACAAAAGGTTTTCAAGTATTTTCCACTTGGGTCATGGTTAAAATGGTTTTTTACTATACCGTTGATAGAGGAGGCAATGACATGGCACGCTCGATGAGAGGTGGGTGGGAATCTGATGCATCATCCAGTTGATTCACCCATCTGATAAATTTCAAACGCACAACACCATGAATTTTCAAAGGAACGGTGCAACGTTCGTCTTGCAATATCAATCGATGGGTTTAACCATTTAGATAATTTAAGTACTAGTCAGAGTTATTAGCCAATTCTCTTGGCACCTTTAAGTCTCCCTCCGGCACTATGCATGATAAAGGAGTTCATATTGTTATCTTTGTTGATACCTTGTCCAAAGGTTCCTAGTGACGATATTAATATATTCGTAGCACCATTAATCGAAGAACTTAAAGAGTTGTGGGATAAAGGAGTGACAACATTCGACTCTCATAAGGGTGAAGAGTTCACCCTTAAAGTAATGGTGATGTGGGCAATCCATGACCTTCCATCTTAAAGGACCTTGTCCAGTTGTAATATTCATGGTTATTATGGATGTCCCTTATATGGGGAGGAAACTGAAGCCGATTGGCTAAAACATAGTGGTAAGATGAGTTACACGGGTCATCGTAGATTTCTGCCGACCAGTCACCCTTTTAGGAAGGACAAGCAAAGAACGCCACCTACTCGGCTTTCTAGTCAAGAGATCGAGGAGAATGCGACAGCTGTGACTGCGGGGAATAGGTACATAAGAAAATAACCCTAGTTTTTGAACCTGAAGTGTAAAGCTAGGGGGATCCGAATGACCCTAATAAAACAAAATTGTGGTCCAGACGATTAATATTTTTTAATTTACAGTATTGGAAAGATCATCGTGTAAGGCATGTAGTTGATGTGATGCACACAGAGAAGAATGTTGCAGAACATCTGATAGGAACATGCCTAGGTGGATCTCATTCCAAAGGTAGAGAGAGGGCCCGCCTAGATCTACAGGATATGAAAATAAAGAAGATATTGTGGTTAAAAAAAGATCATACAAGAGGAAGAATTTCTACCCCCCAGATTTCTTTCACTTTGACTACTAGTGAGAAGAATATCCTCTTGGACACGTGTTCAATTTGAAGACTCCAAGTAATTATTCTGGTAATTTACTTAGGGTAGTAAGTGACCAAGCCAATGACTTGAAACAGTGCAAGTCTCACGACTGGCACGTAATCATCCAATTAATCCTTCTGTTATTTTGGCATCGCTTTTCTCAACACAAAGATCTCCGTTGAGTAATTGTGTAAATCAATTTGTGTTTTACCTTACTTTGTGCAAAAGTGGTAAATATAAGGGACATTAAAGCTGCGAAATCAACTTTAGCTGAGGTAGTTTGTGTATTAGAGAAATATTTTCTTAGTCGTTCTTCGATATCAGCATCCACCTGGTTGTGCATTTATGCGATGAAGCTTTGTTATGTGGTCTCGTTTGGTATCGTTGAATGTATCCTTTTGAACGCTTGATGAAAACCTTCAAAGATTACAAAAATAATAGATGGTATATTAGCGGGTCAATTACTGAAGAATATGTACGGTGGAATCATCGTTATACGATAGGGAACATATGCCAGAACAAGAGGTGAGGAGGTTCAAACCTCGTGGAGAATGAATGATCGAGTAACCTAACGAGTTTGAGGATGCATTGTCATTTTGGTACCCTAAAGAGGTGAAACTTACAAATTTACAATACGAGCAAGCAGCTCGTTATGTCTTCGAATCGCAAGATGAAGTCGAAGACTAGAGATAGTGAGTATCTACGGAATTCTTCTTCTTTGATTATATATTTTTTTATGTTTTATGATCTAAACTCTATAATTTATCGGTAGGAAGTGCGAGAACAAAATTGCCCAAAATCAAAGGAGAAATTGCACGACAACTGATTTTAGGGCATGGGTATCAAAAGAGGAAATTTCACATCTTACGTGTGTGGTTATTTTTTTGCGTGTGATAAAAATATGCCCTAATACAAATTCATTAATAAATGCAGCTTCTAAAAAGAGGTGATGTCTCTTCTAGGCTTGCACACCTAGCAAAAGACCCTAGTTTTCGTGCGAAAGAGTTTAAGAAATTTCGTACCAACGATTTTGATTTCATTTCATATCCATATGAGGAAAAGATTTTGATGCAAAATAGTGGAATATCAATTTCTGCCTTGACCACTTGTATTGCTAGCAAAAGTGAAAAAAATCCCAAGAATACGGAGCTAACCTATTATGGAATAATCTAAAAAATCCTAGAACTTGATTACTTAGATTTCACAGAAATCGTATTTTATTGTGATTGGGTAAAAGTGGAGGATACAACGAATGCTTGTAAAGTTGATACTGACTCCAAACTTATTATGGTAGATTTATCAAAGTTGAGGAGTAAAGATCACATAGTCGACGAGCCTTTTATTTGTGTCATTCAGAACGTAAACAAGGTATTCTACTAGAAGTGAATAAATGATGGCAATTGATCTATTATTGTGCATGCACTAAAGGGTATGACTACTCAAGTAGATGGATTAAAAGCTCCAAAAGAGTTACAATCAGCTCTTAATGACAACCTGAATTTGAAGGATCTTTTAGTTCATTTAGAGGAAGATTGAGTATCAAAATATTATGTTATCCAGGTTAATCTTATTTGAATCCTATTATGATATTGACATTGTATTAGTGTTTTACTTTGATGTATGAATGTTTAGTATGATTTATGTAAGTTAACTTTCGATAATATGTTATGCTCAGTCAAATGTTTAGTTACTTTCACAAGACGCTCGGTTAGAGAATATAGTCATTTGAGTTTATGATCAGGTCAAATTGGCCCAGCTTAAATTCCACGTGTTCCTGTACATATACATTTGTTGATCAGTTTCATTGATGTAGTGTTCAAGCTAAATTAGCTTGATTTTATAAAGATTATATTAAAGAAACTAATCAAGATATGTAAATGTAAAAGAATACGTTGGGGGCTTTAGGATTAATTTGGTATGATTACACATTCATAAGACTCTATTTAATGGCCTTCTTGGATCGCAGGAATCAAGTACTCTTTACTTTAACTGAAGTAGTTATATAATTCATATACATTATCTTTTAAATCTTTTAGATGATAGAAGTAGTACGAGAAAATTATTGGTTTTGTTTGGTTTGACTGCTGGATAATTATTGGTTGTTGGCTTGTTGTTGGATAGTATGTTAGAAGGAGAACGAGATGATTATTTTTTTTTTTGGTTTGGCTGTTATATAATTATTGGTTATTGGTTTGTTGTTGGATAATATGTCAGAAGGAATACGGGATAATTATTGGTTGTTGGCTTGTTATTGGTTATTTGTTGTTGGACAATCACAGGACCCCCGGTTTGAGAACACAATGTTAATTTCAAAATATCTAGACTTAGCTTTAAAAACATCCTATTAGGGGGTGAAACGCCCTCCAAATGGCCCCGTAAGAGGCACCAACACCTCGTGCTAACACCTCTCACGAGGCAGTTTGAGGGGTGCTTTGTGTTTTCACCTTTTAACGGCATGTTTTAAGGTATAAATGTAGATATTTTCAAATTATCATCATATTCTCAAATTGGGGGGCCCGTGACCATGCGATCAGCTCTTGCGGGTTACGTTGGTCTTGTGTGAGGTGTTCGTACCTCTCAAGGGATTGTTTAGGGGGTGCTTTGTGTTTTTTCCCTCTTAACGACATGTTTTCAAGCCTAAGTGTAAATATTTTCAAATTATCGTCATATTCTCAAACCGGGGGTCCCAAAATCACACGGTCGGTTCCTATGAGTTACATTGGTCCCGTGCAAGGTGTTTGCGCCTCTCACGTGGCTGCTTGGGGGTTGTTTTGTTTTTTCGCCCTCTAAAGGCATGTTTTAAGCCAAAGTCTATATATTTTCAAATTATCGTCATGTACTCAAATAGGGGGTCCCGTAACCATGCGATCAATTACTGCGAGTTACATTGGTCCCGCATGAGGTGTTTGCACCTCTCACTAGACCGTTTGGTTGGTGATTTGGATTTTCTCCATCGTAGGAACCCCCCCGTGGTCACGGGACCCCCGGTTTGAGAGCATGGCACAATACTTAGAATATCCACACTTAGGCTTAAAAACTTGTCATTAGAAGGCGAAACGTCATAACGGTCCCGTGAGCAGTACCAACACCTCGCACAGGACGGATGTAACTCGTTGGAACCGACCACGTGGTCACGGGACCCTCAGTTTGAGAGCATGGCCCAATTCTGAGAATATCCACACTTAGACTTGTAAACGTGTCATTAGAGGACAAAACCCTGTAACACCCCCCCCCCCCCAAAACGGCCCTGTGAGCGGCACCAACACCTCACATGGGAGTAATGTACCTCGTGGGAACCAAACCCATGGTCATGGGACCCCCAGTTTGAGAGCACGGCCCAATTATGAGAATATCCACACTTAGGCTTGAAAACGTGTCGTTAGAGGGTGAAACCCCGTAACACCCACCAAACGACCCCGTGAGCGGCGCCAACACCTCGTACGGGACCAATGTAACTCCTAGAAATTGAGCCTTTGGTCGCGGGACCCCCGATTTGAGAGCATGGCTCAATTATGAGAATATCCCCACTTAGGCTTGGAAATGTGCCATTAGAGGGTGAAACCCCGTAATGCCCCCCAAACGTCTCCGTGAGCGGTGCCAACACCTCGTACGAACCAATGTGACTCGTAGGAACCGACCCCATGGTCACGGGACCCCCAGTTTGAGATTTCGATCAAATTCTGAGAATATCCACACTCGGGCTTAAAAACATGTCGTTAGGGGGCAAAATCCCATAACGCCCCCTAAACGGCCCCGTGAGGGGTGCCAACACCTCGTACGGGACCAATGTAACTTGCAGGAACCGACCCATGGTCACAGGACCCCTTGTTTGAGAGGACGTCCCAATTCTGAGAATATCCACACTTAGGCTTGAAAACGTGTCGTTAGAGGGTAAAATCCCGTAACGCCCACCAAACGGACCAGTGAGCGATGCAACACCTCGCACGGGACCAATGTAACTCATAATAACCGACCTTGTTGTCACGGGACCCCCGATTTGAAATCATGACCCAATTTTTTTTAATATAGTTAAAAATGGTCAGGGCCAAAGTTCGTGGCCATCTCTATTTTTCTATCATGTATAAACAGGATCATGGATATGAGACCTGACTAGGAACATGACCATTTTCATATTAAAATGTTTGGGTCACGGCATTAGGCGGTGACCGGTGGCGTGACTAGTCGCATAAATTGAAGGATAGGTTACGATCTAAGGCCGTGACCAGTGGCGTGATCAGTTGCATAAATTGAAGGATGGGTCACGGCCTTAAGCCGTTACCAGCTATGTTTGTGGGTCACGATTATAGTCCGCGACCATGTACTGTGACCCTTCGTTTTTCAGGGATTGGCCTGTGACCTACCAAAATGTTCACGCCAGAAATGATCATGGCCTTTGGTCGTGAACTGCAATCTTCGTCAGGGACTTTGGCTGTGACCATTCACACACTATGGTGTAATGAAGGATGAGAGATTCCTCATGATAAATCAATCATAATCCAATAAAAATTATTGGTCGCATGGGTTTATGGGGAAGGACTAGGAACGCTTGACCATTCCAATGGGCGGTAAACCCTACAAGGGCCCTAGGTGACCCTAAAGGGGATATGGAATATGTTCAACTTTAATTTTGATATGTTATTTAACTTTTATTTTAATATGTTATCTTGCTCACCCCTAATTTGCATGATTTACCTGATGTTGTGGCTTTTTCTTGTGCAGGAAGTCAAAAAAAGAATGAGCCTAATAAAATACACGTCAAGTTTTCTGAGTTGAAGAAAGCTTGATCACATAAGCAACCTTTGACCGTTGTTGAATACCCAAGGTCGGTTTCACTAATGTTGTCTTATAAAATTTCCACCACATCCTACGTCGCTCGACCAGTGGAAAGGTAACTTGACATCCCTGAAGGACTTGGCGAGTAGGATTATATATTTTTATGCACATCCATCTCATTTAAGTTTGTTGATATCTCTTCCATCCCCTCATTCACCCCTACTAATTTTGAAGAGGGAATGGTGTTGAGAAGAAGAATTCCAAATCTGATGGAGATAGCTCTTACCCCCCCCCCCCCAGTTCACCAATTTCACAACCTTCCAATAAGAAGGAGGTCAAAGGACCATTCGACCCAATCAACTTGGGGGATTTCCCTAATAAGATGCGAGTTGAGTCTACAAATAAGGGAAAAGTTGTTGGGATTGTATACTAAAAGTCATAGTTCATTAGTGAATTTTAGGATCTCCAGTTAATGAGAATCTTCAAAAGTAATGTTTGCATCATATTATTTATATATTTATTCATAATTGTCTTTTATTCTACATAGTATATGATTTGTTGTGTAGAGTGTATCTTACATATGGAAGATCAGATCATCGGTTCTTGTGGATTATAAGTATGGTTCACAATATTTTAATAGAAATGGACAAACCATCGGTAGGATTGTAGAACACTATTTTAGTAGGTCTATTTTAATTGTAGGAAACATAATAGTTTTGACTTACTGTGCTAGTACACTTTTTCGGTATTAAACAGAACCAATTTGAGATAATTATCTTTATACCAACTATATAAGATAATGCACATCTCATGGTCATTATGAGTGCTTAAGCTTATAATCTAGACATAATTTATGGAAATGTGCATCAAATGTTCATTACTTTAACCTATTGGGTGAGATTCATTTATGGATCAATAATCTTGGTAGATTGGGCAATGGTTATTAGTGTATGGTGAAAGTTAATTATGAATGAAATCCACGTCTCGCTATATATATTGATGATGCCATCTCGATGTAGATTATAAATTTTGATTATGTCAAACTAGATCGATGAATTTAATTATCTAACATATCAAATAAGTTAAACAAACGATCTTAAGGAATTTATAAGAGGTGGATTAAATACAATTGTTAGTAATTTAATTTAATCGACGAGTATCTGTAATCTTAACTTGGGGAAATTATTACGCATTTAATAACAAGGAGCTCGAAATTATAATTTTAAGATAGTGGACTAAAGTGCAATTAATTATAGAGTTTAATTAGGATTCATAATTCTGTAGGAAGTTAGTCTCTTATTTGTCCTGAGGTCCCAATGCTAGCCCATATAAGCAACCCCTTATCTCATAATAAGTATGGAATCATTATAGATAGAAAAAATACCCAAAAAAGAGTAATACGGTCATGCTCCTTGGTTACCACACAGTAATGATGTATATTGGCTAAAGGAATAACATGAAAGATCTCGAGGTCTCTTTCAAAGCCCTCATCTTATAAAATCGATTTTGAACAATTAGAGAGTCCAACAATTATGAAATTAGAACCATGGGTTCCTGATATATAGAGGAATAGGCATGAGAAATTATAAGTCATTCAGAGATTGTTTATTCTTCTTCCTTCATTCATATTATTAAAATAATGATTCATGAAACAAATCTGACATAACAGATTAGATCCGAAATTGAATCAAGAACGTATCAAGAAGGTTGATTAAATATCCAAGAAAGTGTTATAATATACGTAAAACCTGATATAATACTTTGGGATGAATGGATATGAAGGTTTGGGAATGAAATCAATTCATTAACATACGATTTCACCTGCCCAAACCAATTCACGACACATCACGATGTCTACTTGTTGGAGCTATAACTTGAGAACCATTGATCGGATGGGGCGGGTTACAAAGGTCGATAGATATAAAAACACATAAAATATCTTATTTTGACACTGTTAAGATTTAAAAAAAACATTTTAATTTCGTGGCTCCCACACCGTTAGATTTATGACATGCATCGGTGTAACACGAAAGAGATCAAATGTCTACGGGTTAAGCCAGAAGGAACCACAAAGGTATGAGATATTGAATTTCCTATGTATATCCACCATAATCATTTGTTATTAAAACACAATGATCATATAAATCAAATGATTCAGTATTTTTTAAGTCATCCAACAAAATCCACTTCTGGTCTTGCGATCAACCTACCCACTTAAAGGACGGTGGATGCCCCTAACAAGGGAAAGGGTCCTGTTATAGGTTTAGAATCCAAGAATCTTGACTTGGATCCTGGATTACTAAGGGGAGCTTGTCTTCTTATCAATCACGCTCTGGTTAAAAGTTTGCCTACTGATAGGTTGGTCTCTCGTGCTGTCCAAACTCTCTCATTAGTGAGTGTTGACTTCATTTTATCGTATATTTGTGAATTCAATTTTTTATTTCTAATGACTATTTTTGCATCATCTTCGTTTTGTAATTTGTGGCATACTTCATCAAACACCTTGACATGAGAATTGAATGTGCGAAGGAGAATGTCAACGTAGGGAAGGCATTGGAGGAGGCACAAAACCTCCAATGCTTCCCAAAAGAAGGCTAAGAAGCATGATTTTGTGATGAAGGCCAAAGACTTAGAGCTCTATACCTTGAGGTCAAAGTTCGAGCAACTTAAGAATATTGGTAAAGAATTCTCCCAATCATTGGCGATAGTGCTGGAGAGAAAGGAAAATGCTTTCGACAAGGACTGGGATAAGGCCTTTTTCCTTACCCATAAGAAGTTGGACTTTTTCCGAAAGTCATTCTTTAAGAAGGGTTAGGATGAGGTTTTAACAAAGGTTTAAGTTCCTGCGAGTTTGAGTTATTCATGCAGTATGCTCCCAGCACTCCTCCTAAATTGAAAGAAGATGATGAAAAAGAGGCCACCGAGCGACAGAAGGATATCGTTGATCAAGACAAGACTATTGTTGATAAAAACAATGTGGTATCAAATAAGGAGACTCTTACTAACTAGAATAGTTTAGGACTTCCATGCATTTTAAATTCCTTGTTTATTCTTTTGTTTTCCCTTATATAGGCTTGTCCCAATTTCGAATGAATGAAGTGAAAACATATTTGGCTTCATCTTACTTTTTTTAGCCATTATTTTTTATTTGATTTTATGCATTTATTTGCTTGCCTTTAATTTCTAAATGCCTATTTTGTTCGGTTTGTTGTCTAGTAAAAACATGGCCTTAGTGTCAATTGCCCAAAAGGGTGAAGATTTGGACTTCATTCTTGGAGGAGATGATTCTGATTGAGCTCAAGTAGCCTTTTGCGTTGTTTACCAAGTGCTTTAAAAAATTATATGTGGTTATGTCAACCGAACAAGTGTGATCGTTGATCTTTAGGCCGAGGTTGGGGAACTCGGGAACATAATTGGTCTGATGTAGACTAAAAATATTTATTTAAGGGGGAAATTGGCAAGGTCGATCAAGCTTTAGAGAAATGAAGCGATCAGACATGGTTTGCACCACCAGATCATGAAACTAAGGTACCATTTTCAAAAGAGTCCTCGCTAAGTCTGGGTTACTGGTTATGATGAAGGTTGGATGGATGCCCCCCAGCACTTGGATGAAGCCAGATAGGTAGTCAATAAGGATGGTTGACTAAATGCCTTGATCGTCTAAAAGATCCCCGATGACTCTCAGTTCTGGTATTGGTACCATGTGAATTATCCCTTTACTCGGCTACTTCTTCCTTGGAGTGATGAGTGTTTGATACCACTTATCGTGGTTTTAATATAACTATCAAAGACTTATCTTATTTATCACGATAGTGATGATGAGTTCCAACCAAATACTAATTATAAGCATCGTCAAAGATAACAATCTCTCTTATTACTTTGTAACATTGTACTTTATTGACTTCATAACTCGGCTGATGTTGGTTACTTTTGTACTTAAGTGAATGTTATGAGTGAAATTACAGTTTAGTTTTGTGTTCGCATTTTCCCATTTTCTATGTTGAGCATGTATAATGTCATCACACCACCTTAGGCCTAAAACAAAACTATGGCAAAAGCGCACCTGATCACTGGGCCATCCACCAATTCAGGATTTTAGTCAATTAAAGTTTGGAACATTTTATGCCCATGGATCCCCCATAGGTCTTTTTCTTATCTAGGAAATCCTTAATATCTTCGTATGTTTTAGTGACGAAAACATTTAATCTTAAAACATGATTAAGTGTAATCTTATTAAGGCATCAAAATTATCATAATCTGGTCAGACAAATTTATAAAAACATAAGAACAATATGAAAGGTAATTGCATTAAATGAACTTTGAATCATTCAAGAATTTGACAAACCAAAATTTTGCATAATCAAGCTAAGTAAAAACTCTAAGAAAAGACTAAGACTTCAAAAATAAAACTTCCTAAGGTTGGCTACAATCTAAGCCTTATGTATCTTCCTGGCGTCCATTATTTCCAAATGGTAGGCTCCTTAGAGATCGTCCCTGGTGACTTTAAATTGTACTTCCCAGTTAAGGACTAGTTTTCCATCTGAGGGCTTCCTTGCATTATTAATGTCCTTCCCTAGCCATAATCTTTTACCTGGAACTTCCTCAGATTGATAGTTTTGTTGTACTAATTGTCTAACTATGTTGGTAGGATGTTAGTCTGATCAAGACTTGTTCTCTTATTTCCTTAATGAGATCGAGAACCATCCTTATAAATTCCTCGTTCATTCTTTGGCCGACAATGATCGTTATTATGGTCGGTAAGACAACAACCATTGGGATTATGTATTTCATTTTATAAGCCAAGGCGAAGAATGTCTCCTCGATAGACCACTTAGGAGTTATTCGATACGCCCAGAGGACATGGTGAAAATTGTCCATTCAAGCACCTTTTTCCTTTTATAATATTTTTGGTATTCTGTCGAGATTTTTCATATTGGAGGTCTCGGCCTATCCGTTACTTTGGGGATAGGCAACCAAACTCAAGTAATGCTTGATGTTTTAGCACTTACAAAAGTCTTGGAATGTTCCACTCTCAGATTGCATTACATTATCAGTTATAATCGTCCTCGTCACACCAAAGAGGGTCACAATATTCCTCTGGATGAACCTAATCATGTCAGTATCTTTTATGTGCACCAGAGGTTCATTTCCTATCCACTTTTGAAGTAATCCAAGTTGACCAGGAGATAATTTCAAATTACAAGTGT
Organism: Sambucus nigra; assembly: GCA_949130495.1. Classification (NCBI taxonomy): domain Eukaryota; kingdom Viridiplantae; phylum Streptophyta; class Magnoliopsida; order Dipsacales; family Adoxaceae; genus Sambucus; species Sambucus nigra. The sequence continues at coordinate 169,738,988 of OX422214.1, read as the reverse complement.
TGTAGTAGTGGATTTATAATAGCTATCCCCTGTTGATCAAAAGGCCATAGGTTAGTCAAGAATTTAAGGCCTTTAATCGGCTAATGAAGCATTGATCATACTTGGAATTTTTTGCACTTCCTTACGTATGAGACCGCATCTTTCTGCATGTAAGGCCACTAATATCCCTCATTTATGGTCGTGAGTGTGAAATATCTCATCCTTATATGACATCCGTGCACCCCCTCATGTATCTCATATAAAACTTCATCGACATCACCGAGGTTCACACCTTGCAAGTATTATCGTCAATGGGATAGATAAAATTGAGCGGCTTTGAATTTAATTTAAATAGACTTTTTTTATGGACATGTAGTGTATCTTTTTGCAAGTATGCAATGATTGGATCCATCTAATTGGGATCCTTTCATATAGTGAGAACTTGTTTGGTTATCTTTCCCTCTATGATGCTTGATTAGGCTAGATTTTTTTACTTTGATCGCTTACTTGAGATCAGATTCGATAATTGAGTAGTCTTGGCGATGTACTTAAAGTGGGCCTCTGCATCGTTTGCATCTAACCTAGAGAACTGTCCCCCATACATGGTCTCAATGAGTTGTTTGGAAGTTAAGCTTAGCCCGTGATGGAAATAGGAGATGAGTCTTCACTTCTATAAATCATGGTGTGGTCACATGTTGACTAACTCATCCCAACATCAATCAAAGGGCTCGTTCTCGTTTTGTCTAAATGTTTGAATTTGAGCCCTAATGGCATTAGTATTATGCACGGGAAAGAACTTTTGGAGATACTTGGCCTGCATATCCCTCCAAGTGGCTATCGAGTTCGTTGTTAGTGACCAAAGTCATGTCTTAGCCTTTTTCTTCAAGGAGAAGAGGAAAAGATTGAGACCCACTACATCTTGGGTGCATGCTTGGTCCGTGAAAGTCTCGCATGCCTCCAAGAACTCTCGAATGTGGAGGTAAGGCTTTTTTTAACTCCATACCCTGAAATGATGGGAGAATCTGGATCATCCCATTTTTAAAACAAAATTTCCCTGCATTATACGGGAGTATAATGCATCCCGGAGCGATGGTTAGCTTGGGATATAAGAGGCCACTTATAGGGCGATACGATAACTCACATGCACCATAACTAGCGTTGTTTGACATTACGCTCTTTCTTAATGATTCAATTCTTACTTGAGGCTCTAGATGTGTAACTCGTGATGGAGTTGGGTAGTGTAGGAGGTGGAACCCAAAAATTTGGAGCATTTGGGGTACGTGGGCTATCGGAGTTAATCTCTATCATAAGATTCTCATGCACTCTAGGAATGATGGGATCAGGATGATTGTTTTACATTTAAGGATGGAGAGAATATTTTTGGGATTTTTTTATTTATTTTATGAATGTTATTGTCTTTTTGGCTTCTTTTTTTTTATCTTTTCTTTGAATTTTTTATAATCAGAGTTAGATTATAGGATTAATTCGACCTAACCTAGTATATCTATCTAGTCATCGACACCGGCACCAAAAACTTGATGCGACTTAAAAAATGTCTCTAGTGCGTGTAAATTACGATTCAAGGGTAAATCGGTCGCTTAAGTAATAATCTGTTAAATTGGGTGTTGAACTCAGGGACTATGATGATCGCTCGTGATGACTACTAAGTAAGAAGACCAACCCTTACGAATGACTCAGAAAGAAAAAAAAAGTAAAGATAATTGTTAACACGCATTTTGAACCTATAATTGTTGTTTTGTTTTCCTCTATACACGAGCGTTGGCTGTGAGAACATTTATGACTTGAATATTCCTTTTGCTTCCATTGATACCATTGTCATTGAGCATTTAATGTGTCTTAGGTTCCTGCCTTGCCTTTATTGTGAAAAAACCGCTTGCTATTTCTCCCTTTTACGAGATTGATTGCTAGTTCCACTTATTTGTTGTGCTCCCAATGCATTTATGGTGTAAAAGGTACCATTTAATACATGTTTGGGTATTGAATATTATTGCCTCTTTCACCCTTATTTTTATTGAATATTCTTGTCTCTTTTACTCTCATTTATTATCATTTTCATATTAACCTTTGACATTAATCACGATCTTGATATGGAACTATGCCTCATTTGATAATAATTGTATTCCAAGAACCCACATCTTACATTTGGAATTCACAAGCATTAAATATATGAAGGAATTCACCAGCAAAAAACGTAATCCATAATAAAAATAAACTAAGTCATAAGATTGTTAACACGCGAGTCACATTCTTAAACACACCGATTACCTAGGGCAAACGAAGTTAAAACTCCTACGACAGTTGTATTAACAAAATACTACATTTTCAATTAATTATTTAATTCAAGAACATATTTTTATATCCATGTGAAACACTTAGGGTTGGGCTCATGCATTCCATCCCTTGAAAATCTAGCTAGACATAACGTTACTAATCAAACACTTGGTGCAAAATTACCAGAAAAATGATTAAAAGCAAAGATCAATGGATAGAAAGGCTAACTATATTGATTATTGCATGAAACAGATCCACAAAGCATAAACTTAGTGCAAAAATTAATCTCTTATGTTCTTGCCTCCTTTTCTCCCTCTCAAAACTAGGTTAAAATTATCTAAGATATGACTAATGTTGTTTTAGAACTCAATGAGGCCATTTTTACAAGAGTCCTAAAACCATATAACTCTAGGGGAAAAAATCAAGATAGTTAAAATTTGAGCTCAAGTGGACCGAACCGGTTCGCAAGTGTATTTTTTTGAAATTCCTCTTTTGCCCCTGGATTTTCTTCTCAACTTCGAATTCGCATAACTTCTTCATCGTAGCTCGGATTAAGGCGCCATTTCTAATAATGTTCTTGTGATTTCATATTCTTCAAATTTCCAGGTGGCTCCGCCTATGGATTATGGCTTCAAACTTACGAAATTTCCCTTCAACTTCTTTTCCTTGGCTTCTTTCACTGTTTCGATTTCTCTCCCCCGTTTACTTGCATGAAATACCTGTAAAATACATAAGAAGTAAACAAAATGAGAAATACTCACCAAAAAGAGTTCATAGGATATATATGCGATAAATTCGGGTTAATTAAAATGCACGGGGTCATAAAAGAACCGAAATTAAGGGGATAAATATGAAATATTTACGTCGAATCAGGCCTCGTACACGATCTTATTATTGAATGCCTCAAAGACAAGTCTGATTTCTTGCTTAAGCACTATATGATTCAATTTTACCAAGATAATTATTGCTCATGACACTTTTGAATTGGATAATTCGTCAATGAGGCATTTATTTTTCGAGTTGATCGAACTCCTTAGTAGTCATTTGATCGGTAAGCTCCTTTTCCTAAGGCTCATTCCCTTGAGTAAATTTATTGATAAAGTTTGCCAATACTTTCCCTTTGATAGCAGTTCTAATTTGATAATGGATATAGAACCTCTCCAGTTCCATCGATAAATTGTCCATCCGTCCAGAGAGGTTAACCTTTGTAGGAACTGTTTTTAATGGAAAACATGTGATAAAAAAGCGGAGTGGACTTTAAAATAGTGCTTCAGGTTGCGTTAGTCTTTTACTAATGAGTAAGCTAACTTTTTCAGGTGTTATTTCTTAACGTACATTAATTCTATTCAAATATAATAAATTGGGACTGGTGCCCCTCCTTATCACACATCAGTGCCTAGTTAATTGCATGGTCTGACATAGAGAGATACAGGTAGACTGGGTTACCTAAATATTCAACTGCGAGTAGAAGAGGTCATTTTAGGTGGATTTTAATTTCTCTTAGTGCCTTTGTACATTCTTCATTCTAGATATGGACATTTTCTTTCTTCAAGAGCTGAAAGAAAGGTTAACACTTTTTAGAGGATCTAGAGAGGAAATGGTTGAGTTCTGCCAATATCCTAGATAGTTTTTTAATGTACCTAACTATTTTAGGCATATGGATATTGTTTATCGCCTCGATCTGGTCAGAATTTGCATCAATTCCCCGTTAACGAACTAGGTAGCCCCAAAACTTCTTAGACTGGACTCCAAAAGAGCATTATGTTATGTTAAGCTTCATGCTATAATATATAAGGACCTTGAATGTTTTCACCAAGTCCCCTAAATGGTCACCTTTGTATTACTCTTCAAAGGCATATCATCAATGTAGACCTCCATGATATCACTCAATAAATGCTTGAATATCTTAGTGACTAGCTGATGACAAGTTGCTTCTGCATTTGTTAGCCTAAATGGCATGATCGTGTAATAATTCAAACTAAGGGTGGTGATAAACGATGTCTTCTCTTGATCGGGCCTGAATAGAGGAATATAATGACACCATGAATAAGCATCCAAGAAACTCAACCGTCCATAACTTGATATGGTGTCAACTAACTAGTCAACTTTTAGTAAGGGAAATATATCTTTTGGATCGGCTTTGTTCAGGTTTGTAAAGTCTATACAAAATCTCTATTTCCTATTACTCTTATTGACTATAATTGAATTTGAGAGATATTTGCGAAATTGAACGTGATTGATGAATTATGCCTCAAAAAATTTCCCTACTTCCTATTCCACTACTTTTGCCTTCTCTAGGGCTATTTGCCATGCCTTTTGTATGATAAGCAAAAAATGTCAGATCCACATGAAATCAATTGCACGTCACTTCGTGATCGATCCCAACCATATCGTATGGCTACCAAGAAAACATGTATTAGTTATCCTTACAGACAGAGATTAATTCTTCTTATTAATGATCGGTCAGTGAGCTATTGATCATAATTTTTTTTCCAGGTGGAATGACTTCTTGAAGTGGTTCCACGACTCTATCCACCGGGGCACCCTTATTTCTTTTACCCCCCCAATCCTCCATAATTATATTGTCATTTTGAGGGCGTAGATCCCTTCTTGATCCTTTCTTTTGTGGTCACCTTCCCTTTATTTATTTCTTGTGTGGGTTTGATGGCAGTGATAAAGCATTATCAAGTTGTAGTTTGATTCCCATGTATCTTCATTCCCCCTCTGTAATTAATACATTTAACCTTCTGGTGATATACAAATGGGATTGCTTTTATGGCGTAGAGTCATTCTTACCCCAGGTTCGCATTTTGGGGTGAGTCGATATCAATTACTAAAAACTCTATCACCTTGGATATGTTTCCAGTTCGTACTGGGAGTACCACCTTCCCTAGGAACATTATCATTATGATGGTAAATCCGACTAAAAGGATGGTCGCTTCCTTCAGGTGCTCTATCATGAGGTTGAGTTTATTAAGCGTCTTTAGATAGATGATCTCCGAAGAGCTCCCCTGGTTGACTAATAAATCATCCACATCTTAGTTCGCAATTCTAAGAGTGATTACTAGCACGTCATGATGTGGAGCCCTGACTCCGACTAGGTTTTCCCTAGTGAAAATTATATGCTTGGCATAGTCAATATCTTCAGGTCAGCGGTGTTTGCTCATTTAGGTTTTAGTAGGGTTAATTTGGAAAGCTTCCATGAATGCAGTAACCTTCATTACTTCCATTCAAACAGCATTACCCTTAATTTGATTCAGACTTAAGGCACCATATATGATCGCAAACTCCTGTCATATTTCATCAACAGCCAGAACATTCTCAGACTTTTAATCATGTTCTGCAGGGGCCATCATATTCTTCTTCTCTGTGGATTCATCCAGATGACTTGCTGAGCCAGATCTTTTAGGTATGACTTGAGTGCCTTATAGTTTTCTATTTTATGCCCATGATTCTTGTGGTATGAATATCTCAAGGCAGTATTTCTTTTCGATGGGTCTCCTACCATATTTTTGGCTATTTGAAGTATTACTAATACTTAATTTGTTCAAGATTTTATAAATCGATTCCTTGAAAATGGTGTTGATGGCATGAAGGCTTTTTTGCGATCTATTTTGTCGTCAACTTTAGATCCATCATTCTACTTCTTGCCCCCTTTCGGGGAGCGCTCTCATTGTCTCCATTTTTGCTCGCCTTGGGGAAACTATTATCCTGTTAGGTTTCGGACACCGCGTTTTAAACTTTAATGTACTTCTTTGTTCTAGAAAAACAAATTTACAAAATATTTAATATAAATCTATAATACGCCGTATTTTTCTAGGATTTATTTGTATGGATTTATTATGATTTTTTTGGAATTGAATTGAAATTTATTAGATTTTGTTTGGATTTGGCCTAAGTTTAAATAAAGATGAAAGGCCAAGGGTAGTTTGGTTATTTGGTTAAATTTATGGAGCAAGCACCCATGACCATGGATATGCCTAGCCTCGATCGTGAGGAAAGAGGAGTGTGACCTCAGTTTGTTAGATCATGGCCCAGGAGCGAGTACATCGTGGGCAATACACCAGTTAAATCATTTAAAGAGGACTTTATTGTAATTTTTTCCTTATTTTTCACGATTTCTCTTAATCAAATCTACATCAACAATTTAAGCTTCACACCCTACCTTTAAAACCCTAAACTTCCACTAAAATACACCTTTAAACCTCCATTAGAGGGGCTTGCACTTGGAATTTTTGAATGCTTTGAAGGGATGATTGATCATATTTTCGAGGAGAACATATAGATCAGAGATCAAAACTTTAAGATGGGAGATTTTAGAATTTTAAATTTCAAGCTTCGTAGATTTTATTCGTTTGAGGTAAATGTTTGTCTTCCCATGGTTTATTTTGTGTGCTTAATATATTCACCATTGATTGCATATGTCTTACATGTTATGTGTTTCATTCTATATGTATTACTTATATCTATATATCATTATTATTACATACATATTTACGTGTTCAAGGTTTTCATGTTGTATAGTTAGGGAAAATGTAATAAGATGAATTTACGCCATATGATGGGTTATGTAATTTGGATTGATAAATTATACCTAGATTATGGAAATTATATCTAAAGTAAATTAATTGAGAGTAGGGGTGTGCAAAAAAACCGACCAAACCGACAAACCGACAAAACCGAGCCGAATCGAAAATTTTCGGGCCGGGTTTTTTTTAGGGTCGGTTCGGTTTTCGGTTTTGGCATAAAAAAACTGATTTTGAACCGAACCGAACCGAAATAATTTTTATACTTTTTAATTTTATATTTTATATTATATTTATATTAGTGTTGACATATTATATTATATTTTTTAATTTTATATTTATATTAGGTATTAAAAAAATATATTTTTTATTAAAATAAAGGAAAAAATCGAACCGGCCCTGTATAAAACCGGCCCTGTCAAAAACCAACGGGCAAACCGAACCGGCCCTGTAAAAAACCGACCCGATTCGGTTCGGTTCGGTTCTCCTCCTCCAAAAACCGACATGGTCGGTTCGGCCCAAAAAACCCGGTCAAAACCGAACCGACCGACCCGTGAACACCCCTAATTGAGAGAATGATTAATTAAATTATTATGTCATTGTAGGATGCGGAGGCATCCGTTAGCCGAACCACCCCCTGGATGAGGTGATCTTTCGGGCTACGATTTTATCTTTTATCAGAGAAACTTGGTCGTAGATCCTTTATATTATTAAGCGGTTTTGTTATGGGCTATTAAGTCATTTTGGTAGGAATATTATGGGAGTAACCTATCGTGTCTTGTGGTTGTATTATGATATTATTTATGTTTGAGGGCATTGGATTGTTCGGAGGATAACTGACAAGAGAAAGAACGAGAGTCCATACTGCATAAAGGGAAGTGCAATGGGGATTTTGATATGGTGTTAAGGAAGTGCAGTGACACGTAGTGAGGTCCTATGATCGGTGATGTTTACCTTAGGATTTAATTGAGCGGGCATATGCATACACTTTTATGTATGTGCATGAACGAGTGCGTGTACTGAGGGAAGTGAGATAAACATATGCATGCACTTCTATATATGAAATGCCTAATATCAAATTCCGTGATATGTCATAGTAGTTTCGCTTCCACCCACTTAGTAAAGTAATTGGCTATAGTAATTAAGAACTTTTTTTCACTTACATCTCTATAAAGAGGAATTTTAATATCCATTCCCCACTATGCAAATGGCTAAGGACTTGTAAGTGGGTTAAGGTTGTCCGTCAATTTCCTGATAATTGGGGTGAACCCCTGTCACTTAGGACACTTTTGGATGAATTGGATTGCATCTTTTTGCATAAATGGCTACTAATACCTTTGTGAGATTTACTTAGAAGATAGAGATCTTCCACCAGCGTGAGCATCACAACTACATTCTTGAATTTCATTGAGGATTCCTTACACTTGGTTTGGGTGAACACACTTAAGTATGGGGAGTGTGCATGATTGTGGGTAGATTTTTTTCACTGAGTTGAAGCAAAACCCACCTGAGTAGATTTTTAATTTGTGTAACTCCTTATTATTTTGTGTGAGCACTCAATATTTGAGGTTGGTGATGATTGGATCCATCTACGTTAGAGATGAATCAATCTGCATGCATGTTGTTTCTAACTCAGGTTCATTAGTAATGGGATGATCGATATATTTAACCTCGATCGTCCTCTTAATTATTATCATTTTTTTAGACCAGTGTAGTTAAGGCATTAGTGTGATAGTTACAAAGTCTCTACAACTATTTAACTAACGTCGACTTAAAAGTCTTAATGTTTTTTCTGTCTTTATCTTGATACGCACGAATTCTGGGATCTTTGGCTTCATATTCCTTACTCAATCAATTGGCGATCAAGCGAGAATTGCAGTGGATGACTATATCTTATCCTCCCATGATGATATCTCTTTTGAGGCCAATGGTCATTACCTCATACTCTGCTTCGTTATTCAATACTTTGAAACCTAACTGAAGGATTTTCTCAATAAAGGATATGGAGCGATGAAGATGATTTCAAAGTCAGTTCCTCATTCGCTAGATGCATCATAAAAAAATAGTCTCCACTTAAGGGACTGATTAATATGCCCCAAGTTAAACATCATATGGGATAGGATTTAATTCAATGACCTCCTCATTTGAGCTTCTTAAGAACTTATTTTTGAAGTTAGCCAAATCCTACTATTTAATGGTTGTTCAGGGCTTATAAATGATGTCGATCTGACCATTTATAATGACTAATTAATCATCTTATTGGAAATATCAGCCTTCTTACAAACTTCCTTGATAGGAAAGGAATTCAAGATGACTATTATATGGGCATCAAAATAATGTATTATCTTCCTTAACGGCATTACTAGTGTTAGGATAACTTTTTGATTAGCATGTATCTCCTTTCAGAGTCAAGGAGAGTGATGCTAATATGATACAGAACGGTCCAATGCCTCATTGGTTTCATGTTGGAAAATAACCAGATATAAGTGGAGCTTCTCACTATTGACCAATATTGATAACAAGGGGGTCTTAAGTATCGATTGATCTACTATAGAGCTTTGTCATATTTCATTGTCCAAATTATTGCGTTTTCCTTCTTCAAGTCTTGAAAGAAAGGTCGACACTTATAGGATGATTTGATAAAAATCGATTTAGAGTTTCCAGCATACACGTAAGCAATTGAATGTTTACGATTATAGTTGACCATTTAATTTCCTTTAAGGCTTTAATCTAGATAGGACTGACTTTGATGCCTCTTTAAGTTATGAGATATCCCCAAACTTATCTGAGCCAACCCTGAAGGCACACTTGGAGGCGTTTAACTTCATTTTTTTAGCTCCTTGGGATCTTAAAGGTGTTGGGAAGATCTTTAATGTGATTGGATACACGTTTACTCTTAATGGGTATGTCATCAACGTAAACCTTCGTGGTTGAATCGATCTATTTTTGAACATCTTATCCATAAGGCACCGAGATGTTATCGCAGTTTCCATAAGGAGGAATGACATGACACTATAGAAATATAATCCCAAGGTGGTGATAAAAAGATTTCTTTTCCTCGTCAAGGTCGAACAAATGTATCTCCCATGTATGCATCCATGAAACTCACTTGTTGATGGCTTGTAGTTAATTCGACTAGCTAGTCGATTCTAAGGAGAGGGAAACTATTTTTTAGTAGGCATTGCTTAGGCCTGTGAAATCAACATAAACCTTTGGGCATGCCTTGTTTAGGTACAATGAGGATCCAATTAGGGCATTTTTTCTCTATTCAAATCGGTCTTGCGTCCATCTTATATGCATTTAGTGTAGTTTTGATCGTCTTTGTTTTTTAACAACAAAATCATAAATACAATACATTTCATAATGTTTGCGTTTATAATTTAGGGTTTGTTCATTTTTCTACATGATGCAGGGTTACAACAATGTATATTAATGAGTGTTAAAACATATGAACAAATTACTATGCACCTTTTTTGTATAAAATCGAGTTTCTTCTTTATTTTGAGAGCTTTTCTTAGAGTTAGGGTTTTTGTTGGTGGTGGTGTATTTATTGAAAAATATGAAAGAGTTGGTCAAGTGAAGCTTATATACCATTTCACCATGGGGGTGGCCATGTTTTGTGATAGAAATACACATTAATACATTATATGGTAGTTTTGGGAGGTCCCGAGGAATTTTTTTTAATTAAAATAATGAACTTTTAATTTATTTTTACAAAAATAATGTACTTTCAAACATATTTACAAAAATATTGCACTATGACAATTTGCGATTGACAATCTCGTTTTTATATGATTTTGCAGTTGACAACATCGAAATGAGGATGGATTAATATGATAATTAATTAACCATAATTAATGGAATAAGGAGTTGCCAATCACAGATTAAATTAATTTTTAAACAGAATACATCATAGGTAAATGCATATTCATTAAAAAAAATAATCGAATTTGGTTCGCAACCTCATATTCGAATGATAAAATTTTCACTCGTCTTCTCGGTTGGCATTCTAACAGTTAACAAGAAAAAAATACAGAGCTCTGGCAATTTGAAATTCCGTCCTTCAGTGATTCACGATCTTCGTTCCAATTCCAACGACCCTTTTCCACCTCCTTCAACCGTTCTCCACCTCCTACAACCTTATCCACTTTTGCAAATTGTTAATTTACAAGTTATTACACAAATATTCTTTATTTTTGTAATGGTTTTTTAATGTTGGGTAATGATTTTTGGTTTTGGGGTAATGATAATATGAAAATGTTCAACCATCATTTTTTTGTTGTAGGGTTTCAATTTGTATATACATGATTTACTTTGGTATATGTACTCAAACATTTTAAGTAATTCTTATATGTATTGCTTTATTTAAGATGTACAGTTTATGTTTGATGGTTTATGATAATATGAAAATGTTCAACCATTTTTCAAGTATGTGTACAATTTTTTATGTGAAAGTGATGCTTATTTAGAATTTAGGGACTAACGTGAAATTAATCTATCCATTATTTATTTAAATTTAATTTGTGTGATATGGTATGAAAATATGTTGTAATTTGGATTTACCTTCACTTTTGTTCAGTCAAAAAAATGTGGATGTAAGTTACCATTTGTAATTGTATTAAAAATGGTTATTGCTGATTTAAATTCATATATTATTGGGGATAAATATTTTACGAAACTTGTTGTGATGTAAGTGACTATGAAAGTAGTAGCCAATTTCTTTTGTATTATATTGTTGTGGTACATCATTATTTTTGTATCCAACATGTTTTATCCAATTTCTTTTTGCTAGCATGTGGCCATCTTAATGATTGTAATTTTTTTTTTGTGAAAGCAATACACAATTTTAGAAAGAAGAATCCGTATAATCCATAATTACTAGAAACCAACCATTTAAATATGTATTTTTAATCCCACACTGTTAACCGTATATATATTGAAACATTAAAAATACTGTGAACCATTTAAATATGTATTTTCAATATAAATGTTGTAGAGATATCTAGTTTCGTTAATTAATTTAATCAAATGTATACCATACTTAAAAAGAAATAGAGGAATATTCTAACCTATCAATCTGATAATTTCACGAATAGAGGTACCTAAAATATTATACTTTAGGAAGCTATAATTTTCTATTCTTACATAGTTCCGGTGTATACTCTTCCCCATTCGATTTGCTTCCACATTTAATCTCGCAAATGGAGTGAAGACGTGTTATGTTCATTTTTAATCCCAACATCCATATATGAAGAGTTGTTAAGAAAGGCATGACATTTAATAGGAGTAGATAATGTCACGAGCGACATTAATATCACTTGTCATTGACCTAAGCTACCGACTCCCGATGGAATGAAGTACATGATATTGGTTATAGACGAAGACAACAACGTGTAAGCTATGGTCAATTGCATTTCAAATGGCAACGCAATCATCATTCTCTAAATATACTTATAATTGAACCCTGGTTTAATGACGCATCAAGATAACCATTGTTAATCATCGCAAGATTCCAATTGTTATACAAAGCCCCCACCCCCCATTGAAACCTCAACTATTCTCCTAACAATATAACCACATATGGGATTACGATTTTAATGTTCCAAGATGTAGTCAGAGAAATATGACAATAGAGCATTACTCTTACGAATTTGACTTATCGACAACCAAATTGACCACTCCTTTATTTATTGCACTGCCTTATTTATCCTTTACTAATGAATTGTCATCCAATAATGAACGCGTTAGCCCCGCAATTATGAATACACAGGTGAATGATGCAGTTTGCAATGTTGATTCCAAGGAAGATGAATCTGACTACGGAAGGGATAGAGATGCATATGAAACTAGCAGGGATGAATGTACTCAGATGGAATCAGGTCCATATGAATCCCAATAAGCAGGTAGTTAGTGTTTTTTGGTATGTGACTAACGGGGAGGATACCAAACCAATGGATCATAACCGAGAAATTCCGTTAACACACGTTGAAATGGCTTTTACTACGCAGGGTCGGCTATGGGTGTCACTAAAGTATGAGACCAAAAAAGGATCTCCAATGTGATGTCACACACTTAGTCGTTGACAACCATGTTGAGTTTCAAGTTGTTGAGTCTGACACTTTTTTATGGGTTGTAAAATGTAAACAATATTGACCACCATATCTAAGAGGTGTCTTAGAGTGAGGAAGTTGCAGCGATACAAAAATTTTTGAAATTACTAAGTATGATAGCCCTCACACATGCACATTCCATACTACTAAAATAACCAACACATAATTGACTTCAACATGATTGGATACAATGATCTAATGACTAATTAACGTGGACCTGGTCATTGAGATATGCGTGTTGATTGCGTATATCAAGCATCACACTCTTTGTATTGTACCTTATGCGAAGGCATTGAATACCAAAAGAAAATCAATTATTGTATAGTTTGGAGATCGGGATCTATCGTGTAACGAGTTTTTTCGATTCTTGTCGGCAATCAAATAATATATTCTAGGGACCTTCGTCTAGCTAGTGGTTTTCCCATAACCTGATCGTAAGGATATGTTAACTCTTCTTTGCACTCCTAACTTCGAGCGAAGGATTTATTCATTGTCCACCTGTCGTAAGCGTTGATGGCACCCACCTCTATGGTAAATATAGGGGAAGATATTGATACAAATGAGACTGGATGATAACGAGTAGGTATTCCCACTTGCATTTGTCGTAGTTTACGAAGAAAATTTGAATAATTGGAGTTAGTTCTTACATCGTATTAAAAAAACAAATTATAAAGCACAACCAGAATATATGTTTGATATATATTCGACATGCGGGAATAAAGGCTGCAGTGCGGGAGTAACAAAAGTTATACGAATGGTAGATGGTCGAGAACGGGAGGTATATATACTGTTTACATCACATGCATAACAATTTTTGTGAAAAATTCTGCGACGTTGGCCTGAATAAGTCGGTATGGCTTGGGAGCACTACACACAAAATAAAAGCATTTGATAGGGTAATGTCAGAAATTAAGGACATAATGAGCATTCACACACCTATCTTTTTATGATTCCTAAGGAGAAATGAATGTGTGCTCTTCACGGGTGATACCGGTACGGAAAAATGATGATAAACATATCTGAATTTTTTTTTACGAGGTTATTAATGGGGTAAGAAGTATTCCCATCAAAGTGATAGTCGAGTTTATTTTTACAGACCTGTAATGTATTTATTTGTACATAGGAAGCACGGCTTAAAGTACATGGAGGCAAATAAGTCTCATACTCCAACTATTTTGAATGGTATATATAGATAAATTAATAGGATGAAAATTATATTTTTCAGGAGTTTAACCGAGATAAGGGACTAGTGAAAGTGTTACCCACAATGGAAATGCGTATGCCGTACTCATATCGCGAGGAATGTGTAGTTGCAGGACACGAGCTATTTAAAAGATGTTGTGTTCAAAGCTTTTGATGATGGGTTACCAGATGCAATTTTTTAATGCTTCGACAATTATGATGTTGCTAAGAATGCATACGTGATGCACACAATAAGATGGAGATGTTTAATGAATTACTTGACCCATTCGAATACTATGTTCCATCGCTTGCTAATGTTCCTGACTTGCAAGAAACCGATTGGAAGTCGGGTTGCTCATCGGGACAATGTTTGTCCTCAGAATGTTTCATTTTATATTACCTAATATATGTATCTTTCATTTAATTTATGATGTGTTGTTGTTTTAAATTACGTTTAATATTAATATTTTTCATTCGTTGATGTGTTCATATCATAAATCACTAAAACTATATATCAATAACATATCTAGAACTTGTTATTCTTCATTTAATAAGGAAAACATTAGAAACAATATGCAAATTCAAATACATAAGTACATTAACAATAATATCATGAATATAATCCCTGGACAACATTATTCGTCTCCCCAAGAACATTAACGCTGTTTTTTCTAGTGATGTTTATGTTTCGGGAAATTCGGCTAGGCTTGCATATAGAAACATATTTGATAATCAAGACAACTCCAAGGACAATGTGCCTCATCCACCTACATCCTAAAAGCAGGACCTTGCGATGGATAAAGTCACCCAAGGTACCTCGTTAGATCCTTCAACTCAATGTCTAAGTCACCCATCCTATTTGGTGGAGTGATTTGAGTATGGATACAACCTGTTTCCAGAGTTTTATGTTATGATATTTGAATCCCAAAAAACTATAATACTTGTATAGAAAAATACTTACGAAGGAAACCTTTGCGGTTATGATTTGGGAGATTGCGCATCTTCGTCGATGTTGTATTATCAAACTCCAAGTATCCATAGTCTAAGGCGATTGTCCAGGGTTCTTTATAGAAGTCATCACCATACTCGAGGTAGAGAGGCATTCACGGATGAACTACTATGTAAGGGATGGGAGCTTATTTCTTTTCTGGACCCCTTCTTTCTTAGCACCTTTTGCACCTGTGAGTGCAAGAAATATTGAAATAGGATCGACGAAAACAATCACAAATGAAAAAAGTAAATATCATACACACAACAATGATATACGTGGTTAGACAAATTTTTTACATCCACGGAGAGGTTTCCATGTTCTTATTAGTGTCTCTTAATGCTCAAGGTTACATCCTTTTTCCCCGAGTCAGGGTTTACAATCAATAGATGTGTAAAAAATTAATTTAGTTGTGAAAGGAACTCAATTAACATGTGGATAACATGTGGTTTCCCTGAATATCTCCTCTGAGATTGTTGGTAACCAATTGAGTATGTTCGTACGTATTTAAGTGCATGTTAAATACACAAGTCTTTAATGAATAATTGATTTGGGTCGGGTAGTCCACTCTCCATGCCGGGCTAGTCGGCTACTCTCTTGGGCTAAAATAAATGGATCCACACCATTGCCTCAAAAAAATTTGGGCTGAATATTTGGGCCAATAAATTTTAATTAAGTTCGAGTCCTGTGGCCTATAACTTTATTTTAAAACCGAAATGTCAATTTTGTAATTCTGGTGAACTCAAGAGGGCACACTCGTCTGAGGTCAAACACCATGGCAAACTTGTAGTTTTATTGAAAAAGTAAATATATGTTAGTTCGAGCACACATATCAAGCGCCAAAATCCTCCTTGGTTGTCGTGTCCCATCATTAGCTCAAACTTCAAACAAAGATACATCACCCTCAACTGCTATTTTTCAGACGTTTCTTTGTCTACTGAGCTTTTAGTGTTCACTTCTTCAACTTCTCGTATTCTCAGAGCTTCTATTGATTCTTATAAGTTCCCATTATCTCCTTTTTATTTTTCACTTCTGCAATTGTTTTTCGTCTATTACTAGGGCTTTTCTTTTTTGTATTATCCATGGCAGTGTTAGATAACAAGTCAATAGTAGAGTTTAGGAAAACTTATAATATTTATTACTAAATTAAAATCAATTGTGCCCCTCTCCCTGAAGATGTTCAGGACATTGAAAGGGGTATTGGATTCACACCCTATTGATCACCCAAGGGGGATTGACATTTCCCCCAAACCCTCTCTTTTTAAGATTCTTCAAATATTTTGATGTCATTGTTGATACCAAAATTCACCACCTTACGTGGACCAATTACAAGCCAGAACATGTCATCTAATGTGGCATAAGTCCAAGTTAGCATGATACAAATCCCCAACCAACAAGGGAGCCCGACCAATAGAGAAGACGGACCAACGAGGAAGCCCGACCAACATGGAAGACCAACCAACAGGGAAGGCCGACCAACAACAGGGAGTCCAACCAGTATGGCCAATGAAGCGCCATCAGTTTTATGTTTAATTCTCATTATGAATTGATGTAAATGCCTAACAAATGAAGGCATTCCATACTTTCACATGATGACTCTTGACACCCCTCTTGGACTATAAATACGTTGTAACACCCTCATTGCGGGGGGGCAAAAAACAAATTAAGGCAGTCAAGCAATACATAATAGTGGATGTAGGCTTTCCATTGAGACGAACCAATTTAAAAACCTCATTTATCTTATTTCTTTTACTTATTTATCTGTGATCAATTAATTAGGCCTAGTCTAATTTTTTGCATCAACCGTCATCCCCACCCAGTGTGCCCCTAATGTCTGAAAGATTGTAAATGGGGTACACAGAATAAATATGTTATCTGGGACCAATTTAGGTCTTACTGAGCTCTACTATTGTTATGCCTGGTCGACAATCAATGGCAGCATCATATATTTGAATACGGGAAGGACAAATAGGGTTATGGTTGAATATCCCTGACTCTCACAAGGACTATTGGGGTCATGGTTTTATTACCATAAATTGGTATCATCCTCCCCTTAATGAGGGTGTGAGGTACTAAGGCCTGTGGATTTTTTAGTTTGGGGAGGATCATATAGGTTTCTTTCTCTTTTCTCCTGTTTGCTAGTTGTTTCTTTTATTCTGTTTTCTTACTCGCTGCTTTCATTTTTCGTTCTTTATATTATATTTTCTTCCTCTGTTATGTAGCTCGTGATAAAAATCAGGAGCCTAACTTAAGCGATGTGAACGTGGTTAATCTCCTAAAGGCTTAGAGAGTTCAAGAGAGACTTCCCGACGGCGAGCATCCGTGTTCTGCAGCCTGCTTGCTCGAGTATAAGAACACTACCAATAATTTTATAGCTTGATTGGTTAATAAAGTCCCTGACTTGAAGATTCCTGAAGTAGGGCCCTCTGAACCAATTGTGTTATAGGAAGAGGAAGAAGAAGAAGAAGAAGAAGAAGAAGAAGAAGAAGAAGAAGAAGAAGAAGAAGAAGACGAACGGGAGATGACATCTTCTGTAAAAAGGAGAGGGCTCAATATTGATGATGACGATTAGGCCATGTTGCCTGATCAAATAAAATATTTGAAGAAAAGTGAGGGTGATTCACAAGGGGATAGTGGTTCCAGCCCGATAGCTAAGGGGAAGGAGAAAGAGAGAGAGAAGAATAATTGAGAAAAAGAAGATAAGATACGAGAGAGGGAGATAAAGAAATAAAGAAGAAAAAAATAAGAAGGACGAGGCTAATAAGAGATTGGCCTTGAAGGCCCCTATTGTGCCTTTATTTACTGCTGCTAGTGAGGAGTCTAGTGTGGCCAACGACCCTATTCTTTCCCCTAATCTACTGAAGGGGGTTGTGCTTGTGGCCGACCATGAGTGCTCCTCGCGACTGGGGTCGGCCCAGCTTGCACTCAAATCTGCCTAAGGACTTGCTTTGGTAGGTATCTTATATTTATTCTCTTATCTCTTATTTTCTACATTTGTCCCATTTGTACTAATTTTCCTCTTTTTATTTTATGCAGTTATTGGCTAACTAAACTACCCTCGTGGATGGTCACCTGAACCAGTTTAAAAATAATTAGGAGAGGAAAGATGCCCCAAAAAAGTCGAAAAAAGACTTAACTAGTGCACGCACTACTTGGGAACGAGAAAAATGAGAGCATGATAAAGTCCAATGTCGATCTTGAGGCGTCTAAGAACTTGGTGGTTGCTGAGAAAGAGAAGCTAGCCAAAGAAAATCTGAACCTGGCTAGGAAGGTTCAGAAGTTAGAGGAAGATTTCCCTGGTAAGAAGGACGGTAGTTACACAGAAGGCTGGAATACGACCTATGATGATGTCGAACTCCAGATAGGCTATGCAAATAAGGTGTCCTTGAAAAAAGGATGGGACCAAGCATTGGGGATAGCGGGAGTTCTTTTTTGCTCTGAGCTCTTCAAACATCACTCTCCTGGACCCAACCCTCTCGTAGAAAAAGAACCAAATGTTGGTCAGCCTGTCGACCAAACTGAGAACGAGTTTGCTGAGGTCCGGGAAGCTGTCGACCAAGAAAGGAGGACTAGCGAGAAGGGAAAGGCAGTAGACAAGTCTGAACAGGTGAAGGAATATGGACTTTATCTTAGGACTTTTCCTTTGCCTTCAGATTAGGACTTTTCATTTTTCTATCTTTTGTGTCTTGTAATCTTCTTTTTTCCTCTAGTTATACTGGCGTTTATCCCCCTTTACCAATCAATGAAAAAGAACTTTTTGATTATACTGATGCATTCTGCCCTTTTAAATATAATGATGTTTAATTGCAACCATATATGTTGTACTGTTTCTAGCCCGACGAGGACTATATTCACCCTACCTCAAATTTAGGTATTAGTTTGGGACTAAACATCAGCAGCCAAGCTCACAAGGCATTCATAAAGATTTATAAGTCGTTGAGGACGAGGACTGAGTAGTACAAGGACCATTTTTAGTTGGTCGCCAAAATTAAAGATGATCTCCAAGTGATGGAGGATATCGATTCCTCAGTGCAAGAGGAAATAAATAGTTTGAGGGCCCAGCTTCTAGAGAACAGAGACGTGAGCCAAGTAAGTAAAGTTCTTCAAGTCGAGAATGATGCTCTGAGGAAGAAGGTCATCGAGTTGAACAAGGATGTCCAAAAGGCATATGTCATTGCAACCAAACTCTAAAGAAACGTCACAAGGTGGGCAGCTGGTTATGATGAGGGATGCACTAAGTCACCAGCACGATTAAGGATGGTTGAGGATATAACATTCAAGCATGGGTGGCTAACTGCCCTCAGGAAAGTTAAAACTCCCAAGTAATTAAACATATGGTATAAGTACCAGGTTAATTGTCCTGCTTATCATCACAAACCCTTCTCTAAAGACGATAAATGGATCCCCATTGATGCCATTCTTTCCCATTTCCTCAACCATTACCTTGAAGATAATGAGGAGGTGTTCTCCCCTAATTTGATGATGGATGAAGAGCACGTATTGAAGATTATCTTGCTCACCACCAGTAGTTAGTCTAGGTATTCGTTTGGTCTTTGTACCTTTGTAACTGTACTTCACAGTTTTTATAATGTATAAAGTTTAATTATCAACTCGTTCCATATTTTGAGCATGTGTCGACTAAATATGAGTTAATAATTGCCTTTATGGTTTGACTGCTAATTAATAAGGCTTGATATTTTCCTACCACTTTGAACTTTTATCGGCCACGTAATACTATTGATCACTTTAGGCTGCTTGTCGATTATATGAGTTAGTACTTAGAATTAGTCATTTTGAGCTCTTAGCCGACTAAATGAATTTAGAACAAGTGTTAATCATTTTTGCGCTCCTACCGACTAAATGAGTTTGCTAACTTGTGTTCAAACATTCTCTCAGTCCAATATGCCTTAGTAGTATCATTCCATTTGCCTTACATTTTAGGTCGTATCATCACACTTCCTTAGGCCCGAGTGAGATGATGGCGAGAATGTGCTTGGTTGATGGGCAATCCGTCCAATCAGGTTTTAAGCTACCAACATAGTTAGCGACCAACCTAAGTTGGATTTTCTGCCTGAGTATCCCCTGTAGGGCTTTTGTTATTGCCGGGATAACTCATAAGGTCTATTGTTTTGTGAAAAAGACCTGAGGGTTATAGTAATTGAAATATTTTATTAACTTATTACAATTACTAGAAACCCTACTCAACATATGAGATTCCTTGATTGAAATAAGTTGAACAACTTATTATAATTTCCAGGAGTTTTGTTATTCGCAAGGAAGTTCTTTGGCTAAGGAAAGTTGAGCAGCTAACTGTAACCGAAGGTAATTTCTTCTTATGGTTAGAGGAGTTATCATATGGAAAGTTTGTATAATACTGAGATACATAACAAAAAATCTAAAACAACCAATGTACGAAATAGAAGTATGAGAGCCAATTGACCTTTATTCATTAAATAATAACTTGTAAGTGACATAAGTTTGAAATAAAAATTTGCATAAACTAAATGTGATGATAAAAGATGAAGAAGACTAAAAGTAGAACTTCTTGAGATTGGTTGCATTCCATCCTCTTGGTATCTCACTACCCTCCAGCATTTCTAAGTGATATGCTCTTTGAAGGTCGTCCCTGATTACTAGGGGTGTTCAGAAAACCAATTGGACCGGCGAACCGAACCGGACCACCTTAATTTTATCCATTTTTTTAATCGGTCCGATCCATATTTCTTTTTGACAAACCGGTCTACCCGATCCGGTCCTTGGTCCATCACATTAAATAACTGATATGGACCGACCCGGACCGATTATATATATATATATATAGCTAGAAAAAACTCAAGAAGGACAAGCTGGTCATTTTGAAAAAAAAACTATCACTATACACACACTACGCCACATGGCTCACAACAGCAACCCTCATCTCATCTCACTCATACTCTTTTTATCTCTCTACAGCTCCGATCTAATCTCTCTTCCTCATGAGGAAGCTCCAGCTCTGAGCTCTCTCCTCACCCTTCACACGGAGAAGCTCTACAGCTCTAATCTCTCTCCTCACACGAGGAAGCTCTATCTCTGAGCTGTCTCATCTCACGCGGTCTGGTGTAAATTATTTCAGCTCTGAGTGGTTGTGTTTCATCTTTGGGTCTATTTCAGGTGTGTAAATAAATTATTACATAGTTCCATATTTTTTTTTTTATATATACATTGTAGACAAGATGTTATGCAAGGCACATATATTTGAAATATAATGAGCCAAATCAAATTAGCTGGAAGAAAGTTCTTCCTCTGTTTCAGTTTTCATGTGTAGAAATTGTAGGCTCTAATTTTTTTTAGTGCGATAAGATAATTCCAATGGTTTCAGTGTAATCAGGTAATTATTATTGAAAATAACCAATGATTCGCCTTTAAAAAGATTATTTCAATAATATTAGGACCAACAAGTTAGACCGGACGGACCCTACAAAAAATTGGACTGACTAAGCCCAAAAAATTGGATTAATCTGTCCAGTCTTGATCCTTTTTTTAGGACCAATTTAATCGGTTCGGTCTTTAAAATTACTAAAACCGAGTTTGACTAGACCGCGAACACCCCTACTGATTACCTTAAAAGGTCTTTCCTAGTTTGGTCACAGCTTGCCATCTGATGGTTTTACAGGACTGTCAAGGACTTTACTTAGGACATAGTCCCCTACTTGAATTTTCTCACATTGACTTTTTGTTGAACTGTTTGCTCAACTACTGTTTGTAGGAAGTCAGCTTGATCATGGCATGTTCTCTTCACTCGTCTGCTAAGTTAAGTTCAATGCGTAATGCATCATCGTTTAGGCCTTGGTCGACCAAGGTGGTTCTCAAAGTAGGGAGACTTTCTTCAAGCGGGATAATAACTTTCATCCCATAGGCGAGCGCAGGGTGTTTCCCTAGTTAGTCTCCTAGGAGTAGTATAGTATGCCCACAGAACATGGGGGAGCTCTTCCACCCAAGCACCCTTTGCTCTTTTCATCCTCCTCTTTAGGCCATCGAGCATGGTTTTATTGAAAGCTTTTGCCTAACCGTTGCCTTGGGGATACGCCAATGAACTAAAGCGGTGCCTGATGCCACGCTCATCACTAAAGTCCTAAAAGAAGATACTTTTAAATTACGTGCCGTTATCGGTGATAATAGTTCTTGGTACCCCAAAGTACGTTGTGATGCTCTTCCAAATGAACCTTGTTATATCGACATTATGAATGTTTTTTAGTGATTCTGCTTCTACCCACTTGGTGAAGTAATATATGCCGACCAAGAGATACTTACGATTTCTCGGTGCGGTAGGTAGTGGTCCCACAATATTCAATCCCCATTGTGCGAACATCCAAGGACTTGTCAAGGATTTTAGGTCGCTAGCGGGCTGGCGGACCAAAAGAGAGTATTTTTGACACGTTTCACATTTGCGAACTTAAATACTTGCATCCTTTTGCAAGTGAGGCCACCAGTATCCTTCCCTAAGCACTCGAAAAGATAATGACCTCCTTTATGCGTGACTCCCACAAATACCATCATGAAGTTTAGTGAGAACTTGCTCCGTGTCGTGTGGGTGGATGTACTAGAGGTAAGGGTTTGTGAATTATTTCTTGTAGATCTTTCCTCCTGGGGTGAGGTAGAAATGGGCTGCTTTCACCTTTACTTTATAGGCCAATCTTTTGTCGTAAGGTAGCGCGTCTCTACGTAGATAGGCAATAATGGGATCCATACAACTAGGAGCCTTCTCTGTGATGAGGACTTATTCATCGACCATCATCTGATCGATGCTTGGTTGGGAGAAGATCTTTATTTGGATAGTTCTTATGAGATCGAAGTCCACTGATGAGTTTAAGGCTGCTAAGTCATCACGTAACTATTCTGCCCTCGACGAAACTGTTGAATAATAACCTTCTCTAATCCTACTATAAGTTCTTTTACTACGATGAGGTAGGCTGCCATCCTATCATCTTTTGCATTGATATCTCTATTCACCTACTTGGAGACCAGTTTAGAATCATTGAATACATTGAGGCGCTTTAACCTTAGCAATTGGGCTTTGTGCAAGCCAGCGATCAGTGCTTCGTATTCAGCTTCATCGTTGGATGCTTTAATTCCCAGCCTGATTCATTATTCGATGACAGCGTCTTCTACTGTAATGAGGACGATTTCTACCCCTTCCCCCTTCGAATTGGAGGTTCCATCAACGTATAAGGTCCATTCCTTTGACTATGTTTCCTCATCTGTTGACTGCTCCAATTCCTGTTAGTTAATAGGTTGGTCCCCCATAAATTCGATTATAAAATCATCCACGACTTGTCCCTTAATTACTATCCGTGGTTAAATGTGGATATCAAACCTCCCGAGATCGACCGACCACTTTGAGAGTCGTCCAGAGAGGTCGGTGTTTCGAAGAATAACTTTGAGGGGATAGGAAGTGATCATTATTATTGAGTGAGCTTTAAAGTAGTGTTTTAGCTTCCTTGAGGCAACCACCGGTGGATAGTCAATATTTTTTAGGGGTTATTAACATTTTTCAGCATCCAAAAGTGTCTTGCTAACATAATAGACGGGGTACTATCCGCCTTCTTTCTCACATACCAAAGCCGAGATAACAACGTGTTTTCACACTGTGAGATGGAGATATAGAGTATTTCCATTACCAGTAATCACCAATAGGGGTAGTCTGTTGAGGTAGGACTTGATCTCTTTCATGTCTTTTGAGTAATCATCGTTCCATATGAGGCTTTTGTCCTTCTTTAGAAGCTGGAAGAATGGTCGGAAGTTCTCCAAGGACTTAGAGATGAAGCGGTTGAGTGCTGTGAGCATACCAGTAAGCTTTTGAACATCTCGCAACATCCGCGGAGGCTAAAAATTGATGATCGCATCAATATGATCTAGATTGGCCTCAATCCCCTTTTTGGTGACTACGTAGCCCAAAAATTTACTTGAATGGAGATCGAATGAACACTTACTTATATATTAAGTTTCATCTGGTACTTCCTGAGGATCTCAAACGTTCTGGCTAAGTCCCTGAGGTGGTCATCTCTATTCTTGCTCTTGACTAATATGTCATCGATGTAGACCTCCATTATGTCTCCCATTTGATGCTTGAAAATCTTCGTGATTAGACTCTGATAAGTAGCCCCTGCATCTTTTAGGATAAATGGAACGACCTTGTAATGGTATAATCCAATCAGAATTATGACGGATGTTTTATCCTAGTCAGGGTCGAATAACAAAATTTGGTGGTACCCATAATAGGGGTCTAGAAAAGTCATTCTTTCGTGTGTTGCAACAGCGTCAACCAACTGATTAATCCTAGGCAGTAGGATATTATCTTTGGGATAGGCCCTATTGAGGTATGTGAAGTCATTACAGACCCTCCAACTACCATTGCTCTTTCATACTACCACTGGGTTGAATAACCATTCGGGGAACTGAACGTCCTAATGGATCTTGCATCTAGAAGCTTCCCTACTTCGTTCTCCATCGTTTTAGCCTTCTCAGGGGCTGTTTAGCGAGCCTTATGAGTGATTAGCTTGAAGGTTTGGTCGACATTCAGTCGATGTCCAGTTATGTTGGGATCAATCTCGGGCAGATCATATGGCTCCTAGGCAAAAATATCTAGATTGCTCCTCAGGAAGGCAATCAACTCTTTCTTTTCGTGATTGACGAGTGAAGTTCTGATTAGAAACTTTCTTTTTGGAAAGTTATCTTCATCTCTAACTTCCTCCAGGCTTTCAACGACCCTATCAATGAGATGGACCCTGGTCTCCGCCACCCCTAGTCGATCGTATCATAATTACTATTCAGAGGGTATAGCCCTATCCTGGGTTTCTCCGGAGCATCCTTTGGCTCTTTTTTCTTTTCCTTCCTAGGGTAGATGATCGCAATGAAGTACTTCCTTGTAGTGTCCTATTGCCACGAATCTCGACTATGCCCTAATAGGTGATACACTTTAACTTATAGTGGTAGGTATATGGTACGGCTTTCATGGCGAGCAAACAACCTCTGCTTAGAATAGTGTGATATGGGGACTCAATGTCCACCATAAAAAGTTTAATTAACTTTGAGATGTTGCCTACCCTGATGGCAAGACTATCTATCCCAGTGGCATTATAATTCTCCCTACGAATCCAACCAATGGAACTTTGGCCTCTTTAAGGTCGGTTAAATTGAGCTTTAGCTTGTAAAATAGCTTTAGGTACATCTCCTCTGACGATTTTCCTAATCTATCAGTAGATTATCGATGTCATAATTTGTAATTCTGAGAGTTATCACGAGTGCATCGTAATATGGAGTCCTCACTCCAACTAGATCTTCCCTGGTGAAGATAATGTGTTTGGTGTAGTCGACGTCCTCTGGTCGCCGACACTTGCCAGCTTGGCTTTATGCATGGTCAATCAAGAATTCCTTCATGACTGCGGTGACCTTCTTCAACTCCATTCGAATAGTGTTCCCTTGGATTTTCTTTAGGCCGGATGCACCATGGATCACTGCGAACTCTTATCCCATGTCATTATTAAGGACATTATATGGTTTCTGGTCATCATTGGTTGTGACCTTATCAGCTTTCTTTTTCATGTATTCATTGGTATGCCCAGCTGTAACACCTCGAGAGATTCTACTGAAAAATATTAAATTAGAGATTTTTTTTAAATAATACCATTTAGATTGAGAATAAATTGGCAGAAACATAAATAATAAATTGATTGAATAAAATTTCTCAATTTTATAAAATCTCAAATGTCCTTTTACAAAACAATTTACAATAAACAAATCGTTACATTTAAATTTTAAAAATAATTATCTAGAGCCTTTAATGATGATCCCGATCCCAAAGATACCATAAATATCATTTTGCACCAAACCTGAAACACAACAAACTATGTTGGGGGGGGGGGGGGGCGGAAAACTCAGTAGTTCGTATAAATGTTTCAAGTGTAACTACATATACTTGTGTGTGCATGCATCATATATAAGATTGTATACAATATGAACACTCAAACTAAAATCCCAATAATATAATCATCACCTATGATCTCGCTGCGGTACTACAAAACTCAAGACCCAGTATCAAAATTCCCGCCACACTTCCCACAGTACGACTACCATTCACTATCTTGTTAATTATCCTCAGAACAATCCAATGGTCCCCGAAAATATATAACATAACTTGGGTACATGACCCATCATCACCTGGCATCACTGTCATAAAATCTTGGCATACTTGCCAACCGGGATACATAGTCTAGTCTTTGGATAATAAACAAAATTATAGTCAATAGGGCACCCCGTACAACGGGTGGTTTAGATAAAGAATGCCTAAGAATTCTCCAATAATAATCATCATAATATCATTATCTCAATTCAAACAAATTTCAGATTCAATTTTCATAAATCAAGTGTACATGTTTTCTACCCAATTTTTATAACCCAACATGTAGTAAAATCAACTAGTTTAGTTACCCCAAACTACACGGCATGAAAATAACACATACAAAATGAGTGCAAGAACGAATGTAATATACGAGCATATAATACGTATAAATGTAACACATAGCATGGATATAACTATACGATTAAGGTTGAATAAGTGTGTCACACTAAATTAATCACGGGAGAACGAAACTACCTCAAGCGAGTCAAAATTTACCATTGTAGGCCTGTTTTGAACACCTAAAAATTTAGATCCAAGCATTATCTAAACTACCTATCCTACTTCAGAATTGGATTATACACGAAAAATTAGGTTAGGTATGTGTTTTGAGTTTTTCTCAAATCTCATCTAAATGCACTAAAAAGGAATATCTAAATACTCTAAATTTGGCTCTTCTCATTCCACTCGTTCTTTACTCTTTTGATTTCATTTTTATCCTTTGTTTTTCATCTTCCTTTCTTTATAATCACCCATAATACTCCTTATATATCCCCTCTCCCAAACCCTATCTTGGAGCCTAAGATAATGCAAATTACTATATTGCCTTTTAATTTAAAATTGCCTACTTTACAAACTTAACTCATTACAAAATGTTCAAAAGCCATTTAAATTTAAATATAAATGTTTGATTCGATTTCAAACCAAAATAAATTGTTTTTAAATGTAATATAAAAAAATATTTTCATTTAAAATAAAATACCCCGACTAAAATCTTATAGAATATTCATAAATATGCTCTCAAAATTACGGGGTATTACACTAGCTTGGGCCAACTCTTTCAGGTGTGACTCTAGAGCCTTATAATTCTCAGTCATATGATCGCCCTACTTGTGGAATGCGCGTCTTAGTGCATTGTTCATTTTCGTTAAGTCACCACCCATTTTCTTATACCACTTGATGAATGGTTGATCATTAATCTTGCTTAAGATTTTATAAATTTATTCCTTGAAGACTGTGTTAACAACTCGAAACCCATTTGAGGGATCAACCTTACTCACATTCTTGGCACGGTTCTTGCCCCCATTCTTATTCCCTTTTTTTGGAGTGTCACTCATAACTCCTTATTTGTTTACCTCCGCTCGACCATTGTCCCCTACATTAGAGTGAACCACGTCCTCAACCTTAGCATATTTCTCAATAAGGGCCATAAGGTCATCGATGGCGCTGGCTTCCTTTTTTATCAGGGACTGGTGTAGTAGAGATGTGGTCGGTAAACCAATCTTAATGGATGCAATGAAAACTTGCTCCAAGCAGTCCTCCACCTCAATGAAGACCTCTTAGTAACTCTTGGCATAATTACGAAGGCTCTCTTATGGCTTTTTCTTCATCGTGAGCAGTGCATCCATCCTCTTAGGGTGGGAACTGTTGGTTATGAAGCGAGCTATAAAATCCTCTACTAGGGACTTGAAGCTCTTAACCGACCTATGGGAAAACTTCTTAAACCACTTTTATACTACATCATGTAGGCTAGATGGGAAAATTGGACACATCAAGGCATCATTGTGTCTCCATAGGTTCATTTCCTACTTGTACTGCTGAACATGGTCTATGGGATCTGTCTTCTCGTCATAAATGTTAAACCTGTGAACGATAAACTTCTTTGGGGGGTTTTCTTGTTCAATCGCCCTTAAAAAAGGGGATTCCATCTGAGTGTTGAGAGCTCTCCTAGCTAGCTCCCTGGTAGACCTGGCTCCTCGATGGGCAGGATGATGTTCCGTCTCTCTACGAACCAAAATCTAGATTTTCTTATCTTGACGATCATTGCATCTGTGGCGCCTCTCTGATTAGCCACGTTCTGATCGATCATGCTCTGACCTTCCACATTCATATATATCTTGGTCGCGCCTGAAGCTCATCCCTCGACTGCAAGTATTACTCGCCTGAGGACTAGGATTCCTATCACGACCCTTCCTCTTATCATATGAAGATCACTCTTCATCATTTGAAGTCGCTTTTGCAGGTGAGCAATTTATTTCAGCTGGAGGTGTATGGCCTCCTTTTTTGCCCGAAGCCTAGCTTCGTAAGCGTCGACCAATATAGAGATATGGGTAAACCTAGGTGGTCCCTGGCTTTCTTCAGAAGGTTGATTTTCTTGGAGAAATCTGGGATTCAGTTACTGGAGAATCTCTGATCTGACCCTAGATGTGACTGGGTCATCCTGCACATCGCCAACCTGAGGAAGGTTATTGTTGTTGTGAGACATCATGGGCATTCTATTGATGGATGCTTTCATAGGGAAAAAAATCATTTTTCATAGACGACGCCAATTATGAGTGGAAGAACTATCACAATAGAGATCTACGGAAATAATCACAAGTGCGGAAAGTAAAGATCACACGCATAACAACAATATAAGTGGTTCAACAACTTGTCTACATCCACTGAGAGGTTACTATGTTCTTATTAGTGTCTCTTAATACTAGAGGTCACATCCCTTTGCCCTAGGTTAGGGTTCTCCTTCGAGATTATTGGTAACTAATTGAGTATATTCGTAAGCATTTAAGTGCATATTAAATACACGAATCTTTAATGAATAACTGATTTGGGTCGGGCAGTCCACTTTCCATGTTGGGCTAGTAATCTACTCTCTTTGGCTAAAATAAATGGATCCCTACAGCACCTTACCCATAGGTCTGAGTATAATATGACTGATCGAATTGTTTCTTCGTTCATGTAATTGGACATTATAACATTGGAAATTATCATTCGAAGGTGGTGTTTTCTCCAATTGCTTTGTCGTTTTTACTTGAACCTTTTTCTGAGGAAGAGGAAATTAATCCTCAATGTATTATAGATAAGAGAAAAAGCCTCTCCTAGGTGGCTTTACATAGCATCAAGAAACTTTTCTAAGACTTGGGAGGCCTAATTTATATAAATTAAGGAATCCTTTACTCGAATGAGGCAACTAATAAAAATAATGAAGATTCCTTTGTATATCAAGTTAAACATGCTAAAGAATCTGAAACACCATTGCATAGTCTCCAAATCTGATCAATATGGCTTTGACTTATATTTATTATTTCCACAATCTCCTTTATTATAATCTTAGCCTGCTAAGGAGGTTTCCACTGATTTGTAATCATACAATAAGTTGCCTTCGAATCAACCTTAATAAATAAGTTAGTAAGTCCTTTTACAATACAAAAATGAAGCCCAGTATTAATGGCCATTATTTCATCCATAAGACTAGTGTTATGATCAATGAAAATAGAAAAATCCATAACTAAATTGCCTTAATCATTTCTAAGAACGCCTCCAATACCACTTGCACCTGGATTGCATTTGCTAGAACCATCTACATTCAATTTCAAAAAAACATGTATGTGGTTTGGACCATTTAGTGATGATGAAACTTAGAGGAATTGTCTGAACTTTAATTTGGAGGAACTGAAGAAGAACACATGTTGAAGATTTAATAGGGTTGTTAAAGGTTTTTGATGCACTTATAATAGACATAGTGATCTGAATTTTCTTAATGATGGAATCCACTTCCATAACATGATTCTCAAAAAGACTTTGACATATATCTTCCCAAATCTCCCACATAAATACCATAAGAAGAACTTAATGGATAAATTTCATAAGTTCACTTTGAGTCGAATGAATCCACCAAGACATAATCATTGACCAGATAGAATTGAATAAAGGTAAGACTTAAACCAAATTAAAATAATAAGACCATACTTATTTGGCCAAATTACTTCGAAGCAATAACTGATTTAATGTTTCTTCTTGATCACCACAACATTGACACTTTGAGAAAATTCTAATATTTATTATTTGAATACAATCATCAGTGGGAATGGTCTTATAAAAGCATTTCCATGTAAAAACTGAGACATGTTTGAACGATAATAATTTCCAAGATTTAGATTTAACACTTGAGCCTCTGATCAAATTATAAGATGATTTTAAATTGAATTTTCCATGTTGAGAAGCTTACCAAACTACTTCTTGATCCACCTATATTGAATTCTCTCAAACCTCTTCTTGAACTTATCTTATCCTTTTCATAACATAAGAACCATTATTTGATCTCGTATTCTTGTATTTAAATGAGAAAGCTTTGTTAACATCTTCTAAATTTCTGATCTCAACACCACCCTCAGAATAAAGATTACGAATTTGCTTCCAGCAGATCCAAGCTTTCTTATCTCCTCTAATACTATCAGTACCCCAAAAGAATTTACTAAAGATTGATTAAATTCGATTAAGAATTGCCTTTAGAGGATTTAAGGAAACTAGAGTATATATAGGGATTGAGGATAATGCATGCTTGATGAGAATCAATCTACCTACTGATAAGAGATATTTAGTTTTCCAACCCAATAATTTCACTCTGATCTTATCTATAAGGTCATTGAAGTAGATGTATTTTTTCCTCCCAATAAATTGATGACAACCAAGATAAGTTAGAGGCGAGTTTTTAAAGGTGAGATTGAGAGAATTAACTATGATATTTATTATATGCAAGGAAATGGAATCGCCCACTGAAAAATAACTTTTTCTTCTATTAATCAATTGACCAGATGAATCTTCATAAGCCTTTGAGAAAGCCATCAAACTGTGAAGATTTTTTTCCTCCATTAACAAAACGAATAATATCATCTGAAAAACTGAAAGGAGTGATTAGTCTACTTCCAGGAGGGTGAGAAAAAGCTCCAACCCTCTTAGAAAAAACTAAATTATCTATACCTCTGCTCAGCACTTCAGCTGATATAATGAATAATAAAAGTGATATAGCATCACCTTGTTTAAGCCCCCTTATTGGTTGGAAGAAACCAGAGCATTTTCCATTGATAATAATGGAAAACCAATTATTAGAAATTAATCTCCATATTAAATATATGAAAAACTCACAAAAACCAAATTTCCTCAATACATTGATGAGAAAGATCCATAAAACCCTATCATAGGCTTTTTCCATGTCTAATTTAATGAAAACATTGGAACCATGACATTTTTTGTTCAAAGGATTAACCATTTCATAAGCAAGCAAAATGATATCTTGTATATCCCTTTCTTTAACAAAACATGATTGATTATCGGTTATAATAGAAGGAAGAATAAAAGATAACCTTGTGTTAAGAATTTTTAAAATGATTTTGAGAGAAAATTTGCCAAGGCTTATAGGCCTATAATGAGAACAAATTTAAGGATTCTTAGTTTTAGCAAGGAGCACCACATTATTAAAGGATCATCTTCTTGGAATGGATGCTCCCTGAAAGAATGACTGAATAACAAAAATCAAATCAACCTTGATGATGTTCCAACAGCTAACATAAAAGTCACTAGTAAATCCATCCGACTGTGGGCTACTGTCTTCACTTAATCTTTTCAAAGCTTGAAGAATCTCATCTTCTAGAGATAACTCAGCATCTCATTCCACTATTCATTAATTAAAAAAGAAAAGACATTTAATAAACCATCTTCAAAGGTAATTGACTCTTCATACCATGTCTCCTTAAAGTGTTTGATGAAGACCTGTTTAATTTCTTTTATATGATCCTTCCCCTGGTTGTCTTCATCCTTTATCTTTATAATACCTAACTTGAAATTTCTAGCTTTCACTATTGAGTGGAAGAATTTAGTATTGGAATCACCTTCTTCAAGCTATTTGAACTTATACTTTTGATGCAAATAAGTCTCTTCGTGATTGAGAGTTGTTCATTTTCAAAAGCATTTTCAGCTATTAGAAACTCATCTTTAAGATTTTTAACATTTCGAAATATGTTTCCAAAAATATCTTTATTCCAAGCTTTTAGATCCATCATCAATCTTCTGAGCTTAGAAGAAAAGTACACCCCAGGGGAAGCAGTTATAGGGACACTCTAAGATTTGGAAACATTATAGAGGAAAAGGGAGTGCTTGGTCACATTTTTTGCAAAAATAAAAGGTTTAGTATAGGAATCAAGATGGGATTTTATAGATATAATGTTTAGAAAGATGGGTTATAGAGAAATATGGAAAGATATTAGACAACTGTAAGTTGCATAAGGCTCTATCTAGTCTAGGACAAATAGATTATTCTTCAATTCTAAATTTATTCCATATAAATGTGGATCAATGGAATCCCATATCTTATGAGACACATATGTTCATGTAATCAATGAATTCATCTACTGCTTGTTGATTTATGAGAAGACCTCCAATCTTTTCATTTTAGCCTGCTACAACATTGAAATCACCTATAATAACCTGAGGGATATCACTATATGTACTACTTAAATATTCCAAATCAGCCCACACACCTCTTCTCTCCTCTTTTGTACATTTGGCATATACTAAGGTTAACATCACCTCATTATCCTAATTTTCATGAGATACTTTAACAGTTAAGAATCGATCCTCATCAAACACCACTGTAACATAAATCCCTATTCTCCACAAAAACCAAATTTTGTTTGATTCATTGGTACTAGCTTCGGATAAATTGAATTTGAATAAGTATTTATAAATTTTAGAGGAAAAAACTTTTGGTTTTAAAATTAATAATATAGACAAGCTATATGCTTTACTCAACTTTTTTGTTTTACTATAAGCTGGCTTGTTAGCCACAATTCTAGCATTTCAGCTTAAGAAATTGATCATTGATAAATTGAAAGTTGAGAGTTGAGAGTCCTTGGTACCTTTCACTTGAGCTCTTGTAATTCTTCTATATAGAGGGTCCATAAGCATGTTTGTATTAACTGCTTTAGTCCCCAGATTTGGAGAACTATTAGAAACCTCCACGTCTATATCCTTCCCTTTTCTTCTTTTGTTTCTTATCTCGATGTTTTGCCATTTTCTGTCAAACTAAGTGGCAAACATTGTAAGTTCTTATTGCATTCGACCATAAGCACCCTTATGAATGTCATTCTCTGAAGTATAGCCCTTGTATTTTATTTGATGGATCTCATAGTCTAGCAGATCAGTGGCCTTAGGAGTGAGCATAAGTTGGTAAACAATAAAGGCTTCTTAAGGGGTAATTTTGAAGTGACGATTTTTTTTAATATGGTTAGATAATGTTTTGGAATTTTCTGAAACAATGATTGGCTTAAGGTCTAATAGAGGTTGGAAGTAATTGTGGTTATGACTGGGATGAGGTGTTGATGAAGGAGAGCAGTTGATAACATTGGTCTTAGGGCTAGGATTTTGGCTTAATGATTTTAAAGTAGATGAAAAAGGGTTTTATCTAGGATTTTGGTTTGATATTTTTTGGATTTTATGGTTTGGAGCTCTTTGGGAGATTAAATAATGGTCATTGGGTTAGGTGTGATATGAGAATTATTGGTTTGTATTTATTTGGAAGACTGAATGAGGGTTCTGTGGGTAGGTTGGTTTTGGATAACTTGGAATTGTTAGTTAGATTTAGGAGGATGAATGATGGTTTTTCATTGTTAATTCCTAGTTTGGCCTTCAGAAAATACAATAACTCTTCTCATGTCCTTTTTTCATACAATGAGTACAATAATGAGGGAGATTTTCATAATGGACTTCTTGCCAAAATCCAGATTCACCTATACCAATCCATACTCTTCTTGGTTTCTCCTTGATCAAATCAATCTCTATACACACCCTAGCTAAACTAGGCCATGTTTGAGAAGCAGTAGATGCATTTAGCTTCAGAGATAAATAAGAAGGTTTGGAAAATAAATCCACGTTGGAACAACATAACTTTCTTCTTCAATTCTCCATTGAGGTGACCATTTAAATGTTCTCATTGGGAACCTTTTAAAGTACTGTGGCACCCTGCCTAATTAAATACCGGGTGATCAGTCTTATATCCAATTAAAATAGGTTTCTCATCTGGTTCATTCTTAGCATCACTGTCGAAAACTTTTTAAAACATTACTAACCACCTAGTATTCAAAAAGCCGATGCCAAAATTTTAATATTTTTATTTAACAAAAATCAACAACAGTGCATTATTACATAAATACATCCCATGCAATAGTAATGTAAAGCCATTCACAATACAAAAGACTAAAATGAAATAATACTGAATAAACCATTGGTTTCAAAATCCAATATAAAGTCCAACCTGAATAAAAGTCTGAATACCAGGTCTGACTATCATAAATGAAATAACTGTGGGCAGCATGCCCGAATAAAATACTTCTCTACACCCTACACTAGGAGTGAAGTAGCTGAATCGTCTAAGTCCAAATTCTGCAAGCATCTATGAGTGCTACAACTACACATCCCTAGAATAGATCATCCTGTTTGGCGTCCCTGTGGCTGGACACCTAAAAGGTTTTACAAGTACGGGTCAGAGCCCAAGTAAAAATCATTTAAAACATTTATCAAGTACTTAAATAACAGTTTAAATGAACAGTTATTAGATACACATGTTCGGTTGCGAACACTCCCTTGAGTTCCTCGTCTCTCATCTATAATGCGCACCTAACGTTTGCTACTCAATCCCACCAAGTCAATTCTAGCCAATCTAACTAGGCAACCAGTATCTAATAAACCCAAATCAATCTAGATCCTCCATACCGCCCATACAGTACGCTATCGAATACCCTTAATAATTAACATCTCTCTTATGTTATTATTAAGCCCCAGTTACCCTTTCTACGTAGGTTATTGTTCAAGCTTTACCGTTTAAGTTTCTCTTCTTAAAATTTATTTTAGATATTCACTGACTATCTTCCTACTATTCACACATTAATAGATTCATCATTATATAGATATACACTATCAAAGCTCCCTACTAATTACTCTTTAGTAGATTAATCGTTCTTTAGATACATACTATCTCGTCCATTTACTAGAACACATAAGTAGATTATTCGTGATGTATATATTTTACACACCATATATACTATAAGTACACACTATGCTATTATATCCTTATATCACACATTAAGGGCTATTGGTTCTTATGTTACCCCGACCCTAATAGTTATTCCATATACATTGGTTCGGAATGTTACCTCTACCCCAATATTCAGATTAATTTTAGTTTGGATATGCACAACTAACTAGTTTGACATCATAAGTCTGCTACTCATAACTCATAGCGTCCACCTGTATTTTCGCGCAATACATTTATTAAATATATATATCCATTTCTCTTTAAGATGGGCAAGGCTTTTCAAATTTTAGGATTAAGTGTTCACATACTTAAGTCAAATCAGATTTCACTATCTTTCTCGTCTACTAATTTCACACAGTAGATAATATCACAAGTATATAAATATTCACACTTTATAATATATATATATATATATATATATAATACGACACCTCCCAGACTCAGCTGCGGTGCATACTGTAAAACATATCGAAGGAATATATATTCACCATCCATTATATATATATTGGTACGACAACCCTAGTCACAGCTGCGATGCATGCATACTCTGCTATCATGTCCGGGTACATCGCTCGTTATACAAGAGACTATTGATTCGGCTTCTCTCACAAACCATATATATCAAATAACACATATTGGAGGTGAACATAGCTCCAAGTCAATGGGCTACGCACATACCTACACACCCATATGACCGTCAACACTATCGTGCTCACTGATAGCCCGTACCTAGGTTTTATGTTCTAGTGGTGCGAATCAAAATCTCCCTAAAGGCTCCTCAAGATATGATCGTCCACAATGCGCATCCTCAACTCGATAGCAAGCATCTTAGGTATGTCATAGGGGTGCACATGGTTCGGTTCGGTTCGGTTCCACTACAGAACAAGAACTAGAACTAGAACTAGAACCGAAATTCATCGGTTCCGTGGTTTTGGAACCAGAACCAAAACCGAAATTGGTCGGTTCGGTTCGAAACCGAAGCATCGATTCTTGGTTTGGTTCGGGTCGGTTCATGGTTCTGGTTTACGGTTCTGGTTCGCGATTCGGTTCTCAATTTCTTAGAACCAGAACCAACCCGTGGAGAAAAAAACTCGAACCAACCCAACCCACGAAGGTCGGTCCGGTTCGGTTCTTCGGGTAGTCATTTTTTTTGCACACCCCTAGTATGTCATACATACAATAAATCAAATTATAGATATTTTCTCCACGTATATGTCAATAGGGCATACGCACATCACATATCACAAGTCTCATATGTAGTATTTTATATCCCAAATATCCCATGCATTAATGTATTATTACTTTAATCATATAATAGGTATTCACTCCACCTATATATATATAACAACAATAGGCCAAACACACATTCCATATCAAAAGCCTCATACGTAGTATATTTATATCCCTAATATTCTACGTATTCCATAATTTATAACTTCGTTTATTACCGTACATTCCTGAGTATTTCGCACCACTCGAAGGGTATCCTTTATTCAACATATAATATCATAAGGTAAACTCTCTACCCCCTACTGGTCTAAGTCCTCGTTCCTCTTGAATTCTCTTAACACGAATTATCCTTCAGTTTAGATTTTTCCTCCCTATTAATCCAAATTAATTTATCCCATAAGCTTCCCTCGTAGGCCACGCCTAAAACCCAAACTAGGCCTAATAGTGTTGCAATATAATTCCCTTATATTAGAAATTAAATCCCACAAATGAATTCCGAACGATTTCCAAAGGATCTAAACAAAAAGGAAATTATTGGCCAAAACTGGGGGAAACCGAATTGATTAGAAAATTTGTGGCAGATTAAACATCCAGTAGTAAAATATCGATTACTCCCTCTACAAAACTCCGATTGACCTGATTCAAAGCTCATGTGAAAGCTAAGACATAGAGATTTCAAGGAATGTATGGATATCACTCTAACTCTAAGTACAATTGAAATGGCATACGTTTAAATTTACTTCAAAAATCCTTGCAGATTACTATGCTGGCAGATCAAACACCCTATAGTAAAACATCGATTTCGCGATCTACAGAACTCCGATTGACCTGATTCAAATCTCGTTAGAAAGATAAGACATATACCTTTACAGGAATGTATGTATACCACTCTAGTTCAAAGTACAATTAAAATGGCATACGTTTAAATTTACGTTAAGAATTCTGGCAGATTGATATCTTGTGTTCATCAATTAAACCCTAAGTCGTTCAAGATTCATGTTATTCAATCAAGAACCCATCAAGATTCAATCTTAATCATCAAATATATTCTAATATCATTTTATCTTCACATAGAGATAAATTTCCAATGAAAAGTTTACACAAAAACATCAAAGATTCATCCCAAGAATCAAATTCTCCTTTAATTAGCATAAAACCCTAATTTTCTCATGTACATCAACTTTATTAACCAATAATTAAGATTTCTATCTTATTAATCAATCAAAACCCACTAATTTAGTATTATCATCATTAAGGAACATCTCTACATGCATTCCTACTTTAGTTTATGAATTAAACCCTCCTAAATTCATATAAAACTTCCAAAAGCATAAAATCAGACCCTATCCCACATGGGTATTATAACATGATTGATATAAATTTCTATTTAAATACTTGCCTCTTAATATAAGATCAGAAATTCATTATTAAGATGGTGTGATATTTCTCCCCTTGCTCCGTTCTCGATTCCGTTGCGTTCGGGGCGTAAAACTGTGTAGGAAGCTTGGTTCTCCCCTTCTATTCCTCTCCTATGGCTTCTATCCCTTTTGATTTGTGTTAACCCTCGACCCTCTCTCTAATGGGCAGATAGACACTTAAAATTTTCGGAGTTTTATGAATTCCAAACTCTCGAATGATCAAAATGCCCTTAAATGGTGTCGGGATGGTCTAAAATTGTCCCGAAACCCAAACTATACATCCGAGTACACTTTTTTTTCTATTTCGACCCTTACGAAACCAACCGTGACCTCAAAATCACCATCCGAGTCACTTTATAAAATCCTCTTATTTTACTTCCAAATACGCCACGTGTGA
The DNA here is from genome assembly GCA_949130495.1 of Sambucus nigra. NCBI lineage: Eukaryota > Viridiplantae > Streptophyta > Magnoliopsida > Dipsacales > Adoxaceae > Sambucus > Sambucus nigra. The sequence goes on along the minus strand of OX422214.1, from coordinate 169,700,626 downwards.
AATTAAGGTTAGACTGAATTAATTAAATATGAATCATCGAATTAAATCATTTCTCCCAATTAAATAAATTCTTAGGTCATCAATTTAATTAATTTCCATTTTCTCCAAAAATAGGCGGTGTTGCATACTTCTCCCCTTACAAAGGAATTTTATCCTCGAAATTTGGATAAGGCATGTACTCTAAGGTCTCTACATGTCCTGAATCCCATACTCTCAAGATCATCACAATTATTTTTAACCCTCCCAATTGTGGGTGATATAAACATTTCCACCAACGAGGGTGCCCATACAACCTATAAATGTGTATAACTTCACCGATGCTACCTGGCTCCACTAGCCTCTCATTATCGTATATTTAGCATCCTTTAGATATAACTTTATAAATAAATAATACCCAAGGTACTAAACCCATGTCTTAATGGCTAATCATCTCCCCACTCCCAACATTGTGCTAAGTTTCATGCGTGGGGCGTCTCGAAAAGCGAAATCTATACAAGGAACCCTCTCGATGCACTACTACCTAGCATTGTCGGTCGTTGAGATCTGTTAAGCCCTCAGTCAATATTACGTACCCTCAAATACCCGTCTTTTGACATAAAAGTATAATCATCCACTTGCATGCTACACAAGACAATATATATCACGACGCTCTTACTATTATTAGTTTCTTAGAGCTAAAAAGTCACGAGTTATATCTCTTCGCTCGACAATAAGCTTGTCTCCCCTGAATCACATCAGTAACCATCCCAGCGCACCTGGATTAATTATAACTCGACAACATACACACAAAAGTCTATCACACAATATATATAATATATATACGCATATATATAGGATTAACCCTCTTTCAGGTGATACCTGACAAAATAAATCATACCTTGGGACAGCGAACATGTGATCTCACTATAACAATCTATGATCGCTCAACCCGTTGCTAACCAGTCAACTATCGTAAAGTAGTCTACCCTATTTTCATAACTCTCGAAAGCAGTAAACTAATACATAATATAAATGTCCTCTTAGTGCATTCTTTTAGCCCAATTCCTCTACCAAAAATATCGCTCATCAGACGGTTGTTGTGTCCCACTGACACCATTCCCATATACTTTTCCAGTATGAGTAGTCTCACTTTCGCACTATGGACAAGTTCAATATAGGTGGTTCAACTCTCTATGCATAGGATACATTACTATATTTTCCCTTTATTTCTGGCCCCATTAGCCACGTCGGGGCGTCCTTCGCTCGGGCTTGGTAGTCTTATTCCCGATTGCTACCCCTGTTGTCCTTTTGGCTCGACTGGACCTGTGGAACTCATTGCTGGCCTCGATGGCCCGGATTGAATTCACCATCACTAGGTAGGAGTTTAATTAGTCTGAATTATTTAAATGGGTTCCCGACAGGGTATGCCCTCTTGTGGTGCTTCACTATCACCGTTGAATCCATTCTTGCTCTTCGACTAGATTCTCCAACCCCCTTCGCTCCCCTCTTATGGAAGCGTACTACCCTGACGACGTCGACACTAATCATTCTAGCCGGATCTCCCATCCAGGTTGTATATTATACGCACAAGTCCATTATCAACTTAAAGAACCTTTATTTTCTTCGTATTCCCTTTCGTCGGCTATGAAGTTCCCTCAACAAGTCAGCTCCTTTCTCATAATCGGCCTATAACTTGCTCACTTGTGATAAGTTTCGAAACTCAATTCGCATATATGTTTGAATAACATATGAAATATCTATCAATAAAATTTCACTCAAATTTCTCGTTTAATCCCATATACTCCTTATATATGGTAACTGACTCTCGTCACTTTATGCTGCCCCTAAGAGCTCAAAATTTTTCGCTCGAAATTTTAATCCTGGGTGTCGCTACACTCCACCCTACACAATTGCCATTGGATTTTATCCTTCCATTGGCTATTACTCTCCCTTTTTTTAATCCTTATAGATGACTTTCCCAAAGAGTCCCTCTATTTTCCCCCACCTCTTACCGATAACATTAGGTGAGTCTAAAATTTGCACCAACATTATCTACAAAAGTGCTTGGGAAAACTTCTGCTCCCGAGTGATTTTCCTACTGTCACCATCCTGAAGAATAATCATGGTGACTTCCATCGCAATCACCATTCCCATAATACTATAGGTCTTCTGCTGAGCCTATCCTCCTGCAATCCTTCTAACGGCCCTCACTGGTCGTCCTATAATGTTCGGTGTATGAAGCCCAACCGGGCTCGTATACGAATCACATCAACTATATATAATGGCAGGAGAACGTAAGTCGCATACATCGAGGAATACAACAATCCAATCATAAGGCTCTATATCAAAGAACGCTACGTTGAAATGTTAAAAGCTGCACAGATCCTAAGGACACAAGAACCTGATGCTCTGATACCATCTATGACACCCTGCCTAATTAAATACTGGGTGATCAGTCCTACATCCAATTAAAACAGGTTTCTCATCTGGTTCATTCTTAGCATCACTGTCGAAAACTTTTTAAAATATTACTAACCACCTAGTATTCAAAAAGCCAATGTCAAAATTTTAATCTTTTTATTTAACAATCAACAACAACATAACATTATTACATAAATACATCCCATTCAATAGTAATATAAACCCATCCACAATATAAAAGACTGAAATGAAATAATACCGAATAAACCATCGGTTATAAAATCCAATATAAAGTCCAACCTGAATAAAAGTCTGAATACAAGGCCTAACTATCATAAATGAAATAACTGTGGGCAGCATGCCCAAATAAAATATTGCCCTGCACCCTACACTAGGAGTGAAGTAACTGAATCGTCTATGTCCAAATCCTACAAGCATCCACAAGTGCTGCAGCTACGCATCCCTAAAATAGATCATCCTGTTTGGCGTCCCTGCGGCTAGACACCTAAAAGGTTTTGCAAGTACGGTTCAGAGCCCAAGTAAAAATCATTTAAAAACATTTAGAAAGTACTTAAATAACATTTTAAATGAACAGTTGTTAGATACACATGTTAGGTTATGAACACTCCCTTAAGTTCCTCATATCTCATCTATAATGCGCATCTAACATTTTCTACTCAATTCTATCCAATCTAACTAGGAAGCCAGTATCTAATAAACCCAAATCAATATAGCTCCTCCATAATGCCCATATAGTACGCTATCGAATACCCTTAATAATTAACTTCTCTCTTATGTTATTATTAAACCCCGATTACCCTTTCTACGTAGGTTATTGTTCAAGCTTTACCGTTTAAGTTTCTCTTTTTAAAATTTATTTTAAATATTCACTAACTATCTTTCAACTATTCACAAATCAGTAGCTTATCATTATATAGATATACACTATCTGAGCTCCCTACTAATTACTCTTTAGTAGATTAATCGTTCTTTAGATACATACTATCTCGTCTCTCTACTAGCACACATAAGTAGATTATTCGTGATGTATATATTTTACACACCATATATACTATAAGTACACACTCTGCTATTATATCCATGTATCACACATTAAGGGGTATTGGTTCGAAATGTTACCCCGACCCCAATAGTTATTCCATATACATTGGTTCGAAATGTTACCTCTAGCCCAATATTCAGATTAATTTTAGTTTAGATACGCACAACTAACTAGTTTGAAATCATAAATCTGCTACCCATAACTCATAGCATCCACCCGTATTTTCACGCAATACATTTATTAAATATATCAATTTCTCTTTAAGACGGGTAAGGATTTTTAAATTTTAGGATTAAGTGTTCACATACTTAAGTCAAATCATATTTCACTATCTTTCTAATCTACTAATTTCACACAGTAGATAATATCACAAGTATATATATATATATATATATATAAATAATACGGCACCTCCCAGACTCAGCTGCGGTGCATACTGTAAAACATATCAAAGGTATATATACTCATCATCCATTATATATATACTAGTACGGCACCCCTAGGCACAGCTCCGGTGCATGCATACTCTGTTATCATGTCCGGTTACATATCTCGTTGTATAAGGGACTATTGGTTCGGCTTCTCTCACAAACCATATATATTGGAGGCGAACATAGTTCCAATTCAATGGGCTACGCACATACCTACACACCCATATGACCGTCAACACTATCGTGCTCACTGATAACCCGTACCTAGGTTCTATGTTCTAGTGGTGCGAATCAAAATCCCCTCTAAGGCTCTTCAAGATATGATCATCCACAACGCGCAACCTCCACTCGATAGCAAGTAGTGTAGGTATGTCATACACATAATAAATCATATTATAGATATTTTCTCCACCTATATATCAATAGGGCATACGCACATCATATCTCACAAGTCTCATAGGTAGTATTTTATATCCCGAATATCCCACGTATTAATGTATTATTACTTTAATCATATTATAGGTATTATATATATATATATATATATATATATATATATATATATATATATAAAAACAATAATTCATACACACATCACATATCACAAGCCTCATACGTAGTATATTTATATCCCACATATTCTACGTATTCCATTATTTATAACTTCATTTATAACCGTACGTTCCTAAGTATTTATCACCACTTGAAGGGTATCCTTTATTACACATATAATATCAGAAGGTAAAATATCTACCCCTACTGGTCTAAGTCCTCGTTCCTCTCGAATTCTCTTAACTCGAATTATCCTTCAATTTAGATTTTTCCTCTCTATTAATCCAAATTAATTTAGCCCTTAAACTTCCCTCGTAGGCCACGCCTAAAATCAAGACTAGGTCTACTGGTGTTGCAATATAATTCCCTTATATTACAAATTAAATCCCACAAAAGAATTCAGAATGAATTGCAAAGTTCCTAAACAAAAAGGAAATTATTGGCCAAAACTGGGCAACCGAATCGATTACAAAATTTTCTGGCAGATTAAACACCCTGTAGTAAATGTAATACCCCGTATTTTCGGCGATATTTATTTTGGGATTAATTAATTAAATGAGAATTAATTGGGAATTATTTCGGATAAAATACTAGCAAGATGTGAGTTGGTATTTGACTATATTGAGTGTATATGATGATTTATGAATATTGAATTATGAAATTTGTCGTGAGATTGATATACGGCAATTTGGTCATTTTATTGGGACGCGTGTGACAGTCGCGTCAGGTTATAATTTTTTATTTATAAAAGTGAATTTAAATTCTATGAACCGTATGGTCATTTTGAGTGCGCCAACGTGTCCGGAAGGGTCGTGATAGTCAGAAAACACTAGCCGGGGGTTTAGTTTGGGTCCCGGGGTATTTTTAGGCTATACCGGCATCTTATAAGGGTAGTTTGGTAATATTGTATTTTTGGGATTTAATAATGACGAAAATTAGGATTTATATCTGATTTAGGAAACCAACCACTAAACCCACTACCAACCATATTGACCCATAAGACTACGGGGAGTTTTAGAATTAGGTTTTCTAAGTTCCCAAAACAAACCCTAGCCACCATTGGAGATAAGCTGGGAGAGAGAGAGATAGAAGGGAACTCTGCAGAAAAGCTCCATCAAACCAACACCAAATTCAGAGACACTCGAGGCAAGTGGTTTAATTTACATTTTTATGCAGTAAAATGTTTCTTCCATGTTAGAAATCTTGATAATCATTCTTAATTGAGAGATAAAGGAAAACCCATGAAATTGGAGTTGTTAGTTTAATGGTGGATGTAGGTTTGCATGTAGAAACGTTATTGGAAGATTGAATTAAGAGAATTACAAATTTATGTGTTATGAAAACGGATTAAATTCTGGGAATTGATGATGATAAATTCTAGGGTTTATGTTCTTGAAAAAATTGGGGAAAAGAGTAGAGACTTGTGATTTGATGATGTTTAGGATGTGTTAATTCCTTAAAAGATGTTAGTATATGACCTTAGTATGTTTTAGGATGATTGGAGACCTTAAAACATTAATTGGACGAATTTTGGTTGAGATTTGAGGGTAGAAAATTGGTGAAAAACGAGATAGGAATTTCTGGGCTTGAAACTGGCCACTCGTTAGAAGACCTACCCAGGTCGTTCGAACGAGCTCGTTCGAACGAGATTCTAACGAGTTGACAGTCTGGGTTCTAACGAGAGTGATGTTCGTTCGAAGTTTTCGTTCAAACGAGATCTCATTAGAAGACCCAGTTCGTTCGAACGAACTCTTGTTCAAACAGCCTCGTTCGAACGAGACTTCGAACGAGTTGACAGTTTAGGCTTTTTAGCCTGTTTTGATCCCGATTGCCCCGTAACCTTGTGTATAGGTAGTGATAGCCTTCCCTTGATGAGTAATTGGTATATTTGGGATGTTTGGGATATAATGAGGAGTCAAACCTAGAAGTGTAGTTTGAACCTAAAGGAAAATATGAGACGAGACGTGAGTGCCTACTACGACGTAAGAATAAATTATGGCGCGTATAAATGTGAACCGGGATTATATAAGTTATATATATATTAATTTGGTACGAGAATGCGTTATGTACTACAATTAATTACGATGATTACTAAGATGCGTGTTTACTTAGTATTGGTATATGATTTGTGTGTATGACATACCTACCATACTAGCTATCACGGGAGGTTTGCGTTCGCTTAGGGCCCTCTAATCCTTGTGTTGCCCGGATTTAGACTGGTTACCTTGATGAACATAGGTCATAGAAAGACTTATTGGGATGTTGATAAGTTCGCTGATCGTGGGAACGTAGGTATGTGCGTGACCCATGTGATGTGACTGTGTTCGCCTCCATTATTTGTGATGTTGTTATCTATGAACTATTCCTGAGAGATTCGGAATATGTGATCCTTATGTACGTGATGTACCGGGATGGATAGCGGAGTATATGTGCACCGCAGCTTAGTTCTCGGGGTGCTTGTATTGTATATTTATGATGTGAATAATATACACTTAATTAATGGGAACCTTCGTGTTAATGTTGTGAATATAATTACGGTATTGTTTCGAGAAAAAACATAACGGGTTAACTGATAGTGATATATATTGTATATTGAGCATCTGAGTTTACGTTAAGCCCCTACTTATTGTGATCGTTATAATGTTAATGGGAACCGAGTATTAAGGGTAGAACCTATGGCAGTCTAGCTAGATATGATGTACTTAGCTAGTGGGTTGTGTCATTTTAGATGGGTACTTACGTTAGGAGTGCACAGTTAGACGAGAGGTGAGAATTTCATGTGAGTGCACGTCCTAACATGTACTTTGCATTTAATGTTTTAAATGTTTTTAAAGCACTTGCAGGTTTTTTTAAAAAAAATATCTCCACATTCGGGCTCTGACCCGTTTGCTTTCAAATCTATTTTTCTTGTAAAACCATTTTAGGTTCCCAGCCACAAGGACACCATGCATAGGATACTCATTCTGATGACGAGCTGTAGCTGTTTGTGGAAGTTACAGGGATTTGCTTGTAGACGCTTCTATCATTTGGATTCCATGTTCAGTATTCCTCAGTTTTAGGGCATGTTGCCCAGTTCCATTAGAGATACATTTACATTTCAGTTTTTTTTAGACTTTGGCATGTATTGATTCAGTATTCAGTTTAGTTATTTCAGTTTGTGGTATTGTAGTGAGGAGTTTTCCTCCATACTTTATTTACATTATGTGACGGTTATTCTATTTACTTCGTTATGGTGAATGGTGTTATTATTCTTGCATTAAATCTTTTACTACATGTTAATCAGACTTTAATTAAAATTTGGCAACTTACTTTTTAAATACTAGGTGGTTAGTAATAATAAAATGTTTTTCGACAGTGATGTTATTAACTGAGCCAACTTGGCATTTTGGTTTAATTTAATAAAGGAGTAGCTACCCGGTATTTAATTAGTCGGGGTGTCACAGGTGGTATCAGAGCATCAGGTTCTAGTGTCCTTTAGGATCTGTACGGCTATTATGTTTCCGCTAAGTTCCTTTGATATAGAGCCCTATATTTTAGGACTGTTGTACTCTTTTGTGTATGCTTCGTTCTTCAGCTATTTTAAGTTTATAACTGCGAACTTATAAACTTCATTCTTATTTCAGATGCCTCCACGACATGCACGACGAGTTCCCAGGGATGCAACGCCCGAACCCCAGCCCGCTCCAGTTCAGGGCATGATGAACGCCGCTGAGGTTGCAGCCATTGTAGCCCAAGCGGTAAATGCGGCAATTGTCGTAGTTCAGCAGGCACCGCCTCAGGCGCCGATTGCCGTGCCAGTACAGGCAAATGCATTCCCGTCTGCTTGGGAACGTGTACGTGACGCTTTTTAGAAAGCGCATCCGCCAAAGTTTGCAGGTAGCTCAGATGTGGTAGTCTCGAGCCAGTGGAGGAAGGATATACAGAGGCACTTGAGGATGTATGAGTGCACGGACGTTCAGAAGCAGGTGCTAGCTACTTTTAAGCTAGTTGGATCTGCACTGCAGTGGTGGGAGTCTATTACCACCATGGAGGAGAGGGATACTCTCACTATTCAGGACTTTTGGGTGCGGTTCGACCGCAAATACTTTTCGTCAGCTGTTCATACGGAAATGAGGAGGAAATTGATGAGTCTGAGGCAGGAGGGTAAGACCGTGGCCGAATATGAGGCCGAGTTCACGAATCTGTTGAATATCGTTCCGGATGAGATACCGACAGAAAAGAAGAAGATTGAGAAATTCACCGACGGGTTGACCTGGAGGATCCGTCAGCATCTGTTAGGGAACCTTTCATTAGCCACTTATTCTGATGTGGTTAACGCTGCTTTGTTACACTGCCAGGATCACCGCTTTCATATGACTGAGGGTAAGAGATCTGGAGAGTCTAGCCATCAGGGCAGGACTGGAGGACATGGTGCTAGTGGGGCACAATCTGTTCAGGGGCAGAGACAGGGTGAGCAGGGATTCTAGCAGGGGGATCAGAAGAGGTTCAGATCAGGGAATTATAGGCACGGACAGGGAGGTTTCCGTCAGGGCCATCAGGGTCCAAACGGCCATCAGGGCCAACAGGGGCAGAATGGGCAGCAGTTTCAGCAGGGCCAAGGGAGGAACGGTAACGGCCACCAGGGCCGGGGACAGCAGGGACAGAGGGGAGGGAACTTCCCAGGGAAGTGTTTTGTTTGTGGCAAGACTGGCCATAAACGACAGGATTGTCCTGATAAGGGCAGGGCCCCACAGCAGCAGCAGGGTGCTCGCCAGGAGCCGCAGAGGCCTATGTTTCCCGCCGCTCTCCCCGCACCGCCACAGATGGCAGCATTGCCACCCATTCCAGCAGTCCCAGTTCAGCAGGGGCAGCTACAGTATGGACGTGTCTATAACGTCCACCAGGCAGCAGTTCCACAGGCACCGCCTGCGATTGAGGGTACGTTTCCTATCCATGGCACTATGGGTCGGGTATTATTTGATACGGGGGCTACACATTGTTTTATAGCTACACATTTCGCGAAAGCCTTAGGGTTGTTAACTACGGCAGAGAGCACAGTGATGTGTCTCGACTCACCATTGGGGAGTGGGTCACTTATATTCTTTATATGCCGGGGAGTGGGGGTAGAGATTGGTGGTTTGGTATTACCTGCAGACATGTTGGTATTAGATATGCATGTTCACGATGTGATTATCGGTATGGATTGGCTCGTAGCTTATAGGGCCATGATTGATTGCTTCAGCGGGAGCATTGTTTTTGACATTCCGGGGCAAGAGATGTTTGTAGTGGCGATGCCTCGACCAGAGGGAGGATCGACCGCTCATCTGTATTACATAGAGGAGGATACCTCTAAGGAGGTTGTGATTCCTTTAGATTCTATCCCAGTTGTCAGGGAGTATTCAGATGTGTTTCAGGAGATACCAGGCCTACCCTCCAGTCGAGAGATAGACTTTGCTATAGATTTACTACCAGGTACGAGACCTATAGCACGTGCACCGTACCGTATGGCTCCAGCTGAGATGAGGGAGTTACGGGATCAGATTGAGCAGCTGTTAGGTCAGGGCTTTATTCGCAGGAGTACCTCACCTTGGGGCACCCCTGTGTTGTTCGTAAAGAAGAGAGATGGTTCACTGAGATTGTGTGTGGACTACCGAGAGTTGAATAAGGTCACGATACGGAATAAGTATCCGTTCCCTCGAGTCGATGACTTATTCGACCAATTTAGAGGAGCTTCTTTCTTCTCGAAGATTGATCTGAGATCGGGATACCATCAGTTGCGTATCAGGGAGGAGGATGTCTCGAAGACTGTGTTCTTGTCGAGATATGGTTCTTACGAGTTTCGGGTTATGCCGTTTGGTTTTACCAACGCTCCAGCAGTGTTTATGGACTTGATGAACAGAGTGTTCGGGGATTTCCTAGATCAGTTTGTCATTGTCTTCATCGATGATATTCTGGTTTACTCCCAGACAGAGGAGGAGCACGCCGAGCATTTGAGGCAAGTTTTGCAGACACTTCGTCAGAACGAGTTGTATGCAAAATATGAGAAGTGCGGGTTTTGGCTAAAGAAGGTCCAGTTTTTGGGACACATTATTTCCGACCGGGGGATATCTGTTGATCCGGGGAAAATATCCGCGGTGAGGGAGTGGGGATAACCCACGACACCGACTGAGATTCGTAGTTTCTTGGGCCTAGCAGGATACTACAGGAGGTTCATTCGGGGACTTTCGAAGATAGCGGGTCCTTTGACACATCTGACTCGTAAGGGTGTGCCATTCATCTGGAGTGATGCCTGTCAGTTGGCATTCGATGAATTGAAGAATAAATTGACCTCAGCACCTGTGTTAGCATTGCCGAGACCTGGAGTTGAATATTTGGTTTACACCGATGCGTCTTTGCAAGGACTTGGAGGTGTATTGCAGCAGGAGAGACAGGCCATAGCTTATGCTTCCCGTAAGCTTAAGCCTCATGAGAAGAATTACCCCACGCATGATTTGGAGTCGGCGGCCGTGGTATTTGCCCTACGGATTTGGAGGCACTATCTTTTGGGGGAGAAGTTCTAACTGTTCACGGACCACAAGTCCCTGCAGTACCTGTTCACGCAGAAGGAGTTGAATATGCGGCAGCGTAGGTGGCTTGAGTTTGTGAAAGACTACCAGTTCGATATCCAGTATCACCCGGGTAAGGCTAACGTGGTGGCAGACGCGTTGAGCCGTAGGCCAGCAGATGAAGTGGCAGAGGTGTGGAAGGCCAAGTGGAAGGAATTGGAACACCAGGATGCAGTGGCCCGATCTTTCATGTCTGTGATGACTGTTACACCACAGATTGTCACGAAGGTAGTACGGTCACAGGTTAATGACTCGTTCTGTCAGGAACAGATAGTTCGATTACTAGCAGAGGGAGCCGAGTCCTATACCGTTAGCTCGGACGGGGGATTACGCTTCAATGGGAGATTGGTGGTTCCGGAAGGGGAGGAATTGCGACACGATGTGATGTCAGAGTCGCACGGCTCACGGTTCGCGGTACATCCCGGAGGGGAAAAAATGTACCAAGACATGAGACGTCAGTATTGGTGGAGCGGAATGAAGAGAGATATTGCCGACTTTGTTTGAAAATGCGCCACTTGTCAGCTTGTAAAAGTGGATCATCAGAGACCGGCAGGACTGTTACAGCCGTTGGAGGTCCCGGTGTGGATGTGGGAGAGCATATCCATGGACTTTATCACGGGGTTGCCTACGTCGCAGAGGGGTCACGACTCCGTTTGGGTAATTGTGGACAGGTTGTCCAAAGTCGCTCACTTTTTACCCGTAAGGACTGACTACACTACGGGACAGTATGCCCAGCTCTTCATTTCAGAGGTTGTGAGACTTCACGGTGTGCCCCTAAATATCGTGTCTGACAGAGACAAGATATTTGTCTCGCGATTTTGGGAGAGTTTCCAGGAGGCCATGGGCACGGAATTGCGGTTGAGTACGGCTTATCATTCGCAGACCGATGGGCAGACAGAGAGCACAAATCAGATGTTGGAGGACATGCTGCGTATGTGCATTATTGACTTTGGGGGTGGATGGGAGCAGTACCTTCCACTGGTGGAGTTTGCTTACAACAACTCCTATCAGTTCACTATTGGCATGGCTCCGTTTGAGGCGTTGTACGGTAGACCTTGTCGTTCCCCAGCATGTTGGTTAGAAGTGGGGGACAACAAACTACTTGGGCCGGAAGTGATTCAGGATACTTCGGCAATGATTGAGTTGATTCGGAGTCGCATTCGGGTAGCTCAGGACAGGCAGAAGAGCTATGCTGATGCGAAGAGATGTTTCAGGGAGTTCCAAGTAGGGGACCAGGTTTTGCACAGAGTATCTCCTATGAAGGGGATTATGCGTTTCGAGAAGAAAGGGAAGTTGGCACCGAGATATGTGGGACCATTTCCTATTATTGAGCGGATTGGACCGGTTGCGTATAGGCTTGGATTACCGAAGCATTTGCATCGAATTCACGATGTGTTTCATATTTCCTCGCTAAGGAAATATCTTAGAGACAATTTGGCTCATTCTCATATTGATGTGGAGGACATTGATCTCCAACCTGATAGCTCCTACGAGGAGGGGCCGATTGCTATTTTGGACCGAAGTGAGCGGAAACTGCGGTCAAAGATAGTCCTGTTAGTGCGTGTTCAGTGGCGACATCATAATGTCGAGGAGTCCACATGGGAGCGCGGGGATGAGATGCGCGAACGTTATCCAGAGTTGTTCTTACCAGGTACTTTCTAGTTTCGAATTTCGGAACGAAATTCTGTTATTAGGGGGGAAGTATGTAATACCCCGTATTTTTGGCGATATTTATTTTGGGATTAATTAATTAAATGAGAATTAATTGGGAATTAATCCGGATAAAATACTAGCAAGATGTGAGTTGGTATTTGACTATATTGAGTGTATATGATGATTTATGAATATTGAATTATGAAATTTGTCGTGAGATTGATATACGGCAATTTGGTCATTTTATTGGGACGCGTGTGACAATCGCGTCAGGTTATAATTTTTTATTTATAAAAGTGAATTTAAATTCTATGAACCGTATGATCATTTTGAGTGCGCCAACGCGTCCGGAAGGGTCGAGATAGTCAGAAAACACTAGCCGGGGGTTTAGTTTAGGTCCCGGGGTATTTTTAGGCCATACCGGCATCTTATAAGGGTAGTTTGGTAATATTGTATTTTTGGGATTTAATAATGACGAAAATTAGGATTTATATCTGATTTAGGAAACCAACCACTAAACCCACTACCAACCATATTGACCAATAAGACTACGGGGAGTTTTAGAATTAGGTTTTCTAAGTTCCCAAAACAAACCCAAGCCACCATTGGAGATAAGCTTGGAGAGAGAGAGAGAGAAGGGAACTCTGCAGAAAAGCTCCATCAAACCAACACCAAATTCAGAGACACTCGAGGCAAGTGGTTTAATTTACATTTTTATGCAGTAAAATGTTTCTTCCATGTTAGAAATCTTGATAATCATTCTTAATTGAGAGATAAAGGAAAACCCATGAAATTGGAGTTGTTAGTTTAATGGTGGATGTAGGTTTGCATGTAGAAACATTATTGGAAGATTGAATTAAGAGAATTACAAATTTATGTGTTATGAAAACGGATTAAATTCTGGGAATTGATGATGATAAATTCTAGGGTTTATGTTCTTGAAAAAATTGGGGAAAAGAGTAGAGACTTGTGATTTGATGATGTTTAGGATGTGTTAATTCCTTAAAAGATGTTAGTATATGACCTTAGTATGTTTTAGGATGATTGGAGACCTTAAAACATTAATTGGACGAATTTTGGTTGAGATTTGAGGGTAGAAAATTGGTGAAAAACGAGATAGGAATTTCTGGGCTTGAAACTGGCCACTCGTTAGAAGACCTACCCAGGTCGTTCGAACGAGCTCGTTCGAACGAGCTTCTAACGAGTTGACAGTCTGGGTTCTAACGAGAGTGATGTTCGTTCGAAGTTTTCGTTCGAACGAGATCTCATTAGAAGACCCAGTTCGTTCGAACGAACTCTCGTTCGAACAGCCTCGTTCGAACGAGACTTCGAACGAGTTGACAGTTTAGGCTTTTTAGCCTGTTTTGATCCTGAGTGCCCCGTAACCTTGTGTATAAGTAGTGATAGCCTTCCATTGATGAGTAATTGGTATATTTGGGATGTTTGGGATATAATGAGGAGTCAAACCTAGAAGTTTAGTTTGAACCTAAAGGAAAATATGAGTCGAGACGTGAGTGCCTACTACGACGTAAGAATAAATTATGGCGCGTATAAATGTGAACCAGGATTATATAAGTTATATATATATTAATTTGGTACGAGAATGCGTTATGTACTACAATTAATTACGGTGATTACTAAGATGCGTGTTTACTTAGTATTGGTATATGATTTGTGTGTATGACATACCTACCATACTTGCTATCACGGGAGGTTTGCGTTCGCTTAGGGCCCTCTAATCCTTGTGTTGCCCGGATTTAGACTGGTTACCTTGATGAACATAGGTCATAGAAAGACTTATTGGGATGTTGATAAGTCCGCTGATCGTGGGAACGTAGGTATGTACGTGACCCATGTGATGTGATTGTGTTCGCCTCCATTATTTGTGATGTTGTTATCTGTGAACTATTCCTGAGAGATTCGAAATATATGATCCTTATGTACGTGATGTACCGGGATGGATAGTAGCGTATGTGTGCACCGCAGCTTAGTTCTCGGGGTGCTTGTATTGTATATTTATGATGTGAATAATATACACTTAATTAATGGGAACCTTCATGTTAATGTTGTGAATATAATTACGGTATTGTTTCGAGAAAAACATAACGGGTTAACTGATAGTGATATATATTGTATATTGAGCATCTGAGTTTACGTTAAGCCCCTACTTATTGTGATCGTTATAATGTTAATGGGAACCGAGTATTAAGGGTAGAACATATGGCAGTCTAGCTAGATATGATGTACTTAGCTAGTGGGTTGTGTCATTTTAGATGGGTACTTACGTTAGGAGTGCACAGTTAGACGAGAGGTGAGAATTTCATGTGAGTGCACGTCCCAACATGTACTTTGCATTTAATGTTTTAAATGTTTTTAAAGCACTTGCAGTTTTTTTTTTTAAATATCTCCACATTCGGGCTCTGTCCCGTTTGCTTTCAAATCTATTTTTCTTGTAAAACCATTTTAGGTGCCCAGCCACAAGGACACCATGCATAGGATACTCATTCTGATGACGAGCTGTAGCTGTTTGTGGAAGTTACTGGGATTTGCTTGTAGACGCTTCTATCATTTGGATTCCATGTTCAGTATTCCTCAGTTTTAGGGCATGTTGCCCAGTTCCATTAGAGATACATTTCCATTTCAGTTTTTTTTAGACTTTGGCATGTATTGATTCAATATTCAGTTTAGTTATTTCAGTTTGTGGTATTGTAGTGAGGAGTTTTCCTCCATACTTTATTTACATTATGTGACGGTTATTCTATTTACTTCGTTATGGTGAATGGTGTTATTATTCTTGCATTAAATCTTTTACTGCATGTTAATCAGACTTTAATTAAAATTTGGCAACTTACTTTTTAAATACTAGGTGGTTAGTAATAATAAAATGTTTTTCGACAGTGATGCTATTAACTAAGCCAACTTGGCATTTTGGTTTAATTTAATAAAGGAGTAGCTACCCGGTATTTAATTAGTAGGGGTGTCACAGTAAAATATCGATTACTCCCTCCACAGAACTCCGATTGACCTAATTCAAATCTCATTTGAAAGCTAATACATAGAATTTCCAGGAGTGTATGGATATCACTCTAATTCTAAGTAAAATTGAAATGGCATAAGTTTAAAGTTACGTAAAAAATTATGGCAGATTACTATGCTGGCAGATCAAACACCCTATAATAACATCGATTTCTCCCTCTACAGAACTCCGATTAACCTGATTCAAATCTCATTAGAAAACTAAGACGTAGACCTTTTCAGGCATGTATGGATATCACTCTAATTCTAAGTACAATTAAAATGGCATACGTTTAAAGTTACGTTACGAATTCTAGCAGATTGACATCTTGTGTTCATTAATTAAACCCTAAGTCATTCAAGATTCATGTTATTCAATCAAGAACTGTAACACCCCGCCTAATTAAATACCGGGTGGCCAGTTCCATACCAAATTAAAATAGAATATACAGTTGGCTCATCCTTAGCATCACTGTCGAAAAAATTTACAACTCACCCAATACCCAATTAAGCCGGTGTTTAAAACTTTCCAAATTTTACTTTCAACAAAACCATTTTTAGTTTACGAATAACACTACACATATTATGCTACAAGACTAATAACCGAACAGATACTCAAAAGAATTTAAATGCAATTGGAATAAACATTCCCAAATAATAATAATCCATTATAGTAATCCCAACAATATTAAATGTATGAAAATGACACGAATACAAGAGTATTTGACTCTGATAGAAAAGAGATAACTGAAATCCTTTGGGTTACATGCCCTAACTAGAAGAACACTACATAATGTGAATCAAACGAAGATAGGGGTCTAAGCAATATTCCATAGCTCCATAGCTCGTCATAATCCTCTAAGGTTGACGTCCCTGCTGCTGGACACCTGATATAAAAGGAACAATAAAAAAGAAAATATGCAAGGAAACGGGTCAGAGCCCGATGTGAAAATGATTTTGAAAACAGCAAGTATTTAACAAGTGCAATAAAGCATTTATTATGTACATGTTAGTATCCAACTCTCACTTGTTATTCTCACCTCTCATCTAGAGTGCACGCTTAACATTTCCTATTAACCTCTTAGTTAATGGCTTCTCTTAACTAGTTCCCATAATATGATTTTATCCCATATCATAACCCCGTATGTCCCATACCATACGTCGTATAATCATTCATATACGTTTCTCATTAACATGAATCATTTCTCATTAATATGAATTAAGCTTTTCAAACCTATAAGAATAAACATTCATTAACTTAATTCAATTCTCTTTTTCTATTCACCGTTATCTACAATTATCACACAGTAGATTGATTTAACCACTATATACATTCATTTAATTCATTATATATATACACATATAATACGGCACCCCGAGTCACAGATGTGGTGCATGCATTACTCTGCTATCACGTCCCAATATCGTTGGTCGCCGAATAGGGGACTAAAGGTTCGGTAAGGATTCCTCGAACCACAAACAACAACATATAAATATTAGAGGCGAACATAGTTCTCGTATCGATGGGTCATGCACTTACCTACGTACCCATAGACAACGGACTTATCAACTCCCCGATAAGTATTTCATAGATCTATGTTCTCGAGCGACAAATCAAAGATCCCATGGATTCATCAGGATATGACTGCCCTCATGCGTAAACCTCCCCGTCGATAGTAAGTAAGCTAGGTATGTCATACACATAAATCATCAATCAATCAAATAGGCATTATTATATACCTATAATAAAATATCAACAAGGTACTCACACTACCATAGATAATTCCAATACATAGCATTATATCTCTTTAAATCCTACGTATTAAAATATTATGACTTTACTTCTTAATTTAATTATCCCCGAGCCTCACTCATCACTCAAGGTTCAAATAGTTTTTCCTCAATATATCTATTCAGTAAGAAATCACTAATATCCTACTGGTCCATATCATCTTATCTCCCGAATTACTACGAGTTAAACTCTCCCTTAATTAGGTTTAAAATCGATAGTTTCAAATCTCTTATAAACACATCTTCTATCACTTAGGATTAAACCCTCTTGTAAACTAAGGCTGCCCAGGTGCTATATTCAATCTCCCCTACTGGACCTATCCTTAATCCTCATGCAAACAAATTAGAATCCAACACATGAATCTAGCAACCGAAATCTCTTCCAATTTATAGCATAATTCTAATCAATTAAATCCCAATCAAATTAATTCAATTCTTAACTAGGGCTTACTAAAACTTCCTAAGTCCCATTATAACCAATTAATAATCACCAAAGATTTAAAAAAGGTTTGGGATATGAACAAGCATTAAAAATAAATAACTTCAAGGATTCTGGGGAGGTCGATCGATCGAAGGCAGGGGGTCGATCGATCGGTCGCCCAGATAACAACCCAGTTTTCTGCATTTCTTCTACTACGGGTTTCATCACTTTTGATCATTCAAACCTTCATATTACCAACCCAAATTCCTTATAAACCTTAATACATGATATAGCAACATATGTGAATGATTTCTAATCCTCTAAACATCCTAAAATCATCAAGAGTTTGAATTAAAAGCATATGTTTATCCTCTTTTTCCAGAAAATTATATACATGATATCTTCAAGAACACACCATTGATTTTAAGAATTTCTTCAACGGATTTATGATTATTTTGTGGATTACTATCTACCTACGACATGAGTTTGATTCCTACATAGTTCTATTTTCCAGAAATTCATTAACAACTCCATCTTTCTCTTCCAATAATGAAAAATCTCATCTTTTTATAACTATTCTAACATGGACAATATACAAACTTAGATTGTAATTATCAAACACTTGCCTCTAATGAAGGTTTGATCCTTTGGGGTTGTATATCACAGGTGGTTCTCCCCTTCTCCGGCCACTTTCGGTGGTGGTTGGTGGTGGTGACCTTTGGCCTTTGGTTCTCCTCCTTCCCAAGCAAACTTCTCTTCTTCCAAGCAACCTTTCACTCTCTCTAAGAAGATGACCTCTCAATATTGTGTAGAAGAGATGAATGACCCCACGTAAAACTAATCTCCAAATACTCATAATAAGACAAAGTCCGAAATCACTATTCACCCCTTGTAAAAATGACCAAAATGCCCTTTTGGGTTGTCTTTTCATTTCCAAATGACCCGAGACACAAAACCAACATCCAAATAGACTTTTCTCACTATTTCAACCCTTTCGGATGCAACAACGCAGTCGAAATGACTATAAGGTCGATGTAAAAATAAGTTTCCTTTTTAATCTCACAAATTAGTCCTGACACGTTCCATACCGCGTCCGACTAAAAATTCAAATTACCGAATTAATAACTCACAGCAATATCAATAATCATCACATTCAAATATTACCTACATATCTTTAAGTAATATTCAGAATCATACATTTTAATATCCACAATTCGGATAAAACCCAAATGAATAATTTATAGTAAAATCCAATTAATCCATTAATTTAAAATAACCCATTTTAAAAGTCATTAAAATCACGGGGTATTACAAGAACCCATCAAGATTCAATCTTAATTATCAAATATATTCTAATATCATTTTATCTTCACATAGAGACAAATTTCCAATGAAAAGTTTACACAAAAACATCAAAGATTCATCCCAAGAATCAAATTCTCACTTAATTAGCATAAAACCCTAATTTTCTCATGTTCATCAACTTTATTAACCAAGAACTCGGATTTCTCTCTTATTAATCAATCCAAACCCACTAATTTCATATTATCATCATCAAGGAACATCTCTACATGCATTCCTACTTTAGTTTATGAATTAAACCCTCCTAAATTCATATAAAACTTCCAAAAGCATGAAATCAAACCCTATCCCACATGGGTATTATAACATGATTGATATAAATTGACATTTAAATAGTTGCCTCTCAATAGAAGGTCTGAAATTCCTTGATAAGATGGTGTGGTGTTTCTCCCCTCGCTTCGTTTTCGATTCCGTTGCGTTCGGGGTGAAAAACTGTGTAGGAAGCTTGGTTCTCCCCTCTTCTTCCTCTCTTATAGATTCTATCCCTTTTGATTTGTGTTAAATCTAGCCCCTCCCTCTAATGTGAAGATATACACTTACAATTTTCGGAGTTTTCTAAATCCCAAACTCCCGAATGACTGAAATACCCTTAAACGGCGTTGGGATGGTCTAAAATCGTTCCGGAACCCAAACTAGACACTCGAGTACACTTTTTCGACTATTTTGAACCTTTCGGAACCAACCATAACCTCAAAATCACCATCTGAGTCACTTTATAAAATCCTCTTATTTTACCTCCAAATACATCACGTGTGAAATTAAGCTTAGACATAATTAATTAAATCTGAATCATCAAATTATATAATTTCTCCCAATTAAATAAATTCTTAGGTCATCAATTTAATTAATTTCCATTTTCTCCAAAAATACGGGGTGTTACAAGTACCACTGCTCCTTGGTCCACATTCGAACAAAATCCTCTTCACAGTTCAATATAATAAGAATATGTGTATTGTCAATCAAACTTATAGTGCAAGTTTCATTAAGATTGAATTGTAGAATCTTTTTATGAATCTCTTCCATAAGAGGCCTACCATGTAAAAACTTCCCTACGATTGAAAACTTAAAAGGTTCTGTAAGAACTTCAATATCTTCTTGAGAGAAAAAACGATTAGTTCCCCTTTAAAACTCATTGGTTCCTTCAATGATACTTCCATCAAAGGTTTATTAATCAACACACTCGCTAATGAATGTGACCATACGATATTAGGATTAGGAGGTTTAGGGTTTTAAGGTATAGGATTAATGGTTGTCGCCATGAAAACACTAGAGGAATTGATCGAGGGAAAGGGATGAGAGAGAAGCTTTAAGATTTTAAGAGACTTATTTAAAAAAAAATTGGTGTGCCTTGCTTGAACCTTCACCCTTATATAATTTTTGGTTTAAATATTGTGAAAATGGAATATTTAGTATGAAAATATGTCGGGGTAGTTACAAATGCTAAAGATATTATAAAATTAATATAACGAATGCATCTTACTATTAAAAATAATTTAACTAAATTTGCAGTTAGTTACAGCGAATTTAATCGAAAATGTGGTTACCAGCTGCAAATTTAGATTACTTAATGATGGGGGTAAAATTACTAATTATCCGTCAAACCAAAATTGAATTCGCAGTTTCTAACAATGAATTTAGTATAAAATCGGGGTCAGTAACAATGAATTTAAGAAGTGAAATATTTTTGTCGACCGACGAAGGAGGATTTTCTCCATAGGAAGCCAAAAATCATTTGTCTGTCTGTCATTCTTGTTTCTCCTATCTGCGATCTCCCTTGCTTCTTCCTATCCATTCTCTAAAACCTTTATGTTTTCTCCTGATTCTTCTTCTCAACTCTCTCAAAAGTTGTATAGAGTCTCTCTATTTTTTCCCTTTCTTCCTCTCCATCTTTCCCTTCTCTCTTTATCTCTATCTCTCAAAATTTTCTTTCCATTATCCTTTTACTTCCTTACTTTTTGATAACTACATCAGCCACACCTAAACAACATTACCTTCACTAAGTACATGTATCAACGATTAAGGAGCTACAACTTTGCGACTAATTTATCACATTCGTTGGTTTATCTGCTAATATTTCAATGCACATGTATTTTCTCAGATCTTATATCTTATTCTTGAACAAATTTGTTCTCTCTCTCTCTCTCTATATATATATATATATATATATATATATATATAATGCTCTTTTGCGGATCAGTCCGCATTTTAAGAGTGCCAACCGGGCATGTGTCACCTAGCAGCGAGCCTATAAATTATCGGCTAAATTATAGGGACACTCTCTCTCTTTTCGGGGCTCACCGCCAGGTGACTCATTTTCGGTCTGCACTCTTAAAATGTGGACTGGTCCACATAAGAGCAGTACTGTATATACACCTACATATGTATACATTGGTGGTCGTGAATAGATTAGGGATTTCTCATTTTTTTTTGGTTTGGGATTTTTTGTAATTGTTGTGTTAAATTTATGGTTTGTGTGATGGTGTTTAAGGGAAGATGTGATTGGTGGTGTTGGGTGGCAGTGATTTCTGTTTATATAGTTTCTAATTGAGTATTTATGATTTTTAGGTAAAGATATATTGACTCAATCTATTACAAAATAGGTATTATTAGGTGGAGTAAGAGTTGTATTACAAGTTCTTTGGATCCAACAATGTTTGCTCATGTTGGAGTAAAAATTATAGTTGCTTTAATGGTCTTTGAATTTAGCTGTGTGTTATATTTAGGATTTTGCATTTTATGATTTTATTCCCATATTCGAGATAGTACAATTTCTTTTATTTTGGTTATGTTTAGTGTTCGAACAAGAAATGGGGACTTCATTGCAAAAAGTTGTTCCATTTCTACATATTTTCCATTCTCTTCAAATTTTTTGTCTTTTTATTTTGAAATTTACTCGTAATGTTCATTTTGCTGCCAAATTTGAGGCTTTTTTTATATGTGAATGAATGTTTTTGTTTGTTTAGGAGCAACCGATGTGTCTAGTTGCATAATTCTATATTTGTGAATTTATAATTTGTTCGTTTTATTTTTTATGATTATCAGTAAATTTAGTAATCGAGTTACTTATTCTTTTGTATATGTTATATGTTTGTCTAATTGTGGTGTTTTTTTCATGGGGGTTTAGTATTTTAGAGGTACCATTCGTATTTGCTAAAGAGTATAAATATTTAAGTTTTTTGTCTATTTTTTTAAATAGGTTCTTAGGGTTTTTAAATAGGTTCATTTGTTATTAGGATCAAATTATTTGAGTTACTTTTGATTTTCATTAAGGTTTTTAAATCAGTTCAGTTATACGGATGAAATACTATAAGTCCATTTCCAAATTTTAGGGTTTCTTAATAATTTTTTAGGATTTTTTTATTATGTTCATGATGAGATTATTTAAATATATTCATTAGTTAAATCAGTTCATTTTGAGGATGATTTTCTGCGAATTTTATCCTAAAAAACTCTAGTGATGTAAATTATAGGGATTTCATCTCTTATAGTACCTCGTACTTATAACTGATTCACAACATATTTGTTTGATGTGTTGTTAAAGTCTTATTTTGAATCTTCTACCAAGAATGTAAGATCAACTTTCAAATATAATTGAGGTAATTAGTTTTTTTTATGATGTGTGGTTATTTCATCTCTTAGTGTAATAATTTCATTCCTAATATATTGATTTGATATGTTGTTCAAGTTTTAAATTCATTTGCTTGATTTTCATACTATTTTTTCAAACTCGGTTGAGTTTGAGTAATCTCATTCCTTATATATATATGACTCTATGCACATTATTAGTTAAAATTTGTGTACTGTTTTGATTGTTGATTTATTTTATATTTTCGTTCTGAATTAATTACTCTTTATAAGTTTAAGAGAGTCGTGTATATATATATAGATAGATAGATAGATAGATAGATAGAGATAGAGAGAGAGAGAGAGAGAGAGAGAGAGAGAGGATTTTTTAACTTGCCACCCCTCATTTTATAACGATATTTGTGTTTACACCCCTGTGACACCCCGACTAATTAAATACCGGGTAGCTACTCCTTTATTAAATGCCAAGTTGGTTCAGCTAATAGCATCACTGTCGAAAACATTTAATAATTACTAACCACCTAGTATTTAAAAAGTAAGTTGTCAATTTTAAATTAAATCTGATTGACATGAGATAAATGAAATGTAAAAGAATAACATCACCATACACTATAAAGTCTCAATAAAGTAACCAACAAATAATGATAAGTCCGGAGGAAAACTCCTCACAACAATCCCACAAACTGAAATAAATAAAACAGTGTATCCTGAATTAATTACATGCCATAAATCTGAATAACTGAATTATGAAATGTCTTTAATAGAAATGGGAGACATGCCCTACCAATGATGAAACGGAATATGGAATCAAGACTAGAAAACGAGGCGTCTAATATCAAGGCCCTGTAACTTCCACAACAGCTACAGCTCGTCACCTGAATGGAAATCCTATGCATGGTGTCCCTGTGGCTGGGCACCTAAAAAGGTTTTTACAAAACAAAAATAGATTTGGAGGAAAATGGGTCAGAGCCCGATGTGAAAACAGTTTAAAAGATTTAGCAAGTGATTTAAATTACAATTTACATCACATATTATAAACACATTAATTGCGTACTCTCACATGAGTTTCTTACCTCTCAACTACTGTGCACGCCTAACGTATGCCTTTAACCCATCCTAGTTATGCCACTATCTAACTAGTTTGTACCACTCCTACCTTTGCATTCTAACATAGAGTATCTACATGTAACCCCCAAATAAGCCATATTATTAATCCATGTTCACATTCATTAAATTACTTATCTCAAGTGTTAGTTAAATTCTCATTTTTAACCCATTCGCATATCTTAGTCAATCACATCTACTAAGCAACAATGAACCCATCACAAATACATAAGTACATCACTCTCAGTACATAAATATATATATACACATGGCACCCATAGGCTAAGCTGCGGTGCACGCATACTCTGCTATCAAATCCATGTACATCACGCACGTAAGGATCACGTGTTCCGAGTCACTCATGAACAGTTGAAATACAATTCACACATATTGGAGGCGAACATAGTTCACATACCCATGGGTCACGCACATACCTACGCTCCCAAGGTCAGCAGACTTATCCATTCAGCAATAAGCCCTTCCAAGCCCTATGTTCTGAGGTACCAATCTAAATCCGGGCACACAAAGATTAGATGGCCCTAAGCGAACGTACACCTCCCGTGATAGCAAGTATGGTAGGTATGTCATACACATAAGAAATCCATACACTAGGCATTCACACAACCTAAGTAATCATATATCAATATAGATGTTCACACATTTCATCTAGTTAGTCTCATACGTACCAAATGTACCCCGAGCATTACATATAATATATATTCCGTTTGATAACTCTCTCGTCATATCAATTTGGGTACTTAAACCTAACGCAAAAGGTTACTAGATTTCTTATAAATTTCAAATGTTATCTCAGTACTTAAAGTCCCTCCGTTACTGCCCTTATCTTACATCATCCTCAATCTCAATTTAGTTCTAATTTGAACATTTTCTAGCCATGTCTCACTCGGTAGACCCTCGTAAGTAATATCAATAAATCCCATAAGTTATAACCTTCTCCGATAATAACTAAGAACCTACTGAATTTAATTAAGTCCCAAAATATCATATTAATCTCCCTAATAACCAATATCGGCTTTAGAATAATCGTTAAACCTTAAAGAGAAACAATTGCCAAAATACAGCAGGGGTCGATCGATCAATAAAAAGGGGTCGATCAATCGAACCTTCGATCGATCGAACCTTCGATCGATCGACATTCTTGAGTCGATCGATCGATCAAGCAGGCATCAGCCCAGAAATCCTTAACAGTTACGGGTTTGCATCTTTTTACTCTTCTTAATCATCATTCTAACGTCCAAAACTCTCAAATGAATACATTAATCATCCTACTAACATGTTTACTTCTTTCCCCACGTTTTAGATTCATCAAATCAACATATAACATCACTTTCATGGATCAAATTACCCAAAAATCATATAAAACCTAGTTTTTCCTATTTATTCAAGAACATTCCATAATACCTTCAAATTTCAAAATTCTCTACTCATTAATCATGATTTCAGAGTTGTTATCATCTCAAACATAAACCTACATGCAAGTCCTACCCAAATTATGATTTAAACCATTCAAATCCATTTAAATTTTCATTATTTATGAGAAATCTCCAATTCTATAAAAACATGTAAAATATATGCTTTGAATCTTTGCAAGATAAACCACTTGACTGTAAATCTGATGTTCTGATCCGTTGTTGTTGTTTAAGGGCTGGTCCTCTCTCCATTCCGGTCACCATTCCGTCCAAATTGGTGGTGGTGGGTGGTGGTTTTGGTTTGGGGACTCTTTGTAACCTCTCCTCTAACTCACGTAACTCCCCTCTATATTTTTGGCTGATCATGGCCCTAGTGGCCTAACCAAAAATAAATAAATCAACACTAAAAATCGTGGGTCTTAATTCCTTAATTTTTAAAATTATCAAAATACCCTTCCGGGTTACCGGTTTGGCTTAAAAATGCCCCGGGACCCAAACTAAACTCCTGGCTAGTGTTTTCTGACTATCTCGACCCTTTCGGACACGTTGGCGCACTCAAAATGACCATACGGTTGATAAAAATAAAATTCACTTTTTAATTTAAATAAATACATTCCTGATGTGACTGTCACGCGTGTCCCAACAAAATTTCCCAAATTGTCGTATTTCAGTCTCGCGACAATTTTAATATTTTCAATATTCATATCACAACATATGTATACACATCATAATCAAATACCAACTCACATCATCTCGTTAGCATTTTATCCGGATTAATTTAATAAATCCCATAAATAAAAATCCATAAAAGTACGGGGTATTACATACATCCCCCCTAATAACAGAATTTCGTCGCGAAATTCGGATAAGTAAGGCACATCTGGAAAAATTAGGTATCCTCCAGTATTCAAAACAATTATAAAGAAAATCCCAAATCACTAAAACTCTCGCTTCACAATGAGTTTGTTTAACATACTTGATACCTTATCAAAATAATCTTTGATAAATGCACCTCACGTTGTGCTCTTATTAAACAACATTCGAATAAAAATAGCCTATACATCATTAGCCGCATTATTTTTATTAGTATTGTGAGTCCGCACCTCACTACTAACTCCCGCGTTTATCAAAACTCCAAACTCCCATCCTGGGATGAATCAATAACACATCTGACTACGCTTGTCCATTCCTTGAAATATCCCGACGTTGTGACTTTTACACAAGGGAAATCCACTTCAGCCTGTTGGTGTCACACAAACCCTTGTAAGCACCTTGTCCACCATAAATAGATACGGGTGCTTTTCCCCCAACTTTACCATTAGGTAATATCTCCTCCTCATGACTACAATATACCTCACTAGTTACACCCGATTTGGAATTGAAAATATCGCAATGAATCCAAAATTTATTTTATACAATCCATCGGTCGTTAGTCACCTTGCGCCTGCACCTCGGGTTATAGGTGATACAACCCTTAGTGTGAATCGTTATTTCCCACTACTTATTGTCACCCCACCTAAATGTGGATTTCGGGGATTTCATCCCAGTTCTAAATAATACTACGTCGAACCACGTACCGACGTGTTCACTATCTAATAGTGTAAATCATTCAAGTATATAACAATTTGTCTCCTTCTGAACCACATGACTCACGTATTTGAAGGAATTTGTTACCCCACAAGGAATTTACTAACTTGACTCTTCCATCGCTGGAATCATCGGTTGGATACAAAATTAATTGGTTAATCATCTAACACCCAACTGTTCTACTACTTACTATACCTCTTTAAATGCCGATATTCACATAAAATTTTCCCCGTTAAATGATACTTAATGATCTTATTCTCCCGACGAATACCAAAAGTTTGGACCTTTACACTTTTCACCACTTTGTGCATATCTGGACTTAATACCTGATCGACATCCTCATTCTATTTACTCTTGAGTCACCCTCAACATTCGATTGATCGGAACTCTACTCCAAATTTCACATAATAATTTATTTGCCTTCTCAAGAGATATCCCTTTATTAAATGTCTTTCTACTGCCTTTTCTCCAAGTTTGAATGTGCTACACTTACTACACATGATATTCACTTACACCTTTTCTTATGACGTTTAATCTCATAAGTAATAGTCTCACCCGTCTATGTTCCCTCTTCCTTTGATTTACACTTTAGCAAATCAAGATGTCTACGCCCCTTATAACACAACCATAGGTTTTTAAACATTTTATACGCTTTATACCAATCCCAAACTCTTTATTGTCACTGTAAATATAACGGTGCTATACCACTTGGGCGTTCTCAATCTCTTCGGAATTAGAAATCCTAAACCCTCCTTATCCTCAATGCGTCCTTCAACACGCCGTGACAAAACCAACATTATTAGTACTTATATCGTAATTTACTAACAACTGGCTCTAATGGCCGTACATCATAATTTACTCCTTGTAACTTCCCGTTATAACTACGTACTCCCATAACGATAGAGGTATCCAAATCATGAACGAAGGGATACACATTTCCTTACTATCAACTTTACGCTAAGTTTCATGCGTGGGGTGTCTCGCAAAGCGAA
The DNA here is from genome assembly GCA_949130495.1 of Sambucus nigra. Classification (NCBI taxonomy): domain Eukaryota; kingdom Viridiplantae; phylum Streptophyta; class Magnoliopsida; order Dipsacales; family Adoxaceae; genus Sambucus; species Sambucus nigra. The sequence goes on along the minus strand of OX422214.1, from coordinate 169,672,656 downwards.
ATCCAAACAAGGAACCCCCCCCCCCCCCCGATACACCACTACCTAACATTGTTGGTCATCGGAATCCATTAAGCCCTGTCCATAATATGTACCCTTACACTCTCGTCTTTTAACAACAAGGTTTCATCTCAGTTCGCAATTGAAGATTCAGCATGATGAAGAAAACAAAGAAGAAGAGAAGAAAAATTCTTCCAAAAATTTAAGGATTCAGCATGAATTGAAGACAGAAAAGAAAGCGATCGCACGAAAAAGCAAAGAACACAACAGCAGAATCAGAAGTAAGAGGTAAAAGATGATCGAAGTTTTTACCGCCCTTTTATAAAATGCATCGAAAATTGGGAAAGTAATGATTAAATCGAACGACGTTTGGGTTTACGGTGGATAAGAAAGGAAAAGACGAATATACCCCATAAAAGTTCGCTAAAATTTGAAATATTTACAAAATTGCCATTCGCGCCTAAAAATCATTAATTAAGTGGATAAATTTCACAAGTCTGGAAGGTCTACAGCTAAGCCAAACAGCCTGAACTACTGTCGAAGCATAATATTTCACACTTTCACATCAACTCCAAGTATGAAACATTGGGGACTTCTGTTGATACCAAAATTTACCACCCTACGTGGACCAGTCAGAAGCCACCACGTGTCATCCAATGTGGCACAAGTCCAAGTCAGCCCAACCAACAAAGAAACCCGACCAACAATGAAGCCCGACCAACAGAGACCAACAATGAAGCCTGACCAACAGGGAAGCCCAACCAATGACGTGTATTGATAACAAAGCGACAACAGTCCTACAACCTGTATTGCCAATGAACCAACAACCTTCATACAATTAATTCTCATTATGTATTGATGTAAATGCCTAACAAATAAAGGTATTCCATCCATTCTGTAGAAGGGTGTCTACCTATAAAAAAGTAAAAATATTATTTTATTAGAAATACTGAGAAAAAACCCAGGGTCCCGACAGAAACTCATATTGAGCAGGAACCCCCCCGGGGTCCCGGCAGAAACTCATATTGGGCAGGAACCCCCCAGGGTCCCGGCAGAAACTTGTATTAAGAAGGAACCCACCTAGGGTCCCGACAGAAACGCATAATTGAGAAGGAACCACCCCAGGGTCCCGACAGAAACTCGTATTCAGCAGGAACCCCCAGCGCCACTGCAAGTATCAGCGCCGCTGCAAGTGTCAGCGCCGCTGCAAGTGCCAACGCCGCTGCAATGGCCAGCGCCGCTGCAAGTGTCGGCGCCGCTGCAAGTACCAGCGCCGATACAAGGGTCAGCGCCGCCGCAAGGGTCAGCGCCACTGCAAGTGTCGGCGCAGCTCCAAGTGCCTGCGCCGGGTCAAGCGTCAGCGCCGCCTCAAGTATCAGCGCCGCTTCAAGCGTCAACACCACTTCAAGTGTCGACGCCGTTGCAAGCGTCAACGCCACTTCAAGTATCAACGTCGCTTCAAGCGTAAGCACCGCTTCAAGTATCAGCGCCACTTCAAGCGTCAGCGTCGCTTCAAGTGTCGGCGCCGCTTCAAGTGTCGGCGCCGCAGCAAGGGTCGGCGCCGCCTCACGTATCAGCGCCGCTTCAAGCGTCAGCGCCACTTCAAGCGTCAACGCCACTTCAAGTGTTGACGCCGTTGCAAGCGTCAGCGCCACTTCAAGTATCAGCGCAGCTTCAAGCGTAAGCGCCACTTCAAGTGTCAGTGCCGCTTCAAGTGTCAGCGCCACTTTAAGCGTCAACGCTACCTCAAGTATCAGCGCCGCTTCAAGCGTCAATGCCACTTCAAGTGTCAACGCCGTTGCAAGCGTAAGCGCCGCTTCAAGTATCAGCGCCACTTCAAGCGTCAGCACCGCTTCAAGTGTCGGCGCCGCTTCAAGTGTCGGCGTCGCGACAAGGGTCGGCGCCGCCTCAAGTATCAGCGCCGCTTCAAGCGTCAGCGCCACTTCAAGTGTCCGCGTCGCCGCAAGGGTCGGCGCCGCTTCAAGTGCCAGCGCCGCCGCGAGTATCAGCGCCACCCAAGTGTCGGCGCCACTTCAAGGGCCAGTGCCGCTTCAAGTGTTAGCGTCGCTGCAAGCGTCTATGCCGCTGTAAGGGTCAGCGCCGCTTTAAGTGCCAGCGCCGCTGCGAGCATCAGCGCCGCCGCAAGTGTCGGTGCCGCTGCAAGTGTCGGCGTCGCTTCAAGTACCAACGCCGCTACAAGTGTCAGCGCTGCCGCAAGGGTCAGCGCCGCTTCAAGCGTCCGCGCCACTGCAAGTGTCGGCGCAGCTTCAAGTACCAGCGCCGCTGCAAGTGTCCGCGCCGCCGTAAGGGCCGACGCCACTTCAAGTGCCAGCGCCGCTTCAAGTGTCTGCGCTGCTGCAAGTGTCAGCGCCACTACAAGTGTCTACGCCGCCGCAAGTGTCCGCGCCGCTCTAAGTGCCAGCGCCGTTACAAGTGTCAACGCCGCTACAAGGGTCAGCGCCGCTTCAAGCGTCAGCGCTACTACAACAAGGGTCACTGCAGAAATGTTATTCGAGAAGTGCCTAAATGAACAACATCACTAACACTTTACTTTCTTGTACAGGTTGCCTAGTCGAGCAAGAAGGGCTCGAACAGGCGCGTTGGGACCTCCTGGGAGTTTTGGCTTGGCGGCTGAGGGACAAGGTATGTTGAGCAAGATCAACCACTTAGCACTATAGGATTGAGAGAATACTAGTAGGAGACCCTAGAGTCACCCAGTCCTCACACACCTCACACTTAGTCACAAGTGAAGTGAGAAGCCAAAGGGCTGGCTGCTCACAAGAAAAAAACTATTTATAAAATGATTTTAGAGGAGAGGGTCCTCTAAACCCCTATCAAGAAAAATGATTTTAGAAGGGGGTCCTCGAGACCCCCCTCAAGCTTGCAAATATTTTAGAGGAGGTGGTCCTCGAGACCCCCCCTCAAGTTTACAAAGTTTGTATCAAAGTTACCGTTTCAAAAGATATTTAGCAAATCAGATATTTTATCTCCATTAGAAGACATATTTGCTTTTGAAGTTTGGTCGGCGCCAGGGGGGCATCTGCCAGAGGGGACAGGCAGACCTGCCTGCAGGTAGGGACAAATAGTACACTGTAGACTTTGTCCCTCACCAACCCTCTAAGTTTTGGCGCCAAAAGTGCCAACCCAGCCTTAGTGCCCAAGTATAAATAGGACCCCTGGGCAAGGTCATAGAGATGATAGGAGAGATACACAATTGAAATTGCACTGTTACTCTGCTAAAATATCACCAGACCTACCTAGTATTCTCTCCCTGCTCATTCTCTTAGTGCTGAGTGCCTTGTTCCTTCACTCCCCACTGACAGCCATCACTCTCAGGTGTTTCCCTTGAGAAAATTACTATTTTTGCTGTGAAAGTTCATCTTCTTGCAGGGAGTGAGTTGAATTTTGAGTTCCATTGTTACCAGAAGGAGAAGTTTTCTTCAGAAGTTGCACCAGGAGACCTTGAAGACCTTGCAGGCAACGTCCATTGGAGTGGGTCACGCCTCGCCCTTTCCAGTTATTCATCGACCCCAGTCTCACTACCCTCCTACACATTCACACGACAACTATCAGTACCCTTCTTAGGTTATAAATACTTTGTATCACCCTCATTGCAAGGGACCAAAAAAATAACTCACGACAATCAATACAGAACAGTGGACGTAGGCTATTTCATTGAGTCAAACCCCTTTAAAATTTCTTGTGTCTTGTTTGTTTTACTTATTTTATCTGTGATCAATTAATTAGGCATAGTCTAGTTTTTTGCATCAACAATTGGATTTAATGTGAATCCATAGGATAAATGTTTGTTATTAGGCCGATTCATATGGGTATGATGTTTTTGGAATTGTTATTACACCTAACACTGCGATCATATTTTGAATTTTATTGGTGTGTTATTTTTGTATGTTTGAAAGGGATAAATATGATTTATTTCTAAAAATCGGATAAAACTTCGAATTGATGTTTATTTTTCTCTGGTCAATTGCTTGATCTTGTAGGTTTGACGTTAATCCCCGTCGTACAATGACATTTTAGTAAATATATATTGAAAGTACATTATTTTTATAAATATATTTTAAATATATCTAATAACATCTAATAATTTTGGTGTCTCTTCTTATATGATTGACACGTGGAAACATCATTAATTACACTTATTTTACACCTCTAAATACACTACCTCTTATCTAAATACTAAGGTGCCTTTTGGTATGTGTCCAAAAACCCACAATCACAAACCCCAAAACAGGGTTACGAGTGATAACTGGAAAATGAAGGTTGCACATAGTTTTATGCCACTTGGCACACATATATACAATTTCAATCCCAAATCTCAAAAAGTTAGAATGATAGCAAGTCTCGAAGTTTGTTCAGTGCTCAAATCGATCACCTCTTCAAATCCCATTTGAATGTACAAAGTCTATTGCTAAAATTTGAAAACGAAATTCGTACAGTGTTCTACGCCATGTATCTAAACAATTAAAAGCACCAACTCCGCTCCTTTTTACGTGTTTTTCTTTTACGGCTTCTAACACTATTTATCTTGCATAATAATACTAATTCATCATATTATCAGGAATTATGTTGTAGGTTTGTTTATGATAAGAAAACTTCTTCCATGAGTGTTTTCTAGGACGATGAGAAATTTAAATTTTGTATGACCATTATTTCTTTCAATTTTTAAGTATTTGTACATATCTACATATGTATTATACATGTATAAATTTTACAGGCACCAAATGTTTGATGAAATGTCTGCATGAATCTCCACTAATAAGGTATTTTCTTCTCATTAGTACTTTCATTTGTTTGGTTTAGTTTTATCTTCTTATTGATCTTTCTGTTATGAATAAAATTTATTTATTTTTCATGGGTTTATGTTATGGAAATTAAGTTTTGTAAATGATGATATTGCAATTTTGTCTTACATTTTTACAAAAATTATTTGTGCAAGAGAAAAGCATTTTGAGAACTTTGTCAAATGGCTATAGTATCAATTATACACTAATCCTCATGTAAAAATTAACATACTGATTAATAAAAAAAATCATATAATTGAACAAGAACCAACTCAAGTCGCTACATAATGATGGAACTGAGGGAGAATCTCATACTTTAAAGTGATTTCAATCACGCTAGTAAGTTATAAAAACTTATTCAACATACACCAATAAAAAAAAAATTAATCCACACACTATCAATAAATTATAACTTCTATCTTTGCATTTTCTCTGGGTTTTAAAAATTAAATATGAAACAATAATATCGAATTGTCGAACATGTCATATTTCCTAATTAGTACTTCTTCATTTCTTTCATTCTAGATACTTTAGGAATTGAAAAACATCCTGCATAATGACCGATAAAATGACACGGAACGACATCATCTCCACTTCTCTTTTTGAAATGTTGTTTATGATCCATTACAATTTACTTCAACTACAATTTTTTTATTCCTATTTGCATTTTTCTTCTAATTAAAGACATTTACATAATATAATCTTTCCAATTGTCCAATTTAATAATATTCTCATCTTTCTTACTTCTCTAGCCCTCAATATTCTTGACACAAATACAATAGCAGGTGTCTCTTCCAAACAAAATAAAACAAAATTTTCACTTAGCCCGTGCTTTTAGTGTCTCCTCTTAGTGAATTGACACGTGGCATATCAATTATTACTTTAAATAAACTCTATAATTTTTATCTAATATCTAAATATAATTTTGGTGTATAAATATAATTTTGGTGTATAATTTTGGTATAGTAATTATTACTCTAATCTAATAACTAAATATAATTTTGGTCTCTCCTCTTAGAGGACTGACACATGGCATATCAATTATTAATCTAAATAAACTCCATAATTTTTTATCTAATATTTATATATATAAACTCCATATATATATATATATATAAAGACTCTTTTCACCTTTCTTAAAAAAATAATACATATGTATATAATCTTATTACAAAATTGTTTTATAAATATAAATTATTTTTCAAAACAATACTCTTTTGGTGAAAATATAAATACCAAATTAATTTTTTTATAAAACATATAGTTTTAGCTCTTTTTTCATAAAAATGTTTTTTTTACAAAAGTTGATTTTTGTAAAGATAAGTATAAATTATTTTATTATATTAATTTTCAAAAAATTGGAGTTTTAAACTTCTTTTCTTTACATAAATTGTGTTTTAATATTTTTAAGAAAATGACTGTCTTTATAAAGCAACGTTCAAGTGCAAATTTTATACACCGTTTTAAAAGACTACATTTTATTAGTTATACATTAATAATTAACAATTTTTTATATATAACTAAAAAAATATTTTTTTATAAAAAAAAAATGTATTCATATTAGATTCTGAACATTAACATTACTTTATAAAAACATCTTTTCCTTAAAAAAATTTATATCTATATTTATAAAACAACCTTTTAAAATGCAATTTTACGTAAAGAAATGAGGTAAAAAACTAGTGTTTTTAGAAAACTACTTTACAAAAATATAATTTTTATACATAATAAAAAATTTTATACTTATCTTTCTAAAATCAAGTTTTGTTAAATTTTTTTATAAAAGTATAGTTTTATAAAAATAATTATATATTTTTATTTTTATAAAAAAAATAATGCTTTAAAAACAATTTATATTTAAAAAGAGTTTTTATGATATATACATATGTGCGTGTGTTTATATTTTTCGTGTGTTCTATTCTTTTTGTTTGTGTAATTCCCCCTAATTCATCATTAAATATTCTCATTTTTTTCATTTCAATTTTACATGCAAGTATTTGTTTCATCTCATATATTCTACAATGAAATACATATATTCGTTATAATTTTATAATTTTTTCTACATTAAAAGCATGTATCGCACAAATATAAAATAGGGCTTTTAAAGTTACATATTTTACTTCTATTTTTGTAAGTATGTTCGCATTGCATTGTATAACAAGAATTTTAAAGCACCTGCGCATCGCGCAGGACTAAAAACTAGTTATATAATATAACTAAAGTTTTCATCACAACACAACGTCGACATTTATTGCAACCACACGATATGTACACTTCATTAAACCATTTTTTAATTTTGTATTATCTAGATTAATGTAGATACATATGTATTTGGTCAATACATGCATTTAGTTGGTTCATGTATTAAGAGATTCATGTTTATAAGTTTAAATGTGGTATGTTTACATTAAATGTAACAAATACATGTATTTGTGTAAATACATTTTAGAGATATTATAAATACCCATGTAATATTGGCATTTGAAGTGAAGTTAAAGTAAAAAATATTGTGTGATTAGTAAAGAAAAATTCTCTCTTCATATTGAGTGTTATCTCTCAAATATTAATTGTGTTAGTATATTTTATTATCTCTCAAATATTTTTTTTTTATATTTGACAGTCATGTATTTGGTTAAAGGGATTGACGGAAGTGTTCTCAAGTTGAATGAATACTTTATCTATTTGAGTGAAAACTGTAATAAATTTTTTTTCTGTCTGAATTTCTGGAGTGTGATGGTTTTAAATGTTTTAGTAGTTTTTTTAATTTTCATGTTTACTTCATGCATTAGTAGTGTACTATAATTACACATACAATTTTTAATTATTAATACTAAAATATTGTGTTTATTACGTTTGTTAAAATATGTTTTGTATAAATTTATAACGTGATATATATTATATAAAATGTTTAATGTTATATATTAAGATTTTATAGTATATTTGATGAATTCATTTTGAATGTTTTAAGGTTATTTTACGTTGTTTTCTATGCTCTTTTAAACATAACCGTCTATAGATTATTTTAATATTAATTTTTATTTATTTAAAATAATATTCAAATATTCAAATAAATTATCTACCATCAAAATATTATTTCATTATATTAAATATATTTTTAACATATTTTAAATATATTCCCTTTCGTAATATAAAAGTATCTTTTTACTGTCATGCTAATGGGGAAATGACAAAAAAATTGTGTTGACCGTAGAATAACGTAGCGCTGGTAATTTTTGACACGATAATCCGTTTACGGTAATAACTTAAAATGACCCGAACATGATACGATTAGCTTGTGTATATCTAAGAGTACCCAAAACTTAAATTCAAACCAAAATCAACGCAATTCGAAAATAACACGACTAACCCGAATTGTCATCTCCAATGCTAATGTGGAGTGAGAGAGTATGAGATACACATAGGATTAATACACTATGAGTTAAAAAATAACTCTCCAATGCATTTCTCTAAAATGAATGTGGAGGTGATGTGCCAATATTTAATATTCACAATGTGAAGTAGACCCTCTAGATGTAGAGACTCTCTTCCACATTGTGAAGAACAAAACTAACAAATCAAAATATTTCTCTCCCCACCTTGTCATTTTCATTCTCTCTCCACATTTTACAAACAAATGAATTACGTACATGTGTTACTCAAGTCTACTTTTAGACATTTGCATTAGAGATGATTTTTTATTTACAATATCTACACATTATCTAATTCTCATACCCACGTAAGAATCAGTTCACATTTGCATTGAGGATGATTAGAGCTGTGTTTTTTTCCCGAACATTCCGATTTTTTCGATATTCGATCCGATATTTTTCGATTTTGGAACGTATATAAGGTTTTCGATTTCCGATTTTTTTGAAAAAAATCAGATCGAAAATTAGAAATAATTATGAATTTTCGATTTTTCCGATCCGATTTTTCCGAATTATTTCCGAATTTTTTTCGATTTCCAATTTTTTCATTTTTTTTAACAATTCTCATGTGTCACACATCCGCTAGGAGAGGAAGAGAGGCTCCAAAAAGTCCTCTATAAAAGGCACTGTTCTAAAAAACCCGCCTAGGCTCCGCCTAGGCACGCCTAGGCTTGAGGCTTGGGAGAAACGCCTCGCCTTAAGATTTTGACGCCTTATGCTTGGTAAAACCCTTAAGGAGTACTTTTTCTCTAAAAACAACAATGCTTTAGTGAAACGATATCCCCTTTTAAAGATATTTTACAAACCGAATCATTAACTCATCCTAAATAATCAAACACTATTTTTATTTGCAAATATTCAGACATATTTTTATGATATGTACAATTTTAGTATTTTAATAGCCTTGTTATGCTTAAAAAATATTAAAATACATTAAAAAGACCTAAACGCCTTTTCACGCCTTTTTACGCCAAGGCCCGCCTAGGCTTCTAAGGCTTAAGGCTTGGCCTCCACGCCTCGATCACGCCCCGCGTTTTTTAGAACCTTGATAAAAGGAGAATATCCCTTTATCCTCTACACAAATGAAAAAAATGGTTAAATCCTTATATATTTACATGTTGAGTTAAATATTTTTTTTGATTTCTTTAAAATGAGAATTTCGAGTAATCGAAAATCCTATATTAATTTTTTTTGAAATTTCCAAAATTTCTGAATTTTTAGTATATTTTTTGAATTTTTGATTTTTTTCGATTTTTCGATTTTTTCAAATTCGGAAACTTTTTTGATTTTTCGAAAAAATTGAATCAAAAATCGAAACAAATATTTTATTTCCGAAAAAATCAAATTTTTTTCTAAAGGATCATTTTTCGACCCGATCCGACCCGACCCGACCCGATTGAAACACCGCTATAGGGATGATACGAATACGACGGAAAAAAACATTACTCTCCGAATGGATGCTCTTTAATGTATCACCATGTCACGACTCTCTTAAACCCCACTCCATGTGTTGTTTATTCAACAAACCCTTCTCCGCATTTTTTCCCTTCACTCCACCACCACACCATTTTTAACTCGTTCAAACAACAACCCATTTCGGCCCATGAGCTCAACATCAACTCAACGCATGTTTCAGCTAAAACTCGACCCACTCACCGGTAACTCAGAATGGGTAGTTATTGACGAAGATGAATCCCCACAATGGCAACGACGTCGTATCTCGACATGCTCAATGATTCTCATAGGAACAGAGCTTTCCGCCAAGCCATTGACAAGACTGTTACCAAACCTTGCCATGTTCTTGATATTGGGTACTTGCTTAATTTTCATTTGCTTTTATAAAATGTGAACTAGCTTTCTTTAATATATATGTAGCTTTTTTATGTTAGTGTCATTTGGCAAATAAAATAAGGTTAAAGCTGGAATGAAATTTCATTAAAAAATTTCAGCATTAAACGTTAAGAGGGGTACTTGCCTCGTAATGCTGAATTTTAACCATTTTTCAGCATTAAGAGGTAAAAATAAACACCCTCTTGGATGAAAGATGCAATTGAAAAGTGTAATTTTAATGAAAGGATTAACATTTTGAATTAATGCTTCAATCCCCCCAAAAATATATAAATACAATTATGAAGTATCCATAACTGAATTGACTAATAACTCCCTCTTTGAAAATTAGGAATCCCGGTTTAAAACCGTAGTTCTCGGATCTCTACACACCTAATATACCCAAAATGGGTTTGCGATTTAAATTTCAAAAGTGGTGCCCCAAAATTAACTCTATTAATTTTGATTTGAAAATTGAAATAAATGGAGAAAAAAGAGCCTTCTAACCCCCAAAGTAAAAGAATTAAGTTTTTTTTTGACTTTGCCCACCGAGGTAATGCCGTAATTAGACATACCCCCGCTTTTCAAATAATTAGACTATGCGTAAGGTATTAAGTATAATTATTTGAAAAGCAGTTATGTCGAATTACAACATTATATTGGGGGGGGGATAAAAAAAACCCCAAGATTCAAAGAATGGTTTAGAAAATTTCTTAGGGATAATTCAATGCTAGTCCCATTTATTGAGTTAAAGATGCATTTAATCTCATTAATTATTTTTTTAATGCACCAAGTCCTTTTTCATTATAAATTATATATATTTAGATAAATATACCCTCACATATACTCATTTTAAACCCATTTACTCTCTCTCTAAAAACAAGCACATAATCCCACACTATTTCTCTCTCTAGCAGCCCAATCTCCACCCCCATGCCCACCCCGCCCACCCCATCGGAGACTCGTCAGAAACAGTCCATCGAAAAATCTCACCGGAGGCCGCCGGAATTCTTGCTGGAGTGTTCTTTCTCCTCGTTTCTCTCTCTTCATCTATTTCTTTGTTTTTTTGGTCTGCACCAGCGGCACCATAGCCCGAGTTGGAGAAGAATAGTATTCGCCGGAAAAAATGGAGCTTTCGCTGGAAAAAATTGAGGTTTTACAGAAATAGTAAATTTATCTGTTTCGATTTTTTCGTCAAAAGATATCGAATATAGGTGTTGTTTGATAGATCTTGACGAGTAGATGCCAAATATATAAATTTTGGAAATTTTGGAGTTATAGATTTGAAGTTATGGACTTTTAAAGATTTTGTGTTTTATTTTATAAAAAAATGATGTAACAGTCGTGAAGGTGTATTTTGAGGGTCTATTTGTCTTTTTAGTGTGATGAGTTCGCAAAATAGGACCTTTGACACCATTGACTCAGCCAAAGGATCTCTAGCTTCGTTGTCTAAGTGAATGGGACTTGGAACTATTGCCCCAATTTCTTAATACATTAGGTAGATTATACATACTACATAATAAAGGTGAACTTCTCTATGTTAGTGGAGTGCATGTATTCTTGACATTATACTCGTGGTTCCAAAATAACCCTAACACGAGTTTTAATATATTTCGTAATTTGAAGTGCCAAACCTAACCTCCACCATACCAAGCACTAACTATTATAGAGAAGTTCTCTATATCAATGTAGCATGCACCCATACCCGTACCACGTACCAAAGCGACCCACATAGCAACCGTTGTTTAAAAGTTGGGATATTTTATGAAAACACTGCCTTTAAGATTTATCCGCCTTGAAATTGTAAATAATTTTATCATGTCATCATATCAGTAGTCAACAATTGATTTTCAGTAATGAATATCCTTATAAATGAAATTATAATCAACATGATCCGACTTCCAAATAATACCAAAAATAGGCGGTAGAAGATTCCAAAGCTCTTTGGCCATTGTAACACTGGCCATTGTAAGAGGGAAAATATGAACATCTTACATCTGTTTTGCACATACATTGAATGAAGGGTAAATTTGAATTCTCAAGTTGTTTTATATACTACTCTCGGATTCTTAATTATGGACAACCCCCAAAAGGAAAACATGACTTTTAATTTAGTACGGAGGGGGGTATATGTTTGCTAATGCTATTTTTTATTTTAATCACTATGTACTTCAAAATATCACCCGTTCTTAAATCTGATAAGTGTAATGATGTGCTGGTCCACTCAAGGTTTTAATTATAAGGTAGATAGATAGGTTTTAAGCATTTATTAGTGTTGCCCTAGCTTCCTTGGCACACTTCCTTAGGCATACAGATATGATGCATGGCCTCTCCTTGTAATCACATTGAATATTTTTATGGATAACAATTAGAGAGATGATTGAAACCATAGTTTGTTAGTTACTATGTGTAACGCTTCAAAATATTTACATCACAGTGCTGCATTCACATTAATTTGATAGTTGTTGTTTAATGATCTATGGTTAAGGTTTAGAGGAACCATTGTAATACTACTTTTCTAAATCCTTCCTCGCTGCCTCCCCTTCTGCTTTCTGTCGTGCCGCATTGACTCTGGCGCTCACTTCGCGTAAATGAAATTTCCTTCCATAGCCTTTGCCACTGTCACTTTACCTCATTCCTCACCGCTGGTTGACAACCTTTGCCAACGTCCTTACAAGCGTTGCAATGACCATGGTGAAGGCTGAAAGTTGTAATCTTCCTCCACCCAAAACTTTATCATAGAGCCCCTCGAAACCCTCTCAAACCACTCCACACCTAGTCTAAACCCCATATCTGCCTGGTGCCCCCAACTTTGGCCTTGGAAACCTTCGCCGACGTTTGGCGAGGTTGGCTGACTCAGTCAACAACTAACCCTCGGCCCCACCGCGACTCCCAATGTTTGTAAAGGCAATCACTAACCCTCGGCCCCATCCTATTCCCATTCGTTGACATAAATGCCCTCGCCGACATTGAACGAAGCCCCTTGGAGCACAACGAACCCAACGAAGCACTAGCGGGCCGAAATAATCCCACACCTTACCCTACGACCCAATCCTCAAATCAGTTAAATTCATTTTCTAATTTCTAAAATTTCATGTCAAACCCAAAGTCTATATTCTGTTGCTGAAAATTCCACCCCCATTACCTTTTTTGTCCTTCCAAGTTGTTTGAAGGATGCGTTGAGTGGACCCTTCACAAGTTACTTCAATGGTACATGGGCAAAGAAGAATTCATCCTTACGATAAAAGATGAGAGCTATAAGAGGAGACAACCACTTTCCCACACCGTTTAATCTCTTCTAAAAGAAACCAAATTAAAACCAAATTATGGAGGCATGAGGCTTCTTATTCGTAACGTGAAGCTCAGAGTAAAAGCTTGGGGTTATCACGACCGCTCGGTATGATGAGTGCCTCTACAAGTGACCTAATGTAACAAAATGGTTGCCACGTTAGTGTTGTACTACTTGGAGACGTGAACGCGAGAAGAACTTGGCAAGTTTTTGTGGTTATTTACCCTTGGGGGAGCCATCCTTATGGGGCATCTTTTTTGGTGACCATCAACGCCCTTGCTCTTTCGTATCGTTAGGCATCTTCAATTCATCTTTGTTGGTTGAGGAGTCTTTAAGTTTTAATATTACTAACTATTTTGATATTTTTCCTGGGGAAGGTTGGGTAACTCGTACCCAGTTTCGTGGCATAAAATATTTTCGTATTGATGACTTCTTTCCAATCCTTGGGTAATAAGATGCTGCTTTTGTAATGTTTTCTGGGGGTCTGTTTGAGGTGACAACGTTGGATTGTTTGGGATTGAGTGTGTGGACACTTTTTGGGATGCTTTGATCTTTAGCGTTCAATGTTGGAGGTGCTTGTTCTAGATGCTGCATTGGATGCTTGGCCTAGATTTCCTGCTAGGGTGCCTGTGTGTTCTTTTACATTCCACCGACAAGTTTTGGGGGAGAGTTCGTGTTCTCTGGTTTTGGTTTGGCTTTTGCGTAGTATGTGCTCATCCCTTTGCTGATGGGTATGCCGAGAAATTTCATGGAAGGCTCCTTTCTCAAATGGAGTGCGTAGCTATTTGTTTTGCTCCTATGCCACAAATTCACGGTCCTACACTTGATGGAACTTTTTCAATTGGGTGAGAGTTATGTGCACGAGTCCAGTTGAGAGTTTAATCGTAATTTGTTATTATTATTATTATTATTATTATTATTATTATTATTTTTTAACATTAATGCATTAGTAGAATAAGAAATTCCTTTGAAATATTCACTAGTTATTATATGGCTATATAGGTCTTTTAGCTTCTATTAGTGTTTCCTTGACACACTTTTCTAGGCTAACAAATATAATGTATGACCTTTTTTTGTGATCACCTTAAATAATTTTATGAATGTGAATAAGAGGGATGGTTGAAACCCTATTTTCTCAGTTGTTTTGTATGCAATTCTGTTTATTTACATCACGTGAACCCCATATGAATTGTTAGACTACTCATCCAAAACATCAACATTATTTGTTTTGATAGATTACTTGCTACCTTGTAGCTCTGGAACTGGCTTGTTATCAATGATGGCTGCACGGGCAATGGGTTCTGATCACTCAACAGTATGTTCTAGTTCGGAGGGGATGGTGACGGCATGTGAGTCTTACCTTCCCATGGTGAAGTTGATGCGAAAAGGTTTGCCTGCCAATGGTATGGAAAAGAAAATACGCGTTATTAACAGAAGATCAGATGAACGAGAAGTTGGTTTGGATATCGCCTCGCATGCAGATGTTCTTGTGAGTTCTAAAATTACTTAAAAGTTACATCAAAATCTGAGTCTTTTAAAAAAAATTGATTTGGTATTTTTACCAAACCATAAAAAAGTGGCAAATAGTTAGTACTAAGTAAAATCCTTTCTGTGGAAACAATGAAGATAATTGGTGATAAAACATTCATTTTTATTAACTTACCCTGTGTTATTTGATAGATTTAAAGAATCAGTAAAGGCAGAATTTATTAAAAACATAGTTGGAATTTGTGGAAAATATTAAGTGTTGAACAAAAATTCTGGAGTTACATATACTCATTGGACGATCATAATAATAACTATGCTATATACGGTTTGGGCGTAGGATACTATCGCCAATTTGATCAAGTGCAATAGATTTTTCCCTTTGTTTAGCCATATCAGGGAAATGAGGTGGGTTAGGCAAATTGGTTCATTATTTTGAGGATAATAAATGGAGAAAATAACCGGACTTGGTGACTTGGCTCGGCAAATCAACAATATATTGGTCATTTTGGTATCAAACTTAATGATTCAAGTGATTCGATTTGATATGGGTAATTTAGAAGTACAGGGAACTGTTTCGTTTGTTGGTTTGGAGACCAGGAGAGGGAACTGTTTCGTTTGTTGGTTTGGAGACCAGGAGACTAGAGAAGAAACTTTGAAGTTCTTGACGTAAATAACGTCAAATGGGAAATAAGATGATGATATCTCTTGTCTCAACTCTTTTTCATAAACTCTCAAATAGGTAGAATGCCTCAAATGAGGCTACAATAGGGGTATTTATAGGGGGAAGGTAGCTTAGGCTCTAAGCTATGATTTTACTGGCAAATATACCCGTAATAGCCTTTACTACTTCCTTCCTTAAATACCAAGTAAATGATTACTAAAAGAAAAATACAGTCAAATAAGGAAAATAAAAGAAAATAACAAAAATGCCACAAAGTCCTAAAAATACTAAAATAGCCCATAAACTTCTAATTCACATCATTCTCCCCCTCTTAAAACCAAGCTCGTCCTCGAGCTTTCGAAAATTGAAGAATCGCGTAAAAAGTTCCCAAAATGTGCTGACGAGAGAGACAAAAATTTTGAAGGCCAAAATTAATTTTTGGAAAATTTAGAAAGTGCCCATTCCTTTGTTTTTCTTCATCGATCTTCTTCATCTCTCTTTGTTCTCTCATGCCAACTGTAATAGGCCTCATACAGGTTCAAATACTAGCTTTCCGGTGGATCTTTATAAGCTCGGGCCTTATCTGGTCAAAATCAAGGGAGGGGAGGTGTATCTGGTTGCTATCAGGGAATTTTGGGGTAGTCCGACCAAGGGAAATGCTGCCCGGACTGAATCTGTGTGACCCGAGAGATCCTTGGTGTGCACGCCTGCTTTAAGTGAGGATCGACCACCACCTGGTGGTTCCGATAAAAAATAGTGTCCTTTGGTGGGTTATAGGTGGCTCCGGGGGTGTTTTGTGGGGTTCTCAGGTTTTCGGCAGCCCTGTGTGTGTTAGAGTGAAGGCCGACTACCGTAGGGTGGTCCAGGGGGGCGGTCGACACTGGTTGCCTGTTCTGGCCAGTGGGGTGATGCCTAATGACTATTTTGGTGATTTCGTTCGGCCTAATGTGAGATCTGAATGTCACTGGATGGTCCGGATTGCTGATCGGGGTAAATGGTGGGTGCCCGGTGGGTGACTACTACTAGCGTCGCCTCCGATCGCCACTGGATTGGTGTTGATAGAGTTGGAAAGTGGTGGGGTAACTTTATTTGTGGGATAAGGGTGAAAATAGTTGCGGAACCGTGGGTTGAAACCAGTGGCAGATCCATAATTTTTGTTCACCGAACTTTCAAGTGGTGCCGGGGGTTCGGGAGCCCCCGAGGCGAATTTTCTTAGGGCTAATTCAACTTTTATTGAGTTTTTACAAATTTTTAGAGTTATTTTTTCCAACAATTTTTTACCCCCAATAAATATATTATTTGGTATAAATACACATTCCAGCACATAAATCAAAAACTAAACTATCTCTCATCAAAAACTAAATTACAAACTCATTTCAGCAACCAACAACCCTTCCACAGCAATACAAGTTCAATTGAATCAACCCATCATTCAAACAAACCACAACCCATATATATCTCATAATCTCAATCTCACAACAGAAATAAAACTTAAAAGTAAGCTCTTACCTTACCATCGACGACAGCAGCAACTGGGAAGGAGAGGAGAGGAGGCCGGCCGACAGCAGCAGCAGGCGGAGTTCGGACGGAGAGGAGAGGGCAGAGACCGTGCATCGGCAGCAGCAGCTCGGGTGAAAGGAAATGAAAAAACTTTGTTGTTGGCCGAAGAACGAACACGCTATTAGGTTTATTTAGGTATTTATATTTTTTTGAACGAATAGGTGGTAAGGTTTATTTTTTTAAAACTATTTATGATTTTGACCATAAACTTCTAAATATCTTATTAACTTTACCTTTTAACTTTCTATCTTTATGTAAAGCACCCCTAAAACAATTATCGGTAATGTTTTTTCAAAATCTCAGGAGGGGCGCCCACCCCTCCATGCCCCCCGAATCCGCCCCTGGTTGAATCATTGTGGTGGCGAGGGTTAGGGTTTTTGGGTGGTGGTGGAAGGGAGGCGAGCCTCAAGATCGCAAGTCTTGCTAAGAGGTTGTTCAAGACCCCCTCGAATCGATTCATGCGAGCTTCCACGGAAGCATATCTCCTCTTAAAACCCATTTATCGCTGTCTACGATTTTTTTTGTGTTTTTTTTACAACAACGGGTAAAGCCAATAAGGTTCTGATACCAATTGACGTAAATAACGTCAAGTGGGAAATAAGATGAAGATATCTCTTGTCTCAACTCTCTTTCATAAACTCTCAAATTGGTAGAATGCTTCAAATGAGGCGACAATAGGGGTATTTATAGGGGGAAAGTAACTTAGGCTTAAGCTATGATTCTAATGACAAATATACCCTTAATAGCCTTTACTGCTTCCTTCTCTAAATACCAAGTAAACAATTACTAAAAGAAAAATACAACCAAATAAGGAAAATAAAAGAAAATAACAAAAATGCCACAAAGTCCCCATAAACTTCTAATTCACATCAGTTCTACTTAAGAAAGTCTATTCTATATGAGAAAAAAATCTAGGATTTGTTTATCTTGACAATTTATTTATTTTATTCAGCCATGTGACAAGGGCTTGGCCATTGAGTATACATCCCAAATTCAAATACATAGGGTCAGGTCTAAAAATCAGTATGTTTGTAAATACTTTTCTTTTATTTCTTAGGGTAAAAGTAATACAACGTTTAACATGGCACTTCAGTCACTTTAAAGTAATTGTGCAGTAAAAGTAAAATACCAGTAGAGGTTTATATACAGAGTCAAGGCGAATTTTGGGAAATGCTTGTTGGGTGCATATCCATTAGAACTATTGGTAATATATTCCATAAGGACCATATCCTTACCCAATTGTTGAGTGTCGGTCTCCTGTACTTCACGTATCTAGAAGAGTCCATTCGACATTGTTTGCATGTTTAAATTTGATTAAAATGAACAATTTTTGATATATCACTAATCCAAGGTTGCTTTGTTAAATCTTACAAAAAGATTGGTTTGTGTTGATTTCTGGTTTTCTTCTTTCAGAATAGAGTTGCAGTGTGAATGGATTGAGTTGGAATTTTGATTTTTTAAAAACAAAATTATATTTAACTACCACCTCATTTTGGTTTATCGGCCACTAGTGCACTTTAATTTTTGTTTCATATTTTAGATTATCAAATTGGAATTGCAGGTTAGTGAAATATTGGATTCTGAGTTGCTGGGGGAAGGACTAATTCCAACTTTGCAGCATGCCCATGACAAGCTATTGGTGGAAAATCCACAAACAGTGCCTTATTGGGCAACTACTTATGGCCAGGTGTTGAGAAGACCCACTTTATTCTATTCTATTTATTTTTGCAAATTACAGGATGAACATGTTTTCTTTGAATTTCCACACAAAAACACGATCAAAACGGTAGCTGTGTACAAGCTCAAAAGCAGAAATAATACCCCTCCCTCCCATGCGAAAAGAAGGAAAAAATTACATCGACATCTTGTCAACGAGAACAGGATTCAAACAGTAGCTGTGTAGAATCTCAAAAGCAGATATATTAACCACCACCACCACCACCACCACCACCACCACCCGCGACGGGAGAAAGGAAAAAAATACAAGAGTATCTGTCTGCTTGTCAGAATAGAAGAAACTTCAACTTTAACAGAAGGCCATAGAGATGCTAGAAATGCTTTTTTCTCCCGAATTTCTTCCTTCTCTACTTCGTTGTCTCCAAAGGTTCTCCGATTTCTTTTCAAGCAACATTCCATTCCAAAGAGTTTTCTTTCTCCCCCCACCAATCGTGACCCATTCTATCCCTAAGAATTCATAACTTCTTTATGGCCACACCTCAACCAACTTCTGTTCCATACACACCTTACTCCATTGTAATATTGTAGTGAAACAAATTATGATTAATAATCTCCCATAAGGTTTCTTTTATAAATTTGATTTTTTTAAAAAAATCAGACATTACTAAAGGGTTGTGCTAAAGGCATCCCTATTTTTTCTCCCGGCACTAGAGCATGCTTTAAAATGATTGTACATTGTGTTTGAGGTGAAGGAGAGGAAAAATGGGGGTATTTCCTACTATCCAGAGTCTAGACTTGATCATTGATTTTCTGCGGTCAAGTAACTATGTATGCTAAAGAGGATTAATGTATACAAGTTTATAATATTGGCTTCAGCGTGTGAGGCCAGATTTACCATTCACTTTGGCAGGCTTATTCTATATACCACATGGAGTGGGATGCTGTTGCTGGACTGTATATTTGGAGTTGAAAAGAGATGAGGGATTGAAGGATCTAAATGTACCCTTGGGATTAGTCAGGTGCTCTAAATGGCTTGGATGCCTTGAGTTACTAAAAAAAGTTGGAAAGTGACAAGCTAGTTGTAAACACAATATTGGTTTCTGGATTACTAGATCGGCGCTTAGGACAGAAATATATGGTATCTTTTATTGTGCGATTGGGGTTGTAGACTCTGGGGATTCACATTTCTGGTGGTCTCACTTGGGCCATCAAATGTGGACTACAATTGGTTAGTCCCTGTTGAGTTCGCTTTTTTTTTTGGGTGGGAGGGGTCGGGAGGTGGGGGGATTCAATCCCTTACTTCCCTTGTGGAGGGAGAGGATCTGGCCATTAGGCTAGACCTGATGGTTGTTGAGTCCCTTGATGGTAGTTTGATCTATAATTATTAGAGCATCTCCAATGCAAATGTGTATTTTTTGCTTATGTGGACGTGCAATAAGATAATGCATATCGTGTAATGTAAAAAAAACAATTTACACATTGTCTGTAGTATGAACTCTTTTCCAATTCAAATGTACACACCTTAACTTCTATCCTAGGTTGAATGAAAGAGACACATTCATAGTTGGATCGCAGAAGTACTTTTGAGTTTTAATGTTTATGGATCCTATGTGCCACTTATTTCACATTGTGGAAAGGATGCTCTACATGTAGAGTCTCTTTTCACATTCACATTGTGGATACTCATTGTTGCCACATTACTTTTCATATTCATTAGAGGGTGCATTGAAGAGGTTTATATTAGACAGATTGTGTATAGATTCCATGTGGCTTTACGTTCTTCCAATTTACATTAGCATTGGAGATGCTCTTAGTAATAGGATGGAGCCAAGCATAGAGATCCACTGTCTAAATTCTATAATCATCTCCTTTTGGCACATGATAAATGAAATTTTAAATCAGGTGAGTAAGGTTCACATGTTGCTGCCAATCCAAAACACCACGTCCTTATTGAACACCTTCTTATCTATTGAAGCTCATCTTCTCTGTAACTTTTTTTGCCGATGACCATAAATGTGTCAACATTTCTGTAGTTCTTTTTTTCCTCGCTACCAATCCTCAAGAAGGAAAAAGAAAGGCCCATTTTGTGTCCCTACTCCCGAGCCCTCGTTCAAAACCATGCAGAATTTACTTATTTTATTGTGTTTCCTGGATAAATATCCCCTGATACAGCAACCAAATACCAAGGGTCATTCTCTAAATTCTACAGCCATCTGCTTCTAATCCTTTCAGTGCTTGCATTAACACATGATGTCTGTTTCTTTTTTAATCTTCTCTTAGCTGGTTGAAAGCATATATTTGTGGAAGCTGCATGATCTGTCTAATAATGAAGAAAAAACGTTAGATGGCATTAAACTTGTCCCGAAGGGAATGAAGAGTAGTTTACGTGTCAAACAGCAACAAGTCGCCATGCATTGCGATGCAATTAGAGAAGAAATAAAATTGGTATTGTCAATATTTACTTTTATTACAAAATTCGTTAGATTTTATTTTTTTATTACTACTCATTTCAGTATTCATCCAGTTGTCAGAGCCCTTCAAAATTTTTGAATTTGACTTTTGGAAGCGGCCAGATAGTCATGGGGAGACTAAGCTACACGTAAAGGAAACTCATGATGGTACAGTTCATGCTGTTGTTTCATGGTATATATTTTGGTGCAGTAATGAACATTTTCTGTCACAAAATTCTCTAGTGCTCCGTTCAGTTAGAAAGAGGGAATAGTGGAAGGAAAGAACAGAGGTAGTTATAGACTACCTATCGATAAAGGAAAGAAACTATCTTTCCCTCAATTTTTGTTTGGTAGGGAAGGAGGAGGGAAAAGAAACTATCAATCCTTCCTTCATATTTGTGTTTTTTAGAAGGAATAGTAAAATACGTGTCTTACTAACTATATCCCGGATCAAAACAGTTGAATTTATTTAACATGTTATTCTAAGGATATATCAGTATATATTTCCCCGACTATGGTAAACAATGTCTCACCCTCCCATTTTCCTTTTACTTCTCCCACTTTTGGAGGGATACAATTTGGTACCCTAGGAAGGGAAAGGAATCCTTTCACTCTTCCTTCCATTTTTTCAAACAAAGGAAGAGTCTTATTTTCCTTCCACTTTCCCCTCCTTCCTATCTACCTTCCTTCCACTTTTCCACCATACCAAACTAACAGAGACTAGGGATGGTTATGCCGGTATTTTGGTTACATTGCAGGTGGACGCTTCAGCTTGATAGTGAAGGGTCAATACTTTATTCTACTACCCCACAATGGATAAGTTGCCCATCCAAAATCAATGAGCTAAAATCATCATTTCCTAGTGAGTAGAGACATCTTATGTTAAATTTTTAACCTTCATTTCCATGCAATAAATTAAGCTTATGATGTTTATGTAGGTCCGAGGTATTGGTGTGACCATTGGAAACAGTGTGTTTGGTTCATCCCAGGTAGTGGTGTGTCCATATGCAAGGATGAAAATGTTAATTTACATGCTATTCATACAGATACTAGCATATCATATGGGATTAAGAGTCAACCCCTGAGAATAGAGGTTGGACATTATGACCCTTGTTCTCTAGATTGTCAGCTCTTTGTATCACCAGAAAGAGTTGCAATTTATGGAGATAGCAGCTGGAGATCTTTGTTGTTAAAAGCCATTAAAAATGCTGTAAGATCTCTCTCTCTCTCTCTCTCTCTCACACACACACACACACACACACACGCACACACACATGCACATGCACATTATGCAAGATTTTTTTGACTTTTCACAATTAACAGTAGATAATCTGACACTCTTACATCTGCATTTAGCCACTAAGATGTGTTTTTGTTTTATGGTTATCCATTTTCGGCAGTCTATATTCTTTTTGTATGCAAAAAAAAGTGGTTGAGAAATTGCTTTGTATTTCTGATGGGCCAAGCGCTTACCATTGTACCAAAAGGTATAGCTATTAGTGAAGGGCGCAACTTTATTCCCATAGACACAAGATGTGAGCCTGCCCATGGAGTTCAAGGACGATGAGTCTCGGCCCATTTAGGTTAGAATATACTCCTGCATCTTTCTTTCCACCTAAATAAATTGCCACTTCTGCGACTCGAACCCATGACCCCGCCCTGATACCAAATGATGGTTCAAGCTCTTACCATTGTACCAAAAGCTATATCTATTAGTAAAGATGCAACTTTATTCCCATATACATAAGAGGTGAGTCTGCCCCATGAAGTTCAAGCCCAACAAGCCTCAACCTATTTAGGCTAGAATATGCTCTTGCATCAATTTTCTGAATAAGAAAAGACATTATATCTCTCCTTTCAAGGATAAATAGTAAATCCTTCCAGTTGTCACAGCCTAGGTGCCCAATTCGCAGTGCGGGTGCAAGTGTGTGAAAGCGCCAATTTTCAAATTACTAAAATTTGAAAGCGCCACCAGTGCGTCTGTATATATTTACATAAAAATATATATTTACACATGTTTACGTTTATCGATTTACTTAGTAATTGATACAAAGTTAAAGAAATATACTTGCATCTTATATTCAAGTTCACAAAAGGATTTACATACATGACACGTCCAAAATATACAAAACAATCCACATAACTAGCCAAACCTTGACCTTTTCTCACATCCTATCCCATCATTTTGAACTTGTCCTTGCATTGTGCGGGCATTGTCTTCATTAACAGCTTGAGTAGGTGAAGAACTAGTTAGAGTGGAACCCGAAGTAACATTAGCATCAATAGAAGAAAGGAGCATGAACTCTCTATCTTCAACTTCCATCATGTCAACGTCCAAACTATCATCTTCAACATAAGCATCCCAATTTTTATATGGTTTCTCATAATCATCTTGGTATCGTGTTAATATGATTCAGCACGATCCATATTCATTCGATTCCTCGTTAAGCTATGAATAAAGCTGTAAGTGCTCCATGCTGTTTCTGTACACGAACTATTTATGCTTTGCGATAGTACTTTAACAGCCAATGCATAAAGTTGTATTGCAGTTGTTCCATATAAATTCCACCCTTGAACAACTGACATAATTTTTCTATCTCGAATTGCTTGAAGTCGAGCAAACACACCTGTATTACAAACAAAATCATTAAGCTACACACGAACTATAGATGCTTCGCTGGAGTTGCTAAGTAGTTGATCCACCGCATTTAAGTACACATTTTAAACTTCTGGATTTGAATGATGCTTCATTCTTTTCTCACCTTTCGGATGCAAACTCTTTAACCAAGAATCAGAATAATAGGAAGGTGAAAGAACATAAGCAAGATAATGCAACTGGACATTCATTTTCTCCCAACGATGTGCAACAAGACCTCTTACTACATCACTCATCTCAATGTGTTGTGATAATATGACTTCCAATTAAACTCATCATGTCATACATCTTTTGACATGCTTCCCCGATAACAACTTTGTCTGAATCACAAAAGCGAATCATCAACCAAATTGGCTTTGTGAAGTTTAAAATGAATTTTAATTGCGTCCAAAATTCATCATCTAATATAGTTCTTTTTACCTGTGTTCTAAAAGGCGCGCCTAGGCTTGAGAGAAACGCATCGCTTACGCCTTATTACGCCTTATTCTTGGTAAAAGGCTTAAAGCGCACTTTTAAAAAAAATAAAGATGCCTTAGTGAAATGATATCGCTATTCAAAGACTTTTTTTTACAAATCGGACCAATATCACGTCCAAAACAATCAAAGTACATTTTATATATTGATTATGGGGCATGAATATGAGAAAGATGGCTACCAAACATACGGATATATTTTCAAAATTCAAGGTATGTATTATTTTATTATATTATTAGCCTTAGAATAAATAAAATAATAAAAAAAGGAAAAACGCCTTTTACGCCTAGGTAGGCGTGCCTAGGCTCTCAAGGCTTGAGGCTTGACCTCTACGCCTCGCGCCTTTTAGAACCTTGCTTTTTACATCACCATGCTTAAACTTTGACTTAAAAGTGCCACTTTTTTATTTGCTCCCACTCTTCATTAAAAACCATGAAAATCAAAGCATTTTTAACTCGAAAGAGACGTTCTAGAACCACATAATTATGACCAAACCTTGTTTTCTTAACTTGAATAACCTCTACTGTAGAGAATTTTCTGAATATAAAGGCAACCATACTATGTGTTTTGATGCATTTTACAACCCTTTTTGCTCTATCATAGATCTTTTCAATAAATAATAAACTTGAGTTCTTAGAACATGCAATGTCTTTCATCAGTAGACTCAAAGTATGAGCCATACATCTTGACCAAAAGATGTGAGGAAATCTGTCCATTATAATATCTCCATTATCAATTTGCGCAACTTTATATATTCCAATAATTTCTATAGCTTTAATTAAAAGATTTGCAATATAAATTCCTGTATTTTCATCCCCTGAACAATCAACACCATTGAGAAACATAGCCCATCCTTTTGAAATTGTTAAAACATTAATTAATCATTTTTAATGTTAGTCCAACCATCTGATACAATGGATACACCAAGTAATGTCCATTGATCTCTTAAAGCCATCAATGCATAATCAACTTTAGCTTTTTCCTTGGTAAAGTTGAGTGGCTTATATCCATTTGGTGCATTCTTAATACCTCTCACCATGTCCATAAAAAAAGGAGATTTTCAAGGAATGCTTACTTTAGAACATTTTGCCACACCTTAAGACTTCTGCCCAGGGTGAAGCCCGATAAAGGTGAGCTCTGACTCGTGAATAACTACCCGTGCAAGGGTCGGGTTTACACCCCAAATTACATGTCCATTTTGCATCTTTCTTCACTCCAACACTAGTCACGTACTTTTTTAGAGGATTCAAACGCAGCAGTGCTGCTTCACTTTGATCATGTTCTTCATTGTCCGAATCAATTGTATCAAAATCCACTTCACTTCCATTCATTTTGAATTTACATGACATACACGGTTGAATTTTTGTAAATTAATTTGCCTTGGGCGGTGAAAAATCTCATTAGGCCTTTTTATTTTTGCAAAAAAAAAAATGAAAAGCAAAGCAGGAGTTTTAGAAGCTAAGAAAGTACTAAAAATGAATTTATTCTCATTCTCACGTACTTGATTGCAAAATTGAAGGTTGGTTTCCTTGGAGCAAATAGCGAGGGTTTACATTCTCTTTCTTCAAATTGCAAAGTAATATAAAAGCTGATGAATATCTCTTCCTTAGTTGATATAAGTGAAAAGTGAATTGACATCATGTTTGGTAAAAGACTAAAAAAACAACTATGTTTTCCAAATGGGTAAAAGGAGCAAAGGAGTTAAAAGTCTTTTAACAACTAAACAACAAAAAATGGTACAAAACGAGTACTTTCTTAAATGAGTTCACGCGTTATTGCCGTTGAGTCCGGGAAAAGATTTACATCAGAAACGAGGATTTTTGTATTGAAAATACGCGAAATGTGTATATTAAAAACCGAGCATCGTCTTGAATTAATTCACGAATTACCACATAATTCGAGGCGAATTTACAAATTCGCCAATTTCGGGCTGGGGCGACATCCTCTTTAAGCGAATTAGGGAACTAAGGTCACACCGATGTTTGTAGGTATTGTTACTTCGATTAATTGTTTTTGACGTAAACACGACCAATGATACCCAAAAGAGAATGAGAAACAAGCTAAACTTGAATAGAGGAATATATTGAATGCCTTTACATCATGGGAAATGCGGATATTTATAAGGGGAATGGGAATGATTTAGAATTAGGTCATCATTTCTAAATAGGGAAATGGGCCTAAGCCCATGTGATGTTAGAAGAGGCATCACATGTGACCCAGAAGCACTCCCTTTACAACATTTCTAAAATGCCCCTTTCGAGAAACAACCATTAGCCCTATAATGAAAAAAGGTAAATACAATAAAGCTGAAGACGAAAATAAAAGTAAACAAAAAGTAAATGACTAAAGTGTCCTACATTTGATTTCCATCACCCTCCCTTCCATAGAAAGAGTTCGACCTCGAACCAAAAGAGGCTCTCCATCCATATCCGGGTCAATGATGTATGTGATGAATGCTTGGTGCTCTGTAGGTGGTTCCCCCATGTCTTTAAACGCCATAGCCCCATCTGTTGCCACCAATGCCTTCGTCTTTGGACACACAGAAGCTCTATGACCAAATTGGCCACACTTGAAAAATTTGATGATGTATGTCGGGGGAGGAGGATCATTAGGCTTGGTTGTACCCACGGTTGGCTGAGGAGTGGGAGGGGCCATCTCTTGTCGTTGGTACTCCTCCACCCGTGTTGAATACTTTGATAGCACATTGAAGCCTGAAATGTCCCGAAGCCAGAGCTCATGCTTAATATGAGCTTGCAACCTGTGAATATAGCGACCTATTCTTTGCTCCTCGCTTTTCGTAAGTGCCGCGCGAGTGCAAAGGAGGCGAAATTGCTTAGTGTAATCACGAACTAAGGAGGATGCTTGACGTAGGCCTTGGATGCATGCATATGGATCTCGCTCATAAGAGGTAGGCAAGAAGGCGGTACACAAATGTTTGTGCATTTTGGAACACGAATGGATGACGGCTTTTCCATTGTCGGCTCTCGCTTGAACCACATCATTTCATCACACCTTAGCTTGCCCTTGCAACTTGGTAGCCACTAGCTTCACACACTTGGACCCCGTACACCTTCTCAATTGTATCTAGCCAATCAATAAACACATTCGAGTCCATATGGCCATCAAAAGTGGGGACATCAACATGAATATCTCCATTAAGACTTTTTTAGAGGAGTCTGTTAGGACATATTTTACATAGTCCGTTTACATTAGAGTATATACAACTACAACCGTCGAAGAAAAGTTCAAGTTCATTCATGCATCAAGACTGATCTGAACATCAACATTCTTCAATAAACAAGCCTCTACGAGATAGATTTTGGTAAGGTTGTGTTTAAGTCCCTTAATGGTTCATTTAAAGTGTTGGGATGATTTTTCTAAAATGTTTTTAAACATCCGAGGCGTCATTTTCGTCAAAATAATTTTTCTAAGTCCCGAGGCGAAGTTTTAATAAAAATTATTTTTCGCTGATGTTGTTCAAACGATAGGACAAAGTCGTTCAAACGACTTCTTTAAGCGACATTGAATCTCGCTTGATACCTCGTGAGAAGCTCGCTTGATTAGTTCATCAAACGACATGCTACTGTTTTAGTTTTCTTACCTCGTTTGATAGGTCGCGCGATGCCTGGTTCAAACGACATTGCCTGTCGTTCGAGCGACATGGGCTTTTCGTTCAAGCGACCCCACCGATTCAGATTTCCTATATATACATGTTAAATGGGTCCTTTTTGCTTCAGAAGATGTGAGTGTTTCATTCTACGAAAACTGTTTTTGCAGAATTTTTGTCTTCTCACCTTTTGAGGTGTTTTAATTTTGTTTTGATTCACAAATTACCCCAATAGCTATAGTGAATCATTTTGGAACCCGAGATACAATTTGGCTGGAGTTTCTCTTGGAGTTTCTCTTGTAGGGAAGATTTCTTTATGGCTGACAAAGACTGCAAACATTGAGAGTGCTTGCTGGTGTTTCTTGCTGAAGACAGAGCTGTGGTTCTTGTGGGTTTGCTGTGGTCAATCCATTGCTGATCTAGGCTGCGTGTCTATGTGGATCTACTACGTTAGATTCATTGCGGATTTCATTGTGTATATGTAAGTTGCGATTTACTGTTTATAGTGAAATAAAAGATTTTACCCGAAAGTTTTTTTTTTCCTGAATCTCGATTTGTGTTTGTTCATGATTTATTTAATCCACATAGATGCATGTTTTAGGTGATTTAAAGATTGACTCCATTTAAATAAGTTTAAAATTGAAAATTTGCGAATTTGCGAAAATCGATATCACATAGCATTTAGCTTTCACAGATTCTAAGCACTCGATCCAAAGGATCGAGTCCATTAACCACTTCCCGACCCCCATCCTCCATGTCACCTTCACTCCGATGACTTATCCAACACTCCCAACGCGCAAGGTCTATGCCCTCCCAAGTGCTCTCACATGGCTTGGCCTTTGGCCGCCTTCCTCCCAACTGCAGGACCCTTTCGGGGGCAATCATTCATGAGATGACCCTTCTCGAAGCAAATGAAGCAATGATATAGATCTAGAGGGACAAAGGAGTTCAACTTCGGGCTAGCATAACCCGTCGGTGAAGAGTCCAAGTGCATCGTCCCACTCGGAGCATTGGTAGGGAAATTCTGTCAATGCTCATCGGCATGTCCTGAATACAACTCCACCCTCTCATCATAGGGTGTACTGGTAAAATTTTCGAACACGATGGGACCGTTAGGAAGTCGAGATTTTTGGATTCATTGTTGGACCTTACGATCTCGGTCTCGGTTATATTTAAGGGGGTCGGAGGGGGCTGAATGTGTGGAGCATGTGTCAAATGGTAATCGGAGTAATTTGAGAGGGGGCTGCCCTTCAATGAACACTATTTCAGTCCAGGAGTTGCGGGGGTGGTCCAACGGATTTTGTTGTACGGTGGATGGGTGTGACGGGGAGGGGGACCATTGCGGGTCGGGTGCGAACTACAAGGAGGAGTTGCTAAAGCTTTTCCCTTGTTGGCGGAGGGTGATGGTGGCTATTTCTGGTGGGTTTGGGCAGCGCCAGGGGATGGCAGCATTTGCTGGGCAGAATGGCTCCCAAAAATCTGCTGTCGGCTTGACCAGCTGGGTGGCTAGAGTGCATGGCAGGGGAGTTGCCCAGGGTTTGATCCTGGGCAGCCTGTTGGAGATGGCTAGAGTCGGCGGGAATCAAGGGGTGGCTTGGTTTGCTTCCGGCCACCGCTGAGCGAGGAGGAGCTAAGCTAGGGGGCTGGTTGTTCATGGCCAAGCTTCTTTTCTCATTCATCATACGTTCAAGAGCATCTTCAACTCTCTTTTCCATTTCAGCTGCTTGGGTGTTCTTTTTTGGGGGCCATGGCAAGGTGTGTACGGTTTTGTTAGAGATTTACAACAACAACACACAACAACGGGAACAGGCTAAACTTGAAAAGAAGAATATATTGATTGCCTTTACATCATGGGAAAGGGGGATATTTGTAGGGGCAATGGGAAGGATCTAGAATTTGGTCATCATTTCTAAATAGGAAAATGGGCCTAATCCCATATGATGTCATAAGAGGCATCACATGTGCCCTAGAAGCACTCCCTCTACAACTTCTCTCAAATGCCCTTTCGGGTAAAATGAAGGAAAATACATAAAGCTAAAGACGAAAATAAAAGTAAACAAATGCTAAATGATTAAAGTTTCCTACACTTGATTTCGATCATATTCTGCTGACGTCTTCTGTCGGATATAAATGTTTTGCCTGTATGTATACATGCCTCATTCTGCTAAAATTCACAGTACTCTTTGCTAGTAATTTTTTCCTAAGGTGAAAAAGGCTTTTTTTGCATGTTCTTCATTTCTTTTTGTTATTTGCGTGTTCTTTATATATATATACACACACACACACACACACACACACACACACACATATATATATATATATATATATTCTGTGTGTTGTTTCTGTTCTTTATAACTGGTCGCAGCTAATTCCCCTCTGATTAGTCTTCTGTGCTAGTAGCGTTTAAGTTATAACATCTATTTCTTTTCAATTGCAAAACAACGTTTCTTACTTATTAGTTGTTTACCTTCATTTTTTTTAATAAACAAGTCACGGTATCTCCTGAAATAGATTCTTTGTTGTCATCATAGTCTTCAACCTATCTTTAGCTATATGGAGTCAGTAACACATCATGCCTGCAAGTCCAATAAAATAGAAGTCACTAAAGAAAAATTCAAACTAATTTCACCGTATTGATACTCTCTTTGGCTTCCTCCCCATGAACAGTTGATATCTTGATATCTTATTTCATCAAATTATTCAAATTGGTTTTATATCTAATGTTTGAAGTGGAAACTGATCCAACTTGCCCTCTCATAACATCATGAGTTTAGCCCTGTTCTTGAGATGTAAACTGGCGGAAGCGACAGTTACACTTACTGTTATTCACGAATCAAAAAATTAGGGTTTTAATATCTTTTTGAAGCAATGTTACTAGATACTTTCTCCCCCTAGGTATCACGTTTTCTCGATTTGCTCCATCATGAACACATCTCTAGGTACACCAACACTTAAGTGGTTTATACAAAAACCTAATTCGACTAAATAATTTTTTTTGAGTAAATGTGTGTTTGACTGTACTACATATATACACTTGATATGGTATCTAAAATGATCCAAATAATAGTTGCAAGTGAACCACACCATAACAACATTTCAACTAAGCCTACCCCTAACGTGTCGCATTGAGTTGTAAAAGGAGTAAGGTGGGATCACACTTTTAAGTATTGATTGGAACCGAGACAACTCGGTCGAGTTGACTTGGTATTGCTACGCATCTCACAAACTAATACTGATGTGAATCGAGGGCATTTTTGTCCTTTTTTTGGCATATTAGTAGTTTAGTTCCTTTTTGTTATTTTTATTAATTTTGTTTTGTTGCTTATTTGTAAGTTGGGACATAGGTGAGCACAAATGGGTATTAAGCTTACTTGTAAAGTGGGAGTCCCACATTGGTTAGAGTACCATTTAGTGCTGCCCTTCCCCACTTATAAATAGACCCCTTGTAACCTCATTTGAGGAAGACCTTGATTTGGAATATAGAAAAGAGTTGTTTCTCGCTCTAAAAGTGTGTTAGATATTCTAGGAGCCTTTGACGTGTGGTTTACGTCAAATTGGTATCAAAGCGGGTGAAGCTCTACATTGGTACTAGTGTGTTGGTGATTTTTTTTTTTTTTTTTCAAATCGTATACTACCTTCAATGCCTCCCAAGAAATCCAAACAACCACAACAACCACAACAAGATGAGAATTTCGAATTGAAGCAATAAGTGGGGGATTTGAGGCGACAAGTGGCCCAACTCCTTACGAACCAAGCAGCCCTGCCTTCCACCCACCCCTTACCTGCTGGCCTAAACCCTAGTTCTACTACCCCTGCTGCCCCAACCCAAAGGGGGCCCCAAACCCTAACCCCCTCAGCCCACCTTACCCATTTCGGCACCACCCAACCCCTACCAAACCCCCTCACGCCCCTTGCTGCTCCCCTACCCCTGTCGCAGCCCACAACCCCACCGCCCATCACCCTAGCCAACCCCACTGCCCCGGCTCTGCCCCGCCCTCTACAACCCATCACCCTTCCCTCCGCACCCCGTCGGATGCCTCCCTCTTCCTGCTGAACCCCTCAACCCCCTTGCCATACTCCCTAAGTACCGAAACCTCAATCTGTCCCCAAATCCACCCCCCAAAATGGTCCCAACCCGGTTTGAATCGCCAACCCGACTCGCAACATCTCCCATTAAACTCAGAAAATCAACCCCATTATACCGAACTAAACCCACCACCGTTCTTGGGGTCGTCCACTTCACACATGCCCCGGCCCACTTTCGACCCTACCCAACCCCTATTTTTACCCTACCAAAACCCATCCGACCCAAATTTAAACCCTCCTCACCCATTGAGTCGCGAACCAATCTCATACCCCGACCCAACCCAAATTTTTGGCCATCCAAGTGTCTACCCCCACCCCTACGGGTTCTTCGAACACCCCGGAGCCCCTAACCAGCCTATCGCAACCCCCGATCAGCCCTTACCCCCGCCTTCATACCATGCACCATCACACCTCCCCCCTTCACTACTACGTTCGGGTTCCTCTTCATCCTCTTCCGAGTTTGAGGATAGCCACCCCAGTATTTTGGATTGGATACCTCCACCCCCGCCCAATGCTCCCCGACATGCTCCACTTCGAGACCGGCGTTGTTTCTACTGCGGCGCACTTGGCCATTTGATTGTCGCTTGCCCTTACTATCTCCAGCACGACCACCCTCTTCATCCACAACCTGCATAGATGCCGCCCCCGCCTGTTGATGTTGTTCCACCAGTGCCAGGCGACCTGATGGGTCTCGATGCTCATCAGGACGAGGGTCCCCTGGCTATGGCCCAAGGTTCTAAAAGGCGCGAGGCGTGGTCGAGGCGTAGAGGTCAAGCCTCAAGCCTTAGGAGCCTAGGCGCGCCTAGGCGAAGCCTAGGCGTAAAAAGGCGTTTGTCCTTTTTTTATTATTTTAATTATTCTAAGGCTAGTAATATAATAAAATAGTACATACCTTGAATTTTGAAAATATATCCATATGTTTGGTAGCCATCTTTCTCACATTCATGCTTCATAACCAATATTTGTCAACTAATCCTTTGTTTTGTTTAAAAAAAGTGTGCCTTAAGCCTTTTACTAAGAATAGGGGGTAATAAGGCGTAATAAGGCGTAGGCGATGCGTTTCTCTCAAGCCTCAAGCCTAGGCGGGCCTAGGCGGAGCCTAGGCGGGCCTTTTAGAACAGAGCTATGGCCCTTCAGTTGCTCTCCAGGAGCCTCCACGGAGATATCCGCGTAGACGTGCCCATGTTTGACGGACGGTTCTCTCCAGATGCCATGGTTGATTGGTTAGCTTCGATGGAGACAATTTTCGAATATAGTGGGTCCAAGGCTGTTCCTGTGTCCTCCTGGCAGCCACCAAGTTCCAGGGTTTTGCTCGAGTTTGGTGGAACGACCTCTGCTATCACCGCACAGTGGCCGGATTGCCTCCTATTTAGACTTGGCCAGAGTTGAGGGCTTCCCTGCAGGCGTCATTCATTCCACCTACCTACGAGCGCGACCTCTTTGCTCACGTTCAATCTCTTAGGCAGGACACCTTATCAGTCGTGGAGTACACAAAGCAGTTTCAGCTTCTATGCACCAGAGCGCGCCTACTCGAGACAGAGGATCAGCGGATCAGTCGCTATATATTGGATTTGCAGTCGCATATTCAGCACGACCTGGGTCTGAGAGAGATACCGACCTTCTTGAAGGCGGTCGAGTACGCGGCCAAAGTCGAGGCTTACCACACAACGCTCGCAGCTCTCCTGACCTCTTGGACTCCACCTACTCCGATGACTACCTCAGCTCCTCCTACAATGGCGCCTTCAGCTCCTACTTCTGTTACTCCTACTGCCCCTCCCTCAGGGCCTCCGGTCTACAATTGTGGCAACGTTGGGCATCGAGCTTCTGATTGCTCTCTCCCTCGATGCCACTCATTATTGGCGATGGATCATCCACCAGACTATTTGGACGCGTTTGATGAGCTTCCCCAACATGCCCTGATTACAGTTTTAGAGGGTGATTCCGTTGGCCTCACCCTTTGAGTTCGAGGACGAACTCTTTTTCAAGGAGGGGAGATTGATGTGAATCGAGGGCATTTTTGTCATTTTTTTGGCATATTAGTAATTTAGTTCCTTTTTGTTATTTTTATTAATTTTGTTTTATTGCTTATTTATATGCTGGGACATAGGTGAGCACAAATGGGTATTAGGCTTACTTGTAAAGTGGGAGTCCCACATTAGTTAGAGAACTATTTAGTGCTCCTCTTCCCCACTTATAAATAGATCCCTTGTAACCTCATGTGAGGACGACCTTGATTTGGAATATAGAAAAGAGTTGTTTCTCTCTCTAAAAGTGTGTTAGATATTTTAGGAGCCTTTGACGTGTGGTTTACGTCAAATACAATGATGTCTAACTCAAGGTTCTAAAAGACGCGAGGCATGGTTGAGGGGTAGAGGTGACGCCTCAAGCCTTATGACTCAAGGCGTAAAAAGGCATTTCTGTTTTTTTCTTAGTTTTTAATTATTACAAGGCTAGTATAACAATAAAATAATACATACCTTGAATTTTGAAAATATATCCGTATATTTGGTAGCCATTTTTCTCATATGCATGCTCCATAATCAAGATACAAAATGTATTTCCCAACATTTGATAAGAAATATACAAAATGTAATTTTCATCATTCAATAATCAGTTTCGATAATCATTCAATAATCAGTTTTGATAATCATTCAATAATCAATACAAAATGATTAAAGAAATGTATTTTTCGCCTTTAAAATGAAACAGATAGAAAAGACAAAAAAAACACCGAATGTATTTATATTGTCAAAAGTTAATAACTAAAAAAAAAACACTGAATGTACTTATATTTTTCAGTTCGGAGTCAGACGCGGAGCTGAAAATCGGAAACAAAAAAAACTGAAGTGATGAGCTAAAAAAAAATGAGGAAAGAGAGATATATATAGGAAATCTAAAGTTGGAGTTGGAAATGCTTCGAAGGCTAGGAGGTTTTGGTTGGAAGTCAGTTGGAGGCTAGAGGGGCTTGGTCGGAGGCAGAAAGAGGTAGAGATGTTTGGGTCTTTGTCTGTATTTTGATTGTTTTGGACGAGATATTGGTCCCGTTTGTAAGAAAAGATCTTTAAAAGACGACGTCAGTTCACTAAAGCGTTTTTTTTTTCAAAAATTGCGCCTTAACCCACCTTAACACAACGTGCCTTGGACCGTTGACGACGCCTTACAAGCGCGTTGACCGTCTTTGACCGCGCATAAGGAATAGTCGGGGAGTTTCTTCCAAGACTCACGCCTAGGCGCGCCTTTTAGAACACTTGTTTGACTAGGCCTAAATATTAGTGACTCGGCCGTAATATGGTGACTCGCCCTAAATATCTACGACTTTGAGAACTCGGACTAAATATCGGCTTCCATTCTTTACCCGCTCGTTCGTTGTCTATGCAATTTCCTTTGTTTGTTTATAGACATTTTGACTACTGATATCATCATCATCATCGTCATCATCCTTGCCTTCCTCCCATCCCATCACCCGGGTCAACCACATTGATTCTCTTTCTTATTTTCTTATTTATCACAAGTAATGTTATTTACTAAACTTAATTCTTTAAAGTCTCTTATAATTTCCTCCCAAAGATAATTTCGGCCGACCCCTTTGTCTTTTTCCTTCGATTTCAAGTAGTCTTTCTTTTGTTATTGGTGCATTTGCCGACATACGAACTACATGTTCTTACCATGTAAGTCGTCTTTCTTTAATTCATTACTAGTAGGAGCTACTCCCAACTTCTCTCTAATATTTTGGTTTTGATTCTTATCCCTTCTAATCACTCTCATCATCCATTGTAGGATCCTCATTCCACTTATATGGATATATTGCTTCTTCTTTTTTTTAAGGCTCAACATTATGCTCCATATAGGGTAATTGTGTTAATCTTTGAGAAGCTTGCTTCGGTTCATCCTCTTGCTATTCTACTTGCTATGTATGGTCTATTTCTCCATCACTCTACATTTCTGAGGTTAAATTATATAATGTATAATTTAGATATCTAATTGTACGTATAAGTTTATAATTGGCAAATTCTTTATATATTCATTCTTAATTAAAATTTTTGGAGATCGTGTGTATGTAAATTTTGGAACAATGCATTTGACAAGTACACCATGCACCAATATAACCAATTAGACAATGTATGCTTACTAAATGATGATTTTGTAATTATCTAATTGATCCATATTACTTCTTCCGTCCCGAATTAATAGTTCACTATCCCTTTTAGGCTATCCCAAATTAATAGTCCACTTTTGTTTTTTTGACATTAATCAAAGAACCAAATTCCATGATAGTGAATAAGTGTTGATATTGATCGTATCCTTAATTTATACCAAAAAAAGGATAGGGACTCTTAATTTGGGACAAAGGGAGTTTTCAAATAAATTTAGGCCCTTTGAACAACATATCTTTGCTATCACTCGAAACTCAAATCGATACTGAGACCGAGTTGAAAGTTGGGCGACCGGGTCACAAACCGATACTGCAGCTTTGAACCATGGTAGGGATCAAGGCTTTTTGTCCTGGTGAGGCGAGCTTAAGCCTGAATTTGTAAAATAAAATTCACTAAAAATTATTTTAAAATAGTAATAAAGTCACAAAATAATGTATCATATCTATCATCAAGGTAAAAGTTTGAAATCCAATGTCACCAACACAATGTATCATCATCACATCGTTACAAAAAAGTGACCATAATTCATGTCAACTACATAATAGACGTTGTAGCATAAACACAAAAGGAGCTCGTAAGTAAAACATCATCATCATCATCGTCGTTGTCATCGTTGCTGCCACCGGTGGTGTATCCAAAGATGAATTATCTCTATATAGTAACTAGTGGATCATCAGTATTTAATGGACTAAAAAATGGATAATATCCTCATCATACCCATCATCAATATCACTAAAAGAAGCTGTCGAAAAATCGTCTATTGTTGTCCTTCTCAATACTAGAGATCCTCCCATTCTGCTTCTTCATTCACCAACGACAATCCTTTCCTTTATCAACAAATAAGAGGATCATGTATATTAAAAGTTTTTTTTTTCTTTTTTTTTTTGAAATAAGTAGAATATAGGATATAAGTAAAAGATAAGATGATAAATTCAAGTTAAGTAATAATATTGACATTTTCTTTTAGTTTTTGACCTAGTCGTCTTTCTCTTTTTTCTTTACCTCTCTGAACTATTTTTTCAACTCTTTGTTCTCGCCCCTCTCTCAGAAGTCACTCCCCATGCCTTGCTTTGACCCACTCATCATCAGATGGGAAATGGTTAATAGAAATGGATCTTAATCTTCCTTCAGAGTCTTTGTCTTTATTTGCCTATCCTTCATTCTTTTATTGTACATGATGTGAATCAATGAGTTTAGCTTTGATGTTGTTAAGCGCTTTCTTTTCTTCGTGTATATAATACTTTGTGAAGTAAAAAAATTAGTCATCTCCAAACGAAATTAGTTTGAGGATACGAGTTTATTTATGACTAATGAGTACCTGATTGAATTCTCCAGTCTCGCTCACAAGTTGACGTTGTAAATCTATATGTGCTAATTCTTGAGCTTCATCTTCGAAAGCAATTCGATTTTGAAATCAACCAATTGACGGATAGAAAATTAAACTTTAAGCTAAAAAAAAAGTCGTAGGTAATTAGCACATACTTGAATGAACTTTTTACTTACCAGGACTTTGTTTCTTATATGCGGCTTTTGCCTGTGTGAATCTGAATATTCCCTCCCTCCTTAGAAAAGTATCCAATATCACATAAGCTTTCTCCCTCTCTATTAGGTTTAATAGTCAGTAATGAGATTGTCCATCTAACTGCAAATCAGCTTTCTCCCTATTTGTTGGGTCCGTCTTAAGCTTGTCCATGCAAATGTAAATCCAAACTTAATCTCTATATCCCTTATCCTGCAATTCCACATCCCTACCATATTTCCAAGTTGCATTCTTTTTATTCACCAGTCACAATAACACAATTATTACGTGTTAACAACATATATTCTCTGGATACCCCTCTTTGTTTTCCGTGATGTCATCGTTAAATAGCTAATATAACTTATTTTCTATCCAGTTGCAACGTAAAATTTCTCCTGTATGTGTTGTAGCAGATGATAGCATCTTCTTAACAGTTGCTGTTGCCGACATCACATGTAATATCGTTGTTTCCAGGGCTGTGAGAGAAGGGTTCTCAATATTTACAAGCAGCCGCTGTTGCAAATGATTACTCAATGGATTGAGTGCAAATTTTGAAGTGGAAAGCGCAACTGCTTGACACTCATCAGAGAAAGGTTATTTCCACCTAATGCATCTTGTTTACTAACCCTGAAGCTATGCTTTTGGGTAAATTCCACTACGATTCCCTGTTCTTTTTTAAAATCCCGTTGCACCCCTTGTGAGTTTTGACAAGTGAGTGGCATAGTAAAAGTGACAATTAATCCTTTTTTTTGTTAATTTATTAAAAAGAGTTTAAAAAATAGAAAGTCAAACTCAATTCCATTATTGTCATATAGATATTTTAATTTCACTGTTAACAATTGATTAACAGTTTTAATCTAATACGGGAGGTTTGTGGATAAATTGTTAAAACTCGGGAGGTCCCTGACATTTTGCGAAACACGGGTGTGCCTGTGTATTTTTTTTAATCAAAACACGGGGGTTGGTCGTGGAATTTACTCTTATGCTTTTTGAGGGTATGTAGTTTGGTGTCTTAATATAAATGTTACAGTGGTTATAAGTCTACCCATATTACCAATAACTAATGGTTATGGTTGTATGTAGAGTAGCAATTAGTTATTTTATTTGATTGAACAATGAATATACACTTGCTCTCTTCGGATCCATCTGTAGGAGGGTAGTGAAAGCCCGGAGAGAGGATTACCCTCAAAAGCAGAAATGTAATCCGTCTTGGGGAGTGCAATGAAGGTGATAGAAGGCATTCCAGTTACCTGTATGGAGGCATAGGTGAGGTACCAAAAATGAGGTTATGAGAACAGGGTAAGAAAGTAGACACCACTTCAGAGAGGAAGTGACATCCGTATGGGGTCACCGGTGAGTTGGTGTATAAATAATGGGGGTGAGTTGTGGTTCCTAGTGAATGTCAATGGAGAGTAAAGAAGGTTAGAGAATGTTCTTGGGTGTTCTTCAATGAGGGATTTCAATGTGAGTTGATGGATATTAGGTTGGTGAGTTTTTTTGTATCCTTTATTAACGAGGTGGGGTGGGATAGTTACAGTGGGGTTAGGGGTGATTGGGAGCATTAATTTCGAGGGGTACTGTAGCTACAATAGCATGCATTTCATGTGGGTTTAGCCGTTTAAGGGTTACTAAATTAGAAGTGATCTTGCTTATCAGATTGGGGTTTGAGGGCGGGTCTTGGGGAGCGGAGGTGATATAAAACGGGGGGTCTTTGCAGATGGGTGCTGTCTCATTTAAGGTTGGTAAATGGAAATGATGTTATTTGAGAAATGTCAAGGGGGTATCGAGGGCAAGGTTTTCGAGAGAGTGAAGTAGATTTCTGAAGGGTGGTATCGAAGGTGGGTCATGGGTGTTGTAGGTGGTTCCCTTCCTGTCATTTTGAGGTGGTTAGCTGTGTTAGCTCGATGAACTTTTGTTCTCTATCCTCCAATTCATCCCCTTGATCCTTGTCTGCCGGCGCCTTCCTTATGCATCCGTGTTTTGAGTGATGCCTCATGCTTGAGTAATGCCCTCATATGCCTGTACTTAATGGAGTGGTGCGGGTGTGCCTTTGTGGTACTCAAGTTGTTATGGGTTAGGTTGTGACTAGAATTGGAATGGGATGTTTGAGTACTTTTTATTTTATTTTATTTATTTTTGGGTGTGTTTTGCTGTTTTTTTTTTTTTGTGTGTGTGTGGGTGGGTGGGGCACTCCTTAGGATTTATGTATACCTACTATGCCTTATTATTTCATGAATATAGCTGTAGGCAGATTACAGTCTAAATTGGAAATAGTTATTTTTCAACAACTTAACGCCTTCCTTACCTCCGTAGTTAATTATTTCATGTATTATTGTCTTACACTTCTGTAGAGCGATTACAAATTGGATGTGAACACCTTCAATTTTCGTGTTAACTTGCAGGTTGCTTATTGATTGGAGAGCCGTTTTATAATGGAAATGATAGTATGCTTCCGTGGCAAAACCTACGCTTTTGGTAAAAAAAATCTTTATTTTGTATTCATTTACTGTATGTCTAGATTGAGCATGGAATCTTTATGTTTGAATAGGGAGATGCAGCATCCTTCTATTCTGGGATGGAAACGATGAGTTTGTTATAATGGTGTGTAAGACTATGCATGAGTATCTCATTTTGTGTTGTGTCGAAATTTTATTTTAAGCCTTGCCGGATTTCTCACGGCTCTGAGCTTAAGAGTAACACTTGCCTTATTTTTCAGCACAGCCTCCAAGGGCTTTAACCGTCTCTCATATGAGTCCCCCAGCAGTCAAATTAGTACTGGCAAATGGGTGGATTTGGGCGGATCAGCCTCATGTTGAGCTGGACACGAGCGTGGTGCTTGGACAGATATTGGGTCGGGCTGACCTGTCAACCTCTTTTATATATATATATATATATATATATATAGATAGAGAGAGAGAGAGAGATCCCCTTGTGTAAGGACTCCTTATGGTGCAGACCCCGGTACATACTATTTTTTTAAAATAGTAAAAAAATGATTTTTTTTATGAAATTTCATGAATATGATCTCCACAAGATCATCTCTAATTTTTTTTATCTGAAAATTCAATAAAAAACCCGTTGAGATGAGGTGATATGTAAAAAAATGGTATAAATATGCATTTCATTGAAATTTTAAAGATCATCTCACCAACTTTTTGATTGAATAATTTTATGAAACTTCATGAATATAATCTCGACATCAATAGTGAGAAGATCATATCTATGAAATTTCATCAAAAAATTCAATCAATCAAAGGGCTGGGGCTGCCCTAGATCCAAAATTTCAACGGTCGAAAATGCATACTTGTACCATTTTCTTGTACCATTTTCTGACATATCACCTCATCTCAACGGTTTTTTTATTGAATTTTTTGATGAAAAAAATTGAAGATGATCTTCTCACCGTGGAGAAGATATCCATGAAGTTTTATCAAAAAATTCATTTTTTTACTATTTAAAAAAAATGGTATGTACCGGGGTCTGCACCATAAGGAGTCTTTACAGGAGACTTTCTGTATATATATATATATATATATACACGTATTGCTTAGGATTAAAATCCCATTATCGAGGTTATGCATTTCTGTTTGCAACCATCTGTAGAAACCAAGAATTTTTCTTGACAAGACAAACTGAAAAATAAACTTGAACTCTAAACATGTACATAATAACATCCACAATATTTAATAACATGGAGATGACTCTCCAAAAAATAAATAAATAATTGCATGGAGATGGAATAAATGTCACAAAATTATAGTTATTTTGGTTTAAATCAACTAAACTTGATAATAAAGATTAGTATATTTTTTCACAAGACCAATTATTAGAAATATATACACAGAAAAAAGAGTACCCAAATAATTTGATATATAGGGTTTCTGGATGAGAAAACCTAAATTAGGAATATTTACCCAAATGGATACTCCTAAAGAAACCCAAATCACGTCGAAAAAGTAGAATAGATCTATTAGTGGACATACAAATCTGAGTTCCATACCAGATCTGAAGAATATATCTTCGCCAGAGTTCACAAACGAGATGGAGATAATGATGGCTAAGAGAGTGAATTGATGGCTGAGAGAGAGAGAGAGAGATCTTATTTATACTAATAAGCTCCATGTATCTTTTCATTTATTCTTAATGAAGATTTATCGTTTCTGATAAAAAAAAACCCCACACCCTTAACCCGATCAACATGAGAGTGGACTGGCTGGCAGTGTCAGAAGGAGACAAATTGGGGGAAATGTAGGGGCCATAAATGGAGAAGGTCTAAAATGTTATACATGCGGTGCATTAGAAAATCAACTGGTCAATCTGTCGTGTGTCACCACAGCAATGCACCACTGGGAAGTGGCCAAACCGGTGCATCTGTAACTTGTTTCTGCGGCCCTGATGCTGTCCCTTCTTTATGTATAGTACCAACAAATCACCTTGCTGAAATAAGTGCTCGCAGCGGTCGGAGTCCACATGCGCTTTATAGGGCATAAATACTAGATGACCGCCATATGGGGAGACAAACTCCGCTGCTAAGGTGTTCACAGGAACAACAGGGGGAAGCTCTACCATTTCGATGAGCTTGGGAGGAGACGATCCAAGCACAATCTCGATGAGAGAGAGGTTTGTGAAGCAGTTGACGACATTGTTAAAGGAAAACTTTGCCGGAGAAATCACAAGGTTAGCCTTTGGGAGTGTTGAAAGATATACAATGAAGAAAATCCTCTATACTTCTGCTTTGGGAGAAAAACGGTGGAGAACTGAAGCAGCAAAACACAGGAAGACGCCAAAGAGTGCCAAAAGTGATAGTTGAACTTAACATTCCCGTCAGAGGTGATGTTGCAGGGTATGCCGAGCAATTGAACAATCTCCTAGAATAAAGTTGAGAAGGGATGGAGTGGGCGATCTTGGAGA
The DNA here is from genome assembly GCA_949130495.1 of Sambucus nigra. Classification (NCBI taxonomy): domain Eukaryota; kingdom Viridiplantae; phylum Streptophyta; class Magnoliopsida; order Dipsacales; family Adoxaceae; genus Sambucus; species Sambucus nigra. The sequence continues at coordinate 169,630,070 of OX422214.1, read as the reverse complement.
ATGGTCCAAGAAGACAAAGATGGATGCTCGCGAGTTGTGTTGGGAAGGCCGTCAACGAAATTCATCAAAACATTCTGCCACAGGTGGTCCGGGATTGTTAGGGCAGTGTAGAGCCCCGCGTTGGAACACTTATCCTTAGCCATCTGTGAAGTGTACCGACGATAGATGAAGGTATCTTTGTCCCATCCCATCGAGGGCAAAAAACCCGCTCTCTCAGTGATGCTAAAATACGAGCATCCCCTTTGTTGGACCAAGAGTCCATCAACAATATTCTTAGAGAATCTTTTCTCGGAGAGAAGAGGTGGGCAGACGAACCTAAACACTTGGCTGTGAACAACAATTAAAGCACGACTGCATCGACTCAAGACATCCACAAACTGATTTTCCTTGCTCAACTTGTACTGAAGGTGGAATGTATGTACGTTACAAGTGGTCCACTTGGCATGCCAATCACTAACCCGCTCTGGCTATTCAAATAATAAGGCACCTCATGGTTTGATTTCACAATCTCTTGATGGAGAAGATACACATGCCAGAATTCACTGCACGCACAACAAAATAAAATTCCAAGTCATAGGTTGAGTAATTTAGGGCTGAACATGAGACCTTTTCATTGAAGAATGCGTTAGGTTTCCAATTCTGGCTTAAAAAACCACGGTATACTTGTCTTACACGCATCACAAGCCAAGCTTCAACAATAAAACAACAGCTGAATTCATCATATGCTTATGTGCCAGAAAGTCCTCTTAGCACATCAGTACCCTGAAAATTGAATGCGGAGGAGCTCATTAAATCGGTAATCGGGGCCATAATGACACTGAACTGACGCTGAAGCATCGGTAGAAGCTGATCGACCCGTGGAAACTTAACCTGTGATACAGATGTGGGCGTTGGCTGCTCAACTATAGCTTACACCTTGGCTGCATCGACACAAACTACCGGCGGAAAGTGACAAAGGGTCTCATGGAGGAGCACTTTTCAAGAGCATATATGGGAGCTAAGAAGCTCGAACTCGACACGAGATTCTAGACACGACATGCTATGGGACACATAATATGTGATTTTTTAAAAGGGTACGACGGTCCTAGTAAATTTTTATAAATTAGCACGTAAAACATTGTAATAAACTTAAACATATATCATATCCCTGAAATTTGGTGACTTTGATAGCCTAATAATGTCACCAAACAGGCATTACTTTGGAAAACCACCAACTGTCTCCAAGAAAAGTTATAGCCCAGGGAACCACAATGTGCATGTGAAGATGCAGCATTTAATGTTAGACCTGCGAAGTATGGGCAAAAGTAATCTCCCAAAAATAGTGATAGACAATGGTTGTGCATGTTAAGGCACAACAACGTCTCTACAGGCAACCAGCTTGGAACAGTAAGAAGTCTTATCACACCATATCTATTCCAAAATATCTTAATGGGTGAAAAATATTCTCATTTACGTGTCCTGGTACGTATCTCAGCGTGGCCTTATCATAACGTATCATTTGTGTGCCCCAGCGCGTTTGGCTTAAAAAAGTAAAATAAAATATAGGATACTCCATGACAAGCGTGTTCCCATCGTGTCCGATCATGTCCCTAGTCCAACACGTGTGAAATTGGGTACGCTGCCTTCAGTAGATGTCGTGCTTCATAGCACTTGTGTATACACGGGAAGATTGCCATGTGGACTAATAGACAAAATTGATGTATATTATTGTTATTGTTTTATTATAGTTAGAATAAGGGAATGTTCTTTAAAGAATATTCTCATTATTAGGTAGTATTATTTTAGTAGATACTAAGGATTATTTAGGCCCATAGGTAACAAAAATGAATGCAGTAGGTTCCAAATGAGGTCATGACTCATGTCACTAATTTAGTAATGTCAGCCATGACATCACTAGGGCCTAGAACGTTTCTAATTTAGCTACAATTTCTTAGGAATATTCTCTATCCCCTTGTAATACTGTACCCCTTTATTTGGCAACCAAATACCACACATGTTAGAGATTGAGTTGAGAGTTTTTTAATTCTTCTTTATTGGTTCACAGGTGGCATATTATTACACCTCCTCCGCGACCTACTACTCAAATCATACTGCCCCCCAGCCACCCCGCCTTGCTTCCCACCATCATTGGAGACAATTTCAGATGAAGCATTACTGAGCATTACTTCTCAGTCTTGATGCAGCCCCGAGATACCGATACAGTTGTTACCACGCTTGGGCCGAGCGCTTCGTGGCAAGCCAGTCTCATGCCGCCATCCTTACTGTTTCCAAACTGCTACCGTCGCACAAAATCCCATACCAACAAACCCCACCCGCGCCCTTCACCTCTAGCACCTCCCCACCTCTTACCAACGGCCATTCCCTTTCCCTGAGGCGACAGCCCAGTTGCGCTCTTGAAATCCTGAACCTCAAATCTGGCAATCCTCATCCCTGATGATGATGAGGTTCATAGCTGTGAAATGCGCAGCTTTTTGGTTGAGGCGCAAGGCCCTCTTTTTCAAAGAAAGGCGCAATTGTATTTTTTAAAGGTTTTTCTGCAAATTTTTTTTCTTTTGTTTTTTAACTTTTACTATACCTCCCCCACATACAATCTGCTATCCTTATTGTTTCAAAACAACCCCAAACCCTCTCAAACCCTTCCCATCCCTGAAATCTGAACCACCAACCGGTGACGTGATTTCTCGGCGACCCTCTCATTGGGGACGCAAGGTATTTTTTCAGTCGGTGCTTTTTTTCCCCTTCTCTCTGCTCTGCTCTGTTTTGTTTCAAGTCGGAACATTTTTTTGTTTAATTTTTCTTCTTGTTATCTTGAGTTGTTTATTTCAACCATTTTTTGTCTGTTATTGTTATTGTTGTCTTTTACTCTGCTATTTATTTATTACTTCTTGCTGAATCAGTTTATGTATTTTACATGGAATTATCGGAAGTGCTTCAATATCAATATATACATTGCTGAAACAATTTGATAGTTGCTCAAACATATCAATTTATACATATCTATGCTATTTATTTATTATTTCTTCAGTTTATTTACATGTTATCAGGTCAAATAATTAGTATAATACATGTGCACTTCACTTGTTGTTGATTGGTGGTGATTTCACGTTTTTACAATTTGTTGGTTGGTTACAACAATTTATATTAACAAGGTATTCTAAATTATACCATTGGAATAGCTTTTGAGTGAATATATATATTTAAAGTGCACCTCGCTTCAGTCAGGCGCGTGCCTCACCTTGCACCTCGCGCCTAGGCTCCACGAAGACCTTTGCGCCTTGGTGCGCCTCTGACAACTATGAGAAGGTTCATGCAAGTGAAGGTGATGAGGCACTGCAAGGCGAAGAGGAGAAGAACAAAGGCGTTGCTGCCCTTCCGGTGGTACCCGAGGTGAAGGGAGGCAAGATAGAATATGGAGGTGGTGGTGTTGGAAATTACAATTTAGAGGCTTATGCCTCGAAGTTATTTAACATTTTTTTTTAACTCTCTCTCTCTCTTTCCCATCTTCTCTTCAACTCTTTATTTTTTTTTCCTTTTTCTCCTTTGTCCATTTCAGTACATGTACATATACTATGTTCAATTGATCCTAATATAATAATTCAATTGATCCTAGTATGATCTATTTACACACACGTATTATTCTATTTTATATATATATATATATATACTCTTATATACACTTGACAAACCCAAAATACTAAATTTATTTGTTTGGCACGAACACTTTTAATTTACGGCTCAAGCTTGTCCCCGAGCTTTTTCGAAGGCCGGGAAAATGGTGCATAAGCACAGTGGGCCCTTTTAGGATAACAACTAAGAGGGGCATTATTATTTTAATCGTAATTTTTAAATTTTTGTAAGTTAGAATTATTATTTTTTAGTAATCCATATAGGCCTACTTTTGTCTCTCTCTCTTTTAGGGTTACTTGGTGCCCAAGGTTACCCCTTGGTTATACATATCATATTAGCTCCCTTGTGAGTGTTATTGATAATGAATATAATAGAAGAATATTGAGTGCTTTGATTTTATACTTTTTTTAATGATATGACATGATGATGATACACTATTTATTGTGTTAGAAACTTTGACTAAGGATGTTTCTTTTTTGATGTTAACCATGGTATAGTATTTTTTTTTTTATAATATCTTGTTGATTTTCAATTTGAGGCCTTGATCCGCCTCGAGGCTTATGCCTCGCCTCACCCGAGCATAACGCCTCAAATCCGTCTCACGCCTTTTTTTATTTATTTATCTTTATTTTTTTAACATTGATCCTTCGTTTTGAAAGCTGTCTTTCACTCACTTCTGGGCACATGCGAATTTGGTGATATACTCGCCGGTGCAAGATGACTATAATTTTTTTTTTCTCTACACGTAATTAATAAAGAGAGAGGACTAGCTATAATCAGGAAAAATAAACTACAAGAATTAATAATTAAACTAAATCTTAATAATCAATGCATTCGTCAAAAGCTTGTCTTTAGTAATGAAGATTACAATTAGTTTTAGGCTAGTAATCCTACTAGGAGTAAAATACTTGAGATAAATACTGAAGGATAATTACCAAGAGAGAAGGACTAACAAATATCCTAATATCTTAAACATAGTAATTAAAATTTATAATAATAAGATATCAAATAAATTCTTTTAACAAATTATAGAAGTTCTCTAGCATCTCATTAATTACATTTAAACATTCTAATATTAGTTTACTGTATAAAAATAGCCTTCTTAGTATTGCACACTAACCTTTAGTGCTACGATTTTTAGTTTAATTACTTTTTTTTTCAAAACAGTATCCTTGACTTTGGTTTGGGTAATATACCTAAACTATTTCTACTCATTTTGAAATGGTTTCAAGGAAGGAAAGGACTATGCTTGATTCCATCCTACCTGAAGATGTGCTGATAATGCCTTGTAAAGGAATATTGAGAGCTTGCGCAATGTCTCTTCCTGTAAGTCAGTATATTTGTAATTAGTGGTTTTAGGAAATCATGTGATGGTATCAAGTATTTGATACACAAACTAATTATGGGTTTGTAATTCATGATTATAGGATCTTTGGCGAAGTCGTCGCTGTCTGAATGAGATTGAAGGTTTCAACCACACGGTTGTCAATACGACATTAGGAGCCTGTGGTGGCTTACCTGCATCAGAAGATAGTCCTTGTCTGCCTTTCTTTATATGGCAATGTGGTGCGATTAAGGTAGTTGATCTATGTTTCAGAAGAGATTTTGATTCGAGAAAGTAGAAAAAAAAATGGTCCATTTTAAAGTTATACATGTGTTTCATATTGATTAATGTTGAAATCGTTTCAGGAACTCAGTGAGATAAGTACCGTCATGGAGTTCGATTTCTCACATCCATTAAGTCCATGTTCCGGGAAAGCCCAGGTATTACATTATTATATAATCATCATTACTCTTTTCATCTTCTATATGCATATGTTCTATTCAGATCCCTATGTTCTTAAAACAATGAATTTGTATATATTTTTTCTACAGGTTGAATTTTCAGAGCCTGGAATATGCCATGGATTTGCGCTTTGGATTGATTGGGTAATGGATGCAGATAACTCCATTGTCTTATCAACAGGGCCAGGTAATGTTTAAGTTGTACGAGGGAGTGGAGTGACTAAATGCTCGTTTGGTAGGAAGGATAGAAAAGTAGTAGGGATGTATATTTCATCCACTTCTCGAGCGTGCCAGACACAAAAAACCCATCATTTCCTCCACTTTTTGTTCCCCTTCTGTTTATCAACTTCTCTATAGAGCTAAACTAAGACTTTGTTTGGTAGGGTGAAAAGTGGAAGGAAAGAAAATGCGGGATTGGCTTTCCATCTGGTTTTCCTGGTGCCAAACAAAGAAAATCTCATCATTTCCTCAACTCTATCTTCCACTTTTCCATCTTATCAAATACAAGTAATATACCCTTTGGTAATAAATTTGAAATCAAACCCCTCCTTGTACCACTAGAAGAGAGAGATTAAGGACTAACCACTCGGAAGCATTAGAAGAAAGGATGACTCACTCATAGGGATTATCTTAAGACAAGACCCGGAAGATATACTCGTTATAAGGCATTCGAGATTGATATAAACATACCAGTAGGAGGATTCTCTTAACAGGAAGAGGACAATCAGATGAAAGAGCGAGACGGTTCCATGTCTCACAATGTTCAAGCAACATTCTTGTCGGAAGGATTTATTAGGAGGCCCGGACACCTACCGAACATCCCTGAAGGATGGAACAAGATGATGAAGAAGGCGGGCACGGATTATATACCAAGTCTTTCTTATTCTCCTAGTCTCGCAGTTGTCAGCTCCTTAGCTTTGGTTTTAGCCCCTTCCCCCTTTCTCTAATAATAAGGTAAGCTTGTTTGTGTTCGGGCTTTCGACACCATATATACCAGTGCTAGTGCGGGTGAAAGCCTCTATGGGAGAGGAAGGGATCATTGAGGAGCAGGTTCTTCGACTGGATCAATGCATGTATGAACCCTAAAAAAAAAAATCCCAAATGTCTGGTCTAGCCCGGATTTTGTTGGATTAGCTTTTTGGTAGGAAAGGCGGTCATAGGAAGAAATGCCCTACCAATGAATAGATTAGTCTACTAACGTCAACAATCTCTTTCTTCATATGGAAAGTCTGTGTAGTGGATATAGTTTATATAAAGTAAAAGGTTATGAAATGGAAAATGGGTCTTCCAACGGGGGGACTGCTTGTACCGCTGTCTAGACAAAGCGAGGGGAGTGTGTTGATTAACTGCATATATATTACATGGACAATAGTCTTCGATGTGACACGCGTTTCATGTTTGTGCGTCATTTTCAATAGAAAGTATTTGTTACTAACCCTAAAAATTAGATTGTGTGGAAAATTGAAAAAGTAGAACTTCTCGTGAAGTCATCCGTCTTGTTTTCACTTTGGAGTTGAGATGAATTGTTTCACTTTTTTTTTTTCATTCTTTTTGTAGACTTTGTAATCAGATGCAACTTTATGGTTCCCCATTTCTGAAGTTGAACATTATTTGATAATTAAAAGAGCTGCAATTATCTAGGATTTAATTACTTATCTGGATTGTATATTCAGATCAAAGATATTGGAAGCAAGGAGTGAAGCTCTTGACCAGGCCTGTGGCAGTTGGAACCCATGGATCTATTGTAGGTGATTCTTCAACTGAAATCGAAGCATCATTCGACCCATCAAGCGGTGAACTCGTTTATCATAAGCCCAAAGATTATTGTCTTGGCCTGTTTGAGCTCGTCCAATATTTACCCTTTACCAGTTTACAAATGTTTACAGTATTTAAAAGAAAGAAATCTTGGAACAATGCAAATACAAATTCAAATGCAAGCCCCTACTGACCTATTTCTCCATATCGGTGTTTAGGGCTTCAATTCATTACAACTCAAAATTGTTGCATCATTATTTTATGAATATGAAGTGGAATTTTAGTGGTAATACAGACGTGAAATTTGAGAGTCAACGAGTACATGAAGTGATTATTTTCATTATTTAAGCTCAATCTGAAGTGATATATTTATGAGGATGTTACTGATATTGATTAAACAGACTGAAGGTGAAGAGGAGGTTCTCTTACGTGCCATGCTATATATGGCCGATTGTTGGGTAATCAAGAAAATTATGAAATGAACGGTGGAAATGTGGGTTTTAACTTTTAAACTAGATGTGTAGTAAATAAAAAAATGATGATATTGAAGTTCATTGTATTAGTGAAACACTATAAGTAGCCTTATGCCATAAATCTATATACTAATCTACAATGCACTACAAGGCTCTAAATGCTGCTTTTCTCATAAGATATCCACGTGGCCATAATAGTTCTGTATCACGCTTTCGTTCTCTTGCTCCCAATTAATTCATGTCTCTCCATCTTTTTTTTGTTCTCCCTCTATCTAACCATCCTCGACCTTTTAGCTGCTCCTAAATGACTCCATATTCTCATAGCAGGTAAAAATTTCCCTCTTCCATTGTTAATGCGAGAGAGATAGGGCTGGCCATACTTGCATTTGGTGCCACTGCTAATTTGAGTATGGACTGGCAATATTCCTATACTAGGTTAATCCCCCTTGCTATTTCAGATAAAAGGACTGCCTCTATCCAGGTATGCACCAAAACACCTGCCATTTTTTTCAATTTACTTATAAAGGGACTGCCTCTATCCAGGTATGCACCAAAACACCTGCCATTTTTTTCCACGCCCAAGCCACACACCATCCACACGCACGAAAGCACACCACCAAATAGTGAAAGAACCTGTGAGAAACCACCACAAAAAGCACCACCAAACCATACCACATTGCCGGAGAAAACCGGCGCCGAAGATATCCATCTCCGGTTGGAACCCATTTTGAATATTCATTTTTTGGTGTCGGTCCCAAGCTGAGAAGAGGGTCTATATTTTTTTTCGTTCTTTTTGTGCTTACCCATTTTGAGAAGATGGTCAGTCATGGTCGTTTTTTTGGTGTCGGTGTCAAGCTGAGAAGAAGGGTTCAAAAGTCTGCTTTAACGTTTTTTTTTTTTAAATGTCCCAAGTTGAGAAGAAGTGTTCAAAAGTAATGGTCGCAGTAATGGCACCATTTTGTAGGATCTTATATTTTGACAAAGATTAGGGGATTATGTATGTCAGATGTGAATATCAAATATGCAGTTTGGTATGTGCATCTCTTTGTGCAAGTATTATGTGGAAAAAATTCTATATTTTTTTTGTGTTATATGTTTGATGAAGTGTCTGTTTCTTTTCCCTTTGTTTTTGTTTTGTATTTCTGTGGTGTTTTATTTATGATGATAAAATGTTTAAACAAGGGTATTATATGTTTAACTTTATCTGATCTTTGGTTGTTTGATTTGTTTACGTATATTCACAAAATGATTTCAATATTTACTATTTTGTTTAGAGCTCATTATCTGTTTACTTCTAATTACAGCAGACACACACCGAGTCAAAGTGATCATGTCATGGTGATTCCTTGCATTTTTAGTTATATTTGTAAAATATTATTTCTGATGTATGAATTTTTTGTATCATACTTTCTTTGTGATTTTACTAATATTACTAAAAACATAAAGATGGAATTTGAACTTGTGATATATTGTTGTGTTAACTATTTGGCGATTGGCGATTAAATTTATATCGTAACTAATAAACGCAAATATAAATTTGTGAGTATATTTTTTGGTTAAATTCAACGTATTACCACTTTCATTTTCAATGTGGCATAATTATACTTCTCATATAATTTATTATTTGAAACTGAATAAGTTACTGTCTTGTTTTTTATGTATCCGTACAATTTTTAACTTTATTATGTCATGTGGATACACGACAAGATGACATATGTCATAATTTTGATACAAACACGACATGACACAATTTTATGCTAACAAAATTCCCACACGAACCCGACACGATCAAGACATTTTCTTAATTTCAAATATATCCCGCATATTGCATCTCGCCTGTGCATCGCACGAGTTAATATCTATATAACTAAACCCAAGCAATTAAATAAATGGAACATCGTTCAGTTTGTCTCGTGGTGATTATATCTGCACTACCATTTTTGCTTTTTGTTTATGGAAAAATAGAGGGATGGAAACCGAAGGGAGATGGAATGCTAAGTTCTTGTTTGTTTAGTATATAAAAGAAAAGTGAATTAATGCTCTTTTTTTTAAAAAATAAAAATTGAAATACGTACATACATACATACATACATACAAAACAGATCAGGTGCGAGTGTCATTTAACAGGTGTGAGAAAAAGTTAAAATACAGGTAAATTGTGTCGTAAGGCTTATTTGAAGCAATTATGTGTGATTCTCTTCTATACTGAATTCAGTTTACAGGGTTGGTTCCAGTTTAGGTATTTTTGGGTGTTATTTTAAGTGTTGTTGATTTTTTAGACACAAATGATGTGTGATGCAATGTTACTTTTTTTTTAAATCGTTGATGTTGCCTTTTCAAATGGGTGGTGTTTGGTTAGGACGAGGGCTGTGCTGGAGAAGATGAGGGTTCCAAAGTAGTGCTCTATAAAATGAGATTCTCCTCCTAATCTCTACACACACACAAAAAAAGGTTAAATCCTCATGTATTTACATGTTTGATCAAACATATTTCTTTCTTTATTTAAAATGAGAATTTTGAATGATCGAAAATTCTAGATTTATTTTTAGAAATGTTGGAATTTTTGGATTTTTAGTATATTTTGTGATTTTTCGAATTTTCTAAATTTGGAGTTTTTTTTTTTTTTAATTTTCCAAAAAATTGAATCGGAAATCGGAATAATTATTTTATTTTTGAAAAAATTGGAATTTTTTTCGAAGAGGTATTTTTCGATCCGATCCAATCGAAACACAAGCCTAGTTAGCAAAGTGTATAGCGTACATTTGCTGATGCCTTTGTTGGGATGACAATTTTTCTTGAAAATTTGGGTCCCCGCGGATACCCGACCCTATCTGGTAGGGTATATGGATTAAGTTTCGGGGAACGGGGCGGGTTCGGCGAGTTCAAAAAATTCTCGAAAAATTTCGGATCGGTTTCGGGTATAGCCTCAGGTCCCCACAGGGATACCCGAATTATCAATATATAATAAAATATGTATATATATAAGAATAAAGAAAAAGGGGAAAGGTCTTAACCCTATTTTGTCCAAATTTCTTCCGCCTCCCTCCAACTCTCTCTAAAAATCTTCTGCCTATTGATTGATCAAATTTTATGGTCGAGTTCAAGCTGGGCAAATCATATATTCATCAAACGCAACCAAAAGACAGTGGACCTCAAAGTTTGGTAAAGCTCTCAGTGTGGATCCATGGTGAATCTCCTTTTAGGTTCTAGATACAACATGGCAAGCCGTTTTTGGGTTCAACAACCATGGTGAATTAGGTTTGGTGGAAACTATGGTAAATCTATTTCAATTATGGATTGATTTTGGGATTTTAATGATAGTTGATTTGCTGGTCTGGGTATCAAATGATGGTGCTCCTTTTTATATATTTGCATTTGTTTTGTATCAAACGAGGCCACTCAGATTTTGAATCTCAGTTTAGTCAGTTTGTACCCTAATGTAAATTCATCTTGAATTGTTTTGTAACCATACATGAGTCGGTTTTGGGATTTAAAAAAACATGCAGTAGTTGATTTAAAAAAAAACCGCCTGCCACCAGTAGTTGATCACTTGTTTTGTGTTTTGATAACTCAGTTGATTTTTGTTTATAGATGATTGATTTATGCGTGTTTAAATGCTAGAAATTTATCAGATCCATGTGTTTTTTGGTATTAATTTTTGGTGATGGATTGAAGTGTAGAACTTATCAGATCCATTTGCTTATAGATGATTGATTTTATAATTATGCATGTTTATATTGGTATACATATTTTTTTTAGATTTTACATAAATAATGTATAATTAACTGTAATTTTTTTGAAATTTGTATAGGTAAAAATGTCCTCATAAATAATGTATTAAAAAGAAAAAACAGGGGGGAGGGGGGAACCGATACTCGTTTTAAACGGGGACGGGGATCCCCGAACCCGCTATAACAGGGAAAGGGGGGGGGGGGTGATATTTCTAACGGGGACGGGAATGAAGATGCTTTTCCCGACCCTAAACCGATTCGTTGCCATCCCTATGACTTTGCCATGGGACTTCATCAAATAGGTCATGATGATTATCTTATGGAGGATGTTGGATTCAAACAATGAGTTTGTTTCGATTTTTTGGTTTGTTCACGGAGAGTGGGAGAGAGAGGGTTTGCTTTTTTTTTTTGTTGCTTTTTTATTTTATTTTAGGGGTAATTTTGTCTATTTGCACTGAAAAAAGGTGGGAACCCGATTTTTGGATCTTTATGTAACGAGTAGATAGTTTTAGGGGGTGAGTTTGTCGAGTATTTTCATTGAAGGGGATGACCCGTAAACCCGAGATAATTTAAGGGGGTTTAGTATAATTTACCCTAAAAAAAGAGAGCGCCACTTGTGTTCTATATCGATCTCTTAAGACATATATTTATTTGAGAAATAAAGACCTTAAAGGTAATTTCCTTTATCAAATATGCTAATAATTGATTCATCAAACATGAAGGAAACAATTATTATTAAAGAAAATCATGGATGTAAAAACAAATATTTAATATACAATGTTATAAATCGTAGTCGTGCAAGTTGTCTCGTTTTGGCATCGGGTTCGCATTGCAAAAATCACGCCACACATCGCACCAATAATTTGCACATTTTGGGTTTTTAATATGAAAAACATATAAAAATTATAATTAAATAATTAAATTGAAACAATCATTACGAATAAAGTACTACGTCATTTCAAATAAAATCATAAAGCCATAAAATACTACATCATTCTCAATAAAGACACAAACATAGGATTACATAGTTCCAAATAAAGCCATATAACGTAAATGAATTGATACAAAAATCCCAATATATATGCCTAGTTTGATTGCGGAGATTGTTTGATTATGTAAATTGATTCATTGTGAATTGTAAATGCGGGAATTTGAAATGAGTTTAAATATAGTTTTAGGCGATGTTTGGTAATATGAAATTGATGTTGATATGTTAAGGTTCAATCACCCTCCAAAAAATTAAAATCTAATGCAGAAGGGGGTGTGGGGGTCGGGGTGGGGTGAGGTGAGGTGGGGGGGGGGGGGGGGGGAGCATCTGGATGAACTTTATATGACTCCTATTTCAAATGAATGTATTTCACATTTTTGTGAAATGCTCCAATTCCAGATTTGACACCGGAGCTAAAATGAATCAATTAATGAATCATTTCATTAATGAAACCAAATACAATTAAAGAGCCAATTTGTAAACTGGCCAATTTACAATTTTGGGACAATCAAACAGGGCCATTATGTTCCAAAATAAATTAACAAACAAATATAATCAAATGAGTGTATGACTCGGGGGGGGGGGGGGGATCTGGATGAACTTTATATGACTCATATTTCAAATAAATGTATTTCACATTTTTGTGAAATGCTCCAATTTCAGATTTTACACTGGAGCTAAAATGAATCAATTAATGAATCATTTCATTAATGAAACCAAACACAATTAAAGAGCCAATTGGTAAATCGGCCAATTTATAATTTTGGGACAATCAAACAGGGCTATTATGTTCCAAAAATAAATTAACAGACAAATATAATCAAAAGTAATCCAAGATAATATCATCACGATCTCAGTCAAGGATATCGTTGTTAGGAAAGCATCCACTATCAAACATTCTTGAAGTAATTCTTTCAAACTCATTAATCTCTACATCTTCATCAACATAATCCAATCTCACTTCATTCCCTTTACCTCCACCTAGTGTAATATAAAATTTGAATTACAAATTCATAGAACGTTAATTGATAATCATATATATTAATATATATTAAGCTTTAGCTTAGTTTATGCTTGCTCAAACATTCACCCACTTTACTTTTCTTTAAAATATGAGAAGAATCAACATCAATAATTGCGACTTCAATCTATAAACAGATACTAATCATCTCGGTTGGCAAACTCAACATGGGGTCTCCTGAGTCTAGTTCATCATCATCAAGCCATGAAGTATCTTTAGGAAATATGTGATCTTCTCTCTCCATGATCCATTCATCATCAGAATTGATTTCATCAACAATAATATGACCAAGTTTGTTCCTCCTCCTAATACTTCTATTATGAGCAATAAAATTAAGATTATATTTCACATAAACCAAAGCATTCAACCTCTTTGTTCAAGCTTATTCATCTTTTTTTTGAGTGTATATAAAATTAACCACAATATATAAATATGAGAGGACAAAAATTTAAATTCAACATACAAAAATTCAAATTATGAGCAATAAAATTAATAAATTTAACAAAAGTAATATGGCTACAAAAGTGCTCCAAATCTGTTATGCTCACATCCAAAAAGAACCATAAGATTTACTAAATACGCAGATGGAAAAATCCATAAGCTCACTTGTCTTCACCCTAAAACGTGTCCACCATGCCGTTATTGAACAAAGAGATTCAATGAATAAATTTTACAAAAATAATTTAATTTTAAAATGTACAATGTAAATAAGTAATACTCTCGAAACAATGCATTTTTGATCTTTTAGTCATTGGGCGTCTAAAATTTCCCTTTTGATTATCATATAAGTCCAATTGGACATCGACTTTTGAAGAGTCATTAGATCTCAACATCATATTCATGTAAGCATAAAGTCCATCTTAAATTTTATCACAAAAAGATAATTTCTCTTCATAACGCAATTATGGGTTAAAATTTGGCCGCGTGTAATGGATGAGGAAGTTGTAGAGTTTATCTTGCATCAATTTTACTCCAAATTGATATACTCTTTCTTTTAAACGTGTAATACCCTTATTAAACTTATGATGACAATATTTTCAAAAGACATCCTTTACCCTATCATTTTCCCATGCATGCTTCCACCCATAATCTTTCTTGTTTGCCATTCTAATTTAAAACTTATAAAGTACGTATCATTTTAAACTAAAATTTGTAAAATAAGTAGCATTTAAAACTAAAGACTATAAGGCAAATAACATCTTGAACTGGAAATTTTCATATAAATAACATTTGGAATTGAAATATGTAAAATTATAACATTTTAAACTGAAAATTATAAAACAAATAACATTATAACCTGAAAATTATATTGCAATTAACATTTTAAGCGAAATTTTGTAATAAAAGTAACATTTTTAGCTAAAGTTTGTAAAATAAGTAAGTAACATCATTAAGACAATCGTAAATAAGTAAATACAGAGTTTTGAACCAAAAATATCGCATCCTTTAAAACTCGACAACTCAAAGAGCATAGTCCTTAAAATCGCTCAATCGAAGGTCTGATTACTTCGGTTCGCAACAACAATAGCTCCAGTAACTCGATTTGAGACCCCAACACCTCTAACAACTTTGTAATAAGATGACGACTTTTATGGTTTCTTTGGGGTACGATTTCGTAAGAGAGAAAAGGTAATGAATGACACATGACTTGTTTGGTTTTATAGGGTCATATTTTACTAGCCCTTTTATTTCAACAAAGCGACATAGTTTAGATTTAAAATACCTAGCTAACCTATAAATTACGCACAATTGTGTGCCACATCACCTAAAAGCACAAGTTTTTTAGGATTCTTGCAAAAAATAGTGCTCAACATAGCGTTTTCCCATTATTAAAGACAATAACATGCGATCAAAAGCATTGATAATATAGCCCGTTAATGTAAAACTAATAATTTTTGTCAAATTAAATGACACTATAAATAATTGTACATTGTAGTGACACTATAGAGGGGACTTGGAGGTAATCCTGAGATTAGGGATATTCCACCCATTGGCAACAGTGTTTGGGATTAAGACAGTGTGGCAGCTCAAGTGTGGCAACTCATACTTTAGCTTGTTGGTTACTTAGTCATATTGTATCTTTGTTTATATTGGCTATGGGCTATAACGATTGTAATGATATAACGAGAATAATGAATCTGTGTAAGGTCGAACGATACTCGCGAGAGACCAGGCTTGGCAGGGCCTGGGAGAGCTTTCATGCTCTATCGAACGACCTCACCATGAGAACTTTAGAGGGACTTGGTTTGGAGGATTGAGAAGTGAGGCACCGTTGGGGCTTGTCCTGACCATCTTAGGTAAACCTGGTAAAAACACCGAAGGACTCTGACCGTGGAACCTTGGGCAGAGTAGCTTGGAGTTCCATCGGGTGTTGAATTGAGAACCAAACAACCCCCTACTTAATGTCACATCTACTGTAGGTGATGGAACTAGCCAGCTAAACAATGTCAGACCTGCACTTGAGTAAATCATTATGGTATTTGGGGATGTCAGGCAGTTGGTGAGCCACTTCTGCGATAACATCCCCCTGACACACAATGGTTGGACAAAAGGCATGTCTTGGCATTTAATGTTTATGACGTGGAGACAACTAGTGCATCAGGCATTTAATGTTGTGACATAAAGTATGAGGGATATCTTTCATAGTCTTTAATGGCTGAGTTGCCTCGGGGGTGGTGTGGGGGGCTATTTAAGGACCCCAACCACCTTTGAGGAAGAGGATCTTTTTTGGAGGATCTTTTTGAGAGTTTGAGAAGTTATTGCTAGAGAGAATACACATCAAAGAGAAAGTTATTGCAAAACCAGGGACTTTACTCACTCACCATTGTCATTTATTACAAAGCTTTTAATGCTTGACAGAGATTCTTGAGGGTTTTTTGGTGTGTTTTCTACCTGCCTACCAAGGTTTATCTAGGGTGCTTATTTTTCTCTCCCTCTAGCTAAATTGCTTCTAAGCTTCATTACTACTTTCTGAGTTATACAAGAGAGATTTGAGAGTTTAAACTGAGTTCATCTTTATTGGGTTTGTGTTTGTATGTCCTATCATTAATCCAAGGTCTTGGTCTAATTAACTTATCATTACCATACTCAAAAGGGGTTACGCCTCCATCTTACTTAAACTACCCTCTTACATTTGGCGACTCCGCTGGGGAGGCATTCTTCTAAGCAAGGAGCATGGCGCAGGATAATGTTAATCGAAGGCTCAACTTTGATGACATCCAACATAATAAAGAACAAGCTGTGAGAGAACTGGAGGCTCTAAGGGATGGGGCTCCTCGAATAGAGGTACCACCGGTCCAGGTGGCGACAGGCGTTCCAGGGGTAACACAAGCTTCCACGAGTGCGGGGTTGGGACCCACTCAGGTGGCACTCCTTATGAGCAAGTTTTATGAGTTTTTGCAAACTCCGGTAGCTTTGACGGTGTTGGGAGGATTTGAAGTCAATTCCTTCATAACGCCAGGAGTAGCCCTAACGGCCCCACCAGGTGCGGGCGCAACAGGAACAACCCCAGCAAGCATACCTACCATTGTGAATCCAGTGGTGGGAACCTCGGGAGTATCATAGGCGCCAGTTGCAATGATGGCTCCAGCTGTAACGGGCATTCAGCCTGTGACCCCATTGGTCGTTGCCTCGTCACCTATGCAGGAAATAAGAAAGGAGACGCAAAAGGAAATGCTAAAGTTCATGCAGGCTTCCTCGCAATCTGTGAGCCAAGTAGCCTCGGTCTACGATGACTTTCGGATGCCTTACCCTCAGGAATACAATGATGAGACTTATCCGAAGGATTATATTCCTCCTATCTTTGAAAAATACACAGGAAAGGGTGGAAACTCGAAGGAGCATATTAAGCGTTTCGTGGAGCACTTGGGGGCGCATTGCAATAATAAGAAGCTTAGGTTGAGAGAGTTTTTCAAATCCCTAACCGATAAAGCGTACACCTGGTACTCGCACTTGGCTCCCAAGAGTGTTTCCACGTGGGAGGAGATGCATGTGTTGTTCGTCCAGAAGTTCTTTCTAGCGGAGGACGAGTTTACTCTGACGCAGTTGGGGAGAGAGAAGCAACGACCCGGGGAAAACGTGTTGGACTACGTTCGAAGGTTCAGGAAAAGATCCCTCGATGTAAGAGAAGAGGCCAAAGAGTCTAAACTATTACAGATCTGTGCAGAAGGACTGTTTCCTGAGTACATATGCCATCTCATTAATGAGACGCGCAAGGGAACTTTTTCAGCGTTCCTAAAGGCTGCAAGGAATATCTCATTGGTCGTATGACCAAACCCGATAGTGGTGCTCATGATGTTTAGGCAGTCGATGCAACCTAGGGGAGGAAGGCCTCAGACCCCATGGGTAGAGTACACCGAAGGAGCAGATGGGGGCAAGGCACCGAAGAAGGACAACAAGAGGAAGTTTGGAAGAGACAGAGAAGACCCACCACCGTTGCCTTGCACGATAGAAGAGGCTGTGAGTTGTTATAACGCAATGGTTCAGGGAGGAACGGTCTATGAACCAAAGGGTGTTTCGACGGAAGAACCCGATGCTGCAACGAGAGTGGATCCGAAATATTACCAATTTCATCGAAAGATTCAACATCCAAAAGAGAGATGCTTCACACTAAGAAGAATCATTGACAAGTACTTGAAGGCAGGAACATTGCAAATCCCCCTGCAGAACGTTAAGAACAATCCACTTCCTGCGCACGGGGCCAATCTAGTGATGGCCTATGACGAGGAGGCACAAAGGTAAGGGGGAGGGTTAACGATGAAGCAGAGGGAGTTCGAAGAGGCTCTGAGGAGTTCTACTACGGGAATGGCCAACGTAGTTTTAGCCTACGATGAAGCAAGCGCTAAAGATGCGGAAGACATATACAACGTCGAAGATGAGGAGACAAACCCGGTCATAGTATACGGTGCAGTTTTAAAATCCCCAAAGTTCACTTGTTTTTTCGAGAAAGTAGGGATACCGAAGGAGAGCATACTAGAAATAACGCAGGCGATCTTAGACATTGCGAAGAGGAACGTAGTCCCCTCGCTGAGATGGAGGGGACCCATGGCTAGGTTGGTAAAAAGGTTTCTGTCAGAAGTAACCTTCAGCGATACAGACAGGGCTGTAAGGTTCCCTCATAGTAGGCCCCTATATGTAACCGCTAGCGTCAACGGGGTTAATTTTGTAAGGACTCTTATGGATGGGGGTGCTTCCATTAATATCATGCCGATCAACTCCTTCCATGTGACTAATATTCCAGAAGAAAGGTTGGTCCTCATGCCTTTGGTTATTTCGGGATATGACAACCAATCTTCCAAGTCCATCGAATATGTAAATGTTGGGATCCTGATGGGAAACCTGAGTTCCGACATCAAGTTCCATGTAATAGAAAGTGCAACTTCCTATCATCTATTAATAGGAAGAGTGTGGATGTACAATCAGGGGCTAGTTCCCTCCACGTATCACCAATGCGCCAAGGAAAATATCAAAGGGACGGAGGTGACCATTAAGTCTACGAGAAGGCCCTTCGCGGTTGAAGAAGCTCATTTGGTAAACGTAGCGTTCTACACGGAGATGGAGGAAGATGTACGGGTCCTGATGAAAAGAATGGAGGGAGCGTGGGTCCCCTAGATTAGAGAAAGAATGGGGCCTTTGAACGAGAAAAACAAAGAAGGTTCCGGTGGCGAAAGGGAGACGGCTAAGGAGGCCCCACGGGAGGTCCCTCAGCCCTAAAATATTTCGAAGCAGCTCAAAGACAGGATGAGACCTAGAATGGACCCGATGCAACACGAGGCCCAACGTCAGAGCGTGTTGAGTCAATTTTCAGGAGGAAGGATTGCTGAGGCTTCCAGAGAAAGGAAAAGGAAGGCAGTCGTAACGGTCGGCAGACAGTGCAAGAAGGTCATCACCAAAGAAGGAAAGGTGGTCTATCGGTTGTAATGGTGTGAACGGGCAGCCGAAGGGACCAATGACGAGGCTAACCCAGTATATGATTGCTTTCTGGTATATCAACAAGGGCAATGCATGGTGATAGATAACTCCAATATACAAGAATTCGTGGGAGATGTGGCCGAAGAGCCTGATTACGTGACGGATAGACCAAGGCCGCAAGCGCAAGAGTTGGAGAAGTTGAACCTTGCTCAAGAAGGGGAGGATCCTCGGCCTATCTTTATCGCGAAGGACCTCAACAAAGAAAAGCGAGAAGCCTTGGTGGAGTTAGTTCGGGATTTCATAGACGTTTTCGCGTGGAAGTACACTGAGATGGAGGGACTGGACGAGGAAGTTAGTTGCCAAAAGTTGAACGTGATGCCTTTGGCCATTCCGGTGAAGCAAGCAATGAGAACGTACAAGCCAGAGTTAGACTTAAAAATCAAGGAAGAGGTCTAACGGCTATTGGCAGCAGGGTTCATCAAGCCGATACAACATCCACTTTAGCTGTCTAGCATTGTGCCAGTGGGAAAGAAAGATAAGAACCAAATAAGGATCTGTGTGGACTTCCGAGGTTTGAATAGGGCTTGCCCCAAGGATGAATTCCCTCTACCCTCCATCGACAGTTTGATAGATGCCACGGCTGGTCAAGAGATGTATAATTTCATAGATGGGTATGTGGGGTGCAACCAGATTAAGATGGACCCCACAGACGCGGAGAAAATGACATTCAGAACCCCGCTGGGCAACTTCATGTACAGAGTAATGCCGTTTGGACTCAAGAACGTTGGGGCTACTTATCGGAGAACAATGATGGCCATTTTTCATGACTTCTTCCACAAATTTGTAGAATTCTATGTGGATGATTTAGTCATCAAATCGACGAAGGAGGAGTCTCATTTGAGCGATTTGAGAAAGGTGTTCTCTCGATGCAGGAAGTGTAAGTTAAAGATGAATCCACTAAAGTGTGTTTTCGGAGTAACGATTGGGAAATTCCTAGGCTTCATAGTGGACTGACAAGGGGTACAGATGGATCAGGATAAGCAGCGGGCAATCTTTGAGATGCCATGTCCAAGAACGGCTAAGGAGCTGAAGAGTTTCCTCGAGAAAGTCTCCTACCTTAGGATATTTGTGCCTGGATTGGCCGAAATAACACACCCGTTGATGCAACTGTTGCGAAAGAGCACGAAGTTCAGGTGGGAGGAGGTTCACCAGGAGTCTTTCGCTGGGCTGAAGAAGCTGCTAGTTTCACCACAGACCATGGTCCCCCCATGGGCGGGAACACCGTTGCAGTTTTATCTCACATCTACCACGAGGTACGTTGGAGATTTGCTGGCACAAGAAATTGACGGGCAAGAACGACCAGTCTACTACCTCAGTAGAATCATACATGGGCCAGAGATTAGATATAGCCGCCTAGAAAGGAATTGTTTAGCCTTAGTCTTTGTAGCACAAAAACTGAGGCATTATATGCTGTCTTTTACAATTCATATTGTAACTAGATGCGATCCTATTAAGTATTTGTTGGCAAGAACTATATTGATTGGCAGGGCAGCTAGGTGGTTCCTCATCCTCTCCAAATATGACTTAAAGTGTTTGGTCCCTCGCATGATCAAAATCCAGGCGTATGCCGATCTATTGGCAATTTTTCCACCAGGAACGTTCGAACCACCTAAAGAAGACATTCCAGGAGATGACTTACAAGCCAATTATCTGGACGCAACTGAGGAGGAATGGACGATGCAGTTCGATGGATCTTCGACGGAAAAGAGGGGGGGGGGGGCAGGGGTTATTCTTTCAAAAGGAATGCAGGAGATTTGCCTTTCCTAAAAGTTAGATTTCCCTTATTCCAATAACGAAGCAGAGTCCGAGGCGTTAGTAATGTGGTTACTAGAGGCTCTTCGAAGGGGAATTCGTTCACTCTGCATTAAGAGTGATTCAAATATGGTGATTTAGCAAGTAAACGGAGAATATACGTTGAAGCATATGAACCTGTCACCATACAGAACGATTATTCAGAGACTCCTCAGCCAGTTCTATCGAACTAAGATCAAGAGACATCCTAGAAAGATGAACCGCCATCCAGATGCGTATGCAACTATTGCCCAGAAAATGGTCATGAGGAACGATACAACTATCGTCATGATCCAATGGAGAACAGCTCCTTCGGTGGTACAATAAATCCTACCGATGGAGGAGGACGCGGACTGGAGGGGAGAGATTAGGAAGCAACTGGAGTTGGGCGAAGGAGCAATGGGGCTAAGAGAGTTGGCCCAATATTTTACAAACCAGGGAAATCTCTACTTCAGAAATGCAAGGGGATGGTTATCAAGATGTATTGTCCCAGAATAAGCAGAGCGAAGGTTAGAGAAAACACATGAGGAGCACTGCGAAACAACTGAGGTACCTCTTTATAGGAGAATTCAAAGAGAGAGATATTTTTGGCCTCGAATGAAGAAGGACGCGGTGGAGCTACAACGGAGGTGCGATAAGTGTCATCTATTTTTTGAAGCAGATGAATGTCATTTCGTTGAAACCCAAATGGACTGGAGGCAGTACTATATCGACTTCATTCAAGATGGAGTTATCCCAATAGAAAAAAATAATGCGATGGGACTAAAACGAAGGGCCCCAAGGTTCTATGTCCAGGAGGGGCAGCTCTATCGAAGGGGATACTTTAACAGGCCATTGCGTTGCATCACAAAGGAAGAGGCAACTGAGGTCCTCAAACAGGCGCATGATCCAGCTCATATAGGAGGGACCAAGTTGTATGATCAACTGATGACGTTGGGGTATTATTGGCCAACGATGGAGAAAGACTCTACTGAGTTCGTTCGAAAATGCAAAGCTTGCCAATTACATGGAAACATGATCCATTCCCCATCGGTAGACTTACACTCCCTGGCAACGCCTTGCCCGCGTTTGACCTGGTGGGGGCAATACATCCTTCCTCGAGGGGGAAAATATGGATGCTAGTAGCAACAGAGTGCTTTATAAAGTGGGTCGAAGCGATACCACTCAGAAGGGCAACGACTGGGGTGGTGAGCAACTTCATCAGAGAATACATCATTTGTCGTTTTGGGATCCCAAAGGTTATTCTCTCAGATAACGGGACGCCCTTCGTTAATTCAGAAGTAACAATGCTCACAGAAAAGTACTCCATTATTCATCATACTTCAAGATGGCATACCCAAAGGGAAACGGTCAAGCCTAAGCGACTAATAAAATGTTGGTTAATATTCTGGCTAAGGTAATGGAGGACTTCCCAGGATCGTGGGACGATAAGATACCAGCAGTGTTATGGGCCTATCGAACAACCAAGAGGAAACCCACAGGGTACACTCCGTTCTCGCTTGTTTATGGGGCGGAGGCAATCCTTCCAGTGGAGTTAGAAGTTCCCTCTGCCCGATACGCCTTGCGAAACAGCATGCTCCCTCAGAATAGACATGTGCAATTGGAAGCGTTAGACGAACACAGAGATAATGCGACGCAACACTTTCAAATGTATACGAAACAGCTCTCCAGGGCATATGATAACTTGGTAAGACCCAGGAAGTTCGTGGAAGGAGACCTCATTTTGAAACCAGCGGTAAAACACATCAGGGGGCTTCCTCTACCAAAGTTTGCATCCAATTGGGAGGGACCTTTTGTTATAAAATAAGCTCATGACTCAGTTTATTACTTAATTTCTAGGATGGAGGAAGACAAGCCATTTAAGATTAACAATAAATGGCTGAAGGTTTATCATGTGTAGACAATTAAGTTTAAACCATGGTTGTAAATAGTTGTTGTTATGAATATACAAGTTTTAGTTATGACTTGAACATAAGGAAAGAGTTGCAGAAGTGTAGAAATTTATAACATACAAAAGCAGTCGTAACATAGAGACGAATTGGAAAACATACATTTCTCATTCATTCATAAACAATGGAGTATTACAAAATTGGGAGCTACTGCCCAAGAATTACATAAAAAGAAGCAAGAGGAAGATATATACAAAGGTTGATTAACCTAAGAGGAACCATAGATCCGGGGAGGAGAAAAAATCTCCAGGAAGGCCCGAAGAAGCTGTGGTTCAAGACTGTTAGGCGTTGATGGAAATATCCCACCTCGTTTGCACTTGTGTACATTCGATGAGGAGATTTTATCGTTTCAGCTTCACCAGACGCAAAGCTTCTTCGGCATCCTCTACCTCCTTATCAACTGCTTCTAGAAGAGGTGCTAGTTCGACCAATCTAGCCTCCTCAGCCCGCTGATCCTGCTGATGTTTTCGCAATAATTCCCTCTGGCTGATCAGTTACTGGCTCTTCAAAGTCTTTAAATACGTTATAAGCCAGTCAAAACGGAAACCATCACGACCCAACTCTCTCAGATAGCTCAAAAATTAGTCGAGGAGGGGTCTGGTAACGTTTTCGGTGGGAGTACTGGCAATTTCAGCAACAACGGTAGCCATGCCTTGTAGCCTATAACTCATAGCACTGATGTTGGAACGTAGGCAATCCATCGTGAAGGTTTCAGGATGATGGTTCACAAGTTGCTCAATCACTAAGCGATGGCTGGCAAGCATTTGGGGAGAATGCTGAAGCACCACCAGGCAGAAGGCGTGAGGAGTCAAATCGGGCAGAGGAAGCTCTCACCCATATTCACTCTTGGCTGCAGCATCGATCATGGAACCTTGGTCATCATGGCTAGAATCGTCCGAGAAGGCAAGTTCCCGATGGGGTGAGACAACAGGCAAAAGAATGGTGGAGAAGCCTCTCGTGCAACCTGAGAAAGAGTAATAAGTGTATGAAAAATCTTAACAAACGTTTTCGTTGTTAAGTCACCGTTATAGGTGGAGTTTATAGAAAATCTTAACAAGCGTTTTCGTCGTTAAGTCACTGTTATAGGTGGAGTTTGTAGAAAAATCTTAACAAGCGTTTTCGTTGTTAAGTCACCGTTATAGGTGGAGTTTATGAAAAATCTTAACAAGTGTTTTCATTGTTAAGTCACCGTTATAGGTGGAGTTTATAGAAAATCTTAACAAGCATTTTCGTTGTTAAGTCACCATTATAGGTGGAGTTTGTAGAAAAATCTTAACAAGCATTTTTGTTGTTAAGTCACCGTTATAGGTGGAGTTTATGAAAAAGCTTAATAAGTATTTTCATTGTTAAGTCACCGTTATAGGTGGAGTTTATAGAAAATCTTAACAAGCATTTTCATTGTTAAGTCACCGTTATAAGTGGAGTTTGTAGAAAAATCTTAACAAGCGTTTTAGTTGTTAAGTCACCGTTATAGGTGGAGTTTATGAAAAAGCTTAACAAGTGTTTTCATTGTTAAGTCACCGTTATAGGTGGAGTTTATAGAAAAATCTTAACAAGCGTTTTCATTGTTAAGTCACCGTTATAGGTGGAGTTTATAGAAAAATCTTAACAAGCATTTTCGTTGTTAAGTCGCCGTTATAGGTGGAGTTTATGAAAAAAAAGAAACCTTAACAGGCGTTTTCGTTGTTAAGTCATCATATAGGTGAAGTTTGCGAAAATTCTATGACAAAAAAATGCAGAGAATTAACAAAATACCTCAGTCACAGCAGGGGCAAGAACGGGAGTCACCGTGGCGGCCATGGGGGCAGGAACCGTTGGGGGCGGGCTCATTACCTCAGAAACCACAACGGGGACCCTAGATGCAGAAGCCTCAACGGTGGGCAAAACTCCCTCACCAACATAAGGTACCAAGGCCAGCATAGGCGATTCATTGGGAGAAGATGATGCACTCCTAAACGAGGCCCCAACATGGATGGGTGCAGAAGAACCACCATGCTGAGCAGAAGCACCAACCTTGGCCCCATATGCGTATAGACCACCAGGAGAAGAGGGTGGTACAAGATCGGGAGAAATATGCAACATGAAACTAAGTGTTAAAAAAGAGGAATAAGTATGGAAAAAAGGAGAAGTACCTATGAATGTCACTTGCCTCAGTTATGCCACCGAAAAGGGGAATTGTGGTCAATGATCTCGTTAGCACTGTGGGAAGAAGAATGTTAGCTAACAATGAGGACACTTCAACCTAGGGCACCCAAAATCTCAAGGTTCAATACGATAAATAAATAAGGGGGAGAGAGTGAAAGGACGTTAGACCAAACAAATTATAGAGGAAATCTTACCTCGGGCTCATTGTCTTCAGCCATAACGATGGGCAGAAGGAGCTCGGGTGGAGGAGATAAATCAGAAGGGATGGGGATAGTTATCTCTAGTTGCGAAGAGACGCCCACAGAGTCAACAACATCACCCCCCAGAGCAACATCCCTTGCACGTTGAGAGGCTGAACGACGGGAATAGGTAAGCCCGATCATGGGCAAACGAGGAGGAGTCACATCGGGTGGAGAAACACCAAAATGTCCCCCCACGAAAGGGCTCACGGGTGGGCTAGGGGGATTGGCACTTTCTTCTTCAACCTCCTGCACCAAAGTTACCAAAAAAAAATAATAATAGCAATATAAGAAAATGTAGTCTTCCTTAAGCAAATGGGAAAATGAGAATGGAACAAGTATACACACCTCAGGTCTGACTGGAGAGGCAGAGGATATAACCACCGACGAAGTAAGGGGGAGGCCACAGGTGAGGGGGTAGGAGACAGGTGCACCTCAGGAGGTTGTTTCCTCTGGGACTTGGTACCCAGAGTTTTCTTCCTCGTTCTCGATGCACCAGTGCCAGTACCTCGAAGAACCCTTGAACCTTTTCTCCTCTTCGCCGTGGGCTCAGTGGGATCAACTATGATTGCGGGGAAGGTTCCCGGTGGAGGAACAGCTGGAACACACCGTTCGAACTCAACATTTATGCGTGCTACCTTGGCTTGAACTTTCCTTCTCAACTCCTCAACCATCTCTGCAGGCATGAGAGGAGGAATGGAGGCAATGGGAAATGCCTCCTTAAGAGCTTGGGGTTTAGTCTGGGCTTGGACTTAGAAGAAGTCCCACTCTTTGCCTTCTGGGTAGGAGGTTCATTGATAGCAACTTTGGTCGAAGGGGAAGCTTTCTTAGAGGCTGCAACGCTTTTGGGTTTGGGCGTGGCAATAGGGATCATGGAACAAAGGGGAGGAAGCTCAGTGGGACATACCTTGGAGGTTTTACTCAGAGGGAACTCAATCCCAAGTAAACCCAGCTCCGACGCAGAAAAGGAAAGGACTGGAGGATACACTAGATCCCCCTCGATGAACTTTGCAATATCGACAAATTGTTTCGGCCAGTACCGTGTAGAAAACAGAGGGGACACGTCCCCTTGACTTTTGTTGCTAGGTACGGTGACTCGCCCAGCCATTGCGAAACTTATTCCCCACACAGCAGTAGAAGAAAACAGGGAGCATACCTCGCTAAAGGAAACCTTGGGGTTTGATGATTGAAAAATGGAGCGAGGAGGCCCCTGATCAAAACCAAATTGGCGGTTGCATCGGTTGGGATTGTAGTTCTCGCTAGTATATCTCCATTCGGTATAAGAAGGCAGATACCCAGGTGAGAACAGAACGACCACGGTCAGCGAGGGATCTTCAATATCTACACCTATCTCCACTACTCTGGCTTCATGTTGAAAAGTCACAGTTATGAACGAAGACGTCCTCTCCGTAGGGCCTCATCACGAAGTTCTCAAAATGGTCAATCACAAAGATCAACTCCTTTCGACTCAGTTTCCTATGATAAAGATAGGAGCGTGGGGGCAGAATTATTTCCCCAGAAGGAGGGCGATTGATCTTGGCCGCTACGGCAGGGAAACGAACATAGAGGAAGCTCGTCAGAGGGACAAAGTTGGCAAAATTTTCCAAGTTATAACGACCAAGAGATCGTTCCATATCAAAGAGGGTCCTATCGAGCCATGTATAGAGATACCCCAAGGCGATTGCAGCCAGGGGAAGCTTGGTACCTCGGGCCAAACGGAGGGATATATTGATAAGGTCCCTTTGGGGCTGATCGTTGGGTTTTCCCGGTAGAAGGAAATGGGAAAGAATGACAAGGATATAAGCAGGAAGTTACAGTGATGTACCTTGACCAGGGGTACCTCTAGAAGAACTACCTTCAGCAGAATCCTTGAAGAAATAATTGATAAGTGGGGAGAAAGTGGCCTTGTTCGATGAACCGGTGCAGCTTCGGCATATCCGGTCCAGCTCCAAACTGTCAGCAGTCTCATGGGCATCTAGAGCCTCATCGGTGTAAGGCTCGTGACCTGTTGCTTCAAGGCCCAAGAGCTCACACACATCTTCCAACGTTATGGTGAACTCACCCCACGCAACGATGAATGTATGGGTAGTAACGTTCCAGCGAGACACCAAAATAGGAAGGGCAACATTATTCTTGGAGAGAGTGAACTCACCAAACCACTTAGTCCATTGCAACCCAATCTTGGTGAGCGTTTCAGCATAGGAGCTCTGAATGTGGGAGTTCCATGCAGCAAACTGAGCAGGAGAACCCCCGGGTGCTTCAAAATCAATGTGGGACCACGGGAAGTCCCCTCGCTCCAAACGAAATCTGAGCGTCCCCTAGGGAGGAAGAAAGCCCCATTCAGTAGAATCTTCGTTTTCATCACCCAACAATAGAGGGTCAAACTTAGAAGAAAAATGGACCATCTTACATGCACCAGCAAAATCATCACCTTGTCCAAAAATAGGCGATCGACGGTAAAACCTCAATTGTTCCTGGCGGGCAGCATCCATGGTGGTGGCAAGGGTAGAAGTAGCAGACGGAGCACCGGTGGCAGATAGGGTGGGGTTGCTTGAGGACGCCATAGCAGATACTGATAAAATAACAGAAAAGCTTCAAGAAAGAAAGGTTTGAGAACGATAATGGAGGAGCACAACCACAGGTGGTGGTGTAGAAGATCAGAGGGGAAGAAGGTAGATAATGACTCAGAAACAATGGATTTCTCGCAGGCTTTCTCTCTCTAAAGCAAATGAAAGCTTGAAGAAGACGATGACAAAGTAAGAGAAAAGAAGGGTTTAAGTGTTTGGATATAGCCGTTTGAAATTTCTGAGTTTGGCTCTTAGAGTTTCCCACCATCGCACGTGCGCGGCCGCCTATAATCATTTCAAATGAACACGTGGCACTTCGGGAAGTACTTTGGCAGTTGAAAAGATAGCGCCACGTCATTAATGAAGTGACACATAGGGAACAGAAAGCGTTGCCTTCTTAAACAAGTTTGAGTTTTGGTGCCAGAAGCTTTTGTCAGGCATATCCAATAAACTTCTAACGAAGAAGATGTCCCAACGATTCCAAAAAAGTTACGATGTCCCCTCGGCACAAGTTTAAACGTTGTTTAGATGATAAAACGTTACAAGGGAGAATTTCAGATCCTCAAGCTACAATGCGTGAAGCTCCGCATAAGGAAAAAGTGGTGATGTCCCTCAACCCAAGCTTCAACGAACTTCAGTACTTCGGGTCAGGTACATCGGGGATAATTTTCACTTTTTCCTAAAGATGCTAACGCTCCGGCACTAAATGAGGGAAAACAGATCATAATTTTTTCACGCAGAGAAGGTTCGTCGGATTGAGAAGTTTTCGTGTAGGAATTTTTTGTTCCCACTACAAATCCCTTCATGAAGGGGAAAATGTAGAGGGGGCTTGGAGGTAATCCTGAGATTAGGGATATTCCACCCATTGGCAACAGTGATTGGGATTAAGACAACGTGGCAGCTCAAGTGAGGCAGCTCAAGCGTGGCAACTTGGTGTGGCAACTCATACTTTATCTTGTTGGATACTTAGTCATATTGTATCTTTGTTTATATTGGCTATGAGCTATAACGATTGTAATGATATAACGAGAATAATGAATCTGTGTGAGGTCAAACGGTACTCGGGAGAGACCAGGCTTGGCAGGGCCTGGGAGAGCTTTCATGCTTTATCGAACGAACTCACCGTGGGAACTTTAGAGGGACTTGGTTTGGAGGATTGAGAAGTGAGAAGTGAGGCACCGTTGGGGCTTGTCCTGACCATCTTAGATACACCTGGTAAAAATACCGAAGGACCCTGACCGTGGAACCTTGGGTGGAGTAGCTTGGAGTTCCATCGGGTGTTGAGTTGAGAACCAAACAACCCCCTACTTAATGTCACATCTACTGTTGGTGATGGCACTAGCCAGCTAAACAATGTCAGACCTGCACTTGAGTAAACCATCGTGGTATTTGGGGCTGTCAGGCAGTTGGTGAGCCACCTCTGCGACAACACAGTGGTTGGGCAAAAGGCATGTCTTGGCATTTAATGTTTATGACGTGGAGACAACTAGTGCATCAGGCATTTAATGTTGTGACATAAAGTATGAGGGATGTCTTTCATAGTTTTTAATGGCTGAGTTGCCTCGGGGGTGGTGTGGGGGGCTATTTAAGGACCCCAACCACTTTTGAGGAAGAGGATATTTTTTGGAGGATCTTTTTGAGAGTTTGAGAAGTTATTGCTAGACAGAATACACATCAGAGAGAAAGTTATTGCAAAACCAGGGACTTTACTCACTCGCCATTGTTATTTATTACAAATCTTTTAATTCTTGACAGAGATTCTTGAGGATTTTTTGGTGTGTTTTCTACCTGCCTACCAAGGTGTATCTAGGGTGCTTATTTTTCTCTCCCTCTAGCTAAATTGCTTCTAAGCTTCATTACTACTTTCTGAGTTACACACGAGAGATTTGAGAGTTTAAACTGAGTTCATCTTTATTGGGTTTGTGTTTGTATGTCATATCATTAATCCAAGGTCTTGGGCTAATTAACTTATCATTACCATACTCAAAAGGGGTTACGCCTCCATCTTACTTAAACTACCCTCTTACAGACACAATGCCTTTATTTTGATAATAACAATAATCCTTTTACTGATAGACACATATTAAATTCATCATATCACTTATTAAGTGTTATGTATTTATATGTAATTTTTGGAGTAAAAATTAATACGTTAAACTTATTAAGGCTATCACACACACACACACACACACACACATACTATATATATATATATATATATAAAATCTAAAAAACCCGCCTAGGCTCCACCTAGGCACATCTAGGCTTGAGGCTTGGGAGAGACGTTCCGCCTTAAGTTTTTGAGTCTTATTCTTGGTAAAACCCTTAAAGCGCACTTTTTTCTTCTTCTAAAAACAACAATGCTTTAGTGAAACGATATCTCCTTTTAAAGTTTTTTTTACAAACCGGACCATTATCTCATCCAAAATAATCAAATAGTATTTTAATTTGTAAATATTCGGACATATTTTTATGTTATGTACAATTTTAGTATTTTAATAGCCTTGCTATGGTTAAAAAATATTAAAATATATTAAGAAGGCCTAAATGTCTTTTCACGCATTCTTACGCCTAAGCCCCGCCTAGGCTTCTAAGGCTTAAGGTTTGACCTCCACGCCTCGATCACGCCCCGCGTTTTTTAGAGCCTTGATATATATATAGCATTTTTACTATTTTAAAAAATTCATTTAAAAAAAAAATGGTATCCATGAAGTTTCATCAAAAAATTCATATTTTTACTATTTAAAAAAAAAGGAATGTATCGAGGTTTGCATATATATATATATATATATGGTACATACCATTTTTTTAAAATAGTAAATAAATAAATTTTTTGATGAAACTTTATGGATATGATCTCCATGGTGGGAAGATCATTTTCAATTTTTTCGTCAAAAAATTCAATAAAAAATCGTTGAGATGAGGTGATATGTCCAAAAATTGTTTAAATATGCATTTTCGACCGTTGAAATTTTGGGTCGGCTGATATGCCCTATATGTACCCAACTGCTCAGAGACATCAACCTCGGCCAGGGAGATAGCCGAGGTTGGAGGGGTCATAGATTAGTAGCCAGTAGTCTCGTCCTAAGGAAGGTCGGCCATGGACGACGTTACTAGTCTCACGTTCAGATAGCAGTTGAGATATTCATGATGTACAGAGGTAGACTACTCATCAGGCCACCTAAGGTCGACAACCTCGGCTAGGTGAAGGCCGAGGTTACAAGAGCAATCCCACCATCATAATCAGCCTCGACTATGAATCTGCCGACGTTCCTGCTACTCCACTATTACCTCAGCCCGAGCCGACGTTGCAGTTCCACATGCCTTACCTCGGCTCTATTAGTAAGACAAGGTCACCACTGATCAAACAGTTGTCCTACCACACCAACCTCATCCTCTTCAAGGACGAGGTTGGGACCAATCATAGATAGCCGAGCTCTTATGCGCATATGTGTGGTTGGGAACACGTGTACACAAATCAATTATACCAAATCATTCCCCTCAAGTGGAGGGAATATTTCATCATTATTCTCTACATGTGACAGTGACAGATGTCTTCATCAGAGTGGCTAGATCAACACACACATGCTCATTGCATGCTTGAGAGGGGGGGGGGGGGTACACTACACCCCCAGGCACTATATATAGAGGTCATCCTCTACCTTGAAAAGGATCCCCAAAATTAGTAACCTTAGCTGAAACTCTATCTAAATATATAGTAGAGAGAGAAAGCTTGAGAGTTTGTATCTATGGCCATTAGAGCCCTCATACAGTGATATTAACCACACACCTTCACAGTGGACGTAGGCCTGATTGGCTGAACATCTTACACGACTGTGTTCATCTTCTTCGCCTCACCTCCTTCTCCTATATGTGCTTACATACTCTTATGCTGCCATTGTTAACACTGAATTAAGCTCATAAACACCTTGAAGGGTGGTGCTATTTCCAGCATCATCATCGGCGCCAGCCACTTGATTGATTAAATTTTTTGATGAAACTTCATGGATATGATCTTCTCACTGTTGAGATCATATCCATAAAGTTTCATAAAAAAAATCAATCAAAAAAGGGGTGAGATGATCGTCAAAATTTCAATGGTCGAAAATGCATATTAATACCATTTTTTTACATATCACCTCATATAAATTGTTTTTTTATTGAATTTTTTAATAAAATTTTTTGGAGATAATCTTCTCATCGTGGACATCATATCCATGAAGTTTCATTAAAAAATTCATTTTTACTATTTTAAAAAAATGGTATGCACCGGAGTTTGCACCATAAGGAGCCCTTATAGGGGATGCCCTCTCTCACTCACTCTCTCTCTCTCTCTCTCTCTCTCTATATATATATATATATATATATATATGACATGTTGATCTCCAATATGCAACACATTGTGGATATCCAATATATAATATGTTGTATGTATATTTAAAGCCTTACACCCAATGTCTATCATGATATTTAGTTGTATTACATCATGCATATAATATACGAAATATCAATCTGAATGTATACTCAACTTATGTATTTCCACTTTTCTATTGCTTTATCTAGTTGTCTCGTCGTCGCCTTTGAACCTACCAATCCGCATCATTAGGACACTATGATAGAATAATTATTACAACACTTTCTCTCACACTTTAGTCATTGAACACATACACTCATAGCAAAACCATCATTAATTTAACATGAGTATCGATTTATAATGCAAAACAATGTTAATATTATCTATTAACATACTAATCCTTACTATTTATTGCTCATAAATGCTTTATAATATAATTTCTTATATAAATGCTTTATAAAATACATGGTGTAGCTATATTTGGAGTAATCACAAACTATTGAAGCATAATTCATATGCATTGGCCAATGCCAATCCATAGACATTAAAAGTTAAATATAACAAAACTTCATTAATCACCCCTTATCATGTTTAATAAGTAATTAAGGTGATTATCAAACTAATTATATGGATTTTTTCCTCTTAACATTCTAAGAAATTTTATACTAGGCATACAAGATGATTTGAAGTGATAACTCTCCAAATTTAACAAATAAGGAATGATGAATTTCACTTATATTTTCTAAATCAGAAATAAAAATTACACAGGTTATAAAACTCATTCGAGTGATCAATTATAATAAAGATGTTAATACCTTTCAAGAGCTCCTTGATTTATGATAATTTTTTCAAGAAATCTTCATAAGCTCCTCGATTCTCTCTCATTAAACTTATTTTCTTTCAAACCCTTATGTTATCAATGTATGTAATGAAGGAGAAGGTTGGAACGACCTTATAAATCACTTAAAAAAAGTTGGCATGTGACGAAGATTGTAATGGTGATGTGTGATTGGTGGAAATAAAGGTGGCCAATAAAAACATTTCAAGAAAAATTTGTACATAGTTCGTAAAACATCCATAACTCACAATTTTATTTTCCGACCGATCTACCATTTGTGGCGGCATGTAGATAATTAAGGATCTATAACTTACGTATTTTGAGTTGACAAAATCATAAATTTATTATGATGAAGTTGGGCCTAAATAGGAATGTAGGAATGTGCCCGAAATTCCGAAACTTAAAAAAATTTGCTACTAAATCTCAACAATTTTAGACCAACACCCAAAATTACTTTTCTAAATGCAATTATGTATCCAACATCAGTAATTATATCTTTCAAGCAGTAACCTCATCATCTTTTAATGTTTATATTCCCCCACATCTTTTCTTCTATATTTTCTTTTGTTAATGCATACAACCTTATTTGTTTATGCTATTCTTCACCCAATGTTAAATTTGTTTAACAATGC
Organism: Sambucus nigra; assembly: GCA_949130495.1. Taxonomy (NCBI): domain Eukaryota; kingdom Viridiplantae; phylum Streptophyta; class Magnoliopsida; order Dipsacales; family Adoxaceae; genus Sambucus; species Sambucus nigra. The sequence goes on along the minus strand of OX422214.1, from coordinate 169,596,205 downwards.
ATTCATTCTCATACCCAAATATATGTAATTATGTTTATACATATAATATTTCCCACACATAAATAAATTTCCATATTTAAGATATATGAAGTTCGGGATGTCACAAATAACAATTCAAATCTCTAGCAACTTATCTCTATAAAGATTTTTATAAGAAGATACAATCATATTTTGCAATAAGACAACAATTCTTAGACCCGTTTGATAAGGAAGAATATTTTCAATATTAAAACACTTACTAATATTCGAGTTTATATCGAACGTTCATAATCAAGAAATAATTATCTATTAAAGGCTAATAACATGATGAGATCATTAATCAAGAACATAAGATCATATCTATAACACCCCTTGAAAAAACCTGTGGTGATATTAAAATTTAAAGTAACATATGAAATAAATTATTATTTTTCAAACTATTTAACGAATATCCAGTGGCTAAAATAAAAAATTTGTGGAAGCTTAAACAAAACTTTTGCCGAATGGATAATTTTATTTCTAGGCACATGTTTCTTCATGTCAAGAATTTTCACTGGTTGTTCAAGATACGTTAAGTCTTCTTTCAATTCCACATCTTGTGATTTCAGTATATGAGAATAGTCCAATATATATTTTCAAATCATACTAATGTGAAACACATTATGTAATTTTGACAATTCAGGGGGTAATGCCAAGTTATAAGTTATTTCCCCAATCCCTTTCAGGTATTTTATAATGTCCAATGTATCGTCGACTCAACTTCCCCTTTTTTTCAAATCTCATAATCCCTTTATACGATGACACACAAAAGTACTTGATCTCTATATTAAAATACTAATTCCCTCGTTTGGTTATCCACATAACTTTTCATTCTACTTTATGCCACTTTAGGTCAATTATGGACAAGTCTCACCTTTTATGTCATGATTTTCTCTAATTCTGGACCTAATGCTTGTAATTCACCCACCTCAGTCCAAAAAATTGTAGTTTTATATATATTCCCATATAATGCCTCATACGGTCCCATGCCTATGCTTGGTTGAAAACTATTATTATAAGCAAACTCAATCACCGGCAGGTCTTCCTCAAAATTACCTTTAAAATCTAACAACATATCCTCTAATGTTGGAATTATTTATTTTGATTGTCTATTTATTTGAGGACAAAACGATGCACTAAACTTTAAAGTAGTTCCAAAAACCGCTTGTAAATTGGGCCAAAACTAAGATGTGAATTGCGCATCTCTATCAGATACAATTGATATAGATGTTCATTAAAATCGACTAATTTTATTAACATGTAATTTAGCATATTTATTTAAAAGTATGCGTTTTTAACAATCAAAAAGTGGGCAAATTTAGTTAATATATAAAAAATAACCTATACAGAATCACATCTTCTAAAATATTTTTGAACTCCCAATCAAAAATTTATAGTTACGTGCTCCCCCTTTCATTCCAAAATAAGTAAAGGCTGCAATAATCCCTTGATTTATGACGTTAAATCTATACTTGTTAACATACAAGTCATTTAACAACAAACACTGTTGTTTCTCACTTCATTCGTGGACACCAATAGAAACATTTGAAGTATCTATATAATTTAGTAATCCCTAGATGCATGGAATATATACGACTATGAGCCTTTTCTAAAATATCTTTATTCAAATCTTCACAATTACGTATACATAACACCTACCATGAAGTACAATCATTCCATCCTATTGAATATTAAAATCCATTTGTTCTCCCATTTGAATTTTTTCTTTGACTTTCTCTAATTTTTCATCTTATGGATGTAACTCTCGCATACGATCCATTTGTATGCCGACGTTGCTAACAAGTCATTAAACCTCAATTCCAGACCCATTTATCTTAATTATGCTTAACTATTAACCTCGAAATAATGTACACAAGATAATCTCCCCATGGATTAACTTTAATAGTTTATGTAAATTTTACTACTTACCCCATACCAATAATGTCTCCTTAACCCCAATGCAAAGATAACTAGTAGTAACTCTAAGTCAGGACTTAGAAAGTTCCTTTTATTAACTTTTATTTATCTGGAAACATATGCAATAATCTTACCGTGTTTCATCAATACACAACCCAATCCTTGATATGAAACATCATTGTATATAACTAAACCTTCACTTACCATTAGAATTGTCAACACCGAAGCTATTACTAGTCTCTTTTTAAATATTGGAAACTTATTTCACAATCTTCATCCCATAAAAAATTAGTTTCCTTTCTTATCAATTTAATCAATGGTAAAGAAATGATTGAAAATCCCTTTGTAAAAAGTTTATAATACCTAAGCAAACTGAGAAACTTCTTAATTTTTCAACATTAATCGATCATTCCTAATTCATTATTACTTCCACTTTTTTGAGATCCAAATATTCCATCACTTGAAATTATATTCCCCTAAAATGACACATTATCTAAACAAAATTCACATTTATTAAACTTAGCATGTATAATTATTTCTCTCTCCACTTTTGCAAAACAACCTGCAAATGATATTTACGATCTTACTTATTGTGAGAGTAAATCAACATCATTAATGAAGACAATAAAAGTTGAATATAAAAAATACTAAAAAGTTATGTCATTATGATCCATATGCATAACCAGTGCATTTTGCCAATACAAAAGGCATTACAAGAATCTCATATTGACCATACCTCGTATATTGAGCTTTGAGAAAAACAACTCCCTACCAAATAGCACATCTACTTTAGGTGATGTCACCAGCCAACTAAACACTGTCTAATTAAAATTCTAGTAAACCACTGTGGTATTGGGGCCATTAGACAGTTTGGTGAGCCATCTCTATGGTGATAGTTGTCTGACATACAGTGGTTAGGCAAAAGGCATGTCTTGGCATCTAATGTTTATGACGTAGGAGCCCAGTATGCTTTCAATGTTTATGGCGTAAAGTGTGATACGTAGGTTTTCACGTGCATATAAATTAAAACGTCTCGGGAAGGGGTGTGGGGATATTTATGGGCCTCAACCACTTCTGAGATGAGAGAGTTCTTTCTAGAGATTTATTACTAGAGAGAGAATATATCAAGGGATACGTTATGGCAAACCAAAGAGTTTTACTCACCCATCATTGTCATTTATTTTGAAGATTTTAATAGCTAACCAGAGATCCTTCAGAGGTTTTTGGTGTATTGGGTGCCTGCCAAGGTGTGCTTACTTATCTCTCCATTTAAACAAGTTATTGATGAGTTTTCCTTTATTGATTATTTAAGTTATACACGAGAGAATTGTGAGTTCAATCTGAGTGTTGATTATATACAGTATTGTGTGTTCATTTGTATTTGTTAAAGATTTGTTTGGTTATCGTTTATCTCCATATCTATAGGGGTTACATGTCAACTGGTATTACTATACTCCCAGGCTTCAAAGGGACTACCCTTTTACATTTGGTGACTCCATTGGGGAGGTATTCATTTAAAAATATGGCGTAAGATAACATTACCCGTTTTATTGATTTTGATGCTATCCAATGTGGTGAGGAATAAGCGGAGAGAGAGCTTGAGGCTTCCAAGCATGGGGTCCCTCAGGTGGAGGTTCACCAAGTTCAAATGGCAACAGGAGTCCCAATGGTGACACAAGCTTCCACTAGCGCCGTGTTGGGACAAACACAAATGGCCCTTTTCATGGGCAAGTTATTTGAGTTCTTAAAGACTCCCATAGCTGCAATGGCTTTAGGAGGGGGAATTGATCCCATCTCCTTCGTAACACCAATTGCGGCTCCGATAGCCCCATCAAGCATAACTCTAACGGGACTTGGCTCCACGAATACTGTTCCTACCCTTATCCGAATGGAGAGTACCCAAGGTGTGGAAAGTATTCCACCTGTGTTCCCTCAGCCCATTGCTCTAGTGACTGAGAAAACTCCTTCATCTACCTTGGAAGATATGAGGAAGGAGATGATAAATATGATATTAGCTTCCTTGCAGTCAGCCAGCGAGGTAGCATCGATGTATAATAATTTTCGTACTCCCTACCCTTAGGAATATAACGATGAACCTTACCTGAAGGACAACATTCCTCCTATATTTGATAAATACACAGGAAATGGAGGAAACTCGAACGAACACATCAAGTGCTTCATTGAGAATTTGGGGGATCATTGCAACAAAAAGAAGGTAAGGTTAATGGAGTTTTCTAAATCCCTAACCGTTAAGGCTTACACTTGGTACTCTCACTTGGTACTAAGGAGTGTCTCAATATGGGAGAAAATGCATATTCTGTTTGTCCAGAAGTTCTTTCTGGCAGAAGATGAGTTCACACTGACACAACTAGGCAGGGAAAAACAACGGTCAGGGGTGGAAGTGGTAGCGTACATTCGTAGATTCAGAGAAAGGTATCTATACGTGAGAGAAAAGGCCAAAAAGTTCAAACTGCTTCAAATTTGTGTTGAAGGTTTGCTCCCAGAGTACACCTTCCACCTCATTAACGAAATGTACGAATGGACTTTTACGACATTTCTAAAGGCAACAAGGATCATATCGTTGGTCGTACGACCAAAACTAGTCGTAATGCCTATAATGTTCAGACATCCAATATAACCCATTGTGGCATGTGGCTAGCCCCCATGAGTGGGGAATGCCGATGGAGGAGAGGAGGCTAAACAATCGAAGAAGGAAAATAAGAGAAAGTTTGGTAGAGATAGAGACAAGAGATAATCCCAAATATTTCCAGATCCTTCGAAAGATTGGTTATTCAACGGTAACCTGTTTTACACTAAGGAAGATCATAAGCAAACACATGAAAACAGGGAATCTGCAGATCCCTTAAGATAATGTCAACAACAATCCCCTGCCATCACATGCAACTAATTAGATAGTTGCTTATGATGAAGAGGATGAATGAGAGGCGAGGGATCTGGAGATTGAATAAGAAGAGTTTGAGGATGCATTGGAAGACTGCACTAGGGGAATAGCTAACGTGGTGATAGCTTTCGATGAAGCTAGTGTGAAAGATGCAGAAGATGTGTAAAATATGGATAATAAAGAAGTAGATCAGGGGATGGAGTACCATGCCGTATCTTAGTCGCCCAAGTTCTCATGGTTCTTCGAACAAGTGGGGATGTCGAAGGAAAGTCGACTGAAGATAATGCAAGCAATCCTGGACATTGTACGAAAGAATGCATTGCTATCACTGAGATGGAGGGGGCCCATAGCCAGTTTGGTAAGAAATTTTTGTTCCATGTAACTTTTAGTGTCGCAGATAGGACTTTAAGGTTCACACACAATAGGCTCTTACATGTCACGGCTAGTATTAATGGTATAGGTTTTGTAAGGTCCCCGATGGATGGGGGAGCATTAATAAACATCTTTCCCATCAGTTCCTTATATGCATCCAATATTCCTGAGGCAAGGTTGATACTAATGCCTTTGGTGATTTCTGGTTATGATAACCAGTCCTCCAAGTCGATTGGGTACGTGAATGTTGGAATTGTGATGGGGAATCTCACTTCACACATTAAATTTCATGTGCTTGAGAGTGACACTTCTTACCACCTTCTGATAGGAAGGGTGTGGATGCACAATCATGATTTAGTCCCTTTGACATATCCCCAATGGGCAAAGACAAACGTGAAAGGGACTGCAATTATTATACCTGCGATGAAGATATCTTTTGCAACCGAAGATGCTCACCTAGTAGATACAACATTCTACATAGAGTTAGAGGAGGATGCCAGAGTCCAAATAAGAAGAATAGAGGGAGCTAGAGTTCCCTCTATCAGAGAAAGGATGACGCCTGTGAATGGTTAGAGCGATGAGGGAGTAAGAAGAAGAGAAGTAGCTGGGGAGGTTCATCATGCTGATCTTAAACCCCAAAATATCTATAAATAACTCAGAGATAGGATGAGGCCTAAGATGGACCTGATGGAGCACGAAGCCCATTAATAGAGCATGCTGAGTAGGTTTTTGAGAAATAGATTGGCAGAAGCTTCGAGGTAAAGAAAATGGAAGGAAATTATAATATCCAGCAGACAATGCAAGAAGAAGATAAAAGAGGATGGGAAGATGATTTATCTTCTCTAAACGTACGAGCAGGCAATCGAAGGAGCTGTTCTAGAAGCTGACGAAGAGGATGATCCAGTATATGAGTGTTTCCTAGTAGACCAACAGGGGAAATGCATACATAAGAGTTTAAAGAAGAAGTGGGAGAAAAGCCAGAGTACATTATGGATCGTCCAAATCCATAAGTGCAGGAGATGGAACAACTTGACTTGGCCGAACAAGGGGAAGACCCAAGGCCCATATATATTTTGAAAGACCTGAGCGAGAAGAAAAGAAGGGCCCTGATTGAGCTAATTTGGGAGCACAGAGAACTTTTTGCACGGAAGTACACAGAGATGAAGAAGTAGGTTTCGACAAGCTTAACGTTATGCCTTCAGCCATACCGATAAAGCAAGCTACGAGAGCTTACAAGATTGAAATGGATTTGAAAATAAAAGAGGAGGTTCAATGGTTACTAACAATTAATTTCATCAAATCGATACAACACCCACTTTGGTTGTCAATCATTGTCCCAATGGGAAAGAAGGATAAGAATCAGATAAGGATCTGTGTGGACTTCAGGGACTTGAACAGAGCTTACCCAAAGGATGAGTTCCCTATGCCCTCCATTAATATGTTGATCGATGCAACTGCTAGGCATGAAATGTATAACTTTATGGATGGGTATGTGGGGTACAATCAGATCAAGATGGATCCATCTAATGTAGAGAAAATGACGTTAAAAACCCCATTAGGCAATTTTATATACAAAGTGATGCCTTTTGGGTTGAAGAATGCTAGGGAAACATATGAGAGAGCGATGGCCATTTTCCATGACTTCTTTTATAAGTTCTTAGAATTTTATGTGGATGATCTTGTCATTATGTCGAAAAAGGAGGAGTCCCATCTAGACGATTGGAGGAATGCATTCATTAGGTGCAGGAAGTACAAGCTGAAGATGAACCCACTGAAGTGTGACTTTAGAGTTACAAGTGAAAAGTTTGTGGGTTTTGTAATGGATCGAAAGGGAGTGCAGATGGACAAGGAAAAACAACGAGTGATCCTAGAGATGCCATGTCCAAGAACAACGGAAGAACTCAAAAGTTTCCTCAGTAAAGTCTCCAACATTAGGAGATTTATGCCATGGTTAGCTGAGATAACTCATCCACTAATAGAGCTGATGCAAAAGTCCACAACGTTTAAATGGGAGGAAGCTCACTAAGAATCTTGACCAAGTTAAAGAAGCTGCTCACTTCTCCATAAATGACGATTCCTCCTAGGATTGGGATACCATTGCATCTCTACATCACATCTACCACAAGGTCCGTTGGAGCTCTCTTGGCACAAAAAATTGATGGGCAAGAAATAACAGTCTACTGTCTGTGTCGGATCATACATGGACCAGAGGAAAGGTACAATAGTGTAAAAATACATTGTTTAACCTTGGTATTTTTAGCACAAAAACTTAAAGATTATATACTATTTTTCACAATCCATATTATGACAAGATGTGTTCCCATTAAGTTTTTGTTGGAGAGAATTATTTTGATTGAAAGAGCAGTTAGATGGTTCCTCATCCTGTAAGAATATGACTTAAAGTGTGTGGTCCCTCGGGCGATCAAAATCCAGGCATATGCAGACCTATTGGCAATTTTTCCATTTGAGATATTTGAGCCACCCCGAGAGTTCCAGGAGATGATTTGATGGCCAATTTTTTGGATGCGAACCTTGAAGAATAGACCATGCAATTCGATGGTTCTTCGGTGGAAAAGAAGGTAAGGACAGGGGTTATCCTTTCTAAAGGGAAGGAATAATTTTATCTTTCCTACAAGTTGAACTTTCCTTTATCCAACAACGAAGCTGAGTATGAGACGTTAGTACTTGGGTTCCCTCCAAAAGGGCATCCGTTCACTATGCATCAAAGGTGATTCGAACTTGGTGGTTTAGTAAGTGAATGGGTCATATGCGTTGAAGCACCTTAGCCTGCCGCCCTATAGAATAATCATCCAACGGCTGATCATCCAGTTTCATCAGGTCAAGATAAGAAGGCATCTTTGAACGATGAATAAACATGCTAATGTTTATGCCATCATTGCCCAGAAAGTGGCTATGAAAATCGACACAACTACTGTTGTGATACAACGAAGAACAACTCCCTCGGTGGTGCAATCGATCTTACCGATGGAAGATAATTCGGATTGGAGAGGCGAGATTAGGAAGCAATTGGAGTCTGGTGAAGGCATAATAGAACTAAAAGAAATAGTATAATAATTTGATAGTCAAGGAAGTCTTTACTTCAGGAATGTGGGAGGATGGCTGTCAAGATGCATTGGTCCAGAAGAGGCAGATCAGAATTTGAAAAAGACACATGACGAACATTGGGAAATAAGTGAGATCCGTATGTACAGAAGAATTTAGAGAGAGGGGTACTTCTAGCCAATGATGAAATAGGATGCAAAAGAGTTACAACGAAGGATGCAAAAGGAGCAACTCTATCATAGAGGATACTTCAAAAGGCCATTAAGATACGTCATGAAGAAGGAGGCAATGGAAGTTTTGAAGCAAGCCAATGATCCAACTCACATTGGAGGGGCAAACTTATATGACCAGTTAATGACCTTGGGTTATTATAGGCAAACCATGGAGAAGGATTCTGCTGAATTTATTTGAAAATGCAAGGCGTGCCAGCTATATGGAAACATGATCCATGCTCCTTCGGTGCACTTACACTCTTTGTCCACTCCTTACTCATTCCACACTTGGGCACTTGACCTAGTAGGGGAAATACATACATCTTCGAGAGGAAAGATCTGGATATTGGTGGCAATGAAGTACTTTACAAAGTGGGCTGAGTCGATACCACTCAAAAGAGCAACAATAGGTGTGGTGACAAACTTCAATAGAGAATACATAATTTAAAGGTTTGGGATTCCAAAGGTTACCCTCTCTGATAATGGGACCCCATTTGTCAATAAAGAAGTAACGAGGTTCACATACAAATACTCCATCATCCATTATACTTCAACGGTGGCATATCCTAAATGCAATGGTTAAACCGAAGCAACTAATAAGACATTGGTCAACATCTTGGCCAAGACGATGGAAGACTTCTTAGGATCGTGGGATGATAAGATTCCAGCAGTTCTGTGGACCTATATAGCGATGAAGAAGAAACTTACAGGGTATACACCGTTCTCTCTTGTGTTTGGAGCCGAATCAATTCTGTCGATAGAACTGGAGGTTCCTTTGATAAGATATGACTTGCGGAGCATTATGCTCCCTTAGAGCAGATATGTAAAATTGGAAGCACTAAATGAACACAGGGATAATGTGATGAAACACTTCCAAATGTACACAAAGAAAATCTCCAAGGCATATGCCAACTTGGTGAGGCCAAGAAAGTTTGTATAAGAGGATTTGGTTTTGAAGGCAGTGGTAAAGCACATTCGGGGGCTCCCACTGCTTAAATTTATCGCGAATTGGAAGGGAACTTTCATTGTAAATGAGACTCATGATTCAGGTTACTGCTTAATCTCTAAGATGGAAGAGGATAAACCTTTCAAGATTAATAACAAGTGGTTGAAAATCTATCATATGAGTAACCTCAGTTGCAAATTTATTTTGCGTTAGAGTTATGTCACAGTTCGTTATATGAGTTATTTCTTTTGTAATGAGATAAGAAGAAAGAGTTTGCTTATAAATTGTACGACTTAAATCTTTGCAATAACTGGAAGCATTATAACAAAGTAGTGCATGATAAAGAAATACCATTTCTTTCATTGATATACTCAAAAGCATTATAAAATTGGGAACTATTGCCCAAGATTTACATTTGAGGAAATAAAGAAAAAAAATTACAACACAAAAGAAAGGACTTTAACCCCGAAGGAACCACAAGTCAGGTTAGGAGAAGAAGTCTCCAGACAGGCCCGAAGAAGACTCTAAGCACGTTCTCTAAGTAGTGATGCAACCTTCTAGCCTGGTTTGCACTTGAGCCCATTTAATCAAGAAGGCTTCACGTTTTTGTTTGTCTTTTTATATAGCTTCTTCGACAACCTTAACTTTATTATCAACTGCTACTAACAGAAGGGACAACTTTGATAGCCTTTTATCCTGAGCCCATTGGCCCTCTATATGCTTCAAATAAAAGTCCCTCTAGCTCTCCAACTATTGGATCTTTAGAAGTTTTAAGTGGCCAATCAGCCAGTTCAATTAAAAGCCATCCTTAACCATCTCCCTCAAGCTGCCAGGAATTGATTGATGAGGGACCTGGTAAGGTTGTACGTATGGGTAGCAACTACCTCAATAATAATATCTCCCAGACCTTAGAGCCTATAACTCATCACCAAAATGTTTGAATGAAGGCAATCGACACTGAAGGTTTGAGGATGGTGAGTGGAAATTTGCTCAATGATGGAACGATTAATTACAGATACTTGGGGAGACTGGAAAAGAACTAAGAGGTAGAACTCATTAGGATCTATATTTGGTGGATGAACCTTACAACCCGGATCACTATCAACTGACAGGTCTGTAGTTGAACCATGATCATTATGGCTTGAATCCTCAGAAGGGACTTGTTCTTGATGTGTGGATTCAACATGTGAGGGATAATGCTAAACTGGCATTTCGGTAGGAGCAAGCTCCCTCACAACCTAAGACATGATAAAGAGAAATGAGTTGGAGAATGAAAAATATTAATAAGTGGTTTTCATTGTTAAGTTACCGTTATAGGTGGAGTTTACGAAAAAATTTTAACAAGTGTATTTTAATTATTAAGTCACCATTACAGGTGAAGTTTATAAAAAATCTTAACAAGTGTGTTTTCCTTGTTAAGTCACCGTTATAGGTGGAGTTTATGGAAAATCTTAACAAGTGGTTTTCATTGTTTAGTCACCATTATAGGTGGAGTTTATGAAAAATCAATTAGTGGTTTTCATTGCTAAGTCAGCATTATAGGTGGAGTTTTAGGAAAAACCTTAACAAGTGTGTTTCCATTATTAAGTTACCTCGAAGTCATAATGAAGAGACTTATGCAAAAAAGAGGGAGAAAGTAGTAAAAACCTCAGGGGAAACTGAAGCAATAATAATTTTTAGAGAAACAACTCTAGGATTAGTAATTATAGGAATGACGTCAGCATCTCTTTGAGCCTCAGTGGAACTTTTCAAAAGAGGGACTTCAGTCCTTGGCGATGCACCTTCCTCGAGAAAAGGCACAAGAACTAGGATGGGGGAAGGGTCCACAAAAGTCATTTGATCTCTAAATGATGCATTAACCCTACAAGGTCCGAAGGAGCCCCCGGGAGAGAAGATGAACTAACGGTAGCCTGAGGAACTGGTGGAGTCCCAGAACAAGATTTAGAAGTTAAACCTGGAGAAAGATGCATAAAATATCAAAGTGTTAGGCACAAGAAGCACAACATGGAAAAGAGACAAAGGCACAAGGAGTAAGCTTACATTGTGATGTTAGGAAAAAGGGCAAACGCAATGAAAGTCCTACCCAGAGGGAATTGAAGAAGGGACCCAACAAAATATGTGGCTAAGTTAGAAGAAGCTACAACCTGAAGGCCAAGAGAATGCAAAGTACATAATACATGTAAGGGGAAAAAATAACTAAATGATAAACAAGTTATTACCTATGGAAGGCTAAAAGAGATTGGCAAAATGTATAGAGGAATCATAGGGAGGGGATATAATTTAAAGAAGCCATAAGAGTCTCCTCTCTCTTAGGGGAAACTCCAACGGATTCCACAGAGACAGCAACCCTCATGGCATCCTCCTCTACACGCCGGGAGGCAAATTGACGAGAATAAGTCAGGAAATACATGGGGATAACGGGGAGGAGATGCATCGACCGAGGTATTCCCGAAGCGTCTTCCTACGAAAGGGCTCACATGGGGAAAAGGCCTTTCTCTTTCAATATCTTGCATAAACAGGACTAATTTTGACTAAGTGTTATAAAATATACCTCACGAAGCAATTTTATCGGTAGAACTGGAAGTTCTTTTCGATAAGATATGCCTTGCAAAGCAGCATGCTCCCTCAGAGTAAACATGTACAGTTGGAAGCACTAGATGAACACAGGGACAATGTGACGCAACACTTCCAAATGTATGTGAAGCATCTCTCCAGATTATATGATAACTTGCTAAGGCTAAGAAACTTTCTAGAAGGGGATTTGGTTTTTAAGGCAGCGATGAAGTACATTCGGGGGCTCCCACTGCCTAAATTTGTTGTGAATTAGGAGGGACCTTTCATTGTAAAGGAGGATCACGATTTAGGTTATTGCTTAATCTCTAAGATGGAAAAGGATAAACCTTTTAAGTTTTAACAATAAGTGGTTGAAAATCTATCATGTTGAAGTGAGTAACCTCAGTTGTAAATTTATATTATGCTAGAGTTATGTCACAATTCGTTATATGAGTTATTTCTTTTGTAATGAGATAAGAAGAAAGAGTTTTCTTATAAATTGTAAGAGTTTAATCTTTGTAATAAATATAAGCGTTGCAACAAACAAGTGTATGATAACGAAATACCATTTTTTTCATTGATATACTCAAAAGCATTATAAAATTGGGAACTATAGCCCAACATTTACATTTAATGAAATAAAGAAAAAAATTACATCACAGAAGAAGGGACTTCAATCCAGAAGGAAACACAAGTCAGGTTGGGAGAAGAAGTCTCCAAGCAGGCCCGAAGAAACCTCCAAGCACATTCTCTGAGCAGTGATGCAACCTTCAAGCCGGGTCTCTACTTGAGCCTGTTCAATCAATAAAGTTTCATGTTCTTATTTGGATTTTGATAGAGCTTCTTCGGAAACATTGACTTTATCATCAACTGCTACCAATAAAAGGTCTAAATCTAATAGCCTTTTCTACTCAACCCATTGTCCCTCTACATGCTTCAGATAAAGGTACCTCTGGCTCTCCAACTGTTGTCTCTTTAGCAGTTCCAAGTCACTATACCAAAATGGTCAAATTATCACCTTTCAGCCGGCCACCCTTGTCAAGGTCATTGACCGTGACAAAAAACACGCATTTTGTGTCACGGTCATTGACCTTGACAAGAAATTATCACGGTCATTGATCGTGACAAGCCCGTGACAAATTTACTTGTCACGGACTTGTCACGGTCAACGACCATGACAATTCTTTAAATAATTGTCACGGTCAATGACCTTGACACGACCGTGACAATGTTTACAGCAAAATCCCTTTCCCCCTTCTTTTTTCCCTCCCGCGCCGTTCCCTCCCTCTCTCTCTCGACGCTGCTCTCTCTCTCTCTCTACTTTCAGGTTTAATTCTCTCTCTCTCTCTCTCTCTCTCTCTCTCTCTCTCTTCCATTTATATATATGTTTGTGTGTATATATATGTGTGTATGTGTGTATATATGTGCGTGTGTGTGCATGTGTGGGGGGTGGGGCAGGGTGGGGGCAGGGTGAGGGTAGGGGTTAAAAATGTAAATAAATAAGTAATTTTCTATAAATTTCCAAAAATAATATCCAAAAATGTAAATGTAAATGTAAATAATATCCAAAAATAATATCCAAAAATGTAAATTTGTAGTAATTGTCATCCGAAGTTGCTAAAAGCATCCGAAGTTAAAAAAGCATGAAAAATAAAATATTTTTTAAGATTTGTGGTGAATAACTAAAGTTAAAAAAAGTATTACTTTAGTCATTAAATTACTTTTTGAATTCGGGCGATGCGCGTAAATTTGTAGTAATTGTCTTATAATAAAGATCAATTAGTCTATGTTGTTGAAAATTTTGATCAAATTGGTGAGGGTGATGAGGTGCTCGTGAAGATAACACGATTCAAGTGCTCGTGAAGATAACACGATAAAACTTGACGATGACTACCAAAGTTTAAAATTTAAGGCGACCCAACCGTTATACTCTGGTTGTGAGAAAGATCAAACAACTTTACATGCCATGGTTGGTTTTCACAGTTTGAAGACGCAGTACGGTTTGTCAGGCCAATAGCGTGCCGGGAATTCTGAAATGGGTGAAGGGCTTACTACCCAAGGTGAATACACTTCCAAATAGCTATCCTGTTATGAAGAACAGTTTGAAAGGTTTGGGAATGAAGTATAAATCGATTCATGCTTGTGTGTATGACTGCATACTATACCGAAAGGAGTATGAAAATCTCGATCGTTGTCCGGTATGCGATGAACCTAGATATGTCCAATCTACTAGTAAGGAAGGCACAAGCTCAAAAGTGCCTAAAAAAGTATTGAAATATTTTCCCGTTGGGCCTAGATTAAAGCGATTTTTCACAGTACCATGGATTGCAGAGGCAATGACTTGGCATGATAGGGCAGAAGTAGGGGGTAATATCATGCGTCATCCTATTGATTCTACTGCCTGGCGGAGGATGAATTTTGAGTATCCCGATTTTGCTCGAGAACAACGCAACATTCATTTGGCTATATCAACAGATGGTTTCAATCCATTTGGAAATCTAAGAACCAATCAGAGTGTATGGCCAGTGATCCTAGCCCCACTCAACCTCCCTCATTCACAGTGTATGAGACCTGAATTTTCGATGATGGCTTTATTGATACCTGGGCCAAAGGCACCAAGTGATGACATTGATAACTACCTGGCTCCTTTGGTAGAAGAATTAAATGAGTTGTGGGAAGAGGGTGTGCAATCATTTTACTCTTTTAGAAAAGAAGAGTTTACGCTGAAAGCTATGTTGATGTGGGCAATTCATGATTTTCCAGCTTATGGGACATTATCCGGATGTGTAGTACATGGTTATTTGGGGTGTCCTATTTGTGGAGAGGAGACTGAATCTCTTCGTCTATCCTCTAGCTTAAAAAACGTATACCATTGCCAAGGAGGTTTTTACCCCCAGCTCATAGTTTCAGATTTGAGAAAGGTTCCAATTTTTTATTGGGCGGAGTTGAACATAGGCTACCGCCGAGACAACTTTCGGGTTCAGAAATTGAAAGTAAATCTTCTGAATGTGTCCCAAATATGCCAGGTAAGAATCCCAAATTTAAGAATGTCAAGCATAAGAAGACCCCAACTGGGAATGAAACTGAGATAAGAAAGGCATGGTCTCGGAGGTCAATTTTATTTGACTTGCCTTATTGGAAGAAAAACCCGGTGCGCCATGTATTGGATGTGATGCATGCAGAGAAGAACTTCGCTAAACATATTGTGGGTACTTGCCTTGGGGGGAGTCATTCGAAGGATGGAGAAAATGCACGAAAAGACCTTAAAACATTAAAACTTAAACCACAACTATGGTTGAAAGAAGATAGTAGGGGAAGGACAATAATTCCCCCTGGTGCGTTTACTTTGACGAGTGAGGAAAGGAAGGTGCTTCTAGACACAATATATAATTTGAAGGGCCCATCTACTTTTTCGTCCAACTTGCAAAGGATTGTGAATTATGTTACTCATGATTTACATAAGTGTAAGTCCCACGATTGGCATGTGATCATGCAATTGGTTCCTCTATTGTTTAAGCACCGTTTCTCCAAGCACAAGGATTTGCGTAGGGCTATTATGCAAATTAGTATTACCTTCTCCCTTTTGTGTGAGAAGGTAGTGAATCGAGAACACATAGTGGCCGCAAAATTGGCTATGAACGAAGCGATTTGTGTATTGGGGAAGTACTTTCCCCCAGCACTCTTTGACATAAGTGTTCACTTGTTGGTACACCTATGCGACGAGGCACTTCTTTGTGGTCCAGTTAGATATCAGTGGATGTATCCGTTTGAAAGATTGATGAAATTTTTTAAAGACTACGTCAAGAATACGCGATATATTGCAGGATCAATTGCAGAGGAATACATCACCGTGGAGTCATCAATATATACTCGGGAATATATGCCTGACTCGACCAGCGTTGATGACACTGATGAATTACTCGATGATGGTGGTAATGTGATGGGAAAACGAGTGAAATTAACGAGTTTGCAACATGAACAAGTTGCTCGTTATCTATTTGACACACATGAAGATGTCGAAGAATGGAAAAAGTAAGTTTCGAATATTATAATGTTTAACATTATTTTAGATTATTTTATACATGATTAATTTTGTAATATGCAGTAAATATGAAGCCCGTGAGAACAATAAAAGACGAAAAACAATGGTACAATCAGACAGCGAATTTAGGCTATGGTTGACACAAGAGGTAATTATAATGAAAACAGTCGTTATATAACGTTACATTGCACTCAAATTTTACCACTAATATAATTAATTTATCTATATTCTCAGCTCCTAAAGATGGGTGATGCCACATCAAGGCTTGCTCGTCTAGCCACTGGACCCTTGTTCGTGGCACAAGAGTACAAAAAGTATCGATTGAATGGTTACATTTTCGGCGCTAAAGTGTACGAGGAAAGTACAAATGTACAGAACTCGGGAATTTCATACAAGGCTCTTACTTTCTTTCGAGCGAGCGCAAAAGATAAAATCCTCGTTGAAGCTGAAATGACTTACTATGGTGTAATCCAAAATAAATTTGAATTGGATTATATAAGCTTCAAAGAGGTTGTATTTTACTGTGAATGGGTAAGAGTTGAGGATAAAAATGCTTGTAAAGTTGATCCTGTCACCAATTTGATCATGGTTGACTTGTCCAAGTTGAAGAGCAACGACCACGTGAGCGATGAGCCGTTTGTTTGTGCATTTCAAAAGGTTAAGCAAGTGTTTTACTCGGAGTATATCAACAACGAGCCGTGGTCAATTGTCCAACACGCGCCAAGGCGTCTAAATAGTAGTGTGGATGACTTGGCTGCTCCTACCGAATATCAATCCATTTTTGATGATAACCCGAATTTGAAATAATTTTTCAATTTGTAATAAATATTTCAATTTGTACCGAAACATCCATTTTTAATGCTTTTTCTTGATCTGCACTTTATCATTTTCACTCTTGTGTAGTGTGCGTGTGCGGAGAGGAGATTAATACATAAATATTCCAACTACATCTAAGTTTTGTTTATACTAATCCATGAATATACGCTTTTTACCTTTAATAGGTGATTAGTACATAGTTATTTGGGATGTCCTATTTGTGGAGAGGAGACTGAATCTCTTCGTTTATCCGAACACTAAGAAATGCCATAATCCTATGGAGTGATGCTCTGCAAATTCCTCCCAACCGTTATGTATCCAAACATCACCAGTTGAAGTTGTCAATTCCACTTTCCATACCCCACCACTTGGAACTTCTAGCAAAACATGGGAGACCATTGAAAGGTGGAATTGACAACTTCAACTGCTGATTTTTGGCTACACAACGGTTGGAAGGAATTTACAACGCATAACTCCATAGGATTATGGTATTTCTTAGTGTTTATATATGAAGAGAATTATATTTAACACGATTTCCCTGGGTACATTAGTTGGAAGGAGGTGCCATATGAGCTCAAGTTAGCTGTTTGAGTGACACTACAGGTAATGTATTTATATTTATATGTTAATTTCGATTTTGATTTATATTTATCTATATTTGAGGGGCGGATACTAATTTTACTTTATTTCAATTCAGGGGACAGGGAGTGTCCCTAAGGGTAGGCCACATATGCTCTATACTTATGTGGCTATTCGGACGAGAAGGGAAGGATAAGGAGGTGTTCCCGAGCGTCGCGGTACAAAATCTCTTTTCCATGCAAATAGTTTGTAGATTTGAGATAAAATGATGGTGATGTTGTTTCTTCTTAAATAGTTTCTTATTTGAATATATATTTGCATTATCTTTAGTTTGTTAGGATATATGATGTTTGGAACAGGTACAACGTTGCTATAACAGGTACAAATATACTGCTGGGCAGTGGCAGTGGCAGTGGCCATACTGCCCAACAGATTTTTTTTAAATTCTGCCCAAAATTGTCACGGTCATTGACCGTGATAATTTTTTAAAAAAGGGTCACGGCTTTGTCACGGTTATAAACCGTGACAAACGTGTCACGGTCATTGACCGCGACACGACCATGACACAAAATGCGAGTTTTGTGTCAAGGTCAATGACCGTGACATGACCATGACAAAAAAAGTTGTCTCGCCTCGAAATGTCACGATCATTGACCTTGACAAGTTGGATTTGTCAAGGTCAATGACCTTGACAAATGGGTAGATTTGGTGTAGTGAAGTGGCCAATCATCCAGTTCAATTAAAGGCAATCCTTGCCAATCTCCCTCAAGATGCCTAGGAATCGATTGATGAGGGGTCTGGTAAGGTTGTACATTTGGGTAATAACCACCTCAGCAATAACGTCTCCTAGACCTTGGAGCCTATAACTCATCACCAGAGTGTTTAAATGAAGGTAATCAACAGTGAAGGTTTGAGGATGGTGAGTGTCAATCTGCTCAATAATGGAATGATTAATTGCAGATACTTGGGGAGACCGGTGAAGAACCATGAGGAAGAACTCATTAGGACCATATTTGGTGGAGAAACCTTACAACCTTACTCACTATCAGTTGACAGGTCTGTAGTTGAACCACGATCATTATGGATTGAATCCTCAGAAGGGACTGATTCTTGATGTGTGGATTCAACCGTTGAGGGATCACGTTGAGCTGTCGTTTCGGTAGTTGAAGGATCCCTCACAACCTGAGACGTCATAAAGAGAAATGAGTTTGAGAATGAAAAATCTTAACAGGTGGTTTTGATTATTAAGTCACCATTATAGGCGGGGTTTACAAAAAATCTTAACAGTGTGTTTTCATTGTTAAGTCACCGTTATAGGTTGAGTTTATGAAAAATCTTAACAAGTGTGTTTTCATTGTTAAGTCACCATTACAGGCGAAGTTTATGAAAAATTTTAACAAGTGTGTTTTCATTGTTAAGTCATCGTTATATGTGGAGTTTATGGAAAATCTTAGCAAGTGGTTTTCATTGTTAAGTCATCGTTACAGGTGGAATTTATGAAAATTATTAACAAGTGGTTTTCATTGTTAAGTCACCGTTATAAGTAGAGTTTTAAGAAAAACCTTAACAAGTGTGTTTCCACTGTTAAGTTACCTCAAAAGGCATAATGAAGAGACTTATTTAAGAATATGGAGAAAGCAACAAATACCTCAGGGGGAACTAAAGCAGTAATAATTTTTGGAGAAATAATTCCAGGATTAGTAATTATAAGAATAATATCTGCATCTCTCTATGCCTCAGCGGAACCTTTAGAAAGAGGAACCTCAGCCCTTGACGATGCATCTTCCTCGAGAAAAGGCACAAGAGATAGGATGGGGGAAGGGTCCACAAAAGTTGTTTGAGCTCTGGATGATGCATCAACCCTCACAGGGGCCGAAGGAGACCTTGGGCGAGAAGATGAACCAACGGTAGCCTGAGGAACCTGTGGAGTCCCAAAACGAGATGGATGAGTTAGACCTGGAGAAAACTACACTTAATAATAAAGTTTTAGGCCCAAGAAACACAACATGTAAAAGAGATAAAGGCATAAGGAGTAAGCTTACCTCTGTGATGTTAGAAAACGGGGAAAATGCAATGATAGACTTCCCCAAAGGGAACTGACGAAGGAACAAAAAAATGCTAAGTACATAATACATGTAAGGGGAAAAGATAACTAAAAAAAATAAGTTATTACCTCTGGAGGTATGGAAGGGACTGGAATAACATCTAGAGGAATCATATAGGGAGGGGAGATGATTCTGAGGAAGAAGAAGAGTCTCCTCTGGCTGAGGGGAAGGTCCAATGGATTCTACAGAGACATCAACCCTCCTAGAAGCCTCCTCTGCATGTTGAGAGGCAGATCAGTGAGAATAATCGAGCCCTTACATAGGAGAATGAGGAGGAGATGCATCGGCTGAGGTATTCCCGAAGCGTCCTCCCACGCAAGGGCTCACATGGAGAAAAACCCTTTCTCTTTCAATATCTGACATAGATAAAATGAATTTTGACTAAGTGTTAGAAAATATAACTCACTAAGTTTGAAATGGCTAAGTATGGGAAAACATACCTCTTGATCAGGAGAAGAGTGGGACGAGATGACCATGGGCGAAGCAGGAGGTAAAGGTGTAACACCCCGTATTTTTAATGACTTTTAAATGGGATTAATTAGAATTAATTGTGGGATAATTAAAGTAATATGTGAGTTATGTTTAATATTACTTAGTTATTGAATGTAATATATTATTATGACTTTACATATAATTATGACTTTACATATGATTATGACTTTATTAAATTATCACGAGTTATAAATACAACAATTACGGTTAAGTCGGGACGCGCGTGTGAGTCATGTCAGGACTATATTTAAATGGAATGAAAAGTAATTTATTTTCATGTCATCCGAATAATCATTTCAAGTGCGCCAAAGTGTCCGAAAGGGTTTTGATAATCAGAATAGTCTACCCGAGAGATTAATTTGGGTCTCGGGTCAATTTGGGACCAAAGCGACACCCCAGATGGGTATTTTGATCATTTGCCAAATTAGGTGAATAGTACCTACGAATTTGTAGTGGTCTTATATAAGTGTAGAGTTTGTATAATTGAGGTTCATTCACTTAAAATCAAAAGAAAAGGTTTAGGGGAGAGTGAGAGACTTTTCTAGGAGAGGAGGAGGTTTTTCTAGGAGTCCAAGAGCCAAGAGTCACCTTGCACCACCACCACCACCGGAGGTTGATCGAAAAAAGGAGGAACATCCCTAGAATAATCTTTTCCAATGGTTCGGACCTTCGAATTAGAGGCAGGTGTTTAATTATTGCTAATTATAGCATGTAAATTGTCCATGTTAGACTAGTAATGAAATTCAAAAAAGTTACATGAATCAACGATGAATTTTGAGGATCTTAATTGAATCCTTGAAATGAAAACTAATTAGGATTGATCTCCTTTTGAATATAAAATCAACTCCACGAAATTTGGGTATAACTGGTGAAGAAATTTGGGATATATGATAGTTCTTGAATAAAGATGCTGAATTAAGAGTTTTTCTGAATTTTCATGGAATTAACTTGATTTAATGGAAACTCCTTGATGACTTTGTACTGTTTAGATGATAGAAATCATTCAAATACCTTGATATATCATTTGGGATGATTAATGGGGAGTTTGGGATCTATTGATGATTAGAAAGATTAAAATTCGTAGCCATTAAAATGCAGGATTTTGCAGACCTGTAGGGGCGAATTGATTCGGACCAGGCCGAATCGATTCGGTGGCATGGGCCAATCAATTCGA
Source organism: Sambucus nigra (assembly GCA_949130495.1). Lineage (NCBI taxonomy): Eukaryota > Viridiplantae > Streptophyta > Magnoliopsida > Dipsacales > Adoxaceae > Sambucus > Sambucus nigra. The sequence goes on along the minus strand of OX422214.1, from coordinate 169,575,014 downwards.
ACCGAATCTATTCAGCTGCCCAAATTTGGTTCAATTTTTCCCTTTTGATTATTACTTTTTGTGGGATAGTTTAGGATTTGATTATGGGACTAAATTCTTAAAATAATAGGAGTATGGGGGTATACCAGTTGGCCATGTTAATTTTTGGGCTTAGTTTTATGGGGTGGAATAAAGGGTTAAATTGAATTGGGATTATCGAGGAATAAACCTAATTTGAAGATAAATTTAATTTAAGAAAATTCGGGGATTATAATGACATAGACCAGTAGGGTGTAGATGTTTACCTACTGAATTTACTTTAGGAATAAACGATACCCTTCGAGTGATGAGAAAAGATCGGGAATATACTTTAAGAAGTAAAGTTATAATCAATGAATGCATAGGATGTTCGAGATATAAATATACTACGTATGGGACTTATCATATGGGTTGTGCGTATGCCCTATTGTTATTATGTATATGGGTGGGGTTAATACCTATATTATGATTTATTTTGTGTATGACATACCTACGCTGCTTGCTATCAGGGTGGAGGTTTCGCGTTGTGGACAATCTTATCCTGATTAGCCCATTGGGGGGATTTTACATTCGTACTCTGAGCATAAGACCTTGGACTCATGCTATCAGTGAGAATAATAGTTTTGACGGTTGAATGGGAGCGTAGGTATATGCGTGACCCATTTGGATGGGGAGTATGCTCGCCTCCAATATATGTGTTATGAGATTTATGGTTCGTGAGAGACGCCGAACCAATAATCCTTTGTACAGTGACAGATGTACTCGAACATGATAGCAGAGTATGCATGCACTGCAGCTGTGTCTAGTAGGTTCCATATTAGTATATATAATAGTGTGATGATATATATATATATATACTGTGATTTAATCTGCTGTGTGAAATTTGTATATGTAAAAGAATAATGAAATCTGAATTGAATCAAGTAAGTGAATACTTAATCCTAAAGCTTTGAAAAGTCTAGTTCATATTATAGAGAAATGGACATGTATAATTATCATACGTATTAAGTGGGAAATAAGAGGACATGACATGAAGTAAAATCATAATGACTCTTGTTTCAAACTAATAGTTGGGAACCTTAACTAGGAGGATTATGAGGTACGTTAGTCGTGCACTCTGGATGAGAGGTGAGATTCTCAAGCGAGAGCCTGAGAAGCTAACGTGTACATAATAATTGCTTAATTGCACTTGTTAAGCACTTGCTATTTTTAAAGTATTTTATAATTGGGATCTGACCCGTTTTCTTGCATATTCTCTTTTCTCTTGTATCTTTTATATTAGGTGTCCGGCCACAGGGACGCCCAACGTAGAGTATTGGATATTAGACGTGCTATGAATGCTACGGGAGTTGCAGACTTTATTTGGACGCTTCCATTCTATCTGTAGTATCTATTTCATTTAGTGCATGTCGCCCAGGATTCTAGTTATTCCATTTCTATCTCAGACATTGTATTAACTTATGTCGGTATTGTTATAATCAGTTTTATTCCGATGATGGTATTGAGACATTTAAACTAGAGAGTTTAATTCCAATTACACTGAGTTCAGTTGTGATGTCACTTAATTATTATTCATTATTGTGGAATGGATTACTTGATCAATTGTTTAAATTGTTAAAATGAATTTTACTAAATTAAAATTTAAAGTTTTGACACTAACTTAATTAACTATTAGGTGAATTAATAAGGAAGTTGTTTTCGACGGTGATGCTAAGAATCAACCAACTGGATATTTATGGGCCTCAACCACTTCTGAGATGAGAGAGTTATTTTGAGATATTTATTGCTAGAGAGAGAATATATCAAGGGAGAAGTTACTGGAAACCATAGAGTTTTACTCACCCATCATTGACATTTATTGTGATTCTTTTAATAACTAACCAGAGATCCGTCAGAGGTTGTTAATGTGTTGGATGTCTACCACGGTGTATCTAGGGTGCTTACTTCTCTCTCCCTTTGAATGAGTTATTGTTGAGTTTTCCTTTATTGATTATTTGAGTTATACACGAGAGACTTATGAGTGCATTCTAAGTGTTGATTATATACAATATTGTTTGTTCACTTGTATCTGTTAAAGAGTTATTGGGTTATCGTTTATCTTCATATTTATAGGGGTTACACCTCAACTGGTATTACTATACTCCTAGACTTCAAGGGGACTACCCTCTTTAAAATCTATACACAATCTCAAATATCATTATTTGTAATGAACAACGCTGGTGCAACCCATGGTGATACATAAGGTCAAGCAAACGTGCCTTTTTATACATATTGCAACTAAGTTTTTAATCCCTGTAACGCAGCTAGTGCCATATGATACGGTGCAATGCAGATCGATGTTGTTACTATTATAAGATCAATAGAAAACTTAACCTCCCAAACACGTGGAGACTCAGACAATTATTCAGAGAACACATATGTAAACTCATTTACTAGAGGTATCTAAAAAATTTCAGTCTTATGCTCTAGAGTGTCTTTATATATGCAAGACAACCCTGGCATCATTTTCAAAGTAGCTTTCGAGTTTCCACAGAATAATTAATGTAGTTGGTATAATAGTTTGATAACCCCAAAACTTAAATTCAACCTCATTTAGTACTCTAAAAATAACTTCCTTAGTAAACAAATCAATATATGCAAGTTATGATTCTAATTAATTTATACCCAAAATAATATTAAAATCATGGATATCAAGAGGTAAAAAATCAATAGATAACTCTCTATTTCCCAAATTCAACTCATAATCAAAATATACATGATCTATTAATACTATTACAACCACTATGCCATAATGGTAAGTGTGTAATCTAATAAGGTAAATGCTTTTTCAAGATAGACAATAAATGAGAGTTGTAAGGACACAAATTTCCAATTGAGTCCATATATAGTTTTGGCTCAATTCCGGACAAAAACATTTATTCATAGGATAGTATTTATTTGTAATATTCTCAAGCCTATGAAGTTTGTATTGAAGACGTAGCGACAAAGAATTTAAAGCTTCATCAAAATGCCGGTTTGCGTGCCTCGTTTCTACGTCATCAACTAAGGTTCCATGCTCCCAAGGTATGAATGTAATTATATTTATATAGGAGCTTGGAACAATATGTATTGGGTGTTAGGTGTAATAAAAACTGCATTTTATTTTCAGAAAGAATCAATTAGAACTTTAAAATAAGTATATAAAAGTTTCTGGGCCAAAATCGAATTTTACAAACTTTCTGGTCGTTCGTTAGAAATGTCGTTCGAACGAGTTTTTTCGTTCGAACCAGGTTTCGTTCGAACGAGTATTTCGTTCGAACAGTTTTCGTTCGAACGAGTTTGCCAACGACCCTAAACTGGTCAGTCGTTCGATATGTCGTTTGAACGAGTTTTTCGTTCTAACGAGGTATCTAACGAGATTCTAACGAGCCCAGGCTGGTCGCTCGTTAGAAGTCTCGTTCGAACGAGAGTCAAGTTCGTTCGAATGAGACGCCAGGGCGGGAACAGTTTTGAGCAGTTTTTGGCAGTTTTCTCCCACTTTCCCCACTTGGTTTTTAACCAACTTTTTCAAGACTTAATATGTGCGGGAAACACATTTTTCCAATTAACTTTTCCATTCCATATCCATCTCTTAGAGAGAACTTGAGAGCTAATTTATTTAGGGAAAATGTTCATGTTTTGAGTGTTAATTTTTAAAGAAAAATTCATACACACTCTAGTTTACACCCAATAGTTGTTTATTCCAAGTTTCTATATTCATATTCTTTACTTGGAATTTTGGCACCGGTTTTCTCTACCGAATTGAAAAAGAGACGTTTCGGGTTTGCTTCTACACCCCATCACAAAGAAGACTTTTTGTTGAGATTCTACCCACTTGGAGAAAGGCTCCATGCTTGGGTGACGGTGACCATATAAAGTCCCATCGGTGGATTCCGAGACCACGGTGGTGTTCCGAGGTTGTTCGCTAGGAAGAGGTTTCTACGAGAAGAAGCGTCGAGGCTTGAGAGGGATCGAGTCAGTCGTTGTAAGTCTATCTGTCTTGTAATTGTAATTCCATATCTAGTGGACTTGTGGCTAGGGCCGTCCGAGGTTGTTTCCCGTCTTGGGTTTTTCCTCGTACATCTCGGCGTAGTGTGATATTGTTTATTTTATCTTGCTCATCATTTATAATCCATGCTTTAGGTTTAATTCAAGATAAAATTTGGTTTAATTCTCACACTATATTTAATTTGGGACTAAATTAAATATTGGGTAAATTTGGTAAATTTGGTTTATTCAAGTCATTTGCTAAAATTGGTTTAGCCTAACTTTGGATATAATTGTTAATTATGACTTAGGCATATTCTAGGACTTGGATTAACTTATTTTAATTTGTTTTGAAGAATTTAAAATTCGGCCTTGTTTAATTGTTGTTGAACCATCATCTTTCAACGCTTCCGCATCATTCATTGAGTTTTATATAAAAAGGAAATTACTTTGCTCTTTCAAGAGGGTATCAGAGCCAAAAACAATAAATTATTTCGTGAAGATCTTTTTAATTTTTGGCTAAAATGAATTTTTCCCCATTTTCAAAATTTCCTATTTTCGATGGTTCAAACTACGTGTATTGGAAAGCGCGAATGAGATCGGTACTAAAATCTATCGACGAGAGAGTTTGGATGTCTGTTGTTACCGGGTACTCCCCACCAACTTACTTAGTTGAAAATGAACGTGTTATCAAACCCGCCGATAGATGGACTGAAAATGAGTTTAAACTTGCTAATTTTAATTCCCGTGGTTTAAATGCCTTGTTTAGCGCTGTCGCACTGGATGAATTCCGACGTATTATGACGTGTGAAACCGCTAAAGAAGCTTGGGATATTTTACAATTAACTCATGAAGGAACTAGTGTCGTTAAAGCTTCAAAACTCCAAAACCTCACCACTCAATTTGAAACTATCAAAATGGATGAAAAAGAAACTTTTGATAAATTTTATGCTAGACTTTCTGATATTGTTAATTCATCCTTTAACTTGGGAGAGAAAATACCTGACGACCGTGTTGTAAAGAAAATTTTGAGGTCCCTACCCGATAGATTTATTCCTAAAGTGACCGTTTTAAATTCTTTACCCACTTTAGCCTTTACGAAATTAGAAGAGCTTGTAGGTGATTTACAAACCTATGAACTAGATATGTTTCCCTCTAAAACTGAAAAGAAAATTGAAAAGGGTGTTGCTTTAAAAGCCCGAAAAGAGGTCAAACAAGTAGTAGAGAGCGATAGTGAAAGTGACTCGGAAGATATGGCTTTATTTGCTCGCAAATTTAGAAAATTTCTTAAATTTAACAAAGATAAATTTAAAAATGATTTCAAGAAATTTGATACTTCTAAAAATGATAAAAGCGAGAAGATTTCAAAAGCCGAGAGGATACCTAAACCTAGTAATGACAATTTAGATAGGGACGAGTCTAACAAGTGTTTTGGTTGTGAAGGTTATGGCCATCGAGCTTATGAGTGCCCCACTAAACTAAGGAAAGAGGGTAAACGACCCACTGCATATAATGCAACCCTTAGTGATAGTGATAAGGAAGAAAAGCCCGATTCCCCCACTAAGAAAAATTTTGTGGCTTTTATGGCTAGTCATGTGAGTGATAATGAGAACTCATCGATTGATGACACGATAGCACATGCCACTTCCAAGGTCATTGTTCATGATTCCCTTGTTTTTAATGATAGTGAGAGTGGAGAAGAAAGAGAGAGTGAAAATGAAGAAGAGGTTGATGTGAGTGAACTTCAAAATGCTTTTCATGAATTATATAAAGAATCTATTAATTTGAAAAGAACTAATTTGAAGTTAGAAGCTTGTTTAAGAAAGAGTGTCAAGGTCGTTGATGATAGTGCCTTAATAGAAGACCTTAGGACACATGTGAGGACTCTTCAAGAGAAGCTTGATTATGTAGAAGGCGAAAGAGATAGCCTTAGGGGTTTAATGGAATCCTTGAAAAAGGAGCTTCTTGCTTTTGAAGAGCGAAATGTTTTACTAGAATCTAACATTACTGAATTGGAAAATAAATTAAAAGATTCTAGTAATGTCAAATTTGATTTGGAATGTCGTTCTGAAAAACTAGATAAAATGTTAGGAACGGTCCAAATTAAAAATGACACTTGTGGTTTAGGCTTCAATCCTTGTAATGAATTTACTCATAATGCCCAAACCAATGTTTTAGGAGAATCAACTAGGAATACTTTTAAAGATCACTCCTTAAGTAAATCTTTTCGACATGTTCTCACTTGTACACATTGTGGTCGACAAGGTCATCTTAGGAAATTTTGTTTATATCTTAAACGATTTCCTAGAAAACCCCATAGTAAAGTAACCACGGTAGTTAACGTTCCTACACCCCAAAATAGTCATTCCTCATTAATTTGGGTTAGGAAATCCGACTTGGTTGCCTTACAAAATAGGGTTGTTGATTCTCATTTACTTTCACATCCTTCCTCCCTTGCTAAATCTAAAGGATGAATGTGTTAGTGTTTGCATACTTTAGCGTTTGTACTTTATGTCATATTCACATGCTAAATGTATGCTTGTTTTAGTCATTTTCTAGTCATCGCCTTATTTCATATCCCATGCTAGAAATCATGACTTGTTTATCTTTTTGTATTATATTTTGTGTTTGTATTAATTGAAAAATATAAAAAGATTTTGGTTTATCATTTGTGTTTTATTTATTTCATTTAAGCTTAATGAAAAATACAAATGATTTTTTGTTTGTCCTTTTGAGTAAATATTTATTTTTGATTAAAAATGTTAAAAACTCAAAAAGATTTTGTTTTGTGTGTATTTTTGTTTAACACACTTTATGTGGCATATATTTGTGTTTGAATCCTATCGTTTACGCTCCCATGTGGCTAGAACTTTTGGTGTAGATTTTCAATCCTTAAAATGTTCTTTACCATGTTTTATATGGAGTAGTTGGATTTTGTATTGTTTAAATGGATTCTATTTCTATATGCCTCCTTTCACACATGCACGAGCTCTTTTGAAATTTTAATGTCACATGTTATATTTGAGCTTTTTGAGGTGTTCTCCTATCAATCTAGTCATCTACATATCTATGCCCTAGGAGGACTAGTGCATGTCAAAATTCGTTGCATGTGAGATTTGTGTGAAAAATGAAAACATGATAAATCTAAATGTGCACGGGGAAGGGCTCCGAAAGGATGAATTAAATCCTTTGCGATAGTAAGCCACCGTTGATTGGATCTAAAAGAAATACGTGATCCAAAGGCCTAAAAACAGAATATTTGGCATTAAACAGAAAGCAATTGCCAAGGCCTATGTTTGTATGATATATTCATTCAAAAACAAAAGAATATATATGCTCATTGAGGGAGAATTGGATGGTATATCAACGGTTTGCACAATGTCCGTTTATCCTAGTTGTCTTTAATGTCATGATTCTATTTGGTTTGTAGAATCATCATCATGCTAGGCTTGTATGCATTGTGTATGTTTGTTTATTGAGTTCAATCTATATTGTCACATGAGGCTATATTTCAATGTGATGAAGTTTGCAATCAAATGAGAACTCCGTGAACGTTTATTAAGTGTTTGGGTCTAAATTTAATTGTTGCTAGTACACACCCCTACACTTCCGTTTCCATATGACACATTTTTGCCATACGAGTGTGCAAACTTATTGTATTTTGTGTCATGCGTGTGTTTATATCTATATATATATGTAAGTGCTCTATTGGTATATTTTTAGTATCTATATATATGATATTTGTTTGGTCTTTGCCTTGCTATTATTGCCCATATGCTGTCATGTCTTTTCTTTAAGCTTCCACATGCTGTTTATTAGTTCTTTATCCTTTGCCTATTCCTGAACAAAAAGGGGGAGAATGATGATAGGGGGAGAAATGGTATCTAATCCTATTATTATCGTATCTTCGTTTGGGGGAGATTTATCTTAGGGGGAGACGTCTTTCTAAGTTATCGTATCTTCGTTTGGGGGAGATTTATCTTAGGGGGAGACGTCTTTCTAAGTAGGTCATGTATTTGATAAAGGGGAGAATTAATTTAGGGGGAATAATTTAATTAATTGCATTTTATATTTTGATATTCCCTATGCATTTGATGAGTTTGCTTAAGTGTGCAGGTATTTTACTAAAGAAGCATTGTTTAATGGCAAAGCGTTTATCCTTGGGTTGAGTCAAGATTGGGCGGGTTATGTTTTGAGTCTAGTAGAGCTTGACGGCCCTTTAGGATTTTTTGTTTGGTTTTTGTCCCGGAATAGCCAAAGGGGGAGATTTGTAAGGACACAAATTTCCAATTGAGTCCATATATAGTTTTGGCTCAATTCCGGACAAAAACATTTATTCATAGGATAGTATTTATTTGTAATATTCTCAAGCCTATGAAGTTTGTATTGAAGACGTAGCGACAAAGAATTTAAAGCTTCATCAAAATGCCGGTTTGCGTGCCTCGTTTCTACGTCATCAACTAAGGTTCCATGCTCCCAAGGTATGAATGTAATTATATTTATATAGGAGCTTGGAACAATATGTATTGGGTGTTAGGTGTAATAAAAACTGCATTTTATTTTCAGAAAGAATCAATTAGAACTTTAAAATAAGTATATAAAAGTTTCTGGGCCAAAATCGAATTTTACAAACTTTCTGGTCGTTCGTTAGAAATGTCGTTCGAACGAGTTTTTTCGTTCGAACCAGGTTTCGTTCGAACGAGTATTTCGTTCGAACAGTTTTCGTTCGAACGAGTTTGCCAACGACCCTAAACTGGTCAGTCGTTCGATATGTCGTTTGAACGAGTTTTTCGTTCTAACGAGGTATCTAACGAGATTCTAACGAGCCCAGGCTGGTCGCTCGTTAGAAGTCTCGTTCGAACGAGAGTCAAGTTCGTTCGAACGAGACGCCAGGGCGGGAACAGTTTTGAGCAGTTTTTGGCAGTTTTCTCCCACTTTCCCCACTTGGTTTTTAACCAACTTTTTCAAGACTTAATATGTGCGGGAAACACATTTTTCCAATTAACTTTTCCATTCCATATCCATCTCTTAGAGAGAACTTGAGAGCTAATTTATTTAGGGAAAATGTTCATGTTTTGAGTGTTAATTTTTAAAGAAAAATTCATACACACTCTAGTTTACACCCAATAGTTGTTTATTCCAAGTTTCTATATTCATATTCTTTACTTGGAATTTTGGCACCGGTTTTCTCTACCGAATTGAAAAAGAGACGTTTCGGGTTTGCTTCTACACCCCATCACAAAGAAGACTTTTTGTTGAGATTCTACCCACTTGGAGAAAGGCTCCATGCTTGGGTGACGGTGACCATATAAAGTCCCATCGGTGGATTCCGAGACCACGGTGGTGTTCCGAGGTTGTTCGCTAGGAAGAGGTTTCTACGAGAAGAAGCGTCGAGGCTTGAGAGGGATCGAGTCAGTCGTTGTAAGTCTATCTGTCTTGTAATTGTAATTCCATATCTAGTGGACTTGTGGCTAGGGCCGTCCGAGGTTGTTTCCCGTCTTGGGTTTTTCCTCGTACATCTCGGCGTAGTGTGATATTGTTTATTTTATCTTGCTCATCATTTATAATCCATGCTTTAGGTTTAATTCAAGATAAAATTTGGTTTAATTCTCACACTATATTTAATTTGGGACTAAATTAAATATTGGGTAAATTTGGTAAATTTGGTTTATTCAAGTCATTTGCTAAAATTGGTTTAGCCTAACTTTGGATATAATTGTTAATTATGACTTAGGCATATTCTAGGACTTGGATTAACTTATTTTAATTTGTTTTGAAGAATTTAAAATTCGGCCTTGTTTAATTGTTGTTGAACCATCATCTTTCAACGCTTCCGCATCATTCATTGAGTTTTATATAAAAAGGAAATTACTTTGCTCTTTCAAGAGTGTCAAAAAATAATGAGTCGATCAAGGGTTTATCAAAACATATGCATCTCTACCACTAATATAAAACATATCTTCCATGACATTAGGATTCAACTATGCATCATGCATCATGTTATGATAAGTAAAATACTCTCCCTTGACCCAAAGATCTATCTCCCCTTGTCCTCCTTTACAGCCCTCTTTATGCTTCACGTTGAACCTTCACCTCTTCCCCCATGATTTACATCTCCTACCAGTATTGATGGTATACAATCCCTCTTATTGTGCCTTAGTTTATGAAAAATAATTTTTAAGAACACCATAATATTAATCATTGATACATTAATGATTAAATTTTCACATACAATTGTTCTTCATAAATTAATCTTTGATCTTCATGATAATCACATATAACGAATTATGCGAAACATAAAATGGTATTAAAATAACATACCTCCTTCATGTCACAACTAGAAAGATTGATGGAGCAGTCAACCTTAATGATGTCCGCTCTGTCTGAATTTTAGAACATGGATTCATCTTATATATGGCAAGAACATATTCCAATTTCAATGTATTTCAACAGTTAGATTTCCCTATATGGTCAAAACACTATTTCAAAATTTACACTCCTTGAGAATTTAGATTTCTCTCCATTTCCTATAATTTCATTGTGTTGTCTTTTTAGAGTGTCTGAATGATGGAAATTAGTCACATATTTATAGGCAAGGACATGACCTAAATCTGCAACAGTCGTTTAATATCAACCGTCCATGAAGGTAAGTGCCTAAGAGTCTTTTTGACTCTTGGTAATTGGAGTACCCTCTCATTAACCAAAATGACTCTTAGTATTAATATAATTATGGATCACATAATGGAGAATTATTTAAAATAATTCTAATAGTTTCCCACTTGATCCATAATTATAATGAAGTGTGTAATAATCTTTGAGTTATCCTTAAATGATTTTTCATAAACACCTTAATCAAATAACTCATTAATGCGAGTAATGGCGCTCATATACTAATTCTAGGTCATGATCGCTTCCATGCACCACAACATTAACAACTCATCCAATAAGGTCTATAAATAGGGCTATTCAATTATGGTCCAATAATAATGTCTTTGTAAAAGACTATTCTTGTCACATTATTTCATTCACATGCATGTGTATAGTAATGACATATATAAATGATTCTGAAACACTATATGATATCATATGGTAGTGTCAAATAAGCACTAAAAAATCCACCACATCAAGATTCTATCGGTTGTACTTAATACTCGTATCTTAAGCATGCTTCATTAATGTCTTTCATGATAGCCCAATCATGCTGATTTTCCATTTAAATACTTGGACAAATGTGTTAAATGACACTTGTTTAAGAATTTCTTCTTTAAAACGTATTTACATTCAATGCTCTTAGTTACTCACATAATACATAACGTGTCTTAAGAAAGAAGATTGCAATGATAGTATCATAATATTTCAGTGGCTTGGCAATATTCTCGATAACTCCAAGTCTCGAAATTTAAGTTACGTTGCCATAATCAATAAGTTGTAGCATCAAAGCATGCTACAGATTCATATTTCCATAATAGTTAATGGATTGTGTTGCACTCCTTTATTATATTGGTCGTTAAACCAAAATAAACATAAGTAGATAACATTGAACTTCATACTTTTCATAAAACTAGTAAATCTGAGTTGTAATAACTGATCGCCCAAAAAATGAACAGTTAACTTAAATGTAAGTATATAATCTTTTAGTATCTCATAACTTCATCCATTATACATTAAAAATTCATTTAACATATTGTTTCTCTACTAAACTTACTCCCACCGATCATAAATTGTATTAATTGAATATACAATGATTAGAAAATATAATGGTATTACATCTAAAAATACCATAGGTGGGAAACTTATTTAAGTTTATACAATCATCTATTTATAATATGTGTAAAATATCATAAGCATAATAGTTTTCACATACACTAATGTAACTCTCATCATAATGAGTTACTCATCTCATAAGATTTTTACGTCCTTGAAAAAAGTGACATCCATGGAAAAGGCGAGAAGGTTCATTTATAACATTTTTGTCATTACACATAAAGTATTTGACTACAATTTAACTTTATTCATTTAATTACAATTATCATTGTGTTTTTTCTTGATGACCTCTTCATACTCAACTTAAATGTAATTCAATGAGATCTCGTAGTCCAGTAAGTTTACTTCTTATGATTTGTGAAAATAAAACCAAATATTTATTTATCCTTATGCTAAATTTATATTCATATAGATGCACCACATAATAATTTAGAATAATAGACTCCATTTAGGATCTTATTAATACTATTCGTTATGATTTTATCTACACTTGTCTCACAGTGACAATACCACGATTTAGTGGTTGATCATTTATTTGTTCTTTAGTGTTTAAACAATCCAACAACTAAAAGAACAAGTATTAAAGAAAGTTATCGATAATGGGATAAGTACCCTCCCTTCCTTTATAACCATATTCAAGATTAACAACTCCCACTAATTTCACCATTTATAATGAATTTGACATTTGAATTTCTATAATGCAATAAGTACATGTCAACGATGATTATATGATGTAGGTCCACATAAAGGGACAATCTCCCACTTGGGCCGCATAGGTCATACATATATTAGATATTGTAATACTTGACGGGCATAACTCGACTATAAAGATTTATAAGAGATATTACAAAATCCTATCCATAGAAATAGGAAGGAGATTGTAGATTTAATTTGGTATAAGATTAAAGAGTTTTATCAATAATACTGTGATTATGATGCGGGATAAAAAAATCTTTAAAAGAAATATATCCAAACTTTATTTTATAAAAAACATCAAGGAATACCATAACCTTTGAGGAGGACTGAAATATCCCTCGCAATCAAGTCTAAACAAATATTTTCAAGAAAATTGGAATCATTAAGTGTTTACAAAAAATAAATGGTTTGATTCCCCAAGAATGAAAGAGAAGTTCATTTTGTAAACAATCCTTACATCACAAGTAAATACTTTCTGTAACACAGTAAGTTTAACTTGCAAACTCTACTAAGATGAAAACTCATTTCAAACCATAAAAGATACATAATATCTCTATCATTATTAGTCCGAGTGTGCAACATATAAACAAACTTAATTTGTTTAACTTCTTCAAACTTTATATGGAGTGTTCCACACAATATTGATTATCAATAGTGGGCTAAAAAAATCCAACATAATAATCGAGAGAAACAAAATCAGACCATAACATGTTAAACGTGTGAGATAAATTGCTCACTACATTAATGCTTGATTTGACAACACATACGGTAATATCTTTCGAATACCTAATGTGCATTTTATTTTTTTCATTAGTAACCATTGATTAACAATTATATGATGCTTGTAGATACTTGAGTATCAAATATACTTGATATATACTCCAATAATGTATATGATATATAGAGTTCATTTAATCAGTCAAAATCAATTCCCTGCAAGGAATAATCTTGTTTGGTGATTAAACTCAATATACTCCACAGTTATAAGCATCAAAAGTTACTACTGCTATCTTCTTTACATTTAATATTCACTCTTATTATTGTTTGGCCAATGTGGTGATTACCAAACCTTTCATAATATGAATATTACATTAAATAAAGACCATACACAAGTCAATAAATTTTCCACTTTTGTTCATTAAATATCGCATGAGCAATGAACAAAATTATTCATGTTTAGGTTTCATAAACTTAATTGGTGATATCATGATGAAAGAAACAATGACATCTGTATTTGATGGCCATTATTACCTTCTCAAAATATATATCACCAGTTAATTTTTGTTTAATAATTGTAATTAGACCTGTAGGCTACCATCTCACAATAATTGAATAAACAATAATATGTGTGCAATATCATAAATCTTATCATTCAATATCATACATGGACCGGTAAGCAACTAAAATATGCATAATATGAATGCATTAGTCCAATATTTATCTGTTATGGAATGGAGTACTCTAACGAGCACAAATCCTTACATTATATAAATATTAGAGATACGCATACATGTGTAAAATACCCGTAATATATGAATAAATTATATAATTGTCTATTTCTTAATTTGAAATTCATGAAAAACTAGACATAATGTGAAAATCAAATCCACAAGGAGTTTGCATGAGATATTATACGAATAATAGTAAATGAAAGAAATGCACAATATGATTATAACATGTAGTTGATGGTGTTTTAAAAAACTTAAGTTGGTAACGTACTAAACGATCTCATAAATCAAAGGCATCTGTATTTGATGTCTCAAAATTATTGTTACCCAGTAATAGTTAATCACAACCACAATACTTGTGGCATCTATATTTTATGACTAATTTTTTTTTTCATAATATGACTATATAACTTTGATGTCAATTATGAAATATTCACAAAAGTTCAAATGTTTATTTGATTCAAATTTCAGCATGTGTTGCGCATCAATTTAACCTTATAACAAACATTAGGATAATTTAAAATAACTATAAGTATAATATCTTCACATGCAATCTCAGCTTGTATTTGGCCTTCGATTAAGCTAAATAAATACCTACTTATGAGTATGAAAATTGGAAGTCATGCATTCAAATATGCATGCATGCAACGAAATCATAAATCTAGTATATGAATTGTATCATGTGTTTGAAATTTAATTCAACTTAATGGGAGTACTAGCATTAGAATAAAAAGTAATTTTAATATTCAACTACAAGAATCCTTGGTCCGTGTTTGACGCGAGACTCATCAAAACATGAATACCAATGATATAATATTCAATAATATGAATTGTTGGCCAGTGTTTGACATGAGACTCATCAATATACATATATTAATAATTACATGATATTCAACAATCTGAATCATTGGCCTATGTTTGGCACGAGACTCATCATAATATTAATATTAATGATAACATAAGTCTAATATCCTACCATATGAAATATGTTGACTCGTGTTTAGCATTTAAATGCACATAAAACAAGAATATTAGTCTAAAAATATAATCATACATTCAATATTCACGAAATGATCATAACATGTGTTTCGTATATAATCCAACACAACCATAAAATCATGAATAAAAAAAATAATTGCCATAGTGAAAACACGCACATAATATTTGACAAAATAGTAACTTTTGTAAAAAAAAATTGAGTTAACACTATAAGGATGTAGATAATTACTCCAAAATCTCCAAATAAATTAGACGGAATTCAAAAATTAATTTTCTGGAATGAGATAATATCGCAAACATTATTTACGTAAAAATCAATGCCCGTAAAAATCTCAAAACTTAATGTATAATTAAGGGTCCAAATATAGATGTATACACAATAATCTAATATTTACAATTATAGACTAAGACACTTGAATGTCTTACCCATCTAACATCATATAAATATTAGTGTCGAGACATTAATTACATTAGGACCTTTGAGCTACCAAATATAGATTATGCACAATAATCTAATTTATCGAAATATTATTGTCAAACACATAAACAAACATCTAATATTCAAAATTTTATATTGAACCTTTCGATCAATAAAAATAATACATAACATGAATATTAGAACAACAATTTAATAAAAAATATATGTAGTGATTTATACCATAAAATATGGAAAAATAATTTATTTTTCCAAAAATGGAAAATTTTGAGTTATACGGTAACATAAACAATCTCTTTAGGATTACTCTCCAATTTGCGGAATCATAAAATCAATTTTTAAACGAGAGTTAATCGCATTGACATTATTACCAAAAATAGCAAAAACGTATTTTTAGGGGTCTAATTGAAGTCAAAATGCAAAACTGGGGTGGAACAATGGGTCTATAGTTTATATTTTTTTATTTCTTCAGTACATATAATGGTAATTGTGTTTGAATTGATTAGGTCGGTAAAGGTAGTGGATATATATGGAAGTACATTTCAGATTCTGTGAGTAATTTTTGAATAAATTATTGAATTGAATAGTTTTTTATTTGCTGATTTTAATAATTGATTGTTTAAATATAAAATTTAGGAGAAACCTCCTGATGTGTTGAGTTTGGGGAAAATTATTCTCGAGTACGTTCCAAACGAGGTGGACACTGTCAGACTAAATATCTTTGATAGTGCTTATGATTTTTGTACCCCTGCCATCTTTTAACAACTCCTCTTCTCATTTAGGTTTCTCGCATTAAGGTTTCGGATTTGGTTCTTGGAATACAAAAACTCCAGGTATGTTATTCACTGTGAATTTATAGTTTAATAAGTTTTCAGCTTTAGGAACTTACGGTTTGATAGGTTTCCCTACACACGACTTTTACTTGTGTGTATTATTTTCCAGATAATTAAATTTAAGGATCAGTTCATATAATTGTTTTGTGATTACAATCACATAATTATATATTGTTTTTTATTGTCATTTTACTGTCATTTTGAGTTTTAATGATCATGTTGATAACATACACAAATGTGCAATGTTGATAACATACACATATGGTCTGCTCGCATATATCTCATATGGCCTGCTCGCACATTTCTCACCATCACTAGATTGAGAAGTGGTTAAATAGGAGTACTATATTTCCCTGACCCTTTTTCGGAACAGTTTCCCAGGAGGTACTGATGAATGAAACGAATGTATTTCTCTTTATTTTCTTATTGTGTTTTTCCTTTCAAGTTTTGATAAATACATGTTATAATGTGTGGTATAACTTTGTCTTGACAGTTTTTGTTTTTGTTTACTTTTAACAGGGAATTTGTTTTCAAGTGATACGTATTCTCCTTCTAAATATTGGGATGTGATCGAGGTATTGAAGTTCCTGTACTTTGAAGTGTTCTCTTCCACGATCTTATATTTAGTTTTGACCACTAACCTCTTAATAATGTTGCTTATGTTAGAGGTATTAAAACTCCTGTACTTTGATTCTAAAAGAGTTTGGTTCTCTTGATGTGGAAACCCAGTGATATGAAGCTGTTCTATTAAGATTCTCCACTTTATCAGGAGAAAACATGGTTTCCATTAAGGGTTTATTATCACTTTATCTATAGGAAGCCAAATTCTGCCTAGACCATCAATTTTATTGAACCAAGCGTATCTTGAGGTTGTGAAACTAAAATCTAACAACCCAATACAGTTAATTCAGTCTTGAAAGTCATTAAGAATGGTGAAATTGATCGTGCTCCTACCTTCCTTTTCACCTTATAAGAGAACATTATTGAAATCCTCCCAAATCGTCTAAGGAGTAACCACTGCCACTAATTGTGAAAAATTCCATCACGGCAACCTTTCTTTCTTGGGGAAATTAGTATACGCCAAAGAAACTTGAACTGGACATGAAATTTGAGGGGGCTCCATAAACATAGTAATACACTGGGCCATTTGGGATGGGACAGTGTATTTGAGGCCATGGTTTACAAAAATCTATATTGTGTTTGAGTCATTAGCCTCACCTGATTCAAACCAGTCTTTCTCACAAAATCTCCTACCTTATCTTTGGCAATTTTTGGATCTATAATAACTAACATGAATAAATTATGAATTCTTCCAAGTCTTTCTGACCTATTAACTGATCCTTTTTAGACACACACATGACATTCCATAAATGGTTATCATATTCTTTCGAGTTTGATCTTAAATTTCTCTTTTCACCACTTTGATTCTTCTTGGTCTTCTTTTTCTTCTGGACTGTAATAAATATATATATTCTATCTTCGATGGTGGGATTTGGCATATGCCTAGGGGATAGAGATATACCTTATCTTATGTTTGGACAAGAAAGAGAACATAACTTTCTTCTATGTTCAAACTAATTCGCAAACTTGGTCAAACATCCCCATATCTTATGTTTGGACAATCTCCACTGAGCATTCTAAATTTGATTAACACACGTGTTTTTCCATTGCCACATTAACACATTTTATTTTGATCCCCTAAGATGAAAATAGGTACACAAAGAAATCAAATTATCACCGTGCCGATTTATTACTATATGGTGTTTAGATACAACTAATGGAATGCATTTTAGGCATTTCAATTAATGTTGGGTATGCCTTCTACTATTGTTGCCTCAAAAAGGTGAATTCAATTGTTGTTGTTGGCTCAAAAATATGAACTCTATTAGTGGTCTCAATTTTAATTGTTCAAGAAATGAGGCACCCTAAAAATAATTTTTTTTATCTCAGTTCCAGTAGAAAATTACTGATGTAATCATTCTCAACTATTGATGCTGAAAGTTACCTCTCTTTTTGACAGGTAACTTCTATTGATATCATTATGAGGTTTTATATGAGTGCCAATACCCGTTTGAAGGCTAAACATGGATTCTAGAACTTTTTTATTTTAGTTAAGTACATGTGTGATTTTTGTAACTACCTATTTTTGTAACTATTTTTGTAACTACCTGTTTTTGTAATGATTTTAGTTAACCACCTGTATTTTAGTTAACTACCTCTGTTTATCGGATTTGTTTGTTTTAGTGCCATTTTTGTAATGTATGTTGCCATACAATTGACGTTATGCTAGTAGACCAACCTTTTAAAGTTATTTATTTAAAATACCTCAAAGTTATGAGACTACATCCATTTAAAAACTTTTTTGATTTTTCTTAGTGATGTTTCAATATAAGAATGTCTTCCCTTAGGTGTCATAGGCAAGGCGACAATATCAATGTTTAATTGTTTTAATTATCGTGTAGCCAGGTTTTAATTATCGTGAATTTGGATCAGTTCACTTAATGGTTTTTAGATTTTGTTACACCATATTTTTGGCTAAAACAGAGATTGTATCTTATGATTCTAATTTTATATATTTATTTTTTATGTATAAAATGATTATCAATATAAATTATCTTAGGCATACGCTATATAGTCCTTCAATGGCGGTTTATTGAAAGCAACGTTGATCAAACGAAAAGTGGCAAAAACATGATTTTTCACATTAACTGATACAATTTTAATTTGAAGTCAAAACACAGTTTTTATCTCAACTAAACATAAAATTTTTCACGAACTAAAAGTTTGCCAATTGTATTATATCCTAAAGAAATCAATTGAAAAACAATTCAGTTCTGCATAGATTTCAAACATATTGTCTTCTATTAAGACATTAAAGCAATTTCAAATTGGAACTGATGAATCTGTACTGCAAAACGTCATTTTTGCATTTTAGGTTGATCAACATGCTGCAGATCACTATTGGGCTCAATTTTGGGGATCCCATTAAGTGCCTAATCAGGTTGATAAATGTGAGCAGGTATTATACACGTTTTTTATATCACTTCTGCTAACTATTTATTTTGTTTAGCTGGAGTATCATTTGTTTAGCTGGAGTATCATTTGTGTTGGTATATCAATGTGAGCAGGTTGATCATTGTGCCCATTCAGGTTGTTTAAGTGCCCAAACAGTATAGCTGAATTTGCAAGTGCCGGATTATTGTGGTAGCAACACTACTCCTCTCTCTCTTGATCAAGCACAATGCTCATTATACATAGTAATTCCTATGGCTACAGATTATGTTCATTAAATGGTCTCTTTCATATTCGTTTCTATATGCTCATTATGAGTTTTTGGTTCGTGTTATGCCCATATGCTCTGCAATTGAACTATTAGACATTTTGTTTCCTTATACCTTATTTTTTATAATTTTTGTTTATCATTATGACTGCAAATATAGATGAAGGTTTGAAAAAGTCCCCAGAATTTAAGGAAATCTATTTATGAGTAAAAATACTTGGAAATAGTGGAGGGAGTACAAAAAGTAGTGCATAGTTTAGCAGCACTTTATGAGTTGAATTGTTGCTGTAATTAATCAGTTATTGATGGTTGAATTGCATAGTCCATCAGCATTGTATAAGAAGTTAAGAAGCAACGTACTGGTATGTTGAACTACAGATTTACTGGTATGTTGCACACTGGTATGTTAAAGATTCAAATTGGGGACTAAAATCAAAACAATTCAGGGAGACAATTGGCAGTGTTGGTGCCATGAGAGAAACAAGAAAAAGAGTGATCAAGGAAATGGATAAAAAATGAAGGGACTAAAGACTTTGGTTTGATATAAATAATGGGAAAGATTGCAAAGAGATATGGGCATGTTAAGAGACTCCATCTAATTTAGGGGAACCCAACCTTTTTTCATTTTTTTAAATAATAGTTTTGGTTTAAAACCTTAAAAGTCTTAAGACCCATGTAATTAAGAAATCTAACTTTTTAAAACATTTTTTAATCTCATATTAATTTTGGTTTTATGACATTAATAGAGTGTTAGTTTAGTAAAAAAACCGTCCATATATTTTTAAAAGGACGCTCCTTTTGTTTTGGCGACAAAAAGCGTCACGAGTAATAGTTTTAGCAACGTTTTAAAACCATTTTATTACAAAGCATAACTATTAAGTCACTTTTAGTCTCGATTTTGCTAGAATGATTGCTAACTCTAACTTTTGGGGTAATTTTATTACAGTGACAAAAGAAATACCCTTTTGGGGCATTCCTGTTTGTCCTCCCAATAAAAATAATTTTGGTGTGATTACTTTGTAGTGAAATTTGTACTTTTGTTATTTTAGGTGGACTCGCACCATGGTATATACATATGCTTTTTTTCGTTTCTGCATATGCTATTCAACATTTTTGCCTATGCTTACCGATGCCCTTTTTCGAGATTAGACAGAGTTGTAGTTTCTTTTTACATAATTAGTGCACGTTTGTAAATGAAATGAGGTGGGATAATATCATGTATTGCACTTATTCTGAGAACTCCTTTACATAAACGGCAGGGGATGGCTTATTTGGTTGTTAAGTACAAGTTTCAGGTCATCTTAGCAGGAGTGCAGTGGGCTAAGAATCTGACTTACATGAGGATGGGAACCATACTTGATTTCCTCTTTTCACTGAAGCGTATGTATTTATATTGAGATTATAGTTCAGGAAATTGTAAGGACAACCTATCCCCTAACTTCGTAGTCTTCTAATGGTTTCAACAAAAGTGGTTGTTGGTAATGTTCCTGGCTTTGCTACTGGTAATGTTCGCGGCTTTGCTACATGATTTTCGGTGGCTGTTACATAAAGGTATAATCATTTTTTATTTTTTACTTATCTAATATATTCTCTTTGGGTTTGTTCATTACTCATTTTGCTTTTATTGATCCATATTTTTTCCAATTGATGAAAATGTGTTCTTTCTTATACATAAGAGAAGAGATTGATGCGTTTCATTTTTTGTACTCCGCATACACATGAGAAGGGATTGAAGTGCTGGACAATAAAAAACGTAAAAGGTGTTCAACTTAGCACTGAATATTATAGTATTGTCTTATAAGATTTTTTATTTATTGGGGCTCACAATTTTGATGTAATAATGTAGTTCAAACATTTTCATGTGTGTACTGCGTGCACATGAGTGAGAGCATGTAAATTTGTGCTTGCACGTATGAGTGTGAGTGTGTATGTGAGAGACAAATAGAGATTATAACTTTTAACTCAGTTGTATGCTAATGATATGTTTCCTTTTGTTTGCAGTGGTCAATTTTTTTAAATTGCAGTGTTGAAGGGCACAAATGATTCTTTATATTGCATCATGTGGTTCATTATTCTCATTATGAGTTGAGAAGGAACTTTGGTTATTAGGAATAATGTTGGGATACGCATTTGGATCTGGTACAAGTTTATACAGTTGGATAAATTTTAGGTTTTTTTTGCCCTTATTAATTATATTTTTGTTATTTGATATTGATTCATCATCTTTATTTCAAGGGTTAGCCATCCATTATAGTTTTTTTTATATTGATTCTTCTTTTAATGTATAAATTCTCTTTTCTTTTTGTGATTGTAAGTTTATCTTTTTGATGAATTTGGCAGAGATGGTGGTGAATCTCCGAATTTGGCAGATCTGGTGGTGAATTTGGCCGATATTGAGCTTAATGTGTTCTCTATACAAGCTCAAGCTCAACAATTTCAGAGTTTGATGTGTAACGACTCGGATGTGGGTCTTGAGGAGCTTGGAAATAGGGCGGGGCATAAAGAATGGGTGGGCTGATTATGGGAAATTTGGTGGAGATGATCATTTTTATTATGGGGCATGCACGTATGAAAATGAGTCCAGGTTTGAGACAAGTTGTGCAATTTCAAGAACCGCTAGCTGCCCTCCGGATGTAGCAGCCGCGATAGCAGCTGCAACAATAGGTAATGATTGGCCATTTCTTTTAAAGCCTTAATCTAGAGTGGACCAGGTTATGCGCTTGCATATGTTGAGATGGTATGTCCTCTTCTTCTCTGTTAGCCTTGGGAACTCCTGTATGTTAGCCGTTCAGTTGAAAAAAAGGAATCAATATTATTATTGTATTTTTTTTATTTTTAAACAAGTTGGAGAGTCCTATAAATAAAGGGAACCCTGCTGAATTTTTTTACAAACTAATGCCTTATGACATTTCAGGAACTAAAAGGGAAAGTAGGGCTAAATATGAACGAGCTATCTTATTTTAGAGTAAACACAGATAAATATGAATGAGCTGTCTTATTTTAGAGTAAACACAGATATTTGTGAGTTAATACAATGTAGTAACTGTACTAACTAAGATATTGGTGATTGGTTAATTGAATTACTCATCAAAATTAACTTCTTTAATCATATTTATTGGTCGTGAGACGATGTAAGAAGTGATCTAGGCATGCAAGTCGGGGTTATGACGCGCACAACTTTGGAAAGTATGACCAATTTTTTTAAAATTACACTTCGTTTTGCTGGGGAACGAAATTTTTTCTGTTTTGCCATTATGTACTTTGAAAATTGGTCACCGTTATGCGATTACGTACTTTGAAAATTTTCGCTGTGCCTTCAGGCATACTCATACCCTAGTATATATATATAAAGCATGACTCTCATACATACTAAGTATACATACATACCGGTGTCGCAAATGATTTTTTTTTTAATATTAAAAAAAATATTTTTGAGTTTAGTTTTTTTGTGTGGTATATAAACATTTCAAGGGACCCATAAAAAAAATCAGTTCAAAATAATTTTTTTTGCTATTTTAAAAAAAAGGGTCCAATTTTCTTAACTTTTAAAGTGTTTCAAAAAAGTTTGACTGATTTTTTTTAATATGAAAAAAGGTTATTTTGAACTGATTGTTTTATATGGGGTCCCTTGAAATGTTTAAATGCCATATAAAAAAATTCATCAATTTTTTTTTTTTTTTAACTATTTAAAAAAAATTGGTATGTGTACTTGGTATGTATTGGAGTCTATGTGGTGTGTGTGTGTGTGTTTGTGTGTGTGCGCGCATGTGTGCGTGTGTATATATATATATTATAATTAAGCCAAAAAAATTAGGTCACTAGAAATCAAATTGTTTTAGATGATATATCAACATATAATGTTATTATAAAGAACGAGACATATTATTTATTTTGACTCCACAATTATTCTAATTCACGTGGCAAAGTTATACTTGAATGCACCATTTTTATATTTATATGTTTGATAATTCTCCATTAAATCGGCAAATTAGGTTTTTTTTTTTTTTTTTTTTTGATAACCCTGAACCTCCACACGAACGAGCCCTTTGGACTCCCTCGTGCAAGCTAAACAGGGGGGCACTGCGCATGTCCACCTCACACACGAGCCCCGCTTAAATACTGCTAAACCCTGCGGGGGATCGAACCCACGACCGTGCGCCTAACCACACAGCCCTGAGGAAGCCCTCCAACAGGGGTAGGTATCCGTGGGGAGGGATCGAACTCATGACCTATGGTCAGAGTGAAGCCCATCCTTACCACTGGACCAAGCCAGGGTGGATAAAAGCAAATTAAGTTATTTTCATTCACATTAAATGTCATTTTGAAGGAATTTAAAAGCAAGTTTATTTTTTATGTAAAATATTTTGATGACTTTCAGACAACTTATGGCCTTACAACTCTGTAAACAAATTGAGTTCGTTTCTTATTATTAAGAAGTGAATGGTAGAAGAACAATTTTTATTAAGGGAAAGTATAAGGTCGGGCATTTACAAGCAATGTTCGTGTGATTTTTGATATCAATAATGACGACACAATGTGTTCGAGCAATAAAGGATGAAAATAACCAGAGTTATAAAGTGCCCACGCATCGCGCGGGCTTAAACCTAGTGATAACAATTATTACCAAAGTGTACATTTAAGAATGCACCTCTAGATTGACTCGTTTTTACCACCCTCAAACTTTCTCCATTAAAATAAGTCGATGTTTATCCTCTATATCCCCCTCGTTGTTATCCAGTTCTTTGAAACTCAATTCCAATAAGATTAGATTAAAAGGATGCAAATTCCCCCTTCTTTACATGTAACAACTCTGCTATGTTATTCTTATTATGTTCTTCCATTCTTTTTGCATTAAATCCGTGGAAAATATTCATAATGTAGTGAAATAAAATCTTATTCAAATTGTTATCATTGAACATCTAAGAAGTAATTCTAATAGAATACCCTCAAAAATGGATCCCAAGTGAATCAAATTTGAATTCGAGGTTCCGTTCCTTCTATCGCCGTTGTTAACCTCATCTTGGATTCCTACCAAAATCGTTCTTTACCTTTTAACATAATGGATGCTAGAGTCACATTATGTTAATGTGAAACTCCTATCACTTCGAATATCATATTTATATTCTTAACCCAAACCTCTACATCAGTTGAAGTAGGAGGTCCATGAAATACTTGGAAGTGATAAATTCATAAAATTTTCATTGCTAGTGCTCCTTTTTTGTTCACATGCCACCCCCATATATAATTGGAATGTTGTTTTGAACTTTTAAGTTTTTGGTATGTTGGTCAAAATTTGGCTTAGAGCTCGAAACATTATTTCTATTACACCACGAGTCGTTGCATAACTTTTAATTCAACCTGTTAATCTTACCTTTGTACACTTACTGTAGCAGAAGCATTAAATGCCTCCTCTTCAGTCCTATGCTACTCATTGGGTTCCATATGAATTTACTGCAATACTGAATTAATAAATAATAAATTCATATTGCATAATGTTATATTAATTGACAATCATGACTAGACTGACTCCTTAGTTTACTACCATATCTACACTCTTGACTCAACAATTTAATCTGATAAACTATATTGTAATGCCAAACACTATCCCACCCCATCCGAAAACTTGTTGGATAAATTTCAACATTTATATATTATGATATAATATTTAGTTTTATTATATCATAATATATAAATGTTGAAATTTATCCAACAAGTTTTCGGATGGGGTGGGATAGTGTTTGGTATTACAATGTATTTTTAGAAGGAAGAAACATGAGCAAATGGGTGTGAAAGATATGGGAGTGCTCAAAGTCCCACATTAGAAGATTACTACAAGAAGTAGTGGTATATAAGCTAAAGGACTACTAAGATTCTTAGTTGACAAGTCAAACAAGAGGCTATGATCCTACGCATTGCAGTGGTGCTTAAGCATCACCAATCATGACATGCAACGCGCGAAAGGATGATTGGACGACTTAGGGCGCATTGCGCGCTTTGATGCGTACTTGGCACTTGGCATCGTTGCTTGGAGCGTGGGAGCATAAAGTTTTGATGAAGTAAAACAAATCAACGATTGTGATTAAACGATCTGATCAAAAGGCTTAAAATCTGGAACGACTTGATCTGAGCCGTTAGATGAACTCGTAGCGTTTCGTGTAGGGGATATCCATTCACTTACGATGGGATGCCTAATCTGAATCGTTAGATTGAAGCTGTTCCAAATAGGCACGATCCAATGGCTGTTGAGTCGCTATATGAAGAGCTGTGACTGTTGAGAACAGTCACAAAAATGGCTATAAAAAGAGTTCCAGGCCTCTGTTTTGGATACCGAAAATTGCTAATTTCTCCTCTCTTCGTCCTCTACATTTTGGCATTACAAGATTAAAAATTCAGAATGTTCTCGGTACCAGTACATAGTTTGAATCAAACAACTATTCATACATTGAATTATATCCTGAAGGTAGATTCTATGAAACCTATAGTGTACTCACGGTTCTGTCTCAACCGAATTGGGAGAAATTTTGCCTAAAATACAGCGTTCCCAGAATGTGCCTTGCAGAAATTAATTTAAATATTTCGTTCTTTCCATAGAACAATTCCAACAAGATTCTCACTACACTCACGATTAGGATTAATAGAACAAGTATAAACATCTAAACATTCCATGAATTATATTCTGGAACAAGTAAAACTAACTTATTTTGCGACGATAATGTAAAAAAAAAAACTATTATCTTGTTACACGACAAAATTCAAAACATAACATACTAAGATTCTCCACACTAACTGGTTAGGTTTAAATAACCCTATACACAACCTCTGGCATATCACACATACTAAGACCCTGAACTCGACTCCCCAAAACTCCGACCTTGGTTGTGAACTCATCTATTAACCTAAATGGAAACATATGAACGTAAGATAATGCTCAGTTTTCTAACATGAATATTGATTCATAATGCACAACAATGTTAATATTATCTATTAAAATATTAATCCTTTCTATTTGTTACTAAATTATACTTCATCATATAATTTCTTATAACTATATACATGTAAATGGTGTGTCACATTCCTAGTAATCACAAATTGTCATGCCCCGACACAGATTTGGGTAATCTACTTGGGCTGGATTTCACCGATATCGAAGGGTTAAGGGAAAAAGGTCCTTTAAGGGCGGGTGAGAATCATTATTAGCACTTTTGTCCAAATAACCATGATACAATTCTGAATTTATCATTTAATAACTTGAAAAAATCATGACCACTTGCTTGCGATTTTAGTAGTTCAATTGTTTTACTTAAGGAAATATTTACTAAGACCATGAGCGAATAAAATTGATTATCAATTAAATCTAAATTATTACAGACTTGGTCACATAAAATTAAATTTCCAACCATGACATGAAAATAAAATGCAACAAACCTAACTAGGGAGACCACCATTGTTGTATGGCCCAAACATGAGAGCTTTCAACAATCAATGCCGCGACTGCTGCTTCCCTGCATAGTGGGTTTTAGGTCTAAGCAACGTCCGCCGCACCCGAGGGCTCCAGACTCCCCTTAAGTTTCCCAAAAATTCCAAGAATTTCTATTTCTACCCTTTAGTGTCATTTTTATACTTCAGCTTTTCACGCCTGATCGATGGGCCCAAAATTGTACAAAATCTTTCCTACAAAATTCACATTTTACCCATTCGTTATGTGCTTTTTTTTAAACCTTGAACCTCCACACGAACGAGCCCTTTGGACTCCCTCGTGTTTGCTAAATAGGGGGGACACTACGCATGACCCACCTCACACACGAGCCCCGCTTTAATACTGGCATACCCTTGCCAGGAATCGAACCCATGACCGCACGCCTAACCACACAGCCCTGAGTAAGCCACTAACCACTGGGACGAACTAGAGTGGGTCCCATTCGTTACGTACTTAAAATATACATTTTAAGTTTTGAGAGTTTTGGGGGACAAAATCATTTAACACAAGGTTTAAGGTCCATTTTATAATTTCTAAAGTTTGGTCCGCCTTGTGATTTACAGAAATTCAAAGTTTAGCTTGCAACATTTATAAGTTAAGGAACTTCTTGCAACATGTACAAGTACATGGGCTATTTTACAATATGTATAACTCGAGGCTTATTTTGCAATATTTATGAATCTATGGATTGTTTTGCAATATTTATTAATTTGAGGGCTTTTTTGCAATATTGACAATTTTTCCCCAATGGTTTTAATCAAGAACCCTAAAGTTACATTTTTGGCTAAATCTTATGTTATTCCACCTATAATCTTTTGGTATTTTCACCCAACCCCTCATAAGAACTACACAACAATTTCCTCATTTATGCCATTACCGAGTTAAACAAATCTATAAAAAATGCAACATAACTTGAGAGCATCACAATAAATATTTTTCGCCATATTAAATAAATTTTAAGGCATGTAAACAGTTTTAAATAAGCTAACTCATGCTTTGACATTTTAATAAAAAATCTAATATTCATGACACGATTTTCATAAAATAACAATAATATATATAGGTAGCATGCGAGTTTACGTATATATATACAAAAAAAAAACTACGTAACACGCTACATTTTTAATTTCAAAAATTAGGTAATGTAACCCCTATCTTTAATGGATAAAACTCTTGAAGAAAATGTTGGATCAATGCACCAACAACTCCTTTGGGGACTTGATTAATACCTATTGAACATCTCAGATATTTTATCTAAAAAACTAATATTTACTCTCTTACTATGGCATTTTTAATAATAGGGCAACCTCTTCCTCTCACTTTCTAATATTTTTAAAATATATGTTAATGTGTATATTGAAACACTGTAAGGGAGGTGTGGTATTATTTATAATTTAAAGGGGTTGTTTTTATGTTGTTTGAATAGCAGTTCTAGCTCTGCATAGAAGAAACAACAAAATTTAAGTGATAAATAAAAGATGGCCAATCCCAAGTTGTTAGCATAACATTTTCGTCAAACAAAATTGTGAGTTAGGAATGCATACTAATTTTTATGATGGTTGGTTGTCTCACATGATGAGGCCAAAGTACTAAGGTGAAATGAAAGCAACCATCGTATGAATCATCTGATTGAAGATCAAGGTAGTCCCAACGAATGGTGTGCGAGTGGTCTGGAATTTAATTTTGTAGCATCAAAACATGAAACATATTATGAATATGAGATCAATGGGGGTGGCATGCTAGACAATATGACACCGGATCAATTTTATCCAGGATCTCAAAGGATCCCGTCTATCACGGTACCGACTTTCCTTTCCTACCAAAATGACTAACTCTCGGTCTAGGCTTAACTTTAAGGAAATCATGATCTCCATTGTCGAACTCTTAATGTCTTTTATGTTTATCAACAATTTTTTTTTATCGGGTTTGATCTATCCCAAGTCGTTATTGAATAATCTGGATGTTCTCAATGATTTCCAAAATGAGTTTACACCTGCTGATATAAGTTTTGACAAATTTTTCCTAATAAACCAGTAAGGGACAAGGTGTTCCATACAACACCTCAAAAAGTGCAATGCCAATGCCATCCTGGTAACTATTATTGTAGGCAAATTATTCTAGTTATAGGTGTTTATCCCAACTACCTTGAAAGTCCAATGCGCATAATCATAACATATCATTGAGGATTTGAATGGTTCCTTCTGATTTATCATCCATTTGAGGATAGTAAGTGGTGTTGATATTGAGGCTGGTACCGAGTTGCCCCTGTAGCCTATTCCAAAACTTTGACACGAACCTTGGGTCTATATCTTAAACAATTGATAGTGGTGTACCATGTAAGTGAAGTATCTCTCTGATGTACAACCAGGTTAATCGAGTCACGCTATTTGAAAATTTTATCGGTAGAAAGTGTTGGACTTTGTGAGCTTATCCACAATAATCCATTTTGCATCATGTCTTGCTTTTGAACAAGGTAAATCCATGACAAAGTCCATGGTGATGTGATTTCATTTCCATTAATCAATCGGTAGTGAGTGAAGAAATCCAAATAGATTTTGATGCTCTACCTCTGCTTGATAACAAATGAGTACTTTAGTGATGAAGAAGTTTACGTATTTCTTCATCCCCGACCACCAATAATCATGACACAAATCTCATTACATTTTGGTGCCTCCTGGGTGGATGCTTAACCTTGATTTGTGTAATTTTGCCATAATATCCTCTCAAAGCTATGTGATGGTCGGGACTATTAGTCTTCATTCAAATCGTAATCCATCATCTTTATCCAATGTAAGATCATTAAGCAGTTCGTCAACTTGGAGATGACCCCGATAATGCATGAGTTTTTCGTTATAAATCTGTGCACCCCAAACCTTTTGCTGTAGGATTTGCCTTGCTACAATATTGTAAATATATGCCTGTTCACTACCTCTTTTTACTTTTTACTCTTAAGTTTGGAGTTCCGTGAACTTTTATGGTAGTGACACTTCATATCTTCTAATAAAAAGATTTAATTTTCTACTGAGTGAGTCATCCACAACATTGGACTTTCATTTGTGGTCATGGAATATGAAGTTATAATCTTCCATTAGTTTAATCCATTGACATTGGCATGGGTTGACATCATGTTGGGTGAAAAGGCAACGAAGACTCTTATGAAATGAAAACAGTTCAAAACGCTGCTCCCTATATGGGTAGTACTTCCAGATCTTCAATGCGAATATAATTACTTTAAGATCCTAATCATGATCGGGATAGTTCCTCTCGTGTGGCTTCAATTGTTGACGCGTGTGTGCTACCACCTGACCATTTTGCATCGAAACCAAACCAAGTCCTACTCGTAATACATCACAGTAAACCACATAGCCATTTCCTCATTCTAGAAGAATAAGTACATCAACTGTTATCAATCTCACCTTTAAGTCCCAGAAGGCAGTCTCACACTCCTCTGTCCATTATAAACTTACATTCTTTTTAGTAAGCTGAGTTAAGGGCAAGGATAAGTGAGATAAATCTTAAACATAACACTGATAGTAGCCAACCAATCTCACAAAACTCCTAATTTATGTGACATTCTTTAGTCGCTCCCAATTCAAAGCAGTTTTCACCTTTCCAAGATCTACTGAGATACCTTTTCCTGAGACAAGGTGACCTAAGAACTTGACTTCCTACATCCAGAATTTGCATTTGCTGAATTTTTCATACAACTGTCTCTCCCTGAGTACTTGCAGGTTGATTGTAGGTGTTCTTTATAGTCCTCATCAGATGATGAGTATATCAAAATTTCATCCATGAATACAATAATAAATCGATCCAAATTTTCGGTAGATTTGATTCATTAAGTCTATAAAATTGACAGGGGCTTTGGTAAAGACGAAGGTAATGACTAGGGCCTCAAAATACTTATAATGTGTGCATAAGACTGTATTTTAGATGTCTTCCTAACGGACTCAAAGTTAATGATAGTGACGCAACGAAGAATGTGTATGCTACCTGTGTACCTACATCTCAAGTGCAAGCAGGTCGCTCAGGTAATAACCCAATGAGTCATGGCCGAATCCATAGGAAAAAGGACAAAAATCATGATGACGACAACAAGGTAGGCTTCTAAAATCTCGGTATCGACTCACAAAAAGAAACGAAAAGGTGATGATTTTTGTGAAATTTCTACTTAACTAAAGAAACCTAACTAGCAAGTGCAATTTTAATTTAAAAGAAAGCAAAGACTAAAATTTTGATTTTTCATGGGAAAAATAGAGTCGGGATCCAATCTCCCAAACTGTAGGTATTTTTCGTTAAGTATAAAATTTTCAATAATCATATATCAAATTAAGAGAAAACATCAATTTCATCAAAGAACTAAATATGTGAGAATTTTATTCCACATGATATTTAGCCAATAATTAAATTAACTTGAATGACGAGATTGCTAACATGTATATTATATCCTCAAGCACTCCGGTTGCCTATGGAAAATGGACTTAAGAGACCTACAATATTATTCTCGATAAAATATCAAACCTCATAATTATATATATATAATTATATGCAATTTTATATCCAACTCTCATACATAAGTTGGGTTCATATTCCCCAACTCCCTATGAATCTAGCCAGGCATGAATATATTAACTAAGCAAGAATTCATTGGCATGTGTGTAAACATAATAAAATAATAGGAAAGATGATGAAATTTAAGATCACTAAGAGTGAAGAATAGAAACATGTAAGAAGAATAAGTAATTGAAGAAAAACTTGCTTTTGTATTAAATGAATGATGCAAAACTTGTATATTATTCTCCTAGATGTTCTTGATGTTTTCTAGCCTTACTAATGAATGATATATATGTTAAAAGAACCGTAATGACTAAATATAAAGGTTAGAAGTCGTTTAGTAAAGTCCCTAAACTCTAAAACTCTGTTGGCTAAAAGATAAACTGAAATAAAAATCCCATAATACGTTCCCCGAACATATTTACCCTTCTCTGGCCTAACCCGTTAGTAAGGAGAACTTGTTTTCCCCAGGCATCCAAATCGGTTCGGTCCGATGCTTTGTCCAAGTGATCCTTTTGTGATTCAATTTTTGCCCCTAGATTTTCTTCCCAACTTCAAATGTGCATAACTCCTTTACTGCAGCTCGAATTTAGGTGCCTTTTCTTCTAGCGTGATCGTGACTTTAGCTCTTTTACTTTTCAGTTGAATCATTCTTCGGGTTTTGTTGGAAAATTACAAAATGGCCCTTGACTTCCCTATCTTACAATTCTTTAACCATTTCGTCTTTTCTCGTCCATCCACTTTGCACTAACTGTTGATAAAACAAATGAGAAATACACAAAATGCGAAATTCTCACAAAAAAGGGTTACTAGCATACATATGGGATAAATTTGGTGTATATACATTGCACGGGACCCTAAAAATACCAAAATAAAGAGGATAAATATAAAATATTTATGCCTAATCAAACCCCCTTACTTTGAATATTGATCGTCCCGAGAAATGTAAAAGAATAAGAGCATGAGTTTAAATTTACTTCTAAACAAATAATGGGATATGATACCTCTTTTGCGGACAAGTGCTTGCATTTAGTATATGCAACAAGTTGTTAAACCCCTAGGTTACCCTTGTTGTACGAGTGGTGTCTCGTGAAGTTTTGTAGTTAATTTACCCACAAAATTCGTTTTAACGACTCAAAGAAAGTATCAAAATAATTAAAAATTGTACAATTTAATTTACCCCCCAAAAATAATCGTTTCAAATTTTTATTCGATAATCTCAATTCATAGTGTGTATCTGCGAAGTCGAAAATTAAACTAATAACTTCCACCGATTGATCGTTATGTTACTTTTTAAAAAATTATTTGATTCGATTTCTCACGAAATGTACTCACAAACGGGTCACTTGGATTGTGACTATTTTCTCTCGGTATGTGGGATGTTAAGAGTAAATATAATGGAAAACGAGTTCAAGCACACAAATTGAAAGACGAAAATATTTACAATGAAAAAATCTCATGAACGAAACATGGTCATTGAAAAATGGAAAAACACCATTCTTTTTACACACCGTGCTATTTCTTTATTATCTTTTCGTATTTTAGTTCTCCACGCAATAATTAATTTCGATAATCGGACTCGGTTATGACTTTTTCAGGTTAAGATGTTTTGGGCAATAATGGAAATGTTTGAGAATTTCAGAGTTAGAAAATTTTCTTGCAATGCCCGTTGGCACCTTTTTGGGCTTTGCTCATTTTCTTTTTTTCTTTTCTTTTTCTTTCTATTTTCCAGATTTTTTATTTTATTTTTTATATTTTTCTACTTTTTATCTGAGCATTTTTTCTTTTTTTTGTTCCTTTTATGTACCATTTGGACTTAATTGATCAATTTTTGATTTTCATAACCCCAGGCTATTTAGGTTTGCCGGGTTGATCAAACGAAAAGGGTATAAATTATTGGGCTCAAATTGGCTTGCAAAAGGATGATTTTCATAACCTTTTATGGCTAATATTTTTGGGTAAACAGACGATGGCCTAACTTCATTTATCCGAATCACTAATTACATTACCATATGTATCTTGAGATTAATTTTATTTTGAGACCTTTTAGTGCATTTTCAAAACAATATTTCACATGTTTTCCGTAACTAATCGAATAATGATTTAGAGATCATCAACGCATTTTTGACACTGAAAAGAACTTTTGAGTTAACTTTTAACTCGAATTAATTTAATTACTCAGAAAAAGTGACTGGCTTAAAAATCTTAATGGGTTAAGAAATCTCCACAATGTTTCATTCAATTTCCATTTTTGGCCGATTTCAGCTTAATGCATAAGAGTTTTACAAATTGAGATTTCATAGAAAAACTTAGTGATATTTTTGAAGAATTTAAATTAAATTTTTTATTTATTTTGGAAAAAAATATTTTGACTTTTTCAGAAAATTTCAATTTATGAAA
This sequence comes from Sambucus nigra, assembly GCA_949130495.1. NCBI lineage: Eukaryota > Viridiplantae > Streptophyta > Magnoliopsida > Dipsacales > Adoxaceae > Sambucus > Sambucus nigra. The sequence goes on along the minus strand of OX422214.1, from coordinate 169,541,104 downwards.
ATTTCATTTTTTTTTTGAAATTTTTGACATTTTTTAATTTTTTTGGGCATTTAAAAATTTATGAAGTTTAAAGACGCACGTGTACCCCCAAACTTAGACTTTTGCATTGTCCTAATCAAAAGGACTAAAATCTAAATAAGAAAAGAAGAGTGCGAGAATAAAACAAACAAATATTATAATGCAAAAGGACACTAATAAACTCGGACACACAACTCTAAAATACAAAAAAAATTCACGCTTTACGCGTCAGGGGTGCGACGACCTCGCTCTCCTAAAACTTGCTCAATCCCGTGTATGATGTTCGATGATATCCTTGCTATCTCTTTCACATCATAAATTAAAAGTCGGAACAATTGGGAATCGACCCAATAGAAAGAATGGATACCTCGAGGGACATAATGGTGCCCAATCACCTTATGGCATATTTGTTCCGGCTTGGAGATACTATCATATCGAAATGTCGAGGGACACGCTAAGCCTAGATTACCCTTACACTCGAGAATGCATGGATCGGGATCTAAATTAGACGATACTCTACTCATGTCCTAAATCACCTTCGAGAACTCAAGTGGCATGGGTGGACGATCACAAATAAGGAATTGATCTATCCTATTTTTTTAGTCGCTCTCCTTTAAGTGACAAAAAGAGTCCAATAACGATTGGACTTCAGCAGTGAGGTTCTCATCCACTGGACCAAATTCTTTCTCAAAATTTTTTATGCTCATATCTACTCTCTCTCTCTCTCTCTCTCTCTCTCTCTCTCTCAATATCTAAATACTCTATCTCGCTCTTGATAGTCATCACTAAACACGCCTCAAGTAGATGCTCAAAATTATTACCCTCACGTTGTTCGTGTACTACTTCTTCAATAAGACCCGACTCGTGTAAATCGTACTCATCACCCACTTGCTTGGTGATGTTGAAGATATTCATTTCCAGTGTCATATTCCCAAACACGAGTTGCATTTGCCATTACGCATGTTAATCAACGCATTAGCCATGGCTAGGAAAGGGTGACCAATAACGGGAACATGATTACTCAATGGGTAAGAGGGATCCATGTCCCAAATAACAAAATATACCAGGAAGTAAAAAGTCTCGACTAATACGATTACATCCTCAACTAACCTCGGGGTATCTTTACAAAATGATCCGCAAGTTGGAAAGTGATTTTGGTGGGATTTATATCTCCTAAATTAAGATTTTTATAGATAGAGTAAGAGAGAATGTTGTTTATTAAATCTCTCTCGAGTTTATTCTCTTCAATAATGCATGAAATGGTGGGCGCACCCGAATCTTTATACTTGGGCGGGAGGTGACTAAAGAGTACTAAATCACATTTTGTGATAAGAACACCTTCTTTACCTTTACTTTACTTTTTACCATGAGCAAGTCCTTGAGAAACTTCGCATATGTGGGAATTTTCTTGATAGACTCAAGGAAAGGTAAATTAAGCTTCATTTTCTTAAGAACATCTTGAATGTCGTCACGGCCGACCATTTTAGGAGGAGGGAACAACTACTGAGGTTATGGTGCAGATATAGTGGGTTTCACTACCACTTCGGGCCTAACCGTGTCTTCTTTTTCACTCTCTTCTATGGAGACATATTCAGCCTCTTGCGTGCTAAGAAAAAACTCCTTATCTTTTTGTACATCGTGTGGAGGAGGTGATAAGTCAACAACTCTTCCACTAGGTAGAATGGTTATCGCGCTACATTTCTCTTGATATTCATTGGGAGTAGAGCTAACAAAGTTTTGACTTTGGGTGGGAAACCTTCCTTTCTCTTGGAAACTTAAAGAAGATTGCAACTTAAAAAGATATTCCTTTAAGTCGGCAAAAGTTTGAGAATTTTGGCCATTTATCGCTAATTGAGTTTGCATAAATTGGGCGAGAGTGTCCTCGAGACTCTTTCACCGTGGGATCACATAAGGCGTGAGAGTAGGTGCTTGCATTAGTGGAACTTGTTGATAAGATGGAAGTGGTGGACAACGTGTGGATTCGGATTCATCGCCACGTTCGGTTGCCCATAACTAAAATCATAATGGTTTTGCCATGAGGGATTAAAAAAATTCCTGCGAGGGGCATCAAAATTACCCTTTAAGGTTCCCATTGCCTTAACTTGCTCTTGAAGCATAACTTTGTTGGCGTGTATCGTTGGACATTCCTTCGTTATATATCCCGCTTCACAATTAATGAAATCTCTCCCTTAATTGTTTGAGATAAGCCATATATGTGTCTCCTCTAGATTCGATGACAACTTCTAGCCGCTTAGCTAATTGGTTAATTTAGAGCTTCAACTCGACTTTCTTGTCCAAATGATAGAGTCCGGACGTAGAAGGAGCTATGGATGTGACTCTAGCTTTGGGTTGGGTGTTCGAATTCGATGTGTACCAAGATTAAATAGTCTTAACAACATACTTAAAGTTCACCTCCGCATCATTCGCATCTAACCCTAAGAACTCTCCCAGGAACATAGTCCTAACGAGTTGCTTGGAGCTTAGGCTAAGCCCATGATGGAAGCAAGAGATGAGTTTCCATTATGTGGGATCATATTGACAACTCGTTGAACCTCTCCCAACATCTATCAAAAGGGTCATTATTGTTTTCCCTAAAAGTTTGGATTTGAGCCCTAATAGAATTGGTCCTATGTGCGGGAAAGAACTTCAGAAGAAATTTAGCCTGCATGTCTCTCCACTTGCCTGTTAAGTTCGGTGCTAGTGGCCAAAGACAAGTCTTGGACTTGTCCTTAAGTGAAAACATGAAAAGCTTAAGGCGCATTACATCTTGGGTGAAAGCTTGATCGTAAAACATCCCGCATGCCTCCTCTAACTCTCTAATTTGAAAATAAAGCTTCTCCAACTCCATACTGTGAAAAGTTGGAAGAATTTGAATCATCTAATTCCTAAAGTGGAATTTCTCCACATTATATGAGAATATAATTAATTTCGGAGCGACAGTTCTCTTGGGGTATAAACGGTCTCTTATGGAGTGATACGGCATCACTCCCTTTCTTGTTTCGAAACTAGCGTGATGAAACATCACACTCACACTTATAGAGTCACTTTACTCACTGGAGATCCTGTACGTATAACTCGTGGTGTGGTTACTCAGTGTAGGAGTTGGTACCTAGAAATTTAGAGTGTTTGTCATTTTATTGCTAGATGGAGGGAGTTCGACTATAGGCTCAGGATTTGGATTGGGCAGAGTATTTTTCATTTAAAGCTCGAGAGAATATATATATATATATATATATATATATATATATATATATATATATATATTTTTTTTTTTTTAATTTTATTTTTATATTTCAGGTCTTTTGAATTTTCAGGATTTATGATTTTTTTTGGCCTTTTAAGATTTAAAGTCAAATTCTTAATCCGACCTAACTTAGTGTGTCTACCTAATCCCTGACAACAACGCAAAAAACTTGACGCGATGCAGAATGTGTATGCTACGTGTTTACCTACAACTCAAGTGCAGTCCGGTCGCTCAAGTAATAACCCGATAAGTTGGGGTTGAATCCCTAGGGAATATGATGAAAATCGTGACATCGACGACAAGGTAGGCTTCTAAAATCTAGGTATCGACTCTCAAAACAAAAGAAGAGGTGATGATTTTTGTCAGAAGTTCAACTTAACTAAAGAACCTAACTAGTAAGTGCAGTTTTAATTTAAAAGAAAGCAAACATGGCAATTTTAATTTTTCGAAAACAGTTTGGATAAAATAGAGTCGGGATCATATAAAATTTTCAATAATCATATTTTTAATTAAAAGAAAACATCAATTTCATCAAAGCACTAAATATGTGAGAATTTTACTCTGCACAATATTTAATCAATAATTAAATTAACATAAATGATGAGATTGCCGATACGTATATTATATCCTCAAACACTCCGGTTGCCTATGACAAATGGAGTTGAGATACTTGTAATTCGACAAAATATTAAACCTTATAATTATATATACAATTATATTCGATTTTATATCCAACTCTCATACCTAGGTTGGGTTCATGTTCCCCAACTCCCTATGAATCTATCCACACATGAATGTATTAACTAAGCAATAATTCATTGACATGCGTGTAAACAAAATGAAATAATAGGAAAGATGATGAAATTTAAGATTACCAAGATCTAAGAACACAAACATACAGGAAGAATAAGTACTTGAAGAAAAACTTGCTCATGTATTGAATGAATGATGCAAAACTTGTAAATTTTCTTGATGTTTTCTAGCCTTCCTAATGAATGATATCTATGTTAAAAGAACCCTAATGACTAAATTTAAAGGTTACAAGTAATTTAGAAGAGTCCCTAAACTGTAAAACTCTTTTGGATAAAAGATAAACTCAAATAAAAAATCCCGTAACAGGTCCCCCAAACCTATTTGCCCCTCTATGGTCAAACCTATTCACAGGACGAACCAGTTCGGTCGTAGTATCTTCCCAAGTGCTCCTTTTGTGATGAATTTTCTCTTATTTTCACTTTCCGCCCCCGAATTTTCTTCCCAACTTCAAATGTGCATAACTCCTTCACCGTACCTCGAATTTAGGTGCCGCTTCTTCTAGCGTGATAGTGACTTCAAGATCTTTAACTTTTTAGTGGCTCCTACTCCGAGTTCCAGCTAAAAAAATCACAAAATTTCCATTGACTTCCCTTTCTTACGATTCTTTTACCATTCCCCTTTTCTCTTCCATCCATTTGCACTAATTCCTATAAAATAAGAGAGAAATATAAAAAACACGCAATACTCACCAAAAAGGGTTAGTAGTATAAATATGGAACAAATTCTGTATAAATACACTCTCGAGACCATAAAAATACTAAAATTAAGGAGATAAATATGAAATATTTATGCCTAATCAAATATCCATACCAAAGATCAATTTTTTGAAAATCTTTTTGAATATCCCAACTGATAATAAAAAAGGTCAATTATTCATGGCAAGGGATACTTGTTCTTTTTGGTGACATAATTCATCTAACGACAATCAATGCAAAGTCGTAACATGTTATCCTTCTTTATAGAAAACAACACTTATGCTCCCTAAGGAACACAAAAGGTAGGATGTAACCGTTAGTCAACATATCTTCTATCTATACTTTGAATTCCCTAAGCTCTGTTGGAGCCAAATGGTGTGGTAGAATCGATATGAGTGAAGTCCCCGGATGCACATCTAGAGTAAATCAATCTCTTTTTTTAGTGAGGTTGGGGGTGTAGACCAGGAAGTTCCTAGGAGAAGACATCGAGAAACTCTTGAACCAAAGGGTAGTCTAGACGCATGGGGTGAGTCATCTCTTAAACCCCCAGACTAGACAATGAAGCAAAATATTTTTTTTCCTTAACACTAGCATATTTGCATGGGTAATCAATAGCTTGTTCACTGCTAAAATGGTACTATGAGCCATCCATAAGTAATAAAAATACACTTGGATGATGGCATTCAATTTTAGAATTGAAATAACAAAGATAATTCACCCCTAATATTACCTCAAATTTGTGCATATTCATGGCGATCAAGTCATATCCGAGGATATATTGTGCAATGAATATTACACAAACACTACAAACTCTATCCGAACAAACATCCTCCACCTTTTGGGAGACCCACAAAAATAGGTGGGTAAAGGTAATCCTCCTCTAATGCTACAAAAAGGAAAGTAAATTAGAAATGAAAGAGTGATACGATTCTTAATGAAATGATGTCTTAACCTATTTATTAAAAACTATGATCATACCTTTCATTATATATGTTTCGTGATGGGAAACAATCTAAGAAATAACGTATGACCTCCTTTGTGTTAACTGGATCCCTTGGACACTTAACACCTCATCTTTCCCTCAACCTCCATGCCCATATTTTGGGCATTACCATCCACATAATGCCCCGGTTGTTGAATTTCCCTTCTTTGCTATAAGGGCTGAGTGGGATCCATGTTACTAAAGTTGCTCCTCGATATAAAATTAGATGCTTGGTTACTTGGTTAATGTTTCCACTTTTTCTCTGAGAACAATCCTTCTTGAAGTGATAAGGTGATCCATAAGAATAAAAACCTTGGGTTGTTGTTACCGAACCCTTATTATCTTGGTTTCCATGGGGAGAACCAATTCCCACTACTGCATTTAACCTAGAAAAAAGATTATGAGAGCCTCCTTAATGATTCTTTTTCATGTGAATGTTCTACTTCCCACAACACCCCATTTCCTCTCCTTGATCATTTTAACATCTCCAGAGTCTAATTTTAGTCTGATGGCCTTATCCATAGTTTCTGTAAAACTCTCAACATTTTGTTCCACTGCAATCCTTCAGATTGATGGATTAAGATCCTTAATGAACAACTGAGTCTTTTCTAATTCGTCATTTTTTATGAAAGGAACACAGTTCGATAGGTTTTTAAAATTAATTTAATATTTTTTCACCGATTATTTCCCTTGGATTAGGCACATAAATTAATCTTTCTTATTATCACGCTAAGCCTCAGAGAAGTACCTCTCCAGGAAGTCCTTATAAAATTCCTTCTAATCCACGGTATCTCTTTGACTAACTTGGTTAGAAAGTCACCATTAATGTGCTTGAGCATTATATTGAAATATCGCCATTCTAACTCAGTGTCCTTGTTGTACCTTGAGGACCTTTAGACGTATAGTGTGCTCATGCCAGTTTTTAGCCATTTTAGGTCATATGGTGCCAAAAAAGGTAGGTGGGTTTGGCTTTTTAAATTCATTAAGGATAAAAGCAAAGGCATAACTATCTATGGGGCCACTGTTCTATCTTTGATTATCTTATTATTTAGACAGGGCGTAGGCTAACTATCTGATATCCCGATTCATTGGAAAATTTCATTTGAGTTTCTAGATTCACTCATAGTTCCCCTTCGTGTTGACATTCTAAAAAGAAAATAATTCAGCACATGACAATTAATTTGTACAGATTAGCAACATGGCCATACTTTAACATTTTTACACTCCCGTAATAAAGTCAAAATCCTAAGATCTAATACCAAGGTGTAATTCTTCGACACGAATTTAGGACACCCACTTGGGATGGCCCACACCGACATCGAGGTATTAGGGGAAAATGGTCTTTTAAGGGTGGGTAAGAGTCATAACTATCACTCCTACCCAAATTACCATTCTAGAATTATGAATTCATCATTTGATTATTGGAAAAAATCATGGCTGCTTGGATAAGGTTGTAGTAGTTCAATTATTTTATTTAAGAAAAGGTTTTATAGGATCATGATTGAATAATGCTAATGGTTTGTAAAATCTATATTAGTCCAGACTTGGTCACATAAAATTAAATGTTCAACTACTACATGAAAACAAAGCGCAAGAGACGTGACTGGGGAGACCACCATCATTGTATGGCCCGGACATCAATTTTTTCTACAATCAATTCTTCTTTTTCCTTTCCTTTCTCAACATGCTTACCTGAAGTACCTGGGGGAGGGGTGCTATCAAATAACGAAAATGAGAAATGTCCAACATGGGGAATGATAAAAGACTATAATAATACAAGGAGGATATATACATATATAATTCATTTTAATTTCGAAATAATTTCATTTGATTAAGTAAATTAAATGCAAGTATGGTGAATGAGAATCCACAATTGTCTATGTGCCAAGCACATACTCTATTTTTTCTAAATCCGACGTCTACCCCAGTCCCTAATAAATTGTCTCATTTAATTATTTTCCATTTACGACGAACAAGCTCCTCTTTTATTTTAATTCTTATTTCGAAGTTTACCAATCCCATTTATTTTCATGAGCTCATACCATTCGCAATAAATTCCATGACTTTTGCTTCCCTACACACTGGGTTTTGGTTCTAAGCGAATTCCATCACACCTTAGGGCGCTAGTCCCTCCTTAAATTTATCGAAAACTCCAAGTATTTTTGTTTTTACCTTTTAGTATCATTTTTATACTTCAAATTTTCACACCCGATCATTGGTCCAAAATCGTACCAAATACTTCCTACATGACACTTTACCCATTATTTAGGTACTTAAAATATAAATTTTGAGTTTTGAGAGTCTTTGGGGTCAAAATCATTTAACTCATGCCTTAAGGTCCATTTTGTAATGTTTAAAGTTTGGGATACTTTGTTATTTTCAGAAAAGTTAAAGTCTATCTTGAAACTTCTATAAGTTCAGGGGATTTTTTGCAACGTGTTCAAGTTTAGGGATTAGTTTAGGGTCTATTTTGTAATATTTATGAGTTTAGGGACCGTTTTGCAATATTTGTAAGTTTATGGGCTTTATAATATTTATACGTTTGGGGATAGTTTTGAAATATTATCAATTTATCCCCAATGGTTTACTTGACATCTATACTTACGTTTTTACTAAGCGTTATGTTATTCCACCTAGAATCTTTTGGTATTTTCATCCAACCCCTTCTAAGCATTACACAACGTTTTCCTCATTTATGCCATTATTGTATTTAATAAACATTTAGAAATGCAACACAACTTGAGACCATCACATTATATATATCTTTTGTCAAAATAAGCATTTTTGGCATGCAAACTGCTTAAATTTAAGCTAAAACATGCTTTGACATTTTGGTTAAAGTTAAAAAATTCTTAACTTGCTTTTCATAATCTTTCAGAAAAGTGTTCGAAGTCGTTATAGCGGCATTATCTACCCACTATAGCGGTTGTGGGACCCTGCTATAGTGGTCCTGATTCACAAATCCTTTCCCCCTTCTGCTGCTCTTAATGACAAGTGATGGGTTAACAATTTGTTTTCCCACACCACACTTAGTGGCAGATAAATGTACTAGGGCCATTTATATGCCTTAGACGATCTTGGCATTATAATTAAGTTAAAGAGGGTCAACACTCAAATTGTTCCTTTTTGTTTAAATTTCAACTTAAATTATTCATAATATGTTAAAATTATATCTTAATTATAACCAACATAATTACAACACAACTTAAATAATAATTTTAACTATTCCACTTTAAATAAACATTCATTCCAACTCTTATTAAATCAATCCAATTAAGGTCACCAATGCATACCAATAATGTTACCTTATAAAATTCAATACTTATAAGGTTACTAAAAACTCGGGTTCTTACACAAACTATTAAAACATATTCCATCTTCATTGATCAATGTTAATAAATCTCCATTGTAAGCAAAATATCACAAATCTCCACTAATAATCCTTGAATCATAATTCAAATGTAATCAAGGTGATTATCAAACTAATTATATAAATTTGATCCTCTTAAAAAACTAAGAAACTTTTATTCTACAATAAAGGATGATTCCAAGTGATTAGTCTCTAAATTTAACAAATCAAGCATGATGTATTTCATTCCAATCTTTTCGCAATCAGAAATAAGAATTTCACAAGTTGTAAAACTCATTCAAGTTATGAACTTTAATAAAGATATCAATATCTTTCAAGAACTCCTTGGTTTATGATAATTTTACATGAAATGTTCCTAAGCTCCTCAACTCTCTCTCCTCAAGCTTATTTTTTTCAAACCATTATATCAAATATTTATGTAATAAAAAATAAGGCTAGATACACGTTTTAAATCATATAAAAACTTTATCATGTGATGAAGCTTGTGGGGGTGATGTGTGATGGGTTAAAATAAAGGTACCATTCAATTCCAAGAAAATTGGTGCACTATTCGTAAGATTGCCTTAAGTAGTAATTTTGACCTTTGATTAACCTGCCATTTGCAGCTATGTGTAAATAACTTATAAATCTACAACTTCAACACGAGTTTTTCCAAAATCACGAGTTTAATATGCAAAAATTTATCCCAAACAAGATGATATTAGTATTCCTGGAATTTCGAAACTTAAACATTTTGCTACAAAATATCACCAATTTCACCATATCAGCCAAAATTAATTTTCTAAGCACAATTATGCACCAAAAAGTAATTATATCTTTCAAGTAAACAACTAAACATATTTTAATATTTGTATTTCCCAAACTTAATTTATTGTATTTATACGTACACCTTATTTAATTTATGCTATTCTTCACCCAGTGTTAGACATGGTCTCTAACATCTCATGCATTCTCATACCCGAATATATCTAATCATGCTTATGCATATAATATTATCCACACATAAAAAATTACCATATTTAAGGTCTTTGAAGTTTGGGATGTCACATATAACAATTAAAACTTTTAGCAACTTATCTATATAAATATTTTTTATAAGAAGATACAATAATATTTGTGCAATAAGAGAACGAATTCTATAATCTGATAAGGAAAAATATAGGAAATATTATCATACTTACGAAAATTTTAGTTTATGGAAAAAATTCATAATCAAGTATCATTTGTTCCCGATAGAATCATTTTGCAAAACTGAAAACCCTTTTCAAATTCTTAACTCGTTTGTGGGAAGAATAGGCATATAAATAGACACTTCAGTTAAGCACTTCTCTCTCTCTCTCTCTCTCTCTCTCTCTCTCTCTTTGGCGTTTTCCAAACCCTAGTGCATGGCCACCCATGCAGCCTCCATCTTGGAGGCTAGCACGTCAAACCCTAATCTTCATGGAACCATAGAAAAGGAGAAAAACGTGAACAAGTCTTTTGCTGAGATTGTTGGAAAGGTCGAGTCTGATTCAAGAATACAACTGAAGGAGATAGATTCTTATAGAGGAGAGCCAGCTATTTTCTTTTCTATGGAAGATGTCACAAAGCTGTCAGAGCCTTTCAAATACACTCTTATAGGCAAGTTTTCTCATGGACGTCCAACGATTGATAACATCAGAAAAGTATTTGCTTCAATGGGACTCAAATCAGCCTACAATATAGGAGTTATTGATGCCAAACATATTCTCATTCGATGCTATCATGAAGAAGACTTTCTCAGGCTTTGGCTGCGAGAATCTTGGTTCATCCAAAGATATCCCATGCGAGTTTTCAAGTGGACCTTCAATTTCCATCCAGAGAAGGAATCCTCAATTACTCCGGTTTGGATCACACTTCCACTTCTTCCTATTCACCTGTACAACAAATCTAGCATTTTTTCGATAGCAAGTGCATTTGGCAATCCTTTAAAACTTGATAGTCCAACTGCAGCCTTAACCAGACCTAGTTTGGCAAGGGTATGTATAGAAATTGACCTCACCAAATCTCTAACTCATAGAGTTTGGATAGGTTATGGGACTGAAGGCAAAGGTTTCTGGCAAAATTGTACATATGAAGAAATTCCCCTCTTTTGCAATCACTGTTCCAAGAAAGGCCATGAAAGTGTCAATTTCCTGCTAAAGAAAAATCAAGAAGAAGCCAGAAAGACAGGAAGACAAGAAAATATACGGTTCAAAGAAGGAGATAAGGGTATTAACACTAAAGATCCTTCAAAAGGGTCTACAAAAGAATGGGTGAAGAAGACTTTTGAAAAGGGAATCCAAGAAGAGAAGCAAAATCAAGATGATGAAGAAATAGAAGAAGGCCAAATTGTTCCAGTTCAAAATGAATGTAAAACAAGTGAGGAAGCATTAGCAAATCCACCTGATCAAGATAACACTAGTTTGGATACAGAAGCAGTGGCAACAGACAAAAATAAAGGAATAGCTTGCAATATAGAGGAAGGCACAGGAGAGGCTCTGAAAGATGATGAAGTAATTGAACACTTGCATCTATCTCCAAGGAAAATTCCCACTGATGAGGGGAATCAACCTAGCCGAGACCAAGAGGGATGGACCCAAGTGTCTACAAATAAGAAGAAGAACTTCAAGCCTAATCACACAGTGATTACAGATAAAAAGCTGTTAAGGTCTTCAACTAAGAATCAATCAAAACCCCTTTTTAAATGATAAAGATGATGATTTGGAATGTGAGGGGCATTGGGAAAAAAGGAGCAGGTAGAAGAATTAAAAAGCTTATTAAAATACACAATCTTGCCATGATAGTTTGCTTAGAGCCTAAAGTGGATGCTGCAAGACTTGAAGAATTTCGAATCAAATTTGGTTTTCAAAATGCTATTACGAATGAAGTTAATACCATCTGGAGTTTTTTCTCTCTTGACATCTCAGCTACTATTGTTTCTCAAATCCCTCAGTGCCTGACTTTAAAGATTGTTCATCCTATATTACCTTCAGTAATTCAAGTTTCTTTTGTGTATGCTAAATGTACTAGAAGAGAAAGAATTGAATTATGGAGTTACTTAAACTCGATCTATACTGTGGACCCTTGGTTTGTAGGAGGAGATTTCAATACAGTAGCTGCCTCGTTGGATAAGGTAGGAGGGTTACCTTATGATTTCAATGCTGCTGAAGAGTTTACTCAATGTATGAAGAATAATGGCCTAATAGACTTGGGGTTTTTGGGTTCAAGATATACTTGGTGGAATAAAAGAAAGTCTAGTGTTTCAATATGGGAGAGAATAGACAAAATGCTGATGAACCTGAATTGCAAGAATTTATTTACAAAAGTGGTTGTTGAACACCTGAGTAAAGTATCTTCTGATCACTCTCCATTATTGCTTACTCTTTCTAATAGTTGTGACCAACATCCAACTAGATTTGTCTTTCAAAATTTTTGGTCTCTTCATCTTTCATTTAAAGAAGTCATTCAAGCCAACTGGAAGTACTTTGAAGGAGGTAACCCGATGTATAGCTTGGTAGCAAACCTCAAGAATCTCAGAACAGTGCTCTATAACTGGAACAAGGCTAAATATGGAAATTTGTTTCAAAACACCATCAAGGCTGAAGATGAATCTCTTATAAGTGAAATCCAGTTTGAAAATGATCCATCAGATGTTAATAGAGAGGAGATGAACAGATGTGCAGCTAAGTTAGCTCATCATTTGAAGTTGGAAGAAGAATTTTGGAGACAAAAGGCAAATTGCAAATGGGCTAAAGAAGGGGATATTAACTCAAAATTCTTTCACAAGTCTGTTCAAGCTAGGAGGCACAAGAGCTACATACACAAGATAAAAAATGATGATGGGGTTTGGCTAGAAGATCAAAATCTCATCAAAGAGGAAGCTATTAATTTTTTCAGAAACCTGATTGGAAGAGATTATATCAGACCCGAGGATGAAGAATTCATGGCTGCCATTCCTGACCTGATTCAAGAAGAAGATAATCTGCATATGACAACTATGCCTAATATAGAAGAGATTAAAAATGCAGTATGGGACCTTAGTGGTGACAGTGCTCCTGGAATGGATGGTTTCACTGGTACTTTCTTCACTTCAGCATGGGATATTATTGGTATGGATGTGTGCAAAGCAGTGGAAGGTTTTTTCAATGGTATGGAGATACCTAAGTTTTTTACTTCAACTCTTATTATTCTAATTCCCAAAAAAGAGAATCCTCAATATTTTGCAGAATATAGGCCAATAAGTTTATGCACTTTCTTTAACAAAATTCTCTCAAAAATCATAGCCTCAAGACTATCTTTAATTCTCCCAAAAATTATTTCTCCTAATCAAAGTGGCTTTGTCAAAGATAGAGGCATTGTTGATAATATTCTCTTAGCCCAAGAGATGTTTTCAATGATAAACTCTAAGAATGAAGGGAGTAATGTAGCCATCAAAATTGATATGCATAAAGCATATGACAAAGTGTCCTGGTTATTTTTGATGAAAGTCTTGAGGAAATTTGGATTTAATGAGGTATGCATAGACTTAATTTGGAGGCTAATTTCAAAGAACTTCTTCTCAGTGATGATTAATGGGGTTACTTGTGGATTTTTCCAATCTTTAAAAGGCTTGAGGCAAGGAGACCCCCTCTCACCAGCCTTATTTTTAATATGTGCTGAAGTTTTGAGCAGAAATATTGATAAAGTTTTCCAAGCAACTACCATAAGCAAGTTTAAAACTCCTATCAACTGTCCTCTTGTGTCTCACCTAGCTTATGCAGATGACTTAATTATTTTCTCATCTGGGAGCACCAAAGCCATAAAAAGAATCAGATCAGTGATAGACAGATATGAAACAAGTTCAGGCGAAGAAGTGAACAAGGCTAAGAGTTCTTTATTCTGCTCTAAGAAGATGGATCATGCCAAGATAATGAAAGTCTCCAGGATTATGCAAATGCCAGTTAAGAAGCTTCCTATGGTGTATTTGGGGTGCCCTATATATAATGGGAGAATGAGATGTTCCCTCTTCGAGAACCTGATAAGCAAAGTTAGAGGTAAACTAGAAGGTTGGAAATCTAATTTCCTCTCAATGGGTGGTAAAATCATCTTAATAAAACATGTGCTTCAATCGATTCCCATTTACACTCTAGCTGCAATGCAACCTCCAAAGAAAGTTCTCTCAGTTATAGAGAAAATCATGGCAAATTTCTTATGGGGAGTTTCAGAAGGTACAACAAAACATCATTGGATTGCGTGGCAGGAGTTATGCAGACCAGCAAAGGAGGGTGGCCTAGATTTCAAAGATTTGAAAGAGATAGTGGAAGCATTCAGCATTAAACTCTGGTGGAATTTCAGAAACCAAAAGTCTTTATGGCCTCAGTTCATGAAGAATAAATATTGCAGAATTCAGCACCCTATGGTGGTTAGGGCATCTAGAGGATCTCATGTATGGAAAAGAATGGTTATAGCCAGAGATGTGACAGAAAACAACAGCAAATGGATCATAGGTAAAGGGGAAATCAATGTGAAATGGCATAATTGGTCAGGAGAAAGCAGTTTTGATACATCTGACATTCCCAAGAATCTTAAAATCACAGATCTACTTCAGAGCACAGGAGAGTGGGACTCCAATAAGATTAGACAGTTGCTGCCTCATAATATTGCATCTAAGTGTTCCAAAGTAGAAGTTATGGGAAGAAAATACTTAGATAAATTAATATGGATGCCCAACTATGATGGGATCTTTACTCTAAATTCTGCATGGAATGTTATAAGACAGCACCATTGTTCAACTTGGACAAATGTTTTTATATGGAATAAGATGATTCCTATAAAAATTTCTTTCTTTAGTTTAAGACTTCTCAAAGATAGCCTTCCAGTAGATGAGGCTATAAAGAGAATTGGTATTCGAGGCCCCTCAAAATGTGGCTGTTGTTCTAATCCTCAAATAGAATCTGCAAACCATTTATTTGGTACCAGTGATTTTTCCAAAGATGTGTGGAATCATTTTAACAATCTTTGTGGGGTTCATAACACTAATTCCACAATCAGAGGTAGATTGATTGCATGGTGGACTTCAGATTCTATGTCTCATTCCGATAAAGTTCACAAAGTCATTCATGCCTTCATAAACTGGGGTATATGGAAAGCTAGAAACAAATGGAGATTTGAAGATGTGAGAATGCAAACTTCCAGAGCCATAAAAGAGATCCATTCTCTTATTACTTTATACACAGGAGTGGATATTTTTCAGAATCATCCTTCAAGAATGCATCAAAAGTAGCAGAAAAAACCAATAAGAATGGTTCAATGGAGGCCTCCAAGGGGAAATATGTTAAAGCTAAATGTAGATGGATGCTGTAAAGGAAATCCAGGTCCTATGGGAGGAGGAGGAGTTCTTAGAAATGCTTCAGGAAAGCTCATAAAAGCTTTTTCATCGAGTTATGGGAATGGTACTAATATTATTGCAGAAGCTCTATCGATTCTTCGAGGTATGGAAATGTGTGAGTCTATTTCGAATGAGGGCATAATTATAGAATCAGATTCTCTTATTGTTATCCAAGTGTTGAATGATCAATTAAAATGCTCGTGGAGTATAATGCCATACATTGAAAAGATTAAAGACAAGATTCAAGAGCATAATGTGCAGTTTTGTCATATTCTGAGGGAGGGAAACAAATGTGCCGATTTGCTTGCTTCTTATGGCTGGTCTTCTCAAAGACATACTGAATCAAGTTCTCTAGATGACTTTCCAAAAGAATTGAAAGGTCTCATAAACATGGATGCTTGGGGTTTTCCCAATTTTAGAGTCAATTAGTGTTTTCTATGATGTTGTAAAGATGACTGTTACTATAAAGTCATCAGTTTCTCATGTAAGCTTTTCTCTTCTTGATTTCTTTAATAAAATCTCAGGGGGATAATTTCCTCTTCTAAAAAAAAAATAAAAAAAAAATAGACACTTCAAACTTTTGAACATAAGCTCTCAAGGGCTCAAAGTGATTCTAGTTCATAAAAATAAATTTCTTGACAATGTATCTAAATGATATGGAAGTATAAATGCTATAATACCAAAATATCTTAAATTTTTTTTTAAATCCAAGTGGCGCGCATCTCATATAGGAGTATGAGTTGGAGCACTTGTTGAGACTGTTGTAGTTCTTGATTTTAACCTTTTTATTCAGGGTTCCTCCTTTTATCTTGTCATTTCTGTTATGTTGAGACATTTGGGTTTTATAGATCACAGTATGTTAGGGATTATAGAGTTGTGTTGGTGGATTTTTTGTTGCTTTTATTTATGAATGGACAGTGATTACTCATTTATCTATATTTGTTATCTCTATTTTTCTTCTCCCTCAATTTTAAATGTTTAGGATGGAATTTAATTTGTTTGTCACGTGTAATTATAATATCTAAGGCTAGCAACCATAAATATTTAAGATATGGGATGTCATAAAAAGGCGTCTGGAGGAACAAAATTAATTAGTCACGAGATCAAACTCGCGACGAACATCCAGGAGGAAAGATATGGAGTAATCGGCCCATAACACTTGGTATAAGAGCAAATCTAATGAAATAAAAAAAGACAAAGATAAACATGAGGCAACCTATGGGCGTAGGACACTAGCTTAAAAAATAAGGCCAGTCTGGCCAAAATTAGGGATAATTATAATTAGCACGTAATAACCCAAACTCTCAGCTAGAAACACTAGAACTCCGGCTATTGCCAATCCCCTTCTTTAATAAAAGGCTCTCCCCTTTACCCCCGTGGACATAGGATGATCTCAAGAACCACGTAATGAGTTCTTTTTTTTCTTTCTTTCAGTATTCATATAATTGTTTAGGGCATTCCTGATATTTTTCTAAATATTGTGAGAAAGATCTCCTATAATTTGGCACCGTCTATCTTAAACGAAGCTCTTAGCACTTTTAATGTCAGGAAAATCTTAACTTCATCATGAGTGCAAAACAATCTCACCTCACCCAAGAAAGGAATCATGTGTAATTCAAAATTTTCATCTTCAGGAGGGAACAAAATCCTATGCAAATGAATCCTCTCCAACAACCATCAAGGTCCAGAGGATGCTCGCTTAAAAGATTTGGGCCCATTCGTCGGCATCGAACGTCACCGATTAGCCAAGATAAAGGGAAAGTTGTCTCCCTTTTGGCCAGTATTTACGAGGAGAAACCGAATAGCCGTGATTAGGATATCGACTGTATGAGGCAACAACTCACCTAACAATTTGAGGGTGACACATCATACTCACAAATTTGACCTCATCACAGGAGAGAACCTTTCCAGCAATCTCTACAATTCGAGGATGATACCTCAAATTTGCGTACTCGGCGGCTCGGTCCCCCAGAAATTATCCCATTAAGGCTTCTCATTCGAGGAGTCCCTTTACGATCAATTTCTATCAGTGTAATCATTCGCCTGGAAGAAACTACATCAACCATAGGCTTCATCAACCATGCCCATCAGAGTCAGCCCAGATTAGCAGGCCATCTCACTCTGAACAAGAACCAAATTAGTTGAAGATGTACGAGTTAAGGGGGCTCATCCTTAGGGAGCTGGATGGAAGGATAAACCTAAACCTTACCAGGACCCCAAAGGATCTGTCTAGGAAAGCATTGGGGCATGGCGCAGCCTCACCGTTCACTAAGAAGATAGAATCTTTTGAACCTCCGAAGAAGTTTTCTATGACAAAAGTCACAACATACAAAGGAAAAACAAACTTGTATGACCATATCAGTCATTACCGACATGCTATATCTATTTAGAGCCATCACGGTGCCCTGATGTGCAGGGTGCTTCCATTAACTTTGGGTGAGATCGGTCTAAAGTGGTTTGAAAAACTTTTCCCTAGATCAATCTCCACCTTCAGGGAACTTGTCGAGTAATTTACGGCTCAATTTATCATAAGCAGTAGAGTGGTTAAGGAGGGAGATGCACTAATCTCCATTAAAAAGAAAAAGAGATAAACTCTTAGGAAGTACGCTTAGAGGTATTGGGAGTTATATAATAAAATTGATGACTGCAATGAGCAGCTAGCAATTGCCTCTTTTAAGTTTGATCTGGAGCGTTCAGACAATATCTACCAGTCTTTGACCAAAAGACAAATGTCTTCAATGAATGACCTCATGTCCCATATTGAGAAATACGCCAAGGTAGAGGATGAGCTCACCAACGCAGCCCCTTGGCCAACCAAAAGAAGAATGACCCAAAGAAAGCCCCTAAAATGGGGAACCAGTCATCATTGGCCATGAGGGAAACCAGGAATGAAGCTTCTAAAAATCTCCCCAAGCCCCAGGACGATGAAAATAGCTACAAGGCAGTGGAAATAATTTTCAAATAGCCTATCTTTAGGCTCCTTAACCAAATCAAAGACAAGCCTTTTTTCAAACGACCTCCTAAGATGGTCGGTGATCGAAATAATAGGGATGCCAGTCTCAGGTTCAGTTACCACTAAGACCATATGCATCTCATGGAAGACTATAAGATGTACAAGAAATATCTTGAGGAACTTGTCCAAGCATGGCATCTCAAGGACTACATCACCACATTGAAGCCAAAGGTAGTAACTAAGATCAACGCAGTCTAAAAGCAGATGACGATCTCCCACCGACAGTCTTGGTCATCGTTATCTATGGCTATACTGATCCAGCTGAGCACACTGACAAGAAGCTAAGGGACAATGTGAGAGTGGGAGCCTATGTTTAATAAGCATTCCAAGTAGACTCAACTAAGCCAGTCCTGGTCAAAATGGAAATAAGAGAACTCGATACTGATCTAGGAATCACGTTTATCGAAATGTTTTGGTCGGAGTCAACTTACCCCACAAAGATGCTTTGGTGCTTATTCTTTGAATTATAAACTTTTTTGTAAGAAGATTATTGATTGATCAAGGAATCTCCTTAGAGATCATATATCTCACGGTGCTCTACAAGTGTGGATACCGTATTAAGCATCTGGATACTAAAGTTGGCCCATTAATCAATTTCAATGGAGATGCTGAATCACCCCTAGGAAAAATCAAGCTACTAGTCAAGCTCGGTCCAACTAATAAAGTGGTGGAATTCTACGTAATTCAGTCGGAGTCATCGTAAAATTCCATTCTAGATAGAGTGTGGCTACACAAGATGATGGAAATTCCCTCATCACTTCAATAACAAAATAAGGGGTGGTAGAAATTAGGGGAGATCAGGCAGCGGAGAGAAGCTATTTCGTCTCAAAAATCAAGATAAGGCAATCTTAATCCAAGAACAATCAGGTCAAAGATAACTCTGAAGATGACCAATCGAAGTAGCAATAAAAAGGTGTTCGGCCAAGGGTTTGACTCGATTAGCCCCTGTCGTGCGCACTAAAAGAATTGGTTTTAGTTCCTTTAGATGACTCACAATCAGAGAAGATCTTCCTTATTGGATCCGAGCGGCCTAAAGATGAATCTAATCAACTTGTATATTTCCTCAGAACAAACACAAATGATTTTACTAAGTAACCTTAGGTACTTTCAAGAATAGATCCAGAGCTTACAAGCCGATCAAACAGAAACCTAAGAAATTTGCACCAAAAAAGGTAAAATTAGTGGAGGCTGAAGTTGACAAACTTCTCTAAGATAGATCCATTAGGGAAGTGAAAATTTTAAAATGGATCTCTAACATCGTTGTTGTAAAATAAAAAAAATGGTAAATGGAGGGTCTTCGTGGATTTCATCGACCTCAACAAGTACTACTTAAAATATAACTTTTTAATTCACCAGATCGATCAGCTAGTGGATTCAATGGCAGGGAACTAGCAAATGAGCTTCATGGATGCATACTCCAGCTATCAGATAATCATGTTTGGCCTAAACCAAGAAAAGGCATCAATCATCACAACCTTAGATCTTTACTACTGCTGGGTACCACCCTTCGGACTAAAGAACAGGGGGGCAACATATCAGAGGCTGGTAACCAAAATATTCAGAAAGTTGATCAACTCTACTATGGAAGTTTATATAAATGATATGCTCGTCAAGAGAAGGTATTCAGTCGATCATCTAAAAGACCTCACGAAGAGTTTCAACATTCTTAGGAATACAAGATGATGCTTAATGCCTTCCAATGTTTATTCAATGTAATTTTCGGGGAAACCTGGTTACTTAGAGAGGAATTGAGGCAAATACATATCAAATTAAAGCTCTCCATAAAGTTAGGAGGCCCACCATGATTAAAGATATCCAAGTGATCATCGGAATAATGGCATTGATATGCCCTAAATGTACCATCTCGGTTCGAAGACATCAACCTCGGCCATGGATATGGCTGATGTTGGAAGGGCCTTATATAAAAGACTAGCGGTCTCGTCCAAGCAAGGTTGGCCATGGACGACATTACTATAAACCTCGTCAAGAGAGGTCCTCATGATCCATGGGAATAGTTATTCATTAGGCAATCCAGGGGACGACAACCTCGGCTAGGAGTAGGCCGAGGTTATATAAACTATACTTCCATCAAGGCCAGCTTCGGCAGGGAATCAACCGATGTTCCTAGCATGTTCCAGCTTAACCTCAGCCCATGCCGACCTTAGGACATAGCCTGCCTAACCTCGGCTCCACATAAGCCGATGTCATCATGACTAATCTCGGATTGGATAACAACTAGACTTTACTAACCTCGTACTCTTCGAGGCTGAGGTTGTGACCAGTCGTAGATAGCCGAGATCTTATGCGCGTATGTGTGGGTAAGGACACGTGTACACAAATCAGTTATAACAAATCATTCCCCTCACGTGAGGGGAATATTTCATCATCATTCTCTACATGTGACAGTGACAGATGTCCTCATCATATTGGCTAGATCAACACACACATGCTCATTGCATGCATGGGGGGTACACTACACCCCCCAACTACTATATATACTTGTCTTCTCCTCCTTAAAGGGGATAAAAATTAGCAACCCTAGCTGGAACTCTATTCAAATACACAGTAGATAGAGAAAGCTTGAGAGATTGTATCTATGGCCATTAGAGCCCTCATACAGTGATATACATCATACACTTGCACAGTGGACGTAGGCCTGATTGGCTGAACCACTTATATTCCGGTGTGAATCCTCTTCTCCTCACCTCCTTCTACCATATGTGTATGTACTCTTATGCTGTCATTGTTAACATTGAATTGAGCTTACAAATACCTTGAAGGGCGGTGCTATTTCTAGCATCATCATTTTGCCACCGTCTGTGGGAAACTATATCATTTTCTTTATTCGCTTAGCCTCACCGGAGACTCTGGTGGTGAACTAGGCCCCACCCCTTGCATGGAGCTGTTTCACCATTGAAAGAGGTCTTGTAAGGTATTAAGCTCATTTACTAATCAAGCTCTTTTGTGCTAACACATGGCACCAGAATTACCACCACCTCTTCCGCCGCCTAGTACGGGGGGGCCTAGCTCTAGCCAGGCACTACCCCAATCCGAAATGGCAGAGGTGGCCGCAACCTTGAGGTCTTTGCTGTAACGCAATAAGTAATGTAGGAGCAGTTTGCATAGCTCAGCCAAAATATGATGAGGCCACCTGGAGTTTCACTGGAAATGATCACTCCGGCGACTGTTCAGCCTCATCCTGACGCCAGGGGACCACCCCAGCGGAGGAGGGACATTGCTGACCCTAGGCGCTTGCGCTTGGGGAGGCAAGGAAACCCTTGCCTTGAGGACAGGTATGATGATCTAGAGGCGAAAGATGTTCCGGAAGAATGTTGGGAGCCGTATGAGGTTTCAAATAATACAGTTCGTCCTATCCAACGAAGCCAAGGTTGTGGGGGCAGAAGAGGTCAAGAATGTAATACCTGCACCTTTAAAATTGTACTTGCATGATTATCCTTTATTTAGCGACGCTTCGTTAATAAAATTCTTACATTACATGTTCCCGCATGAGTTATGATTTATGTTCGTATAATTATTTTAAGTACTTTGGTTAAGTTTCACGCGATTCGGCCAGGCAACGAACGCTACGCGAACTTATGTACTAATTGTCTTACGACGCGCGACGCAGCGAAAGTCTAGTTTTGCGCGTATTGTTTGGGATGCCTCGGAAGGTCAAAAAAATATTCCGACCATATATTTAGGCTCATAAAAATATAAGGAATATTACCACGCTAAGAAAAATCGAAAAAAAATATGTTTTGCGCAGAGGTCCCGTTTCTTGCGCGTATTATTTAGGATGCCTCGGAAGGTCAAAAAAATATTCCGACCATATATTTAGGCTCATAAAAATATAAGGAATATTATCACGCGAAGAAAAATCGGAAAAAAATATATTTTGCGTGGAGGTCCCGTTTCTTGCGCGTATTGTTTAGGACACCTCAGAAGGTCAAAAAATATTGTGAATATGTTTTTTGACTCACAAAAATATAAGGAATATTATTATGGAAATAAAAATCGAAAAAAAAATACTTTTGCGCGGATGTCCCGTTTTTGCGCGCCATGTATAGGACATTTTGGGAGGCCAAAAAAATAGTTTGAATATGATTTTTCACTCAAAAAAATACAAGGAATAAGGCCCTTAGGTTAAAAGTTTCAAAAAAAAAAAAAATTTGTAGAGAGAGAAAGTGACGCTGGCACACTTTGGCAGCACATTTACCATGGTTTTGGGTGGTTGAGTATAGTCTTTTTCAACTCCAGAAATCAGACTTTGGGAGGTGTTATACACGGTTTAGGAAATGCAAATTCTGAGGCTATGGGTCAAGAGTTGAAGGTCCCTTAAAATGGCTTTTAAAAGAGAGAGAGGGAGAGGAAACCATGGGTGTAATTAGGCACATATCTGTAGACATTTTCTCCCAAAATCCCTCAAGTTCTAGCAAGAGTAAGAACCCATATTTTCGTAGCTTCATCTCCCACCCCTTTTACCACCATCCAAACACCACTCTAAAGGTCTCCAAACACCATTAAAGCTAACCTCAAGGTTGGGACAGCTTGTGGGGAAGTTTCAGAGAGCTTTTGGAGCTCAAAGGGAGTCTTGGTTGGAGTTTTTGGTGGAACTTTTGAGTGCTCCACTTCATCTTCTTCACATCTACACTCACTCTCCTTCATTCAAGTAGGGTTTTCCTCACTCTTAAACTCTTTTATTTCAAATGCTAATATGAACAAGATGATGAGAAAAATGTGACTTTTTAGCTCTTCTCCCTTATTTTCATATGCTATGAAAAACCCATTTTGTGAAAAATGATAAATGGAGAAGATGATGTTTAGAATAAATTTTCAGATTATTATATATGTTGAAATCATGCTATAAATGTAATAATCTCATGAAATAAACATAGAAAATGGAATGCTACAAGAAAATGACTAGTTAATGCATTTGTTGGGTTTTCTAAGGAAGAAGACCCATTTTCATGAAATAGTGTATGTAGTATGTGTTAGTCTTGACATTAACATGATTAATATTGAAATATAGTGGTCTAAATATGTGTTTAATAATCTCATAAAAATAGCCCCAAAATCTAATATGTTGAAATATTAGTTTAAGCCTCTTGAATATGTTAAATAAGGCTTATAATTATGTAAATGGCTTTATGTGTAAAAGTGTGCTAAAATGAGTTGTACATCACTAATAAAGGTTTAAATGTTGGTGGAAACATGTAGTACATTAAAGAATGATTTTCGTACTTAAAACACCCACTTAAAAAGGTAATTTTTGGTAAAAAATGCCTTAGTGGCAGATTTGGTAAATATGAAGAAAAGTCACTTAAATGGTGTTTTTACATGAAAAATACTTGAAAAATGCCAAGGAAATGCTTTTTAGATAATAAAAGTATAAGATGGCATTTTGGTAAATCAAAGTGTTGTAAAGGTGACTTAGTATAATTTAGTGTTCGACATTGACACTAGAATGCCTCCTCGGCTCGTAGGATGCAAAGACTAATAACGGGTTTTAATAACAAAACCGGATAAGTTGAATTGTGAACATTGAGAATAATGTTAAACACATGAAAGATATGATATTCGGATGATGCCGAGAGAAAATAATTAAGGAGGGCATGACATCCCTAGTGGTGAAAGACCCCAAACAAACTGCAGTAGTATATGGAGGCGGAGACCGGCGGTGTGAGGCCATGAAGTCCGTGAGTGTTTGTTGGCAAAATCCCAAAAACAATGTTAAGTAAGGAATGAGAAAAATTCATAGAATTTAAAATAATGAATGAATAAGAATTCATTAATTATTATGTGGATGACATAAGTGGAATATGATTAAGTTCCTAGCTTGGAATATTAAAATGCTAAGAGTGAGTGGGCACGTAACCCAGGGCATTGCATATAGGTGCATTTATGACTAAGTTAAAGAATCTTGTTAGTATAGATACATGATAACTTAGTTGAATATAATGAAGGCTTCTTGAATATTGTTAGCATAGTTAAATGTTAACGAAAATAATCATTAATGATAATTAATGAATATGAGACAATGATGATTTTCGGAATTACTAAAATGCATTGTATATGTATAGTATTTTGCTATGAAAATTATTGCTTAGTATTCCCACCCTACTGGGCATTTCGCTCATACCCTATTTTCCAAACCCCCAGGTACAACAGGTGGTACGTCGGGTAAGGACGTTGGAAAGGCCGCAAAAAGCGCTAGTCGTCGTTAGAGGCTCTGTAACCGGTTTTAATCCAGAGACTTATTTTGAATTGTAATCCCTTATGTTTTGTTAAGAACTGGAACTATTTGGAAATTGTAATAATACAGGGATTTGAGCTCTATTTATGGATTAAATCTTGTTAAAGGTTTACTTGTTAAATTGTTAAATGAATATCAACTTGCAATATATGGGCCTCGCCTTTTCATAATAAAATAAATTAAAGGTTTTGTTGAAGTATAATGAGGCAACTATTTTCCAAATTAATAAAATGTTTTATCCCCATCCACCTTAATACCTTGGTTCGGATATTGAGTTATTCCAACGGTAACTCTACTCTGGATCGGGGCGTTACAAAGAAGCCCAACAACGAGGATCAGCCTTTGATCGACTAAGCAGAGGGTCAGCCTTTCAAAGGTTCGGCCCCGTAAATGACCTAAGACAAAGGTTGTCAAGGTCGAGAAGTGCAACTGGCTCATAAAGGAAAGAGAGGAAACATCGGCCTCACTAGGGAAGAGGAAGAGACCAAGAAGAGGTTAACAACAGGCATTGTGCCGTGGCTGGGGAACCCTAGGTCCACCTCTTGGAGGTGGCTGGGGACAACCTCGGCCAGGCCGACGTTGTAAGACCGTGGAATGACTCCATCCAACGTCTTGAGGACCAGATAGGAGACCTCATCAAAAGTAGGGATCCACTGCAAAGGGGTTTCTCAGAAGGCTCTCCGTTCGTGGCTAAGATAGTGAGCTTCCCTACCCCAGCCAAGTTCAAGCCACCTACAGTGACTCCCAAGTATGACGGTAACACCAATCCCGTACATCATATTGAGATGTACCAGTCAGCAGCCGATATTTACTCAATACTCGATGAGATGAAATGTCGAGCCTTCTTCGGGACATTGACAGGAGCTGCACACATATGGTTCACTTATCTTCCGAAGAATTCAATTGAGAACTTTAAGGGCTTGGCTGAACGGTTCATTCACAATTTCTGCTTTGGGGTAAGACCTCAAAAGAAGACCACCCATCTTTTAGATGTCAATCAAGGCAAGCACGAGAGCCTAAGAGACTACATTACCAGGTTCAACAAAGAAAACCTTGAGGTTGAAGATTACGAAGAGAGTATTGCCATGACCTCCCTCTTAGGAGGTCTTCAGAAGGGGAAGTTGTTATGGAAACTTGCGAAAGTCCCTCCAAAGTCCATGGCGGAGCTATTGGCAACTGCGGGTAAGGTCATGAACGCTAAAGAAGCCATGGCCGCTAAGTATGAAGACGAGAACGGCAGTAGCAATGAAAAGTTTCAAAGAAAGAAGGATGGAAAGAAGAGGTCAGCTGATGATAAGTTTGCGCATTATACCCCTCTTACGGTAAGCTGCGAACACATCCTCAATGAGATCAAGAATGACCGATCCTTGAGATGGCCAGAGAAGCTGAAGGCCCCTCCACATAAGAGGAACCAGAACTTATGGTGTGAATTCCACCAAGACCATGACCATATAACAGACAAGTGCTTCGCCTTGAAGGATGAGATCGAGAAGATATTGAAGTCAGGAAAGTTGAGGAAATATGTTGATGGCAGAGCTCCCAAAAGGGGAAGAGATGTCCCCAAAAAGAAGAAGAACGACAGAAGTCGTGACGACGCCCCAGCAAGGAGAGATGGTGACTCAGACGGAGGTGACGAAGACGATCCAGACCTCCCTCTGAAAGATGACAACACCCCAGTGAAGAGGGTTGGTTTGATCTCCTTTGGCATTTGCACCATATGCGGAGGACTTACGGGGGTGGTTTTGAGGTTGATGACAGGAAAGCTCATTTGGCAGAGGCCAAATCAGTGGCCAAACTTGGAGTGGTAAACCTAACATATTTTGAAACTACGCAGAAGAGAAAGAAGGTAGAAATGGACACTCTCGTAGTTGGGTTCTACCGACTTGACTTCAAAAGCATCCTAACTCCGCATGATGACCCTTTAGTGATCACAACAAGAGTTCATGGATGTGAGGTGTAGAGAATTATTGTAGACGGAGGAAGCTCCGCAGATGTGATGTTTTGGACTTGCTTCAAGAGCCTAGGTCTTAGCAGAGCTAGGCTGATACCCTATCATCATCCTTTAATGGGCTTCAACGGTGAAAAGGTCCACCCATTGGGCATGTATGAGATGGATGTACGGATGGGTGATGAGTGATGAGTGGCCTAAGAGGTCAACCAGAAGATCAATTTTTTCATTATGGATGAAAGCATCTTCTCGACCTATAACCTCATCATAGGAAGGGTAGCCCTTAAGGAGTTCGAGGTCGTGCCGTCCACGATCCATCAAATGCTAAAATTCCAGACCCCCTATGGGGTAGGGGAAGTGAAAGGTGACCAGACCATAACATAAGAATGCTACTTTAACTTGGTCGAAGAGAGATAGGACCATAAGAGGGCAACCACCACTTATAACATTGTTACACTTGACCCAAGAGATGAAACAAAGTTGAAGAAGGGAGAGGCCATGGAAGAGGTAGAATCTATCATCCTCAATGAGGACGAATAAAAAAAACCCGTCCAGGTCGGCAAAGCCTTAAAAGCAGAAATCAAGGAAGAACTGATAAACTTCTTAAGGAAGAGGCAGAGTATCTTCGCTTGGAGTCACGCCGATATGACCGACATCAACCCTGAGGTTATGTGTCACAAGCTCAACGTGACTAAAGATGCTAGGCCAATCAAATAAAGACGAAGAGTTTACTCCAGGGAGAAGTACGACATCATCCGGGAAGAGGTTAAAAAATTAGAAGAGGCTGAGTTTATTAGGGAGGTCATATATCCAGAGTGGCTATCAAACACAGTCATTGTACCTAAAGCCAATGGAAAATGGAGAATATTCGTAGATTTTACCGACCTGAATAAGTCTTGCCCAAAAGATAGCTACCCCTTGCCTCGGATCAACCAAATGGTAGATGCAACTGCAGGATATGAGCTCATGAGCTTCATGGATGCTGAAGACTCAAAAGAGACAGCCTTCATTACGACAAAAGGACGTACTGCTATAAGGTAATGCCCTTCGGTCTGAAAAATACGGGGGTAACATACCAATGTCTTGTGAATACGATGTTCAAAAACCAAATAGGCAAGACTATAGAAGTGTATGTAGACTATATGCTGACTAAGAGCTTAAATTCCTGCACTCATGTGGCCGACCTTGAACAAACCTTCAATACTATGGACCTGTACAGGATGAAGCTCAACCCGATAAAGTGTGTCTTCGGGGTAGGAGCTGGGAAGTTTCTTGGATTCATCGTCAATCAAAGAGGAATAAAAGAGAACCCTGAGAAAATCAAGGCTTTACTTGATATGAAGACACCAAATAGTATCAAGGATGTTCAAAGGCTCACTGGAAGAGTGGCTGCACTCAACAGATTTGTTTCCAGAGTGACGGATAAGTGCCTTCCGTTCTTTAAGGTGCTCAGAAAGGCCTTCGAATGGGACGAAGAGTGTGAAGAGGTTTTTAACCAACTCAAGTCCTACCTTGGGTCTCCCTTGTTCTTGTCTCGACCCATAGTAGGAGAGAAATTATATGTTTATCTAGCAGTCTCTGAATTGGCTATAAGTGAAGCCATAGTACGGGAGGACGTTGGGATCCAAAGGCCTTTATACTTCAATCGTAAATCCCTTCAAGGTTCTGAGCAAAATTATCCTCGGATGGAAAAGTTAGCCTACGCTCTGATACATGCTTCAAGGAAGATGAAGACCTACTTTCAAGCCCATTCCATGGTCATCCTCACTGATTCCCCACTAAGACAGGTGCTCCATAAACTGGAGAAGTCGGGAAGGTTGATGACCTGGGCTATTGAGTTGGGGGAGTATGACCTTACCTATCAGCCTAGGGTGGCCATCAAAGGGCAGGCGATTGTAGACTTCATCGCTGAGTTCACATGGGAAGAGGTCGAGGTAGAGAATAACCTAGAGACTGCAGAAGGGTCAGACGATAACGTCTTCCGAGATCAGGAAGAGGTTGTACCGAGGAGGACCAGAATCAGAGTAGCTGAGAATGAGGAGGATCGGTACCTCTTCAAGCTAGGAATCATATCAGAAGGGGGATTCTCATTAGATAAAGACATCTGGAACCTCTGTGTTGACGGGTCTTCTTGCGATAGTGGAAGCGGTGCAGGGCTAATACTTTCAGCTCCAAATGGTACCAACATTGAGTATGCTTTGAGGTTCAACTTCAAGGCATCTAACAACGAGTTGGAATACGAGGCCATGATAGCAGGTCTCTCATTGGCAAAAACTCTGGGAGTAGGACGACTTCTACTTCATAGTGACTCAAGGTTAGTTGTTAATCAAGTGTTGGGGGTTTATGAGGCCAAGGATGAAAGGATGGCCAAATACTTGAAGAGGGTGCGAACGATGCTGGAAGGTTTCAAAGAGGTAAATATGAAGACAATACCCCGGCTAAACAACAACCACGCTGATGCATTAGCAAGGTTGGCCTCAACAACGAAGATAGATATCGGAAGAACAGTTCCAGTTGAGTTCTTACCGAGGGCGACCATCGAAGAAGAAGAGGTTAGTAACCCTTGCCTCAATTTGAACCTGGGGGACTCATGGATGGAACCTATCGTAAGATATATCAAAGAGGGAGACCTGTCGGAATCCAAGCTAGAGAGGAGGAAATTAAGATACAAGGGTGCAAAATTCTCCATAGTAGGAGACGTCCTATATAAGAAGGGATTCCTATTGCCTCTCCTCAGATGTGTTCATCCCACAGAAGTTCCCCGCGTCTTACAGGAGGTACATGAGGGTTCTTGCTCCAGTCACATAGGAGGAAGACTCTTAGCTAAGAGAATTGTTACACAGGGGTACTGGTTGCCAACCTTGGCTAAAGATGCTGCAACTTATG
Organism: Sambucus nigra; assembly: GCA_949130495.1. NCBI lineage: Eukaryota > Viridiplantae > Streptophyta > Magnoliopsida > Dipsacales > Adoxaceae > Sambucus > Sambucus nigra. The sequence continues at coordinate 169,511,515 of OX422214.1, read as the reverse complement.
TGAAGAGGTGCGATAAATGTCAGAGATTCTCCACTATTCCTCACCAACCTCATCAGCCTATGACATCAATCAGTTCCCCATGGTCATTTGTAGTATGGGAAATTGACTTAGTGGGATCACTGCCAAGAGCTGCCAATAATTACCGATTTCTGATAGTTGCCATTGATTACTTCTCAAAATGGGTGGAGGCAGAGCCGATGATAACGATTACGGAACAGAAGACCTTCCAATTTATTTGGAGGAACATCATATGCAGACACGGCCTCCCAAACACTCTCATCTTAGACAAGGGAACCCAATTCAAGAACTCTTCCTTAGAGAAGTATTGCGAAAGGGTTGGGATAAAACAGTTCTTCTCTTCTCCTGGCCGACCTCAGGCAAACGGTCAGACTGAAGTCACAAACAAAACAATCCTCAACAGAATAAAGAAGAGGTTGGAAGAAGCTAAGGGGAGATGGACTGAAGAGGTTTATGTTGTGTTGTGGGCCTACAAGACAACAACAAGAACACCGACAGGAGAAACCCCGTTCATGCTAGCACGTGGCTCAGAGGCCGTCATACCAACAAAAGTTGGACTCCCTACTCATATTTTTCAGACCTATGACCCTGACAAAAATGGGGAAGAGAGAAGTCTAGACCTAGATCTGATATAAGAGAGAAGAGAAGACGCAGAAATCAGACAAGCAGCTTACCAGCAGAGAGCATCAAAATTCTATAATTAAAGGGTGAAATCAAGACCCATTGCCGTGGGAGACTTAGTACTGAAGAAGACACTATAGAAGGCAAACAAGCTTCACCCAAATTGGCACGGTCCCTACAAAGTGATTGAAGAGGTTATACCCGGGACCTACAGGCTAGAAAACCTAGAGGGGGAACCTTTTTCCAATCCCTGGAATGCTGATCATCTAAAGAAGTATTACATATGATGTTGCCATAGTTTGTGTCAATGTATTATCTTATGAAGAGATTATTAATGAGAAGATCAGTTTCCTTGTCAATTCTTGGTTCATTGTGCTCCAGTGGTAGAATTTATGAGGATAACATCTTAGTTGATGACCTCAAACCTTGTAACATCATAATTTGGTGACAAGGTATGAGGTAAGACATCATACTTGGATGACCTTAGACCCTTAACATCATTAATTTGGTGAAATTATTTATGAGGATAACATCTTAGTGATGACCTCAGACCTTAAAACATCATAATGTGGTGACAAGGTCTGAGGTAAGACATCATACTTGGATGACCTTAGACCCTTAACATTATTAATTTTATGAAATTACTTATGAGGATAACATCTTAGTGATGAACTCAGACCTTATAACATCATAATGTGGTGACAAGGTCTGAGGTAAGACATCATACTTGGATGACCTCATACCCTTAACATCATTAATTTGGTGAAATTATTTATGAGGATACCATCTTAGTTGATGACCTCAGACCTTATAACATCATAATTTGGTGACAAGGTCTTAGGTAAGACATCATACTTGGATGACCTCAGACCCTTAACATCATTAATTTGGTGAAATTGTTTATGAGGGTAACATTTTAGTTGATGACCTCAGACCTTATGACATCATAATTTGGTGAAAAGGTCTGAGGTAAGACATCATACTTGGATGACCTCAGACCCTTAACATCATTAATTTGGTGAAATTAATGATGGGGATAACATCTTAGTGATGACCTCAGACCTTAAAACATCATAACGTGGTGACAAGGTCTGAGGTAAGACATCATACTCGGATGACCTCAGACCCTTAACGTCATTAATTTGGTGAAATTACTTATGAGGATAACATCTTAGTGATGACCTCAGGCCTTAACATCATAATGTGGTGACAAGGTCTGAGGTAAGATATCACACTTAGATGACCTCAGACCCTTAACATCATTAATTTGGTGAAATTATTTATGAGGGTAACATCTTAGTTGATGACCTCAAGCCTTAACATCATAATGTGGTGACAAGGTCTGAGGTAAGACATCACACTTGGATAACCTCAGACCCTTAACATCATTAATTTGGTGAAATTATTTATGAGGGTAACATCTTAGTTGATGACCTCAGGCCTTAACATCATAATGTGGTGACAAGCTCTGAGCTAAGATATCACACTTAGATGACCTCAGACCTTATAACATCATTAATTTGGTGAAATTATTTATGAGGGAGACAATCAAAGGTTGACATTAAGTTACAAAATGCAAAGATATAAAGTAACGATGTTCATCAGAGGTTATAATAAATCAGGAGTTACAAAAAATGGCTTCACAAAAACTAAGTGTTTGCAGCTTCAGGGGTGATGGTCGGATCTGCATTTTGTTGGCCGAGGGTGGACACTTCCACCCCATCGTCTTGAGCACCGACATCTTCGGTCATGGTGCCTCCTTGTGGTGCAGTCTCGATGGGTGCAGCACCTCCCACTTCTTCAATCTCCTGCAAGGCCTGAGCAAACTTAGAGTCGGCATAACCCAGGACGATGAAGTCAGCAGCTGTAAGGCTTCCTGATTCCTTCTCCTTCATGACAGCCCACTTTCCAGTTACCTTAACACCCCTCTCCAAATACTTAAAGTCGAAAATAACAAACTCGTCAGAGACCTTGTACTCCTATAAGATCTTCTCGGAGGCATCTTCCAAGGCAGCCTTGACAGCAGCATCGACTTTACGCTGAAGGGAGTTATCCTGAGCCTTCATGGCAGTGTTGTGATCTTCCCTTTGATTGTCCATATCCTTCTGCATCCCCTTGACGCTGGTCTCGGCCTTCTTTAGAGCGGCCTTCAGATGTTCCACCTCAGCATTTAGAGTGGTCTCAGTCTTCTCAGCCTCTTGGCCCTTTTTTATCAGAGGGAGTTTTTCCAAGGTCCAGTTAATGTAGTGATACATGGTGATAAGACCCTGCAGAAAATATGCCAAGATGTCAGCCTAAGGTCTGATGTAGTTCAAATACCGATGTTACACTTGTAAAACTCAGAAGCAAAAACTTAAAGGTCTTACCTGGATAGAACGGTGAAGAGATAATTCAGCCAACAGAGGCTTATCTATGGACCGATAAAAGCGCTTCTCAGAATCGGTCAAGACACCGCTGATAGCATCCAAGGCCTTCATACTTTGGCCAATGACACTTTCACCGATCCTTAATTGCTCATGACGAGAACTCAAGGCATCCCCAGAAGAAATGGGGATGGCACGATCCCCCCCTTTTTTCTTCTGCCTCTGATCCTCAGGGGCAGGGGCAGCAACCTTCCTCTTCTTAGTGGTCTCATCCCTCGAGGCTGAAGTAAGGGGAGGAGGAGCATTCAGACCTGCCTTTTTGATGAGCTTTGTTAGACTTGGTGCTGCCATATCCCACAACTCGTCCGATTTTCCTTTTGGGCGCTCTGCAAAATAGAAAGGTCTGAGTTAGAGAATCAGATATACATATATTCATAGGTATAACTTGTTGAAATAAAAAGCACTTACCAAGCTCTCTAAGAGGACTTCCCCCAGACCAGTCTCAGAGAGGTAATAGGGGGTCATCAGGTGCTCGAATTTGACAAGCAGGCCATGCTCCCCCTGATCCTGAAGGTCTTTGACCTTCTGAAGATTGAGTGGGCTTAGCCCAGGGTCGGCCTTAGCAGCCATCATAACCTTTCCCCGTCTCAGGGGCATTCTCGGCTCTAATGAGGAAGAGGGGGAACATGGACCAAATTCCCATGGCCCCGAGGCAAAGAAATAACGTGGCTTCCAGTTATGGTTTGAGGTTTGGGTAATCTGAAGCATTTTATTTTCTGGCTTCCGAGCTAAAAAATAATAATAGCTCGGATGATTTCTGGCAGATGAAGGGACATAGCATCCTGTAAAGACTTGGACAGGAAGGTCTGAGTGATGAACAACCCTCCATAAGACAATGGCTCCAATTATCACCCTACAAGCATTGGGTGACAACTGGGAAGGGGCTAAGTTGATATAGGCCAATATAGACCTGATGATGGGATGGATGGGCAGAAGAAATCCCAATTTTAACATCTTCTCGTATAGGAAGATCTCACCATCTCGGCCGTCATAAGACCTCTCTTCCCTCAGAGGTGTCCTGAGTTTTATAGAGGGGCTTATGGAATAGAGGTATCTGAAGGGTAGGAGGTAGATCTCGCTGATTGAACTCTTAATCTCTACCGCCTCAGAGACGTCAATATCACTCTCAACATCATCATCATCATCTGGCTCAACGTCGGCCTGAGCAGACGATGGGGCATTACTTGGAAACCTCTGAGCGAACTCAGCCCCTGTGACAGTCGATAGGGGAATGGCTTCAAGGATTGGTGGAATAACCACACTTGGTACAATAATTTCAACCTCTGAGGAAGAGGTTGATGTACTTGAACTTTTGTGAGATGAGGCTCGACTAGAAACCTCTACTTGATCAGGGACCTGATCTTACCGAGTTGAGAAATCCATGGCCTCTTAAAAAGAGTCCACATATATAGGGTCTGAGGTGCTTGACTCAGACTCAGACATTGGTGAGGTTTTAGCTGGGACCTCTGCTTGGTTAACTGATTCAGATGGTTCAGGGTATATGATCTTCAGAGGTTATGGGAAAATAGGCCTAAGGGGGAATGCCTCTGCCCTACGAGCTTCCTCTTGGGCTCTTTCTACTTGTCTAATTTTTTCTAAGGCCTTCTCCCTAAGAGAGGGGAACTCCTCTAAGAGTTGGTAAAGGTGTCTGAGCATATGAGGTAGACGCTAGACTTATGACTCTCCTAAATTAAAAATAAGATTGACAAATGGAATTAAAGATCAAGCTATTAAACTTTTAACAAAAACAACGAAGAACAACCAAGAATAGTTCGCTAGAAAACCAATAGTTTCACCGAAAACCTCTTAAAGCTCACTGAAAAATGAAAAAATAAGAACAAGAAAGAAAAATGAAGAAGAAGGGATGGCAAAGGATACCTTAAGAAAAGTGATGAGAAGCAGGGAAGGAATTGCAAGGAATGGCCGCCCAAACGCACTTCAAATCAGAGCTCTTCTAGAGAGAGAAAGTTGCAAAAATGACCAAATCCGGGGAAGGAGAGAAATGAGGAAGAAAGAGAAGAAAATGGGTTTTAAACCCTTAAGTATGAGTGCACGCATCCCAAGGCCCATCATTGCCTTGGGAGCCCAAAAGACAACCAACATCATCAAACCTGTCAGGCACGCCATCTACTCCAATAGCTGACACTTGTCAAGAGGTTATTGACACCTGAAGAAATTCAACCTCGGATAAATATACCCATTAGACACCTGATCACACAGGTAACTAAGGGATAGGGGTGATTGATATGCCCTAAATGTACCACCTCGGCCATGGATATGGCCGATGTTGGAAGGGCCTTAGATAAAAGACCAGCGGTCTCATCCCAAGCAAGGTCGGCCATGGCCGACGTTACTACAAACCTCGTCAAGAGAGGTCCTCATGATCCATGGGAATAGTTATTCATCAGGAAATCTAGGGGACGACAACCTCAGCTAGGAGTAGGCCGAGGTTACAGAAGCTATACTTTCATCAAGGCCAGCTTCGGCTGGGAATCAACCGATGTTCCTAGCATATTCCAGCTTAACCTCGGCCCAGGCCGACCTTTGGACATCGCCTGCCTAACCTTGGCTCCACATAAGCCGAGGTCATCATGATTAATCTCAGATTGGATAATAACTAGACTTTACCAACCTCGTACTCTTCGAGGCTGAGATTGTTACCAGTCGCAGATAGACAAGCTCTTATGCTCGTATGTGTGGGTAAGGACACGTGTACACAAATCAGTTATAACAAATCATTCCCCTCATGTGAGGGGAATATTTCATCATCATTATTTACATGTGACAGTGATAGATGTCTTCATCATATTGGCTAGATCAACACACACATGCTTATTGCATGCATGGGGGGTACACTACACCCCCCAACTACTATATATACTTATCTTCTCCTCCTTGAAGGGGATACAAAATTAGCAACCCTAGCTAAAACTCTAATCAAATACACAGTAGAGAGAGAAAGCTTGAGAGATTGTATCTATGGCCATTAGAGCCCTCATACAGTGATATACATCATACACTTGCACAGTGGACGTAGGCCTGATTGGCTGAACCACTTATATTTCGGTGTGAATCCTCTTCTCCTCACCTCCTTCTACCATATGTGTATGCACTCTTATGCTGCCATTGTTAACATTGAATTGAGCTTACAAACACCTTGAAGGGTGGTGCTATTTTTAGCATCATCAGGCATCTCTCAATTGGTTCATTTCAAGATCATCCAATAAGTGTTGACCCTTTTTTCAAGTCTTGAAAAAGATAAGTCCTACAGTCTGGATGGACGAGTGTGATCAAGCCCTAGAAGGAATTTGCAGATCTCCTCCCTTGCAGTAAACTCCTAATGATGGGGAAGACCTGTACCTCTACTTCGCTGTTTAGAATCATGCAACCAGTGCAATATTAATTTATCTATATGGAGGAGAGAAGAAGTCGATCTATTACGTGAGTCGCACTCTTTTCAAAGCAAAAAGTAGGTACATGCCCATAGAGAATATGGTTATATCATTGTTGATCATCGCAAGGAAGCTGAGGCATTATTTTAATACCTATACTATAATCGTCCTGGCGACCTACCCTTTAAAAGATGCCCTCGAAAAGGATGAAATCTCAAATAGAATAACCAAATGTGTCTCGAGTTGGCCCAATTCAACACCAAGCATTAGCCCAAAATAACGATTAAAGGCCATATTTTAGCAGATATCGTGTCGAAATTTTCAGCACCTCCAAGGGTTGAGCAACCACCATCCACCTTGGAAGCACTACAATTTGTCGAAAATGATTAGTCTTGGAAACTCTTTAAGGATATATCATCAAACAAAAAGGCACCAAAGTACGGATAGTCTTACTAAACCCATAAGGACGCCTGATCGAGTAATCCATTAGATTAGGATTCAAAGGGTCAAATAATGAAGCTGAATGTGACGCCATAGTGCACGGTCTACGAAGGGAGATCAACATGGGTTCTCAGCACATCATTTTATTTTTTGAGTCTAAGCTAATAGCAAATCAATTAAATAGAATATGAGGCAAGGAATCCCATGATGCTATTTTACATAAATAAAGCTAGGGGAATACTACAACAATTCAAATCGGCCTCAGTGGAGCAACTCCCTAAGAATGAAAGCAGCCATACAAATGTATAAGAAACTTTGACTTCTGCCATTGAAGTTAACTTGAAGAGGACAATTGAAGTGAAATATAAGAACCGACCGAGCATTACGGGAGTAGTGAGCCATCTCAGCATCCTCCAAGTGAAACTGTCCCCATCATGGATGGACCATATAATATCTTTTCTAAAAATTGGAGAATCGCCCCCGGACGACAAAGAAGTACATAAGCTGAATGTTAGAGCGACCGAATTCTGCCTCAACTCAGACAAAAAGCTTTATCGGAGATCATTCATAGACCCGATATTAAAGTGCATCCACCCAAATCAAGTTGAATGGATCCTAAAGGAAATATATGAAGGAAGCTGCAGAGCACACACAAGTGGGAGATTGCTTTCTTAAAGTGCCATCTCTCAAGGGTACTGGCGGGAGTATATGCACAAGGATTCTGTACAGTTTGCTAGAAAATGCCCAAAGTGCCATATGTTCTCACCAATGATCAAATAACCCGTCGAAGACCTTAATCCTCTTATAAGCCCATGGCCTTTCTCCCAACGGGTCATGGATATTTTAGGGCCACTACCGATTGCACCAGGAAATTAGAAATACCTAATAGCGATGACTGACTATTTCATAAAGTGGGTTGAGGCCGGACCTCTCATCCATATCAGAGAGCCGAATGCTAGGAAATTTGTCTGGAGAAACATTACCACAAGGTTTGTCATTCCAAGGGCACTTGTAATTGAAAATGGGACCCAGTTTGATAATGATCAATTCAGGGATTTTTGCGCCAAATACGAAGTTAAGATTTATTACGCATCAATAATCTTTCCTTGATGCAGCGGGTATGCAGATATTAAAAATAAAACTATCATATCAGGCATTAAAAGGCGATTGGAAAATATAAAAAAATGATGGATATATGAACTTCCATGTGTCCTATGGCATACATGATGACTCCAAGAAGCCAAAGAAGGAAACCCCTTATTCTATAGCCTATGGAATGGAAGCAATAATACCCCTAGAGATCGAATTACTAACACTTAAATAAAAAATATTTAAAGATGGCCGAAACGAAGAAGGAATAGCCCATGAGCTGGATTTGTCAAAGAAAGGAGGGAGCAAGCCCTAATACATTTAGCTACCTACTCGTAAGAACTGGAAAAGCAACATGATAAGAAAGTCAAAGTAAGAGAATTCCAGGTCAGAGATTTAGTTCTTCGAAAACTACTACCTGCTGCAAAGAAACCATCAGATGGAAAATCGGTGCCGAACTAGCAGGGACCCTACCATATAGCTTTAAAAGGGGGTGGGGGATCATATCACCTTGAAGAATTAAATGGGAGGGTAGTCCCAAGGTCATGGAATTCCATGGAGCATAGGAAATTTTATCATTATGATGAACAGTTAGTTGAATTTTATTTTATTTTATGCAAAATAAAACGATTAACATTCGATCATATTGAATTCTTTATAATATCATGTATAACATGTTTCAATAAAAAATTACTTTGATAAGTGGTATGATTTTAGAAAGGTCTACCCAAACCTATTCTTGTGAGTGGCACCATCTAAATTATATCGGCTTAGAAGAGGCAAAAAATCCATTTGTATAAGTGGTACGACCTGGGAAAGGTCGATAAAAACTTATTCTTGTGAATGGTATGATCTAAATTGGATCGGCCTAGAAGAGGAAAAAAACCCACTTGTATATGTGGTATGATTTGGGAAAGGTCGATCGAAACCCATTATTGTGAATGGTTTGATCTAAATTAGATCAACCTAGAAAAGGTAAAAAAAAAACGCTTGTATAAGTGGTACGATCTGGAAAAGGCCCGTCAAAACCCATTCTTGTGAATGGTATGATCTAAATTAGATCGACCTAAAAGAGGAAAAAAACCACTAGTATAAGTGGTATGATCCAGGAAAGGTTGGTCAAAATCCATTCTTGTGAATGGTATGATCTAAATTAGATCGACTTAGAAGAGGAAAAAGGCCACATATAAGTATTGAGAATAGGACAAGGTCAGTCAAAACACATTCTTATGAACAATACCCACTTCTATATGTGGAACAATATGAGAGTGGATGGTTAATAATATATCTAAGGAAGGTCGGCATAAAGAAAAACTCACTTCTCAACCGATCACCTATTAATGAAATGAGAAACTATGAAAAGGTTGAGCTCAACCAATCATTTGAAATGGATCAGGTCTAAATTAATTAAAATAAGACTAAACACTTGAAAAAATAACCAATTACCTTACCAGATGAAAATTACTCAAGGTCAATTGAAGGCGTACTAGAATTAACATCGGCCAACTATGCCACTAGTTAAAAATTACCTAGAAGCTTAAACTAGTCAGTCACGTGATATGGCTTTGTCCAAATACTAATGATCAAGGGTAATTTAGTTAATCGTTAAGTTTGGCATTAATCGGATGCCTGAATTAGTACATTCTTCATTAATTGCTTTATTTAGGGTGATTGAAACAAATTAATTAAGAATACTTTTCTATTAACCAGAAATCAATATACAAACACCAGAAATGAGAGAGCACTTTTTCATTAATGATAAACAAAAGACCATCAGGGGTCAATAAAAAATTACAAAAAAGAAAATAAAAAAGGCCAAACCCTTGCCAAACTTCTCAGAAGCCTCTTTAATAGAAAAAACAATTAGAACTGTGCAACTGGTTGACTGGCAAGTCGGTGGAGGAGGGGGTCGATGACTCCCCAGGGAGGATAGTCAACGGGATAACCAGATGAGGGTGCTCAGTGTAATCAGGTCACCCTCATCAATGTTACCCCTATTGAGTCCAGTTACCCAGCCTTTGTTATAGGCAACAGACTCATGGTAGTCCAATTGGGCAGCTATCTCTTGAATAACTGTATCATACCCATCGTCGAAGTCCTGATACAAGTTAGTCTCCCTTGTCTTATCCCTTTGGGCCATTAGCTTGGGAGGGATGAGCTTCTCGATAGGGTTCACTAGTGGAAGACCATGAGCTTGTTCAGTTGACTAGGACCCGTTCAACCTCCTCCACCACCTTTCTATGGGCATTGACTTGATCCTTTAATTGTTTATTTAGATCGTCCACTTACTGGGCCTGAGTCTTCATTGACTTTTAAGGGTATTGTTTTCCTTTTCAGTGTCCTCAAGTAACTTCCAGTAACAAGAATCTCGGCTAGCGGGCTCCTACTGGATCAGCATGCTCTGTACCAATGAAACAAGGTGTGTTAAAAACCCATAAAAAAGAAATACACAAAAGGGAAAGAGGGTAAAGTTACTAGCCCGCTGTGACGAAGACCATCCTTATGGAGCCTCTCCAGAGTGAAGCTCCTCAGTTCCGTCAGGTCAGGTGGTAGCATCGCGACCTGAGAAATAGAAAAGGCCACCTCCAAGTCCCTGTGGGCCGAATCAGTGGAATCACAGGCCCCTTCCCCTTAAAGATGACAACCTACCATGAATGGTTTTTATTCATAGGGAGATGATGTGTCCTTGAGCGAGGCCTCTGATCGACCTCATTGATAACCATCGGCCAACTTGGCGATGGTGGTGGTGGAGGGCTTAAAGCTACCACCGACTGAAATTTTATCAGTCTTCTTCTTTTTGGCATGTTCGGCCTCTACCCTCAGGCATTCAAATTGATAGGATTCTTTCTCTTCTAGAGTTACGAGCTTCCTCTGGTCATCAATAGAGAAAGATCGGTCGGCCTTCTAGTTGGTGGCTGATTATCTCTTGAAATTATCTTCGGTAGCTACCATGGCGATTGGTTTTCTAATTCGGTTGCTCATATTGTCTAATGAGGAGGGGACTATGAGAAAAGTGAAGTCTTCAAAGGAAAAGTCCTTTTTGACCTCAACTACCTCCCAAGACTGATCGAATATGCTTGCCTCGTAGGGAAAAAAGGATTAAGATCGCCCAAGAATGAACCTAAATCTTCTTACTCTTCTTCCCTCACCTATTATTATTCCACTTTTTCTTCCTCTTTGATCTCACTAGAAGTCCGTGGAGATCACATGAGGAGTGGCGGGGGTTGGTTCTTCATAGGTAACCAGTTCAGCAACTTGAAAAATTAGAATGTCAATCGGGATGGAAATAAAATTAGAAAAGGATTGGTAAGTGTAGAAGGGTGTCCTCAACTAGAAAAAAGCAAACGAAATAAAAAAAATACTTTCTTTTATTAGTGACACCCGAGAGGTACCCGCGAGGGTCACCAAGAAGCCCAAAAGCCATTATGAAGTATCCGCGCTACCTCAGGCGCCAGCGCCACTTCGAGCGTCAGCACCGCGACAAGGGTCGGCACCGCCTCATATGTCAGCGCCGGTTCAAGCATCGGCGCTACCTCAGGCGTCAGCGCCACTTCGAGCGTCGGCGCCGCCTCACATGTCAGCGCCGGTTCAAGCATCAGCGCTACCTCAGGCGTCAGCGCCACTTCGAGCGTCGGCGCCGCAACAAGGGTCGGCGCCGCCTCATATGTCAGCGCCGGTTCAAGCATCAGCACTACCTCAGGCGTCAGCCCCACTTCGAGCGTCGGCGCCACTTCAAGCGTCGGCGCCGCGACAAGGGTCGGCACCGCCTCATATGTCAGCGCCGGTTCAAGCATCAGCGCTACCTCGGGCATCAGCGCCACTTCGAGCGTCAGCGCCACTTCGAGCGTCGGCGCCGCCTCACATGTCAGCGCCGGTTCAAGCATCAGCGCTACCTCAGGCGTCAGCGCCACTTCAAGCGTCAACGCCACTACGAGCGTCGGCGCCACTTCAAGTGTCGGCGCCGCGACAAGGGTCAGCGCCGCCTCACATGTCAGTGCCGATTCAAGCATCAGCGCTACCTCAGGCGTCAGCGCCACTTCAAGCGTCAACACCACTTCGAGCGTCGGCGCCGCCTCACCTATCAGCGCCGGTTCAAGCATCAGCGCTACCTCAGGCGTCAGTGCCACTTCGAGCGTCGGCGCCGCCTCACATGTCAGCGCCGGTTCAAGCATCAGCGCTACCTCAAGCGTCAACGCTACTACGAGCGTCGGCACCACTTCGAGCGTCGGCGCCACTCCGAGGGACGGCGCCAGGACAAGGGTCGACGCCGTTTCGAGCGCCAGCGCCATTGCAAGGGTCACTGCAGAAATGTTATTCGAGAAGTGCTGCTACAAGAGTTTTCATCATGAAACAACAGTCTCTAAATGAACAACAACACTAACACTCTACTTTCTTGTACAGGTAGCCTAGTCGAGCAAGCAGGGCTCGAACAGGCGCGTTGGGACCTCCTGGGAGTTTTGGCTTGACGACTGAGGGACAAGGTATGTTGAGCAAGCTCAACCACTTAGCACTATAGGATTGAGAGAATACTAGTAGGAAGACCCATAAGTCACTCGAGACTACACACACTGCACACTTGGTCACAAGTGAAGTGAGCAGCCAAAGAGCTGGCTACTCACAAGAAGTAAACTCTTTACAAGAAAATGAATTTCCCAGAAGAGGGGGTCCTCGAGGTCCCTCTCAAGAAAAAATAACACTTTTAGAGGGGAGGAGGCCTTAAGGTCTCCTCTCTCTCAAAGATTTGCAAAATTGCACCACAAGTTACCGTTTCAAAAGATAACTACCAAAATCTGCTATTTTGTCCCCATTAGGGGACATATGTGCTTTTTGGGTTTTGGTCGGCGCCAGGTGGCGCCTGTAGAGGGGACAGGCAGGCTGCCTGCAGGTAGGGACAAATGGTACACTTCAGACATTGTTCCCCACCAACTCTCTCAATTTTGGCGCCCAAAATCGCCAGCTCACCCCTTACGCCCATGTATAAATAGACCCCTGGGCAAGGTCAAAAGATATACAAGAAAAAATTGCACTGTTACTCTGCTAAAATATCAACAGACCTACCTAGTATTCTCTCCCTACTCATTCTCTTAGTGTTGAGTGCCTTGTTCCTTCACTCCCCACTGACAGCCATCACTCTCAGGTGTTTCCCTTGAGAAAATTGCTATTTTTGCTGTGAAAGTTCATCTTCTTGCAGGGAGTGAGTTGAAGCTTGAGTTCCATTGTTACCAGAAGGAGAAGTTTTCTTCAGAAGTTGAACCAGGAGACCTTGAAGACTCGCAGACAGTGTCCATTGGAGTGGGTCACGCCTCACCCTTTCCAGTTATTCATAGACCCAAGTCTCACTACCCTCTTACATTTGGCGACTCTGCTGGGGAGGTATTCTCATTTCCATGGACAAGGAAGGTTTCAATGTCTCTAAGCAGTTGGTTTTTGAGGACATTCCATCCTGTAATGGAGCTCACAGTGACCAGACTACTCAGGAAGAAGTGGTGGTGATCGGAGCCAAGGTGCCAGCGCCTCAGGGAGGCCAGACCAGTTCGCCGGCAGCGGCTCCAATGGCAGGTATGAACCTTATGGCAATGTTTTTTGACTTTTTAAAGAAAAACAACGTGGATCTATCAAACTTGGGTCAAGGTTGTGTGACACCTGCGGTTGCCCCTTCCGGAGGGGTAGCCACTCCTATTATGATTGCGGCAGAGGCGGTTCCGTCTCGGAAGGCGGCGCCGGAGCAGGTCCATGCGCCAACAGGTGCTCCAGTCCCTAAAAGCACATGTTTGGAGGAATCACCCTCTAAGGCTGTTACTATGGAAGAAGTGAGGAAGCTCCTTTCCTCCACTCGAAGAGAGGGTCCCCACCTATACGAGGAGTTACAAGACCCCTACCCACAGGAAGTAAGTGAGAAGCCATACCCTGAGGGGTATATTCCACCAATATTTATCAAGTTTGGCGGTAGGGGGGAGAACCCTCGAGAACACGTGAAGAGGTTCGTCGAGTACCTGGGAGTACACGCTGGCGACAAGAACCTGAGATTGAGGGAGTTCTCTAAAACTCTCACTGGGAAAGCTTATACATGGTATTCCCGCTTGGCGCCTAACAGCGTCCCTACTTGGGAAGAGATGCACAGACAGTTCCTCCAGAAGTTTTTTGTAGCTGAGGATGAATTTACACTGAGGCACCTGGCGCAAGAGGTCCAGAAGCTAGGAGAAGAGTTGATGCACTACATCAAGCGATTTCGCGAGAGGGCCTTAGATGTTCACGAGGACGTGGCGGAGGCCAGGTTGCTACAGATATGTGTGGAAGGACTCCTGGAAGAATACAAGCTGCATTTGATCAACGAAACTAGAGACGGAACTTTCAGAGAATTCACCAGGGCCGCCAGTAACATAGCTACGATAATCAAACCGAGAGCCCCGGGTTGGAGGACACAAGTTCCACTGACTCCCGGGAGGTTTCAAGTTGCGAGAAGGCAAGCGGTTAACTATGTGGACGGGAGTAACAAAGGGAAGAAGGGAGGCCCCGGGGCCAAGACTGACAGTCCCGGCAACAAGAGAAAGTTTGGGGAGGATGTCCCGCCGTCACTACCGTGCAGCGTAGCGGAGGCCATGGATTGTTACCGCACCTTGGTGCGAGAAGGTATAGCAGGACCTCCCAACCTAAAAGGAGAGACCCCCACTGCAGCTGACAAGGCCAATCCGAAGTACTGCGAATTGCACCAACGAGTGCAACACTCTACCAAGGATTGTTACTACTTGAGAAGGATCATTGGGGAGCAGATGGCCAGTGGTACCTTGCAGATACCCCCCGTGGACGTTAACGAGAACCCACTCCCTACGCATCATTTTGGAACTGCCAACATGGTAGTTGCCTACGACGAAGAAGCAACGAGAAGTCTTGTGAAGCGGGAGAATGGCGAGCAATTATGCGAGGAGCTAGAAAATCTGTCACTAAGCAGACTTCAGCTAGAAAGAAAGCAAGAGGAGTGGTTCTTCACTCCGGAGCACGAAAGTGGGAGTGGGGAAGCTGAGGAAGTCGCTCTCTCAGAAGGCGAGGTAGACGTCATCCTCGCTCTAGACGAGGGAGGGACCTCTGAAGCGGAGTATGTTTGCAGTGCCCAGACGTACGAGGTAGACTTGGATTCTGAATGTGAGGCCATAGCGAGGAGCCCCAAGTTCAAGTGGTTTTTCGATCAGATAGGGGTGAAGTACGACACGAGGGTGTCCATCACGAGGAAAGTCTTGGAGGCGGTGCAGCAGCAGGGAGACCCTTCGTTAAATTGGCAGGGGCCAATCGGAAGGATGATTAAGAAGTATACCTCTGAAGTGGTGTTTTCAGAAGCGGATAGGGCAGTGCCCTACTTCCACAACCGCCCGTTGTACGTCATAGCCATAATTAATGGAGTCTCATTTCCTAGGGCGTTGATGGATGGAGGAGCATCCATTAACATCATGCCCATCAGCACATTATATGAAACGGGAATTGACCAGGAGAAGTTGGTTCTGGTACCGCTAGTAATTTCCGGATTCGACAACGCCGGAATGCAGTCAATCGGATACGTGAATGTGGGAATTAAGTTTGGAAATTTCACCTCCCACATCAAATTTTACGTTATTAACGCTGACACCAGCTACCAATTACTCATTGGAAGGGTATGGATGCACACTCATGGCGTAGTGCCTTCCACCTACCATCAGTGCGCGAAGGCAAATATTAGAGGTATAGAGATAGTGATCAAGGCCACGCAGAGACCCTTCGCCATTGAGGAGGCCCACCTGGTAGATGCTGCCTTTTACACCGAGTTGGACGAGGAAAGAAAGGTCTCTACAAGAAAGCTAGCAGGAAGCAAGATAGCTGAGGGAAGGGTCCCGCAGAAAAAATCCGTTCATGATCGTCTAGGGGAAAGGATAATTCCCCACATAGAAAAAGGCAAGAGGAAGGTAGAGGAGGTAGCTAGACCTCCTCGAACTTGCAAGAAAGTGGTTTTGCCCAATGGAAAATTCATCTACCGTTTATAACGGTATGCGCGGGCGATGTTCTGGGACGAGAGCATCGACCCGGCGCCCGAGTGTTTTATTATTGATGAATCCCATATTGTTGAGCATGTGGAAGAACCAGAAGAGGCGCCGGAGTGCATGCAAGACGGACCCAGAGAGCAGCTGCAGGAGTTAGAGGAAATCAAGTTGGGGTCAGAAGAGGGCGAGAGTAGACCCATCCTAATTTCCAAGTGCCTGGAACCGAAGCAGAAGGAAGAGCTCATTGAGCTACTTAAGGAGTTCACTGATGTATTTGCTTGGAAGTACACGGAGATGTCAGGAATAGACGCAGAAGTGAGCTCTCATAGATTGAACATCCTTCCCAACGCCCTTCCGGTAAGGCAAGCCACATGCACATATAAAGCAGACCTTGATTTAAAAATAAAGGCTGAGGTGGAGAAGTTGTTAGCGGCAGGGTTCATCAAGCCTATTCAGCACCCCATATGGCTGTCCAGCATAGTGCCAGTGGCAAAGAAAGACAAGACCCAAATCAGAATCTGTGTAGACTTTCGCGACTTGAACAGGGCGTGTCCTAGGGATGAATTCCCACTACCCAGCATAGACAGCTTAGTGGATTCCACCGCGGGACATGATATGTATAGCTTCATGGACGGGTATGTTGGATATAACCAGATTAAGATGGACCCCGCCGACGCAGAGAAGACTGCCTTCCGCACGCCATTAGGGAACTTTCACTATACAATCATGCCCTTCGGATTGAAGAACGCTGGGGCCACATACCAGCGGACCATGATGGCAATTTTTCACGACTTATTTCATGATATACTAGAATTCTATGTGGATGATTTGGTGGTGAAGTCTAGGAAAGAAAACAAGCACATTCAGGATCTCAGGAGAGTATTCGAGAGGTGTCGTCGGTATAAGATGAGAATGAACCCCTCAAAGTGTGCCTTTGGGGTTACTGCAGGGAAATTCTTAGGTTTTGTGGTAAATAGACAAGGAGTGCAAGTGGATGCAGAGAAGATGAAAGCCATTGTGATGATGCCACCGCCCAAGAGTCAGAGACAACTTAAGAGCTTCCTGGGAAAGGTATCCTACCTGAGGAGGTTTATACATGCGTTGGCAGAAGTAACTCATCCGTTCGCGCCTCTACTAAAAGACAAAGCCAAGTGGGTTTGGGGAGAGAGGCAAGAGAGTGCGTTCAAAAAGATTAAAGAAATCCTAGCCTCTCCGTCCACGATGATTCCCCCCGAAGCCGGAGTGCCACTGCTGCTCTACCTCACTTCTACAGAGAGGTCGATAAGGGCCCTCTTGGCGCAAGAGAAGGAAGGAATGGAAAGGCCGATTTACTACCTATCAAGAGTAATATCCGAGACAAAATCGAGATACACCAGCATTGAGAGGCACTGCCTGGCGCGGGTATTTGTAGCCCAGAAGTTGAGACACTACCTTCTAGCCTTCACCATTCACATAATCACCAAGTGTGATCCCATCAAGTACCTCTTCGCGCGGACTATACTCGTGGGACGAGCAGCAAGGTGGTTTTTGATCTTGTCAGAATATGATCTAAAGTGCGTAGTGCCTAAATCCATTAAGAGCCAGGCGGTAGCAGATCTGCTGGCCCACTTCCCGAGTGGGGTTTTCGAACCACCTAATGAAGAGCTACCCGGAGAAAGTTTCCAAGCATGCATGGCGGAGGAGGTGAAGAAGTGGTTTATGGAGTTTGATGGTTCTAGTGCCCAAGGAACAGGTGGGGCTGGCGTCATACTGTCAGATGGGAAGGAGAAGATTACCCTCTCTTTCAAGTTAGATTTTAAATGCTCAAATAATGAAGCTGAGTACGAAGCCCTCATTGTAGGGATGTTAGAAGCGCTCAGAAGAGGGATCAGGGTACTGTGTATACGAGGAGACTCCAACCTGGTAGTAAGGCAGGTCAATGGAGAGTTTTCCCTTAAACATGCCAACTTAGCGCCGTACAGACACATCATCCAACGACCGCTGAGACAGTTCTTGGAAGTAACTGTGGAGAGGCAGCGCGAACGATGAACAGGCACCCTGACGCGCTCGCCACCATAGCACAAAAGTTGGACATGGAGGAGTCAGAAGCAACCATCACAGTTAGGCGGAGAACGGTGCCTACTACCGTAAAGTCCTTATTCCCAAGTGACGAGCCGGAAGACTGGAGGCGTCTGGTGGAGAGGCAACTTGAAACCAGGGAAGGGCCAATGAAAATATTGGAGTTAGCCAACTATCATGTGCTGTAGGGAACTCTCTATTTCAAGAGTCCCGGAGGGTTTCTAGCACGGTGCGTAGGGGAGCAAGAAGCCAAGGAGAGGTTAATAGAAATGCACCAGAGGCACTGTGGAGATACAGATATCCCCCTTTACAGAAGACTGCAGCGAAGCGGGTATTTTTATCCCTCCATGAGCGTAGAAGCGGCCCGCTTGCAACAAAGTTGTTTAAAGTGCCAAGCTAATTTTGATCAGCCGACGGAGGCTAACTTCGTGGAAGCCTTCAAAGATTGGAGACAGCCATACCTAGCATATCTGAAGAATGGGGAGCTGCCCGCCGAGAGAGCGGATGAAATTTACCTTAGAAAAAGGGTAGCACGTTTCTACTTGGTCAAAGGAGAGTTGTATAGGAAAGGGTATAATGAGAAGGCGCTAAGGTGCGTAGCCAAGGAGGAAGTGGAAAGGGTGCTGAAAGAAGCTCATGAGCCCTCCCACATGGGAGGCGCCAAGCTGTATGATCAACTGATGACGTTGGGATACTACTGGCCGACCATGGAGGCTGACTCCATTGGATACGTGAAAAAGTGTAGAGCATGCCAGGTGCACGGAAACATGGTGCACGCTCCCTCCATCAGCCTACAAAGCTTGGCAACCCCCTATCCCTTCCACACATGGGCATTCGACCTGGTGGGTAAGATCGCCCCAGCATCTCACGGCAAGGCCTTTATCATTGTGGCTACAGAATTGTATACCAAATGGGCGGAGGCCATTCCTTTAAGGAGAGTCACTGCCCAAGTGGTAACCCAGTTTATAAAGGAGTATATCATATGTAGGTTTGGTATACCCAAAGTGATCCTAACGGATAATGGGAAGCGATTTGTATGCAAAGAGATGGCCCTCCTTACGGACAAGTATAAGATTGTGCATAATAGCTCAACCATATCCTACCCCAAGGGCAATGGCCAAGCGGAAGATACTAATAAGACCCTGATAAATATTCTGAAAAAGATGCTAGAAGACATGCCGGGAGCATGGGATGAGAAGTTGCCTATGGTGTTATGGGCCTACCGTACTTCGAAAAGAAAGCCAACGGGGTTCACTCCCTTCTCTCTAGTATATGGGACCGAAGCTGTCCTACCAGTGGAACTGGCGGTACCTTCAGCCAGAATTTCTCTTAGCAATGGGCTCATCCCAGACCCAAGGCATGTGCAACTGGAGGCACTAGATGAGCACAGGGACAAGGCGAGAGAGAATTTCAAAGTCTACACTCAGCAACTGTCCAGGGCCTATGAAAATTTGGTTAAGCCTAGGGAATTCCAGGTGGGAGATCTAGTCCTGCGAGCATCAACCCACCATCTCCGTAGCATGTCGGCGTCAAAATTCAAACCTAACTGGGAAGGCCCTTTTGTTGTCAGAGGAGTGGGGAAGTCGGGCTACTGCCAGATATCAGAACCTGAGAGTGATTGCCTCCAGTCCATCAACTGCAAGTGGCTGAAGAGGTACTATGCTTAGTAACAACTAACAAGTTTTGTTTGTATTTTGCATGTCGGCAACGGATGTCAAGGATTGCTTCTATACCAGAAAAGTTTTTTTGTTTTTTTTTTGAAGCAATACTACACTGTAAACAGTAGACAAAAGTAAAAGAAATGAAATAGCAACACTTTTGGTCATTTTGACGTTTACTTTGCTTACTCATTTATACATACATATACGCTCCCTATTAAGTTAGAAGAGAGTAAAAAAAAAAGATCGGGAACTTTGCTCACTACACTTGGGAGGTAAGTCCGTCCTAAGAGAAAGTATACTGAGCAAAGTCCCCCAGACATAAATTAATACAGTTTTATAATAAAATCAGGCTTCCGAAAAGAGGCGGGGGTCACCCTCATCTCCAGCCCAGCCTCTACGACTATAAGCAGTAATATGTAGGAATACCTCCACAGACAGAAGGGGCAACCCAAGAAAGTCACAGCTACAAGAGGTGCATTTTCAAAAAAAAAAAAATGTGTACAATATAATAATACATAACTTTTCATATCAATGCAAATACCCCGCAGTATATGGGGTAGCCACCAGTAGACTAAAGGCTCACAAAAATTAGAGCAAGTCATGTAAAACAAACACCCACAGCATAAAGGGAGAACAAAAGAAAAAGAGAGTGCAGAAGAAACAAAGTGTCTCATACAGGAATGATAAGTGATGTTCACATAGAATTTTGAACACTACAAAGCAAGAAGTAGCCTATCGGCTAGAAACCACAAAAAATAAATCATCGCGCGCGATGGCGCCAGCATATGACGGACCAGCCTCCCGTAGAAACTCTTCCTCCAACCTGACGGATTTAGCATCATCCTCCTCATCGCCAGACTCGAGTCTGGCAAGCTTCACCTGTAGTAGGTCGATCTGATTCCGGATCCTCGTAGCCTCAGCGTGTCATTGCTCAACCCTGGACTGCCGGGACGTGTGAAACCTCACTATCTTTCGGAAAGGAACACTCAGGAAGGGGCGAACCCCTGCGTCAAGCCAATCCAAACAAAAATGATAGAACTACTGTAAGTCGCGGAGAGCATCCAAGAATAGCAAGATAGAAGAGCTAGTCAGCTTAGCAGGGGAGGTAGCCAAGAACTCATGAACATAGCTGGCAAGAGCCCTCAGGTTGAAGGCCGTAAGACTGTCAACCTGGAGTATACTCTGAGAAGTGAACGTCTCGGGATGGTGCTCCAAGATGAGATCCAAGAGCTGACGCTCATGTACCCTGAAGCGGCCTGGTAACTCCTCACGCCATAGCCTACTAGAAATAGTCGCAGCGTCCTCTGTTTCATCATCGCCCTCGGAGTGGCGAGACCCCGCCTCAGAGGGAAGAAAAGAAGATTCCCCACCAGAATCAGCATCACCGACTAAAGGAGTGAACTCAGAACTGTGATCTCCCTCCGCAGTTGCCCCACTACCAGTCTCCACAGTTATCGGAGTATCCTCATACACCTAGAAACAATGAGACAAGGGTAAAATGAGAATGCTTGCACAGTATACGCAAGAAGAAAGTAGGGTAATAGTAAAAAAAAAGGGGGGGTATGCCAGTCTAATACCTCTCTCGCAGTTGCCCCACTGCCAGTCTCCACAGTTATCAGATTATCCTCATACACCTGAAAACAATGAGACAAGGGTGTTATGGGAATGCTTGCACAGTATACGCAAGAAGAAAAAAAAAGGGGAATAGTAAAAAGAGGGGGGTATGCCAGTCTAATACCTCTTTCACAGCTGCCCCGGTGCCAGACTCCACAGTCACCGGAGTATCCTCATACACCTGGAAACAATGAGACAAGGGTGTTATGGGAATGCTTGCACAGTACACGCAAGAAGAAAGTAGGGGAATAGTAAAAAGAGGGGGGTATGCCAGTCTAATACCTCTCTCGCAGTTGCCCCACTGCCAGTCTCCACAGTTATCGGAATATCCTCATACACCTGGAAACAATGAGACAAGGGTGTTATGGGAATGCTTGCACAGTATACGCAAGAAGAAAAAAAAAGGGGAATAGTAAAAAAAGGGGGTATGCCAGTCTAATACCTCTCTCGCAGTTGCCCCACTGCCAGTCTCCACAGTTATCGGAGTATCCTCATACACCTGGAAACAATGAGACAAGGGTGTTATGGGAATGCTTGCACAGTATACGCAAGAAGAAGAAAAAAGGGGGAATAGTAAAAAGAGGGGGTATGCCAGTCTAATACCTCTCTCACAACTGCCCCGCTGCCAGACTCCACAGTCACCAGAGTATCCTCATACACCTGGAAACAATGAGACAAGGGTGTTATGGGAATGCTTGCACAGTACACGCAAGAAGAAAATAGGGGAATAGTAAAAAGAGGGGGTATGCCAGTCTAATACCTCTCTCACAGCGGCCCCACTGCCAGCCTCCATAGTCATTAGAGTACTCTCGTGCACCTAGAAACAATGAGACAAGGGTGAAATGAGAATGCTTGCACAATATATGCAAGAAGGAGGAAAGTAGATACTCTTATACACGGTACCTGAACAATGCCCTCCGTAACGGTCATAGAAGGAGGAGCAGGGGCCCCCGTAGGGGCAACAACACTGATCGCTGCTCCAGAAGAGGTTGCCTAAGTGACCAATACTTCCAAAGAAGCTACCTCAACCTCAGGCCCCGTAGGGATAGCTACCTGAAGAGGCGCAACGACAGGACAAACCAGCCCGTGTATAGGGGCTGCTGAAACGGCAGTGGCAGGAGCCGCACTCGAAACAGCGCCAAGGGACAACTGCGACAAAGTAAAAGAGGGCTACGATAAGCACAGGCTGGACAGATAAGAAAGTAGAACTAAGAAAATAAAATAATACCTGAACCCCATCCAAGGGGGAAGCGCGAAAAAAGACGGTCAGCGCAGTAAGGGCTGTACTGATAGCCTGCAAAGAATGAAAATGCGTGGTTTATTACATGTTCGAGGAAAAGGAGATCCCATTGCTTCAACAGAAAGGACTGACCTGAAGTGTGGGCTCACTGGTTGAGGCCACGGTAAATATTGGGCCCCGAGAAATCGCCTGAACCAAAGATCTACCGTCCATAGATACGCGGACCCTAGGGATAGAAATTCTTCTCGAAGAGGATAAACCCGGGGCGATAACGCCAGCTAAGGGAGGAGCCCCTTCCTGAGAAGAAAGTCCAAGAGCCATTAAAACTCCCGTTAAGAGGAAACAAATATTCAAAAAAAATAAATAATACCTCAGATGAAGAGGCCTCCAGGGGCTCAACTGCAGAAGTACCCACCGCCGAGACAAGAGAAGACGATGTGGCAACGCCCGAAGACACAGCTCTCTACGCATGATAAATGGGTAAATAAAAAGAAGGAGTACAAAAGGAAATGACGCAATGAAAGTTTTGAAAATAACGAGGCATACCTGAGGAGAAGGGGAAGCCACAGGGGTGGTCCGGGTGACAGTAAAATGCACGGACGAAAGCTGCGAGGAAATGACAGTATACGCAACCAAAAGGCAGTTAGAAGACGAATAAACTACAACAGATGTTAAATGAATTAAGGAAACAGCAAACCTCTCTAAACAGGCCCCGGGAGGAAATGAGCATGGAGTTCCTCTCCCGCTGAAAGGGCGTCGGACGTAGTGGGGGAAGAGGAGAGCTACCTGCCTCGATGGAAGTGGCCTGCACAAATATATGTATGATGAGAGGAAGAAAGAAAATCATATGCAAAAAAAAATATAGACAAGTAAAGGGAGAACGCTTACAGAAACAGGGCGCGTAGTCTGGCTATAAGGGAGATGGGTGGGGCTAGCCCCCCCAGGAGAACGGGAGGCCTCATCATCGCTAGAAGACTCTCTGGAGACTGATAACAAAGCATAAGTGTCAGTAGTGCTTTCGCTGTGGAAACCCCGGCCGCCCATATCATCCGAAGAAGAACTATGGTCGTCATAGGAAGGGGTGCTTCTATAATCAACTAGTTCCTCTTCCAATGAAGGGGAGGGAGACGAAGGAACTCCGTGAGAACTGGTTCCACTAAGTAAAGGATGTTGTGATATAGTACTTCTGCAATAGGAATAGACGCGACCCGCGCCTCCTAGGAAGTAAGGCTCGGTGAGGAGTAACCTTTTCCTGTCACTACTTGGGAAGTCCCCCCTGCACCAAGGTCACCAGTATCGGACTCTTGATCCACCGTAGATGAAGCAGCTATGCCAGCGCCACTTCCTTTCTTTTTCTTCGCAGCCTGGGTCCTCACAGGAGAAGAAGGAGGAAAAGCAGTAGTAGCAGAAACAAAATTGGAAACATCGGCGTCAGGGTGTCTCCTTTTGCTGGTAGTAGAGGTGCCCTCTTTCCCTTTGCTTTTTGGTTGGCTTTTAGACTTCGCAGGGGGAGGCTCAGTCGACGAAGGCGGAAGTGACTCGTCAAAGAGAGGTTTCACTAAAATAGGGATGGCCTGCTCCAATGGTGGCGTAGAGGTGGTGCTGAGAAACCAAGGATCTTTCTGCGTCCGCCTGACCAAAAACTGAGCTCTGGTATATTTAATAGGGTTAGTCTCATGAGGAGGGCCAACTACACATTCTCGAATAAGACGAACCTGCTGCTGCCAAAGAAGGAACCAGGATGAAGTGAATGAAGGGTAATAATCACTGGGAGGCACATAGAGACCAACCAAACCACTGACTCTGCGGAATAACCCCTGAAGAGTAAAGCTGGCACACGCCTCGGAGAATGCCTCAGAATGACTGCCGTAGATAGAAAGAGGAGGAGTGTGAACTCCCTGATCATAACCAAACTGTCGTCTTGCCCTCTCGGAATGATAAAATTCAGCACGGGGACCTAACTCGGTCCAAGAAGGAAGGTGACATGGTAAGAGCATCGTCACCACGTTAATATGAGGACACGTGGAAACTGACCCCACTGCGGAAGGACAATTGAAGGTTCCGCCGTCGCCAGGGAAAGAAAGCCAGCTGAAAGTACCCCCAGGGCGCCTGGTGTAAGGCCGAAACTGAAACTCCTTGATATCATCAATCAACATTCCCAGAGACTGCTTGGGAGTTTTCTTATGCCACCGAAGAAGTCTCTCAGTGTCGCTATGACAAGCGTGAGCCCCTGAAGTAAAGTGAGGGAAATGCTCAAACAAAAAGGCCATCAAGAGAGGGGCGTTGACATGGTTAGCAACATCATACCGACCGCAGGACCTCTCTACATCTATGTGTGCTCGGTCTATCCAGGTGTAAAGAGAACCCAAGGTCAGGGCAGCCATGGGTACCGGTCTACCGCGAGACAATCGTACAGCCAATCTAAAAAGAAGTTCGCGAGGACAATCTTCAGGCTTACCTGGAAGAAGGAACCGAGTCAGGAACGTAACGAGGAAAGTGGCTAAATGTGTAGGAGAGTGAAGCTTAGGACCATCTTGGGATCTGGGGGCTGCACGAGAAGTCTCCCCCTTTGGCAACTGCTCAAAGTCTCTGAACCAATATCTTTGCCATTTGGCAAAGGAATGCTTGGAATGACCCGTTACATTTATGGCCACATACCTCGAATACTCTCCGAGAGATGACCGTAACTCCCCCACCAACTCCTGCTCTAAGGAGTCCTCACATTCATCAGAAAAGACCTGTTGCCCAAAGAAAGGAAGGGCGTACAACTCACATATATCTTCTAGAGTAACAGTAAATTCCCCCCCAGCCCGTGACAAAGGTGTGAGACTCCATACTCCACCGGGACAATAAGAGATTGAGCGAAGAACCGTGTTTAAAGAGGGTGCAGGACTTCAGACTGCTGGCGGCGGTGAAGATCCCCACCTCCCTAAGAATAGCCACGTAATCAGGAACGCTCAGAACATAGTCAACCCAACTGGCCCACTCCTCTGTAGGTCCACCGGGGGTTTTAACCTCAACGTTGGAATAAGGAAAGTCACCACGGTCAACTCGAACTCGGAGAATTGAATCCGGAGAAATAGTAGGAAGATCAAGAGACTCAGTTAACCCCACATGAGACCGATCGAGAACAGCACCCGAAAATTTTTCCCCAAAATCGGAAAGTGAAGTCATGAAACTGTCAGCAGGACCAAAAAAGGGAGCACGACGATAAATACCAAAGTCCCGCCCTTGACGAATGTGCATATAATCCTTCCATGCCTGAGAGGAAGTTGGCGTAGCTGATGAACCACCCAGAGCCATTGGCTCAAGAAAAGAACTCACCCTAGCGGAAACTCCGAGATAGAGACCCCCGGGGTCCCCTCTTGTAAAAAAAGAGGTGGAGGCAGAAACCCCATCATAATCATAGGAAGAGACCCTGGGCAGTGGCATGCTCTCCGTAACACCAATAGTCGTCGAGACACCCTGGGTCACGGAATCCCTGAGGTGACAAAAGGTAGAGACACCCCCTTCCATAAACGAGAGGCCTGTGGACGCGAGACCAAGTCTTGAGGCGCCATATGTGGAAATACCCATTTCAGAAACAGTCAAAGGCGTCGAGACACCCGAGGGCGAAGTGATGGCGTCAACAATAATACTTGTCGAGACCCCACGCTCCTCGCACACAATGAAATCGGGCGCGAGACCCTTAGCTGTCAAAAAACCCTCGATCAGGACCTCACGTTCCTCGCGCACACCGCAATCGGGCGCGAGACCCTTGGCGGTCGGAACAGCCCCAGTCGAGACCCCACGCTCCTCGCGCACAATAAAAAAGGGCGGGAGACCCTTAGCTATCAGAAAACTTTCAGCCGAGACCTCGCGGACATTACGAACGGGCGCAAGCCCCTCAGATGATGAAAGATCTCCGCGCGAGACCCCTCGTACCATGGAAGACTGTCTCTCGAGACCCCCCGCAGGTGGCGACTTGAAGGGCGAGGAACCCATGAGGGTTCTCGGCCCGAAATCTGTAGAAACAGGTACCGCGCGCGGGGCGGCAGCACTAGTGAAGCTTGGCGCGAGACCCTCGGTGGTCGAAACAGCCCTAGTCGATACCCCACGCTCCTCGTGCGTAATAAAATCGGGCGCGAGACCCTTAGCCATCAGAAAACTCTCAGCCGAGACCTCGCGCTCCTCGCGGACACTAAGAACGGGCGCACGCCCCTTAGATGGCGGAAGATCGTCGCGCGAGACCCCTCGTACCATGGATGACTGTCTCTCGAGATCCCCCGCAGGTGGCGACGGGAAGGGCGAGGAACCCATGAGGGTTCTCGACCCAAAATCTGCAGAAGCAGGTACCGCGCGTGAGGCGGCAGCACCGGTGGCCGTACCCGGCAAATCGGCGTCGGCGGCAGCTATGCAGGTCACGGAAGCGATAGGAACGACGGATGGAGATGGTAAAGAGTGTATAACCATGGGGGTTTTAGAGTTGCTTACATTGGGAGATACATTCTTTGGTTGGGAATCCATGGATGAGAGGGTATGATAGTTGGGAAGGTTAGAGTGAAAATGAGGAGATGGGTGGCTATGGTGTTTTAAAAATATCCCTCTCTCACTTTCTCTCACTACAAACCCAAAGATGCTTATGTTTTTATTGAAGAAGATGAAGGACCCCAAGATAAGGGGCTTATGCTTTTTGCACCAAAATGGGAAAACGTGCAGGAAGGCAAAAAGGTGATGACCTTTTTTTCCCCAAATGATGAGATGACAGTTCCCACACTGACGCGTGGGTTTTCAAAAAAATCTTTTTTTTGAAAATCTCAGATAAAGGAATACAGAAGTTAATGATCCTAGGATACCTCAATATATATATATATATATATATATTTATAATTGTTGAAACCAGATTTATAGCGTACAAAGTTTTTTTAGTCTACCCAACCAAAAAATCTTTGCACGAGGGGCTAATGTAGAAGGGTGTCCTCAACTAGAAAAAAGCAAACGAAATAAAAAAAAATACTTTCTTTTATTAGTGACACCCGAGAGGTACCCGCGAGGGTCATCAAGAAGCCCAAAAGCCATTATGAAGTATCCGCGCTACCTCAGGCGTCAGTGCTACCTCAGGCGTCAGCGCCACTTCGAGCGTCGGCGCCGCGACAAGGGTCGGCACCGCCTCATATGTCAGCGCCGGTTCAAGCATCGGCGCTACCTCAGGCGTCAGCGCCACTTCGAGCGTCGGCGCCGCCTCACATGTCAGCGCCGGTTCAAGCATCAGCGCTACCTCAGGCGTCAGCGCTACCTCAGGCGTCAGCACCACTTCGAGCGTCGGCGCCGCAAAAAGGGTCGGCGCCGCCTCATATGTCAGCGCCGGTTCAAGCATCAGCGCTACCTCAGGCATCAGCGTCACTTCGAGCGTCGGCGCCACTTCAAGCGTCGGCGCCGCGACAAGGGTCGGCACCGCCTCATATGTCAGCGCAGGTTCAAGCATCAACGCTACCTCAGGCGTCAGCGCCACTTCGAGCGTCGGCGCCGCCTCACATGTCAGCGCCGGTTCAGGCGTCAGCGCTACCTCAGGCGTCAGCGCTACCTCAGGCGTCAGCGCCACTTCGAGCATCGGCGCCACTTCGAGCGTCGGCGCCGCCTCACATGTCAGCGCCGGTTCAAGCATCAGCGCTACCTCAGGCGTCAGCGCCACTTCAAGCGTCAACGCCACTACGAGCGTCGGCGCCACTTCAAGCGTCGGCGCCGCGACAAGGGTCGGCGTCGCCTCACATGTCAGCGCCGATTCAAGCATCAGCGCTACCTCAGGCGTCAGCGCCACTTCAAGCGTCAACACCACTTCGAGCGTCGGCGCCGCAACAAGGGTCGGCGTCGCCTCACCTGTCAGCGCCGGTTCAAGCATCAGCGCTACCTCAGGCGTCAGCGCCACTTCGAGCGTCGGCGCCGCCTCACATGTCAGCGCCGGTTCAAGCATCAGCGCTACCTCAAGCGTCAATGCCACTACGAGCGTTGGCACCACTTCGAGCGTCGGCGCCACTCCGAGCGACGGCGCCAGGACAAGGGTTGGCGCCGTTTCGAGCGCCAGCGCCACTGCAAGGGTCACTGCAGAAATGTTATTCGAAAAGTGCTGCTACAGGAGTTTTCATCATGAAACAGCAGTCTCTAAATGAACAACAACACTAACACTCTACTTTCTTGTACAGGTAGCCTAGTCGAGCAAGCAGGGCTCGAACAGGCGCGTTGGGACCTCCTGGGAGTTTTGGCTTGGCGGCTGAGGGACAAGGTATGTTGAGCAAGCTCAACCACTTAGCACTATAGGATTGAGAGAATACTAGTAGGAAGACCCAGAAGTCACTCGAGACTACACACACTGCACACTTGGTCACAAGTGAAGTGAGCAGCCAAAGAGCTGGCTACTCACAAGAAGTAAACTCTTTACAAGAAAATGAATTTCCCAGAAGAGGGGGTCCTCGAGGTCCCTCTCAAGAAAAAATAACACTTTTAGAGGGGAGGAGGCCTTAAGGTCTCCTCTCTCTCAAAGATTTGCAAAATTGCACCACAAGTTACCGTTTCAAAAGATAACTACCAAAATCTTCTATTTTGTCCCCATTAGGGCACATATGTGCTTTTTGGGTTTTGGTCGGCGCCAGGTGGCGCCTGTAGAGGGGACATGCAGGCTGCCTGCAGGTAGGGACAAATGGTACACTTCAGACATTGTTCCCCACCAACTCTCTCAATTTTGGCGCCCAAAATCGCCAGCTCACCCCTTACGCCCATGTATAAATAGACCCCTGGGCAAGGTCAAAAGATATACAAGAAAAATTGCACTGTTACTCTGCTAAAATATCACCAGACCTACCTAGTATTCTCTCCCTGCTCATTCTCTTAGTGTTGAGTGTCTTGTTCCTTCACTCCCCACTGACAGCCATCACTCTCAGGTGTTTCCCTTGAGAAAATTGCTATTTTTGCTGTGAAAGTTCATCTTCTTGCAGGGAGTGAGTTGAAGCTTGAGTTCCATTGTTACCAGAAGGAGAAGTTTTCTTCAGAAGTTGCACCAGGAGACCTTGAAGACTCGCAAACAGTGTCCATTGGAGTGGGTCACGCCTCACCCTTTCCAGTTATTCATAGACCCCAGTCTCACTACCCTCTTACAGTAAGTAAGTGAGTAGTTTAGGAGAACGTGGGCTGCTCTTCAATATGAGCAAACGCTTGCTGGGGTCAGTCGCTTCCAAACTATCTCCAAGTCTCTAAAGTACAGTTGATAATCAGAGGACTTGGTATTCAGAAATCAATCTGTAAAAAAAAGTAGATCAGTTAGTAATAAATAAAAATAAGGGAAACAAAAGTAAACTGTTGACGGACGAACTACCAGGAGCCCCCTTGTGGTAGGTACCCCAAGGCCATTATAGCCTTCACCATAAATTTCCCCAGACACCACAATAACATTTTTATCTGTGTATTTTTGGGATCTAGGTGAATAAGTGACAAATTTTTGGGCTTTATCCCTTTCCTGGAAGTGGTAAAGTTCGATGCCAAAAGATGATCGCGGGTCGTAATAGTACTTGATCTCATCAAGAATAAGTTTGGTCCCAAAATTTGATTAATAGACACTATACTCATTACGATAGTGTAAAGCTAAGGTTTGCTTGGGCAGGGAGTATTCCATAAATGTGGACTACTTTCACCAGTAATGGGTGGAGGGGAAACTGTTCCTTCAAATATTACCACTATTAAGAAAGCTACTCTCCCATGAAGAAGGCCTAAAATGTCTGTGACACCCCGCCTAATTAAATACCGGGCGATCACTCCTTTATTAAATTAAAATCAAGGTGAACAGTTGGTTCATTCTTAGCATCACTGTCGTAAAAATACTTTTCCAATTTAAACACCCTAAATAATTAAGCTAAGTGTTAAAACCATTTAAAACATTATTCTCATTTTATTAAATCCGGTTATAAAACCTTATACCATTAACATCTAAAGAGTCACACATTAAGAATAAAAATAGAATTGAACATACACGAATTTAATCATCAATAATAAATCCCAACATTTACAACACTAAACAAAAACATCCTGACAGTAATAAATCCCGAAATAAAGGTACTGAAAGTAAAAATTTCAATCTCTGACAATACCAACTAAATAATAGAAAGAGGGCGACACATGCCCCTGCTGGATAAAACTGAACTAGGAGTAGAATCAAATGGATGAAGTCGTCTAAACAACAGGTCTACAACTCCCACCTAAGCTGTAGCACATTCCTTCCAAAGGATCCTAAGTAAGACGCCCCGGTGGCTGGGCACCTGTAATACATACATATATATACAAGAGAGAAAAGGAAATAGAAACGGGTCAGAGCCCGATAGTGTATATGACTTAAAAATTCGTTTAGCAAGTATTTAAATTGATACAGGCCAATGCAATAACATATTAGTGCGATACTCTCTTGAGAAATTATCGCCTCTCTTCTAATGTGCACTCCTATCGCACTAACCTTCCCAATGGTTTATCTCATCATATATCACACTATCTTTCCCCAATGATTTAACTTATCTTAGGTTATTCGCAGGATTTACAACTGAACAACACAAGTATTTAAAACGTAAGATTTCAATTTGTAACCAAGGTTCTCCTTTTAACTTTATTAATCAATAAAGTTTTCCAGTGTCATATTATACTTTCTTAAAACAATTATTTATAATTTGAGTCATCAACCATGTCCTACATATCAAATCACAGTAGGCAGTTCCAGATTTCAGAATTCCATATATATATTAACTACTCGTATAATATATATATCATAACAGCACCCCACTAATTTGAGTCATCAACCATGTCCTACATATCAAATCACAGTAGGCAGTTCCAGATTTCAGAATTTCATATATATATTAACTACTCGTATAATATATATATCATAACAGCACCCCACATAAAAACTATGGTGCGGTCATACTCTGCTATCCAATCCCCGTATCAATCGTACTAAAGGGAATACACGTTCGGAATCACTCTCGACCTGTATAAATACATACCCAAACAATATTGAGGCGAAGCATAGTTTCCAAGTCTAAGAGGTCAGTACATACCCTCACGTCTCTTAGGACCATGACTACCAATTCAATAGCCTGTACCTAGGAT
Organism: Sambucus nigra; assembly: GCA_949130495.1. Classification (NCBI taxonomy): domain Eukaryota; kingdom Viridiplantae; phylum Streptophyta; class Magnoliopsida; order Dipsacales; family Adoxaceae; genus Sambucus; species Sambucus nigra. The sequence goes on along the minus strand of OX422214.1, from coordinate 169,479,832 downwards.
TCCTATCTTCTAGGGTACGAGTCAATATCCCCCATAAGGCACACGAGATAAGATCATCCCAGCGTGGTAACCTCATGGATAGCAAGTAGCGCGGGCATGATTTTCACAAGTATATAATATATGCATACACAATCATATAAATATACCACTTTTATTATATCAATTTAGGTTTATCCAATAACCCACATTCACAACATTTATCCTTATTTTCCCATTATTATTTATCAAGTATAATGGTTCGTTTCTAACTTTAATTCGAAGGATTTTTCCAACTTACTACGTAACCCTCATGGACTCTATTCTTCCAAATGTACAATTCAGTAGATATCTATTTATGTTCCAACGTAACTCTCTCTTACGCGTCTCTCCCCTTTAATATATACTTACATTATCCCTTATGCAAAATATCCCAAAAATATAGATTTCGCCTTACATTAAAGGATTTTGAATTTTATTTTCAAAGATGAGAATTTCAAACGGTTTCGAAATCGGAATTAAAATGGAGTTTTAATTGAATTTTTATTATCTCTAAGAGTCCTCAAAACATAAAACTGTCTAGCAAAAAAAAAATATTAAAAAATATTGAACGGTCCGATCGAGCTGAATTTTTTTATGTAGCTTCCTATCCTCTTCAGCTAATTCTCTGTAAAATTTCATCCAATTCCAACGGTCCGATCGTCTGAAATAATTTTTTTTAGTGTTTGTATCTGATTAAAACTCTTTTCTTAATCAAACTCTTAATCCTTTACATGACAAAGGGTTTCCAGAATATCATATAAATCATCACTACATGAAAATTTCCGATCTCAAATTGGGTTTTTCTTCCATAAATCTCATCCTAATAACTCCTAAACTATTATGGATGGTGCATCAACAAAATAAGAAAGATAAACACTTTCCTGGGATTTTCAGAAATCTGGTTTGGTGTTGAATTTGGTGTGGTTGCATTCCCCGTCTCGCGATCTACGCGTTGGCGGTGGCGGCGGTGTAAACGGATGAGTTTTGAGCCTTGGAATGCCTTGAGAGCTCTCTCCTCTCCTCTCCAATGGCCATTCTAGTGTTTTGAGTTATCTAACCCTAGGAGATAACCTAAACATCTGATATAACCCCTTTAATTTTCGTGGGTTTAATTACCCAAAAATCCAAAATGACTAAAATGCCCTCCCGGGATACTAATTAGGCCTAAAAACGCCCCGAGACCCAAATCAAACCCTCGGGTATACTTTTCTGACTATCTCGACCCTTCCGGACGTGTTGGCGCACTCAAAATGACCATACGAACAACCTATAAAATATTCACTTTTATTAATCCACATTTAGTCCCGACACGACACAGGCGCGTCCCGACTTAAATTTCCACAATTGTCATTTTAATCACACGTGACAATATTATAAAAATAAATCTCATATATTACTATACTCATCCAGTAATATGCAACAAATAATATATTCTCAATAATTACTAACTCTTGTCACGCTAGTAAATATTTAAAACAACATTTCGGATTAAAATTAAATTAATTTATCTCAATTAAATTTAATAAATCCTTAAATTTAAAAGCCATGAAAATATGGGGTATTACATACTTCCCCCCTAAAAATGGAATTTCGTCTCGAAATTCGAAAAATAAGGCCTACCAGGTAGCACAATTCTGGATATCCTTGTCAGTACGCAAACTATCTACATAGTACGGCGCTCAATCACTATAGCTTTTTCCTCACAGTAACATTGTTTTACGTTCTCATTGGAGACACTTCACATTGCACTCCCAACTGACAACATTTGAATAGGTTGCGTCTATACGTTATAAATTCCATTATCTCACTATCATTAGGAGGCCGCACCTCACTACATGACAACTACTCAGATTTATTCATACACAAAATTCCCATTCTGAGAAGATCATACGAACATTTGACCACTCTTGACTACCTAAAATAGTCGTGGAATTCCACCATAGTTATCGGATATTTTCTCGACCGATCCAAAAATTTTGATTATCTACTCCCCTCTAAACATACGGAAGGAGAATAGTCGAGGTTCTTCCATAACAAAACCTTAATAAGTACCTCGTACGCGACAAACAGGTACGAGTGCTTCTACAGAGCATTCTTGAAATCATCGTACCAAGATTCCAAAATCTCCTTCACGTGGCTCCACTAATCTTTAATCACCATGCGCTTATTCCCTGGCTAAGGGTGATACATCCTACTCGAAATGAAATCTTATCTCCGCTGGTTTTTGAAATCCCATATCAAAGGTGGGATTCACCAATCTCATCCTGATTCAGAAATTTATACTGCGCCGGACCATGCACTGGCGCGATCCTTCCTTTCAAAGGATGTCTGGGGCATACTAGTTAATATTGTAAGCCAGCCCAAAGGAATATCAATAACTTCCTTCTCAGCGACTTAATTCACATGTTCGAGATAAACCCTTGATCTTGTTTTGAGGATGGAAACCCATCCAAGAACTTTACCGACTTTACCAACCTCTTCCAATTTCAGGAATTTTCGATAAACACAAAATTCTTTGGTTGATTCTCCTCTTTCAACCAAACCTTACCTATAGACAGTGCATGTAGAGACTACTCACTACGTCTCGCTAAACATCGATTCTTCCCTTGAAATGTTTCACATTAAGTGACACGTAATACTCCCCTTCCTTCCTTGGAGTATGCCGAAAATTCTGACCCGTGCTCTTCTCTCCACGAAGCGCACTTCTGGATCTCTTATACTATACTAACATCATTACTCTTTGTATGCGCAAGTCGCTCTCACACTTGACTAATAACAAATCCGCTCCGGGTGTGCTTCATAACAATTAAATTCTACTCTATTCAAGGAATACCAATTCTTGAATGGCTTCCCACAACCTTCCAATCAAGTTAGGGCGTGCTATTCTAATTGCACACTTATGTATGGATTATCGCCACTCATGTGACGTTTAATCCACTCTATCACTTCCACTTCGTTATACTAGTCCCACAAACATATATTTCACACGTCTATTACCACGTCCCTTCGACTCGGACTATTTTAACTGTAGTTAACCAAGATGCCCACATTTTTGCAACACTCCGACCGCCCTGGGAGAGCGAACGGCGTGCTACTCATCTGTATGACTAACTAAATTCAACGGAATAGAAGGAATAGGGCATTCAAATTCCATGACAATAAAAGAGGAATAATAATTCTCAACCTTCCTCAGATAAGTACAACAATTTTCCCAAATAGGTACAATAACCAAAATAAATCACTAACGCTCTATTCATCAAAATAATTACAGGTCATCTCTTTTGTATAATATAAAGTTCTTTCCAGATAATCCATGCTAAAAATCATTCCAACTCTTTATTCACCTTGTGTTCTGTACGCGGTTATGACATTTGGGTACTCTCAATCACCCTAGAAATCAAAATTCTTAAATTCTCCTTATCATCTTCCACCCCTCAACTCGTGGGGATAAGTTTCAATGCTTTCCTACCACAAAAATCCGGCTCCAATGACCTTAAAACAAAATTCAACTTCCAACTTACATACATAATTACTTGATCCCATTTCGACCAGGGTACCGAACTCATGGAATAGTGACCAAACGTCTCCCTATTTCCAACCTTACGCTAAGTTTCATGCGTGGGATGTCTCGCAAAGCGAAATCTAAACAAGGAACCCCCCCGATACACTACTACCTAGCATTGTCGGTTATCGAAATCCGTTAGGTCCTCCGTCCATAGTATATACCCCTTTATTCCGTCCCTTGACAGAAAAGTTACAATTTCTCCCGTAATTATGCTTAACAAAGAACGTTTCACCAATTTCACTATCGTCCCGTATTGGTTGATGGTAATTACATTCTATAAACCTCGGATACATACGATCGAAATTCTCTAAATTTCCTTTTTCTAACATTAGGGGTATAACTCTTAACTCCCACATCTCTTAAGGATAAATATAACACTGCACTCTTCCTATCACTAAGTCCAGAGTGCTAAACATAATACTGAGTCAAGTCTTTTCGCTCAACGGTAAATCCCGGCACATACTGAATCATACTGACAAAGTCTATACATACATTGGTATCGAATATCTCGAGCCCACTATCTCCTCCGAAGTCTCTAGGATAGATAATATAAGTGCGAGTCCAACCTTCTTACAGGTAAAGCCTCGCCAAAACAAAACGTGTTGCACTAATGTAACTACTCCGATAGCCTTGCAATAAATGCCCACTATCATACTACCCATTTCTATAACATTTTAACAAAGATAATATCATACTCGTGTATCGCATCACTACAACGAGTAACCTCAATAAAGTATAAAACACTGTTAATATACTCATTCATCCCCCGCGGATAGCACCAAAGAAAAAATTTCTCTATACTAAGGAAAAATATTCACATAATGGTAACATTTATAATGATATGCATTAAACTCGTCTCACATGCTAATCTAGCAATGAACAAAATATGGTGACTCGCTCGTGTCACATAAACACGCCGCATCCTTTAAGGATACAACTTATACTTCCATCCTGGCAATCGTCTTGACTGCACAAATGGTTTTCGGACGTAACACGTCCGCCCAAACCAAAGAAAAATTATTTTTAATCGTCGTCCTTTACTAGGCACCGTATTCTTGTCCCTTTTTCTCACTTTGGAACATATTATCGCGAGCAATTTCACTCCGCACCAAAATACCTCAACACATAATCCACTTATCACCTGTCCTACTAAACAGGTTAGGATTGTCCTTCTCTCGGACTTTAGTAGACTCGATTCCTGTCAGCCATCCCGGTTGTTCCCTTAGCTTTTTAGGCCATAAAGATCATGTTACTATCTATAATAGTACTTACTGAATTTACCATCACTTGGTAAGAATTAAACTATCTAAAGCATTTAAATGGTTTTCCTGATGTGTATCCACATCATTTTGTGGTGCTATACCACCACCGTTGTATTCAGTCTTATTCTGGACTAAATTTTTCGATTTCCTTTAACTTCCCCAACAAAGAAGCGTTATCATCTATATTGACAAAATATGACATTGTCAACCTCTGAATCGGTCTTCCATCAGAATTTCCTCCTCGAGTATTATCAACTATTATTACAAGTTGGTCTTCCACTTGGAGTCATTTCCTCCACTAGTATCTACCTCTTTCGATACAAAATTTGCTAACGATTAGGATTCATATCGACAATTGGACTTCTCTCATGCCCTCCTGCGATGAGTTCAGAACCACATTTGCTTCTCATCCTGAACAGTTGAGGAAGGAACATACGGTCAACACTATACCTAAGGTTCTCCTATAAGCATGTCATTCCACTTCTAAAATTGGTGGTTGACTCCAACCATTATAATTTCGTCCCGAAAGCCAAGAAAATTTTCTCTAAATTTTTACTTTCAGTTTGCCACACTCCGTCCTATATTTAAGCCTTTGGATACTTTACCTCCTTTGGTAAACACATACAATTTTCGCGTTTCTAAAATTTCCCACTGACAGTCTCTACACGTTTTTGTAATACGTTGGGTAAGTTTACCCTCGCACCTCATTTGACTAAAACAGCATTTGAAAATCATTGCTGCACCTTAGTCGCCTTTCTAGTCGTGGCTTCTCGTGCCATAATGGAGGTGACCTCGACTATGGTCATCATCCTCGAATATATTTCATAATCTCAACTGAGCCCTGCCTCCTGATGTACGCTTAACAGTCCTCTTGTGACATCCGTCATCGCTCGGCACACTCACACATCCGAACGAAATTAGAATTCACTAGTGTATACACATTATAGCAGGAGAACGAAATCTCGTCAAAGGAATCGACAATCCTAAACATAGGGCTCTATAACAAACAAAGCAACGCTGAAAGCATAATAAGCCGTACAGATCCTAAGGACACTAGAACCTGAAGGTCTGATACCACCTGTGACACCCCGCCTAATTAAATACCGGGCGATCACTCCTTTATTAAATTAAAATCAAGGTGAACAGTTGGTTCATTCTTAGCATCACTGTCATAAAAATACTTTTCCAATTTAAACACCCTAAATAATTAAGCTAAGTGTCAAAACCATTTAAAACCTTATTCTCATTTTATTAAATCCGGTTATAAAACCTTAAACTATTAACATGTAAAGAGTCACACATTAAGAATAAAAATAGAATTGAACATACACGAATTTAATCATCAATAATAAATCCCAACATTTACAACACTAAAGGAAAACATCCTGACAGTAATAAATCCCGAAATAAAGGTACTGAAAGTAAAAATTTCAATCTCTGACAATACCAACTAAATAATAGAAAGAGGGCGACACATGCCCCTGCTGGATAAAACTGAACTAGGAGTAGAATCAAATGGATAAGTCGTCTAAACAACAAGCCTGCAACTCCCACCTAAGCTGCAGCACGTTCCTTCCAAAGGATCCTAAGTAAGACGCCCCTGTGGCTGGGCACCTGTAATACATATATATATATATACAAGAGAGAAAAGGAAATAGAAACGGGTCAGAGCCCGATAGTGTATATGATTTAAAAATTCGTTTAGCAAGTATTTAAATCGATACAGGCCAATGCAACAACATATTAGTGCGACACTCTCTTGAGAAATTCTCGCCTCTCTTCTAATGTGCACTCCTATCGCACTAACCTTCCCAATGGTTTATCTCATCATATATCACACTATCTTTCCCCAATGATTTAACTTATCTTAGGTTATTCGCAGGATTTAAAACTGAACATTACAAGTATTTAAAACGTAAAATTTCAATTTGTAACCAAGGTTCTCCTTTTAACTTTATTAATCAATAAAGTTTTCCAGTGTCATATTATATTTTCTCAAAACAATTATTTATAATTTGAGTCATCAACCATGTCCTACATATCAAATCATAGTAGGCAGTTCCAGATTTCAGAATTCCATATATATATTAACTACTCGTATAATATATATATCATAACAGCACCCAACTAATTTGAGTCATCAACCATGTCCAACATATCAAATCACAGTAGGCAGTTCCAGATTTCAGAATTCCATATATATATTAACTACTCGTATAATATATATATCATAACAGCACCCCACATAAAAACTATGGTGCGGTCATACTCTGCTATCCAATCCCCGTATCAATCGTACTAAAGGGAATACACGTTCGGAATCACTCTCGAACTGTATAAATACATACACAAACAATATTGAGGCGAAGCATAGTTTCCAAGTCCAAGAGGTCAGTACATACCCTCACGTCTCTTAGGACCGTGACTACCAATTCGATAGCATGTACCTAGGATTCCTATCTTCTAGGGTACGAGTCAATATCCCCCATAAGGCACACGAGATAAGATCGTCCCAGCGCGGTAACCTCATGGATAGCAAGTAGCGCGGGCATGATTTTCACAAGTATATAATATATGCATACACAATCATATAAATATACCACTTTTATTATATCAATTTAGGTTTATCCAATAACCCACATTCACAACATTTATCCTTATTTTCCCATTATTATTTATCAAGTATAATGGTTCGTTTCTAACTTTAATTCGAAGGGTTTTTTCAACTTACTACGTAACCCTCATGGACTCTATTCTTCCAAATGTACAATTCATTAGATATCTATTTATGTTCCAACGTAACTCTCTCTTACGTGTCTCTCCCCTTTAATATATACTTACATTATCCCTTATGCAAAATATCCCAAAAATATAGATTTCGCCTTACATTAAAGGATTTTGAATTTTATTTTCAAAGATGAGAATTTCAAACGGTTTCGAAATCGGAATTAAAATGGAGTTTTAATTGAATTTTTATTATCTCTAAGAGTCCTCAAAACATAAAACTGTCTAGCAAAAAAAATATTAAAAAATATTGAACGGTCCGATCGAGCTGAATTTTTTTCTGTAGCTTCCTCTCGTCTTCAGCTAATTCTCTGTAAAATTTCATCCAATTACAACGGTCCGATAGTCCGGAATAAATTTTTTTTAGTGTTTGTATCTGATTAGAACTCTTTTCTTAATCAAACTCTTAATCCTTTACATGACAAAGGGTTTCCACAATATCATATAAATCATCACTACATGAAAATTTCCCATCTCAAATTGGGTTTTTCTTCCATAAATCTCATCCTAATAACTCCTAAACTAATATGGATGATGCATCAATGAAATAAGCAAGATAAACACTTGCCTGGGATTTTCAGAAATTTGGTTTGGTGTTGAATTTGGTGTGGTTGCGTTCCCCGTCTCGCGATCTACGCGTTGGCGGTGGCGGCGGTGTAAACGGATGAGTTTTGAGCCTTGGAATGCCTTGAGATCTCTCTCCTCTCCTCTCCAATGGCCGTTCTATTATTTTGAGTTATCTAACCCTAGGAGATAACCTAAACATCTGATATAACCCCTTTAATTTTCGTGGGTTTAATTACCCAAAAATACAAAATGACTAAAATGCCCTCCCGGGGTACTAATTAGGCCTAAAAACGCCTCGAGATCCAAATCAAACCCCCGGGTATACTTTTCTGACTATCTCGACCCTTTCGGACGCGTTGGCGCACTCAAAATGACCATACGAACAACCTATAAAATATTCACTTTTATTAATCCACATTTAGTCCCGACACGGCACTGGCGCGTCCCGACTTAAATTTCCACAATTGTCATTTTATTCACACGTGACAATATTATAAAAATAAATCTCATATATTACTATACTCATCCAGTAATATGCAACAAATAATATATTCCCAATAATTACTAACTCTTGTCACGCTAGTAAGTATTTAAAACAACATTTCGGATTAAAATTAAATTAATTTATCTCAATTAAATTTAATAGATCCTTAAATTTAAAAGCCATGAAAATACGGGGTATTACAATGTCCTCTTCCTCAGGATAAACGCTCAAAACAACATTATCAGGAATACCGTATTGATTATGAAACTCCTGAAGGTTATTTATAGAAGAAATATCATATTTTTTAAAGCGCCTAGACATGCGGGAGATGAAAAAGATAAAGAGATGAAATAAGGAGAGAAGTGAGAGCAAAAAGTATCTTGGCGATTGATTGAAATGTCAAGGTATAAGGATGAAAACCCTTATACTCCCTCTGAAGAGACGTCCTCTCAGCAGTCGTCATAACGCTTTGAAAATTGTGTCACAGGCTCATGCATTATCATTACTTCTAATGATGGCGTTGGACATATTAAACAATGCGGCAGACACATGCGCAAGTCTTAAAAGAAATGATTTCTTCGTACGCCTCCAAAATAAACGAGAACAAAAAAGGCGCCAAAATTAATGGAAATATGGTAGACAATGAAGTCATAACATCAGGATAATCAACCTATAACCACCAAACACTCATCCTACAGATCAAGGTAAGGCCGATTAGTGTGTTCAACCGATTGCCCCCACCTTGGGGGCCAATGAAAGAACCAAATTAATTAGTCACGTGACCGAACACGTGGCGAACAACTAGGAAGAGAAATATGGAGTAATCATCCCATGACAGTTGGGATTAGAGCGGATCTAACGAAATAAAAAAGGTAAAGATAAATATGAGGTAACCTACTGTCGTAGGACACTAGGTTAATAAATAAGAACAGTCCGGCCAACATTAGAGACTAATCATAACCAACACGTAATATCCTGAAATCTCAGCGAGCAACACTAGCACTCTGGCTATTGCCAATCCCCTTCTTTAATAAAAAGTACTCCCTTTTGCCCCCATGGATATAGCCCGATCTCACGGCTAAACCACGTAAACAACTTTTTCTTTCTTTCTTTCTTTCTTTCTTTCTTTCTACATTCATATAATTATCTGGGACATTCCGGATATTTTTCTAAATATTGTGGGAAATATCTCTTATAGTGTCTATCCTTGAAATCTTATATGTCGGTGACATAGGATAGTAAAAAATGATGCGGTTGAAGGGCAATGCCCAATCAACATAGTATCCTTTAAATAGGACCATCGGTGGGATCATGAATTGAAATACATACGCTCTTATAATGGATGATGGGAGGAAATGGAGATAGAAGTTCCTCCTCATTCTGATCGATGACATGGGTCGATTCTTAGGGAACTTGTTCCTTGTGGTCTAGTAAATGGAAATTTTCCAAAGCGTGTACTAGTGCAGGAAGTGCTAACTAAAGTTGAGTAATTATTTTCAATAATTTTTCTAGTAAACATCCTTATTATTCCATGATTTCATTAATGGCTTGAGTCACTTGGCGTAGGTTCACATCCCATTAAATCTTCGATTCCCATAGATAATGCCAAATACATTGGTGTGAATATTAACCCATTAAACTTGTACATTATTAGTGTGAAGAGCATGCAAGTAAAGATACCAAATGTACGTGGTTTAGCCTAATTTTAGCATATGTCCACTGGGTAAAGGAAACTCCAACTGAATGAAGAGATTAATTTTTTTTTGACAGAGGAATCTTATGTCCTTAATCTACACCCACATATGTATATAATAATCGTAGATTGGACCCACTCCTTCCCCACTGACTACTAGGATGATTCCAATGACCATTGTTGTATGTAAAAATAACTTTCCTACGTGGACTAATCATAAATTTACACTCGTCCCCTTACGTGGACGATTAACTACCTTGATCGGCTTAAGAAACTCTTAGTCGACTGGAATGCCAACCAACTCCAGAAGACCAACCATCAGTAATACTTGAAGGTACTCGGATGGGATGCCAACCAACACTGAATTCCAAGAGTCTCATTTATTATACACAAATGTAAACGCCTGTCGATATAAAGGCGCTCCATCTCTAGGGTTTTAAAGGCATATAAATACAAACTACTCCCTTAGCTAAAAACAAAACTCGAAGCACTCATATGCACACCACACTGAGTTATTGTAAACCCTACTGAATAAAAACCAATAGTGGGCGTAAGCTATTTTATTGACGAACCATTCAAAATATCCTCTTGTGTGTGTGATTTGAGTTACTTACTTTATTTTATCTGTGATTATAAATTTGGATTTAGACATCAACAATCATGGTCTTCTATGTGGAGGTTATTGAGATAGAACAGTTGTCCCCAACTCATATGGAAAGTTTGGCGGGGGGGGGGGGGGGGGTAATCATTAGCAGTTGGATGATCATGGGAAATAATAATAGTGGGCCTACTAGTGTGTAACATTGGTGAAAGAATATTCCACGATTAGGTAAAAAAATTATCGTTCATAATATTTTATTAAGAGATGTCTCACAAATATCATTTCCCACAAAACTAATCTATAAGATTATTAGATTTAAATACCTTGATTATAATATTTCCCTATATATATGACTTTGATCTCAAATCCTTCACGAATAATGTTTAACACTACACATTCGTAGCAAGCCCTACAAAAGGTAGGACTCTCTACTGGTATCCACATCAGAATAATAACAAGAATTTGTTTTTCCACCTTAAAGGTGGTAGAAGAAATCAAATATGTCATTAGATGCCTCGTGAAACACACATGTAGTGCGCACGTGCGCAGGCGCGCGCGTGCACACACACACACACACACACACATATAAGCCTATTAAACATAGGATTTAAAGTCTTTAAGACCCTTTTACCATAAGCCTTCTTATGACCTATAATTTTTTATATACATCCCTAGGTTCTTAGTATTCTAAATATAATAAACTTAGATATACTATTTAATAATTCACTCAATACACCCTACTTATACATAACACCTCCAAAAGTTTGCATAATTACACATATTACCCTTGATACTCTTACTCTTAACTCCCTTATTGTATATGGCCTATTAGGTCCACCTATTGACTAAAATTAAAACTATTTGAATCATCCTATGAATAATTAATCCCAATTAGAAACAAATCTTTCAATCGGTATGAATCATAATCTCATCTGATTAACTCACAATCATATGTGATGTCTAAGGAGCACGATATTATGATTTTACTTAGTGAGAATGACTTTTGTGAACATTTTTACTATTGGTTACTGGATAATCTAATCCTTACATCATTACCAATATCTTTAACAAGTTATATAGGGAATGGATCGTTACTGCCAATACCATAACTCAATCTTACATATTTAGATCTAATGAATATTCTCATGATGAAAAAATATAATATGCTCACAAACTTCTCAAGAATGAATAAATATCAGAATGCATATTATTGTATCCCTTTTCGATGAGTTATGTATTGTTCATTAGTCTATACACCAATATTCATATGCATAAGGACATCCCCGACATCATTGAATACACTCTACCAAAATATAAAAAAATCCTTCATCAATAATAAATGAGTATCATCATGTATATAAAATTATTGTGATGTCTTAGGTCAAGATTTTTATGTATTATATGTAGAATAAAACTATTTACTGATATGTTTTTGTTAGATATCCTAAAAGTGCTGACATTCAATGTATATGTTTTCTAACATGCACCCATACACGACTTAGTATCTCCATGAAAGTATCATTAAGGTGAACTAACTTACGAAGAGTAGTAACATATGCTAGCTCGAATAAGATACACTTTAAATATGTACTTCATTGTAGGAATGATTTATAAAACAAGGAATAAAGTAGTAAATATCTCGAAATCATAATCTACTGATATGATCCAACCTCTCTAGAATTTTTTTATCAGACTAAGTAATCATACCATGCCCATAATTATAATGTTAGAAAATATGGAACATTAGTTAACCTATATTAGAGATAGTTTCCTCAAAACACAATTCACGTATTGGTTTTAGGGAATATTTCCAACAAGTCAAACTCTATATTTTGTGCTAATGGGTCTTTTGTTTGACCATTCAAATAGAGGGGATGAAGATGATTAGTTCTTAAAGTCAAGTTCGGTATTCTAGACTGACATTCTACCGCATGGGGTTTCTCGATCGTTACACTTGCCATCCAACATCTAAATTTTCTGAGTTTTCGTCATCAATAGTCATGCACAATCCTTTAAATATTACTTTCTTAACTAAACAAGTATTACTTTTTTCACAATAACGTATATATGTCTAGTTTAAAAGTATAAACGTATAATATATTATTGTGCTAATTTAATAAAAAATAATAAACTCTTTGACCATAATAGTTCATTTGAAAGTATTTTCACCATTCTGAATTATTTTTCCAAATTTAATGAAAGCGGTTAAATTTATGTGATGTCTTTGTATTGACTAAGGTTAAGAGTAATTCCACAGGTATCCTCAAAGCACAATATCTGAATTACAAAACAATCATTATTTCACCTTCTAAAATTGACCCCTGTGATGCTTCATATTAACCAATAACTTTATGACAAGTCGAAGGATGTCGTTTGAGGGTATATGTAGAATTACTCCTTTAATTAATTGAATAAGCTATCTCCAAGAAATCAAGGAAAAACATAGTTTTATTTGTCTCTCTAGAGAATAAAGAAAATAACATTTACATACAAACTCGCAAATTTAGGATAAATATGCTATAAAATTTGCAAATTCTAGTGGATTAATTGGTAGGTCAGAGCGATAAATTGAATGCCTTATGGAGGTATAACATGGAGATTACATTTTTAATTTACAATATCAAAAGTGAAGTACAAAGTCAAATTTAAACTATTATAAACTATAATTTTAAAAAATATATAAATGAAACCATACAATTAAACACTATATGTTCGACACACATATGGATTAAATACCACATGATACCACATAATTTTGCAAATGATATTGTAAATCATAATTCAAAGCCACATATGTTCCATAGCTATGAAGGAGGGAGTGTGAAAATATTAGGCCACAACATTTATGCCATTGTAGTTGAGCAGTTTAATAGGTTTTGACTTGCCTTTTTGGTATTGAGCCGCTAAGGCTCGAGATATACTTCATCATTTCATATTTGACATTAATGTTTTGAAGAATGGAACAAATCATCATGATGTGCTTTAGATTATCAGGGTACAGAAACGAGATAAGCCTTAGACAATGACAAAAAGATATTATAAAAAACCAAAAGCTAGTTTCACATCCTATTGCTTGCACTCTTGACACTATGTGAGGTATTTTTGTTTTATGATACGTATGTGTACACTTATTTGGAATAAAGCGGAACATTTTAGTTGTATGGTGTCAGTGAGATCATTATTAATGTCACATGAAAGTCCGCAAAAATGAATTGCATTGAAAGGCTTTTCCATGTATGAGCTCCTAAAACATTCGACTGATTGAGAACATTTAAATCATTATAAACCCAGGAATATCAAAAACTGCATGCCAAAACCATAGATCATGGTAAATTAGTGCCACTAGTATGATTGTAGTTTTTTTTGTGGTGACCTTAATTTGTGCCCAACCAATCCACAAAATATTTTTTTCACTCCAAATGCATGTATGGCAAGCCTCGTTTCTACCCTTTTATGAGTTGCCATTGGACATATAGGGTCGTAGGTGTCCTCAAATACCGAGTCGATTACACGGTGTACACCGCATTACAAAACCTCTTCACTGTCTCAATGGATGTACTCTTTGGGACACAATAGTCAGTTGAATTGGATAAGCACCTATATGTAAGCATTAGAAAATCGTGGTCATTTTTGTTATAAAAACTCCATTTTCTATGGGCATTTTGTTTTCTTACGAAAGTTATCGTAAGAATATATATCCTTAAAGATATATAAGAACAATGACCACCACATATGGCAAAGACGCCATAAAATATTAGCATCGTAAATTGGCTCCACATTAAAATAATCTTTTAATAAGCATGTTCCATCCCACCCTATCTTTGTTTAAAACATTCGAACTGGTAAATAGACCCGGTGACCCCAAAATTTCAATTTCTCCTTGGAATCTAAAATTTGGGAAAATGCATATGACATTGAATGAAACATTCTTTCTTCATAATCAGGTGATCTATTAGGGGATTCATTGGACAAATAAGACACTATCTCATGAGAACATAACTATAATTTCAGAACTTATCTTTATGAATTCAAGATAGATATTGCTAGTGAACTTGTTTACACTTGAATTTTTTTGTAGAGAATTTGGAAAACTAGGGGCTACGCAAAATCAATTGGCCGTTAATAAAATTTTTAAATCTTGCTGCATTCCGACTAGCACGGGAAGTCTGAACGCAAGACAGTTAGTCTCCCACGATAAGTGTGAGTATGACCTATAATTTAGAATAAACTCCCTTTCTCGGTGGAGAAAAATAGTATTGAAGCATTTGGATTGCTTTAGCCTTGGAGAAGGTATTAGATAATGGAAAATCTTAGCAAATAAAAAGGTAAAAAATAATTAATTATTTTTCATCTATTGTTAAATAACATTTGTAAATAAAAATGTCATAAATTTGTACATCCCGTGATAGAATGAATTTCCTATGTAGAGTGAAAATTTGACTCTACATTGTAATTTTTGCCTCTATTTAATAATATATGAAAATATGTAATTTTTTAACATTTTTTATTTTACATAAAATTTGCGAACATACACAAGGATATTTTTTAAATAAATGTTTTTATTTTTTACCTTTTAATATCAATGCTGAACTATATATTTAATATAAGAAGTACAATTTTGCAATATTTACATAAGTATACAAAGCAATAATATATTTTAAGAGTACTAAGGCCATCTTCAAGCCATTGAGAAAAATAATATAATGCTATTTTTTCTCCTCCATTTTATGATTTTAGCTCTCCAATGAACTTTTCAAACAAATAAAGTGTCACTGAAAAAGAAAAATTAGGATCCAAATGCTCCTGAATTTTCTTGTTTGGAAACATCATATGTATGTTTGGCGTGACGGACCAAACACCACTGGATTGTAACACATAATAGTTGGGATAACGTGAGAATATCGATAATATTGACATTAATACCCTACATACCAAACATGGATACCATCCCCGACTGATAAAATATCCATCTTCCCCACGATGCTATGAGTCTCGACCACCTCGTACCTATGCAGATGCTGGCTCCCAACCCATGGTCTCCACAACAAGTCAGTGGCATGTTGGATCTCCACCTAATTGTGGGACATTAGAAGGTTATGATGAAACTCACCCATATTAGCATGCCTGTTTTCCCACCCCATCGTAGAATGAATGAGAGTACGTTGTCATTTGCATACTCCTCATCTAACAATGAGTGTGTGGGTCGCAAATATTCAAACCATCAAAACTGCAAATGAAAATTATAAACAATGATTAACTAAATGAAATAAACGAAATGATTTTTATTTAATCAAATTTACCTGAAGAATCCATTCATCTGCGACGACCAATGGGAATTGCAATATACGTTTCCTAACCTACAAGCTATGTCCAACCCAGTGTAAAGATGTGCCATAATGGAGCCACCGGTCAAAGTACCTACAAAACCTAGGTGAATTAACGACGCCAAGCAACCAAGTCTAATGGCATTATTTACAGTTTTAAAGAACAACTGGCCCATATTATAGAATAAAAAATCTCGAATGTACCCCATAACATCAACGAGTATTATCGACATCTGAAAATAACTATGCTAAATCACACCGGATTTTATATGATACCAGACAAGCCAATGGAGATACTAACTTGCATAACCAAATGTTTCGTTCTAATTATTTAATAAAATAATCTCACCCTACCCTACCTCTAACCCTGTCATCATCGTGATTTCGAGAGGTGTGAAACTTATTTTCCCTAAGGGAAATGAAATGTGCGGGTTATGTCCGACCACCTCTCAATAATTTCCAAAATGAGAATGACACCCCGTGAATTTTATATATAGGGTGGTTTTATATATATATTTGTGTGTGTGTGTGTGTGTATAAATTTTATGGGATTCACACAATTGATATGTTCTCACGATGTGGAATAGCATCAGAGGGAATGAATATGGATAATTTCAAACCATATTGTAATACCCCGTATTTTTATGGCATTTAATTATGGGATTATTAAATTAAATTGGGATAATTAATTTAATATTAAATCGAATTTTAAAATAAATATTTACTAGAGTGATGAGAGATTGGTAAGAATTATGTTAAATATTACTTAATGAGTAAAGTAATATTTGAGATTGAATTTATCAAAATTGGCGCGAGTGAATAATACGACAATTATATAATTTAAGTCGGGATGCACGTGTGTCGTGTCGGGACTAAATTAATGGAATAAAAAGTGAATTGATTCTAGGTCACACGTATGGTCATTTCGAGTGCGCCAACGAGCCCGAAAGGGTCAAGATAGTCAGAAAAGTATACCCGGGGGTTTAGTTTGGGTCTCTGGACGTTTTTAGGCCTAACCGGCAATCTGGGAGGGGGTTTTGGTAATTACCCATTTTAGGCCTTAATTAATGACGAAAATTGAGGGGTTATATCTGATTGAAAATAGAGTCCTCCAGGGTTAGAAATATTGGAGTTGCAGAGAGGCTAAGGAAGAGATAAGAGAGAAGGTTTCTAAGCAGGAGAACCACCAACCCTATACCATTCTCACCAATTCCACCACCAACGCTTAGATCGGGGAACAAGGAGCGGGATCATACCCATCATCTTCTTCAATTCAGACTTTTATTCTTGAGGCAAGCATCTAACTTGCTGTTCTTTAGTTGATAACGCATCCATGCTAGTGTATGGGATAATAATTGTATGTTTCATGAAAGATAAATGATATTTGGGAGATTTATATCGAATTTCTGAATAGAAACCATATTAGGATAACCCTATTATTATATGTAGATGATTAACTACGAAATTGATGTGCAGTAGAGGTTAAATTCTGAAAGAATAAGGAAGATATTGATGATGATGATAAAAATAGGGTTCTTGATGTATTAATTTGAATTAACCCTTTAATTGATGGCCCTTGATGAAATCGTATATGTTTTACGTTAGAAATCATATATGTAGGATAATACAACTTTTGATTTGATTGTTTGGGAGTTTGGAACGAATTAATAGAGGTTTTGAGGATTTAAGTTGATGAAACCCATAGATAAAGAATTGTAGAAACTGGGCCATTACCGGCTTGATCGATCTATCGATCCTTTTCATCGATCGATCGACTCCTCCTGGAAATGGAAAATTTTTCCCCTTTTTAATGTTAATCCAATCCTAATGTGTAAGGACCTTGGGACCTAATCTGAATATCATAATGGGACCTGGGAGGGACTAGTAGGGTATAGGCAAGGTCCGGGTAATACGACTTTATATGAGATTTGATCGTGGGATTTCGGGGGTATAAAATGGAGTGGAAATCGTGCGTACGTTAAATTAAGTTTTGTGGGAATTAAGAGTGACTTAGACCAGTAGGGTAGAGAGTATAAGCATACTGATTTTATACTTATCAAGATGAAACACTTCGAGAGAGGAGAAGTACTTAAGAAATTGCGATAATTGAGAAAATGAAAGAATGATTTAATTATACATAGGATTCGGGCCACATACGATTAGAATATTATGGGCCGTGAGTGTACCTAGCTGAATAATGTAAATGCATACGAGTGCATGAATATATATATATATATATATATATAGTATGTGAATATTTGTGTGTAATCATATCTGCGCTACTTGCTATCACGGAGGTTTCCGCACCAAGACAGTCTTATATCGATTGGACCTTATGGGGGATATTGACTTGTACCCTAGAACATAACATCATTGGTACAGGCTATCTGAGAATGATAGTCAGACGGTCCTAAGAGACGTGAGGGTATGTTCTGACCTCTTAGTAACTTGAAACTATGCTTCGCCTCCAATATGTATGTTTTGTGATAATACAGTTCGAGAGTGATTCTAAACTAATATTTCCCTTTTGTATGAGAGATACGGGGACTTGATAGTAGAGTATGCCACCACCATAGATTTATGTTGGGTGCCCTATTAGTATATATATTATGAGTGATAAATATATATACCTGAGATTAATCTGCCGTACTGGTAAGTAGATAAAATTGAATAATTAATATTAAATGAGTTAAGTAATTGAGAACTTAAGCCTGTATTGAGATGAACATAACTGGCTTAAAATATTCATAAGGAAAGGTTATCAAATATAAACTATAGTTATGCGATTACTTGAAAGAGAATTTAGTTACGGGAAATTGGGTTAGACTAGTGAATTGGGTTAAACTAGTGAATTGGGGTAGCTTTATCTAGCTTAGTTTCGTAGTACGTTAGGCGTGCACACTAGTTGAGGGGTGAGAATTCCCAAGTGAGTGTCGAAGTACTAACATGTATGAAATATCAACTGGTAAGCATTTTAAATACTTGCTAAACTATTTTTAAAGATGTTTTACACTCGGGCTCTGACCCATCTTCTTTCTCTTGTATATATATATATATATATATATATATTACAAGTGCCCAACCACATGGGCGTCAGGTTTAGATCTTTGGACTATTGACGTGCTGTAGCTAGTGTGGGAGTTGCAAGTCTTTGCAGTAGACGACTTCATCCTTGTCTTCTCAGCCTTCCATTTAGTCAATATTAGATAGGGCATGTGTCTCCCAATTCCAATTTTATCTAGTTCAGAGAGATTTGTACTCTTTATTTATTTCAGTATTCCGTTTTAGTTTGGATTCCTTTTGAATATTACATTATCCTTCGATTTGGGATATTTTATTTGGATAATTTATCTAGCATGTTTATTCCACTTGGATGGTTTGGTTTTCAATATTATTATCTGTGTTCATGAAAATGTTTTCGTATATTATTTTATAACCACGGAACTTAATCTTTAAAATTAATTGTTTTGACACTTAGCTTAATTATGTATTAGGTGATTAATAAAGAAAATTATTTTCGACAGTGATGCTAAGAATGAACCAACCGGACACTTTGATTTAATTTAATAAAGGAATAATCACCTAGAATTTAATTAGTCAGGGTGTCACAGGTGGTATCGGAGAATCAAGTTCTAGAGTCCTTTAGGATCTGTACGGCTTATTGTGCATCTTTGATATAGAGCCCTATTTTTAGGACTGTTGTATTCTTATTTGTACGATTACGTCTTTAGCTATTTAAGATTTAATAATAACTCTGGACTGGCGAATTCCTTCTCATTTCAGATGCCTCCGAGATGAGGCTCAAGGGACATAAATGTCCAACCAGAGCATCCAGTAGCTCAGGTCCAGGGAACAATGAATGCAACCGAAGTTGCCGCCATAGTGGCTCAGGCAGTGAATGAAACTCTAGCGGTGGTGCAGCAAGCCCCACCCCAGGTTCAGGCTGTGGCGCCAGTTCCAGCTCAGTTTCCCACTGCATGGGGGAGGGTTAGGGATTCCTTTCAGAGGGTACATTCCCCAGAGTTCTCGGGCAGTTCTGATATTGTCACCCCGAGCTAATGGAAAAAAGACATCCAGAGGCATCTTCGCATGTACGAGTGCACATACATTCAGAGACAGCTACTGGCTTCCTTCAAGCTAGTAGGGGCCTCTTTACAGTTGTGGGAGTCCACTACCACTTTGGAGGAGAGGGAGAATATGATGATTCAGAGTTTCTGGGTACGGTTTGACCGAAAATACTTTCATTCTTCCGTGCAAACTGAGATAAGGAAGAAACTATTAAATCTTAAATAAGAAAGTATGACTGTTGCGGAGTATGAAGAGGACTTCACAAGATTGATTACTATAGTTCCAGATGAAGTGCCTACCAAAGATAAGAAGATTTGAATGTTCATGGATGGTTTGACTTGGAGGATTCGCCAGCACCTCTTGGGTAATCTGTCGTTGGGTACTTATATTGATGTAGTCAATAGTGCCCTATTACATTGCTAGGACCACCGTTTCCACCAGCAAGTGAGCAAACGAGCCGGAGAGTCCAGCCAGTAGGGTTGAACAGGAGGTAGTAGTGCTAATAGGGCACGAGCAGCTCAAGGACAGGTTCGTTAGGGTGAGCAGAGTTCCCATCAGGGGACCCTGCTAAGAGATTCTGATTTGGAGACTCTAGGAAGGGACATGGGGGCTATAGAAAGGGCCAGTCCAGTTCGCAGGGCCAACAACGGTATCAGCAGGGTCAGCAAGGCCAGTGGAGGGGTGATAACGGCCAGCAGGTCCAAGGACAGCAGGGATAGAGGGGAGGAAATTTCAGGGGAAGATGCTTTGGTTATGACAAGAATGGCCATAGACGTCAGGATTGCCCGAGGGGGAGAGGGCCCCGCAGCAGCATGGTGGTTGTCAGGAACTATAGAGATCGATCTTCCCAGTCTCCCTCCCAGCACCACCTCAGATGCCAGCCTTACCAGTTTAGTAGGGACAATTACAGTATGGACGTATTTATAATGTCCACCAGGAAGTAGCACCGCAGGCACCACACACAGTTGTGGGTAAGTTTCCTATCCATAGTACTATGTGGCACATTTTATTAGACA
The DNA here is from genome assembly GCA_949130495.1 of Sambucus nigra. Taxonomy (NCBI): domain Eukaryota; kingdom Viridiplantae; phylum Streptophyta; class Magnoliopsida; order Dipsacales; family Adoxaceae; genus Sambucus; species Sambucus nigra. The sequence goes on along the minus strand of OX422214.1, from coordinate 169,458,450 downwards.
CTAGGGCATCATACCACTTCATAGCCACTAGTTTTTCATGGGCCACGGGGTTATTAGACTCGACAGAGAGTACAATGACATGTGTAGACTCACCGTTGGGTAATGGGTCATTGATTTTCTTTATATGTCGGGGAGTAGGTATAGAGATTGGGAGTCTGATTTTGTCTGCAGATATGTTGGTCTTAGATATGCACGAGCATGACACCATTATTGGCATAAATTAGCTTGATGCTTATAGAGCTATGATAGACTATTTCAGTAGGAGTATTATTTTTGCTATTTCGGGTCAGGAGATGTTTATGGTGGCGATACCTCATCCTGAGGGAGGATCGTCCACCCATTTATATTATATAGAGGAGGAGAGCTCTTAGGAGATAGTGATTTCCATTGATTTGATTACCGTAGTTCGTGAATTTTTTGACGTGTTTTAAGAGATACCAGGACTACCGCCTAGCCGAGACATAGATTTCGTTATAGATTTGATGCGGGGAACTCGGTCGATAGCCTGTGCACCATACTATATGGCTCCAGTTAGATGAGAGAGTTGCATGCTCAAATTGAGCAGCTGTTGGGACAGGGCTTCATCCGTAGGAGTACCTCGCCTTGGGGTGCTCCCGTGTTGTTTATGAAGAAAAGAGATGGGCCATTGAGGTTGTGTGTGTAATATTGAGAGTTGAAAAAAGTCACGATACTGAATAAGTTCCCGTTGCCCCGAATTGATGACTTGTTCGCCGGTTGAGAGGAGCAGCGTTCTTCTTAAATATAGACTTGAGGTCGGGATATCATCAGTTATGGATTAGGGAGAAGGATATGTTGAAGACTGATTTCTTAACACGTTTTGGATCCTATGAGTTTCCAGTTATGTCATTTGGGCTAACCAATGCTCCAGTCGTGTTCATGGACTTAATAAACAGGGTGTTCAGAGAGTTCCTGGATTAGTTTTTTATTGTCTTCATAGATGACATTATGATTTATTCCCAAACCGAGGAGGAGCATGCCGAGCATTTAAGACAGGTTCTTCAGACTCTGCGAGAGCATCAGCTATATGCTAAGTATGAGAACTGCGAGTTTTGGCTACGAGAGGTCCAATTTTTGGGGCACATTGTTTCCTTCAGGGGGATATCCGTGGATTTGGGGAAGGTATCCGAGATGAGGGAATGGGGGCATCCCACAACACCGTTAGAGATCCATAGTTTCTTGGGATTGGCAGGGTATTACAGACGGTTCATTTAAGGATTCTCGAAAATAGGGGGTCCATTGACTAATCTGACTCGCAAGGGGGTACCGTACGTATGGGATGATGCTTGTCAGTAGGCTTTCAATGAGATAAAGCATAAGTCGACTTTGGTGCCACTCCTTGCTTTACCTAGGCTAGGAGTAGAGTACCTGATGTATACTAACGATTCCCTATAGGGACTTAGGGGAGTACTTCAGTAGGAGGAGTAAGCTATAGCTTATGCCTCCCGAAAGCTCAAGCCTCACGAGAGGAATTACCCCACCCACGACTTGGAGCTAGCAACAATCGTGTTTGCCTTACGAATTTGGAGACACTACTTATTGTGGGAGAAATTTCTCCTGTTCACAGACCACAAGTCACTGCAATACTTGTTCACTCAGCGGGAGTTGAACATGCGTCAGCGCAGTTGGCTGGAGTTTATGAAGGATTACCCGTTCGAGATATAGTACCTCCTGGGGAAGGCTAACATAGTTGCTGATGCATTGAGCCATATGCCAGTAGGTGAGGTGACAGAAGTATGGAAGGCGAAGTGGAAAGAGTTGGGACATTAGGAGGCAGTGGCCTGATCCTTTATGTCCGTCATGACGGTCACACCAGATATTATTACGAGGGTGATTCAGGCCCAAGAAGATGATTCATTTTTCCGGGATCAGATTATAAGGCTCCTAGCTGAGGGTGCAGAGCCCTACTCAGTGAGTTCAGATGGGGGTTTGCGATTTAATGGGAGATTAGTAGTCCCAGAGGGGGAGGACTTACATCATGCAGTAATGATAGAGTCACATAGATCTCGATTTGTGGTACATCCCATAGGGGATAAGATGTACCAGGACATGAGGCGACAAGACTGGTGAAGTGGGATGAAGAAGGACATTACGGAGTTCGTGTTCAAGTGTGACACCTGTTAGTTGGTAAAGGTGGACCATCAGAGATCTCAAGGGTTACTTCAGCTACTAGAAATACCCATGTCGAAATAGGAGAGCATTTCCATGGATTTTGTCACTAGGTTGCCTACATCACAACGGGGTCACGACTCTATATGGGTAGTAGTGGATAGGTTGACAAAGGTAGCTCATTTTGTGTCGGTTCGGACAGACTACACTACGGGATAGTATGACCAGTTATTTATCGCTGAGATAGTGAGGTTGCATGAGGTGCCCCTGGATATCATGTCTGATAGAGATAATATTTTTATGTCACGCCTCCGGGAGAGCTTTTAGGAGGCTATGGGTACCAAGCTGCGGTTGAGTACGGTGTTTCACCCGCAGATAGATGGGTAGACTGAGCGTACTAATCAGATGCTGGAGGATATGATACGCATCTGTGTCCTTGATTTAGGAGGAGGATGGGAGAAGTACCTTCCACTGGTGGAGTTCGCTTATAATAACTCCTACCAGTTTACGATTGACATGGCCCCTTTCAAGGCGTTGTACGACAGACCTTATCGTTATCCCACTTATTATCAAGAGGTGGGAGACAATAAGGTAATTCTAGAGACGTCTGGCAGGATTGAGTTAATCGGGAGTCGCATTCAGGTAGCCTAGGACAGGCAGAAAAGCTACGCCGATGCAAAGCGGTTCTTCAGGGAGTTTAGTGTGGGGGACCAGGTACTATTGCGAGTGTCTCCTATGAAATGAGTGATGAGATTCAGGAAGAAAGGGAAATGGGCTCCGAGATACATAGGGCCATTTCCCATTATCGAGAGGATCGTACCGATGGCATACAGACTTAGGTTGCCAGAGCACTTGCACCGTATCCATTATGTGTTCCACATTTCGTCGTTGGATCGGTATCTTCAGGATGATTTGGCCCACACTCATATTGCAATAGACGAGATTGATTTTCAACCTGATAGTTCTTATGAGGAGAGATTAGTGGCTATCCTAGACCATAGTGAGAGGAGATTGAGGTCGAAGGTAGTTTCACTTGTACGGGTCCAGTGGGAGCATCATAATGTAAAGGAGTCCACTTAGGAGTCCGAGGCCGATATGCGTAAAAAGTATCCGAAATTGTTTTTACCAGGTATGCCTTATTTTCGAATTTCGGGATGAAATTCCGTTATTAGGGGGGAAGTATGTAATACCCTTTATTTTTATGGCATTTAATTATGGGATTAACTAAATTAAATTGGGATAAATTAATTAAATATTGATTCGAACTTTAAAATAAATATTTACTAGCGTGATGAGAGATTGGTAAGAATTATGTTAAATATTACTTAATGAGTAAAGTAATATATGAGATTGAGTTTATTAAAATTGTTGCGAGTGAATAATACGATAATTATAGAAATTATGTCAGGACGCGAGTGTGTCGTCAAGGGACTAAATTAACGGAATAAAAACTGAATTAATTTAAAGTCACCCCTATGGTCATTTCGAGTGCGCCAATGTATCCATAAGGGTCGAGATAGTCAGAAAAGTGTACCCGAGGGTTTAGTTTGGGTTTCGGGTTTTTAGGACTAACCGGCAATCCGGGAGGGCATTTCGGTAATTACCCATTTTAGGCCGATGAAAATTGAGAGTTTATATCTGATTGAAAATAGAATCCTCGAGGGTTAGAAATACTGAAGTTGGAGAGAGGCTAAGGAAGAGAGAAGAGAGAAGGCTTCCAAGGAGGAGTACCACCAACCCTACACCATTCTCACCAATTCCACCACAAACATGTAGATCGGGGAACAAGGAGCAGGATCATACCCATCATCTTCTATAATTTAGACTTTCATTCTTGAGGCAAGTATCTAACTTGTTGTTCTTTAGTTGATAAGACATCCATGCTAGTGTAGGGGATAATAATTGTATGTTTCATGAAAGATAAATGATATTTGGGAGATTTATATCGAATTTCTGAATATAAACCATGTTGGGACAACCCTATTAATATATGTAGATGATTAACTACGAAATTGATGTCCAATAGAGGTTAAATTCTGGAAGAATAAGGAAGATATTAATAATGATGATAAAAATAGGGTTCTTGAAGTATTAATTTGAATTAACCCTTTAATTGATGGCCCTTGATGAAATCGTATATGTTTTACGATAGAAATCATGTATGTAGGATAATACAACTTTTGGTTTGATTGTTTGAGAGTTTGGTACGAATTAATAGAGGTTTTGAGGATTTAAGTTGATGAAACCGTAGATAAATAATTATAGAAATTGGGCCAATACCGGCTCAATCAATAAATCGATCGATCGACCCTTTTCATCGATCGATCGACTCCTCCTGGAAATGGAAACTTCTTCCCCTTTTTATGTTAATCGAATCCCAATGTGTAAGGACCTCAGGACATAATTTGAATATCATAATGGGACTTGAGAAGGACCAGTAGTGTATAGGTAAGGTCCGGTTAATATGACTTTATATGAGATTTGACCGTGGGATTTTGGGGGTATAAAATTGAGCGAAAATCGTGCGTACGTTAAATTAGGTTTTGTGGAAATTAAGAGTGACTTAGAACAGTAGGGTAGAGAGTGTAAACCTACCAATTTTATACTAATCAAGATGAAACACTTCGAGAGATGAGAAGTACTTAAGAAATTACGGTAATTGAGAAAATGAAAGAATAATTTAATTATACATAGGATTTGGGCATTATGTGCCACGTATGATTAGAATATTATGGGTCGTGAGCGTACCTAGCTGAATAATGCTAATGCCTTTTTTTTTTATCGAAAGAAAATTTTATTTAGGAATGATGGTGAGAAGAGCCCTCACCATGGCTTACAAACAAAACAAACTAAAGAAATTAAAAGGAAATTTTCCTAAGATAAGGATATTGAAGCTTATCTAATCTAAGAATCCCTTTAATTTGCTTAGGAAGAAGGTCTATATTATGAGACATCAAAGATTTTTTTTGAGAGCTACCAATCTTAGACAAGAAGTCTGCTACCATATTTACCTTTCTGTGAACATGAGTGAATCTGCATTTGAGTTTATAACTTAAGGAGAGAATATGATTCACTTGCCATTGAATCTTCCATGGACATGAAATCTTATTATGAAGGACCTCGATCAAAATTTTAGAGTCTGACTCAATAATTAAATCATATTCTTTGAGGTCTTGATAGAATGAAACTCCTTGAAGAACTGCTTCAGGTTCAGCTTCTAAACTTGACTTACTATCTAATTAATTATAGAAGAACCATAACACCTCACCTCTGTGGTTTCACAAGATCCCTCCATAACCACTTTTACCAGGATTACCCAAAGAGCTACCATCAACATTTAGTTTCAATATCCCTTTAGGAGGAAGGAACCACTGAACTAAAATAGTTTTGGAAGGAGGCTTACAAGGACCTGGGCAAAGCATCGATAAACTATGATGAATATTCTTAATAATTATGGAAAAGAACATGGAAGAATTATCATATTTTGTGTGACACCCCGACTAATTAAATACCGGGTAGCTACTCCTTTATTAAATTAATACAAAATGCCAAGTTGGTTCAGTTCATAGCATCACTGTCGATAACATTTTAACATTTACTAACCACCAAGTATTTAAAAAGTGAGTTGTCAATTTTAATTAAATCCGAATAACATGAAAAAAGGAATTAAGAGAGATTAACACAACCAACACAATATATAGTCACAATAGATTAACCATCCAATACTAAAGAGTCTGGAGGAATACTCCTCACAACAATCCCAACAAATGAAAACAAAGTGTGCATCACTAAATTAATTACATCCACAAATTTTGAAATAACTGAATAGGTACAATATCTCTAAAAGGAATGGGTGACATGCCCAACAGATGATGACAAACTGATAATGGAGTCAAGATCAGAAATGGAGGCGTCTACTGTCAAGGTCCTATAACTTCCGCAGCAGCTACAACACGTCACCTGAATAGAATTCCTATGCATGGTGTCCTTGTGGCTGGGCACCTAAAAGGTATTTACAAGAAAATATATTTGAAAGCAAACGGGTCAGAGCCTGATTGTGGAAAATAGTTTAAAATATAGCAAGTGATTCAATGACATTAAAACAATGAATGCAAAGTACATGTTAGGACGTGCTCTCACATGAAATGCTCACCTCTCGACTATTTGTGCACTCCTAATGTATCCGTACCCATTCTAGTTGCTCCCCTAACTATCTAGTCCAACACTAAATCTAATATCTCTATGTAAATTCCAATTTACATCCCAACATTTTCTATTAAAATAGAGTATTGTACCTAATTACACAGTTTTAACCACTTTAGCACTTCAATTGATTATAAATCTTACCATTTCCTGTACAAACCGTTGTTATAATTTATAGTCACAACTATTCACGTCAATTCATTTCAATTAACAGTATATTATTCTCACCATAAATATACAATACTAGCACCCTGAGGCTAAGCTGCGGTGCACACGTACTCTGCTATCCAATCCCGGTACATCACGTACATAAGGACCACCCATTCCGAATCTCTCAGGAATCGTTCTCAATAACATCAATCACAAACAATGGAGGCGAACATAGTTCACATCACATGGGTCAAGCACATACCTACGCTCCCATAATCAGCAGACTTATTAACTCCTCAATAAGACCTTCTCTGACCTATGTCCTCGAGGTACCAATCTAAATCCCCCCCGTAGGCACACAAAGATTAGATGGCCCTAAACGAAAGCCAATCTCCCATGATAGCAAGTACGGTAGGTATGTCATACACAGATAATTACTTATACTAAGAATTCTCACATCTTAGATATTACCATATTTTTATTAGTGATACTCTTCTCGTTCTTATATCAACTTTTAGTGTTATATAAACCACATGTCCCCGGTTTATATGAATTTAAGTCATCAATTGTCCTCACTTCATGATTAATCACTCGCGTCCTAATCCACAAATGTTATCCGATTTAAGCCACTATTCTAAATTTTTTTACTCCTCAATATACTCCAAATCTCCCAACTATACCTACTAGTTAATGAGGGAAAGTTATCTCTCCATATAAACAAAGTTGCGGAATACTAGAAATCAAATCAGGCCAAAAAGGCCATTCTGTCAACTCGTTAGAAGTCTCGTTAGAACGAGTTCATTCGAACGAAGGGATTCGAACGAAGTACCAACTTGTTAGAAGCCATACTGTCATCTCGTTAGAAGTTTGTTCGAACGAGGTCGTTCGAACGACCTGGGCAGGTCTTCTAACGAGATGGCAGTTTCGACCCAGAAATTTCCTACTTCGCTTTTCTCTATTTTTCTCTTCTCCAAACTCATCCCAAGATCATCCCAATAGTGTTTTAAGGTTCTTAAACATAACTAAACCTTCTTAGGTCGTATATTAACATATTTATGGGGTCCAATCTTCCTAAACAACACATAATTATCATAAATCCCCAAATTTTTACCCCCAAACCCTATGAATATGAACCCATAATTTAATGTCTTCAATTTCCATTTATAAATCCATTTTTACACCATAAAAAGTTGTATTTTGTGTAGGACAATCATCCAAAAACATTCTACATGCAAATCCCTATATATATCATGAATTTCTATCTCAAATTTCATAGGGTTTTTCATCAAACACCCAATATAATGTAATTACTTCAATTCTAAGCATGGAAGAAACATTCACTTGAAATTAACGTAATTAAACCACTTGCCTTATGATTTGACTCTATGTTGAAGGATTGAAGGTTGGCTTTCTTTTTCCTTTCTACAAAATTTCTCCCAAAATGGTGATGGCTTGATTTTTTTGGCTCTTGTAACTTCTCTCCAACTTCCTCAAAACTTCCGTAGCCCTCTCTTTTAACTTATGCTGGTAATGGACTTAGTGGCCCTATTAAAATGATAAATATTAAATCTAATTTTCGTGGGTTTTAATTCCCTAAATTTCTAAATTACGAAAATGCCCTATTAAGTTGCCGGGATGGCCCATAAATGCTCCGGGACCCAAACTAAACCCCCGGCTAGTGTTTTCTGACTATTTTAACCCTTCTGGACTCGTTGGCGCACTCAAAAATGACCATTCGGTTGATAAAAATAAAATTCACTTTTTAATTTAAATAATTACATTTCTGACGCGACTGACATGCGCGTCCCAACTAAATTTCCTAAATTGTCGTATTTTAGTCTCGCGACAGTTTTAATATTTTCAATATTCATATATTGCCATATATACACAACATAATCAAATACCAACTCACATTCTCGTAGTATTTATATCTGAATTAATTTTCAATTAATTCACATTTAATTTAATTAATCCCTTAAATAAATATCGATAAAAATACGGGGTATTACATACTTCCCCCCTAATAACAGAATTTCGTCCCGAAATTCGGAAAAGTAAGGCATACCTGGAAAATTTTGGTATCCTCCAGTACTCAAAATAAAATATAACGAAAGGCTCAGTCACTGAAGCCCTCGCTTCACAATAAGCTTGTTTAACAGTTTTGATACTATATCCGATTACACTTCAATAAATGCACGTCACATTGTTCTCTTACTAAACAAAATTCGAATAAAATTAGCCTATACATCATTGGCCGCATTATCTCAATATTATTGTGAGTCCGCACCTCACTACGCATTAACTCCCGCGTTTATCAAAACACCAAACTCCCATCTTGGAAGAAATCAATAACACATCTGACTACTCTTGCCCATTCGTTGAATCTCTGTTCCTGGCGTTGTGACTTTTACAGAAGGAAAAACCACTTCAACCGGTTGGTGTTACACAAAACATTTGTAAGCACCTTGTCCACTATAAATAGATATGGGTGCTCTCCCCCAACTCTACCCTTAGGTAATATCTTCTCCCCATTACTACAATATACCTCACTTACTAATTATACCCTATTTGGAATTGAAAAGATCGTAATGGATCCAATTTTTTTTTTCATACAATCCATCAGTCATTAATCACCTTGTGCCTACACCTCGGGCTATAGGTGATACAACCCTCAAAACGAATCGTTACTTCCCACTACTTCTTGCTACCCCACATTGAATGTGGATTTCGAGGATCTCATCCCAGTTCTAAATAATACTGCGTGGTAACACGTACCGTCGTGATCACTATCTAATAGTGTAAATCCCCCAAGTATGTAACAATTTCTCTCCTTCTGGATAACCTGTCCCACATATTCGAAGGAACTCGTTACTTATCTATAAGTTGGTGACCCCTAAATAAAATTTACCGACTTGACTCTTCCATCCTTGGAATCATCGACTTGATATAAAATTATATGATTGAACATCTAACCCCAACATTTTACTACTTACTACACCCCTTTCAATGTCGGCCTTCACGTATAATTCATCCCGTTAAGTGATACTTAGTGATCTTCTTCTTTTCTCAGTGTATATCAAGAGTTTCAACCCTTGCACTTTTCACCACGTTGTGCCCATCTGGACTTTTTTTTACCTTATTGACATCCTCATTCTATTTACTCTTGAGTCACCCTCAACACTCGATTGGTCGAAACTCTAATCAAATTATCCATAATAATTAAATATGTGCCTTCTCAAGAGATACTCCCTTATTAAAGGGCTTCCCACTGCCTTTTCACCAAATTCGGACGTGCTACACCGATGACACATGATATTCATTTACACCTTTTCTTACGACGTTTAATCCCATAAGTAATAATCTCACCCATCTATGTCCCCTCTTCCTTCGATTAACACATTAGCAAACCAAGATGTCTACACCCCTTATAACCCTATCATACAGTTTTAAACATTATATACGCTCCATACGTATCCCAAACTCTTTATTGCCACTGCATTTACAACGTTGCTATACCACTTAGGCGTTCTCAATCGCTTCTGAATTTGAAATCCTAAATCCTCTTTAACCTCAATGCGTCCTTCAACCGGAACAAAAACCAAAATTATCAGTACTTCTTCACTAACAACTGGCTCTTCTGGACTTATATCGTAATTTTACCCCTTATTAACTTCCCGTTATAATTACTTACTTCCGTAACGATCGAGGTATCCAAATCATGAACGAATGTCCACACATCTCCTTACTACCAACCTTACGCTAAGTTTCATGCGTGGGGTGTCTCGCAGAGCGAAATCCAAACAAGGAACCCCCCCGATACACTACTACCTAACATTGTCGGTCATTGGGATCCATTAAGCCCTCAGTCCATAATATGTACCCCTACATTCCCGTCTCGTAACAACGAAGTTACATCTCCTTCCGCAATGACACTTAAACAAGGAACTCCTTCCGAAAGGCACTTTCTCTTGACAGTGATGGAAATCACATTTCATATATGACATGTGAATAAAATCGGGACTCTCAAATTCCCGTCCCCAGACACACAACTATGAGTATAAATTCCCAAATCTCTAATGGGTGATAAAACAATGCACTCTTCTCATTACGGCCTCTCTAGCGTTAATTGTAACAATCAACTAACTCTTTGCTGACTAGTAAACCAATTACATACGACTCATAACAATTAAATTTCTACGTATACTGGGCTTAAATATCCGAGACCATTATACCTTTTTGAAATCACAACACATATATATATATATATATACAAAAGTAAAATTTTGAGCCCGACCCTCTCACAGATGGGGCCTCGCCAGAACAAAACATGCTACCCCAAGGTAGTAATCCCAATAAACTTACGATACCAGCACACTATCGGTATAATCATATATATAAAACCATAATTAAGATCATATCATACTCGTATAACGCAACACTAAAATGAGTAATTTCAATAAAGTCTAAACCGCTATCAGTATACCCATTCATCCTCCGCGGATGACAATAAAAGTGACCCCCACACTATCAGGGAAAATATTCTTATAAATAATAAAATTACTGATGTACTCACTAAACTCGACTCTCAAGCGAGAATAACAATTATAACAAATGTAGCAACTCATTCATGCCTCAAATAACATGCATCATCATCTGAGGATATAACTCATACTTCTGTCCTAACAATCGTCCCGGCTGCTCAAATGGTTCCTGGACTTACCACATAGGTCCGTACCAAACCGAATATTTCAATGACTGTTGCCCTGACCAGGCACAATACCTTTATCCCTACACTTGCATCGGAAAATATTTATAACGCACGAGTTTCACTCCCCACAAAATACCTCTACACATACTCCACTTATCTTCGGTCACATTGACCATGTTAAGGTGGTCCTTCTCTCGGACGGTGGTAGTCTCGACTCTGACGACTACCTCCGCTGTTCCCTTAGCTTTGATGGCCCTAAGGAACACGCTACTAATTTCCACATCTCTTACTGAAATCACCATCGATCAGTAATAATTCAGCTATCCGAATCATTTTAACTGCTTCTCCGTTGGGTCTTCCCATTGTGGTGCTTCACCAACACCGTTTTCCCCAGTCTTACTTTATATAAAGTCCTCGATTCTTGCATATCCCCACCCGAGGGAATGTTTACCTCTAAATTAACACTACGCAACAATACCCTCTGCCTTGACCGTCCAAGCAGAATTCCCCTGAAGAGCTAACAATTCTTCTTTTATGTAAATTCTCCCTTTAATATCCCCTTCTCCTACTTCACCTGGTGTAGGGTTTGCTAAACAATTATATTTCTTCTCGCAAAGTGACCTCTGTCCAGTCCTCTCGTGTGATTTTAGAACGACATTCGACTTTCATTCTGAACATCTGACTAAGGAACTTATGGTCAAACCATACGTGTACGCCTTCTCTCGACTTCACATTCCACTTCTAAGTGTGGTGATTGTCTCTCACCATTGAAACTCCGCTCTTACGAGTCAAGAGAAATTTTTCCAAATTTCATCCCTCGATTGGCCATACCCCGACACAAGTCCAAGCCTTTAGATGTATTACGTTTGTTTGGCTAGCACACGCCATCTCCGCATCTCAAGTATTTCCTCTGCTGGTTCTCTTCAATGTTTCACCTAACTCTTTCTCTCCCATTCTAACCTTGTTGGGTGAGCCTAATTTGACCCCACTCCTGTTATAGTTGTACCTAGAAGTCGCAAATCGCACCTTGGCCATCTATACCGTCCTGGACTTTCGTGCCATAATATGGGTGACTTCAACTATGGTCATCCCTTTAATCAATTCAATAACCTCAACTGATCCTTGCCTCCTGCTGTTCGCCCAACCGTCTTCACCTGACGTACTACGTTGTTTGGGGCACGAACACACCCGATTGCAAATAAGATTCACTATCATATATATCGAAGCAGGAGAACGAAATCTCACCAAAGATATCAACAATCCTAATCATAGGGCTCTACATCAAAGAAAGCTACGCTGGAAGCATAATAAGCCGCACAGATCCTAAAGGACACTAGAACCTGATGCTCTGATACCACCTGTGACACCCCGACTAATTAAATACCGGGTAGCTACTCCTTTATTAAATTAATACAAAATTCCAAGTTGGTTCAGTTCATAGCATCACTGTCGAAAACATTTTAACATTTACTAACCACCTAGTATTTAAAAAGTGAGTTGTCAATTTTAATTAAATTCGAATAACATACAAAAAGGAATTAAGAGAGATTAACACAACCAACACAATATATAGTCACAATAGAATAACCATCCAATACTAAAGAGTCTGGAGGAATACTCCTCACAACAATCCTAATAAATGAAAACAAAGTCTGCATCACTAAATTAATTACATCCACAAATTTTGAAATAACTGAATAGGTACAATGTCTCTAAAAGGAATGGGTGACATGCCCAACCGATGCTGACAAACTGATAATGGAGTCAAGATCAGAAATGGAGGCGTCTACTATCAAGGTCCTGTAACTTCCACAGCAGCTACAACACGTCACCTGAATAGAATTCCTATGCATGGTGTCTGTGACACCCCGACTAATTAAATAACGGGTAGCTACTCCTTTATTAAATTAATTCAAAATGCCAAGTTGGCTCAGCTAATGGCATCACTGTCGAAAACATTTTCATTATTACTAACCACCTAGTATTTAAAAAAGTAAGTTGCCAAATTTTAATTAAAGTCTGATTAACATGCAACAAGTGAAATGAAGAATAATAACACCATTCACCATAACGAAGTAAATAGAATAACCATCACATAATGTAAATAAAGCCTGGAGGAAAACTCCTCACTACAAATCCCATAACTGAAATAAGTAACGAAATACTGAATACTGAATCAATACATGACAAAGTCTGAAAAACTGAAATGGAAAGATGTCTCTAATAGAAATGGGCAACATGCCCTACAACTGATAAATACTAAATCAGGAATCCAAATGGTAGAAGCGTCTAAAAGCAATTCCCTGTAGCTTCCACAAACAGCTACGGCTCATCACCTGAATGAGTATCCTATGCATGGTGTCCTTGTGGTTGGGCACCTAAAAAGGTTTTACAAGAAAATAGATTTGAAAGCAAACGGGTCAGAGCCCGAATGTGGAGATATTTTAAAAACCTGCAAGTGCTTTAAAAACATTTAAAACATTAAATTTAAAGTACATGTTAGGACGTGCACTCACATGATATTCTCACCTCTCGTCTAACTGTGCACTCCTAACGTAAGTACCCATCTAAAACGACACAAACCACTAGCTAAGTGACATCATATCTAGCTAGACTGTCATAGGTCCTACCCTTATTACTCGGTTCCATTAACATTATAACGATCTCAGTTAAATAGGTGCTTAACGTAAATTCAGGTTCTTATACAAAAGTACTACAACTCGTTATAGATTAGCCTTCTATGTTATTCCATAGTAACACACAATACCATATGAAAGTTCCTAGTTTATTAAGCGTATATTTTCCACAACATAAATATACAATATAAGCACCCTGAGACTAAGCTGCGGTGCACACATACTCTGCTATCCATCCCAGTACATCACGTACATAAGGATCAGATATTCCGAATCTCTCAGGAATAGTTCACAGATAACAACATCACAAATAATGGAGGCGAACACAGTCACATCACATGGGTCACGTACATACCTACGCTCCCACGATCAGCGGACTTATTAACATCCCAATAAGTCTTTCTCTGACCTATGTTCATCGAGGTAACCAGTCTAAATCCGGGCAACACAAGGATTAGAGGGCCCTAAGCGAACGCAAACCTCCCGTGATAGCAAGTATGGTAGGTATGTCATACACACAAATCATATACCAAAACTAAGTAAGGACACATCTTAGTAATCCCGTAGTTTAATTGTAGTACTTATCACATTCTCGTACCAACTTAATATATATACAACTTATATAATCCCTGTCCATATTTATACGCGCCATAATTTATTCTCACATCGTGGTAAACACTCACGTCTCAACTCAAATGTCTATTTGATTTGATCCACACTTATATAATTTACTCCTCATTATAGCCCAATTGTCCCAAGTATACTAATACACCATCAAATAAATGTTATCTCTATCCTCGAACAAGTTTATGGGACTCCCAAAATCAAAACAGGCCAAAAAGGCCTAAACTGCCAGCTCGTTAGAAGTCTCGTTCGAACGAGGCTGTTCGAACGAGATTTCAGTTCGTTCGAACGAACTGTACCTTCTAACGAGGTCTCGTTCGAATGAAGTTTTCGAACGAAATTCCCTTTCGTTAGAAGCGACTGGTCAACTAGTTAGAAGATCGTTCGAACGAGCTCGTTCGAACGACCTGGAGAGGTCTTCTAACGAGGGACCAGTTTCGGCCAAGATTTTCTCCAATCTCGTTTTTCATCCATTTTAACACCTCAAACCTCTTCCAAAGTTCATCCCAACAACGTTTTAGGGTCTCTAATTCATCCTAAACATATTAAAGTCACCTCCTAACATGTATTAAGGAATTAATTCGTCCTAAACATCATTAAATCACAAGTCTCTACACCTTTTCCCCAATTTCTCAAGAACATGAACCCTAAAAGTTTTAGATCCTTAATTTATCCAATCAAATCCGTTTTTGTGTCTTACAAGATATATCAACATCAGATTAGTCCTCAAAATATGATTCTACATGCAATCCTTTCATCAAAATTTAGTATTCTACTTCCAAACTCATGGTTTTTTTTATCATTATCTTCCAAGAACAAACATAAATTTGAATTATCTAACATGGAAGGAACATTCTCTGAAATTAAATGGAATTAAGTCACTTGCCTTGATTCGATCTCTGAATTTGATGACGATTTCCTCTCTCTTTCTGCAGAATTCCCTCTCTCTCTCTTTCTCCAAGCTTCTTCTCCAATGGCTATGGTGGCTAGGGTTTTCTTTGGGAAAGTAATTAGAAACCTAATTCTAATAACCTACGTAACCTATTGGGTTAACATGGGTTGGTTAGTGGCTTAGTGGGTCAAACCCACATCAGATTTACTTTACTAATTTTCGTCATTTTTAATTCCTAAAAATACGAAATTACCAAATACCCTTTATATTGCCGGTATGGCCTAAAAATACCCCGGGACCCAAACTACACCCCCGGCTAGTGTTTTCTGACTATCTCGACCCTTCTGGACGCGTTGGGGCACTCAAAACGACCATACGGTTAATAGAATTTAAATTCACTTTTATAATTAAAATAATTATATCCTGACGCGACTGTCACACGCGTCCCAATAAAATGACCAAATTGTCGTATATCAATCTCACGACAAATTTCATAATTCAATATTCATATATCACCATATATACTCAATATAGTCAAATACCAACTCACATCTCACTAGTATTTTATCCGGATTAATTTCCAATTAATTCTCATTTAATTAATTAATCCCAAAATAAATATCGCCAGAAATACGGGGTATTAGATACTCCCCCCTAATAACTGAATTTCGTCCCGAAATTCGAAACTAGAAAGTACCTGCTAAAAACAACTCTGGATAACGTCCGCGCATCTCATCCTCGCTCTCCCATGTGGACTCCTCGACATTGTGATGTCGCCACTGAACACGCACTAACAGAACTATCTTTGACCGCAGCTTCCTCTCACTTCGGTCCAAAATAGCAATCGGCCCCTCCTCGTAGGAGCTATCCGGCTGGAGATCGATGTCCTCCACAGCAATGTGAGAATGATCCAAATTATCTCTAAGGTATTTCCTTAGCGAGGAAATATGAAACACATCGTGAATCCGATGCAAATGCTCCGGTAACCCAAGTCTATACGCAACCGGTCCGATCCGCTCAATAATAGGAAACGGCCCCACATACCTCGGTGCCAACTTCCCCTTCTTCCCGAAACGCATAATCCCCTTCATAGGAGATACTCTGAGCAAAACCTGGTCCCCCACTTGGAACTCCCAGAAAAATCTCTTCGCATCAGCATAATTCTTCTGCCTGTCTTGAGCTACCCGAATGCGACTCCGAATCAACTCAATCCTTGCCGAAGTATCCTGAATCACTTTCGGCCCAAGTAGTTTGTTGTCCCCCACCTCTAACCAACATGCTGGGGAACGACAAGGCTTGCCGTACAACGCCTCAAACGGAGCCATGCCAATAGTGAATTGGTAGGAGTTATTATAAGCAAACTCTACCAGTGGAAGGTACTGCTCCCATCCACCCCCAAAGTCAATAATGCACATGCGTAGCATGTCCTCCAACATCTGATTTGTGCGCTCGGTCTGCCCATCGGTTTGCGGATGATAAGCCGTACTCAACCGCAATTCCGTGCCCATGACCTCCTGGAAACTCTCCCAAAACCTCGAAACAAATATCTTGTCTCTGTCAGACACGATATTTAGGGGCACACCGTGAAGTCTCACAACCTCTGAAATGAAGAGCTGGGCATACTGTCCCGTAGTGTAGTTAGTCCTTACGGGTAAAAAGTGAGCGACTTTGGACAACCTGTCCACAATTACCCAAACGGAGTCATGACCCCTCTGCGACATAGGCAACCCCGTGATAAAGTCCATGGATATGCTCTCCCACATCCACACCGGGACCTCCAACGGCTGTAGCAATCCTGCCGGTCTCTGATGATCCACTTTTACAAGCTGATAAGTGGCGCATTTCAAAACAAACTCAGCGATATCTCTCTTCATACCGCTCCACCAATACTGGCGTCTCATGTCTTGGTACATTTTGTCCCCTCCGGGATGTATCGCCAACCGTGAGCCGTGCGACTCTTCCATCACCTCGTGTCGCAATTTCTCCCCTTCCGAAACCACCAATCTCCCATTGAAGCATAATCCCCCGTCTGACCTGACGGTATAGGACTCGGCTCCATCTGCTAGTAATTGAACTATCTGCTCCTGACAGAACGAGTCATTAGCCTGTGCCCGTACTACCTTCGTGACAATCTGCGGTGTAACGGTCATCACAGACATGAAAGATCGGGCCACTTCATCCTGGTGTCCCAACTCCTTCCACTTTGCCTTCCACACCTCTGCCACCTCATCTGCTGGCCTACGGCTCAACGCGTCTGCCACCACGTTAGCCTTACCCGGGTGGTACTGGATATCGAACTGGTAGTCCTTCACAAAATCAAGCCACCTACGCTGTCGCATATTCAACTCCTTTTGCGTGAACAGGTATTGTAGGGACTTATGGTCCGTGAACAGTTGGAACTTCTCCCCCAAAAGATAGTGCCTCCAAATACGTAGGGCAAATACCACTGCCGCCAACTCCAAATCATGCGTGGGGTAATTCTTCTCGTGAGGCTTAAGCTTACGGGAAGCATAAGCTATGGCCTGTCTATCCTGCTGTAATACACCTCCAAGCCCTTACAAAGATGCATCGGTGTAAACCAAATACTCAACTCCCGTTCTCGGCAACGCTAACACAAGTGCTGAGGTCAATTTATCCTTCAATTCATCGAATGCCAACTGACAAGCATCACTCCATATGAATGGCACACCCTTACGAGTCAGATGTGTCAAAGGACCCGCTATCTTCGAAAATCCCCCAATAAACCTCCTGTAGTATCCTGCTAAGCCCAAGAAACTACGAATTTCCGTTGGTGTCGTGGGCTGTCCCCACTCCCTCACCGCGAATACTTTCCCCGGATCAACAGATATCCCCCGGTCGGAAATAATATGTCCTAAAAACTGGACCTCCTTCAGCCAAAACTCGCATTTCTCATATTTTGCATACAACTCGTTCTGAATAAGTGTCTGCAAAACTTGCCTCAAATGCTCGGCGTGCTCCTCCTCTGTCTGGGAGTAAACCAGAATATCATCGATGAAGACAATGACAAACTGATCTAGGAAATCCCTGAACACTCTGTTCATCAAGTCCATAAACACAGCTGGAGCGTTGGTCAAACCAAAAGGCATAACCCAAAACTCGTAAGAACCATATCTCGACAAGAACGATGTCTTCGAGACATCCTCCTCCCGGATACGCAACTGATGGTATCCCGATCTCAAATCAATCTTCGAGAAGAAAGAAGCTCCTCTCAACTGGTTGAATAAGTCATCGATTCGAGGCAACGGATACTTATTCCGTATCGTGACCTTATTCAACTCTCGGTAGTCCACACACAATCTCAGTGAACCATCCCTCTTCTTTACGAACAACACAGGGGCACCCCACGGTGAAGTACTCCTCCGTATAAACCCCTGACCCAACAATTGTTCAATCTGATCTCGTAACTCCCTCATCTCAGCTGGAGCCATACGGTACGGTGCACGTGCTATAGGTATCATACCTGGTAGTAAATCTATAACAAAGTCTATCTCTCGACTGGGGGGTAAGCCTGGTATCTCCTGAAACACATTTGAATACTCCCTGACGACTGGGATAGAATCTAAAGGAATCACAGCCTCCTTAGAGGTATCCTCCTCTATGTAATACAGATGAGCAGTCGATCCTCCCTCTGGGTGAGGCATCGCCACTACAAACATCTCTTGCCCCGGAATGGCAAAAACAATTCTCCCGCTGAAGCAATCAATCATGGTCCTATAAGCTACGAGCCAATCCATACCGATAATCACATCGTGAACATGCATATCTAATACCAACATATCTGCAGGTAATACCAAACCACCAATCTCTACCCCCACTCCCCGGCATATAAAGAAAATAAGTGACCCACTCCCCAATGGTGAGTCGACACACGTCACTGTGCTCTCTGCCGTAGCTAACAATCCTAAGGCTTTCGCGAAGTGTGTAGCTATAAAACAATGTGTAGCCCCCGTATCAAATAATACCCGACCCATAGTGCCATGGATAGGAAACGTACTCTCAATCGCGGGCGGTGCCTGTGGAACTGCTGCCTGGTGGACGTTATAGACACGTCCATACTGTAGCTGCTCCTGCTGAGCTGGGACTGCTGGAATGGGTGGCAATGCTGCCATCTGTGGCGGTGCGGGGAGAGCGGCGGGAAACATAGGCCTTTGTGGCTCCTGGCGAGCACCCTGCTGCTGCTGCTGTGGGGCCCTGCCCCTATCAGGACAATCCTATCGTTTATGGCCAGTCTTGCCACAAACAAAACACTTCCCTGGGAAGTTCTCTCCTCTCTGCCCCTGCGGTCCCCGACCTTGGTGGCCGTTACCGTTCTTCCCTTGGCCCTGCTGGCCCTGCTGAAACTGCTGCCCATTCTGCCCCTGTTGGCCCTGATGGCCGTTTGGACCCTGATGGCCCTGACGAAAACCTCCCTATCCCTGTCTGTACTTCCCTGGTCAGAACCTCTTATGATCCCCCTGCTGGGAACCCTGCTCACCCTGTCTCTGCCCCTGAACAGATTGTGCCCCACCGGTACCATGTCCTCCTGTCCTGCCCTGATGGCTAGACTCTCCCGACCTCTTGCCCTCAGCCATATGAAAGCGGTGGTCCTGGAAGTGTAACAAAGCAGCGTTAACCACATCAGAATACGTGGCCAACGATAGGTTCCCTAACAGATGCTGACGGATCCTCCATGTCAACCCGTCGGTGAATTTCTCAATCTTCTTCTTCTCTGTTGGTATCTCATCTGGAACTATATTCAACACATTTGTGAACTCGACCTCATACTCGGCCACAGTCTTACCCTCTTGCCTCAGATTCGTCAGTTTCCTCCTCATTTCGGTATGAAAAGCGGACGGAAAGTACTTGCGGTCAAACCGCACCCAGAAGTCCTGAATAGTGAGAGTATCCCTCTCCTCCACGGTGGTAATAGACTCCCACCACTGTAGTGCAGATCCAACTAGCTTGAAAGTAGCTAGCACCTACTTCTGAACGTCCGTGCACTCATACATCCTTAAGTGCCTCTGCATATCCTTCCTCCACTGGCTCGAGACTACCACATCTGAGCTACCTACAAACTCTGGCGGATGCGCTTTCTGAAAAGCGTCACGTACACGTTCCCAAGCAGACGGGAATGCATTTGCCTGTACTGGCACGGCAACCGGCGCCTGAGGTGATGCCTGCTGGACTACGGCAATTGCGGCATTTACCGCTTGGGCTACAATGGTTGCAACCTCAGCGGCGTTCATCATGCCCTGAACTGGAGCGGGCTGTGGTTCGGACGTTGCATCCCTGGGAACTCGTCGTGCACATCGTGGAGGCCTCTGAAATAAGTACAAAGTTTATAAGTTCGCTGTTTATAACCTTAAAATAGCTGAAGAACGAAGCATACACAAAAAGAGTACAACAGTCCTAAAATATAGGGCTCTATATCAAAGAAACTTAGCGGAAACATAATAGCCGTACAGATCCTAAAGGACACTAGAACCTGATGCTCTGATACCACCTGTGACACCCCGACTAATTAAATAACGGGTAGCTACTCCTTTATTAAATTAATTCAAAATGCCAAGTTGGCTCAGCTAATGGCATCACTGTCGAAAACATTTTCATTATTACTAACCACCTAGTATTTAAAAAAGTAAGTTGCCAAATTTTAATTAAAGTCTGATTAACATGCAACAAGTGAAATGAAGAATAATAACACCATTCACCATAACGAAGTAAATAGAATAACCATCACATAATGTAAATAAAGTCTGGAGGAAAACTCCTCACTACAAATCCCATAACTGAAATAAGTAACGAAATACTGAATACTGAATCAATACATAACAAAGTCTGAAAAACTGAAATGGAAAGATGTCTCTAATAGAAATGGGCAACATGCCCTACAACTGATAAATACTAAATCAGGAATCCAAATGGTAGAAGCGTCTAAAAGCATTTCCCTGTAGCTTCCACAAACAGCTACAGCTCGTCACCTGAATGAGTATCCTATGCATGGTGTCCTTGTGGCTGGGCACCTAAAAAGGTTTTACAAGAAAATAGATTTGAAAGCAAACGGGTCAGAGCCCGAATGTGGAGATATTTTAAAAACCTGCAAGTGCTTTAAAAACATTTAAAACATTAAATGTAAAGTACATGTTAGTACGTGCACTCACATGATATTCTCACCTCTCGTCTAACTGTGCACTCCTAACGTAAGTACCCATCTAAAACGACACAAACCACTAGCTAAGTGACATCATATCTAGCTAGACTGTCATAGGTCCTACCCTTATTACTCGGTTCCATTAACATTATAACGATCTCAGTTAAATAGGTGCTTAACGTAAATTCAGGTTCTTATACAAAAGTAATACAACTCGTTATAGATTAGCCTTCTATGTTATTCCATAGTTACACACAATACCATATGAAAGTTCCCAGTTTATTAAGCGTATATTTTCCACAACATAAATATACAATATAAGCACCCCGAGACTAAGCTGCGGTGCACACATACTCTGCTATCCATCCCGGTACATCACATACATAAGGATCGCATATTCCGAATCTCTCAAGAATAGTTCACAGATAACAACATCACAAATAATGGAGGCGAACACAGTCACATCACATGGGTCACGTACATACCTTCGCTCCCACGATCAGCGGACTTATTAACATCCCAATAAGTCTTTCTCTGACCTATGTTCATCGAGGTAACCAGTCTAAATCCGGGTAACACAAGGATTAGAGGGCCCTAAGCGAACGCAAACCTCCCGTGATAGCAAGTATGGCAGGTATGTCATACACACAAATCATATACCAATACTAAGTAAGCACACATCTTAGTAATCTCGTAGTTTAATTGTAGTACTTATCACATTCTCTTACCTACTTAATATATATACAACTTATATAATCCCTGTCCATATTTATACGCGCCATAATTTATTCTCACGTCGTGGTAAACACTCACGTCTCAACTCAAATGTCTATTTGATTTGATCCACACTTATATAATTTACTCCTAATTATAGCCCAATTGTCCCAAGTATACTAATACACCATCAAAGAAATGTTATCTCTATCCTCGAACAAGTTTACGGGACTCCCAAAATCAAAACAGGCCAAAAAGGCCTAAACTGCCAGCTCGTTAGAAGTCTCGTTCGAACGAGGCTGTTCGAACGAGATTTCAGTTCGTTAGAACGAACTGTACCTTCTAACGAGGTCTCGTTCGAACGAAGTTTTCGAACGAAATTCCCTTTCGTTAGAAGCGACTGGTCAACTCGTTAGAAGCTCGTTCGAACGACCTGGAGAGGTCTTCTAACGAGGGACCAGTTTCGGCCCAAATTTTCTCCAATCTCGTTTTTCATCCATTTTAACACCTCAAACCTCTTCCAAAGTTCATCCCAACAACGTTTTAGGGTCTCTAATTCATCCTAAACATATTAAAGTCACCTCCTAACATGTTTTAAGGAATTATTTCGTCCTAAACATCATTAAATCACAAGTCACTACACCTTTTCCCCAATTTCTCAAGAACATGAACCCTAAAAGTTTTAGATCCTTAATTTATCCAATCAAATCCGTTTTTGTGTCTTACAAGATATATCAACATCAGATTAGTCCTCTAAATATGATTCTACATGCAATCCTTTCATCAAAATTTAGTATTCTACTTCCAAACTCATGGTTTTTTTTTCATTATCTTCCGAGAACAAACATAAATTTGAATTATCTAACATGGAAGGAACATTCTCTGAAATTAAATGGAATTAAGTCACTTGCCTTGATTCGATCTCTGAATTTGATGACGATTTCCTCTCTCTTTCTGCAGAATTCCCTCTCTCTCTCTTTCTCCAAGCTTCTTCTCCAATGGCTATGGTGGCTAGGGTTTTCTTTGGGAAAGTAATTAGAAACCTAATTCTAATAACCTACGTAACCTATTGGGTTAACATGGGTTGGTTAGTGGCTTAGTGGGTCAAACCCACATCAGATTTACTTTACTAATTTTCGTCATTTTTAATTCCTAAAAATACGAAATTACCAAAATACCCTTTATATTGCCGGTATGGCCTAAAAATACCCCGGGACCCAAACTGCACCCCCGGCTAGTGTTTTCTAACTATCTCGACCCTTTCGGACGCGTTGGAGTACTCAAAACGACCATACGGTTAATAGAACTTAAATTCACTTTTATAATTAAAATAATTATATCCTGACGCGACTGTCACACGCATCCCAATAAAATGACCAAATTGCCGTATATCAATCTCACGACAAATTTCATAATTCAATATTCATATATCACCATATATACTCAATATAGTCAAATACCAACTCACATCTCGCTAGTATTTTATCCGAATTAATTTCCAATTAATTCTCATTTAATTAATTAATCCCAAAATAAATATCGCCAGAAATACGGGGTATTACAGTGTCCTTGTGGCTGGGCACCTAAAAGGTTTTTACAAGAAAATATATTTGAAAGCAAACGGGTCAGATCCCGATTGTGGAAAATAGTTTAAAATATAGTAAGTGATTTAATGACATTAAAACAATGAATGCAAAGTACATGTTAGGACGTGCTCTCACACGAAATGCTCACCTCTCGACTATTTGTGCACTCCTAATGTATCCGTACCCATTCTAGTTGCTCCCCTAACTATCTAGTCCAACACTAAATCTAATATCTCTATGTAAATTCCAATTTACATCCCAACATTTTCTATTAAAATAGAGTATTACCATATTTTTATTAGTGATACTCTTCTCGTTCTTATATCAACTTTTAGTGTTATACAAACCACATGTCCCCGGTTTATATGTATTTAAGTCATCAGTTATCCTCACTTCGTGATTAATCACTCGCGTCCTAATCCACAAATGTTATCCGGTTTAAGCCACTATTCTAAATTTTTTTACTCCTCAATATACTCCAAACCTCCCAACTATACCTACTAGTTAATGAGGAAAAGTTATCTCTCCATATAAACAAAGCTGCGGAATACTAGAAATCAAATCAGGCCAAAAAGGCCATTCTGTCAACTCGTTAGAAGTCTTGTTCGAACGAGTTCATTCGAACGAAGGGCTTTGAATGAAGTACCAACTCTTTAGAAGCCATAATGTCATCTCGTTAGAAGTTCGTTCGAACGAGGACGTTCGAACGACCGGGGCAGGTCTTCTAACGAGATGGCAGTTTCGACCCAGAAATTTCCTACTTCATTTTTCTCTATTTTTCTCTTCTCCAAACTCATCCCAAGATCATCCCAATAGTGTTTTAAGGTTATTAAACATCACTAAACCTTCTTAGGTCGTATCTTAACATATTTATGGGGTCCAATCTTCCTAAACAACACATAATTATCATAAATCCCCAAATTTTTACCCCCAAACCCTATGAATATGAACCCAGAATTTAATGTCTTCAATTTCCATTTATAAATCCGTTTTTACACCATAAAAAGTTGTATTTTGTATAGGAAAATCATCCAATAACATTCTACATGCAAATCCCTATATATATCATGAATTTCTATCTCAAATTTCATAGGGTTTTTCATCAAACACCCAATATAATGTAATTACTTCAATTCTAAGCATGGAAGAAACATTCACTTGAAATTAACGTAATTAAACCACTTGCCTTATGATTTGACTCGATGTTGAAGGATTGAAGTTTGGCTTTCTTTTTCCTTTCTACAGGATTTCTCCCAAAATGGTGATGGCTTGATTTTTTTGGCTCTTGTAACTTCTCTCCAACTTCCTCAAAACTCCCGTAGCCCTCTCTTTTAACTTATGCTGGTAATGGCCTTAGTGGCCTTATTAAAATGATAAATATTAAATCTAATTTTCGTGGGTTTTAATTCCCTAAATTTCTAAATTACCAAAATGCCCTATTAAGTTGCCGGGATGGCCCAAAAATGCTCCGGGACCCAAACTAAACCCCCGGCTATTGTTTTCTGACTATTTCAACCCTTCTGGACTCATTGACGCACTCAAAATGACCATTCAGTTGATGAAAATAAAATTCACTTTTTAATTTAAATAATTACATTTCTGACGCGACTGACACGCGCGTCCCAACTAAATTTCCCAAATTATCGTATTTCAGTCTCGCGACAATTTTAATATTTTTCAATATTCATATATTGCCATATATACACAACATAATCAAATACCAACTCACATCTCGTTAGTATTTATATCCGGATTAATTTTCAATTAATTCACATTTAATTTAATTAATCCCTTAAATAAATATCGATAAAAATACGGGGTATTACACTTTGCACTATTTCTACTGAGCCAAATGTGCCAACAAATAAGAATGGGGATGAATTTAAATCTCAAGTTATCAGAAGAGGAACAAAGCCACCAAGCAACAAATCTCTGACTTACAGAACCATTAGGTCTCAGAATACCATGCTTCGCACCAAAGAAATCCCAAACTTTGCCTGCTATTTCACTCGAAGAGAATAGATGTTCAGTTGATTCTTCTTTGCTTTTTATACAACAGACACATTTAGAAGGCCCTCTAATACCAATAAGCTTTATTTTACCATCAGTTGGAAGAATATCTCGAAGAATTTTCCATGCTAGAATTGACATCTTTAGAGGAATAGAAGAATCCCAAATCTATTGAGCCAATCTCTGGGCAGGATACTGACTTCTAGTAATGTTCCAAGCAGAGGAAAAAGAAAATTCCCCTGAGTTAGAAGAAATCCAAAACAAACAATCTTTCTCCAAGTTCCAAATTTTTCTTTGAGTAATTTCTTGAATGAGGTTCAAAGGGAAAAGACTTTTTAGCTTATTCAAATCCCAGCTTCTGTCCTCCAACCAAAAATCTTTAATTTTACAGTTCTTGGGAATGTTGAATTCTTCTCCAATAGTACCTGATTCCAACCAATTATCCCAACAAAAGTCAATGTCACCTAAACTTATTCTCCATTTCACATGCTCCTCAGCCTCTACTCGAACTTTGAACATTCTACCCCAGGTGTTTGAGAATGATTTAGCCCTGACAGCATTGGGATGAACATTTTTGCAATATTTAGCCTTCAAGTACTGAGCCCATAAAGAATTTCCAAATCTAAACTTCCACCACAACTTCATGGACATAGCTTTACAGATATCTTCAAGCTTCCTGACCCCTACACCACCTTTTGAGATAGGTCTAGATATAATGTCCCACTTGCACCAGTGATGCTTTGAAGCACCATCTTGAGAACCCCAAAAGAACCTTACAAAAAGAGATTCTAGTTTTTGAAGAACTTGTTTGGGGGGATTGAAAGCAGCTATGGAGTGAAGGGGGATTGTAGTAAGAACACTTTTGAGGAGAACAAGATTCCCACCTAAAGAAAGATACCTTGATTTCCATCCACTAAGAGTCCTTCTAATTTTTTGAATTGGAAAATCGAAGTAAGCAATCTTCTTTATACCTGCAAATAAAGGAAAACCCAAGTATAAAATAGGCAAAGATTTGTTAGTAACACCAGTTATCCTTCTGATATTGTTGATAGCAGCAGGTCCCAGCTTTTTTTATATAAACATCTGAGATTTCGATATATTAATCTTTTGACCAACTGATCTTTCATAATCTTTGATAACCTTCATAATAGAGTTTAAATCCTTGGATGCACCAGAAGAAAAGATAATAACATCATCTGCATATGCAAGATGATTAAATTTGGGACAACCGAGAGGAAGTTTAAATCCATGAAGATTAGGAATGAGGGAATTCAAATTTCTAGTGAAAGCCTCTGCCATAATGATGCATAGACTAGGGGATAAGGGATCACCCTGCCTAAGACCTCTAGAAGCCTTGAAGAAGCCACAATAAGGTCCATTAATGATGACTGAGAACCAGCAATTGGAAATGAGTCTCCAAATCAAATCAATCCATGTTTCAGAGAAACCAAACTTCCTCATAACATGAATAAAAAAGCCAAGACACCCTATCATAAGCTTTAATTAAATCCAACTTTAGAACTACATTGCCTCCAAAGTTCTTTGAATGAATCTTAGACACCATCTCCTGAGCCAACAAAGCCTTTTCCAACATATCCCTACCTCTTATGAACCCACTTTGGTTGGGGGAAATGGTATTAGGCAGAATACTACTAAGCCTATTTGTAAGAATTTTTGAAATGATTTTTTTGAAAAAGTTGACCAAACTAATTGGTCTAAGATATGAGAAAGATTTAGGAGATTGCACCTTAGGAATCAGAGAAATCAAAGTGGAAGTGATGTTTCTAGGTAAAGAACCACCTAAAAAGAAAGTTTGAATAGCAACCACCACTTTTACCTCTATATATCCCAAAATTTCACAAAGAAAACTCCATGGAAGCCATCAGTGCCAGGGAAACTATTTTGATTAAGCTGTTTAACTACTTCAAATATTTTATTCTTTTTAGGAACTGCACAAATTGATGTTTGAATCATTGGAAACTAGATTATGGATTACCTCCAAGAAAGAATCATGCATAGAAACAAGGGGACCTTCTTCATGCTTGAATTGATCTTTAAAATATTGGACAGTAGCTTCCTTAATAGACCTTTCATTGGTCTGAATAGTACCCTTTGAGTCTTTTATTTCTAAAATAACTAGATATCTTCTCCAAGCTTTGACTGAATTATGAAAAAAGCTAGTATTTCTATCACCTTCTCTAATGAATTTATCTTGAGATTTTTGTCTCCAGGATAAATCTTCAATGAGGAGCTTCTGAGTACTGCAGGCTTGAGCTAGAGATAAGTTCTCTCTATTATGCATACGAGTGCATGCATATATATATAGTATGTGGATATTTGTGTGTAATCATACCCGCACTACTTGCTATCACGGAGGTTTTCGCGCCGGAACAGTCTTATCTCGATTGGACCTTATAGGGGATATTGACTTGTACCCTAAAACATAACATCCTCGGTGCAGGCTATCTGAGAATGATAGTCATACGATCCTAAGAGACGTGAGGGTATGTGCTAACCTCTTAGTGACTTGAAATTATGCTTGGCCTCCAATATGTTGAGAACACATCTGTACCATATAGGAGTTCCAACTAGTTTGGATATCGAGACAAAAAAGGATTAAATTTTTTCCAGTTACTCTATCTCAAAAAAGGCTCCAAGCAATCCTACTCCAAGTACTCTAATGCGACACAAAGAGGTAAGTACAACTCTTGAACCAAAATTAGGACACATACACTGCATATACATGTTTATTACGTGTGCATGTTTTTTATGGGGGTGTTGTTGCTTCAAATATTATTTTGGTAAAAGAAATTCATTTGAATATTTTTTTAATCATTTTAAATGATTTTTCATTTAATTGAAATATGATTTAAAAAATATATTTGAGGTTAACATAAGAATATTTTTTTATGATAAAAATTTGATTGGTTGAATTTTTAATTAGTTAATATTTTTTTTTGAGTCAAAAAATTTAATTTTTCCAAGACTTTAAAAAACACATGTGTATTATTTTTTAATAAGTTTTTTTGTGTTTGTTTAGTGTCTTGGTGGTTAGACTCATTTGTGAGCCTAGATTGAGTGGTTATCTAGAACCATATTATTAGTGCCTCATTACTAGTGAACACATTTTATCCAATCAAATTAGCTCTTCCACTTTCTTTCTATACCCTTAGATCTTGGAAAGTTGATCTAGACCCTTTATTTGTAACAAACCCTTTTGCCCCTCATATATAATATCATTTAGGGTTTCTTATTATTGGGATTAGATGAGAGAAGTGGCGACTGACAGAATAGAATAGAGAGTCAGAGAGAGAAGGAGATAGCTACATCGCCGATCAGAGTCAACGCCGGCTATAACTCGTCACCAGAACCAGAGCCGTCGAAATCGTCAGATCCAAGACCCCGTCACTGACGCCAGAGCCGTTTTGCATCATCGAGAAACTGAGAACGATAGAGAGAAAATTGATATTCTGAAAACCCAAAATTCCTTTTCAAAGCCATATACGGTTTCTTTCAGAACCTAAATACCCAAAGTCATCCTTGCCCAAATACAAAATAGTAAACCCATTTTCTTGAGAGTTAAATTTGTTGGGGGTTTGTTTGATGTTGGGGTATTTGATAGTTTGATTGTGTTGAAGACCTCTTCAACTTTATATCTCCTCAAGAACCATTTAGCTCACACTAATATTTTTAGGGTTTTTATTTGTTTTCTTGGATCTTTATTAAATTTTTTGTTGATATTTTTTTTATCCAAGAATACAGTTTCAAATAAATTTGAAACACAAGACTTATTGTTGTGGCTTATATTCAGATTTGAGAAAGATTTTTTTGTTTCAAAAATTTGATTTCACAAATTGGTGAAATAAATTTTGGACATAAATAATTTTGAAACAAAACTCGATTTGAATTTTTTTATTCCAAATCTGAAAATTTTGAAGTCTTGTATTCAAAGCAGATTTGAGATGATTTG
Source organism: Sambucus nigra (assembly GCA_949130495.1). NCBI lineage: Eukaryota > Viridiplantae > Streptophyta > Magnoliopsida > Dipsacales > Adoxaceae > Sambucus > Sambucus nigra. Next base: position 169,428,679 of record OX422214.1, on the reverse strand, counting down.
TATTGCATATAGAAGTGTCTTGTAATTCATAGGATATTGCTTGTATTATTGATTGAGAGCGTGAGAAACATTATTGCATTTAGTATTAATTCACAAATACTATCACTCACACACGAACACTTAGGAGTTGTGGTTCTTGGTGAGATATTTTATTTATTGGAGCTGCTATAATCGAAAAGAATAAGGAAAAAGCAAGGAAGCTGCGCGAAGGAAGACTACTTCAAGTAAGAAGCCTTTGAGAGTGGAGGAAACTCATGTGTAGGTAACGTTCTGAACTTAGATTTAGGTCTTGTATTTGCATGATTAGTGCTTTAACTTGTGTCGTGTGATTATTAGTGGATTTTGTTTTGTAGCATAGAGGTCACCGTGGATTTTTCCCTTATTTTAGGGTTTTACCACGTTAAAAATCACGTGTCAAATTTGCTCTAATTTTCATACCTCTCATATTCTCAATTTCATACAAAAGGACATAGGTTTTGGTTTTATCCTTAAAACCTAAAATTTATTGACTATCGAATTTAACATCCATAAGTCAAGATTATTGAAAAGAGTTTTGCTCAAAAAGTTAATTTAATGTTTACTCAACTTATAACTTTTTGTTATTAACCTTGTAAACAAGTTTTTCTTATGTGTGTTTTGTGATAATACAGTTCGAGAGTGATTTTGAGCTAGTATTTCCCTTTTGTATGAGAGATACGAGGACTTGATAGTGGAGTATGCCAGCACCATAGATTTATGTGGGGTTCACTATTTGTATATATATTATGAGTGATAAAGAACGTACCTATGACTAATCTACCGTGCTGATAAGTAGATAAAATTGAATTATTAATATTAAATGAGTTATGTAATTGAGAACTTAAGTCTATATTGAGATGAACATCACTGGCTTAAAATATTCATAAGGAAAGGTTATCAAATATAAACTATAGTTATGAGATTACTTGAAAGAGAATTTAGTGACTGAAAATTGGGTTAGACTAGTGAATTGGGTTAAATTAGGGAATTGGGTTAGCTTTATCTATATTAGTTTTGTAGTACGTTAGGGAATTGAGGGGTGAGAATTTCCAAGTGAGTGTCAAAGTACTAAATTGTAGAAAATATCAACTGGTAAGCATTTTAAATACTTGCTATACTATTTTTAAACCTGTTTTACACTCGGGCTCTGACCTGTTTCCTGTAATCTCTTCTTTCTCTTGTATGTATATATATATATATATATACAAGTACCCAGCCATAGGGGTGCCAGGTTTAGATCTTTGGACTATTGACGTGCTGCAGCTAGTGTGGGAGTTGCAGGTCTTTGCAGTAGACGACTTCATCCTTGTCTTCTCAGCCTTCTATTTAGTCATTATTAGATAGGGCACGTGTTGCCCATTTCCAGTTTTATCTAGTTCAGAGAGATTTGAACTCTTTATTTATTTCAGTATTCCATTTTAGTTTGGATTGCTTTTGCATATTACATTATCCTTAGATTTGGTATATTTTATTTGGATAATTTATCTAGCATGTTTATTCCACTTGGATGGTTTGTTTTTTTAATATTATTATCTGTGTTCATGAAAATGTTTTCGTATATTGAATTATAACCATGGAACTTAATCTTTAAAATTAATTGTTTTGACACTTAGCTTAATTATGTATTAGGTGATTAATAAAGAAAATTATTTTCGACAGTGATGCTAAGAATGAACCAACCGGACACTTTGATTTAATTTAATAAAGGACTAATCACCAGGTATTTAATTAGGCGGGGTGTCACACATATGATTATGAGAATGAAAATAAACTTGAATGCCCATATAAGTACAATATGAAATACGGTATAAATAAACCAATATAACACAAATATAATATTAAATCCCCTGATTACAATATTAATCAACTAAATAGTAAATACAATCCTCTCGATGAACTCAAACTATGAAAATAAATGTAGTAAAATAATTTAACCCTATAAAATTAAATAAAAAGAACTTTGCACAATCCAAATGTAGACCTTCAATATATGCTAAGGGACCTCTATATAAATTCTCTAGTCCCCGCAATAGAACCTAAAAATGTTAGTGAACAAAACGCGAGTCAAACTCTAATACCCCATATTTTCAATGCGTTATTTAAATTGTGAAATGCACTCTATATGCCAGGTGTGACATGTGATGTCAATATTTACATTTTCTATGTGTGATATAACTTATATGTAAAATTGAACTTATCACACGATAATTCATTAACTAAATATTGAAAGTGTCCGTGTATTATGGGTGACTATGGAATGGTTAAGGACTAGGTGTCAGGGGCTTCCTTGTTTGGATTATTCTCTCGGTGTCGGATCCCACAGATCATGAATTAGTTTCTTATAATGCCGTATCAGGCTTAATAATTATATTATTGATTTATTTGACTCGTACCAAGTAATATATTAATTTACTGAGATAACAAAATTAGTAGAAGATGTCATATTTAGGTTTGACATTTGGGATATTTAGAATTTTCGTTTTTGACTTAAAATAATGGGTTTTATGTCTATTGAGTTAATACATGGCTTGGGTAGAGTTTTTAGCCATTTGAATTGGAATTTTGGCCCTTTGGCCTGAGGCGCATATGGAGCCTAAGGTTTATTTTGCAAGAATCTAACTTAAGAGGTCATTAAACTAAACCGAAATCCCACTAGAGACTACTGAGAAAACCCCAAGGCACGCAAGAGAGAAAGAGATTGGAGGTTTGAATGACTGAATGATTGAATTCACCTAATTTGGCTAAGGAAAGTTTACATAATGTGGGAATTTGATTGTCTTTGTGTTACTGAGAAAGCAGGGGTTATACGAAATTACTTGTTTAGGTAAAACAGACAAATTCACTTTTTACCTAATTTTATCTTAAATTAAATTAAAGTGAACATCCAGGATGAATTGAAGACAAATTTCAAAATCAAATAGCAAGAAGAAGAAATAGAGGAAAAATTCCTTTCGGGCAAAAACTTTAATTCAGCACTGTTTAAGAAAAGAAAAACACTTGATGACTTACAGACTACTTAGAGATCCACTAAGAATAACGCGGTAGAGTCTTCAAATCTTTAACAAAAAATGATGCAGTCTAGCACCACCGACAACAAGTAGTTCTTATCTTGGTATCCACCGATCAACCTCAGGAATAGGCAATACCTATGTTCTTCGACAGTAGAGCCTTGACCCTATAAATCAACAGTAGAGAAAATCTCTACAAGGGTTTTAAAACTTTGATTGGGTTCTTCTTGATTTAAAAAGTGACCCACCCTAAAAAATCCAAGGGGTTTGGATGGAAAAAATAGAGTTTGATCATAAACGAATTCTAAAATGGCTTCTTAAAAAGTATAATTACGCATCTCTACTTATAGTGAAAGATGTTGCGAAGAAGTATGAATTAAAGATTAGAAAAGATTTATTTAAAAAAAAATAAAAACACGCACACTCTTTCGAACTAACTGCAACCTCGTTCGAACAATATAATTGATCTCATTCGAATGGCTTCTAATGAAACTTCGAACGATATTCCTGAGCTAACCCAAAAGGTATCGTTCTATATCTCATTTGAACATGGGAACCTCATTCTAATGAACCTATACAACTCGTTTGAACGACATATTAATATCGTTCTAATGAGTTAGTGACTTTTTCAAAATTGTTTTAAAAAATCATTTTAAAAACATTTTGAAAAATTTAAATGCAATATCTTTTAAATATAACCCCTAGAGATTTAAGGCGTTACTAAACCACTTTATAACTATTCTCGAGTAAAGGTGGAAGAACAATCTTCAATCTTGTAAATTTCACCAATGTTTCTTCACTTGGAAGTCTTGAGAACGGTCATTAAGGTGCATTGGGTGTAATGCGGTATTCCAAATAAAAATAAAAGGAGAAATTATAAAACTTACTCTTACTAATCTACCCTTTGGCTATTCCGATACAACATACACATCAAATCCAAAATTTACCCCTAAGACTAATATAACTAATCCCTTCTAAGACAATAAATGGAACACATAAATGTATAATTATTCATCTTGTGTGATCCATGAAATCATCATCAAGATGGAATGAACTACATACATGAGACAAGAGAACTACCGTGGCGCGTACGAGTTTAAAGAAAAAATAACCCCCCTCAATTTGTTCTCTCCTTTTTTTCCATAATATAAAAAGAGTTAAGAAACTAATCATGAAGCATTAGCATCACCCGTAGAAGCAAAGATATCATCACAAAGATAATTAATAAGGCACGTGTGATGAAAGTGAGAAGAAGCATGCCAACTATTTTTTTCAAAAATTTTAAATTTTCTTAATTATAAAAAGAAGTATATGTATAAAAGTACATATGGGTACACAATACATAACATCATGGAATACCATGAACATATTCGAATTATGGAAGTGAAATGTAATTGTGTGAACATTTTCTATAGGCAAATCAACATCGACGTTCATAACATAGGTGCACGACATCAATGGGATATTTTTAAAGAAAGAACTCAATTTCAACCTTAGATGTAAGAATGTTGAACAAAATAAAATTGATTTGAATTATGCAACATAATATGAATTTAAATGCTTCTTAAATCAGTAACTCCAAACTATTTAATGCTTTTCAAGAGAGTCCGTTGTGCAAACCCATTAATCTTTTACTTTATAACACTATCAAAATCTCATATATTTAAGAATTCACTCTCAAATTTTTGAATATATCATAATGCTCAGGTGTAGCGACACAGTAATAAAAAGAAAATGTCCTTGGCACTTCTTTTATGTTGCGTTAATCTTTTTAAGCTATTTTTCCAAATGGTGGCTGTTAACGCAAAGAAAATTTTGCTCTTTCGTATCCCCTTTCCATTGCATAACATATAACAAATTTTCTGGAAAATAAAATTTGGACAATGATTCTTACAAGCACAACTTATCTTTAGTACATTTGGTTCGTTATTAAACACTGTTGAGATAAGAACATCGTATTCTACACAAGATAAGAAAATAAAATGTTGAAAAGTTTATCCACATGAGAAATGAAGGTGATAAAGAGTCTAGCTTAAAGAAAGTAATCGTCAATGAACAACAGAATGCAAGCCACGCATTATGAAGCACACTAAGGAAACGAAACCATATCTCAAAACATCATGAAAAGTCACATGAATGGATGGAATGTAGGGTTGATTCGAACATCTTAAATGCACATCTATATGTGTTGAAAAACAAAAATACAAAACTCATTTTTGTTTTTTTTCAAAAAATTTATCAAAAATAAATCTTTTGAAAGTTTTCAAACTTTTTCTTAAAAACCAAAAATATTTTTGGATTTTTCAAAATAAAGGCATATAAATACATAAAATGCAAGCTAGAAATAATGACAAATGATATGAACATGATAATAATCACCCAACACTAGATGAAGTACCTAAACTCAATCATTGGTTCAAGAGATGTTCTCACAAAAATAGATATCCTTAGAAACTCCTCTATAAACTTTTTTGATATTTTGACCAAAAACTCAACTTGCTCATGAAAACTCTTAAAATCTTTATGATCGTGTGTGGGAGCATGAGTAGGAACACATATGGAAGTGCGTGTAGGAACACGCGTGTGAGGATCAACACGTCTAACATTTAACTCCTCAAAAACTAATTTCCTAACCCAAATAGATGAATATTTAACATGACAGGTTTTGGGAACCGTGGGGACACTAGACACCAACTTTCTAGGGGCTTTTCTAAGTTTATAGAAAAGATTCCTAAAGTGACCTTTCCTACCACACTGTGTACATGTGTAGACCCGACAAGGAGAGGGACCTTTGGGCTGAATTTTTCTAACACTCTGGGAGTTGGTTGACCCTCTGAAGCAAACAATAGTCTTGGATTTCGGAAAGGAAACATTAGAATCATAAAAGCGAGTACCATAACTACTAACACTACACGAGTCTTTTAAATCATCCTTTAACCTTAAAATCTTAGACTTAAGAAATTAGTTAGACTCTTCAAGCATTAGAGACTCCTCTTAAGATTTTTAATCATTCCTAGAAGGTTATCTGGCTCCCCCTCAATGGAAGTGAGCTTATCCCAAAGTGTCTTCTTACGTGCCCTAAATCTTTAATCAAATTATCATTATCATCTTTGGCATGTACACAAACCCTAGAAAATTTAGAATCCTTTAATTCTTTCTCTAAAAAACGGACTCTATCCTCACTCTCTTTCTTGGACACTTCTAATTATTAAAATTGCGATTTATATTTATGAGCTTCTCACAAAGGAAATCACTTTACATTTGGACAACTTACAAAAGTTCAGTTGCAACTCTAAAATAAAATTTTCTTTTTCAAGAATTTTAATTCTTTTTGCAAACTTCAAATAAAAATGAGTTAATATTCGACACGGTTATGAATCTCATTAAACTCATCTCGAATATCAATGCATCATCATCGCTCAAAGCATTGGACAAATTATGACAGTGATGACTCATCGAGAGAAACTAACCAGAAAAATAAACATGAGAGAGAGACGAACATACCACCTTAAAAGGTATAAAACAAGGATCTACACGATAATAAGTGTAATGCGCTGGACCAAAAATCTAGGAACCATATTATACAAATTATCCATACATTCCCAAAATTAAAGATCACACAATAAATTAGTGTAATTGACTATGATACCGATTCTAAAAGGAATCCGAGAAAAACATACGGATCACATAATAATTTAGTGCAACCACCTATAATACCAATTTGTGAAAGCATGGATTATATATAATTACTTATATATTAGACCAAACAAATAAATTCACTTTTTACCAAATTTTATCTTAATTTAAATTAAAGTGAACATGCAGGATAAATTGAAGATAAATTCCAAATAAAACAGTAAGAAGAAGAAATAGAGAAAAATTCCTTTGGACAAAACCTTTAATTCAATACTGTTTAAGAAAAGAAAAACACTTGACGAGTTATAGACCACTTAAAGATCCACTAAGTATAACGCGATAGAGTCTTCAAATCTTCAACAGAAAATGATGAAGTTCACTATTGCCCACAATAAACAGATCTTGCCTCGGTATCCACTAGTCAGCCTCAGGAATAGGCAATTCCTATCTTCTTCAGCATTAGAATCTCGAATCCAGAAAACAGTAGCAGAGAAAATCTTTACAAGGGTGTTATTACTTTTATTGTGTTGTTCTTGATTTGAAAAAGTGATCCTAAAAAACTATAGGGGTTTTGGATGAAAAATAATAGAGTTTGATCACAAAAGAACTCTAAAATGGCTTTTTAAAAAGTCTAATCCCGCATATATATTTATAGGGAAGGTTGTTGCAAAGAGATATGAATTAAAGGTTAGAAAAAGATTTGTTTTTAAAAAATAAAAACACACCTCGTTCGAACGATGTGCCTAATCTCGTTCGAATGACTTCCAACGAAACTTCGAACGGCATTCCAGAGCAAACCTAAAAGGTGTCGTTCTAGATCTTGTTCGAATGTGGGAACCTTGTTTTAGCGACCCTATATAACTCGTTCGAATGACATATCAATCTTATTCTAATGAGTTACAGAGTTTTTTTAAAAATCTTTAAAAAAATTACCTTGAAAATATTTTAAAAACTTTAAATGCAAACTCTTTGTAATGGCGAATTTTCAATTGGGTCAGTTTGAAGTATTGGCTTAATTCTGGACAAAACTAATTGAGTCATAGGATAATAGTTTATTATATACTTTTAAGCCTATGACATTCGAATTGAAGATGTAGTGGCCAAGCCTATAGTGAAGATATCATCAGTGACGATTTTTGTCCCTAGTTTATACGTCATCAACATTTGAATTCCAAGGTCTCTAAAGGTATGAATGCATTTAATATATGTAGAGAGTCTTGGATATATTTTATGGGTGTCTTTTTATGAATATTTTGTCAAAACGACTTTATATTTTATTAGAAAATAATTTTAAATCTTTACATAAAAGTGTTTGGGATTTAAAAGCATTATGATTTTTTGAAAAGTCGTTCGAATGAAACTGTGATCTCATTCCAATGAATTACCCAGGTCATTCGAACGAGATATCAAACGAGCCATCTAACGAGATTAGTTTACATTTTTTGGAATTGTCGTTAGAACGACATCGTTCGAACGAGTTTATCTAACGAGATTTTTGCCCTTTTCTTTTCTAAAATCTTGTTCGAACGACGTCGTTCGAATGACATTTAAAAGTCGTCCGAAGGATTGGCATCAATTTTGCTTAAAAACTACCCACTTTCCTACTTCTTCTTTCCTACTATTAAGACTTAGGGAACAACTTTTTTCAACTGACTTTTTCCAAATTTTAGAGCGCATTAGAGAGAAAATTCTGTAACCCCAAAAGTCCCATTTGTGTTCTTGATCTTTAATGGTATAATTTCCATTAAAACAAAAGTTTTCACCCATAGCTTTGTTTGATCGAAGTTCCTATATATATTATATTATTGAGATCATCTTGTTAGCTCCGGGTTTCATCTCTACCCCAAAAGAGGATGTTTCCTATGGAGGAGTCCTTGTTTTTTATTTGCGATGTCCATACGAAGAAAGGATTCATGTGTAGTTGATGGTAGCTGAGCCGCATCGCTGGATTCTAAGACTGCGGTGGATTCCAGAGTTATCAACTGGGCGGAGGTGGAAGAAAGAAAAAGCGTCAAGGATTGAGAGGGAGTTAAGTCGAGGAATTAAGTCTTTTGTCTTGTTTTTGTAAAACCGTACCTAGTGGATTTGTTGGTTGGGCCGTCCGAGATTTTTCCCATTATGGGGTTTCCTCGTACATCGCGATGTTGTGTGTTTGTTTTTATTTCTATCTTGCTAAAATCATTTAGATGTACGTGTATGTGTAAAAAGATAAAATTTGGTTTAAACATAACAATGGTGTAATTTTGGTGCTAGATTTAGTTTGGGTAATTTTGATTTAATTTAATTCAGGTCGATTTAATCTATTTGGTCAAATGCAAGATTATGTTTATTTGGCCTAAATTTAACTTGAATTGAATTAAATTTGGTTGAGTGTGGTTATAAAAAAATTCATATTTTAGTTTAATTTAATTTTAAGTTTGAAGAAATTAAAATTTGAGGACTTTAATTATATATCTTAAAAGAAATTTAAAGTTTAGTATATTGTGTGAACCATCTTCATTTTGAATTTAAAAATTGGCATATAGGCCCCTTACAAGTGGTATCAGAGCAGGAACGGTAAATTATTGTGTTAAGATCCTTTGTTTAATTTTGATTTAAAAATGGAAAATTTACCTTTTGCAAAATTTCCTATGTTTGATGGTTCCAACTACGCGTATTAGAAAACGCGTATGAGGTTGGCACTTAAATCCTTAGATGGGCAGGTTTGACCATCGTTAATTAAAGGGTGGACCCCGCCAACATGTATGGAAGGAGAGGTTCGTGTACCTAAACCCGTAGAAAGATGGAGTGAGACTGAGCTTAAGGCATCTAATTTTAATTCTCATGGTTTAAATGCCCTTTTTAGTGCGGTCACACCGGATGAGTTCCACCGGATCATGATGTGTGAAATGTCTAAGAAGGCATGGAATATACTCTAACTCACCCATAAGGGAACAATTATTGTTAAAGCTTCGAAACTCCAAAACCTCACCACTCAATTTGATACCATTAAGATGTTAGAAAGTGAGACATTTGATGAGTTCTATTAGAGATTGTTAGATATTGTGAATTCATGTTTTAATTTGGGAGAAATAATACCCAGTAACCGTGTCATAGAGAAAATTTTAAGGTCACTACCTGATAGATTTATTCCAAAAGCGACCATTTTAAATTCTTTAGGCACTTTAGACTCTACGAAACTTGAAGAGCTAGTAGGTGACCTTCAAACCTATGAACTTTACATGTTTCCCACTAAGGATGAGAAGAATAAAGATAAGGGTGTATCTTTGAAAGCTTGTAAGGAGGAAACATCGATTTCGTATGATGATTTTGAGATTGACTCGGAAGATATGGCTTTGTTTAGCTAGGAAGTTTAGAAAATTTCTCAAGATTAATAAAGAGAAACTTGAAAATGACTATAAGAAGTTTGAGAAGTCTAAGCATAATAAAGTCAAGAAATTCCCTAAAAATAGTAACGAAGACCTTAATAGGTATGAGTCAAATAGGTGTTATGATTGTGAGGGTTATGGCCATAAGGCATTTGAGTGTCCCACTAAACTGAGGAAGGAGGGAAAGATATCGATTTCATATATATAATGCAACCCTTAGTGATAGTGAACCGAAAGACGGATACGATTCCCCCATAGAGCACAATTATGTTGTGTTCATGGCACATCTTATGAGCAACAGTGGAAAATCTTTCGTTGAAGATAACTTAAAAAATGAGAGTTCTGAGGCCGTTGTTTGTGAATCCCATGAGTTTGATGGTAAAGAGAGTAGAGAATAGAGTAAAAAATAAGAAGAGGTAGAGGAGAGTGAAGTTCAAGTCGCCTTTCGTGAGTTGTATACAAAATCATTAAAATTAAAAAAAGTAAAACTTGAAGTTAGAAGCTAAAATGAGAGAACGTATCGTGGCTAATGATGAAAGTGTTTTAATTGAAGATCTTATGGCACGTGAGAGAATTCTTCGTGAGAAGCTAGAGTATGTAGAAGGTGAAAGAAATAGCCTTTAAGGTTTAATGGAGGCTATAAAGAAGGATCTTCTCGAGTTTGAAGAGAGTAGGAGTTTACTTGAGTCTCGTATAGTGGGGCTTGAAAATAAATTGAAAGACTCAAGTTAGGTCAAATTTGATTTATAGTGTAGGTCGGAGAAATTCGATAAATTTTAGGTACTGTCCAAATCAAATATGGCAAGTGTGGTATTGGCTTTGATACTCAATATACTTTGCAAGTAGGGGTGGCAATTTTAGACACGTCACGACAACACGACACGACACGACACGAAATTGACCCGAAATTGAAACGACTTGTCGTGTTCGTGTCGTGTTCGTGTTTTTTGACACGAAGTCGTGTCGTGTCGTGTTCGTGTCAATTAATTTGACACGAAATTAACACGAAATTGACCCGAAAACACGACCAAATTGACACGACAACACGACCCAATTAAAACGAAATTAAAGCCACGAGTGCCACGATAGCAACACGATTTATACACGCTTATGCCTTATAGAGTTTACCCACCCACTTGCACTTTAATACTCTTGATTTATGCCATTTGTCACCATCTGAAATCATCACACTTTTAACATATTTAGGCCTAAATGGAGACATCAGCTCATTGATCTTTCAATTTCAGTCGCCGCAACCACAAATGGAGACATCATTTTCTCTATATCTCCATTCATCTTCCATCCCTCCCTTTTGATTTTCACCTCCATTTTTCATCTTCCATCTCCATTTTCCATCAAAGAAGAACAAAAGGGTCCGATCACTTTAACAGCAAAAACAAAAGGGTTTGCTCACTCTACAAGGCTACGAACACCATGAATGCGAAGAAGAAAACTAAAGTCAGCTTTGACACAACAAATCTTGTTGAGATTGAACCAGATCTAGATGAAAATGACGAGGTAAAACCTAAAATTATTATATATTTTTACTCTCCTATTTTTTACACTCTCCTATTTTTTTATACTCATATTTTTTGACACAACAAATCTGATTTTTTTTACCCGATCTAAATTTTTTTGAGTGTATATTTTTTTTTACCTGAACGATCTAAAATTTTTACTCACTGAGATTTTTTTTTTTTTTTACAAATCTGATTTTTTTATCCGATCTAAAATTTTTTTTTACCTGAATGATCTAAATTTTTTTTAAAGTGTATATTTTTTTTTACCTAAAACTGTTATATATGTTTTTTACCCAATCTGAATTTTTTACCCACTCATATTATCATGTATTTACACCAAATCTGATTTTTTTTTTAACTATGTAGAATTTTTTTTAACGTTTTAACTATGTAGAATTTTTTTTAGAATGTTGTTGTTTTGAACATTGAGATGCTATATTTTTTTTAACTGTACGTCTATATGTTGGTGTTTTTTTAACTGTATGTGTATATGTGATATGCAGAATTTGCAGAATTTTTTTAAAGTGTATGTTTTGAACACTGATATGCAGAATTTTTTTTAGAGTGTATATTTTTTTGACACTCATATTTTTAATCTTTTAACACTTAGATATTGGTGTTTTAAATATGTAGAATTTTTTTTTAGAATGTTGGTGTTTTGAACATTGAGATGCTATATTTTTTTTAGAATGTTGGTGTATATGTGATATGAAGAATTTGCAGAATTTTTTTTAAGTGTATGCTTTCAACACTGATAATAATTTATTTTTTTAAGTGTATGTGTATATGTGAGAAGCTGTATTTTTTTTAACTCTCATTATTTTTATTATTGGCGTTTTAGATGGAGGATAGCGAAGAGGACAGCTCATGCGAAGATGACAATGAAAATGCAATTGAGGTTGAGGTGAAAATTGAAGGACAAGAGGAGCATGGAGTCAAACGTCAAAGAGAGCGTTGGTGTGAGGTATGGAAGTTTTATGATTTGCTTCCAATTGGGGATGATGGGAGGGAAAGGGCTAAGTGTAAAAAGTGTGGAAAACGTTATATATGTGAAACTAAGACCAGAACTGGAAGTTTGAAAAAACATTTAAGTAGGTGTCCTAGAAGGGATAGGACTGATATTGGTCAATTAGTTATGAATCCCAAGAAAGGGTCTTTGACAGTGCGCTCCACTAAATTTAATGCTGAAAGATTTCGTGAATTAATTAGCGAGGCCATCATTCGGCATGACCTACCTTTTCAATTTGTTGAGTATGATGGTATTAGAGCAATTTTTCAATATTTGTATGAAGATGTAGTTACCATCTCTCGAAATACGGCAAAAGCCGATGTGCTAAAAATGCATAAGAAAGGGAAGATAAAACTTAAAAAAATGCTTGAGATTTCTCCCGGTAGAGTTTCTTTGACATCTGATTTATGGTCATCCATAAACACTGATGGATTTGTGTGCGTCACTTCGCATTTCATTGATAAAGAGTGGAAATTACAAAAAAAGATTCTCAATTTTCAATTTATGCCACCGCCACATAATGGTATTTGCTTGACTAAAAAAATATCATCATTGTTATCTGAATGGGGGATTGAGAAAAAACTATTCACAATTACATTGGATAACGCATCTAGTAATGATACTTTTGTGGAGTTGTTAAAGAGTCAGCTAAACAATGAAAATTCACTTTTGAGTAATGGTGATTATTTTCATGTTCGTTGTTGTGCTCATGTTTTGAATTTGGTTGTGCAAGATGGGTTGAAATCAATTGATGAGGGGGTGGGAAAAGTTCATGAATGTTTGAAGTACGTTAAAGGTTCACAAGTACGGAAACAAAAGTTTATGGAGTGTGTCAAATTTGTTCATTTAAGTCCTAAGAAAGGCTTGCGACAAGATGTTCCAACTAGGTGGAATGCAACCTTTCTTGTGATTGAGAGTGCTATCTTCTATCACCGTGCATTTGTTCGTTTAGCGCTAAGTGATTCAAATTTCATACATTGTCCAAGTGAAGATGAGTGGAGTAAAATTGAGAAAATATTTAAGTTTTTGGAAGTTTTTTATGAAGTTACTTGTATTTTCTCGGGAAACAAATACCCCACTGCAAACTTGTATTTTCCTTCGGTTTCTATGGTTGAGTTAACTCTGAAACAAGAAATGATGAGCATGGATGGATTCATGAGGGAGATGGCTTGTAAGATGTATGCAAAATTTTCAAAATATTGGTCTGATTACAGTCTAATTTTAGCCATGGCAGCTGTGTTAGACCCTCGTTACAAGCTACAATATGTCGAATTTGCATATAAAAAACTTTATGGCAACGATTCATTCCAAAGTGTTATTGTTCGGGAGAAAATATTTGCTCTTTTCGATGAGTGCATGAGTAACTCCGCCACTACTCCAAGCCCATCTAACTCTTTAAGGAGTGATAGTCCTAAGCTTGTTTTGAAGAATAAGAATGAGACTGTTCTTAGTAGGAGCACACAAAACATGTTTAAGGTAAATTTGAATTTAAATTTAGTTTAATTTATTTTTACTTATCAAATCTATAACTTAATGTCATTTGTATTGCAGGAATTTAATGCTTATGAGAGCCTAGAACTTTCTTGTATGCAAAAGTCCCAACTTCAAATGTATTTGGATGAGCCAAGGAGTGATTTAGAAGAAAATTTAGATGTGCTTAGTTTTTGGAGAGCACATCAATACCGTTATCCAGACCTTGCTTGTATGGCGCGTGACATTTTGAGCATTCCGGTTTCTACCGTAGCGTCGGAGTCAGCGTTTAGTAATGGAGGTCGTGCACTTGACCAATACCGGAGTGCATTAAAAGATGATACCGTGGAGGCGTTGATTTGCACTCGTGACTGGTTGTTTGGAGTGAAAGGTATATAATTTGAGTTATAACTTTCTAAAATTTAATAATTGCAAGTTGTTCATTTTTTTATTCTCTTTTTTACCTTGTAGGTGATGAGGAGCTAAGTTTACATGAGCTAACTGAGGATATCATTCAAGTTGACGAAAAGAGTGATAAAAATCCATCCGAAAATTAAGCCCGGGTAGATATCATTATTTTTAATAGTTTGGCCACTCTATTTTTGACATAATAATAAGTGTGATGTATATTAACTTTCTGTATGTTTTCTGATTTTGCAGGGTTGAGGAAGGATAGGGGGAGCTGTTATTTTAGACTGTCACTTTTTTAGAATTGCATATTTTTTGTTTGTTTTGGACTATAATATGCAGAATTCTATTTTTGTCTATCATGTCATTCTTATGGGAGAATGGACTTTTTTTTGTTCTTTTTTGTACTTATTTGGACTAGATAGTTAATGCCAAATTGTATGTTTAATGGATTTGAACATACAATTCTCCCACAAGAATGTTGTTGGTTTTGGACTGTATGTTTAATGTATGGATTTTATTTGGACATTGTGCAAATGATACAAGACTTATTTGGACTTATTTGGAATTGCAAGTATAACTAATAATGCAGATTTTTACTAAATGCAGAATTATTAATGCATAACTGTTAATGTATGTTTAATGCAGATTTGCTAAATGTATGGTTGATGCAAAATTGTTAATGCAGATTTTCAAAGCATAAATGTTAATGCAAAATTTAAAATGCTCTAGAATCTAAAGCAAAAAACAAAAATTGTTTTAGAAATTATAATTCGTGTTTCTCGTGGCAAACGTGTTTTTCGTGTTAAATGGGATGGAAAATTATAATTCGTGTTAAACGTTTCGTGTCGTGTTTTTGATGGGTCGTGTTCGTGGCATCCTAAAAAAACACGAAGTCGTGTCGTGTTCGTGTTTAATATTTCCTTGTCGTGTCGTGTCGTGTCGTGTCGTGTCAAGCCAAAACACGACCCAAATACACGATTTGCCACCCCTATTTGCAAGTGTGGTATTGGCTTTGATACTCAATATACTTTGGTTAATAAAGCCAAAACCATAGTGTTAAGAGAATCGACTAGGAACACTAGAAAAGATCAATCCTTATGTTATACTTATCGCCATATTTTCACTTGTACACATTGCGGTCGAACTGGTCACATTAGAAAATTTTGTTTTGATCTTAAAAATGGTCCTAAAAAGTCAAAGGGTAGATTCGTCAAGGTCACCAAATCCCAAGAGAGTTGTGTTTCACTCATGTGGGTTAGGAGATCTGATTTGGAGACTTTACATGATAAAGTTTATGATTCTCATTTACTTTCACATGATTCATTCCTTGCTAAATCTAAAGGTTGATTGTGTTAGTTTTGTTTACATACACTAGCTTTTGTGCTTCAAGATAAATGTTTTGCTATTTGTATGTTTGTTTGTCATATTCTAGCTTATGCTTTATTATATAATTTGTGCTAGAATCATGATATGTGTTTCTTTTGTATTTCATTTTTTGTTTTGTCTTATTTAAAAATATAACAAGATTTTTTTTTGTCTTTGGGTTATCTTTGTGTTTGTTTAAAAACTTTTGAAAAACTCAAAAATATTTTTGTGTATTTTAGTTTTACACATTATATGTGGCATATACTTGTGTTTGAATCCAATATCATCCCCGCTTCCATGTGGCTAGAACTTTTGGTTAAGATTTTCAATCCTTAAAAGTGTTCTTTATCATGCTTGCATGGAAATGTTTGACTTTGACTTGCTCAATGAATTCTCTTTTTATATGCCTCGATTCACAAATGCACGAGCTATTTTGAACTTTAACTTTACATGTATATTTGAGCTAAGTGAGATGTTCTCCTATCAATTTTATCATCTACATGTTTTTATGACAATGGAGGATTTGTGCATGTAAGAACTGTTGCCCGAATTTAAAAAATAGAAAAATATTTATCCGGTGTAGTTGTTTATCAAAAGAATCGGGCTGCGAAAGATAAAATTACATTGCGTGAATAGCCACCATTGAAATATGGCCTAAAAAATGTGGCATTGTTAAAATTAGCCAAGGCCAATGTTGTTGAGTTTGATATAAACATTAAAAAAAAAGAAAATAATCATTATTATCAAGGAAGTTTGGATGGATATATCAACGAGTTTGTAAAATGATAATGTATCATAATTATGCTTATTTTGCCTTAGCTCTATTGGTTTCTAGAATCATCAAAATTCTAGGCTTGTGTGCATTGTGCTTGTTTGTTCCTTGAGTTCACTTTATCTTGTCACATGATGCTATATTTAAGTTTGCTAAAGGTTTGCAATCAAATAAGAACTCCGTGAACATGTTTAAGTGATTGGGTCATAATTCTTTAGTATCTAGTTCACACCCCTGCACTATTATTTACCGCATGTTATTTAGACACATTTATGCCATATGAGTGTGGAAAGCTTAATGTATTTTGTGTCGTGTGTGGTGTTTATATCTATATATGTATATGTGATGCGCGTTATTGGTATATATATATATATATATATATACGGTATTTCGTTTGTTTTTGAGTCTTTACCTTACTATCAAGTCCATGTATAATTCATGTTGAAATAGATATTCATCTAGTTGTGATTGATAACTCATGCTTATATTAGTTTATTCTATTTGGTATCGTTTTTCTATCGCATCATAATTGGTATTTATTAATCTTTGTGTTGGAATAGTTTCTTCTCATGCCATGTGCTTTATTATACTTGTCACTTTATACACCATTGCATGATATACTTATTTTCCCATTATTCATATCCTTTTTTTCATTTATGGGGAGTATTTGATTTAATTATGGAGAAATAGATTATTTAATGCAGTTTAATCTTTGTTTATTCCTAAACAAAAAGGGGGAGAAGTGGCATCTAAACTTTTTAATTTGGGATATCTAACTTAGGGGAGACGCGCGGATTTTCTTAAGTAGGCCATGTTAGACAAAAGGGGAGTATTTAATTATGTCATTTGTCTTGTTATATTCCCTATGTGTTTAATGGTGTGTTTGGTGTGCATGTTTTTATCTTAAGCGGCAATTTTAAAGCGGTAAAGCATCTCATCTATGTGTTTAGTCAAGCGAATGTATATTTTATTTTGGGCAGATTTTGTGTCCTTTAGATGAGCTTGATGGCCCATAGGATTTTTATTTTTGGTTTTGTCCCGGAATAGCCAAATGGGGAGATTTGTAATGGCAAATTTTCAATTGAGTCAATTTGTAGTATTGGCTTAATTCTGGAAAAAATTAATTGAGTCATAGGATAGTAGTTCGTTATATCCTTTCAAGCCTATGACATTAGAGTTGAAGACGTAGCGGCCAAGCCTATAGTAAAGATATCATTAGTGTCAATTTTAGTGCCAAGTTTATACGTCATCAACATTTGAATTCCAAGGTCTCTAAAGGTATGAATGCATATAATATATATAAAGTTTTGGATATATTTTATGGGTGTCTTTTTATAAATCTTTTATCAAAATGAATTTATATTTTATTAGAAAGTCATTTTAAATCTTTACATAAAAGGTTTTGGGCTTTAAAAGCATTCTGGAATTTTCTAAAAAGTCGTTCTAATGAACCTGGGATCTCGTTCGAATGAGATGCCAAAGTTGTTCGAACGAGATATCGAACAACCATCTAACAAGATTAGTTTCCATTTTTCTGTATAATCATTAAAAATGTCGTTAAAATGACATCGTTCGAATTGGTTTATCTAACGAGATTTTTGCCCTTTTCTTTTCTGAAATCTCGTTCGTACCAAGTCGTTCGAACGATTGGCGTCAGTTTTGCTTTAAAACAACCCACTTTCCTACTTCCTCTTTCCTACTATTAATAATTTGGGAATAACTTTTTTCAACTGACTTTTTTTCAGATTTTAGAGAGCATTAGAGAGAAAATTCTGTAACCCAAAAATCCCATTTGTGTTCTTGATCTTTAGTGGATTAATTTCCATAAAAACAAAAGTTTACACCCATAGCTTAGTTTGATCCAAGTTCCTACATATATTATATTATTGAGATCATCTTGTTGGCATTGAGTTTCATCGCTACCCCAAAATAGGAAGTTTTATATAGAGGAGTCCGTATTTTGTTGATTTGCGGTGTGCATACAAAAAAAGGATTCGTGTGTAGTTGATGGTAGACGAGGCCCATCGGTGGATTCTGAGACTGCGGTGGATTCCAGAGTTATCAACTAGGCGGAGGTGGAAGCAATAAGAAGCGGCAAGGCTTGAGAGGGAGTCGAGTTGAGGAAGTAAGTCTTTTGTCTTATTTTTATAAAACCATACCTAGTAGATTTGTTAACTGGGCCGTCCGAGGTTTTTCCCGTTATGAGTTTTCCTCGTACATCATGGCGTTGTGTTTGTTTCTATTTTTATCTTGCTAAAATTATTTAGATGCATGTGTAGGTTTAAAAAGATAAAAATTGGTTTAAACACAACAATGGTTTAATATTGGTGCTAAGTTTAGTTTGGGTAATTTTGATTTAATTTAATTCAAGTCGATTTAATCTATTTGGTCAAATGCAAGCTTAGGTTTGTTTGGCATAACTTTAACTTTGGAATTGAATTAAATTTATTTGAGTGTGGTTATAATAAAAAATCATATATTTGTTTAGTTTAGTTTAATTTAATTTTAATTTTGAAGAAATTAAATTTGAGGACTTTAATTGTTTATCTTGAAAGAAATTTAAAGTTTGGTATATTGTGTGAACCATCTTCATTTAGAATTTAAAAATTGGCTTATAGGATCCTTACACTCTTTTAAAAACAACCCCTGAAAATTTAAAGCTTTACCAAACCACTTCATAACTCTTCTCGGGTACAGATGTGATGAATGATCTTTAATCTTACAAATGCCACCAAAGTTTCTTCATTTGGAAGTCTTGAGAACGGTCATAAAGGTGCAGTGGGGTGTAACGGGATATGCCAAATAAAAATAAAAAGATCAATTATAAAACTTACTCTTACAATTTGAATCGTGATTATACATTTGTATCTGAACTAATGCATATGTAAATCTAATTTTATCACCAAATTCTTAACTTCGTAATTATTCTATTGATTAAATTAATGTCAAACTTCTTGTTAATGACATAAGTTTATTTTATTGATTAATGTCATGAATCTGACTTTGAGTCCGATTATAATTTCTAGAAACATATTCATTATAACGAATTAAGTAAAATCCCCTTGTTCAATTCTAGAATTGATGCTAATCTGAGATCAATTTGGTAAAATTATGAAAGTAGGGTTCTTTTTTTCTATAATTAAGACCTTAATTCATGTTACAAGTGATTAAAACATGTAAAAATATGTTAGTAATGGTGTTATGTATCTTATATCTAATGGAGGGTGGGTTTGGTGCGGATTAGAGGATTTTGAATTTAGTTAATTAGTTATTAATGGTGGATTCTAAATTTTTGGAAGATGACTCTGTGTGCATATCGTTCGAATGAGATTCAGGTACTCGTTAGAATGAGTAGGGGGTCGTTAGAACAAAGTGGTTTTTTCCAATGACTTTGGAATGTCATTTGAACGACTTTGGAATGTCATTCGAACGACTTCTATGGTCTTGTTAAAATGAGCTAAGATCTCATTAGAATGAGTTTGAACCAATTTGGTTTTATATTTCTTAATTAAACATATTAATTAATTTAAAAATTCTAAGTATGGCTTAAAAATCTATATGTGGATTAGATTGATGTTCATTGGACTTATGTGTTAGGCCTAACTTGCTTGAGTACTCATGGGAAATGTACTAGGAGGGTTTATTTATTGGGTGCAGATGACGTTGATCGCGCTGGTACTACGAAGATAGGGATGGGCTTACATTGGTCATTTTACCCCTGGTACTACAACTGACAAACCCGTATTCCAAGGGGGAGGGGTGCTCTTCGTATAGTATTGGGTATAGAGGTATACACAAATGACCGAAAGGCGTAATGACATATCCCTTTGATGGTGCTTTGAGGTTATAGGTATGGGACGATCGATAACTATACCTAGTACACATGAATGATCCCCAAAGGTATTAGGTAAAAGCCTTTGTTTGTATATGCGGTCTTATTCCTAGCCCATTTACTTATATGTGTCGGGGACCATACTTATGTGTATATTAGACTTTGAGACTTTCTTTTCTTTATTGAGATTATACTAGAGTTGTATCTATTGGAATAGTTATGGAACCACTTAATTATATTCAATTTATAAGAATCATAATTAATCTTTGGGTTCAACCGGTCTTGGGATTAGAACGCATGATATATTTAGGTTGTTTGGATTTGAATAACTTAAAAATAACTAAAATACAAGGGGAAGGTGCATAGTTATTATTGTAGCCCAAATTCGGTTAAATTCTTACTTTGTGTAGACTTTCTTTTAATATTGTTGTCAAAATATGTTTTCAGTTGCAGATCGTACATAGGTTGTACATATGATGTAGGTATCGAGCCTGTACGCTTATTCCTTTTATTTCCATTTATATTTCTAGTCGAGTCAGATGATTTTAGTTGTTATTATTTGTTGGGGAGTTGGTTTTATATTGGAGACCGTTTGTATTTTCCATGATGGATTGTATTTGATGTTGGGTTATGGTATGAGAGATTATGCTGGCTTATTCATATTTCTATGTATGTTCTTTATTATTGTGTGGGTTGGTTTATTTATGTCATTCTTAGAATGACTTCAATTGTTTAGACTCTTATATCATTTATTTTTATAATTGATCAATTTAGCTATAAATTTTACGGGGTGTCACACAAACCCAATGCAAGAAATACTCTATGTAACTCGTATATAAATAAGAATATGTTTTACTATAACCATGAAAGCCCCCAGATGCATAAAATATGACTATCCAAATAACTTAACCAATGACCTCCAGATAATATCTCAGGATTTCCTAAATATAAATTAATTATAGATCTAATACATAAAGCCTCACTAAAATGGGTAAGACATAATGATAGATATTGTTATAAATAAATACCTAACCATAAAGGGTTTTATATCTTACTCAAGTTAGTATCTCTACCAAGACCTACCTCATACTTCAACACTAACCACTGTTCCCCTACTCATCTCAGATAACTATCTCAATCATAATGCTATTAAGGTCTATCATTGACCTAAACAACACAACACCACGTCATCTCTTTAACTCCTAACCATAATTAGACCCCATTTGGGGACATAAAAATCCTAACAAGGAGCCTTGTTACACTTTTGTTTAACCTAGCCGATCATCGAAGTCGGGTACTGAACCCTACCCATAAGAACATAATCACATCACCCCAAGGTAATCCCTTATCCCTAACTTCCCATCTTAAGAGATGTGACACTATCTATACACCCATTTACATATTAGAGAGTTGTAATACCCCGTATTTTTGGCTATATTTATTTTTGGGATTAATTATTAAATGAGAATTAATTGGAAATTAATCCGAATAAAATACTAGCGAGATGTGAGTTGGTATTTGACTATATTGAGTATATACGATGTTATATGAATATTGAATTATGAAATTTGTCGTGAGATTGAGATACGGCAAGCTGGTCATTTTATTGGGACGCGTGTGACAGTCGCGTCGGGATATAATTATTTTAATTATAAAAGTGAATTTAAATTCTATTAACCGTATGGTCGTTTTGAGTGCTCCAACGTGTCTGGAAGGGTTGAGATAGTCAGAAAACACTAGCCGGGGGTTTAGTTTGGGTCCCGGGGTATTTTTAGGCCATACCGGCAACATAAAGGGTATTTTGGTAATTTTGTATTTTTGGAGAATTAAAAGTGACGAAAATTAAGAGTTTTAATCTGATTGGGAATTGACCCACTAAGCCACTAACCAACCCATATTAACCCAACAAGCTACGGGGGTTGTTAGATTAGGTTTTCTAAGTTTCCCCAAAACAAACCCTAGCCACCATAGCCATTGGAGAAGAAAGCTTAGAGAGGGAGAGAAGGAGAAGGAATTCTGCAGAAAATCTTTACAAAATCAACATCAAATTCAGAGACAATCGAGGCAAGTGATTTAATTTCTTTTAATTCAGAGAATGTTTCCTCCATGTTAGATAATTTGAAGATTTACAATTGTTCTTGGAAGATAAATGAAAACCCAGGTTATTTGGACTTAGAACTTGAATATTGAGGACAAATTGCATGCAGAATCATATAGAGATGATTATTCTGGTATTAATATATGTTGGATGTAAGAAAAATGGATTTAGAATGGACTAATTGAGGACTTAAAAGTTTAGGGTTCATGTTCTTGAACAATTGGGGAAAAGTGTAGAGATTTGTAAATTGATTGATGTTAGGATGAATTAATCCTTTAAAACGTGTTAGGATGTGACTATAATATGTTTAGGATTGATTAGAGACCTTAAAACAATCGTTGGGACTAATTTTAGAGGAGATTTGAGGAGTAGAAATGGTGAAAAACGTAACTAAGAAATTCTGGGCTTGAAACTGGTCGGTCGTTAGAAGGCCTCCCCAGGTCGTTCGAACGAGCTCGTTCGAACGAGCTTCTAACGAGTTGACCAGTTGCTTCTAACGAAAGGGAATTTCGTTCGATGACTTCGTTCGAACGAGATCTCATTAGAAGGTACAGTTCGTTCGAACGAACTGAAATCTCGTTCGAACAGCCTCATTCGAACGAGACTTCGAACGAGTTGACAGTTTAGGCCTTTTTGGCCTGTTTTGATTTTTGGGAGTCCCGTAAACTTGTCCGAGGTTAGAGATAACATCCCTTGATGATATATTGATATATTTGGGACATTTGAGTTATTATGAGGAGTAAATTATATACGAGTGATTTAAATAATGGTTAATATGGGATTGAGACGTGAGTGTTTACCACGACGTGAGAATAAATTATGGCGCGTGTAATTATAGACTGGGATTATATAAGTTGTATAAATATTAAGATTGGTACGAGAATGTGATAAGTACTACAATTAAACTACGGAATTACTAAGATGTGTGCTTACTTAGTATTGGTATATGAATTGTGTGTATGACATACCTACCATACTTGCTATCACGGGAGGTTTGCGTTCGCTTAGGGCCCTCTAATCCTTGTGTTGCCCGGATTTAGACTGGTTACCTCGATGAACATAGGTCAGAGAAGGACTTATTGGGATGTTAATAAGTCTGCTGATCGTGGGAGCGCAGGTATGTGCGTGACCCATGTGATGTGACTGTGTTCGCCTCCACTGTTTGTGATTTGTGTTATCTGAACTATTCCTGAGAGATTCGGAATATGTGATCCTTATGTACGTGATGTACCGGGATGGATAGCAGAGTATGTGTGCACCGCAGCTTAGTCTCGGGGTGCTTATATTGTATATTTATGTTGTGGAAAATATACGCTTAATAAACTGGGAACTTTCATATGGTAGCGTGTGTAACTATGGAATAACATAGAGGGCTAATCTATAACGAGTTGTATTACTTTTGTATAAGAACCTGAATTTACGTTAAGCACCTATTTAACTGAGATCGTTATAATGTTAATGGAACCGAGTGATAAGGGTAGGACCTATGACAGTCTAGCTAGATATGATGTCACTTAGCTAGTGGTTTGTGTCGTTTTAGATGGGTACTTACGTTAGGAGTGCACAGTTAGACGAGAGGTGAGAATATCATGTGAGTGCACGTCCTAACATGTACTTTACATTTAATGTTTTAAATGTTTTTAAAGCACTTGCAGGTTTTTAAAATATCTCCGCATTCGGGCTCTGACCCATTTGCTTTCAAATCTATTTTTCTTGTAAAAACCATTTTAGGTGCCCAGCCACAAGGACACCATGCATAGGATACTCATTCAGGTGACGAGATGCAGCTGTTTGTGGAAGCTACAGGGATTTGCTTGTAGACGCTTGTATCATTTGGATTCCAGATTCATTATCTATCAGTTGTAGGGCATGTTGCCCATTTCTATTAGAGACATCTTTCCATTTCAATTTTTCAGACTTTGTCATGTATTGATTCAGTATTCAGTATTTCGTTACTTATTTCAGTTATGGGATTTGTAGTGAGGAGTTTTCCTCCAGACTTTATTTACATTATGTGATGGTTATTCCATTTACTTCATTATGGTGAATGGTGTTATTATTCTTCATTACACTTGTTGCATGTTAATCAGACTTTAATTAAAATTTGGCAACTTACTTTTTAAATACTAGGTGGTTAGTAATAATAAAATGTTTTCGACAGTGATGCTATTAGCTGAGCCAACTTGGCATTTTGAATTAATTTAATAAAGGAGTAGCTACCCGGTATTTAATTAGTCGGGGTGTCACAGGTGGTATCAGAGGATCAGGTTCTAGTGTCCTTTAGGATCTGTACGGCTATCATGTTTTCGCTAAGTTTCTTTGATATAGAGCCCTATATTTTAGGACTGTTGTAATCTTTTGTGTATGCTTTGTTCTTCAGCTATATTAAGTTTATAAACAACGAACTTATAAACTTTGTTCTTATTTCAGATGCCTCCACGACGTGCACGACGAGTTCCCAGGGATGCAACGCCCGAACCCCAGCCCGCTCCAGTTCAGGGCATGATGATCGTCGCTGAGGTTGCAGCTATAGTAGCCCAAGCGGTAAATGTCGCAATTGCCGTAGTCCAGCAGGCACCACCTCAGGCGCCGGTTGCCGCGCCAGTACAGGAAAATGCATTCCCGTCTGCTTGGGAGCGTGTACGTGACGCTTTTCAGAAAGCGCATCCGCCAGAGTTTGCAGGTAGCTCAGATGTGGTAGTCTAGAGCCAATGGAGGAAGGATATGCAGAGGCAGTTAAGGATGTATGAGTGCACGGACGTTCAGAAGCAGGTGCTAGCTACTTTCAAGCTAGTTGGATCTGCACTGCAGTGGTGGGAGTCTATTACCACCGTGGAGGAGAGGGATACTCTCACTATTCAGGACTTCTGGGTACGGTTCGATCGCAAGTACTTTCCGTCGGCTGTTCACACGGAAATGAGGAGGAAATTGATGAGTCTGAGGCAGGAGGGTAAGACTGTGGCCGAGTATGAGGTCGAGTTCACAAATCCGTTGAATATCGTTCCGGATGAGATACCAACAGAGAAGAAGAAGATTGAGAAATTCACCGACGGGTTGACATGGAGGATCCGTCAGCATCTGTTAGGGAACCTTTCGTTGGCCACGTATTCTGATGTGGTTAACGTTGCTTTGTTACACTGCCAGGACCACCGTTTTCATATGGCTAAGGGCAAGATGTCGGGAGAGTCTAGCCATCAGGGCAGGACAGGAGGACATGGTGCCGGTGGGGCACAATCTGTTCATGGGCCGAGACAGGGTGAGCAGGGTTTCCAGCAGGGCGATCAGAAGAGGTTCTGATCAGGGAACTACAGACAGGGACAGGGAGGTTTCCGTCAGGGCAATCAGGGTCCAAACGGCCATCAGGGCCAACAGGGGCAGAATGGGCAGCAGTTTCAGCAGGGCCAGCAGGGCCAAGGGAGGAACAGTAATGGCCACCAGGGCCGGGGACCGCAGGGGCAGAGAGGAGGGAACTTCCCAGGGAAGTGTTTTGTTTGTATCAAGACTGGCCATAAACGACAGGATTGTCCTGATAGGGGCAGGGCCCCACAGCAGCAGCAGCAGGGTGCTCGCCAGGAGCCGCAGAGGCCTATGTTTCCCGCCGCTCTCCCCGCACCGCCACAGATGGCAGCATTGCCACCCATTCCAGCAGTCCCAGTTCAGCAGGGACAGCTACAATATGGACGTGTCTACAACGTCCACCAGGCACCAGTTCCACAGGCACCGCCCGCGATTGAGGGTACGTTTCCTATCCATGGCACTATGGGTCGGGTATTGTTTGATACGGGTGCTACACATTGTTTTATAGCTACACATTTCGCGAAAGCCTTAGGATTGTTAGCTACGGTAGAGAGCACAGTGACGTGTGTCGACTCACTATTGGGGAGTGGGTCACTTATTTTATTTATATGCCGGGGAGTGGGGGTAGAGATTGGTGGTTTGGTATTACCTGCAGACATGTTGGTATTAGATATGCATGTTCACGATGTGATTATCGGTATGGATTGGCTCGCTGATTATAGGGCCAAGATTGATTGCTTCAGCGGGAGCATTGTTTTTGCCATTCCGGGGCAAGAGATGTTCGTAGTGGCGATGCCTCGCCCAGAGGGAGGATCGACCGCTCATCTGTATTACATAGAGGAGGATACCTCTAAGGAGGTTGTGATTCCTTTAGATTCGATCCCGGTTGTCAGGGAGTATTCGGATGTGTTTCAGGAGATACCAGGCCTACCCCCCAGTCGAGAGATAGACTTTGTTATAGACCTATTGCCAGATACGAGGCCTATAGCACGCGCACCGTACCGTATGGCTCCGGCAGAGCTACGAGATCAGATAAAGCAGCTGTTAGGTCAGGGCTTTATTCGCAGGAGTACCTCACCTTGGGGCGCTCCAGTTTTGTTATGAAGAAGAGGGACGGTTCACTGAGATTGTGTGTGGACTACCGAGAGTTGAATAAGGTCACGATACGGAATAAGTATCCGTTGCCTCGAATCGATGACTTATTCGACCAGTTGAGAGGAGCTTCTTTCTTCTCAAAGATCGATTTGAGATCGGGATACCATCAGTTGCGTATTCGGGAGGAGGATGTCTCGAAGACTGCGTTCTTATCGAGATATGGTTCTTACGAGTTTCGGGTTATGCCTTTTGGTTTGACCAACACTCCAGTAGTGTTTATGGACTTGATGAACAGAGTGTTCAGGGATTTCCTAGATTAGTTTGTCATTGTCTTCATTGATGACATTCTGGTTTACTCCCAGACAGAGGAGGAGCACGCCGAGCATTTGAGGCAGGTTTTGCAGACACTTCGTCAGAACGAGTTGTATGCAAAATATGAGAAGTGCGGGTTTTGGCTGAAGGAGGTCCAGTTTTTGGGACACATTATTTCCGACCGGGGAATATCTGTTGATCCAGGGAAGGTATCCGCGGTGAGGGAGTGGGGACAGCCCACGACACCAACGGAGATCCGTAGTTTCTTGGGTCTAGCAGGATACTACAGGAGGTTCATTCGGGGATTTTCGAAGATAGCAGGTCCTTTGACACATCTGACTCGTAAGGGTGTGCCATTCATCTGGAGTGATGCCTGTCAGTTGGCATTTAATGAGTTAAAGGACAAATTGACCTCAGCACCTGTGTTAGCATTGTCGAGACCGGGAGTTGAGTATTTGGTTTACACCGATGCGTCCTTGCAAGGGCTTGGAGGTGTATTGCAGCAGGAGAGACAGGCCATAGCTTATGCTTCCCGTAAGCTTAAGCCTCACGAGAGGAATTACCCCACGCATGATTTGGAGTTGGCAGCAGTGGTATTTGCCCTACGGATTTGGAGGCACTATCTTTTGGGGGAAAGGTTCCAACTGTTCACGGACCACAAGTCCCTACAATACCTATTCACGCAGAAAGAGTTGAATATGTGGCAGCGTAGGTGGCTTGAGTTTGTGAAAGACTACCAGTTCGATATCCAGTATCACCCAGGTAAGGCTAACGTGGTAGCAGACGCGTTGAGCCGTAGGCCAGCAGATGAGGTGGCAGAGGTGTGGAAGGCAAAGTGGAAGGAGTTGGGACACCAGGATGCAGTGGCCCGATCTTTCATGTCTGTGATGACCGTTACACCGCAGATTGTCACGAAGGTAGTACGGGCACAGGCTAATGACTCGTTCTGTCAGGAGCAGATAGTTCGATTACTAGCAGAGGGAGTCGAGTCCTATACCGTCAGCTCAGACGGGGGATTACGCTTCAATGGGAGATTGGTAGTTCCGAAAGGGGAGAAAGTGCGACACGAGGTGATGGCAGAGTCGCACGGCTCACGGTTCGCGGTACATCCCGAAGGGGACAAACTGTACCAAGACATGAGATGCCAGTATTGGTGGAACGGTATGAAGAGAGATATCGCTGAGTTTGTTTCGAAATGCGCCACTTGTCAGCTTGTAAAAGTGGATCATCAGAGACCGGCAGGACTGCTACAGCCGTTGGAGGTCCCGGTGTGGATGTGGGAGAGCATATCCATGGACTTTATCACGGGGTTGCCTATATCGCAGAGGGGTCACGACTCCGTTTGGGTAATTGTGGACAGGTTTTCCAAAGTCGCTCACTTTTTACCCGTAAGGACTGACTACACTACGGGACAGTATGCCCAGCTCTTCATTTCAGAGGTTGTGAGACTTCACGGTGTGCCCCTAAATATCGTGTCTGACAGAGACAAGATATTTATTTTGCGGTTTTTGGAGAGTTTCCAGGAGGCCATGGGCACGGAATTGCGGTTTAGTACGGCTTATCATCCGCAGACCGATGGGCAGACAGAGCGCACAAATCAGATGTTGGAGGACATGCTACGCATGTGCATTATTGACTTTGGAGGTAGATGGGAGCAATACCTTCCACTGGTAGAGTTTACTTACAACAACTCCTATCAGTTCACTATTGGCATGGCTCCGTTTGAAGCATTGTACGGTAGGCCTTGTCGTTCCCCAGTATGTTGGTTAGAGGTGGGGGACAACAAACTACTTGGGCCGGAAGTGATTCAGGATACTTCGACAAGGATTGAGTTGATTCGGAGTCGCATTCGGGTAGCTCAAGACAGGCAGAAGAGTTATGCTGATGCGAAGAGATTTTTCAGGGAGTTCCAAGTGGGGGACCAGGTTTTGCTCAGAGTATCTCCTATGAAGGGGATTATGCGATTCGGGAAGAAGGGGAAGTTGGCACCAAGGTATGTGGGGCCGTTTCCTATTATTGAGCGGATCGGACCGGTTGCGTATAGACATGGATTACCGGAGCATTTGCATCGGATTCACGATGTGTTCCATATTTCCTCGCTAAGGAAATACCTTAGAGATAATTTGGCTCATTCTCACATTTCTGTGGAGGACATCGATCTCCAGCCGGATAGCTCCTACGAGGAGGGGCCGATTGCTATTTTGGACCGAAGTGAGAGGAAGCTGCGGTCAAAGATAGTTCCGTTAGTGCGTGTTCAGTGGCGACATTACAATGTCGAGGAGTCCACATGGGAGCGCGAAGATGAGATGCGTGAACGTTATCCAGAGTTGTTTTTAGCAAGTACTTTCTAGTTTCGAATTTCGGGACGAAATTCAGTTATTAGGGGGGAAGTATGTAATACCCCGTATTTTTGGCTATATTTATTTTTGGGATTAATTATTAAATGAGAATTAATTAAAAATTAATCCGGATAAAATACTAGCGATATGTGAGTTGGTATTTGACTATATTGAGTATATACGATGTTATATGAATATTGAATTATGAAATTTGTCGTGAGATTGAGATACGGCAATCTGGTCATTTTATTGGGACGCGTGTGACAGTCGCGTCGGGATATAATTATTTTAATTATAAAAGTGAATTTAAATTCTATTAACCGTATGGTCATTTTAAGTGCGCCAACGCGTCCGTAAGGGTCGAGATAGTCAGAAAACACTAGCCGGGGGTTTAGTTTGGGTCCCGGGGTATTTTTAGGCCATACCGGCAACATAAAGGGTATTTTGGTAATTTTGTATTTTTGGAGAATTAAAAGTGACGAAAATTAAGAGTTTTAATCTGATTGGGCATTGACCCACTAAGCCACTAACCAACCCATATTAACCCAATAAGCTACGGGGGTTGTTAGATTAGGTTTTCTAAGTTTCCCCAAAACAAACCCTAGCCACCATAGCCATTGGAGAAGAAAGCTTAGAGAGGGAGAGAAGGAGAAGGAATTCTGCAGAAAATCTTTACAAAATCAACATCAAATTCAGAGACAATCGAGGCAAGTGATTTAATTTCTTTTAATTCAGAGAATGTTTCCTCCATGTTAGATAATTTGAAGATTTACAATTGTTCTTGGAAGATAAATGAAAACCCAGGTTGTTTGGACTTAGAACTTGAATATTGAGGACAAATTGCATGTAGAATCATATAGAGATGATTATTCTGGTATTAATATATGTTGGATGTAAGAAAAACGGATTTAGAATGGTGTTCTTGAAAAATTGGGGGAAAAGTGTAGAGATTTGTAAATTGATTGATGTTAGGATGAATTAATCCTTTAAAACGTGTTAGGATGTGACTATAATATGTTTAGGATTGATTAGAGACCTTAAAACAATCGTTGGGACTAATTTTAGAGGAGATTTGAGGAGTAGAAATGGTGAAAAACCTAACTAAGAAATTCTGGGCTTGAAACTGGTCGGTCGTTAGAAGGCCTCCCCAGGTCGTTCGAACGAGCTCGTTCGAACGAGCTTCTAACGAGTTGACTAGTCGCTTCTAACGAAAGGGAATTTCGTTCGATGACTTCGTTCGAACGAGATCTCGTTAGAAGGTACAGTTCGTTCGAACGAACTGAAATCTCGTTCGAACAGCCTCGTTCGAACGAGACTTCGAACGAGTTGACAGTTTAGGCCTTTTTGGCCTGTTTTGATTTTTGGGAGTCCCGTAAACTTGTCCGAGGTTAGAGATAACATCCCTTGATGATATATTGATAGATTTGGGACATTTGGGTTATTATGAGGAGTAAATTATATACGAGTGATTTAAATAATGGTTAATATGGGATTGAGACGTGAGTGTTTACCACGACGTGAGAATAAATTATGGCGCGTGTAATTATAGACCGGGATTATATAAGTTGTATATATATTAAGATTGGTACGAGAATATGATAAGTACTACAATTAAACTACGGAATTACTAAGATGTGTGCTTACTTAGTATTGGTATATGAATTGTGTGTATGACATACCTACCATACTTGCTATCACGGGAGGTTTGCGTTCGCTTAGGGCCCTCTAATCCTTGTGTTGCCCGGATTTAGACTGGTTACCTCGATGAACATAGGTCAGAGAAGGACTTATTGGGATGTTAATAAGTCTGCTGATCGTGGGAGCGCAGGTATGTGCGTGACCCATGTGATGTGACTGTGTTCGCCTCCACTATTTGTTATTTGTGTTATCTGAACTATTCCTGAGAGATTCGAAATATGTGATCCTTATGTACGTGATGTACCGGGATGGATAGCAGAGTATGTGTGCACCGCAGCTTAGTCTCGGGGTGCTTATATTGTATATTTATGTTGTGGAAAATATACGCTTAATAAACTGGGAACTTTCATATGGTAGTGTGTGTAACTATGGAATAACATAGAGGGCTAATCTATAACGAGTTGTATTACTTTTGTATAAGAACCTGAATTTACGTTAAGCACCTATTTAACTGAGATCGTTATAATGTTAATGGAACCGAGTGATAAGGGTAGGACCTATGACAGTCTAGCTAGATATGATGTCACTTAGCTAGTGGTTTGTGTCATTTTAGATGGGTACTTACGTTAAGAGTGCACAGTTAGACGAGAGGTGAGAATATCATGTGAGTGCACGTCCTAACATGTTCTTTACATTTAATGTTTTAAATGTTTTTAAAGCACTTGCAGGTTTTTAAAATATCTCCACATTCGGGCTCTGACCCGTTTTCTTTCAAATCTATTTTTCTTGTAAAAACCATTTTAGGTGCCCAGCCACAAGGACACCATGCATAGGATACTCATTCAGGTGACGAGCTGTAGCTGTTTGTGGAAGCTACAGGGATTTGCTTGTAGACGCTTGTATCATTTGGATTCCATATTCATTATCTATCAGTTGTAGGGCATGTTGCCCATTTCTATTAGAGACATCTTTCCATTTCAATTTTTCAGACTTTGTCATGTATTGATTCAGTATTCAGTATTTCGTTACTTATTTCAGTTATGGGGTTTGTAGTGAGGAGTTTTCCTCCAGACTTTATTTACATTATGTGATGGTTATTCCATTTACTTCATTATGGTGAATGGTGTTATTATTCTTCATTACACTTGTTGCATGTTAATCAGACTTTAATTAAAATTTGGCAACTTACTTTTTAAATACTAGGTGGTTAGTAATAATAAGATGTTTTCGACAGTGATGCTATTAGCTGAGCCAACTTGGCATTTTGAATTAATTTAATAAAGGAGTAGCTACCCGGTATTTAATTAGTCGGGGTGTCACAAGAGTCAAATCCTAAATCCATCTAACGACACTAACTTAGGGTCCTTCACCCTATACTAATGAGAGTGCCCACTAACTGAATTTTATATATGCCTCCCAGCTATACGGTTCACCCACTCCGAAAACGATAACTCAAATCCATCGATATACCTAATTCAGGCGAACAAAAAGGACTACACATACACAATAATCAATAGATGTAGATCCAACCATCCCAATCGTAACATCCTAACAACTTATCACCCGTCACCATAGGGCATTCACACCACCCCTTCACAATTCACAATGCATTGTCCACACCTCCCCTGAATTCTGAACATACCATATATTACTGTTCACATAATTTAATAAAATAAGGGAAACGCAAAAACTCGTTGTCCAATTAATATAGATATACAATGGTCCACACTATAAGAACTTGATACTACACAAAATATTGTAAGATAAGGGAAAGGCTAGAACTAACTACCCAAATCGCATAACTATGTAAATATTTACGCTTTTAGGTTTCTAACTATTAGTGTATTAGAAACATGAGTGCACCGATCCATGTCCACCACTGATAGGCACTCAAATAACCCATAAGTAAATATCAATTACTATCATATCCACACAAGGAGTCCACTCAAACCATGACCACAAAATTGAGGTCACTCAAACGGATCACTAGCACATTAGCAACATGAGTTCACTCGACCCTTAGCGATTAATGGTGGGGATCTCACATAACTCACTAGAAAATATTTCACGAAGGTCTACCCCTACATATATGGGACTGACTCGTGCCTCTACTAGCTTAGACTATCTAAAGGATTTCCCAACTTCTAAAGTCCTAAGTACATAATAGAGGAAATGACTACACCATCACATGTACACTCTAGTTCCTATCCATTAATTAAATTCCTAAACAGTCCAACTTTTCTTAGGGTTATAAGGTATCCTCTATAACATCCCGTATTTTTTAATGATTTTTATATTGGGATTAATAGGGATTAATTCAATTTAAAATGGGAAATTAATTCGGAGAAAAATAAATATTAATTAGGGATACAAGGGTTAATATTTATTTATATTTAATATTACTTAGTGAATGAGTAATAAATAAAACTGATAAGATAGTAATATGATTGCCTTGAGTAAAAAATATGACAGTTATGATAAATTTAGTCAAGACGCGCGTGTTAGTCGTGTCAGGACTTAATTTTATGAGATAAAATATAATTTCATTTTGGATAATTTAAATGGTCATTTTGACTGCACCAGTGTGTCCAGAAGGGTCGAAATAGTCAGAAACATGTACTCGGGGGTTTAGTTTGGGTCCCGAGACATTTTTAGGTCAAACCAGCACCCCAGAGGCGTATTTTAGTCTTTTGAAATTTTGGAAAAAGAGACCTACGAATTTTATAAGTGTATATCAGATTATGTGTTGGGTAAGTTAGGGTTATCAGTTACAAAACCAAAGAGAGGCCATTTGAGAAGGGAGGAGGAGAGTTCTAAGGCTTTCTACACCGTTTTTCACCACAACCATCGGAACATAGATTGGGAGGAAAGGAAACCAACCATACCATTCTTTTGTACACTCGGACCTACTAATTGAGGCAAGTATTTATCTTGCTACTTTTTGAGCATATATAACATCCATATGTTAGTGTAGGATGAATAATCTTATGAAAAATAAATGTCAGCTTAATTTTGAAGAATAAATTCATGTTCTTAGGTAGAATGCTTGATGGGTATGTGTAATTCATATATGTAACACGAAATTAAGGATTGAAACAATAAAAGTTGGGAGAAATATGAGGTTGTTGTTGATGTTCTTGAAGAAAAAGGATAATCTAGAGTTCTGGAATTTAATTGCTGAATTAATTCGAGATAAAGGATTTCTTTGATGATTCAATGATTTAATTACGTTAAAAATCATTTATTCATGTTAGTATAATGTTGAGTACAATTGGTTGGGAGTTTGTGATTGTGTAATGGATGTTTCGGGCTTTAAAAATGGTGACACCCGTAGATGTAGAGAAGATGAACTACCAAGCACCTCGAGCCAGTTTGACAAACCCCTTAAACCGGTTCAGAGGTAGCCCTGAACTGGTTCGCTTATACACTCAAACCGGTTCAAGGGACCTGACAGTCCTGGCCTTGGTTTGCTTAAATTTAAGAGGATAGGGTTTGAATTTTTCCCCAATTAAAGAGAATCAAGACTAGCAATTATGGGGTATATTTTAATATTAATTAACTTCACGAGAATTAGAATGGGTGGGGTGGGGGGGGGGGGAATACGAGTGAACCATGGGGGCTCATTTGATAATAAATAATATCATGAGAATTAGAATGGGTCAAGTAGAGTATGAGTGGACCTAAGACCGGACTAGCAGCAGAGGGATATAATGACTACTGAAATAACCTTATGGGGTGGTTACAACTCTTTGAGTTCTGGGAAAACACTCGAAAAAAATATGAGGTTTCATATAATAGTAAATTAATAATATGTAGGATATTCGGGAGTTATATATATACAACTTATACGACATATATTATAGGTTGAGTGTATACCTATATTGATGTTATTTATATATACATAGGCTGTTTGAATACCTATTGCTTGATTTATTATGTGTGAACATACCTAGGCTACTTGCTCTTGGGAGGTTCTGCGCCGTGAACAGTCTTATCCTAATGAGATAATTGGGGGGATTTTGACTTGTACCCTAGAACATAGAACCTAGGTATGGGCTATCCGAGTGTATGATAGTTTCGATGATCAATTCGGAACGTTTGGTGTGTGCGTGACCCATAGACTTGGAACTATGTTCGCATCCAATATGTGTGATTTGATTTATGGTTCGAGAGTGATTTGATTCCTTATTTATTACGTGATGTACCAAGACTTGATAACAGAGTATGCATGCATCGCAGGTCTCTACCTAGGGATGTCGTATACGTATATATTATAATAGTGATATATATATATATATATATATATATATATATGTGTGTGTGTGTGTGTGTGTGTGTGTGTGTGTGTGTGTGATTTATTCTACTACGGGTGTTTTAGTAAATGCTATAGATAGTGATATCTAAAATAATCTCAGTATGTGTGAACTTTATAATAAACTCGCAACTCGTAATAAATAAAAAGTGGTTGGAAAGTTTGCATCGTATTGTATGAGAAATACGGGTGGGCACATTGAATTAATAGTTGGGAAAATGCTTAAGTCAAACTAGTTAGACGAGATAGCGTAACTAGGTGGTTTTAGAAGAGTACGTTAGGCGTGAACAACAGTTGAGAGGTGAGGGTCTCAAGTGAGAGCACGCGAAGCGAACATGTATATAATATGCACTCTTTAATGCATTTTAAATACTTGCTCAAATATTTTCAAACTATTTTACTTGGGATTTGACCCATTTCAAATCCATTTTTGTAAAAAAATTTAGGTGCTTAGCCACAGGGACGCCAGACTTAGGAGTTCCTTCAGTTGACGTGTTGCAGCTGCTGCGGAAGTTGCAAAAACTTGGTAGTAGACGCCTCCACATTTATCAATTCCTATTTATCCTTCCATATATCTCAGTCGGATATGTCGCCCATTCCCAGTTTGTTATTATTACAGAGACATTGTACTTCCATTTTATTTCGGTATTGGATTTGATTTTTATTATAGATGATTGTATTTGAATTTTGTCTGGAGTGTTCTTTTAGGCCTATTTATTCATCTCGTTGCTTTATCATTATTACTATATTTATTGGAATGGTGAATGTGAATTAATTAGTTTAAATTATTTACATGTTGATAGTAAGATTTAGAATTTTGACACTAGGCCATTAGGGTATTAGTAATTAATTCAATTTCAAAAGTGATGCGGGAAATGAAACCATTAATGATTCCTGTTTAATTTAACAAGGGACTGATCACCCAGGATTAGAATAGGTGGGGTGTCACATCCTCTATCCATGAACCCATCTACTAGACAAAAATCCTAAGTATAATGATCCTGAACAACATTTCCAATAAACCCAACTAAGAAAAAAATAACAAAATCGCCAAAACTTCAATATGCCTAAAACCTAGGGCTAACTCAATCCGGTCCCCATACCCGACTTGATCCGAATTAACAAACCTAGAATAATTTTCCCCAGATTTTCCATACAAATTTTCCATCAATTCATCCTAATTCAAATCTAAAAATATTATGTTAGTTACCAATGGTATGATATAACTCAAGGGGTGGAAATATCAATAATTTAACTCCTACCTAATTCATATATCTATCCAACAACTAACGAATTAAAAATATCGTATTGATAACACAAACAAATTTACAAAGTTACTTACAAGATTACTAGTTCAAATCATTAAATCCACTTGTATAAATTATGTAACTCTATTTATAATTTTCAAATCAATTTAAAAACATACGAATACCAAATTCATATTCTTAACCTAATGTTATCTCTCCAATTTATTCAATTCAATTATATGAATTCTAACACAAACTATTGTAATCCAAGGGAAGAAGTATACAATGAATCCCCCAACTTGTCCTCACTTAATAATTCCCAACTAGTCTTCCCAATCTCCAAGCTTTTTCCTCTCCAATTTATCAATGAGCCTCAAAGTGTAAATGATACTAATTTAACCTAATATCATGTTTACATACATCTAATTTAGTATGCCTCTTTAAAACCTTAAAATAAAACTACTTCATAACTCTAAACACGATCCAAACCAATCCAAACTCAACCCAATTGATTACTGAACCCATGACTCCAATTCCATATACTTTTTACACTATTTGAGCACTCTAGGAACCTTATAAATCTGGTCAATATTATACTTAAAAATCCAAATTAACGATATATTAAAATTGAAAACCCAATGAACTTTCATTTTCACTTCGAAATTTGAGTAGTGGTGATCGCTTAAATAAGCTCTGATACCAATTTGAAAAGACGTGACTGTGTGATAATTGATTAAATTCGCAACTTTCTATGTTCTCTCACTTATTTAATTAGAGTCTATTAATTCAGCCCCTAAACATGTATCTAAAAGAAATAAATCATTCAAAACATGCATGAAAAAATAAGACGACCGATATAGGAAAAAACCCCTTTCGGGTAAAACCTTTTATAACACTTTTAAGAATTCACAAGACCTTTGACTTACATACAACCTGATAATCACCCACAAGTGTGTAATGCACAATGCCTTCAGCAAATCTTCAAAGATACGAGAGACAGCGAAATACCCTCCAGGCGTTGGTTCGTTGTCTTCGGCTCGTCCACACGTAGAATGACTATGCTCGGTATACAACGATCAAAGATGGAGATGCCTTCTCCACATAGGTTGAACAAAAGCAAAGTTGTTCTTAAACACCAAACAATTCACTAAAGCATATGTGAGTTTTGTGAATTGAAAAACAAAAAGGGATTAAACCCCTAAAGGAAGAAGCCTAAAGAATTCTGCTTTCGCAGTGTTTCTATTATGAAAAACGTATGGACTTCTTCATGAGAACGTTACCATTTAATGAGTATTTATACAAAAATGCACCACGTCGAAATCCGAGCTCGTTCGAATAAGAAGCATATGTCGCTCGAACGAAGGACGCGTGTCGTTCAAACGACATCGCGCGACTTCCAATCTCGTTCGAACAAGATGCTTATCTCGTGCGAACGACCTGGGCGTCAAAATCGAGGTCCGCTTCAAAACTTAGAAAAAATACTCATTCTCAATATTTGACGAAAAATTCCGTTCCAACACTTAGAAAATATTTTGTAAAAATCTCCCAAAAGCTCTAAGTGAAAAGTAAAGGTATTTAAAATATAACCTTACCAAAGTAAACTTCGCTGAGCCTTGAATGATGAAGAACTTGAGTAATTTGGATCCGTCTTTGATGTAGATGTCTCTTGAATGATCTTCGACGGTGTAGTGATATATGATATCATAAATTGATAACGGACCTATGGAAATATGTCCTTACAAATCTCCCCCTATGTCTATACCGGTACATACATAAAAAATCCTAATTATCAAAAAACAAAATGCCTATACAAATCTACCCTCCCGTGAATAAATTTGCAAGTCCTCAAAACTGTTCTTCAATCATCTTCGTCAAATCTCAAAGCTTTTCTCATCAGGGTGTGCAACATATTAATCTTCAATTTTGTATATACACACATGAGATAAAGCAAAAACCTTCATGACTCATCGAGTTTGAAATGATATAGGAATAAAACATTAATAAATTAAATCTCCCCCATAATTAAAAAACTCCCCCATTACATGATAATTCTTTCTCCCCCTTTTTATGATGTTCCCAAATAGACAGATAAGAAGAAAAAAAATAAAAAACATGGAGTTTCACGAAAAAATGCATAGTAAACATGAATCAAACTAAGCGCATGCAAAGGGATATCTCAAAAATCTCACTAACTATTTTTGGATTTTTTAATTTTTCATACAAAAATAAGATACCACTTTGAAAAATATGATATAAAAAAAACACACACCATGGATTTAAACTCAAACAACCAAGTCATGGAAATGGAATGAATGGGTGTGAACACATTTGATAGGTAAATCAACTCAATCAATCATATGTGCACGATGCATATGTGTACCCCTAACGAATGACCATCAAAAGTATCCTTATGTGTAAAAATTTGTTGAATTTAAATGACATCGTCTTATACAAATCAACAAATCAAAGTCAAATGATTTCCACACCAATAACATCCAAAATTATTTAGCGCATTTTCAAGATTTTCAAGGACGTGCAAACCCGTTTAAAATCTCCAACCAAACACCCTCATATATATTTTCCTTTTTAGAGGTAATCTAAATTCTCAAACTTTGGAGAATTGGTGCAAAAACCTAAATGGCCCATAATTTGGCATGAATTTCTTTTTATTGCCTTTAAATTTTTTCGAGCTCTTTTAAACCTCTTTGGACCCCGGATAATAAAATTCCTCCATTTTTTTGGTCCAATTTAATGGTGGCTTAGTATTCGCAAAGGCAAAATGCACATTTTGCAGCCCTTCTCCGTTTTTTAAATAATGCACACAAACTCACAAAACGGTTCTTATATGAACAATTTCCTTATCAAAATTTATCGCGCTTGTTTCGTTTTAAGGGAAAGATTGAAGTGAAAACACCCAACCAACATGTGATAAGACAAGCACAATAATAAAAAAAATCCGTGCATGTGTGCAATAAAGGAAACATGAGTCAAACATGTAGGAAGTAACACTTAATTACATCTTAATGACTCCAAACATTATAAAGCACAAGGATGAATTGACCTATTGTCTCAAAACACTATCAAATAGTCACATGATTAATGGAATGATGTTGTGACTCGGCCATCCTAAGTGTCCATCCATAAACGGTGTAAAAAAATACAAAAATCTTTTTGGATTTTCTCAAAATTTTATCAAAATAAAATCTTTTTGTATTTTTCAAAATTTTTCCTAAAAAATAAAACATACAAAAATGATACATACTAGCAATAGGCAAACAATGTCATCATGAAAATCATCCTATGCTAGTAAACAAGTCAAACCTCAATCATTAGGTGCGGAGGGGTTTTCCAAAGGTGGTGACAACTTATGAAAAACCTCCATCAATTCTTGTGAAGTTTTGACTAAAAACTTAACTTGCTCACTTAGATGTGAAAACTCTCTCATGTAGTCTCCGGGAGCATGTAAAGTATCATGTGTGGGTGCATGTGTACTAGAAACACGTGTAGAAGGAAAATGTGACACATAACCCAACTTAAAACAAAATTCCTTAAGGTGACCTCTCCTCTTGCAATGTGAGGAAACATAAATAGGCCTAGGAACACCTCTCTCAAAAACTCTAGGACGCGCTCTACTAATAGGAATTAGACGCCTAGGTGGGTTAGGGTGAGTCTCACGTGAATCTAACACTAAAGTGGGAACCGGATCGGGTGCTAATAGGGGAGTAGAAGCACCGTCATGACTTATTCCAAACTTCTCACCTTTACTCTTAAGAACCACCTTTTCAACCTTCTTAGGTGCGTTCTCAAAATTAACTTTGACCTCCCTGGAACGTTCGAGATTACTCTCGAGTTGTGATACACGTGTCGTCAGACTAGACATCGTGTCGATCAAATCACACTTCTCCCTTCTCAAAACCCCCTTATCTCTCCCCAAATCTAAAACCCGATGACCTAAATCTCGATTATACTTCTTTGTTTTCAAGGTCTCGGTGTACAAATCTCTAAAAGCTTTTTGGATCTCACTTTCATCTCCATTCTCCTCCTAGCTTTCTCCCTCACTCGAAGAACACAAATCACTATCATCGCTCTCGTGTGCACTCTCGTGAGACAAAGTGGGTGTGCTCACACGACTAGAAAAAGAGACTACCATCCCATGTGCTAAACATTTATCTGACTCATCTCCCTCATCACCCTCACTATCACTAAGTGTGACGGGCATAGCAGTTTCTTTGCCCTTTCTCCTTATCCTAGTAGGACACTCTTTAGCTATGTGCCCTTTGCCCTGACACTCAAAGCACCTGATCTCATTCTCCTTGTCACTATCTTTGGCCTCCACTTTCTTTTTATTTGACTCAAAAGATCTCTTTTTGTTGGAAGAATTTTCTTTATTCATTTTGAGAAACTTTTTAAAAAATTTCGCAAACAAGGCCATATCAAAATCTTCCTCAGAATCAGACTCATAAACATTTTCTTTCTTTTTCTTAAAATGAGTCTTTAAAGAAACGCCATTATCCTTAGCCTTAATGCTTTTGGAAAACATGTCAATCTCATAGGTTTGAAGATCTCCTACAAGTTCTTCCAACTTAAGTGATTTCAAATTTCCTAAAGAGTTCAAAACAGTGACTTTAGGAATAAAACGTTTTGGAAGGGATCTCAAAATCTTTTTAACGACACGCGTGTTATCAATCACCTCTCCTAAATTAAAACTGGTGTTAACAATATCTCACAAACGTGCATAAAAATCATCAAAGCATTCAGACTCAGACATGGTGATAGTCTCAAATTGGGTGGCCAAATTTTGTAACTTAGATTCTTTAACCGCGTTCGTACCCTCATGTGTCAATTTCAAAACATCCCATGCCTCTTTAGACGTGGTGCACGTCATAATTCGGCGAAACTCATCAGGAGTGATAGCTCCAGAAATAGCACGCAAACCACGTGAATTAAATTTAGACATTTTATGATCATCTTCAGTCCAGGCTGACACGGGTTTTAAAGAGGTGATATTATTAACAGTGACTGTGGGAGGAGTCCACCCATTTTCGCAAAGGTACCAAACACGCTCGTCAATGGCTTTTAAACTAGATTTCATGCGAGCTTTCCAATAGGCATAATTAGACCCGTCAAAAATAGGCATCTGATTATATAAGTGCTCCATAGGAAAGATTACGATTTTTCACAACACAGATTTAAAAAAAATCAATATCACACGATTTTGCGAAAAATAAGAATACGTGATAAATTAACGTAACCTGCTCTGATACCAATTTGACGACGTGAGAAGTCAAATTGTATCAACAAAAAAACTTTAAAAATTAGGATCACTCGATAATTTAGAGTAACCCGACCTGATACCAATTTGAGAATTGTGATCGCTTAAATAAGCTCTGATACCAATTTGAAAAGACGTGACTGTGTGATAATTGATTAAATTCGTAACTTTCTACGTTGGCTCACTTATTTAATTAGAGTCTATTAATTCAACCCCTAAACATGCATCTAAAAGAAATAAACCATTCAAACCATGCATGAAGAATAAAGATGACCGATATAGGAAAAAAACCCTTTCGGGTAAAACCTTTTATAACACTTTGAAGAATTCACAAGACCTTTGACTTACATACAACCTGATAATCGCCCACAAGTGTGTAATGCACGGTGCCTTCAGCAAATCTTCAAAGATACGAGAGACAGAGAAATACCCTCCAGGTGTCGGTTCGTCGTCTTCGGCTCGTCCACACGTCAATTGACTACGCTCGGTATCCACCGATCAAAGATGGAGATGCCTTCTCCACAGAAGTTGAACAAAAGTAAAGTTGTTCTTAAACACCAAACAATTCACTAAAGCATATGAGAGTTTTGTGAATTGAAAAACAAAAAGGGATTAAACCCCTAAAGGAAGAAGCCTAAAGAATTCTGCTTTCGCAGTGTTTCTGTTTTGAAAAACGTATGGACTTCTTCATGAAAACGTTACCATTTAATGAGTATTTATACAAAAACGCACCGCCTCGAAATTCGAGCTCGTTCGAACAAGAAGCATATGTCGCTCGAACGAAGGACGTGTGTCGTTCAAATGACATCGCGCGACTTCCAATCTCATTCGAACGAGATGCTTATCTCGCGCGAACGACCTGGGCGTCAAAATCGAGGTCCGCTTCAAAACTTAGAAAAAATACTCATTCTCAATATTTGACGAAAAAGTCCGCTCCAACACTTAGAAAATATTTTGTAAAAATCTCCCAAAAGCTCTATGTGAAAAGTAAAGGTATTTAAAACATAACCTTACCAAAGTAAACTTCACGGAGCCTTGAATGATGAAGAACTTGAGTAATTCAGATCCGTCTTTGATGTAGATGTCTCTTGAATGATCTTCGACGGTGTAGCGGTATGTGACATAATAAATTGATAACGGACCTATGAAAATATGTCCTTACAAAATTAATCCAAAAAAAATATTATAAAATACTAATTAAATTCCATAATTAATTTTCAAACAATTTCCATAAATGGCATAATTTCCAATTCATTT
Organism: Sambucus nigra; assembly: GCA_949130495.1. NCBI lineage: Eukaryota > Viridiplantae > Streptophyta > Magnoliopsida > Dipsacales > Adoxaceae > Sambucus > Sambucus nigra. Next base: position 169,385,403 of record OX422214.1, on the reverse strand, counting down.
CTCAAAATATATGTGGTATTACAATGAGCCCCCAATCCATCCGAGTATAGGGTCTGGTAATAATGGGCCCAAAATAATGCCCTGAATCCACTGAACTTGTAACCAGTGCACACTCTGGAGTGACATATCATGCCACCTTGAATAAGATAATCTCGTAGAACAATGAAGCTTAAAGTCCTCGATTACCTAAAATTTAATACGTGAAAATTTAGTGATTTATTTAATAATTCAACTACAAATTTACTAACTTTACCAATTACTATATAATTGTAATATATTTCAATAAATTAACTAAATTCAATTAATCTACTAACTTAAACAATTTATTTATTAAATGATTAAATGTTTAAATAATGTCACTTAATTAAAGTAATTCACAATTAATAAATTATATTAAATTAATCGAGATATACTACGACATAGAAAAAATTAAACAATGTCCGTACCTCGTTTAATATTCGCGCGATTAATGAGTCTCCAATGAGGATGCGATGCGGGGAGTGTGTGTAATATCCTCACAATCTAGAAATCCATAGCCGTGAATGGCCTGCGAGGTTGCACTTGCAAAAGACGCACCATGTAAGTCGGTGCGTTGTCGATGGATGAATGTTCTCGGTATGTTGAGTAGGGATACCTCAAGTGAACATTTCATAGAAAAGGTGTAAAAAGAAGTTTGCATGATTGATAAAATGCCATACAAACTCGCTGGATGTCTTTTTGTATGAATTGTTTTCGTGGCAATTGACTTGTCGTGCAAACGGTGCCGTTACTTTATGTTTGACACAAAAAGATAATGGTAAATCTTGTAGCAATTAATGATGATTTGCGAGGAAAAAAATGACATTGAAACATTTTGATGTAGCAAAAAAGTTTCAATACCTTCGAGATAGTCTAACGGTAAGTGAAGGGTGGTGTTATGTGTATTCTAATTGTGTTAGCTCACACCAGAGCTTTTTAAATTATTTTTAAAAACACAAGTATAAAAATATCAATTTTTTAAGCTCAATAATTAAACTAAACTCAATACAATTTGAAAAAAAAAAATGTCAAAAAAATTATATGAGTTGAGTTAAAAAGCGATAAATAGGAATTGTTTTGCTTAACGCTCTTGAAAATATTTACATTATAAGTTTGAAAGTTAAATTTGACAAGTAACAATGATAAAAATTTAATACAATAATTTATATTAAAATGTATCTACTGAATTAAATTTTTAACTATGACTTGAACAATGACACAATTGGCTTCTCACTATAATCTACATATTTTTATGAGTGTTGATAGGGAGACCCACTTTTGGGACCCAATTTTAAAACCCACACATAAGACAAAAATGGGTATATATTTTTAATGCACATTTTGATGCCCTGGCGGAACCCACAACAATAAGGTATAAGCTTTTAATGCAGTAGATTTTAAAATTGGGTTTTTTTACTGGGTCTCCCTAGATTTATTCTATTTTTATATATACAAATTGTGATCGAACTAATTATTTTTTGAAAAATTCTATTTGCACCGATAGAATTGGTACATAATTTGTACATAGTGAGGTGGATCACTAAAGACGAAAGAGAAAGAGAAAGAGAAAGAGAAAGCTAATGCATTATTTTATTGAGATTTGTCCAATTATTATTTTTTATAAAAATATTTTTTAAAACTTTTTTTAAAAAATATATTTTTAACTTTTTATAGTTGTTTTAAAAAATAAAAAAAACATTTCACTATTTTTTTAAAAATTATTTTCAATAAAAATTATTTTATTAAATGATGTGGGTCCGCGTCAGCGGTACTAACCAATCGCGATGATGATGTGAGTCCACGTCAGTGTCACTAATCAAACGCGATAATGATGTGAGTCCGCGACGGTGGCACTAACCAATCGCGATAATGATGTGGATCCGCACCAGCGGCACTAATCAAACGCGATGATGATGTGGGTCCGCGCTAGGGACACTAACCAATCGCGATAATAATCTGGGTCCGCGCCAGCGGCACTAACTAATCGCGATGATGGTGCGGCTTCGTGCTAGTTTTTAAAAAGTAGTTTTTCATATTTTTTAACTTTTTATAAATGTTTAAAAAAAAACATTACACTATTTTTTTAAAAAAATGACTTTTCTTGAAAATTTGTATTTGAAATAAAAGTCAGTTAAAAAAACTAGTGTAATATTTTTTCATACTTTTATTAAAAACAGTTTTTTTTAAATGTTTGTATTGAAAACGCATTTTTTTTTGTTTTTATTTAAAAAAACAAGTTTTACTTTTTTTTTTGGTTTAAATGGCACTTTATTTAAAAAAAACAAATTTTCTGGTTTTACTTTATTTTAAAAAACCAAAATTTTCATACTTTTACTTTTTTTTGTGTTTACTTTTGTTTAAAAAAAATATTTTTTAAATTTTAATAAAAACTGTTTACTTTTAATTAAAAAAAAAGCTGTTTACTTTTAATTAAAAAAAACTGTTTTTTTAATATTAATAGAAAACTGATTTTTTTATATAAAAAATTATTTTTATATCCATTGTTGAAAATAAAAGAACAAGAACCTTAAAAAAAAAAAAAAAAAAAACCTATGTGGCACGTCACTATATACACCCTATGTACAAAAATCTTATGTACAAATAGAAAAGCTCTTATTTTTTTTGGTGGAAATTAGAAGCGCAAAAATCCGGATGCGAAGTTTCGAGGCAATTTCCTGATCCAAAAATTGTCTCCACATTTTGTCCCCAACCGTGACAGAATGTATGATTGGCATTGTCCATATTTAAAATAATTACATATCTACAAACTACACAAAAAGACAAATTATACATTACCATGCATGCAATGAGGGGGCTCCATTATGCTCTTACATTTTTTTGGGAAAGGCCTCCTAGACCTTTTTTTTTTTAAAAGCCTTTTATTCTTTTGTTATAATTAAACAGTTTTCCTATTAATAAAAAAAAATATTAAAATTAAACAACTTTTAATTGAAATTAAATTAATTTATTTTTTTCATAAATAAAGAAAACTATGTTTATTAATAAAAAAATCTATAAAACTATTTTCTTTTAATAAAAAATATCGCGATTAATTAGTGCCGCTGGCGCGGACCCACACTCAACAAATGATATGTGTCCGGAAATGTGGGTCCGCGCCAGCGACACTTATTAATTGCGATATTTTTTCAATAAAAAATATCGCGATTAATAAGTGTCGCTGGCGCGGACCCACATTCCCGGACCCATATCATTTGTTGAATGTGGGTCCGCGCCAAGGGCACTAATTAATCGTGATATTTTTTCAATAAAAAATATCACGATTAATTAGTGCCGCTGGCGCGGACCCACATTCCCAGGGCCAAATCATTTGTGGAATGTGGTTCCGCGCCAGCGGCACTAATTAATCGCGATATTTTCTGGGTCCGCGCCAGCGGTACTAATCAATCGTGATATCATGTCAAAAACATAATTTTTCTTTATTTATAAAAAAATATTAATTTTAATAAAAAAATTTACTTTCAATATTTTTTTTATATTAATAGAAAAAACTATTTTGTATATGAAAAATAATTTTTTTTATGTGAAAAATTATTTATATATCAATTGTTAAACACAAAACAATAAGAAAGTAAGAAAAAAAAGGGGGGGTGAATGCGGTTCCCAAGCAGGCCATGTAGAATCACTCCATTTTTTTCCCCAGTCACAACAGACCTATCTTCTGATACTCATCACGATCCTTGTTTAATCTACCCATCCCAATAATACAAACAACGATAAAAATTGAAATCTATCTAGAGCAATCGCGGATTTAATCAATTTTATTAAATTAATCGAGATATACTACGACATAGAAAAAATTAAACAATGTCCATACCTCGTTGTTTAATATTGGCACGATCAATGAGTCTCCAATGAGGATGCGATGCGGGGAGTGTGTGTAATATCCTCACAATCTAGAAATCCATAGCAGTGAATGACCTGCTAGGTTGCACTTGCAGAAGATGCACCATGTAAGTCGGTGCGTTGTCGATGGATGAATGTTCTCGATATGTTGAGTAGGGATACCTCAAGTGAACATTTCAGAAAAAAAGGGGTAAAAATAAGTTTGCATGATTGATAAAATGCCATACAAACTCGCTGGATGTCTATTTGTATGAACTGTTCTCGTGGCAATTGATGTTTGACACAAAAAGATAATGGTAAATCTTGTAGCAATTAATGATGATTTGCGAGGAAAAAAAATGACACTGAAACATTTTGATGTAGCAAAAAAGTTTCAATACCTTTGAGATAGTCTAACGGTAAGTGAATGGTAGAGTTATGTGTATTCTAATTGTGTTAGCTCACTCCAGAGCTTTTTAAATTATTTTTAAAAACACATGTATAAAAATATCAATTTTTTAAGCTCAATAATTACACTAAACTCACTACAATTTGAAAAAAAATGTCAAAAAAATTATATGAGTTGAGTTAAAAGCGATAAATAGGAACTGTTTTGCTTAATGCTCTTGAAAATATTTACATTATAAATTTGAATGTTAAATTTGACAAGTAACATTGATAAAAATTTAATATAAAAATTTATTTTTAAAATGTATCTATTGAATTAAATTTTTAACTATGCCCCTGACCTGAACAATGACACAATTGGCTTCTCACTATAATCTACATATTTTTATAGAATAATGCTCCTCTAACCGGCCCTAAGTACCTACTTAGTACAGGGTGTCCAAGTTGGCAAAATTTTCTCAAAAAAAAAAAAAAAAACGGCTTTTTAACTTATAAAACCAAGAGTAACTATAGCTGGACATAAATAAAAACAATTTCTTATTATTTTGTTTCTAACAATTGATATAAAAACAATTACATTAAAAAACAGTTTTTCTATTAATATAAAAAATTAATTAAAAGCAAGCAATTTTTCTAATTAAAAGTAAACAGTTTTTATTAAAATTAAAATTAAAAAAATATTTTTTTCATAACTTAAAAAAACTATGTTTATTGACATGATATCGTGATTGATTAGTGCGCAGACCCACATTCTCGGACCCTTAAATAGTTTTTTTTATTAAAATTAAACAGTTTTTTATTAAAAGTAAAACAAAAACTATGTTTATTGACATAATATCGCGATTGATTAGTGTCGCTAGTGCGGACTCAAATCATTTATAGAATTTGAGACCACGCAAGCGACACTAATCAATCACGAACCTAAGAACTCAAATTAAACAATTTTTTTATTAAAATAAATATTAAAAAAATATTTTTTTCATAAATAAAAAAAACTATATTTATTGACATGATATCGCTATTAATTAGTGTCGCTGGCACAGAGCCACATCATTTGTTGAATGTGGCCCGCGCCAGCGACACTAATCAATCGCGATATCAGCGCCAGTGGCACTCAGTTGAAGTCGTTTTTTTTAATTGTTTTTACTTCTTATAATTGTTTTAAGATTATCAAAAAAATAACTATTTTAAAAAAACATTTCAACACTTTTAAAAAACAACTTCTTAATTGTTTTTAAAAATGTTTATAAAAGGTAAAATGTTTATAACTCTTTCAATAAAAACTAAAAATCTTTATTTTCAATAAAAATATATTGAAAAAAAAACTATTCTAATAAGAGTTTTTTTTTAAATTATGTTGAATTCATTTAGTTCCTCAAACACCCATTTAGTCAATATTTTCTTATTTTTAAAGGTACGCGCCAACGACAACCCCCGTATTTTTAAACTCATTTTTTTTAACAACTCTTTAAAAAAATTTATTTTGGATACATTTGGAAGGTTTGAACTTTTATTTTAAAAAAGTAATTCTTCAAACTTTGAGAAAAAAACAGTTTTAAAATTAGAATAGGCTTTTTAAGAACAAAACTATTCTATTAAGGAATTATTATTTTTAAATTTATTTTTAACTCATTTAGTCCTTGAAACACCCATTTAATCAATATTTTCTTATTGTTAAAGGTCCGTGCCAGTGGCATCCCTTATTTTTTAAACTCATTTTTTTAATTTTACAACATTTAAAATAATTTCTGTATTTTTGCATAAAAAAACTAATCTAAAAAAAATTATGTTTTTAATTATTTTCAACTTATTTAGTCCCTCAAACACCCATTTACCCAATATTCTCTTGCTTTTAAAGGTCCACGCCAGCGGCATCTCTTATTTTTAAACTTAATTTTTTAAAATAATTTTTAACTCATGTAGTCCCTCGAACACCCATTTATTAAATATTCTCTTATTTTTAAAGGGCCGCGCCAACGACACCCCTTATTTTTAAACTTAATTTTTTAAAATTATTTTTAACTCATTTAGTCCTTCAAACAACTATTTATCAAATATTATCTTATTTTTAAAGGTGCGAGCCAGCGGTACCCCTTATTTTTAAACTTGTTTTTTTTAATTATTTTTAAATCATTTAGTCCCTCAAACACCCAGTTACCCAATATTCCTTTATTTTTAAAGGTCCGCGCCAGCGGCACCCTTTATTTTTAAACTTAATTTTTATTTTAATTTTACAATATTTAAAACAAATTTTTTATTTCTTAAAACGGTTTAAAAATGTAATTTTTTTTTATTTATACTAAACTAACTTTTATTTTTTTAAACAGTTTTTCTCAGAAAAATATTTATTATATTAAAATAGTGTTTTTTAATAATATCTTTTTTTTTTAATTTGTGAAAAATATTTTTTCTATTAGAACATTTTTTTCTATAATAAAAAAACCCCTTATTAAAACTATACCATATTTTCTAAAAAAAAAAATCCAATAAAAGAATGACACCTACCAATGTGTACTAAGAGTGTGCTAATGGCCGATAAGCCTAGCATCACTCATTTTTATATATACAAAGTGTGATCTAACTAATTATTTTTTTGGTGGAAATCAGAAGCGCAAAAATCCGGATGCGAAGTTTCGAGGCAATTTCCTGATCCAAAAATTGTCTCCACATTTTGTCCCCAACCGTGAGGGAATGTATGATTGGCATTGTCCATATTTAAAATAATTATATAGCTACAAACTACACAAAAAGACAAATTATACAGTACCATGCATGCAATGAGGGGGCTCCATTATGCTCTTACATTTTTTTGAGAAAGGCCTCCTAGACCGCATAGACAGCATTTTACCTTTCCTTTTTTTTTTTTAAAGCTTTTTATTCTTTTGTTATAATTAAACAGTTTTTTTAAATTAAAAAAAAACAGTTTTTATATTAAAAAAAACAGTTTTTATATTAATATAAAAAAAATATTAAAATTAAACAACTTTTAATTAAAATTTTAAAAAAATCATAAATAAAGAAAACTATGTTTATTAATAAAAAAATCTATAAAACAATTTTTTTTCAATAAAAAATATAGCGATTAATCAGTGCCGCTAGCGTGGAACCACATTCCCGGACCCACATTCAACAAATGATTTGGGTCCGGAAATGTGGGTCCGCGCCAGCGACACTAATTAATCGCCTAATGTCGCTAAATCATTTGTTGAATGTGGGTCCGCGCCAGCGGCACTAATTAATCGCGATATTTTTTCAATAAAAATTATCACGATTAATTAGTGCCGCTGGCGCAGACCCACATTTTCGGACCCAAATCATTTGTTGAATGTGGATTTGCGCCAACAGCACAAATTAATCGCGATATTTTATGGGTCTGTGCCAGCAGCACTAATCAATCGCGATACCATGTCAAAAACATAATTTTTCTTTATTTGTAAAAAAAATATTAATTTTAATAAAAAATTTACTTTCAATAATTTTTTTTATATTAATAGAAAAAACTGTTTTTCTATATGAATTTTTTTTATATATAAAAATTTATTTTTATATCAATTGTTAAACACAAAACAATAAGAAAGTAAGAAAAAAAATGGGGAGGGGGTGAATGCGATTCCCAAGTGGGCCATGTAGAATCACTCCATTTTTTTCCCCAGTCACAACGGATGTATCTTTTGATACTCATCACGATCCTTGTTTAATCTACCCATCCCAATAATACAAACAACAATAAAAATTGAAAACTGTCAAGAGCAATCGCGGATTTAGTTATTTTTTTAGGGGAAAGGGATACATGTTTAACAATAAAAATTGTGTTAAAACTTTCCCATAGTAGAAATTTTGAGTTATAATGTCATGAATTTTCTTTTTGTTACTGTTAGTTTTATCACACGCACAAAAAAAATGATTAGAAATATTGAACGACAATTACTCGACATAAGCTGTCGCGCGCTTCGACGATGACAAATTTTCATCAAAACAAAATTATCATTTAGAAATTAATAAATAATAATAATTTAGGGGAGTACTAAAATTTAAAAGTTTGACACCTTTAAACTGGGTGATCACCCAGAAATAGTACCATGTATGGAGGGCATCACATGTCCATACTCAACTCAAATAAGGACACGACACATATGCATATTTAAAATTTTTGTCTGTATAGTGAAAAACATGTGAAACACTTATATATGTGGTGTATTGTCCCGAAATTTGTGCAGAGTTTCTTTACCTTAGTGGCGAAAGACAAATTTTTTTCTCGGGACATATCCCATTTTGAGGTGTTTTCAGTCGAGCAGAGCTTCGATTAGAAGTGTTGGCTTTTGCGGAATTTGTGCTCTCGGTTTATTTCTCGTAGGGGACTTTTCAGAAGTACGATCCTAATTTTGGGACTCGAAGGAGACTTCACAGAAGTACGAGCTTCTTCGGGACTTTAAGAATGAGAATGAGTATCTCAGATGCTCGGGGGAGAAGAAGTTGAAAAAACGGATCGAGATCGGATTTTGAGATGCTTTAAAATGGTGGGTGGGGACCTTTATTTATATGGGTCTAAGTCCATTGGTTAACCAACTGGTTAACCATTTTGGACCGTCAATCTTTGGCAGGTGCTATCACGACTGCGATTAGATCTTCAAAAATCTTGTAATGATGATTTTCTGGAATGGATAACCGATCGGCTATCTGCGGGGAAGTGGTTAACTGATCGATTAACTGTTGGGGGGGGGGGGGGGACTTTAATCTATCTGCTAACCATCCCAGAGGGATTATTTTTTTTCCCATTATTTGGATTAGTTGATTTTTTTATTATTTTCACTTTGTCCCTATATACTTTAGCTCTTGGCGTTTTGACCCCTTGAACTTTAGTTGAAGGTTTTGAAAGTTGGTATTTTTTGCGAGTTCTTACGGAGTTCGTGCATGGGGCATATTTATTCTAGGACGAGGCATCCTCGATTGAAGATCGAGGTGCCCGCAAGAATGGGACCGCCGACAATCCACCTAAAATTATATGTCCAAGCCATGCAAGCTCTAGGGTCTTTTGAAGAAGTTATGGCACAAATATATGGTCACACATTATTAGGAAAAGCACTCAAATGGTTCTTATCCATTGACAACGAGAAGACCACTAACTGTAATGATATATGTCGGGAATTTATGAAGAAGTCCAAATACAACTGCGAGTTAAAAATTAGCCGCCGAGACTCGGAGATGTAAAAGCAAGAGATTAATGAGCACCTAGGCACCTTCATACCCCATTGGATAAACAAGGCCGTTCAAATAATGAATCAACCATCAAAGGAAGAATAAGTAGCCATCGTGAAAAGGAACATGATTCGGACTTATTGGGACCAATTGAAGACGTAATACCTAACCCATTTAAAAGCCTTAATGGGGGTGGGAGCATAGCTGGAGGATGAACTCATGAATCGACGACACAAAGGTGAGATCGATAACCACAAAAACATCCCTATATTCGTAAATAAGAGGATTGACAAGCCAGACACAACTATTGTCAATGATATTCAAACCCCAACCCCTACACTCGTACCATCACCTTGGAATACGGATAGGGTCCAGTGGCCATTCTATCCCCTATACACCTTAATATGTACAATGTACCAAGCTCTCAAGAAGAAAGGGTATTCTTAAACCCCCAGATCCCAAACCCTACCTAATCCCTTACCTGAAGGCTTTATGAATGATCTCTATTGTGAATTCCACTAGATGATAGGACATAAACTAGAGGGTTGTAGATCCGTAAAATTCACCATCCAATACTTGATCGATCAATGGAAAATCACGGCTCCAGTCAAGCCAAAGCCTAATGTCAACAATAACCCTAACCTAACCACGACACATGGGTGAACACTCTTACTGCAAAAGATAAGTTTGGGGACCCATCCCTCTTAATCAAACTGCTTAGCTCAGTAATATAAGTAGGACATCTGAGTTTGGGGAGCCTTATTAACTAACATTTAGATCATATGGTGCTAACACAAGCTCACATGGATCTCATGGTCCGGACACTAGGGGATTTAAAGTCCAGCGGGCAATATCCTCTGTAGGTGAGACCATATCAGTTGATGTACTTGGTATTTTGAGATAAATCTAATATGTTACTGCCAGAAACGCTGCACAAACATGATAACCTCTATGAACACGGGGAAATAATGTATAATGACGCAAATAAATTTGCAGGATATATTAGAGGAATGGTAAACCATGAAATCATCCTGACCGATTGGGGTGAAGAATATTGAAATTGAGGATATCCAAGATTCATGTCCATGGTCATCTCCAGAAAACTCAGCCACCGAGCTATCCACTTAAGAAGATCTTCTCTTTTGCGACGATATGCTTATGTCCCGCCATGGGAAAATGAAGACCGTATCTACACCTTGAACTTTGATGAAATAATGTTCGAGTTATTCATTCCATAATGGGAGTTTATGGAAGTTGACGACATAAACCGCTCTTAGAGATTCTATAAGGACTTTATCCTTAACCCAACTCCTACAGGAGAGAAAGAGAAGCAGAAAGGAAATGAGACACTTAAAGAGGATACCATATAAGAGGTCGAGGAGAATCGAGTCCTAGCACAACTGAAGAAAACACAAGCCAACATTTGCATATGGGGACTTCTCATGTCCTCACAAGACCATCGATACTTTATACTCAAACAGTTTCCTAAAAAGTTATACCCATCTCTGCCATCCCAGAAGAGCTCATGGAAATTATCAACGACTTGAAGTTTAAAAAAGTATATTCTTTGTCAATAAAGATCTACCCAAAATAGGACCTTGCCACAACATAGCCCTGAACATTACCGTAAACATCCAATGATAACAAATACTAATGGTACATATAGACAATGTCTATGCTATTAAAATCTACCCGTTAAGGACTTGTAAATGCCTAGGAATCAAACCCAAAGATCTTATGCCTATAACTCACGCTGTGAGAGCATAAGATAATACTCGTCGGGAAGTAATGCGATGTATAAAACTCAGCCTCGAAATCAGCCCACTTGATATAATAATAATGTATGTGATTGACATACCTGCCTCATTCAACCTCCTTCTAGGAAGGCCGTGGTTCTACGAGATTGACAAAATTTCTTCATCATTGCACCGGAAACTAAAATTCTTCTGTGGAGAGAACATAATCATAGTTCCAGGAGACCTTAGTCTACTCAAAGGGGAAGGACCCAACACACTTATCCTCAAAATATAACATAAAAGTGGGGATATGTATGTTAGTGATTTTGAGATAGACCCGCTAGTACATACTATCTTAGTAAAAGCAAAGGAGGAGATTCCACCGTCATACTCCAAATCTGTGTGCTTCAATGTCACCCATATGATGAAAAGAATATGGTTCCTGCCAGGATTGGGGCTCGGGATCAATCAACAATGAATCAGTGAACACATTATAATATCACAATTATCCAACACCCAGGGTCTGGGATACAAATGAAATATCGAGGATCTTGTCTAAAGAGAACCACAAGTCAAGAAACCAGAGTATAAGAAGCCAGGGGCTCCCCTTTCGAGCAACCGCTCCAGCCTCAATGGACACTTCATCAAGGAAGGGGATAACTTCCCTTTTTACGGATTTCCAAAACCATGGGTGAAAGGTGACACTAGAAAATAAATTCCAAGATGGGAGATTTTCTTTGAAGATCGTACCTCATGAGTACAAGAGGAAATGCACGATACAGTAGATCTGATCGATAAGCTAGGCAAACCGACTTCCGATTGAGACCCTCTCTAAGATATGAGGAAATGTTCAAAGAAATAAAGGAAGAAAGCAACTGGACCTTATGCCACCTACTAGAAACTGGAAAACATTTCAAGGATGAGGTCGCTTATATGCTTTTGGGAGAACATCAAACTACCATATGTAACCTCCATTTTGAGGAGAAGGCCATCACTACAAACTACTCTGATGTACTCGATCACGTTAACCTATTTGTTGATGGAATAAACTTTAACTTTGAGTATCCTTGTATACAAAATGTCGATGATAATAAATGCAAAAATCAAAATAATGAACAAATTTACATGATGAAGAACTAGAAGACCACCTAAAAGAGCTTAACAATGAACAAACCACTTGTACACAACCTATCGACGAAGCGAAAACGGTTAACTTAGGGTCTTCTAATGAAATAATGGAAGTCAAAATAGGTACATCTTTAGACGATTTAGAAAGGTCCGCACTCATCAAAATACTACAAGAATACATCGACGTCTTCTCTTAGTCTTATGCTGATATGCCAGGAATCAACCCCGAGATCGTGGTTCACCGCATACCTACATATACAAAAGCCAGGCTAGTCAAGCAAAATTTCTGGACAGAATAGTCTTTTAAAGTCAAAGACGAAGTCATAAATCATCTAAACGTGGGCTTTTTAAGGGTAGTCGAATACCCCACATGGTTGGCTAACATCGTGACTGTCCCAAAAATGGGAGGAAATGTGAAGATTTATTTCGACTATAGAGATCTAAACAAAGCTTGTCCTAAGTATGACTACTCGCTACCAAACGTTGATACAATCATTAATAACAATGCAAATCACACTTTCGAGTCCTTCGTGGATGGATTTATCGGCTACAATCATATCAAAATACACCCGGAGGATAGAGCTACCTACGAAATACCAGTGAGGAACTACCACATTAAAGGATGACTTGATCCATAAAGAAGTCGAAGTCTATGTGGATGCATGATTATTAAGTCCAAAGTAGGGGAAGGACATGTTCCGACGCTAAGAAAATTCTTCAAAAGACTAAGGATGTATAATATGCTTCTAAACCCTCGAAAGTGCATCTTCAGAGTCACCAAAGGAAAACTACTGGGATTCCTTATCATCAAAAGAGGAATCGAAGTGGGTCCGACCAAGGTCAAGGCCATCCTGGAAATGCCACTACTGCGCACTAAAAAGGAAGTTAGAGGCTTCCTAGGGAAGCTACAGTATATCAGTAGGTTTCTCTCTTAGATGACCTCTATATATGAGCCAATTTCGAGGTTACTTTATAAGGACTCCACTTATATATGGAACGCTGCTTGTCAATAAGCATTTAACAGAATTAAGAAGTATCTGACCCACCCACCTGTATTGACCCCATCATAGCGCGAGCATCCTCTCCTCTTATATTTCATAGTCACCAACATCATATTAGGAGAAATGTTAGCTCAATAAGCTGAAGAATCTCGTAAGGAATAAGATTTATACTATGCCATATGGAGATTCAATGCTTGTGAAGAATGATATGTGGCCCTAGAAAAATCGTGCCTATCTCTGATATGGGAAACACAAAAGTTAAGTTACTACATGGTTGCCTTTGAAATCAAGATAATTTCTTTCATGTATACTCTTAAATACCTACTAAAAAAACCTGCATTAACCAACATAATGGCCAAATGGTTGTTCCTGCTCACAAAGTTTGACATTGCGTACGTTAGAAGACCATCAAATGGCAGGCCATCTCAAATTAATTAGCTGGATCCATTCTCAATAAATAAGATGAAATCGATGCTCAATTTCCAGGTGAAGATATTCTGATAACGAAAGGTCACGAAGAACACATATGGAAACTATACTCCGACGGAGCTGCAAATAATAGGGTTTCGGCATTCACATGTTACTAATTTCTCCAGTTAAAAAACACCATCCTATATCCATCGAGCTCGAGTATGAATGCACCAAAAACATACTTAAAAATTAAGCTTACATAAATGGAATGAACATAGCCCACAAGAGAAGGATAGAAAAAATAGATGTATATGGGGACTCATCCCTCATCACATGCTAGATTCTGGGACACTTGGATATTAAAGAAGAAAAGATCTTACCCTACCATGAGTACTTAGAGGAGGTTACTTCCCTCTTCGATGATGTTTAATTCTTTTATCTTTCGAGGGCCCGAAACAGCTTCATCGATGCATTGGCTACCCTAGCCTCCATGGTAGACACCCCAAAATATGTGGGGAAAATATATATAGACGTATACAACCAGGAATAATCCAGGTTAATGTACGAATTCTGTATGACTATGACCATAAATAAAGAACCTCGGTATCAAGACATAAAAGAGCTTCTCTAAAAGGGCAAATACGACTATGGATCCAGTAAAAAAATAAGATGGCAATCTAACGATGGGCTACTCAATTCATCATATGCGCAGGGAGCCTATACGAGAGACACCTTGACAACACCCATCTGCGATGTCTTGGCTAGAGTGAAGCCAAAAAAATAATGGAAGAAATACACGATAGAGAATTTATCCCCCACATGAACAGTCATGTTCTCGCAAAAAATATTATCCACTAAGAATATTATTCAAGTACTCTTTAACACGATTGTAGTAAGTACGTCCAAAGATGCCCTAAGTGCCAATGATTCATAATTTTACAACATTTATCTCCAAGAGAACTCTACAACATGATGTCACTATGGAATTTTTCGACACGGGGGATCGATATCATTGGTAAAGTAACACCAAAAGCGTTGAACGACCATGAATTCATTTTGGTTTCCATAGACTACTTCGCCAAATGGGTCGAAAAGGAATCTTATGCCATACTTAATGAAAAAAGGTGTCTCAATTCATACAGAAGAATATCATCTTTTGGTATGGGGTACCATTTGAACTGATATCTAAAAATAGAAAGCATTTTGAAGAGGAAGTCACAAACCTCATCGACGAGAACAAAATTTAAAGGAACAAATAATCTCCATATCACGCCCAGATTAGTAGCCTAGTCTCGGCATCCCGCAATCCCTCAATCATTTTCGATCAGCCTATATCTGAGACTAGGTTGATCGCATTTCGTACGCACTATAGGGATATATGACTGCTGTTAGAATGCCCACTAGGGCCACTTCTTTCTCACATGTATATGGGATGAAAGTTATGTTGTCGATCGAACCCTACCTGGGGGTATTTCTAGAAAATCAAATCTCCGAAGACGAATGGGTGAGAAACATATATGAAGAACTAGAACTGTTAGACGAATGGAGATTATTAGTGCATTACCATATGTAAGGGTATCACAAACGGGTCGACAGAGCCTTTAATAAGACAATTAAGAATAGAGGGGGTCAAAGAAGGAGACCTAGTGCTCAAGGAAGTCATTGAACCCATATGGGACCCCCAAGGCAAGTTTCACCCTAATTAGGCATGGCCATATATAGTAAATAATATTCTTATAACACCCTGCCTATTTAAATAGGGGGTGATCAGTCCTTCAAAATATAAAACAAGAATCTCATCTGGTTCATTCTTAGCATCACTATAGAAAACTTTTTAAATTACTAACCATCCATATTTTAAATAAATCGGTGCCAAATTTTATCTGTCATTAAATAACAACAATGCAAAAAATAAAACAATTACCAAACCATTCATGCAGTAGTAATATAAGTCCATCACATGATAAATACTGAATAAGATAATACTGAATAAACCATCGGTTTCCATTACAAAAGTTTAACTAAATATGTATAGAAATAAATTAAGTCCACAAATACAAAGTCTGATAAATTGAATAAAAAATAACTAAAGGGTGACATGCCTAAATGGAATAACTGAACCTGAATCTTACTCTAGGAATGAACCACCTTAAGTGTCTAGTCCAAATCCTGCAAGCATCCATTAATGCCGTAGCTACGCATCCCTGGAGTAGATATTAATCTTGGTGTCCCTGTGGCTGGACACCTAAAAGGTTTTGAAAATATTTTTCAAGACGGGCCAGAGCCCAAAGTAGTTTTAAAATATTTAGCAAGTAATTATCACAGTTTAAAATCAGTCATTGATTACACATGTTAGTCCAGCGTACACTCCTTTCAGTTCCTCACCTCTCAACTAATGTGCATGCCTAACGTCATCTACCTAACTATGCTACCCAACCCAACTAGGTCTCATCAATAATCATTTGACCACTAATAGGTTTAGCTCTCCAATACCATCCATATAGTACACCACATTCTTCCAATCTTTACTAAATAAGTCCATAGTTAAATATCTCTTTAACTTCCCCCGTACTGCCCAAACGATACATTATTGTACACTAATAATTAACATGTCTTATATGTTATTATTAACCATAATTAACATCTCACTTATGTTATCATTAAACCATTTCATTAAGTTTCTCTACTTAAATCATCTTTTTGACATACGCTATCTAACTTTATTACCACCGCATACTAAGTACAATATCTCTTAATTACATCACATTTAGATATATGTTATCTACAATTTCTACTTTCATACAAAAGTAGGAAATTACACATGTCTGTATAGATATGTCACACAATCTATATAGATAACTCCAACATCCCCGGGCTAAGCATCGTAGTACGAGTCTGTATACTATGCTATCAAGTCCATGTACCTCTCGTACTCAATCAAGGACTATTGGTTCAGAATGTCTCCTCGAACCCAAAATAATTCAATACACAATGGAGACGAACATGGTTCTAAGCCTTTGGGATAAGCACATACCTAACATAACCAAATGATACGCTAACCATACTAATAACCACACATAGTAAACGACCCTAATTTCCATGTTCTGGGGCACAAATCTAGACCTCACTGGAATAATCAAGGTGGGATCGCCCTCTGTGCGAAAACTTCTGGATAACAAGCAATGTAGGTATGTTCACATATATAAGAAAGCACATAATAGGCATACACACAACCTATTCATATGTCTCATATAGTCATACACACAACCTATAAATATAATCCGTATAAGTATACACACAACCTATAAATATTATCCATGCAGGTATAAACACAACCTATAACTATCACATGTATATGTATACACTCCACCTATGATATAATATGTATAGATATTTACTCAAACTATAATATACTCCATATAGGTGTACACTCATCCTATTCATACGTATTATATATATCTCGAATACTTACCGTACTTATCAATTTACGATTTTAACCCTCTATCATGAACTCCCGAGTATTATTCTCAATTCGAAGGTCCCTAGTTACCCCATTACGTTAATTCAGTAGTTAATTCACTCATATTCTACTGGTTTATATAATACATCCATTTAAAATCCCCATAACTCATCCTCGTGCTCTCGAATAAATTACCTTTCAATTTAATCCTGATTAATCATCGCCTTAATTCTCTCCTTAAGACTACGCCATAGCCCATATGCGTGCATGATGTGACTGCTACTGATGTCATTTTATCACATGGTACATTCCTGGATAAATGTCATTAACTAATGACGTTGGTTAATATTGGACTGACAGTGTGAAGAGGGACTGATGGAACTCTCAGGCCGGCCTTATAACTATAGTCGACTAAATTCATTACTGAGCTGACCTTATTACTATTATGGACACAACCATATGTCATCTTCGAAATGGCCCACTAGGTGTTCCATATTTATGGTATAACAAAAGCTCCTAGTAATTTACTCATAATTGGAACTAGTAGCGGGTTCTCTGAAGTGTTGAATCTTTTGAGCAGTTGTCGGGTGAATTAAAAGAGTGAAGTGTTAACAGAAGAATGTTACCGGGTTACTGAATTCTGGTCATCTTAGAATCTTTTCAACGCGTGATGGTCAGATTGGCTTGTGGTGTTTTTCTTAAAATATTGATTTGGACACGTATTGAGCATTGGGGAGTGTGTCAGGCGTAATTATAATGCGTGTGCTTGGGGAAGCCTGTGTCAGTTTTGTGAATCCTTAGTTAATTTCCCGAGACATGATTTCATGAGTTGTATTAATAAAGGTAATGACAGCCGCTTTAAAAGTATAAAACCAAAATTTGCTATTCTTTCCAACTTTCCAAATCAATTTCCTTCATGTGAGCATTTTAAGGGGAGAAAAAGTTTTCTACTTCTAAACCTTTTTGTCTCTGACTAACTCTCCTTTCCCTCTGCCTTCTTCGACTGGATTCTCATTAGAAAATATCTTTCTCGATGAGCTTTTCTAGTTTCCCTTCGTTTATTGACAGATCTTAGGCAATACTTGAGTCATATATAATTTTTTAGGGTTTTAGGTACGTCATTTTCCTCTCCTAGTAGATTTTTGGGATTTTTCTGTAAATTTTCACAAATTTGCACACGATTCCATTTTCTTTTACCTATTTTCTATTGGGTTTGCTTATTGTCGGTGTTTCACTAGAGAATCGCACACCTTTAGGTGGCCATTGAGTTGTTGTCCAGTTTTTTTTCCATTTTTAGGGCTTTCTAGTTTTCATCCCAAAATCTTCTTTATCCCCGAATAGGCTTCATTTTGCCTCCCAAATCTGTTCTTTGATGAGTTATGAGCTTTACGTTTAGATGTGGTTAGTGTATTTTCCTGAGTTAGATTAATCTTTCCCCGACGTTATTGGTAGAAAGTTCCCCAAACCTCTCCAAGTTATTCGACCCGAGGACAAACCTAGTTAACTTAGGTATACTCCCATGGTAGCCTCTTCTTCTAGGTCTGCAGCATAACCCCCAGCTATGGAGCACAGTTCTCATTAATTCTTGAAAATCGTAGGTGCTACTAAAGTGGACCACCCTAGGGGTGGTGAGAAACTTGCGAACACAGTGTTCGACGTCTTAATCATTGACTTAAAGGCCTATCTAGAGAGAGTTATGCTTGAAAGGCCTAGAGTTTCCACATCTCCTATGGTTGTTCCTTTAACCGAAGAGAGCACTTTAGGAAACTATGATTCTTTGGATTATAACACTATTGATTCTAGGAATTATGGTTGTGATATCAATAAGGATGACTTGAAGGAGTTGAGGGATAAATATGACATTCCCATTAACATTTCCTTGAGACTACCCGATTGTGATGAGAGAGTCTATGATTAACCCAATATCGATGAGATATGTTTCCAAGGCCTTACAAGTAGGAGTCTGGTTACCCCTTCACCCGATCATAAAGTTTATTCTGAGGGGTTATAGAGTGGCTTTAACCCAACTTCCACCCGATGTTTATAGGTTCATCTTAGGGTCAATGGTATACTAGAAAGCTCATACCGGCTTTGACCTAACTGGGGATATTTTTAGATTCATGTGTGGTATGAAAGACATTGCCAAGGCCAATAGGTATTTTTTTTAATTTTCCCGTCGTAAGTTTGACCTGAAGATGGTGAAAGTTGTTCAGACGAGCAACCATATTTGGAAAAATCAGTTCGTGTACATAAAGGGTGATTGGGAGTTTCATTTTAACGAGAATAAGAGATCTTATAGTGTCCCTCATGGCTGATTTGGACCAGATCGCATTGGTATATATCTTATTATTGTGCTTTGCACTTTTGTTCTGACTTATTATGTGTTGACTTTGCTTTTGCTCATCCTTTCTATAGAGATGAGTACTCCCAAATTGCCGAACATTTTGAAGCAGATAATGCTGAAAACTTGCACTCCAAACTCAGTCAAATTTAAGAAAATTTCCTCTTTGAGAAATTTTTTAAAGGTTGGATATTACACTCTTCCTATAGGTTCTCCCACTACATATGATTAGACAACCTTAGCGGTTGAGGGAAGCACTTTTACTGACCAAGGAGGACAAGCCGATCAAGTAGGACCAGTCGAGCAGGTTGAAGAAGGTATACGTATTTTCTTTATCTGCTCATCTTTAGCTTACCACATTGACTTATGCTGAGTGATCTATTTTTGTGCATCTTCTACTCCCAGTTTACTGGCTTGTCGGGTTGAGTCCTCATCTGTGATGGACCCTCCAGTAATTGATTAAGATGTTATGGAAATTTCCAGGAAGTGGAAACTTGATTATGAGGTAAAAAAAGGGTTGATGCTGATCCAGGGCAAAAAAGAAGGTTGATGCTGAGAAGAGGGTTGATGTCGAGGCCCGTAAGAATGTTGAATATACTGCGAGAAGGCAGGACGAAGCTGATGCTGATGCTACAAAAGATAAAGTTAAGGGGAAGGTTTTTTCCTCAAATGATGTGCCATCCCATGCAGTAAGAGGCCTAAGGATGGTCTTGCATCTCAGCCCATTCCCAAACAACAAATGACTAACGTCTCCAGGGACAGGATCCAGATTGGTGGGCATCCTATTTGGTGTTTAGTCTGAGGTGGGGGGTCATCTTCCCCTTATGGTAATATGGACCCCTTACCTTTGTCCCCGAGAACCCGATAATACTAGAGAAGTTGAAAACTGATGCAAACTTTATCTTCTTCCGTATAAAAAATGCTCACTACACCAAAAATGCCAAATTGTCACCTTTGAGCCAGCCATCCTTATCACGGTCATTGACCGTGAGAACTTTAGAAAGTTGTCATAGTCAAAGACTTTGACAAATTCATAATAACTTCGTCAGTAAAAAACCCTACCCTTCTTTTTTCCCACCGTTTTCAATTCCCCCCGTTTTTCCCTCTCTCGAGTAACTTCTCTATCTCTCTCTAAGGTACTTTTTGTCTCCCTCGCTCTTTCCATTGTATATGTGTATATATGTGTGTGTATAAATGCTAGTGTGTGTGTATGTGTGTGCTGGTGTGTGGGTGGGTGTGTGCAGGTGGGTGGGCAGTGGGTGCATATGTGCATGTGTGTTTGCTGGTGTGCGTGTGGGGGGGGGGGGGGGGGGCAGGGGGTGGAGGGGTAAGGGTGGGGAAAGGGCAGTGGTGGGGCAAAATTGTGTAATTTATGTTGCTAGACTCTAAAATATGAGTAATTTAGAATAAATTGGCACAAAATTAATAGTTGGGATCTTGTTATATGTATATTTTACAATTTGGGTTCTTGTTAAAATTCAAAATTTTGTATATGAATGATAGAATTCATCGCTTATAATTTAAAGAATTTACGATAATATGATTCATGCTAGAATATTATTAATTGAGTACTTGGGTACTGATATCCTACATTCTTACATTGAGGTTTTGTGTTAAATCCTGACAAAACTCGTCAAGGTCAAAGACTGTGACAAGTCTAATGAACTTATCACGGTCTTTACCGTGACAAAGGCGGCTGTCACCCCTAGACTTGTCATGGTCATTGACCTTGACAAGTCGACAGTTTTGGTGTAGTGTGCTGCTGATGTGTTTGGTTATCACGGGCATGCCCCTGATTTCCAATTCCTCAGGAGTTTCAATAGTGACGAGTTGCGGAACATGGTGCAGCATCAGATGTTTGTGGTTAATTCTCACCCCGATTTACATTTCCTTAATTTTGCTAAAATATTTTGCATTATGCCGATCTCTCTACCTTTCTTTCAGGGCAAGATGGGTGCCACTATCATAAGGGAGTAGGTAGCATCGTACCCGAATGCCTACGATGATGAGAGAGAGGCTAATGCTAAGTTCCTTAAACACCATGAGACCATATCTGAGGAGATAAATATTGGGTAGGTTAATTATGACAAGGCCTTCTCTAAGCTTAAAGAGAAGGATGACCAGCTTCTGGCGAACGTTTAAGCCTGTAAACAGTCTAAGGCAGAAAAGAAGAAGATAAAGGACCAGATCAAAATTGATTCTTTGAAGCTCACGAGTTTCGATGAATCACACAAGAAGAGGGCCAAGGAGCTCGTTTAGGCTAATAATTCCTTTAAGAAAACCACCGAGTCCCTCAATAAAGCCAATGAGTCCCTTACCAGTGCTGAAGAGGAGGGAGTTAGGAAGTATAAGTACTTTAATTCAACATTGACTTGGTGACCATCTTCGTGGAGGGCTGTGATAATATAAACAATAGGGTTATTAATCATTACCACAATATTGCTAAGTTCATCCAGGCATGGGACGAGGATGATGATGAAGTACATGATTTAATCACTGAGTGGGTGGCGATGGATGTAGATGAGTCTGTTGCTGAAGACTATGATATCGGTGAAGCTAATCAGACTATTTCTATAGAGACTAATCTTCTCGTTGCTCCGAAAGTTTCTCCGTACATGGTCATTGATGATGCTCCTGCTACCCTGACTACCCAAGTTAATAAAAGGAATAGACAAACTCCTGAAATTTCTCTAGGAATTAAGAATGTGGCCTAATGCTCCTGATTTTACATCCTTGTGAAGCTTTGAAATTTCCCCCTCCATAGTTTGTAATTAACATTTGGAATTGTGCTTGCCTTTAGTTTTTAAATCAACTATGATTGAATTTCAAGTATAAACTTTAATTTCCTGTAAATTATTTTTCTCAGCTAAATTTTTAGCCACCACTTATAGTTAAGTTTTATTTGTGAAAATATTTTTGATAAACAAATGTGGTTGGATTTCACCGACCTTATAGCTAGTTCTAGTCTTCTGGATGCATGGTGGGATCTCGTCAACCTACCATATCGAATTACTAGATGCTTAGTGTTAGGGTAGGCCTAGTAGTAGTTTAGACTTATAATCGCATGATCAGATCTTGTCTACCTGATCTGCCTCACTAGCTACCAGTTTTGGACGAACTTGAGTTGCCTTGTCTTAGGATCTACTAATTCTTGTGCCAACTTACTGGTCGTATAAATGAATCTTATCGTCCTGACCATGTGTCAACATTGATTACCAGAGTCGACTAAATGTACTAGGATATATCCTTGCGTTAATCAACTATGGTCAGATCTTGTCATCCATGTGACCACTGAATTTCTCAAATATGGATGAAAAATCTTGGTCGTAACCTATCTAAATAATAGGTCAGACATGAAGTGAGAGTTTGATCGCGTTTGGTGTGCTCGTCTCTGAGATGTCTTTAGCCTAGGCTTATTGCACATCTCTCATGCCGATGAAACAAACATTGAATAATGCAAAAAAACTTGAAATGAAAACATATATAGAGGATGAAGTTATGATTCTCATTCATTATTTGAAGACGTATTACAAGTAAAAAAAACTATTTACTTGGTGTTTTAGCCTCCCAATCTGTAATCTGTTCATCACCAGTAATAATTTCTCAGGTGGTCGTCATTCCACGGGTTCTTAAATTTCTCACCTTCCAAAGTCATAATTCTATAGGTTCCAGGTCATACGATAGTATATATTTCGTATGATCCATTCCAATTGGGTTCCAACTTGTTCTCTTTCTGAGTGAAATTCTTGAGCACCTAGTCTCCTTCCTTTAAAGTGCTCGATTTTACCCATTTATGGTATAACTGAGCTCCTTGGTGAGTCAAAGTTGAGTACCTTATGTCTAGGTAGGTTAATATGAGTGGTAACTATTGCTTTAGTAACAAACACCAATATGAATAAGGTCTCGCTCGTTTCCATTCTCGGTGTCGTCCTGTTCTCCCAAAGAACACTCTGCAGCTCATTGATCCAGTTCCCCTAGACGTTATCCAACCTTTTCTTCATTCTTTCTAGTAGAGTTTTATTTATCACCTCTGCATGCTCGTTGCATTGTGGGTGACCAGGTGCGAAATGTAGTTTCCAGATCTTTGAACGTAGATAGTAATCCTCAAAATATTTATTTTTGAACTGGGTACCATGATCCGTGATAAAGGCATATGGCATCCCATAATGGCATATAATGTCCTTCTATATAAATTGGAAGACTTTTTCATACGACATCTCCACCAGGGTATCAGCCTCCACTCATTTGGTGAAGTAATCCACTACTACTACAAGATATCTAAATCTACCCTTTGTCTTAGGTAAAGGACCGAATAAATTAATCCCCCATATGGCGAAGGTATAAGGGGATATAATTATCGTCAATGAGGATCCTAGATTCTTATGGATCATGATATAATTTTAACACTTGTCACACTTCCTCGCATATCTTGCACAGTCTTCTTTTATAGAGGACCAGTATTAGCCTTGAGTGGATACTCACTTTCACCAAGATCTACCCTCTGAATGAGCTCTACATGAGCCTTTATGCACTTATTTTATCAAGATATTAAATTTATCAAGATAAAAACACCTAAGCAGTGACACGATATACCCTCTTCTGAATAGGATTCCTCTTTCCAATAAGTACCTTGTTGCTTTATAGTGGAGTCTCCGCATTTTCTTTAGATCTACCGGAACTGTGCCAGTCTCTAAATATACTCGGATGGGATTCATCCAGGATGGCCCGATGACTAACTCTATCACCAAAACACATTTTTCATCTATACTGCGTTACTTTAAGGTTTCTATAGGGACTATTCTTCTCAGCTTTGTCCGGGTGACTGACGCCAATTGAGAAAGTGTGTCTGCTCGTGTGTTTTCAACCCTTGGTATTTGGACTATTTGAATAGCCAAGAATTTTGACAATAGAACTTTCACCTTAGCCAAGTATTTCATAATTGATTCTTCTCTTGACTCATAAACTCCTAGGACTTAGTTTACCACGAGTTGAGAATCGTTGTGCACTGATAGATATTTGGAACCCAATGATGATGATAATCTAAAATGTACTATGAGGTCTTCACACTCTGCCTAATTATTGGAGGCCTCAAAGTGAAACTTGAGGGCATACATTACATTAGCCCCATCATGTGTTGGAATTATTAAGCCTGCTTCGTTGTCGCTAGCACATGATGAACCATCCATAAACAACTTCCAAATTGATGGTTCTTCTTCAAAGATATATTCAATTGAACATCTATTATTGAACAATTTCTTCTTTTTCTCTTTATCTATAGCACTTTCTTCCTCCCAAGCTGATGATTCTGGTCTATCAATAATCTGTTCATTTAGATTTGATGAGCTCCCTTCTTGAGAAGTCTGCTCAATTGTCTTTGTCACTGAGCTCTCTTTCGGAGAAGTCTTCTCGGATGTCTTCACAATTGAGCTCTCTTTCGTTGAAGGCTGCTCTGTTATTTTTACCACTGATCTCTCTTCTATGGAAGTCTGCTCGACAGTTTCTCTTCGTATGTAAACTCAACTATAAAGTCGGCCACTACTTGGCATTTAATTATAGTACTTGGTTCATATTGTATGTTTTACTCTCCTAGTTCTACTACCCAAGACATTAATCTATTTCATTTTTCAGGTTTATGAATAGATTATCATAGAGGAAGGTCTATATAAACGATAATAGTATATGCTTGGAAGTATGGATTTATTCTGTGAGAATATTTAATCAACGCGACAGATAATTTTCCAACCTAGGGTATCGAATTTCGACTCACGGTATGCCTTTTTGGTGTAGTATATCAGTTTCTTCACTCCCGCTTCTTATCGAATCCATGTTGAAGTAACTGCCAACTCTCATAACTTTAAGTACAAATAGAGTTTTTCACCAAGGACTAGCCTTGATGGCAATGCCATAGACTCCAGGTACTTATTGAATTCCAAGAATGTTGTCTCACACTCCTTGTTCCACTCAAAGGTCTTTTGTATCACCTTAAATAATGAAAGAAAACTATTAATGTCTTTTGACACAAACTTGTTCAGCACTGCCACACATCATGTACACCTTTGAATATAATTTTTACTCGTGGGCAGCTGCATATTTATCGGTTCTTGGATATTGTTTGAGTTAGTCTCTATACCCCTCTGGTTGACTATAAAGCCCAGTAACTTCCTCTTCTTGACCCCCAAGACACATTTCGTGGGACTGAGCTTCATTTGGTGCTTTTCCAGCTAGTCAAAAGTGTATCCAATATCATTAATGTGGTCGGTATATCTCTTGACATTGGTAAGCATATCATCGATGTATTCCATAGTTTTGTCGATCTGATACTCAAAAACCTTATTCACCAACCTATGATATGTTGCTCTAGCATTTTTTAGCCGAAAGGGCATAACATTTTTACTGTAGACGAATTATATATGATATTTTATATCGATCTTCTAGATTTATTCTTATGTGTTTGTACTCCGAATAGGCGTCTATAAAGCTAAGAAATATATTCCTGAAAGTAGTATCGACCATCTAGTCAATCGTAGGCAAAGGATAGTGATTTTTGGGACACGTTTTATTGAGGTCTGTAAAGTCAATACACACATGCCAATTGTCATTCTTCTTCCTGACTATTACCAAATTTGAGAGCCATTTCGGGTACTTAACGTCTATGATGAAATCTTCCTTATATAATTTATTAACCTCCTCCTGTATTGCTATGTTCATCTCCTCATGTATTAACCTCACTTATAGCTCCAAGTGAACACATTCTTTCTCTTCCTCAAGAATTCTTCTAACTCTTTCTTCAGAGTATGGTCTAGTAATGAGCCAATCTAGGTTGTCCTTTATAGGTGCTCGTCATCCAACATCACATGCTTTATCTTTGAAATTATCTAGACTTTAACTAACTTATCTTCATCCTTAGGATCCAATGTATTGATATGATAAGTAGTGGTCAATTTATTCTTCTCTTTCAGCTCTGTCGACGTGTAGTAACACTCTCGGGCCTCAACTTGATTTCCTTTCACCATGCTAGCCTTATAGCATGTATGGAATTTCAGACACTGATGAATAGTAGACAAAATAACTTTGAACTTCTTCAATCTGACCCTTCTAAATATGATGTTATATGCCGAGTGGACGTTCTCATCTGGGACAAAAAAATAAATCATCTTTGTTCGACAGGTTATCCAGGTGATGACCATAACCTCCAGCTCAATTGTTCTTAAAGGGAACACCTTCTCCCTTGAAAAACTGATAAGAGGCCTGTGATATGACTCCAAATTACTATCTATCATCCTTTCCATTATCGGCCGGGATCCTTGCCACCTCACTCTTATACGCCATCGTTATGATGACCATAACATCATCGTATAGGTAAAGCATACCTCACATGTCATCTTTAGAAATACCAATAACAATATGATATTTGTTTACCTTTTGGGGACAAGTTTCCATAGCATTAATGATGATACGCAAATATTGTGTATTTTCATCCTCCGAACATACGCATTTTAGCCCCCTCGGGTATCTTATTCCCTATATTTATGCTCGTTTACCAGACAACCTCGGATTTCTACCTTAACATGTTTTGTAGGGGTTAATTGAGCTTTTGTAGGTAATTGGATGCTAAGTGTGAAGTTCGAACGCGTTCCGCTCGATTTCCATATATAATCGCATGTTTAAGGGAATTTTAGTCAGTCCATAGCTTGGGCACCTGGATCAATATCTCACGAAAGTTGTAGACCTACTTGCAAGCTTCGCGTGACCACAAATGGTGCGCGAATCCGATTCAGAACGAAGAATTTACGGTGATTTCAGCAGACGAGAAAGGCTTGGAAACCAAAACAGCAATGCAATGAACTTTTTTCTTCTTAATCGATCGATCGACGATTTTAGTCGATCGGTCGATTCCCTATTTTCAGGAGATATTTTTCTTTTCTTTTCTTTTCTCTTTTCTTTTCTATTTCATTTCCCACTTACTATATAAAGCAAATTTTGTGTAAATATCAGAATATCAAGCTTTAGAATAGACTTTAGGTTAGAATAGCTTAGGGTTTGGGTGATTTGGAGAGTTCATCTTCAATTTTTCTTGGATTGACATCCCATTTGGGTTGAATGTTGGACCATTCATCCTCGTCTCCATTAATATAGTTTGTATTTCTTCATTTCTTGCTTTTTAGTTAATTTACAAGCTTTCTAATTTAGGTTTACATGCTTTGATTACTTGCTTTCTAGTGTAGATTTACCGCGTTTATTTACCACTTTCCATTTATCGCATTTTTAAGATGCTTTCTAGGTAATTTAAATTAGGTTGTGTTTGAACGGAACTCACTCGGGTTAACGCGTTGGTTGGCTTTGGTGATAGTGTTTACGTGTCTATTTCGAGTGCGTTGTCCTAGTTATTGTGCCTAGGAGATTTGATGGGGGCATATCATGTATGTTCCGTGCTTACAACCTTTCGTGTGCAATTTTTGGGATATTTGTTGACGCCAAAATCTTATTAGGCTTTTATGCGAATTTAGGGACATGACAACCCTTGATTTAATTAACTATCGAAACGAGACGCATTCGTAATAACTCGTCGACCCATGTAACCATTTTATACAAATTAACTCGGGTGAGGGATATTCGACGCAACCTATAGTTTTACTCGCTTTGTTAGTCTATTTTCAATACCTTGCCTAAATTAACATTTCCCTTTCAAGCATCTTTTCTTTTAGTTTGTAATCACCTTTTACACTTTTATTTCGGAATATTAAATCTTATAAATTCTAGCAACTCATCTCAGTGGATCTTTCGATACCCGACTTACCGCTGTGCTTGCCTCACAAGTATAGTCGTAATTTAGGTTTGTTTGTATTACCACGGTAAAACGAAAACAACAAATGTGCACTTTACACGAGCACACTTTTCACGCGTAATCAAAATGGCGTCGTTGCCGGGGACTTGTTTGATTTAGACTTTATTTGATTTAGACTTTATTTGATTTAGTATTTCATAGTATTTTCTTTCTATTTGTATTATTTGCTAATATTTTTGCAGGACTTCCACATTTGAGCACTTAGCAAACGCTTAAATTTTTCCCGCGCGCACCTACTTTGTGGAATTCGCCACTTGAGCCATTTTTGGGGTAAGCATGTCTTATTCCAATTCTTTCGGTAATCATTGTTATAATTCTCAAAATTCTCGCAAACCTATGACTTTCAGTGAATACTTAGAATCCTAAAGTATAACAAATTCAAATATGACTTTGGGCGAGTATAACGAAAGTCAAAACTTAGGTTATTGGAATTTTGATGATGATGATAATGATTTTGATAATGATTTTGGGCCTTTACCTCCTTATAATAGGAATTTTGAAACGAATTCGAATAGTTTTCAAAATTCCTATAATAATGAGTTTCCATTTATGTACTATGGTAATTTTCAAAGTTCCCATTTTCATGTATCTGCACCTCGACCTATGACATTTGGTGAGGGTTTGCGTATGTATGAGAATGAGAAACTTGAAAATCGTTATCGAAAAGAAAATCGTTTGTGGGAACATGAGTTAGATTTTATTATTTGAGTCCAATGACGATTTTCCTTCTGAGACTTTTGAAGTCGAAGAATGTTTTGAACCAAATGAGGTACTTGTGCCTACTTTGGAACAAACCATTCTTGACTTTGCCCATTATATAATAGATATTGAAAGTGAGGATGAAAATGATGTAATATCTATTTACAATGAAATGATTTCTTCTTTGGCCCCCACAGAAGAACATTTCATTGAAAATGATATTATTTCCTTCGAAACTCAAACTTCATGTGATGATGATTCATCTCATGAGTTTGAATTTCTTTCATCCCCGTTTTCATTCTCTATTATCACACCGTCACAAGTACACGATGATTCGGTTTCAAACTTTAATGTTTTAAACCTTTTCGCTGATGAGGAGTACTTGCTCGAGTCACCTTCCATGATCGCATTCGTTCCTTTGTGGGCGTCGCCTCCCATTCCAATTTCAAAATCCTTGGGAGGATATTCAGCTTTTCTCGATCCCCACATGTTTTTGTCACCCGTTCAATCCAAATCCCCCATCGTCCCTCCAAAATTTTTAATTGACGATGGTTCCTTTCTTACGCCTTACACATGCCTTCCGTTGTTCAAATGGAATTCATATTTTTCGGAAGGCATGCTTGTATTTGAGGGTACACCGGTTATCCTCCAAAGTCAAATCGTTCTTATGGTGGACCCTCAACTATTTAGACTTCTAGTGTACAGTTAGTGTGAAGCCTAAATAATAGGTTGTATATAGTTAGATTTTTATTCTTTCTTTTTATTTTAGTCTAGTGTAAGTAGTTAACTTTTTGTTATTTGTTTTTGCTATACTCGGTACTAACTTGTTTTGTATATTCTTTGGACTTGTTCTTATGGGGATCGCTCCAATTTGGTAATATCGCTCCTTTCCTCTCTTTGACTTGGTTCTTAATTTACATTGAGGACAATGTCAGGTTTTAAGTTAGGGGGTATGGGATATTCTATCCATTTCTTTATTTGGTCCATGTTTTTTCTCACATATTAGTTACTTAGTATGCTTTTCTTAGAAAAATTGAAAATTTCAAAAATATTTTCTTTCTTTTTTCTCCTTTTTTGGTCTTTTTGCCTTTGTTTTCGATGATAAATTTTAATAATTTCCCGATCCGATAGACAACCCAACGATGCTTGTTCTCGATTTTAGAAGTTATTAGACTTTAGTCTCGATTAGTGATATTATGAATAACTTCATGAATTAAACTTTAATCCCATGAGCACATGCACTTTTATTGTTTTATTGATTTGGTTTAAGACTTTTATAACTCGGTAATCTTTTGTTGCATTGTATGTAGTTACACCGAGTAAGCTTTATACCTTTCGTCATTTGTGAGTGTATACACTATTCTTTTCTCATTGAAAACGTTGAATTCGTCGGTAGTCTCACTTTTCTTTCATTTGACCGTTCATTAATTGAGTTCATACTTGAAATGTATTACTTGATCATGATTTTCATATATTGTTTTGATTCGAGAATTGCATAAACTTTGTGAAATGATCATAGGCCTTCTTTGTTATATTACCCATATTAGCCTTGACCTCACCTTTGTATGTTTACCCTCGTTAACCCCTTTGAGCCTAAATATAGCCTTTCGTTTCATAACCCCAATCCCATAACCAACTCTAAATTGGAGTTTTAGCCCATACATACACTTTCCATACCTTTGTTTGGAATGTTACTTGGGATTGAATGATGTTGTTGTGGTGTCGGTTGCAATTTAGGCATATGAGAGTTTGAAAAGTAAAGAAAAGAAAAAGAAGTGAAAAAAGTGATGAAAAAAAGAAAGCAAAAAAGCAAAAGAAAACAAAAGAAAAAAATGAGAAAAAGAAAAGAAAGAGAAAGTTGTAAATATTGTGTATAGTGTTCAATAAGCTTTATTTACTCTCCCCGATGATATATCTAATGCCGTTTTGGAACTTGTTTTCCAATTTTGATATTGCCCGCATTTTCCCATTATCCCGAGTTTTCATTCCGAACATTTTGAATCCGTACATACATTCCTTTCATTTCATACCCTAGCCTAGCCTACGTTACAACCCTATTAAAGTCCTATGTGATCTTAGGTTGATGTAATTTAAAAGTCATAATAGTTTTGATAATCTGTGAAAATGTATTTCGCCTCTTTTAATATGCGGTATCTTTTATTGAGATTACAGTTTTTCAGTTTATATATAGCGTTCTTCTTTTGTGACATGTGTGCGGCCTACTTTCCATTTACATTTACTCTTTATGTCTGCATGTTCCGTGTGTTACCTCCCTGTTTCGAGTGAATTCAATTGATGAGTGTAATTCACGTGAGGATTGAATGTATGCTTGCGCTATTTAGTATCCGGTTTATTTAAGTTTTTCGCCAAATCACACTTTGCATGTGCTCGCTCCCCTCCCACATTTTAAAGTTTCAATTCTATGAGGTGCATTCTATAATGTTAATGATTTGGAATTTTATTTGAATTCATTCACTTTGCTAATAATGCGTATGAAATCCTTTTCGCTATTCTTGGGCTTTTTGCATATTGGGTTGGGCATATTTTGAGGAAACCATGTGATGTTTGTGGGTACCATCCCTGAAAACCCTCACGAGACGACACTCGTCCACTAGGGTGACCTAGGGGTTTAATGGCTTATTGCATACACTAAATGCAATCGAATCGCTTGCCAAAGTGGCCTTATGTGTGTATACCATACTTTTGTAATATCTCCTGCTTTTGGTTTGCTTGTAGTTCTTGTTGCATCGTATTTCATTGCTAGGGACTAGCAATGTGTAAGTTAGGGGGTGTGATGATACGCAAATATTGCGTATTTCATCCTCCAAACGGAGGCATTTTAGTCCCCTCGGGTATCTTATTCCCTATATTTATGCTCTTTAACCAGACAACCTCGGATTTCTACGTTAACATATTTTGCAGGGGTTAATTGATCTTTTGTAGGAATTGGATACTAAGTGTGAAATTCGGACGCATTTCGCTCGGTTTCCGTACACGATCGCACGTTCAAGGGCATTTTAGTCATTTCACAGCTTGGGCACCTGGTCGAATATCTACACGAAAGTTGTATCCCTCCTCGCTAGCTTCATGTGGCCGTGAACGATATGTGAATTCGATTCACAACGAAGAAGTTACGACGATTTCAGCGGACGAGAAAATCTTGGAAACCAAAATAGCAATGTAGTGTGCTGATACCTGCTTGATCGATCGATCAATGATTTTGGTGGATCGATCGATCCTTCTCCACAATATACTTTTTTCTTCTTGGTCGATCGATCGACGATTTTGGTCGATCAATCGATCCCCTGTTTCCAGGAGATATTTTGCCTTTTAATTTCTTTCTTCTTTTCTTTTCTCTACTTATTCCAACTTATTATAAATACCCATTTTTGATGTAATAACAGATATAATCCATTTTAGGTTAGATAGGTTAGGGTTTTGGAGGTTTGAGAGCTCTTTTATTCTTTTCTTCTTGGATTGACACCCATTTGGGCTTGTAAGATTGTGCTACCATCTTCCATCTCCATTAATATAGTTGTATTTCATTGTTTCTTGCTTTGTTAATTAGTTTACATGCTTTCATAATTAGGTTTACATGCTTTCATTTATTGCTTTCTAGTATAGATTTATCGCATTTATTTAGCGCTTTCCATTTACCGCGTTTTTATCATGCTTTCTAGCTAATCTAAATTAGGTTGTGTTTGAATGGAACTCACTCGAGTTAACGCGTTGCTTTTCTTTAGTGATGGCATTTACGCGTCTATTTCGGGTGCGTTGTCCTAGTTATTGTGCCTAGGAGATTTGACGGGGCATATAATGTATATCCCGTGCTTACGACCTTTCGTGCACAATTTTTTGGATAGTTGTTGACCAAAATCTTATTAGGCTTTTTATACGAATTTAGGGGCGTGACAACCCTTGGTTCAATTAACTGTCGAAACGAGACGCATTCGTAATAACTCGTCGACCCATGTATCCATTTTATACAAATTAACTCGGGTGAGGGATATTCGACGCAACCTATAGTCTTACTCGCTTTCATAATCTAGTTTCAATACCTTTGCCTAGATTAATCATTTCCCTTTTATGCATCTTTTCCGTTTTAGTTTGTAATACACCTTTTACACTTTTATTTCGGAATATTAAATCATATAAATTCTAGTATCTCGTCCCTATGAATTTTTGATACCCGACTTACCGCTGTGCTTGCCTCGCAAGTGTAGTAGTAATTTAGATTTTTGTATAGTTGCGACGAGACAGAAAACAACGACTGTGCACTTTACACGCGCACACTTCCAATAAAGTTGATTTGTTGAACATGAGCGCAAGCCTTCGCCTCATTGAGGTAGGCTTTTCTTTCTGCCAGTTCATCTTCGCCTCCAGCTTCACCTCCTTCTATAAAGTTACACCCAAAATTGATCATCTTAACTTTATGCACGGGATCCTTAGGATTCATAGGCAAGTTTGGATTATCCTCCGAATCATTATTCCTCCCCCTTTCTTCTCATATGCCTTTTTACAAGGAGGATCTGATTGTTTTCTGGGGCTCTACTCATCTTGCCAATCTGATTGGACACCTTTATTAATGTACTTCATCAGTTTGCCAAGCTTCTTTAGAAGTGGCACAAGATGAGTTCCTTTTGAACTCATGTTCATTTATGGACATAAAGATAGCATTCTTGCCTTTGTTATTGTTTCAAGAAGTTTGCTTCTCTTCTTGTGTGAACTCACTTAATGATTTCTTAATCCTCTCATTACTTCCTTCAGTGGATGGTTTAGTAGGATAAGTGTAACCATTTTCAACAATATCCCAGACATCATCTCCCAAGGTTCCTTGTATGAAAGCAACCATTCTTACCTTCCAGTAAGCAAAGTTATTTCCATCAAAGAGTGGGGGTCTGGTCAAGTTACCAAATCTTTCATTTTTCTCGTCCATTATTTTGATTTTAAGAAAACAATTTCAGAAATACAAGACCTTTAAAAAAATTCCAAAGCTCTGATACCATTTGAAAAACTGTTACTAAAGCCGTTTAATACAAGATTAAACTATTTAAGTAACTCCGAACTGTTTTTTTAGGAAAATCTTTTCTAGAAATCAAATCAGTTTAATCACAAGATGTGTTTAAAAATATGCACGAGATCAGTTCAAGATTTGTTAACAAGTTTTGAAAAACAAAACTAAAATAGTTTTAAATCAGCACACTAATCAGAATGAGATGAGGAGATGTAGAAAGATTATTAATAAGAGATTTTTAACGTGGTAAAACCTCACCCAACTGAGAAAACATCCACGACTCCCTCTACAGAGTAAAAAGAAAAATCCACTAAAATAAAATATAACAGTTACAAACTATATAACACACATGCACACAAATCAGACCTATACAAGTTTAGGAATGTACCCACTAGTGTCCTTATAACTTTTCTACAAATCTGATTGTTGATGTTGTTCTCCCATTTTTCTAACTTCAAATTTGTTCCAGTCTTTACGTCGACTCTTGTTTCAAGATCTTATTACCAACACTTTCAGTGTTGTAGTGTGTAAGTGTTTGTGATGGTGATCTAATACATGCATGCACACACTCACGCTTATTTTTACAAACAGTCCTAACAAATTACAAATCAGATCTATATGCTGTGATTTTCAGTTTCTCTCTTCTTAGGAAACTTGAACCTTATTTGACCTTTAAAATAAACCCAGAATCCACGGCTATCTTTCTTAGAAGACGTATCAAGATCTTAATCAATTTCAGAGTTTTGAAAATGCTTTTGAAATTGAAAATCGCCAAGTGTGATTCCAACTAGGTCAAAGGTCTTGTTTCAAAAGAACTAGAAACAGAAAATGTTACTGTTGATTTTGAGTATGAAAACATTTACAGAAAACAATCAACAACTGATTTCTCAAGATGAGAAACAATAAATGTAAATCTAGGTGTAATGTAACATAAAGTGCTCAGATCTAAAATTTCTATAAAACAGAAACGCAGATCTAGCTTAATGCTTAAGTTGGACACAAGATCTTAAAACGAAGAGGTTACCGCACGAAACGACTATCAAACCACTCTCAAAACTCTCAAACACTCAAGGTTGTGTTTGGTATATAACTGGTTTTGATAAAAGAATTAAGGTTTGAAAAAGGGTTTGGGCGAACAGGGTTAGGGTTTCTAACTATGGTTTCTCTCTCTTTTCTCTCTCTTTTCTCTCTCTTCTCTCTTCTCTCTCTAAATGACGAAGTGGCAAAAGTTCTCTAATGGTTGAGGGTTACCCTCCTTATATAGAGGACTGAGAAGGATCGAGAAGGTAGAGGCAAATCGAGGGCTGAGATTAAGTCTTATCAAATTGACTTTGATCCAATGGTTTAATATGATGGGTTGGTTAAAAAGATTCTGATTGGAGGATAAAGGTTTCACAGGGATTGGTAACGAACGCATGCAAAGCGTTGATAAGATCAGTCCAAGGGTTGGCAATCAACAACAGTTTTTTGTCTATAAAGAAACACAAATCCAACCGGTTCAAGAGTGACATGTATAGGGCTAATATTAAACCTCACACGCGCGTCTAAAGAAATTACATATCACACCTTATAGTCTCTAGCACTTTCGGTTTCTACCCAAGTGAACTTTACAGGGATAAAACCAACAATCAGAAATTATAGAATGACCCCAAAACTTCTTAATTGCATTTTTAATTAAGAAAAAATTATTTTAAAATGTTTTAAAAATTCCCAAAAAATTATTAAAAAAAATATTTTTAAGGGAAATTAACGCACACAACACACATCCAATCAATATAACAAAATGTGTGAGCAATGTATGCAGTCCTAAAATGTGTGAGTGTTTGTGATTATACCTTGATAAGTCAAACAAGAGGAATGAAATGTATTGAAGAGTATGAGGCTCTTTGGTTTCTAGGTTGGGAACTCAATTTTGTCTCTATTTCCAAATTAGATGAACATTTATACAATGTAGACTCAAGTGAGTCAAGGGTATAAGATGCTTCATTTCACTCTTTCTTGCAGTGTTTCCTAGGCTATGGAAAATATCGTTAAGATTCCCTAAAGGTTTCCTATATTGATAGATGTTGAATGATGATTTCCTTCTAGAATGTGGATGCTTTCATTGTTTTTGCCCATAATTCTCAAAACTTATAGAAAATAGAGTACTACAAATGCAAAAATAGATAATTGAAATGTAATTGTAGATTAATAGACTCTAATCCAATGAAACATAAATGAATCGGATTGCGATTCATTTTTTTATCAGAATTAGGTATCCTCGAGTTTAGAAATCAACAACAGTGGAAAGTAACAAATGGTTTGCAAATTTCCCACAGATGATACTAATCTATTATCGTCTAAAACTAGTATACTAAATAAGTTCTGACCAAGAGGATACAAATAACAAACATAACATATAACGAGATATTAATCATAAAAATGCTGATCTAGAACAAATAATAGAGAGAGATGAGAGAAAGAGATGGAAACCATGCTTAGATGGTTCAGCCCAAAATGGTGCCTACATCCACAAGTGTAGTGTTGATTGTACAAATTTCGATGGGAAAAGTCTATAGATGAACAACAGATACATACTCTCGTGCTCACTCTAGAAATGAACAACATAGTAGTATGTAAAATATATCTCGATCATTTTATAATGAGGGGTAGCGTGCTATATATAGGCTGTTAGAGGAGAGAGAGTGTAGGGGGAGATGTGTCATGCCTTTATAGGTTAGAAAATTTTACCGTTTACATACAAGAAGTAAGGATAATCATGAGTTTGTTATGCGTACATGTAGGAGTAATATATGCATATCTCCCATATGCGTGTATGATATGACTGCTACTGATGTCATTTTATCACATGATACATGCCTGGACAAATGGAATTAAATAGTGGCGCTAGCTAACAGTGAACTGGCAGTGTGAAGACGGACTTCTAGGATTGTCTGTCCGACCTCATAATTATGGCCGACCAGAATCATTGTTGAGACGGCCTCATTGTTGTTGTGGATGAAGCCACGTGTTGTCTTCGGAATGGCCCACGAGGTATTCCATATCTATGGTATAACAATAACATCAGTTTTTTGCTTAACCCCTAAGCGATATATTTTTTTGAGTCAAGGATACCATTAATGTATACCTGATTTTTCTGTAATGTAAACATTATATTTTGTAATGTACCCATGATTTTTTTTTTGTAATTTGTTTTTGAAAAAGTCTATAATTATACATGGGATTTTATAATGGATACACAATGTTTTGTAATATAGAAGTGTTAAGTTTGTGTACACCCTAAATTATAAGGTACACATTAAGGGGTGAGGGATCTTAGTGCAAACAAATATGTGACTGGACAATCGATAATTATTATAGCCACGAATTTAAATTTAAATCTCACTAATAAAATCACATCTTATTCATGGGTATATTCGCTGCAAAAGTTGGACTTAATGCAATCAATAACTTAAGTAATACCAAACGACCCCTAAAAAAATTCTTAAATACCCTTGAGTGAAATTTCGGTCATCATATAACCCACTTAAGTTACTAAATACAACCAACAATTCATTTTCATCACATAATCAACTACTTCGACTTCTCAATCATCCTAGCATTTTCATTACGTTCCTTTCATTTTTTTCTCTTGTCTTCCCA
Source organism: Sambucus nigra (assembly GCA_949130495.1). NCBI lineage: Eukaryota > Viridiplantae > Streptophyta > Magnoliopsida > Dipsacales > Adoxaceae > Sambucus > Sambucus nigra. The sequence continues at coordinate 169,347,661 of OX422214.1, read as the reverse complement.
AACCCTAAACTCCCAATCCATTGTGTGTTAATAAAATATATAGTCTCAAGTTGCAAAATATGTGAAGACGTTGATATGGAATTGAATTGGGGGCAACAAATTCACGAGTTGATTATTAATTTCTTAAATGGATTTTTAATTATCATCTCTTTTCTGAAAACGATGACACTTTTCAAATGTTAAGTATTTAGAAGACAAGATTTTTCAAAAGTTAAATTCTGATGGATTCCAGCTTTATACCTTTAATATATGTTCACTTTTCAGAAATCTATGACATGTATAAAGTTAAATGTTAAATTTTTAGAAATATTTATGCAGGTTTCTCAATAAACGATGAGAAATATCTAAATATTTAATGTAGAATACTGCACAATGACCGAAGTACTTGAATGTTAACACCAATCCAATAATTATTTGTATAAAATCCACAAAAATCAAAGCTTAATTAACCTTAATATTGTTTTCAAATAATATAAGTTAAACATATTGAAGCAACTACATATAAAGATAAATTAAAAGTACAAATTGAAAGATTATATTTTGTAATCCCCAACACGATATCATAACTGTATATCTAAGCTCCAAGACAATATCATGACTTTATATTTAAGCCAATATATAATATTAGTATTATACAACTGAGATTATATGATATGGCCAAGGGAGTGACGATTTGAAAATGGTGCACAATTTATCGTCTTTTTCATAAATGAAGCACGTCGTTTTACAACTCTCTTCTTGGGTATAATATATATTTTAGAAGTTTGGTGAACACATTTTCTAGGATTTCAAAAGGGGTTTATTGATCAAATAGAGAGAGGGAGGAGGTAACTCAAGGGTTTTCCCCATGAACTACTCACCGATAGTTGAGGTCGCTGAAGAAAAGAGAGGAGATGGTGAGATGTAGGGTTGTTTTGTGTTCTTGATGTTATTAAGTAATTTTGTGTTTTTTTAGCATTTGAATCAAAATGGGTAAAAAAAGTGGGTGTTTATTTAAAATGTTTGGATGTATAGTTAGTTTGGTTGTTAATGAGGGATAATTTGGTCAATTGGTCTGGTTTCATTCAAATGTTAAAAAGGGGTATATTAAAAAAATTCAATCGATAATTATGGATTATATTTAGTCCATATGTTTTATGTAAACTTTGGCTTGGGCTGTATATAGATCGTGGATTGTATTGAGTAAAACTATGATTGCAGATAGTATAACCCCATATGTGTAAGCACAACGTGGGACCAAAATTCACATTACGTGTTCCCTCGCAATTAATGTATGTTATAATACTTTATGATTCCTGGTAGCGCTCTTGTACCAAAAAAAGTGATATTTTGTATGATCTTTTAGAGTTGTATTATCACTTTTAATTCTAGCATTGTAGAGTGATATGAATTTCATCCTTTTATTTTAAAAATAATAATTGAGACTAAGTCGAATTAATTTAAAAAATAGGTAAATTTAAATGGGTTGTGTTAAAGGTAAATAATCGCCATCTTTCCCCATGTACTAAAAACACCATATATATTGGCAAAAATTATTCCCCCTACTACATAAGTTGGCACCCACATGGTCAAAGGTCTTCAAACATAAAGTTTTGATTTCACCTTATTTTTCTTTCTTCTCTCTCCAACTTCTAATAAACCCTCACACTTAATTTAAATTATCAACACTACCACTACCTCGACTACCACTGCATCATCTCCTCATGCACCCCCACCCCCACGTAGTTCATGATCACTCCACCAACACCAGTGCTACTGCAAACATATACAATTATAATACAAACCACCACCACCACACAACCTCTCTTTCTAAGATATGTTCAGGAACCCTAAATTTGTTGTTTTCAAATAATTGACATTAGAAATAAATTTGAATAAGATTCTTGAACTTAGACTAACAAAAAATGAAATTAAATCGCTCAACTAAACTGATAATTGTAAAAAATTCAAAAGTCACCTGCTGGGTCATTTGGTGATAGACAGTTCAACTATGACAATATTCATTGACATAATTTCGAAGGTGCAATGCAATATTCAAGAATACATTATTTAAGGTGTACACTTCTAGTGACAAATCACCCAAATTCACTTAATTATTTTGTGAATGTTCGGTGCTTAATCATCGAATGTTGAATCGCCTTTGGTGATGAATCACCAAATATTGTATTGCAAATTTGACATTCTATCAGAGAATATTGTTATCGATTTTGGTGTTCTATCAACTAATGAATTGGGCGGTATTTTTGACGTATTTTTTTTACGATTTCCATTTTAATTATGGGCTTTTAGTTTCATTTGTATTATTTTTGGTTCAGAAATGTTATTCAACTATATTTATATTGATGGGTTTTTTAGAAACAATAATTTTTTTGTAGTAGATTGGTGGTTATTTAGTGGTTTTGTATTAAGAGATAGAAAGAGATATGTTAATCGTGGTTTTCATCATGGTGGTGGGTCACCATGGTGGTGGGGTGGTGATTGTGCATTAGGGTTAAGGTTAGGGTTACGTTTAAGGGGGTCATTGAGGAGACGGTGGTGGTGGTGTTAGGGTTAGACTAAATGTTGTGATTAAAAAATAAATTTTTGAGAAATTTTATTAAAAAAAATACATAGACTATGTGAGTGTCATAATTCATTTGTTGAATTTTAAGTATGAGACGAAGGAGATAATTTTATGGGCGACTTTAACACAAACCTTTTGAAATATGACTGAATGTCGATCCTTTATATTGTCTATTATAATCTCATTTACACTTTTGAGATGTCCAAAATTTGGTGTTTTATTTAAATTACCTTCAACATCCCCATTCCCTTCTAGCATAAGAGTTTTTTATTTTTATTTTTATTTTTATTTTTATTTTTATTTTTTTGAATAGATAGTATAAGAGGTTAGACTAGGATAAAATAGAATTTCCCATGTTAAAAAAATTTATCCTTTGAAACGTGAGATTGATAAGTGTTTAAATAGTTTTAGAATGTCAGTTTTGGTTATTTAAAACTTCATTATCAATTGAAATACATTAAATTTATGTTCCTCTGAAAAGTAAAAAATATTCGATGTTTTATTGTACTAAAATAATATTATGCAGAAATATATTGGAACGTAAAATATTTGTACAAACATAAAAAAATGAAACCAATACTAACGTTACTTTTACTATTATTTTTGGTTAGTTTTCAGTGAATAATTTTTATTATAATAAATATTATTATATAAATATTTTCTTTGACTATTTTATTATAATAAATGTAATGCATATACCATATTGATGAAAACAGATTTGTTCACCCACTCTAAAAGTTGTTCCTGATGACCTTGTCACGTGAGTTTGAAATACAGCTAATAGGTACTACTGTTAAAATGGATGCCTCTATTGTCTCTATTAATAGGCCAAGTCTTGCTAGAGTTTGTGTTCAATTAAACTTGATTGAATCAAATCCGTCTAGAGTTCGGATTGGCAATGAGGATAATGGTTTTTGGCAAGAAATTGTTTATGACCCCCCCACTATTATTCCTTTTGTATGAAGAAAGGTCATACCACTCAGGATTGCATTTTCAAGAACCATTCAAAACCTAGTACATCTTCTCATCCTACAAATTTACCAAAACCAATAAAGCATTTGTCCAAACCCCAACCCCAAAATGAATGGTAGATCAAAACCAACAAGATAAAACCTACTGCTAGAAAGGAAAAACATCATCGTTACTTCAAATATTTTCTCTGCAATTCATGTTGAAGAGGAAGATACCCCAGTGCAGACTACCTCTGAAATTCTCCTTAGCATAGTTATCCATAAGGAGCCTGCAACTACAACTACCAACATGGAACCTCAGAGCCAAGATTTCAGTCAATTTCCCAGAGAAAAGCTACCTGACCAAACCAAATCCATTGCAGCAACTGCTAAAGACACTTCTCTCGAAGTTTTACCAACCAAGACCATCTTAGCTGCCACACATACTGGTAACCTCCATGACAGTGATCAAGTAGAGGATATCAATATTGTTGATGGCAATATTTTCCTAATTGACTCTACTCTTATTGACTCTGAAAAACACATTGCAGCTGAGAAACTATACTCCTCTGATTCAGAAACCTACAAAGAAAATAAAACCAACCTCAAAGCCAACCTCATATCCAACCAAGACCAACCCAACCTCAAAGGCTTTGAACCTAATCAATAAAACCTAGACCAAATCATACCTTTAACCAATGTCAAATCCACCAAATCTTTTGATCCTCTTTTCAGAAGAATAAACAGATCAGGTGCCAAGTCCAACTCTAGCTTCAAATCTAGTACTCATCAATGTTAAATCTCATATGCTGGAATGTTAGGGGGGTAGCCAACTCCCCATCTAACAGAAGAATTAAAAAGCTCATGAGAACTCATAAGCTACATGTGCTTGCTTTATTGGAACCAAAGGTTAACAAGGATACTATTTCAACTTATCAACACAAATGGGGTTTTGAGGGATGTATTTCAAATTTCTCTGGAAAGATTTGGTCTTTTTGGAAGTTTGATTTGAATGTTAGCCTTCTTAAAGACGATGATCAATTGTTGTGTTTGAAGTTGGAACATCAACTATTTAAAGATCCTATAGTTATTTCTTTAGTCTATGCTAAATGCACTAGACTAGAGAGACACCCTCTTTGGGACCTTATATATCAAACATGAAACCAACCTGAAGATTTTCCCCACCTTATCACAAGAGATTTCAATGTTGTGACCGAACAGGAAGAAAAAATTGGGGGTAATGATCTCGATTTTCATGTTGTCCAAGATTTCAATGATGTAATTTCCTCCTGTCTAATTGACCTTGGCTTCATAGGTTCTAAATTTACCTGGTGTAATTCCAGAATTGAAGATGACCTTATTCTATCAAGACTTGACAGAGGTCTTGCTAATAACAGTTAGAACTGTGCTTTTCCATCAACTTCTATACAACATCGTCATAAACATTGCTCAGATCACTCCCCTCTCCTTATATCCATTAAAACCTCAATGGAACACTGCCCAAAGACTTTTAAATTTCAGCAAATGTGGTGTTATCATAAGGATATTCAAGACATCATCAAATCTTCATGGGATGAGCCTATTGAAGCACATCCAATGAAAATATTTGCTTTAAAACTCCAGAGATTTAAGAAATGCCTAAGAGAATGGAACAAAACACTTTTAAAAATGTGTTTCAGAATGTTATTGACCTAGAGGATGAGCTTATAAGCAAAGAAGTCTTGTTTGAGCAGAACCCCAATGATATTAACAGAACCAGTTTGCAGCATACTAAAGCCAGACTTAACCATGCTATGAAAGATGAGGAGACCTATTGGAGACAGAAGTCAAATCTGAAATGGTTTAAAGATGGTAACTCCAATTCTAAATTTTTTTCATTCCTCTGTTAAATCTAAGAGGAATAAATTAAGCATTCATGAGATCAAAGATGATAGCTCAAACTGGCATTATGATCAGACTGAAATTAAAAAGACCTTTATTTAGCATTTTCGAGATCAACTTACTGCATAACCTACTGGTAATCATCCCCAATTGTTGAACTATATCACCCATGTTCTCTCAGAGGATCAAAATGCCATTCTCACCGCCTTTCCAACTGAAGAAGAAATTCTACAAGCTACTAAAGACCTCAATGAGGAAAGTGTGCCAGGTCCTGATGGTTATGGGAGTTTTTTTTATACTAAGTTCTGGTAAAGAATCAAATCTGACCTTATACAAGGTATTATAAGCTTTTTTGCAGGGGCTGAAATCCCTCAAAGCCGGGCTAGATCTACTTTAATTCTTATTCCTAAGATAAACAACCCCTCTCTCTGCTCCCACTTCAGACCAATCAACCTTTGTAATGTCAATTTCAAAATCATTACCAAACTTCTAAACTCTAGATTTGGTAATCTTCTTCCATCCATCATATCTTCTAATCAGAGTGGATTTATAAAGGGTAGAGGGATCTTATAAAACATTCTATTGGAAAAAGAAATGGCAAATGATCTTGGGAAGAAAATTCATGGCTCAAATGTTATTTTGAAGCTAGATATGGAGAAAGCGTATGCTAGAGTTTCATGGCACTATCTTCTCCAAGTTATGAGGAAATTTGGTTTCAGTGATGTAATTATAGATATCGTATAAAGGCTTCTCTCAAACAACTGGTTCTCTGTTCTTATTAATGGTCAAGCAGGGGGGTTTCAAATCCACAAGGGGTCTAAATCAAGGAGATTTGTAAGGATACAAGTCTCTGATTGAGTCTCAATATTGTGTTGGATCAATTTCAGACAAAAATGTTTGAGTCATAGGATAGTGTTCAAGTTTATCCATTCAAGCTATGGCGTGTTAGTTGAAGACGTAGCGGCCAAGAGTATAAAGCTTCATCATATGTTGAGTTTGTTGTGCCTCATTTCTACGTCAACAACATTTGTTCCGTTTACGCCTAAGGTATGAATGCAGTACATATTTATATAGGAGCTTGGACCAAGTTTTATTGGGTGTACTTTTAAAATGAGGTTTATTTTCAGAAGATTTCTTTAAAACTTTAAAATAAAGTTTCTGGGCTAAAAATTGAATTTTAAGCTTTCTGGAAGTTCGTTCGAAATTGTCATTCGAACGAGTTTTTCATTCGAATGAGAATGTCGTTCAAACGCGTTCGAACGAGAATGTTGTTCGAACGAGCTTGCCAACGATATTTACCAACAAGCCACTGGAACTTCTTTAGAAGGGTCATTTTCGTTCGAACAAAAATCTCGTTCGAATGAGATTTTTGGTGGGAAAATTAATTGGCAGTTTTTCACCTCTATCCCACTACTTTTTCCCCACTAACTTTTGACAGACTTAATATGTGCAGGAGTCAACCTTTTCACATTCAACCATCTCCTAGAGAGAGTTTCAGAGAGTTCATTTTCAAATGAAAAGGTTCATGTTTTGAGTGTTTATTTTTCAAGAAAAAAATCTTTAAACACTTTTGTTTACACTCATAGTTTGTTTATTCCAAGTTTCCATATAAATATCTTGCTTGGAGTGTTCGGCACCGGGTTTACTCTACGGAGTTGAAGAGATTGTTTGGGTTTACTTCTACATCCCTCAAAGAAGAAGTCTCATTGTTTTGCTACGGCATTCTCACGTGGTGAAAGGCACCATGTGTGGTTGACGGTGTTCCTAAAGTCTTATTGGTGGATTCCAAGGCTCCAGTAGAGTTTTGAGATTGTCGGTTAGGCAGAGGTAGTTATAAGAAGACGCGTCGGGGCTTGAAGGAGTCGAGTCAAGTGTTGTAAGTCATCTTGCTTGTAATTGTAAATTCCGTACTTAGTGGACTTAAGGCTAGGGACGTCTGAGGGTTTTTTTCGTTGTGGGTTTTTCCTCATACATCGCAGCGAAGTGGTTATTTGTTCATTTTATCTTTTGTAAAATTCACCTTAGATGCATGCTTAGGTAAAAAGATCAAATTGGTTTAAATCACTACTTGTTTAATTTGGTGCTAAAATAAATTTGGGTATATGTTAATTTAATTCAAGTCATCATTTAATTTGTTAAATTTGGTTTAGCCTAATTTGGTAATATTGAAAATATAACCTAGGCAAATTTCTAGGACTTGGATTGAATTAAGTTGTTTAAGTGAAATATGTATTTGTTGATTAATTTAATTTCACTTGGTTTAATTTTAATTTGAAAAGAAATTAAAATTTGGTGTTTGTGTGTGTTTAATTGAACCATCTCGCTTCCGCATCTAAAAGGAAATTACTTTTTATAAAATCTTTAAAATTGGCGGCCTCTCATTTTTTTAAAATTGGGGGCCTCTCATTTAAGATCCTTTTAAATATTTTTGACTAAAATGGAATTTTCCCCATTTTCAAAATTTCCTATTTTCGATGGTTCTAACTACGCATATTGGAAAGCGCGGATGAAATTGGCACTAAAATCTATCGACAATAGGGACTGATTGTCTGTTGTTAACGGGTGGTCTCCACCTACTCATTTAGTAGATAATGAGCATGTTCCCAAACCCGTCGATAGATGGAGTGAGAATTAATTTAAACTATCTAATTTTAATTCTTGAGGTTTAAATGCCTTATTTAGCGTTGTCACTCCGGATGAATTTTGACACATTAGATGTGTGAAACCGCTAAATAAGCTTGGGATATTTTACAACTCATACATGAAGGAACTAGTGTCATTAAGGCTTCGAAACTCCAAATCCTCACCACTCAATTTGAAACCATCAAAATGAATGAAAAAGAAACATTTGATGAATTTTATGCTAGACTTTTCGATATTGTTAATTCGTCTTTTAATTTGGTAGAGAAAATACCCGGCTATCGAGTAGTAAAGAAAATTTTAAGGTCCTTACTCGATAGATTTATCCCCAAAGTGATCATTTTAAATTATTTACCATCTTTAGCCTCTACGAAATTAGAAGAGCTCGTAGGTGATTTACAAACCTATGAACTAGACATGTTCCCCTCCAAAATCGAAAAGAAAATTGAGAAGGGCGTTGCTTTGAAAGCCCGAAAGGAGGAAAAATAAGTAATAGAGAGTGAAAGTGATAGTGACTCGGAGAATATGGCTATGTTTTCTATAAAGTTTCAAAAATTTCTTAAATTTAACAAAGATAAATTTAAAAATGATTTTAAAAAATTTGAAAAATCTAAGCATGACAAAGCCGAGAAGATCCCTAAAACTCCTAATGAAAATATAAATAGGGACGAGTCAGATAAGTGTTTTGGTTGTGAAGGGTATGGTTATAGGGCTTTTAAGTGCCCCACTAAACTAAGGAGAGAGGGTAAGAAACCAATTTTCTATAATGCCACCCTTAGTGATAGTGATAATGAAGAGGGATCGGATTCCCCCACTAAGCCCAATTTTATGGCTTTTATGGTAGTCATGTGAGTGATAGTGAGCACTCTTCTATTGATGAAATTTTAACACATGACACTTCCAAAGGTCAAAGTTTATGATTCCCTTGCTTTTGATGGTAGTGAGAGTGGATAAGAAAGAGAGAGTGAAAGTAAAAATGAGGTTGATGTGAGTGAACTTCAAAATGCTTTTCAAGAACTTTATGAAGAATCTATTAAATTAAAAAGAGCTAATTTGAAGTTATAAGCTAGTTTAAGAGAGCGTGTTAAGGTCGTTGATGAGAGTGCATTAGTGGAAGACCTTAGAAAACGTGAGAGAGCTCTTCGTGAGAAGATTGAATATATAGGAGGCGGGAGAGATAGCCTTAAAGGTTGAATGGAATCCTTGAAAAATGATCTTCTCGCATTTGAAGAGCGCAATGTTTTCTTAGAGTCTAACATTTTAGAATTAGAAAATAAATTAAAAGACTCTAGTAAAGTCAAATTTGTTTTGGAGTGTCGTTCGGAGAAATTAGATAAAATATTAGGAACGGTCCAAATTAAAAATGACACTTGTGGTTTAGGCTTTGATACTTGTAATGAGTCATCTCATAAATCCAAAACCAATCTTTTAGGAGAATCCTCTAGGGACAGTGTCCTAGATCATTCCTTAAGTAAGTCTTTTCGCCGAGTCTTTAGGTGCTCTCATTGTGGTCGAAAAGGTCATCTTAGGAAATTTTGTTTAGATTTTAAACGAGGTCCTAGAAAATCCCAACGTAAGGCAACCGAGGTAGCCAAGATTCCTACACCTCGAGATAGTAATTCGTCATTAGTTTGGGTTAGGAGATCCGACTCGGTAACTTTACAAGATAGGATTTTTTATTCTCACTTGCTTTCACATGCTTCCTCACTTGATAAATCTAAAGGTTGAATGTATTAGTTGTTTGCATACTTTAGCTTTTGTGCCTCATGCTATATCACCATGTTAATTGTATGCTTGTTTTAATCATTTTATAGTCATTGCTTTATATCATATCTCATGCTAGAATTATGATGTTTGTTTATCTTTTGTATTATACTTCTCTCATTTTAGTTTGCATTAAATGAAAAATACAAAAATATTTTGTTTATCATTTGTGTTTCATCTTTTTATAATTTAAGATTAATGAAAAATACAAATGATTTTTGTGTGTCTTTTGAGTAAATATTTTTATTTTTGGTTAAAAATTGTCAAAAACTCAAAAATATTTTTTTTGTGTGTATTTTAGTTTGACACACTCTAAGTAGCATACACTTGTGTTAGAATCCCTTTTTTTTCGCTTTCACGTGGCTAGAACTTTTGGTTTAGATTGTCAATCCTTATTATGTACTTTACCATGCTTACATGGAGTAGTTGGATTTTGTGTTGTTATAATGGATTATATTTTTATATGCCTCAATTCACACATGCACGAGCTCACTTGAAATTTTCACTTCATATGTAGATTTGAGCTTTGTGAGGTGTTCTCCTACCAATCTTGTCATCTTCATGTTATCTGACCTAGGAGGACTAATGCATGTTAAAATCTGTTGCACATGAGATTTGTGTGAGATATAAAAAAAACAATGTATATAAATGTGCACAGGGAAGGGCTCCGAAAGAAAAATCATCCTTTGCGAGTAAGCCATCGTTTGCTTGGACCTAAAAGAAATACGTGGTCCAAAGGCCTAAAAGAATAATGACATTAAAAGAAAATATTTGCTAAGGCCTATTTTGTTTAGTTAATCTATTCATTCAAAATATTAAACTCTATATACTTAAATTGAGGGAGTTTGGATGGTATATCAACGGTTTGCACAATGTCCGGTTATCCTAGTTGTACTTTCAGTGTCATGTCTCTATTGGTTTGTAGAATCATCAAAATTCTAGGCTTGTATGCATTGTGTATGTTTGTTCACTAAGTTCAATCAATATTGTCACATGAGGTTATATTCAAATGTGATGAAGTTTCCAATCAAATGAGAACTCCGTGAACATATTTTAAGTGATTGTGTCTAAATTTAATTGTTACTAGTTCACAACCCAACACTTCTGTTTCCATATGACACATTTTTGCCATACGAGTGTGAAAAGCTTATTTTATTTTGTGTCATGTGTGGTGTTTATACCTAGTATATGTGCGTGTGCGTTAATGATATTTATTATGTACTCATATACGAGGTATTTTGTTTGTCTTTGCCTTGCTTTGTAGTCCATCTATGCTTCTACTTCATGATTGGTATCTATCTTGTTGCATTCTTTGTTGATATCACATGATTATTCCTTATATATCATATTGGTATCATTTTATTGCATCTTAGTTGGTATCCTTTATTAACTTTATGTGGATTAGTTGAATTTGAGTTGCCCACATGCTTTAATGTTCTCATCACTTTATGCACTATTGCATGTTTAGCTTGTTATCCCAATCTATTTATCCCTTGTTTACTTTAGGGGGTGTATATGCTTTAATTGGGGGAGATAAGTTAACTTTTGATTCTTTAGCCTTTGTCTATTACTGAACAAAAAGGGGGAGAATTGTAGGGAGAGAAATGGTATATAATCCTATTGTAGTCGTATCTTAGTTTGGGAGATTTAACTTGGGGAAGTCGCGACCTTCTTAGGTAGATCATAGTTGATAAATGGGAGAATTAATTTAGGGTGAGTATTTATTTTATGCATTTAATATTCTTGATATTCCATATGCGTTTGATAGTTTGCTTAAGTGTGCAAGAATTCTTCTAAATATCAACTTTCATCGTCGGCAAAGATATTGATCCTTGGGTTGTTTGAGTCAAGCTATGTATTTTTATTTTGGGTGGGATATGTTTTAACTCTAGTAGATCTTCACGGCCCATTAGGATTTTTGTTGGTTTTTGTCCCGGAATAGCCAAAGGGGGAGATTTGTAAGGACACAAGTCTCTGATTGAGTCTCAATGTTGTGTTGGCTCAATTACGGACGAAAATGTTTGAGTCATAGGATAGTGTTCAAGTTTATCCATTCAAGCCTATGGCGTGTTAGTTGAAGGCATAGCGGCCAATAGTATAAAGCTTCATCATATGCCGAGTTTGTTGTGCCTTGTTTCTACATCAAATTTTTTTTTCGTTTACTCCTAAGGTATGAATGCATTAAATATTTATATAGGAGCTTGGAATAAGTTTTATTGGGTGTACTATTAAACTGAGGTTTATTTTCAGAAGGTTTCTTTAAAACTTTAAAATAAAGTTTCTGGGCTAAAAATTAAATTTTAAGCTTTCTGGAAGTTCGTTCGAACGAGTTTTTTGTTCAAATGAGAATGTTGTTCGAACAAGTTTGCCAATGATATTTCCCAACAGGCCACAGGAACTTCGTTAGAAGGGTCGTTCGAACAAGACTTCGTTCGAACGAATATCTCGTTTGAACGAGATTTTCGACGGGAAAATTAATTGGCAGTTTTTCACCTCTATCCCACTACTTTTTCCCCACTAACTTTTGACAGACTTAATATGTGCGGGAACCAACCTTTTCAATCTAACCTTTTCATATTCCTCCATCTCCTAGAGAGAGTTTTAGAGAGTTCATTTTCAAATGAAAAAGTTCATGTTTTGAGTGTTTATTTTTCAAGAAAAAAAATCTTTAAACACTTTTGTTTACACCCATAGTTCGTTTATTCCAAGTTTCCATATAAATATCTTGCTTGGAGTGTTTGGCACCGGGTTTACTCTACCGAGTTGAAGAGTTTATTTGGGTTTACTTCTACATCCCTCAAAGAAGAAGTCTCGTTGTTTTGCTGCGGCATTCTCACATGGTGAATGGCACCATGTGTGGTTGACGGTGTTCCTAAAGTCTCATTGGTGGTAACCAAGGTTCCGGTGGAGTTCCGAGATTGTCGGCTAGGCAGAGGTAGTTACAAGAAGACGCGTCGGGGCTTAAAGGAGTTGATTCGAGTGTTGTAAGTCATCTTGCTTGTAATTGTAAATTCCGTACTTAGTGGACTTAAGGCTAGGGTCATCCGAGGTTTTTTCCTGTTGTGGATTTTTCCTCGTACATCGCGGCGTAGTGGTTGTTTGTTCATTTTATCTTTTGCAAAATTCACCTTAGATGCATGCTTAGGTAAAAAGATAAAATTCGTTTAAATCACTTCTTGTTTAATTTGTTGCTAAAATAAATTTGGGTATATGTTAATTTAATTCAAGTCATCATTTAATTTGTTAAATTTGGTTTGGCCTAATTTGGTATTATTGAAAATATGACTTTGGCAAATTTCTAGGACTTAGATTGAATTAAGTTGTTTAAGTGAAATATGTATTTGTTGATTAATCTAATTTCACTTGGTTTAATTTTAATTTGAAAAGAAATTAAAATTTGGTATTTGTGTGTGTTTAATTGAACCATCTCGCTTCCGCATCTAAAAGGAAATTACATTTTGTAAAATCTTTAAAATTGGGGGCCTGTCTTTTTTTAAGATCCAATCTCCCCCACTTTTTTCATCATTGCAGCTGAAATTATAAGTAGAGGTCTTGATCACCTGATGCTTTCAAATGCCATAAATCCCTTCAGTCATCCCTCAGGTAACACTCTAATATCTCATCTAAGTTTTGCTGATGATATAATTATCTTCTTGAATGGAGAAAAAAGAAGTGGTCAGAGACTTATGAAATTTTTGAAAGAAAATGAAAATTTCTCAGGTCAATTAATTAACAAAGGCAAAAGTAGTTTCTCCGTGGATGAGAAAAGTATCCCTCGTAGGAAAAAAACAATGGCAGAAGTTTTTGGTCTTAAGCTTAAGCCTCTCCCAATCAAATATCTGGGATGTCCTCTTTTTAAGGGTAGAAGAAAATGCTCCTATTTTGCTGAATTGAATGACAAAATTAGATGGAAAATTCAGGGATGGAGATCTAAGTTTCTCTCCTAAGGAGGTAGATTGGTTCTCATAAAACATGTTCTTTCCACCATCCCAATATATACTCTTGCAGCCCTTAATCCCCCGAAAACAGTCCTGATTCGAATTGAAAAATTGTTAGCAAAATTCTTTTGGTCAGGTGTTAAAATTGATTCTTCTAATTTCCAATGGATTAACTGGGATACCATTTCCTTTCTTATATCTTCGTCAAGTTGGAAAATGATCTGGAATGATAAATTTCCAATTAAGATTTCTGTTTTTGTTGGGAAACTTTTAAACAAAGCAGTCCCTCTCGATCTAGAAATACATAGAGCAAGTATTTTGCTGGCCTCCAGGTGTAGGTGTTGTTTCTCATATGAAGAATCAATTACTCATACTTTTTTGCAAAGTAAAATAGCCACAAATGTTTGGAACTTTTTTGGTAATATTCTGAATATAAACTTGAACTTGAATACTTGCAAATCTATGCTCCTTGTATGGTGGCTGAAATGCCCCAAAAAAGATTATCTCAAGTTTTTGTTCATGATTATACCTCTATTCATCTTTTGGGAAATTTGAAAAGCTAGAAACAAAAGTCATTTTGAGAATATACCGATGTCCTCTAGTAAAATTATTGAAAATGTAATTTCTCTTGTTCATTATGCTAATAAGTTATTATCCTTTAAATGCCAAAGTCATAGAAATGATTCTTACATCATCAATCTTTTCAAGTAGGAGATTGAACAACCCCAATTTAATCCTCAAGTGGTCAAATGGATTAAACCTCCAAATGATTGCTTAAAATTAAATGTTGATGGGGATTCGAAAGGTTGTACAGGTGATAGTGGCATTAGAGGAATAGTGAGAGATTGCAGAGGCAACTTCATAGATGGTTTTTTCTTCTATACTGGTTTCCAAGATAGTCTCACTTCTGAAATTGAAGCTTTATACACAACCACTAAATTTTGTTTTGATAGAAGTTTGTCCAATATCCAAGTTGAAAGTGACTAAAAAACAGTGGTAAATATAGTTAACAAAGTTCGGAAGCCTCCATGGAAATATAAGGCGCAAATTGAAAAGATGCAGTTCATCCTTGTGCTTGGCAATCAATCTCTATCTCATATTTGGAGGGAATCAAATTGTGTAGCTGACGGTCTGGCAAATTGTGCAACTACTTCTAAATAATCAATGGTCTTCACCAACTTTGAAAGTCTCCCAAACTTCATCAAAGGTATGCTCAAAATGGATAAATGGGGTATTCCTTCAATTAGGCATAGTATGGTTATGTAATGGGGGTAATATAAACCCCCAAATTTATATTGATGCTTTAATTTGTAAATGAGAATTCTTATAAATTCCCATATTTAAATTCCAAATGTTGATCTAATGGGTCATCGATTAACATTCATTCACTATTATAAGGTGTCAGAGCTTGTAAGTGTCACTGGAGAGACTCTTTCTCCATTTTATTTCTAATAAAATTTGTGGGGGTTCCGTCCCTCTTCCTAATATATATATATATATATATATATATATATATATATATATATATATATGATACGATCATATAATTTTTAATGTTTTAATTAATTAGGGCCTGTTTGGTTTGCAACTATAATTCTATTTTCTGTGTTTAAATACAATTTTGATAAAAATCTTCGTTTGGCAACCTGTTTTTAAACACAAAATTATAATATTTTTGTGTTATAATCAAGTTTTTCAGAAAATAGGTTTAGGGCGTTTTATAACTTCTGTTTTTTTTTATTTTTCTACTCAGAATTATTCATTCTTAATATTTTAAAGCAGTTGTACCTTAATGTATAATATGCATACATAATACATTAATATGTGTGTAATTCTTATAAATAAAAAATATATATGTACATATACACAAAATTACGTATGGAATAATATAAAGTTAAATAATGTTATCAATAGATACATGATACTTATATATAGTTTTATACATGTATTATTAATGTATGGAATAATATAAAATATACATATGGTACATATGTATTAACAAATATTATCAATTTATGTATGTATATAATTTTATAGTAAATTATACATGCAATATCATTATATATATATATATATATATATATATATAGTTAAACTTTCCAACATACCTCATTAAATATACCAAAAAATACATGATATTAAATGTACATGCATATAATTTATGATATATGTATGTATGTATGTATGTATACATTCATGTATCAAGTATGTATGAAAGTTTTATGTATGATTATATATACACACACACACACACACACACACACATATATATGACATAAATATACACGTTTGCTAATTTTGTCAAATTTTCAAAAAACTATATTTAAAAACAAGTTTACCAAACGCACACCAATAATTATAAACACAAAAAATTAAATTTTAAAATTATATTTAAAAACAGCGTTTAAATCGAGTTTTCTGAATAGACAACCAAACGGTCCATATGTAAAAGAATCACCAAAAAAAGATCAAATTTAAAATGAATCAACAAATATGTACTGTATATTGAAACGGTAAGAGTGAAGAAAGAAAAGAGAGAAAGATAAAGATATTTTTTTGGGGAAGGCTGTTTTAACTGAATTCAATTATATAACTATAAAGAACATGACAGATAGTGTGGTGGCCCATATTCTCGATGGCTTCAAGATCAAACCTACGTAAAGATTTTTTTTCCAAAAACATCCGAGGTAAATAAAACTAGCACATACCTATCTCAATATCCGGGGTTTGAACTTAAAACTCCAAACCCCCTGATATTTCATTTCACTCAATATCCTATCACAAGACTCCCGTTTCTTCAAAAGAGAAAATAACCCAAAACCCATTCCTATCTCCAACCAACCTGATTTAATCTCTTCTCCAACATGGGATTGCAGTTGGTTGCTCTAGCAAAGCTCACCTTAATCTCCACTTGTCACACCAATTTAACAACCACTTCAATGGTTGCAACCTTAGTGTGGCCATTTGTGCTAAAACTGATATTGAATTTGAGGCCACTACATGTGGTTTATGATAATATGGTGCGTGATGCGATGCTTTTTGTGTTTCAGCTACAACAGATTGCTTTTCCGTCCGGCCATACTCCGGCTGGCAGTGGTGGTCGGAGGTGGCAAAGAGCTCTCCGTTTGATAGGAGAGAGAATCTCACTAGCTGGAGACTCCACTTCGCAACACGAGGAGGGCCTGCATTCCATTTCAGTGGCAGCTCTTTAATGGCCCCACAATGTTTTTTGGGTTGGGGTCCATGTATGTGTGTATATTTATTTATGAGTATTTTATTTCCATTCAAAATTTCTATCTAAACACTCCTAAAAAAACTTTTAAAGTTTAATACAATGAGCGTTGTAGAACGAAAATCGGGATTTATATAAAAACACTCTTATTTATTTCTCGTATAAGATATCAAACATAAACCTAAACATTGTTCTTGTATATTTGAAGACTCGTCTAAATTTCTTTAAAATTTAGGGCATGTTTGATTGAAATTTCTTGATTTTTTATTGTTTATAATTTTTAACTTTATAGTTTTTATAATTCCGAACTTTATAATTTTTATAGTAAAATGTAACAATGCACATTTTGAACATTTTTCATGAAAATACTTTCCTTGAAAAAAAAGTCGCGCATTCTGATTAAGCACAACCTTGGTGCTTTTTTTGTTGGGGTTGGAAAAATAATTATGCGGAATTTATTAAACTTGAAGACAAATTAAGAAGATTAGTATTTTGGTAAGAGGAAAAGAGAAATGCTTAGAACACTTAGTTAAACATTCACTTGGATAGACTTCATATATTATATTTCCTTATTGCAAACTAATATGAGAGCTTACATTTATATAGGCAATACTTCATCGGTGGATTTTTCCACTTAGACTACTAAGACAAAGAGTAATACAACATGGGTGGATTTCTCCACTAAACCACTAAGAAAAAATTCATCCAGATTTATCTCCTTAGTTGGGTGATGATGCATCCATTTATTCTTGCATAGTTCATCCAATAGCTATAATATAATTGCACATTACTTTTGACACCCCTTCTTAATTTGCAATTTTTGTCAACTTTTTGAATTGCTCCAATTTTTCTGAAGAGACTGGTTTCGTGAAGCTATTTGCCAATTGCTCATTGGTTTTGACAAAAATCATTTGAATTTCTTCTTTGTTAACCAAACTTCTGATAAAATGATGATGGAGTTCAATATGTTTCGTTCTAGCATGAAAAACTAGATTTTTTGTCATGGCAATAGCAGACATATTATCATAGTAGATATCTGTGGGATTATTTTATTCTTGTTGAGATCTGCAAAAATTCTTCTTAACCAGACTGCTTCACAAGATGCATCAGTAGCTGCAGTATACTCTGCTTCAGCTGAAGAGAGGGCCACAGTCCTTTGCTTTTTGGTGGACCAAGAAATTGATTTTGTGCCCATTTAGTATAAATAACCCGATGTGTTTTTTCTGTCATCAATGGATCCTGCCCAATCACTGTCGGTATATCCAACAAGATTGCAATTAATTTCTTTGACACATTTAATTCCAAAAAAATTCGAACCTTGCAAATACTGTAGTATTCGCTTTACCCCGAAATAATGAACTTGGCTTGGCTCATTGATGAATCGGAAGTTCATGCTAACAGGATGGACAATATCATGCCGTGTGCTGGTAAGATACATCAATGAGCTGACTAGGTTATGATAAAGTGAAGCTTTGACTTTCTGTGCACCATCTTTTTATTGGAGCTTTTCATTCACCGCCATTGGAGTTGTTACAGTCTTGCACTTTGGCATGTAGAATTTTTTTAACAAACCTTCAGTGTATTTTCTTGAGAAATAAATATTTCTCTTTTTCACTGTCGTACTTGGATGCCAAGCAAATATTTCGTGAGACCCAAATCTGTCATCTCATATTCTTTCATAATGACCTTTTTAAATTCTTCTATTATCATTGGATTAGTACCAGTATATATAAAATCATCAACATAAAGGCAGACAATAATGAAATCACTTGTACCTCTCTTTTGACAAATAAGGATGGTTCATTTGGGCTTCTTCGAAACTCATTTTGGAGGAAGTACTTGTCAATTTTGCTATTCTAGGCTCGTAGTGCTTGCTTTAGGCCATACAGTGCTTTTTTCAGTTAGTACACCTTATTTTCTTTTCCTTCCACTACGTAGCCTTGAGGTTGTTCCACGTAGACTTCTTCTTCAAGTTCACCATATAGGAAAGCTGATTTTACATCTAGCTAAAAGACTTGCAAATCTTGTTGTACTGCTAATGCCAAAACTGTGCGAATTGTCTCCATGTGAGCAACTGATGCAAAGGTTTCATTATAGTCTATTCCTGGTGGTTCTGAATATCCTTTTGCTACACGACGAAATTTGTGCTTTTGAACTAAGCCATCTTCTTTGAAATTTGTTTTGTAGATCCACTTTATTCCAATAACATTTTTTTATTTGGGTTGATCAATAAGTTCCCAAGTATTATTTTTTTCGATAGTTTCAATTTCTTCAATCATTGCGTTTTGCCATACCTGGTCTTTAACCGCTTCTTTAAATTTTCGTGGCTCACAAGAGAAAAATACGACGTTACATGAATCTTAAACATCTCTTAACGAGCGTGCCTTTCGAAATGATGACTCGAAATCTGAATAACTTTCTGGATTAGTGCCATCAAACGTATTTTGATTTGATGGCGGTGAGTCTGGACTTTGCGGTGGAGTCGGCTTGGCTTGTTCTTCTTTTGTATTAGCTTCAAAAGATTTTCCGTCTTGAGACATTTGATCTTCCCATTCCTAGGCTTTCATTTCATCAAATTGGACGTCTTTTGAAATTACCAATTGGTTGGATTTTCGATCGAAAAGATGGTAGGCTTATAATTCTTCACTATAACCGATGAAGACATTTCCCTCCATTTTCATCAAATTTTTCCATTTTTTGTGAGTGAATGAGAGAATAGGCTATGCATCCAATTTTTTTGAAGAAGTTAACATATGGCTTGCGTCTGTGCTAAGCTTAATAAAGAGTTATGTTGAGAACTACTATTATTGGAGAGTGATTTAGGATGTAGACCGCGGTGTTGACTGCTATAACACCCCGTATTTTTGACGATTTAAATAATTATGTGATTAATTACTTTTGGTGGAAATAATTATGTGATTAATTATTGTTGTTGGATTAATTAAATTAAAAATGCGAGAAATTAATTTTTATTAATCCGGATTGAAATAATTATTAATTAGCGTGATAAGGGTTAATACTTATTGTGGAGAATTATTGAATATTACTGTGATATGTAATATGGAATTATGTAATTTGATAAATTGTCGAAAGTGAAAAATACGACAGTTTGGTAATTTAAGTATGACACGCGTGTGAGTCGTGTCGGGACTAATTGAATAGAATAAAAATAGAATTTATTTCTATTAACTTGTATGGTCATTTAGAGTGCGCCGTTGAGTCCAGAAGGGTCGAGATAGTTAAAATAGTATACTCGGGTGTTTAGTTTGGGTCCCAAGGCAATTTTAGGCCAAACCGACACCCCGAGAGGGCATTATGGTAAATTGTATTTTTGGGTTTAACTAATGGATAAAAATTGGCATTTATTTTATCAGCAAAGAAAAGTCTTTTAGGGTTGGGAGAGACAGGAAGTAAAGAACGACCATAGGAAGTGTTGGGGAGAACCAAAACCCAAGAAGGAAGGCCAAATCATCCTCACCTTGCATAACCATGACCACCAACGCGTAGATCGAGAAGAGAGGAACGCGTATATACCAACATCACTAACGGATCAGACCGTCATATTCGAGGCAAGTGTTTATTAATTGCTTTCTTTAGCAATAATCATACTCATGTTAGTGTAAGTTAATTCAATCCTTGATTTACATATTAATTGGGTGAAAATTGGAGGATAAATGATGATTAGAGGTTGGGGTAATTAGTTGTTAATATTTTGTCATATAGGTAGAGGATGAACTACGGAATTTGATTATATATTGATGAACAAATCTGGGTTGATTAGGTTCTTCGATTGGAATTTTGGAAACTAGGGTTCATGTGAATTAATTTGGGGTTTTATGTAATTATGATGATTAATGACGAATTAAGGATCCTAGGATGATAGAAATGATTTATAACCTGTTAGGTGTTGATGGATGTTGATGATGATATATTGGGTATTAAATCTTAGAGGTTTTTAGGTTAAAAAATGGTGGAAAATGCTGAAAATCTGGGCAGGAAGACGAACACTGCAATCTCGCGCGATCTCGCGCGAAGTGGTTCAAACGAGATTTCAAACGAGATGGGGATCTCGCGCGAAGTGGTTCGAATGACATTGAAAGTGGTTCGAACGACATGTCATTCTTGTTCGAACGACATGTCATTCTTGTTCAAACGACAGGGTGGATTTCTGGAAATTTTCTTAAATTCCAGTTTGGAGTTTGTTGGTTTATTGGAGTGAGAGAAATAGCCAAATCGTATATTCAAATAGGACAGAATTTTGGGAAAAGTATGGGAGAATTAATACTTTAATTATTTCAATATAGAGAGAATGTACCTTGGAGATTACGAGAGAAATAGTAATCTAAATATTTATACTATACGTAGTGATGAGGTTAAAATACGTATGAGGAGTATGTATGTAGGTTGGAGAAATACCTATAAGTTATAATAGGATGTGTGTATGCCTATTACGTGATATTATTGTTAAGAGCACTAATGGGTGATAACCCGGGGGTGCAAGAACCTTATAATTAAGCGCGCTAATGAGTGATAACTCGGGGGTGCAGAAAACTCTATTGTTAAGTGTACTAATGGGTGATAACCCGGGGGTACAAGGATGACTATTGTTAGGCGCACTAATGGGTGATAACCCGGGGGTGCTGGATTATTATTGATAGGCGCATTAATGGGTGCTAACCCGGGGATGCAAGATATTATTGTTAGGCACATTAATGGGTGATAACCCCGGGGTGCTGAATTGTTAATGATAGGTGCATTATGAAGCCCTTATACATTTGACTCACTTGAGTCTATAATGTATAAGTGCTCATCTAGTTTGGAAATTGTGACAAAATTATGTCAACCTAGAAACCAAAGAGCCTCAGAAATTGCTATGCCTATTCATCTCTCTTTCTTGTTATGATCAAGAGACTATTGCCAACACTCACACACTTAGAATTCATCTCTTGAACATCATATTGCATAAGTATGTGTGTACATGTGTTGTGTGTGTTTAAATCCCTATGTTTGATTTTTTAATAATTTTTTTGGAATTTTTTAAACATTTTTAAATCATGTTTTTAATAATTAAAATTTGATTTAAAAAGTTTTGGGGTCTATTTCTAAATATGAATTGTTGTATTTTATGGCCTAATGTTACCTTGGGTAGAATCCGAAAGCGCCAGAGACTTCAGGGTGGGCTTTATAATTAGTTTTGACGCGCGTTTAACAGCCCTTAATCGGCCAACACTTGTCTGCCTCTAATTGGTTAGAACTGTGTTTCTTTACAGAGACATTAGTCGCGTGTGTTATCAGCCCTTAGATCATTCTTTATCAATGGTCTGCATGTTGCCTTGATGGATCCCCGTGTATCTTTTTAAGCCAATTAGCGCTTGTTTAAGCCCCGCCTTGTGTGAGCCATTAGATTCAAGTCAATCTAAATTGACTCGATCTCAGCCCTTGGTTTGGATCAGATTTCTCGAACCTTCCTCTCACCCTATAAAAAGGGGTCTTCTCTCAGACTTCGAAGATTTTGGCCATTTCATTTCCTCTGAGAAATAAAGAGAGTAGAGAGAAAAGAGAGAAGAGAATAGAGAGAGAAGAGAGAAACCAGAGAGAGAAAAAAGTTAGAAAACCTAACTTCGTCCAAATCCTCTTCAAACCTAACCCAAACACTTCTTCAAAACACCATAACCAAAAACACCATCCTGAGTGTTTCTCGAGTGTTTGAGAGTTTAAGTTGAGTTATTCTGGTTGCTGTAACCTTGTGTTCTTGAGATCTTATTTCCAACTTAGACTTGTACTCAGATCTAGTTTTTGTTTCAATAGAAATCTCAGATCTAGAGATTTTCATGTTACATTACACATAGTTTCGTTTTATTTCTCATCTTGAGAAATATTTTGTTGATCATTTTATCTAAAACGTTTTCTTACTTTGAGATCAATAATAAATGTTTTCTGTTTCTTGTTCTTGTGAAACTAAACCTTGACCTAGTTGGAATCTCATTTGGAGGTTTTCAATCTCGAAAATCTTTTCAAAACTGAGATTGATTAAGATCTTGACTGATTTCGAAGCAAGATATCCGTGGATTCTGGGATAGTTTGAATGGTCAAAAAGGTTCAAAGTTTTCTAAGAAGAAAGAAAAAGAAAAGATCATAGCATATAGTGTAAGTGTAATTTGTTAGGACTGTTTGTACTTAATAAGTGTGCGTGTGTGCATGCATGTGTTAGAGAGGACCTCCACAAACACTTTCACCCTACAACACGTAAATCGTTGGTCATAAGATCTTGTGAACATAAGTCGACGTAAAGTGTTGGAACAAATAAGGAGTTGACAAACTGAGAGAACTACATCTACAATCAGAACTGCAGAAAAGTTATAAGGACGCCAGACGGTACATTCCTAAACTTATATAGGTTTGGATTGTTTGCATGTTAGTTAAATAGCTTGTAACTCATAAATTTGTTTTAGTGGATTTTTCTTTTTACTCCGTAGAGGGAGTCGTGGATGTTTCCTCAATTGGTGAGGTTTTACCACGTAAAAAATTGTGAACAAAATCTTTCTACATTTTCTCATCTCATTCTTAGTTGTGCTGTGTTTAAAACTGGTTTAAATTATTTTTTAAACTTGTTGCTTAAATCTTGAACAGATCTCGTACATACTATTTTATTAAACACATCTTGTGATTAATCCTTTTTTATTTAAGAAAAGACTTTCTTCAAAAAATAACTCGGAGTTACTTAAATAGTTTATTTTCATAAACGGCTTTAGTAACGCATTTTTCAATTGGTATCAGAGCTTGGTTAAACTGCTTTTAAAAGATCCTGTGTTTCTGAAATTGTTTTCTGAAAATAAAATATGGACGAGAAAAATGAAAGATTTGGTAACTTGACCAGACCTCCAATCTTTAATGGAACCAATTTTGCTTACTGGAAATTAAGGATGATTGCTTTCATTCAAAGAACTTTGGGAGATGATGTCTGGGACATTGTTGAAAATGGTTACACTTTTCCTACTAAACCAGCCAACAAAGGAAGTAATGAGAGGGTTAAGAAAGCTTTAAGTGAGTTCACTCAAGAAGAGAAACAAGTTTCTCGAAATAATAACAAAGGAAAGAATGCTATATTTATGTCCATAAATGAACATGAGTTCAAAAGAATCTCATCCTGTACCACTTCTAAGGAAGCTTGGGACACCCTGGTTATTGCTCATGAAGGAGACACTAGAGTTAAGGCTGCTAAAACCCAAATGCTTATTCAGCAGTATAACTCCTTAATTATGTCTGAAACTGAATCATTTGATGACTTCTATATGAAACTGACTGATATTGTGACCAAACTGCATGCTAATGGGATAACCTATGATAGACAAGAAATTGTATCTAAAATTCTGAGATCATTACCACAGAAGTTTGACAACAAAAGATATGCTATTGAGGAAATGTGTGATTTAAATCTCACTCCTAAATTACTCAGTAGTAAATTAAGAACTGTGGAAATGGAACTAGAATTTAAGAAACAATTAACCCAATCCCATAGGAAACAGACTAGTTCCAATCTAAGCTTATCTTCTAAATTGATTAAGCCTGAGTTTAATACTTCCAATGATGA
The DNA here is from genome assembly GCA_949130495.1 of Sambucus nigra. Lineage (NCBI taxonomy): Eukaryota > Viridiplantae > Streptophyta > Magnoliopsida > Dipsacales > Adoxaceae > Sambucus > Sambucus nigra. The sequence continues at coordinate 169,323,102 of OX422214.1, read as the reverse complement.
ATTTGGTGAGGATTGCGATATAGAGAGTTTGGACAATCAGATTGCCTTAATGTCAAAACAGTTTAAGAAAATCATTAAGTTTAGAAACAAGGTGGCAAATAAACAAGGCAAATCAAATTATCCAATTCCCTCGAGTCACAGACCTCATGAGAAAAATCATGACAAAAATCATAAGGACTCTCATGTCAGACCTAATAGAGATCTTAAGAAGACTGAATACTATATATGTGGTAAACTGGGACACATTGCTCAAGACTGTAGAGTTAACTTGAACACTCAAAACAAACATAATAGGGCTAATATTTGCAAAACTTGGGATGATTCAAGTGACTCCAAAAATGAGGAACCTGAGTCATCAGAGGTTTTTGATCCTTGTATGTCTTTCTTTGCAAAGATTATTTATAATGATGACATGCCTATGTTTGTGAATGAGGATGAACCAATTAGTTCTATGACTGATACTTCGAATGTGGTTATTACTGGTTTAGATGCTTTGATTACTGAAAATAGTGCATGTTCTACCTCAGTGTGTGTGAGTCAAAGGGAACGCGATAATAACGATGTCAATAGGTGTGTGAGTTCTAAGAATGAAGCCTTAGGGGTCACTTCACACACTGCACTTAGTGACTCGGAAAATGAAGACCTTCCAGACATTCACACACTTTACACTAAGACTCTCAAGAAAAGCGCTAGACTAGAAAGAATTGTGAAAGATCTTACCAAAAAGCTGGAAGATTTAAGCCTGATGGTGAAACTGAATGCTGAAGAGTATACTACCCAATGTTTATCTCATGAAAATGAAATTTAAGTTTTTGATGAAAAACTGAAAAATTTAACTGAAACTAATGAAATTCTGGAGAAAAAGTACAAAGGGACATTGTTAGAATTGGAACAAACCAAAGAAAAGACAACAACTGTTTTAAAAAATTTACTAAATTTGAAAATAATTCTAAGGGTTTTGATGATTTTGTTGCTGAATCTAAAATCAATTCTGATGATCGAACTGGTATAGGGTTTTGCCCCAATTTGAAAACACAAACAAAACATTTTGAACCTATCAAGTTTGTGTCAGGAGGCAAAAGACCTATTGAAACTTGCCCAGATTTTCATTCCATAAAAACTGAGTTTGATTCGAAAAATTAAAGTTTTAACATTGGGAAATCAAGTTGCTCTAAGCTTAAAAGTTCACCAAAGGCTAAATACGTCTGTCCTTCTATTAGGAAGAGTGAGTCTGCATTCAAACCTGTACCACCTAGAAACAAAGTTCAGCCTCAAAACCTTTCAAAACCTTTATTTAGAGACTTTCCTAAGGAGACCCCCATCCTGAGCAACCTTTATTGCTCTTACTGTGACACCTATGGACACTCTTTTGACAGTTGCTATGCTAGGAGACTGATGAAACCTATCTATAAACCTCATGCCTACCAGAACTTTAACTATTCTAGGAGGAGTCAAAACAATTACATACTTCTTAGACAGCCAGATAAAAACTCTAACTATAGAATGAGGAAGACTAAACCTAAAAGAACATTTACAAGAAGGAATCCTAATCACTTCCCTAAACCAAATGCTCAAATCTTTCACAAAATTCAAAATCACGCGCAAAATATTTTTCAGCAAAAATCTGATGCTCGTAAATTTTATCAACTAAGAGCTAATAAGCGCAAGATCAGAACTAGAGCAATTTGGGTTAGAAAAGATGATCTATTACCTCAGATGAAGTGTAATATTGTTATTACTACCTTAAAAGCTGAACACACTTCATCTGGTTGGTATTTAGACTCTGGATGTTCTAAGCACATAATTGGAGATGAATCTAAACTTTTAAACAAAACCAGATTTGTTGGTGGTAAAGTTTTTTTTGGTGACGGAGTTTCATCTCAAATTATAGGCAAAGGAACTCTCAAAGAAGAAGGACTTCCTGTTCTTGAAAATGTCCTCTTAGTTATAGGTCTAAAGTCTAATTTACTTAGTATTTCGCAATTTTGTGACTCAGACCATACTGTTACCTTTTCAAAGAATAATTGCAAAATTTTAAATGAAAAAGGTGAATGCATAATTACTGGATTCAGAACTTCTGGCAATTACTACACTGTCAAGAGCAATTCTGAAATTTGTAATGTTGCCAGAACGGATGACAACGAGATATGGCATAACAGAATGGGTCACATAAATTACGATAATCTTAGTAAATTGTCTACTCATGACATAGTAAGAGGAATTCCAAAAATTAAACCCATTCATAATATTGTCTGTGGTTCCTGTTAAGAAGGTAAAATTGTTAAGGCACCTTATAAGAAAGTTAAAGATATCCTAACCTCTAATCCTTTAGAACTCATCAATATGGACCTAATGGGTCCTTCCCAAACTGTTAGCCTTTGTGGACACAGTTATATCCTAGTTATGGTTGATGACTTCACTAGATTTACTTGGGTAGCCTTTCTAAAACAAAAGTCTGACACTTTTCAAACCTTCCTAAAAATTCTTCTTAGGATTGAAAATGAAAAGGACATTCAAGTAAATCGTATCCTTAGTGATAGAGTTGGTGAATTCAAAGACACCGGTATTGTAGAATACTGTGACTATAATGGTTACAAACACGAGTTCAGTGCACCTAAAACTCCTCAACAAAATGGTATCGCCGAGAGAAAGAATCGTACCTTGCAAGAGATGGCACGTGTCATGTTACATGCCAAGGAGTTACCTAAATATTTTTGGGTAGAATCTATTCGTACTGTGTGTCATATCATTAATAGGGTCTATCTTAGAAAGAATTCCAAACAAACCCCTTATGAACTTTGGTACAATAAGAAGCCTACTCTCAAATACCTTAGAACCTTTGGAAGTACTTGTTATGTATGCAAAGATAGGGAAAACTTATCTAAATTTGAGAGACGGGGAGATAAAGCCGTATTTTTAGGATACTCGCCTAACAGTAGAGCCTATCGAGTATATAATCTTCGTACTAAAACCATGATGGAATCCAGAAATGTAATTGTTAGTGACACTACTGTAGAAAGCAAGACTAGTGAATTACTTATTGAAGAAGAGTCTTCAAATATTTTAGAAAATGACCCTTCTGAAATAGATAATTCATTACCTATTGAGACACCTGAAGTACCTAACTGGGTTTCTAAAGATCATCCCATAAACAACATAGTTGGCAACCCTAGTGAGCCAGTGCGTACAAGATCCCAGCTTAAAAATTATGCACATTATGCATGTTTTGTTTCCCTTGTGGAACCAAAGAATGTAAACGAGGCATTGAATGACTCTCACTGGATTTCTGCTATGCAGGATGAACTTTTACAATTTGTCATTCATGATGTATGGTATCTTGTTTCACGCCATGATCACAAGAAAGTTGTTGGTACTCGTTGGATTTTCAAAAATAAAACTGATGAAAATGGGGTAATAATTAGAAATAAAGCTAGATTAGTTGCTCAAGGATACTCTCAAATAGAAGGAATTGATTTTAACGAGACCTTTTCTCCTGTCACTCGATTAGAATCAGTTCGATTGCTTTTTGCTATAGCTTGTCACATGCATTTTACGTTATACCAAATGGATGTCAAATCTGCTTTCCTTAATGGAATACTGGCTGAGGAAACCTATGTAGAACAACCTAAAGTGATCATTGACCCTAAACATCCAAATCACGTATTTCGTCTGAAAAAGGCTTTATATGGCCTTAAACAAGCTCCTAGAGCTTGGTATGAGCGCCTTTCCAGTTTCTTTTGGACAAAGGTTTCAAAAGAGGTGGGAACGATCAAACCTTATTTGTCAAACATTTTGACAAAGACATTACTATCGCTCAAGTTTATATAGACGATATTATTTTTGGATCAACTTCTACCTCAGAAGTAAAATCCTTTTCTGAAATTATGAGCAAGGAATTTCAGATGTCCCTTATGGGGGAGTTACAGTTCTTCCTAGGTCTCCAAGTCAAACAAAATCCAGAAGGATTATTTGTTTCGCAATCTAAGTACGCTTTAGAGATCGTTAAGAAATTCGGCCTTGAGAGTGCTAAAAATGCCAAAACGCCCATGAGTACTACGCTAAAACTTTTTAAAGATGAAAATGGACCATCTGTAGATCCTACTCTATATCGTAGTATGATAGGCACTTTACTACATCTTACTGCCTCACGTTAGGATATTATGTATGCTGTGTGTGTATGTGCTAGTTATCAAAGTAATCCTAAAGAGAGTCACTTGAATGCTGTTAAACGTATCATTAAATATGTAAATGGCACTCTAAACCTAGGACTTTGGTACACTAATGACACACAAAGCACTATAATTGGGTACTCTGATGCTGACTGGGCTGGGTGTACTGATGATAGTAAAAGAACTTCAGGAGCATGTTATTATATAGGTAATAACTTGGTAGGATGGAGTAGCAAAAAACAAAACTGGACATCACTCTCAACAGCTGAATCTGAATACATAGCCGCTGGCAGCTGTTGTGCTCAATTAATGTGGCTTAAACAAATGCTAAGTGATTATGGTATTAAAGAAAACCAATTACATCTCTATTGTGATAATCAAAGTGCGATTAATATTTCTAAAAATCCTGTTCAACACTCGCGAACAAAGCATATTAAAATAAGACATCATTTTATACGTGAATTAGTTGAATCTAAGGAGTTAGAAATCAATTATCTTCCTACTGATCTACAACTCGCAGATATGTTTACTAAACCTCTAGATTATAATAGATTCATTTCATTACGTAAATCTATTGGTATGGTTTATGCTGATTAATCTTTTTGCTGTTTATCCAAGTTTTTCCCTTTGTCCATTTGAGACAAAATGGGGGAGAAATTTGAGTTTATTCAACTCTTGCATATTCTAAATTGCTTAATCTTAGTGAATTAATGCAGGTTCTTGTTGTACAGTTACTCTCAACAGTTGTAATAGGGTATTCAAATGTACTTAGTTGAGTTATGTATTTTTTGATTTTTAGGATTTGGGTAGATAGAATTTTGATAGGAATAAGTTTTTATTATTTTTCTTGTTGCCCTACGAGTCCAAGATGACTCAAAGGAGATTTTGTCTCATATTTTCAAAGGGGGAGATTGAAGCCCTTATACATTTGACTCACTTGAGTCTATACTGTATAAGTGCTCATCTAGTTTGGAAATTATGACAAAATTGTGTCAACCTAGAAACCAAAGAGCCTCAAAAATTGCTATGCCTATTCATCTCTCTTTCTTGTTATGATCAAGAGACTAATGCCAACACTCACACACTTAGAATTCATCTCTTGAACATCATATTGCATAAGTATGTGTGTACATGTGTTGTGTGTGTTTAAATCCCTATGTTTGATTTTTTAATAATTTTTTTGGGATTTTTTAAACATTTTCAAATCATGTTTTTAATAATTAAAATTTGATTTAAAAAGTTTTGGGGTCTATTTCTAAATATGAATTGTTGTATTTTATGGCCCAATGTTACCTTGGGTAGAATTCGAAGGCGCCAGAGACTTCAGGATGGGCTTTATAATTAGTTTTGACGCGCGTTTAACAGCCCTTAACCGGCCAACGCTTGTCTGCCTCTGATTGGTTAGAACTGTGGTTCTTTACAGAGACATTAGTCGCGTGTGTTATCAGCCCTTGGATCATTCTTTATCAATGGTCTGCATGTTTCCTTGATGGATCCCCGTGTATCTTTTTAAGACAATCAGCGCTTGTTTAAGCCCCGCCTTGTGTGAGCCATTAGATTCAAGTCAATCTAAATTGACTCGATCTCAGCCCTTGGTTTGGATCAGATTTCTCGAACCTTCCTCTCACCCTATAAAAAGGGGCCTTCTCTCAAACTTCGAAGATTTTGGCCATTTCATTTCCTCTGAGAAATAAAGAGAGTAGAGAGAAGAGAGAGAAGAGAGTAGAGAGAGAAGAGAGAAACCAGAGAGAGAAAAAAGTTAGAAACCCTAACTTCGTCCAAATCCTCTTCAAACCTAACCCAAACATTTCTTTAAAACGCCATAACCAAAAACACCATCCTGAGTGTTTCTCGAGTGTTTGAGAGTTTAAGTTGAGTTATTCTGGTTGCTGTAACCTTGTGTTCTTGAGATCTTGTTTCCAACTTAGACTTGTACTCAGATCTAGTTTCTGTTTCAATAGAAATCTCAGATCTAGAGTTTTTCATGTTACATTACACATAGTTTCGTTTTATTTCTCATCTTGAGAAATATTTTGTTGATCATTTTATCTAAAACGTTTTCTTACTTTGAGATCAACAATAAATGTTTTCTGTTTCTTGTTCTTGTGAAACTAAACCTTGACCTAGTTGGAATCTCACTTGGAGGTTTTCAATCTCGAAAATCTTTTCAAAACTGAGATTGATTAAGATCTTGACTAATTTCGAAGCAAGATATCCGTGGATTCTGGGATAGTTTGAAAGGTAAAAAAGGTTCAAAGTTTTCTAAGAAGAAAGAAAAAGAAAAGATCACAGCATATAGTGTAACTGTAATTAGTTAGGACTGTTTGTACTTAATAAGTGCGCGTGTGTGCATGCATGTGTTAGAGAGCACCTCCACAAACACTTTCACCCTACAACACGTAGAGTGTTGGTCATAAGATCTTGTGAACATAAGTCGACGTAAAGTGCTGTAAAAAATAAGGAGTTGACAAACTGAGAGAACTACATCTACAATCAGAACTGTAGAAAAGTTATAAGGACACCAGAGGGTACATTCCTAAACTTATATAGGTCTGGATTGTTTGCATGTTAGTTAAATAGCTTGTAACTCGTAAATTTGTTTTAGTGGATTTTTCTTTTTACTCCATAGAGGGAGTCGTGGATGTTTCCTCAATTGGTGAGGTTTTACCACGTAAAAAATTGTGAACAGAATCTTTCTATATTTTCTCATCTCATTCTTGGTTGTGCTGTGTTTAAAACTGGTTTAAATTATTTTTTAAACTTGTTGCTTAAATCTTGAACAGATCTCATACATACTATTTTATTAAACACATCTTGTGATTAATCCTTTTTGATTTAAGAAAGGAGTTTCTTCAAAAAACAACTCGGAGTTACTTAAATAGTTTATTTTCATAAACGGCTTTAGTAACACATTTTTCACATTAATGGGTGCTAACCCGGGGATGGATGATGTTCTGGATAGGTGCACTAATGGGTCTTAGCCCGGGGGTGCCGGATTAGTATATATATATATATATATATATATATATATATATATATGTATAGGGATGATGGAACTATATATATATGAACTTGTGAATATTTCTACTGTGTGAAATTAGTAGATTTGGTAATAATAATAATCATTACTTTGCACTGAGTGGTCTTAACCTCAGGGTGCAGGATTAGTGTATATATATAGGGATGATGAGACTATATATATGTATGAATGTACTTGGGTAACTTTCTACTTTGTGAAACTAGTAGATAAAAATGGAAATGAGAAATAAAATAACCTTAGTGAATAAAAGATTAACCATTCAAACGGTGAATAATGAAACTTAGTATGGGAGATAAACTATATGATTAGCGTATTGTATGGGCGATACAGGAATACTACTAGTGAGAATAGTTAGTATTAGTATGGTTTTTGACTAGTTAGACTGGGAGGTATAACTAGGGGGAGATTAGATGTACGTTAGGCGTGCACAATAGACGAGAGGTGAGAAACTCATGTGAGAGTTCGTTAACTAACATGCGTATAAGACTTGTTTTAAGAACCAGTTTTAAATACTTGCTAAATCATTTTTACACATCGGGCTCTGACCCGTTTCTTCTATCTCTTCTCTCTTTTTCTATATATATGTATTATATCAGGTGCTCAGCCACAGGAGTATCAGATTTAGAGATTTGGATTGCTTGACGTGCTGCAGCTGTTGTGGAAACTGTAGGTCCTTGTAGTCGACGCATCTATCTTTTCCATTCAGATTCATCTACACTTCTTGTTTAGGTAATATGTCGCCCACTTCAAGTTCTTCATCTGAGATATTGTATTCAGTTTATTTTATGGTTTGGAGTTTTGAATTGGAAGGTTTTATCCAGTCTTATTTATTTCAGTATCTGATTTATGTTCCGTATTTATTATATTCCTATGTGTGGTGAATGGTTTATATTTTAAGACTGAATGAAAATGGATTTACTTGGTTTTACTAATTTGGAAATGTTTTGATACCTAGCTTAATTTTATATTAGGTGATTAATATGTTAAAAGGTTTTCGACAGTGATGCTAAGAATGAACCAACTAAATATCCTGTTTTAAATTGGTAGAGGACTGATCACCCTATATTTAATTGGGCGGGGTGTCACAAATGCTTCTGGTCAGAAACTGTTAGGGAGTCCTTTTGCTTTCAACATACTTTGTGCCATCTCGATAATGGTACAATTGTTTTGTTCTGCTACACCATTTTGCTGAGGAGTATAGTGAACTGCCAGCTTCCGTTTAATCCCTTTATTTTTGCAATGATTCATGAGTTCTTTTGATATGAATTCACCACCACGATCAGTTCGTATAGTCTTTAATGGTTGCCACCATCTATTTGAACTCCAGGAATCGTTGAGAAATCTTCTGACTTTTTCTCAAGGAAGTAAACCCACATCATCTTGCTATAATCATCAACAAAAAGAAGAAAATATTTTTTGTTTTGAAATGATGGAGTTTGTGCAGGTCCACATATGTCTACATGTACCAGTTCAAGAGGATCTTTTTCTCTCTAGGATGTTTTAAGGAATGGTAGTCTGTGCATTTTGCCATATATACATCCTTCACAAATTTTATCTTCTTTTTTAATTTTCGAGAGGCCGAAGACCATATTTTTTTTCTTGTAACAATTTCAATCGTTTGTAGTTCAAGTGTCCATAACTCAAATGCCATAGTAGAGAGTCAACAATTTTGTCCTCTTTTAAGACAATCTTTTCATCAAGTGGCATGACAAAGAGAAAAACTTTATTTGGTTCCATTTTCACTTTCATCATGAGTGTTTTATTATATTAACTGATTTTACATTCGTCCATCTTAAAATTAACTGAGTATTCATTTTCAATTAATTGACCAACACTCAGTAAATTTTGAGTTGAAGAAGGAATATATAAAACATCATGAATGAATTTAGTATTACCTCCCCTTGTTTGTACAACTACAATTCATTTTTGTTCAACGGGTCGTAGCTTTCCATCTCCCAATTTTACTTGGGAGGATATATGGTCTTTCAATTTGACAAAATGCTTTCGACTCCTGATCATGTGATTACTGCACCCGCTATCCAAGTACCATGTGTTCGGTGAGTCATGTTGTGAACTCATGCAAGAATAGAACAATTGTTTTGTAGTACTTTCTTCAGAAAAATTTGCATCCTTTTTATCATCATTTTGTTAGAACCAACAATATCTTTGTGAGTGGTTTAGAATTTTGTATCTTGTACACTTATATTTGCAATCTGTGGATTCATGCCCAGATTTGTTGCAAACAAAGCATGCAAAATTAGATTTGAAATCTCCGCCATTAGTTTGATGGTTGAAGCTTATAGAACCAGAACCAGTTTTGAAATTATCGCCACTATTTCGATGCATGACAGTATTTCTTCCTCTTCCTTGACCATGGTTTGTGAAATTTTGGCATCCCCTTCCTCGTTGTCCTCTTCCTTATTTCCCGTTTTGAAATGAGTTGCTGCCTTGATTTTCTAAGTTCCTTTTTGTGACATGTTGAGTTTTGACTGGAAAGCTTGCTCAGCATTAGAACCTGAAAATCTAGTTATTCTTTTCTCATGTGCTTCAAGATAAATCATTATCTCAACAAGTTTAAGTGTTGATAAATCTTTTGATTCTTTAATTACAGCAACAACATGATCATATTTTTCAGGCAAGCTTCTTATAATTTTTTCAACAATTTTTTTGTCTTCAATTTTATCTCCATAACTTCTAATTTGATTCTTAATTTCTGCAACTCTTGAAGAAAATGCTTTGATATTTTCTTTTTCCTTCATTTCCAGATTATCAAACTCTCACCAAAGATATTGAAGTTTAATGGAAATAACTTTTTCAGACCCTTGAAACTCAATTTTTAAAAGTTTTCAAGCATCCTTTGAATTTTTTGCACCCAAGATTCTAGGAAAAATAGATTTGCTTACCCCTGTTGAATAAAGAGCACTGATTTTGCATATTTCCTCTTGTTTTCTTTGTACTCATTTTGCTTGTCTTGTGCCCATGTTGCAATTTCTTCAAGATTTTGGGTCGGAACAAAACGTTCCTCTATTATTTTTGACAAATCTTGAGAAATAAAGAGGGTCTTCATTTGAATATTCCAGTAGTCATAATTTTCTCCCTAAAATATAGGTATTGGATTGGTTGAAAAATTTAAATTTGAGGATGAAGTCATAGATGAGGTTTTTGGAATGAATTTAAATTTCTAGAGAATTAAGACAGAAGTGATGGGTGGCTCTGATACCAAAAATATGTTAGGGTTGGAAAAAAATTATGCGGAATTTATTAAAGTTGAAGGAAAATGAAGAATATTAGTATTTTGGTGAGTGGAAAAGAGAAATTCTTAGACTACTTAGTTAAACATTCACTTGGATAAACTTCATATATTATATTTCCTTGTTGCAAACTAATATGAGATCTTACATTTATATAGGCAATACTTCATCAGTGGATTTCTCCACTTAGACTACTAAGACAAAGAGTAATACAACATGGGTGGATTTCCTCACTAAACCACTAAGAAAAGATTCATCCAGATTTATCTCCTTAGTTGGGTGATGATGCATCCACTTATTCTTGCATAATTCATCCACTAGATATAATATAATTGCACATTACTTTTGACATTTTTCTCACATCTTTACTCTTATTCTATGTTAGAATAGGCTTTTGATACCGAGCATATAAATAAACACCTAAGGTATGAAGCAAATATATAACAAGTAAGAAACTCTACTATGTGAGACGTTTAATATATTTAAATACAAAGTCTTTTGTGTATATTGTTCAAGAGTGGTTCTTACACATTGTTTGTTTTGGAATGATATTTCCTTCTCAGAGAGGACCCATATATAAACGATTTTGTGGAAGAGTTATAAAGAGTATTTAGTGAATCTTCAATTCATTTTGAGAGATCTGGATCATAGGTATTACGCCATTCTATATAAGCTAATGATCAATAAATAAATATATAGTAAGTGCCTAAAAGTATAAGAATGGGGGGAGAAGAGTGAGCTTGAGACTATTATGTTTGTTATCCATCTCAAATTAGGCTATGTCCATGGATGAAGTTAATATTCACCATATTTGATAGTTAGAGTACATGATGACGTTAAGATAGGCTTATAAAGTGTGAAATACATACGAGTTAGAGGGTTTATAGTGAGCCAAACAACTGGAGGACAAATTTTGATGATCGAAGCTGGCCACAGATGGTGATTGGAGCACCCACACCAGTGTGAATAGAGTCTTTCAAGGTGTCAAGGTTGTGCCATAGTACGAGTGTGTTATTAATTAAAGGGTAAGGGGTCCTATTTATATGACTTAGATGAGCTCTCACGTTCTCATCAGATGACTTAGTAGATTCTCTTACAGGGGCATAGAAGATCCTCATAAATGTTATTTGTGACACCCCGCCTAATTAAATTCTAGGTGATCAGTCCTAAATTAAATTAAAATAGGCTTCTCAGTTGGTTCATTCTTATCACCACTGTCGAAAACGTTTTAATTACTAATCACCTAAGTGAAATTAGACCAGTGTCAAGTTTTATCTTTCATTAACCAAAGAAAATTACTCATGAAAAAAAATAATTAAACATTCACAATATATTACAATTCAAACCACCTCACAATATATAATGAATAAAATCTTGCTGAGTCAACAATCGGCTAAAATCCAAAGATGCTAAATAAAACCAATATAATCCAAAACTGAAAAATTGAAATAAAGCCAATGGACAACATGTCCCAATAAAGAGTACTAACATGAGATCCTACACTAGATCTGAAAGAATGAATCAACTATGTGAAATCCTTCCAGCCTCCACAATGCTGCAGCAAACGAGTCCCTAGACTGAATCCTCAAGTATGGCGTCCATGTGGCTGGAGACCTAAAAGGTTTTAAAAAATATTTTTATAGAAAGAGTTAGTACTCAAAACATTTTGAAAATATTTAGCAAGTGTTTATCACAATAAGATGAGTTATTGATTATACATGTTAAGATTGCGTACACTCTCTTGAGTTACCTCACCTCTCATCTATAGTGCACACCTAACGTCCTATACTTAGCCCACCTAGTTGTACTACCCAAACTAACTAGACTATAGTATTCAACTGGACTTATCTATACGACTAAGTTTCTATATCGCCCATACAGTATGTTAACGGTAACTCATCTCATATGTTATATACTTAGATAATTTGTCACACCTTGTTATCTTTTACTTTTACAATTAAGTCTCGATACTTAATTTTCTTAAGATAATCACTATCTATCGTCTAATTCTTCGAATTAAGTCTCTCTGCTTTATTTACTTTTAGATGTATGAGCGTCATTTAATTTTCTACCACCCCATATAAGTAGATTATTGTACAATATATATATTTCACAAATAATATATACTTATAATATTCATTCATCACTAATATGTCCTCATAACACACATCAAGGACTCTTGGTTTGAAATGGTCCATCGACACCAAGTAAAAGGATTGGTTCAAAATTTCACCTCGACCCCAATTTATTTCAAGTAGTGGTTTGTAAAATCACTTCGACCCCCCACTCATGAAATTTTATACATGTATTAGATCAAAACTCTTTCATCACGACCCCCAAATTATTATTTCCATATAGTAGTTCGGAATCCTACCTCGACCCTAATATAGGAAAATATACTTTAGGTATTCTCTCCACCTAGGTATTGATGTAATTCAGTAGGTATACACAACCTAATAATCATGCTCGTATGTAATATTTATCTCGAATATTCTTCGTACTCTTTATATTACATTATTTTCACATACTAGTTCGGAATCCTACCTCGACCTTAGTATAATCAGATGTACTTTATCCTACCTAGACCTTAGTATAATCAGATGTACTTCAGGTATTCACTCCACCTAAGTATTTATATAATTCAGTATGTTTACACTCAACCTAATAATCATGCTCGTACATAATATTTCTCTCTGATATTCACTGTACTTATTAATTTACGATTTACCTCACTATCGCATTTTAATTGAGTATTCACACAACTCCAAGGGGCCTAGTTACCCCTCCATTCATTTCAGTTGTTAAGTTATGTTCAACCTACTGGTATACTCCTTTGAATGGCCTTTACTCTCTCCGTGAATGAATTCCCAAATCCCCGATGCACTACTCGATCGGTTTATCATCATTGGTCCATCTCTTCAAATTTTGCACTTAATGATTATAACGGACCCCCACTATACACCTACTGGTACTCTCTAAGTCCCTACATAGGTATAATATCATCACTAAGGTTCCCTTCAAGCACCGACAATTGAATAGAACTCAACCAACAAAAGAACCCAAAATCAGGCTGGGTCGATCGATCGACCAGGATCATGGATTGATCGACTCCATCGATCGATCGATATTCAAGGGTCGATCAATCGATCGAGTAAGTGCAGGTACAGTTCGTCTTCTTCATGCATTTTCTCACCATCCCCAATTATCCAACTTACATTATAACACACCAAACTTGGAACTAATGATTTCTAGCCACTCTTACACACTCTATGTTGATTTCCAACGATTTAAACATCATAAATCTTCACGAATTTAGCCCAGAATAATATCAATCCTCTAATTATTCAAGCGACCTAAAAATATGTTCTTCCCATATTTTAAATCATAAACCCAAATTTTAATTAGTATTAACAATCATGATTCCTCTGATTTTCAATCCTCAACAGATATAAATCTAACTACATGCTATTTCTACCCAAACATGCAATTAATCAATTCTTTTTCTACAAGAATATTAATCAAAATTGATTATTCATAAATCCTACGCATGGATATTATAACTCAAAATAATTTGCAAATAACCACTTGCCTTATTTAGAGATGATCTGATTTCGTGATTTTTGTGGGTGATTGATTGTCTTTCTCCTCCAATCTTCATTCCCAACTAGTTTGTGGTGCAAGAACCCTTTGAATCCCTCATAATTTCTTGCTTAGTCTTTGAGAATTGTCTCTCTCTTTTCTCAGTTGTCTTTCCTTTGTGTTATGAGGTTTCTCACCCTAACCCCACATTTAATCAGCTGATAAAACACTCCAAAATTCGTAGGTCTTCTCATCCCCATATTCCAAAAGACTAAAACGCCCTCGTGCAGTCCCGATTTAGCCCAAAACTGACCCGGTACCCGACTAGTATATCTGGGTATACCATTTTGACTATTTCGACCCTTTCAAACTCATCCGTGACCTCTAAATTATCATTTGAGTCACTAAAATATATTCCTCATTTCTCACCTCAAAATAGTCTACATGTGACTCCCGGTGAGATAATAACAAATACGCCCATATCATTCGCTATGACGTATATCAAATTTACTATTCACATGCATAGTGAATCTAATAATATAATATTAATCAGTCTGTGACTCTCGATTAATATATAATCATCACATTTATTATTTAATCACATTTAATTACATCACACGTGTAATTTAACTAAAACGTATTTCCCAATTAATTTCTCAATTAATTAAATTTTAAATACGTAGAAATACGGGGTATTACATTATTGTGTATAGTAAGATGATGCAGTAAGACAAGGTGTAAACTCCACGACATTGATATGAGGTGTCAAATGGTATGATGGATGAAGTCTTGATTTTTTTTAGGATAATATTGAAAATATTTTAAGGTGTTTGATTAGGGACTGAGGTATTTTCTTGGTTGAGGCCTCTAGCTGAGATCGAGTGTTAGAATTATTTTTAAAAAAATTCTATAAAATATGATCCATAATTAGATTTATACTAAGAGTCACTCTGATTAATAAAAGGGTACTCCAAATACCAAGAGTCAAAATGACTCTTGGTTATTTATCTTTATGGATAATTAAGAATACGTGACTGAAGAAAATTTGGGTCTTGTCCCTGCCTGTAAATAAGTGTCTGACTATTCATCATTTAGACACATGAAAAGACAACATAATGAAATTATAGGATAAGGGACTCTCAAAGCTTCAAGAGTGCATGAGTTCATTCCAGTCGCCATTGACTATTTCACAAAATGGGATAAAGTCTAGTCATACTCGACACTGAATGCAAAGAAAGTGACCAAGCTCACCAGAAAGAATATTATTTACCAATACGGGGTTCCCCATAAGTTGGTATCAGATAATGGACTCCACTTCAAAGATGATGCCACTGAATTAGTCGATGAGTACAAAATTCAGAGACATAAGTCTTCTCCTTACCGTCCCCAAACTAACGGCGTTGTTAAAGCTACCAATGAGAGCCTTAAAGCTATAATTAGAAAGATGATCAAAAGTTGTAGAGACTGGGCCGACTGGATCCCATACACCCTCAAGATCTATCACACCTACACCTATTGGAGCTAGTACCTATTCTATTGTATACGACATGGAAGAAGTTCTCCCAGTTGAACTAAAAGTACCTTCTGTATGCATCATGCTCGAAAGCAGAGTCAGTGAAGATTGACATCAGAGCCGCTACGTTGAACTTTCACTCTTGGACGAAAGATACATAAAGCTCTATAGCACATATAGGGTTACCATCACCAGATAACACAATCATTTAATAGGAAAGTCAAGGATCGCGGTGTCCAAGAAGGAGACCTATCCCTCAAACAAATAATAGAACCCATTTGGGATCCTAGAGGGAAGTTCAAGCCAGCGGCCCATAAATCGTGAAGAAAATCCTGTTAGGTGGCGCCACTTTGCTCACAGATCTCGACGAAGAAGAGATGGTGTGTCCAGTAATTCTGGACCATCTCAAAAAATTCTACCCTTAATTCGAACTCTTAATGCGTTGCAAATCTTCTCATCTCCCTTCTATTCTAAAAAGCAATATTCATTTCCCCTAACCAGAGCTACGTGGGACTTGATCCTCTCAAAAAAATCCTTTTCAAAATGAAACTCCACTACACCAAAAGGCTAAATTTCCGCCCTTTACCCGGCCACTCGTGTCACGATCTTTGACCGTGACAAAAAAATACGCATTTTTTATCACGGTCTTTGACCTTGACAGGTCTGTGACAACTTTCTTAACTAAACACCTTGCCTGCTCTTTTTCCCCCATTTCATTTACCTATTTTCTCTCTCTCTCTCTCTCTCTCTCTCTCTCTCTCTCTCTCTCTCTCTCTCTCTCTCTCTCTCTTTGCGACTTCTCTCTCTCTCTCAATCTCAATCGCAGGTGCATTTTTCTCTCTCCCCCTCTCTCTTTCCTTTGTGTGAGAGTGTGTGTATATATATATATATATGCATGTGTGTGTGTTTCTCTCTCTCCCTCTATCTCTCTCTCTCTCTCTCTCTCTCTCTCTATATATATATATATATATATATATATATATATGTGTGTGTGTGTGTGTGTGTGTGTGTGATTAATTTGGTGTTTACAAAAATTGGGCACAAATCTAAAATTTGACCCCTTTGTTGTGTAAATATGAAATTGAAATTGGGTGGACATTTGAAATTGGGCATATTGTTGTTTAAATATGAAATTAAAATTAAAATTGGGTATAAAACGTAAATTGGGTATAATTTTGTGTAAATCTGAAATTGAACCCCCTTTATTGTGTAAATATGAAATTGAAATTGGGTATAAATATGAAATTGGGCCTATTATTATGTAAATGTGAAATTAAAACTGAAAAATGGTAGAAAATGAAAATTGGGTATAGGGTAGTGTAAATCTGAAATTAGGTATAATGTTGTGTAATTTTTGTACATTTTTTTTATTTATACCCAAATGGTTGACCCTAGGAATTTCTAATATATTGCATTATTATTTTCATTGTTGTTTTGGATTCTTGAATTGTTGTTGACTGGTGTATTTGAAAACTGAATATAAATAAGGCATAATTAAATGAAAGATACTATAAATTTTAAAATCTTGTTGTTAAGCAATCAGTAATGCGAAATGAAACACAAATATGTATAAATCATCACTATAGACATTATTACCGAATAATTAACATGGGTTGTGATTTGAAATGAAACATAACTATGTAAAAATCGAATATAAATAAGACATAATTAAATAAAACATACTATAGCCCTTACATAAAGTGTACATGGATATTAGCCTTCTAGTTCTTATGCGTACGCATTCAATAACCATTAGACTCGTTCGACAGTCATTACCCCTGTAATGAGATCTCTTGAATTTTCCCGTTTGGACAGTTTGGGGATGCATAGTTTATGTATAATAATATTCTTAGTGGCTTAAACTTGTTACTTTGGGGGGGGGGGGGGGGGGAAGCTCTGCTGTCGTATCTTAATATTCTTTGGGTACATACTATATGATGCAATGTTATGTGTTACTTCAATTGATAAATTGAAATAACTATTACACTTGTGAAACTATGTCGTGTACTTGGATAACTATGAGGATATGTTGCTGAATTTTCCTTAAATTGGAACAATGTACATAAGTTATAAAGTATATTACAGAAATGCACGGTCTTGAATGCAATAAGACCATTCACCCTTTAGAGGAGATGGAGGAAATATGAATTATATTATTTTTATAATATAACACCGAAAGATGAAATGTCAATCTTGCAGTAAATTATTTAATGGGAACTAAATGTTCACACTTTTGTTTATACTAATCCAATAATATATGCTTCTTACCCATAATAGGTGATTGTTTGTAGTAGATGTGATGGGATATCCTAAATACAAAGAGTGGATGGGTGAGACAAAAAGATTAGGGGATGTGTTTCGTAGAGGTGAAAATGAATTTGTGAAATACGCAAAGAGATGTCATAATGATGAAGAATTCCCGTGTCCGTGTGCTAAGTGTAAGAATGGTAAGGTGTTTAAGTGGAAAATAGTTCAACTACATTTGTTAAGATCGTTATGCAAGATAGTTATTGATTTTGGATTTTTCATGGGAAATCAAAAGTTCCTTTTGTGCCCGAGAAACCATCACAACAACCTTCAAAAAGTAGGATAGATGTACAAGGAAAGGATGATAAATATAGATCATAATATTCTAGAGGATTTAGCTGATGGCGCATATGGAGGTCATAAAGTGGAAGGGAATGAGGTCACTGGCGATGTACAAGGTTTAGATGCTCATAAAGATATCGGGATAAACCTTGACGATGACTAGCAAAGCTTAAAATTTAAGACGACCCAATCGTTATACTCTAGCTGTGAGAAAGATCAAACAACTTTACATTCCATGGTTAGTTTGCATAGTTTAAAGACCCAATATGGTTTTTCTGGCAATAGGGTGATAAGAATTTTAAATTGGGTGAAGGGCTTGATACCCGATCAGAATACGCTTCCAAATAACTATCCTACTATGAAGAACATTTTGAAAGGCTTGGGAATGAAGTATAAATTAATTCATGGTTGTGTGTATGACTACATATTATACTGAAAGGAGTATGAAAATCTCAATCGGTGTCCGGTATGCAATGAACCCAGACATGTCCAATCAAGGACGACACAAGCTCAAAAGTGTCCCCAAAAGTGTTGAAATATTTCCCCATTGGACCTAGATTAAAGCAGTTTTCACAATACCATGGATAGCGGAGGCAATGACTTGGCATGCTAGGGCAGAAGCAGGGGATAATCTCAAGCGTCAGCCTATTGATTCAACAGTTTGAATGAGGATGAATTATGAGTATCCCAATTTTTCTCGAGAACAGTGTAACATTCGTTTGACAATATCAACAGATGGTTTCAATCCATTTGGAAATCTAACCGTCAATCTGAGTGTATGTCTAGTGATCCTATCCCCGCTCAACCTCCCTCCTTCACACTGTATGAGACTTGAATTTTTTATGTTGTCTTTCTTGATACCTGGGCCAAAGGCACCAAGTGAGGACATAGATGTCTACTTGGCTCCTTTGGTAGAATGATTAAATGAGTTATGGGAAGAGGGTGTGCAAGCATTTGACTCTTTTAGAAAAGAAGAGTTTACGCTGAAAGCTATGTTAATGTGGGCAATTTATGATTTTTCAGCTTATGGGACATTATCCAGTTTTGTAGTATATGGTTATTTGGAATGTCTTATTTGTGGAGAGAAGACTGAATCTATTTCTCTCCCCGTTAGCTCAAAAATGAATACTATTGCCATAGGAGGTTTTTACCCTCCACTCATAGTTTTAGATTTGAGAAAGGTTCCATTTTTTTACCGGGCGGGGTTGAACATAAGCTACCTCCGAGAAAATTTTCAGGTTCTGAAATTCAAAGTAAATCTTCTGATTGCGGCCCTAATATGAAAGGTAAGTTTATGTTATTTTAACTTTTACATTATTTTAATTTATATACATGATCAATTTTGTAATTTTTTCTTCACGATCAATGCAGAAAATATGAAGCATGTGGGAACAATAAAAGACGAAAAATAATGGCACAATTAGAAAACGAATTTAGGTTGTGGTTATCACACGAGGTAATTGTAATGAGAATGTTTGTTATTAAATGTAACATTACAAGAAATCTCTACAACTAACCTAATTAATTTATCTATATTCTCAGCTCTTAAAGACGGGTGACACGACATCAAGGCTTGCTCGTCCAGTCACTGGACCCTTGTTCAAAGCGCAAGAGTATAAAAAGTATCGATTAAATGGTTACGTATTTGGTGCACGGGTGTATGAGAAAAATAAAAATGTACAGAACTCGGGCATTTCATATAAGGCTTTCACATATTTTTAAGCGAGCGCGAAAGATAAAAACCTTGTTGATGCTAAATTAACTTACTATGGTGTAATTTGAAATATATTTGAATTGGACTATATAAGCTTCAAAGAGGTTATGTTTTACCGTGATTGAGTAAGAGTTGAGAATAAAAATGCTTGTAAAGTTTCTCCTGGCACCAATTTGATCATGGTTGACTTGTTCAAGTTGAAGAGCAGCGAACACGTGAGCGATAAGTCATTTGTTATGCTTTTTAAAAGGTCAAGCAAGTGTTTTACTCGGAGTATATCAACAACGAAACGTCGTCAATCGCCCTACATGCACCAAAGCATATAAATAGTAGTGTGGATGACTTAGATGATCCTACCGAATATCAATCCATTTTTTATGATAACCCAAATTTAAAATAATTTTTAGATTTATAATAAGTATTTGTAAAGACTAGTGGGTGTATTGTTATAGTGCTTCCTTTGTACTTGATCAATTTACTGCTTGTAATAACCACTCGGTGTATTCCTCTAGTGCTTGTAATAACCAGTCAGTTTACTACATGAATTAATTCAAAGTCCATGATAAGGCCCAATATTGAAACAATATTTAGATTTATAATGTCGTTAACTTGTATTCTTCTAGTGCTTTGTTATTATCGGATTTGAATCAAAATTGGTTTTATGGTTACTTAATATGTTAATTTGTTATTATCTAATTCATTTGGATTTTATCATTTTCTCATATACATGTTTGTACTAATAACAACAATTTTTGCAGAAAAATGTATTTATCAGGTAAGCGCGGTAGCGGGGGAAACGAGGGCTTCTCGGCCACTAGGCCCCCAAAATGTGGAAAATTGGTATCCGTCGTTAAGAACAAGGCAACATTACTGGCTAGATCCATGGAGTTTACGAAGATGATCATCGGACTGGGGTACACTGATTGAAGGGCCATGCCAAATGAGCTCAAGATGGCCATCTAGGGGGAATACAGGTTGTCTATTTATATTTATATTTATATTTAAATATAACTAACACTTGCTTTATTTTTTTGTTTGTATTTGTTTGACAAGAATAATTCGGCCTGCCCCCATATGTTCACGACTCCACGTTAGAACAGTTGAGGGATCAGTATAAGACGTGGAAGAAAAAAATGCGGGTACAGTACTTTGGGAAGACCCGAAAGTTCAGTATGAGAGTTCATGAAACCGTCCCCTCGAAGGAGCCGGTCTCATTGGCACAAGGGCAGAATTTTGTGGACAATGAGATCTCTGAGAGATAATTGGCATCTCGTTAATTGGGGAGGGATAACCAGACAAAAAAGGTGGACGAGCACTACTCCGGCGGACGTCTTACTCCGAGGTGGAGCACATGATGGTAAGTTTTATTTTTCTTTAATTTTAGTTTTATGTTATTCTAATTTAGCATTACTTTGTTTTACTTACTAATTCTGCATTATTTTATTTTAGGAGACAGGGAGTGGCCCTGAGAGTAGGCCACATAGGCTCGATGCCTGTGTGGCAATTCGAACGAAGAAGGGAAATGACAAGGAGGTGTTCCCGAGCGTCGTAGCCACGATTGTAAGTTATAATTATTTAATTTTTTTATTAACTTAATTAACTAATCGTGTAATTTTTGTCATTTCAGGCTTAAGGAAGTGTATGAAAAGAAGTCTGATGCCGATAAAGCATCTTTGGCTATAGACGCACTCAGCCAAGTGCCCGGGGAGGATAAAAAGGGGAGGACTAGGGGGTGAGCTCTCGGGTGGGTAAGTCAAGGATCATTGGGATGGAGACGAGAAACACCGGGTTGGCTCATAAGGTGGACACCTATGACGATAAGGTATCAAGATTTGAGGCGACGGTCCTAGATATGCATGCCTTCATGAAGCGTCAGTGGGGGTCTATCTCCGATGAGGGCACCTCAAATAAGGGTAAGGGCAAGGGCAAGGGTAAGGGGAAGGAGGTAGAAGAGGACGCCACTACTTCATCGCCGATATGCATGGACTCGCTGTCCTTATTTGATTCATATCCCATCTTGACCCCATGAAACGGCTGATGTCAACAATCGATTGATCGAGTGTGTTTTTAATGGACATATTTGGTGGGGAGCCAATAGTGAGGGGGTTGAGGGACCCGAGCACCCTCCCGGGTATGGTGGTTCTTGGACGTCCCCTGTAAGATATTGAGGCAAAGGTGCTCATCACGTATATTTTGGTCAGAAAGGAGAATTCACCTTTGTGGTTGCAATAACAATGCGACACTCGGTGAATTAATGGGTGTCTCAATGCATATGTCATGTGACCTTCCTTCCTCCTCCAATCTATTGTAGACCTTAATCTATGACATTATTTACTTATTATTTTATTTGGACATTATTTGTATTTTTTGATTTAGTACATGTTGGTTTGGATATGGATATTTGGATTTGGTTATTGATATTTACATGTTGGTTATGGATATTTACATTTTAGTTTTGTTGCTTGATATATGATCTTTGGACATGTAAATTTTTTCTATAATAGCTACAAATCTACTACTGGGCAGTGATAGTGGCCATACTGCCCCACAGTTTTTTTTAATTCTGCCCAGAATTGTCATGGTCAAAGTTCGTGACAAGTGTTCATTTGCCACGGACTTGTCACAGTCAAAGTCCGTGGCAAGTTTTCTTTTCTCATGGACTTGAGATGGTCAAAGTCCATGACAAGTTCAATTCTTGTCATGGACTTTAACCGTGACAAGTCCGTGATAATGTTCTTTGTCACCCCCAAACTTGTCATGGTTTTGACCTTTACAAGTTTTCCTTGTCACAATTTTTTACCATAACAAGGGTGCATTTTTGGTGTAGTGCTCGTGAAATTTTCAAAACCCTCAAAGGTATGTAGGCAACACATATGACATACATGTCCATGATCCTTTCTTTTTCACAAAATAGTATTCTTTTATAAACCCCGAGAATGACAGTCCATCTTATTATTCACATGAAAAAATGAGTACATATTCCTTAACGGTTGGTATATATAGTTCAACTGCAAAATTCATCAAAGACATGACAAAATAGGTCAAAATCAAAAAAAAAATTCCGATTAGGTAATACAACTATTACATGAAGTATCAATAGAGGGAGTCAAATAGACCACCCCCTTCCAGTAACAAAGACATGTTATAAACAACCTACCCAGTCCCTACCAAATAATCAATTACTCAGAAAAACTCTAAAACATAACAAATACCAACACAAATCATCCCAAACATGAATTCTCCAGCTTCACAAATATTACCCTCGGCATCATTAATGCTTCCCTCAGCTACCAAATGGCCCTGCCTCATCATCATTACCCACTCTCAAAGGTCCCCAAGTCTCGCACTCCTGATTGGTGCTCTGCATGCTCTCCGTACAATGTTACGCCTTCACAAGGTTTGCCTACAGCACAATACCTTCCTCCATGGTATCGAAAGCAACAAGCCAATATTGCCCAGTCCTTTCCTCTAAAATCTTCCTTGATTTCCGCTTCCACAACCTTTTCAAATAATCCCCAGACACGTGCCAAACCCCTCTAACAGATTATGACGGATGGGTAGACGTTTAACGGCGTTTCCACAAAGCATATGTAAATATTCGATCTACCTTCTATCGAGAAGAAGTTGGTTATACGAGGGGAACAATATGCTCCCATCCCACTTGGTGCAGAATTCACCAAGTAAAATAAAAGATAGTCTAGTGAAGGCCAACCAACTACACATACCAGTACTCTTCCAATTGCAAAATGGGTTGGAAGCCCCCCCACCATGACACAGACTAATGAAGACATCAGGCTTAGGCATACCCGACAAAGGATACTCAGGAGGGGACATCAATCAAAAACCTCTTGGATAGCCACATAAACAACATCACAGGGTTCCACCCTCATAAAATCTAAACAACCCTCCTTTCATGCCTCAAGACCATTCAAGGTCTCCCCCAGTACCATTGCCACATGACTACATCAATAAGACATCCATGCCACTATAATGTCCACCAGAGGATCACCCATCAGATCACCAGTCACCAGAACTAGCCTAGCAATCTATCCCAAGGCATTAGCTTCAGCAAAACCAGCATAAAAAATATCTTGTTGACACACCGAAATCAGCACAATCCAATAAAGGCGACAAGCTCCACTTTGCATCAAGATTTCTATCTCCGCATCCATAAACCAACCAAACTAGCCAAGATATGTTTCTCACACCCCATTTTATAAAACGCTCATGTTTCTATCCATTTTAAAATAAATCCCTTCAAAGGGAAACTTTTTGCAACCAAGTTTCCAAGGCTTTCCTCTATTAAAATATTCCAAAAACATATTCAAACAAATTCCAAAACTAACACTTTTCCCACTCTTTATCAAAGCAAAAAAACAACATCAAATTAAAGTGCATGTAGAATAAGACACTAAATCAAGTTAATCAAACAAAGATGCATATTTTTTCCTTCTTGAATCTCTCTTTTCAGGTTTCCAAAAATTCTCTAAATCAAGCACACAATATGATCAATTCTAAGCTTCTCCATCCACAATGATGGATTTGTAAGAAAATATCGAAAGGAAAGAACCAAAAATGGATGCCACCTCATCTGTTGCACCACCCTCTCCACAAGGGACCAGACGTACCCGAAATCATGCACTAGCAACCTCCTTATCCACACCTGCATGCCTGTAGCCCCTGCAGCCCTTGAAGGAAGACTCTCAAGATAGAATCTCACCTAAATCCCCAACAAAGAGTCAATAATCCACTCAGAAGAAAAAATTCCCCAAAACACCCAAAGAATCCCTGACAAATACAAAACATTAACCACTACACCAAAAAGTGCCTTTAGTAATGGTATTTTACCGTTACTAAAAAAATTAGTAATGGAATTTTTTCGTTAGAAAAAAGGCATAGGGCACAAAATTAGTAACATAATTTTAATGTTACAATTGGTAACGATAAAGTTCTGTTACTAATTCTAAATTTACCAACACTACTTTACTGTTACTAATTCTGATTTAGTAACAGATATTTGTGTTACTATTTTAACCTTATTACAACACTTTTTACAACACTTTGTCCGATTTTGTAACGGTAAAGGTCTGTTATTAATATTAATACATGTTTGACAAATATTTTTCAAGATCCAATATCCTGAATTTAAACAAATTCAATTATTCTTACCACACTATTGAAATCATAATAACATATACAAAAATTGTACATGCTTACCACACTATTCAAATCCTAAAAAATAAAAACATATACAAAAATAGTTCACATAAACGATGGCATTATATTCAACAATTACATTTTACATAAGCATCCACTCTTTATTTACAAAAGAAATTTAAACCAAGCAAATGAAACATCCTAATATAATCACCCCGAAAGTTAGAATATTTTCATAAATGAATCAAATATAACATCCTAATACAATCATCCCAAAATGAGATGTGTTAATATTACAACCAACAAATGAAATATAAAAAAGAGGTCCGTCAACTCCATCTTTAAATCTTCATTAATGGAGAACAATCACATTACTTTGCCTCCACCTAGACCTCCATTTATAACCGTCATCAAAAGTTAAAGATGACTGCAACAAGATTGTATAAGACAATTTTAACTAAAGAATATGGGAAAATATAATAGTCTCTCTTATATATAAAGTCGTTTAGTATGTATAAATGTTATATTTGTATTTCAGAGTCAATTGAACGGATAAAAAATAACTTTAATACCTGAACACAAATAACTTCTGCTTTGTGATCTTTAAATTTATAGACCAGAAAACCAATCACTACGAGAATTTTCACCATTAGCAACAATATTTTTCAGCACAGGCTATTTTTGTTGCCAAAGATACCCTTTTGGCAACAAAATCTTATTTTTGTTGCCAAAAGACCATTATTGTACTTTTGGCAATATAAAATAAACTTTGTTGCCAAAAGTTAAAATTTTAAGCGGGAAGGTAGCAAAATAAAAAAGGGGAGAAATTTATCTTTTAGCATCATAATGATTTATTGCCAAACATCACCTAACTTTTGGCAAAACAGTGTGTTGAGAAAAATAGAATAGTTTTGGCAACAAAGGAAATTGTGATGCCGAAGTATTTTTTTTTATCTTTTATCAAATAAGACTAAATATTATTTTTCAAACCCTTTCATAACTTTCAAAAAAAAAAAAAAACTATCGTAACCCACAAAACCTTCTTTCCTGAAACTCACCATCCCCGTCACTTTTTTACCCCAACAATGCCCCACCCACAAACTCTCACACCACCGAACCTCATCAGCACTGACATCGAACTTCATCAGTCTCGACCTAATCAACATCGATATCACCATCCCCGTCTCCCTCCTCCGTTAGCACCCTCACCCACTTTTGTCCCTCCTCATTTTGGCCATCATTTATGTTCGACGGTCATTTTTGTCCGGTGACCATCTCTGTTCAACGACTTCATTTGTGCGTGTAGAGGGGTTGTCACTCAAAATGAACTCAATATCAATTTCATCCATTGACCGTGAGAACAAAAGAACAAAATCACTTGAAGTTGTTGGTGAATTAAAAGATCTATTTTCCTCAAAACAGTGTGTTGAAGAAAATATATTAGTTTTGGCAACAAAGGAAATTGTGATGCCAAAGTATTTTTTTTTATCTTTTATCAAATAAGACTAAATATTATTTTTCAAACCCTTCCGTAACTTTCACAAAAAAGAACTATCGTAACCCATAAAAACTTCTTTCCCGAAACTATCCATCCCCGTCACTTTCTACCCCAACAATGCCCCACTCATAAACTCTCACACCACCGAACCTCATCAGCACCGAAGCCGAACTTCATCGAGCTCACCATCCCCGTATCCCTCCTCGGTTAGCACCCTCACCCACTTTTGTCCCTCCTCATTTAGGCCATCATTTATGTTCGACGGTCGTTTTTGTCCGGTGACCATCTCTGTTCAACGACTTCATTTGTGCGTGTTGAGGGGTTGCCACTCAAAATGAACTCAATATCAATTTCATCCATTGACCGTGAGAACAAAAGAACAAAATCACTTGAAGTTGTTGGTGAATTAAAAGATCTATTTTCCTCAAAACAGTGTGTTGAAGAAAATATATTAGTTTTGGCAACAAAGGAAATTGTGATGCCAAAGTATTTTTTTTATCTTTTATCAAATAAGACTAAATATTATTTTTCAAACCCTTCCATAACTTTCACAAAAAAGAACTATCGTAACCCATAAAAACTTCTTTCCCGAAACTATCCATCCCCGTCACTTTCTACCCCAACAATGCCCCACTCATAAACTCTCACACCACCGAACCTCATCAGCACCGAAGCCGAACTTCATCAGCCCCGATCTAATCAACATCGAGCTCACCATCCCCGTCTGCCTCCTCCGTTAGCACCCTCACCCACTTTTGTCCCTCCTCATTTCGGCCACCATTTATGTTCAGCGGTCGTTTTTGTCCGGTGACCGTCTCTGTTCAACGACTTCATTTGTGCGTGTAGAGGGGTGGCCACTCAAAATGAACTCAATATCAATTTCATCCATTAACCATGAGAACAAAAGAACAAAATCACTTGAAGTTGTTGGGGAATTAAAAGATCTATTTACCTCAAAATAGTTTGTTGAGGAAAATAGATTAGTTTTGGCAGCAAACGAAATTGTGATGCCAAAGTATTTTTTTTATCTTTTATCAAATAAGACTAAATATTATTTTTCAAACCCTTTTGTAACATTCACAAAAAAAAACTATCGTAACCCATAAAAACTTCTTTCCCGAAACTATC
The DNA here is from genome assembly GCA_949130495.1 of Sambucus nigra. NCBI lineage: Eukaryota > Viridiplantae > Streptophyta > Magnoliopsida > Dipsacales > Adoxaceae > Sambucus > Sambucus nigra. The sequence goes on along the minus strand of OX422214.1, from coordinate 169,295,464 downwards.
CATCCCCGTCACTTTCTACCCCAACAATGCCCCACCCACAAACTCTCACACCACAGAACCTCATCAGCACCGGCGCCGAACTTCATCAGCCCCGACCTAATCAACATCGAGCTCACCATCCCCGTCTCCCTCCTCCGTTAGCACCCTCACCCACTTTTGTCCCTCCTCATTTCATCCATCATTTATGTTCGATGGTTGTTTTTGTCCGGTGACCATCTCTGTTCAACGACTTCATTTGTGCCTGTAGAGGGGTGGCAAATCAAAATGAACTCAATATCAATTTCATCCATTGACCGTGAGAACAAAAGAACAAAATCACTTGAAGTTGTTGGGGAATTAAAAGATCTATTTTCCTCAAAATAGTGTCTTTAGGAAAATAGATTAGTTTTGGGAACAAAGGAAATTGTGATGCCAAAGTATTTTTTTTATCTTTTATCAAATAAGACTAAATATTATTTTTCAAACCCTTTCGTAACTTTCACAAAAAAAAAACTATCGTAACCCACAAAAACTTCTTTCCCAAAACTATCCATCCCCATCACTTTCTACCCCAACCATGCCCCACCCACAAACTCTCACAGCACCGAACCTCATCAGCACCGACGTCGAACTTCATCATCCCCGACCTAATCAACATCGAGCTCACCATCCCCGACTCCCTCCTCCGTTAGCACCCTCACCCACTTTTGTCCCTCCTCATTTCGGCCATTATTTATGTTCGATGGTCATTTTTATCCGGTGACCATCTCTGTTCAACGACTTCATTTGTTCGTGTAGAGGGGTGGCCAATCAAAATGAACTCAATATCAATTTCATCCATTGACCGTGAGAACAAAAGAACAAAATCACTTGAAGTTGTTGGGGAATTAAAAGATCTATTTTCCTCAAAATAGTGTGTTGAGGAAAATAGATTAGTTTTGGCAACAAAGGAAATTTTAATGCCAAAGTAATTTTTTTATCTTTTATCAAATAAGACTAAATCTTATTTTTCAAACCCTTTCGTAACTTTCACAAAAAAAAAATTTCGTAACCCACAAAAACTTCTTTCCCGAAACTATCCATCCCCGTCACTTTCTACCCCAACAATGCTCCACCCACAAACTCTCACACCACCTAACCTCATCAGCACCAACGCCGAACTTCATCAGCCCCCGACCTAATCAACATCGAGCTAACCATCCCCGTCTCCCTCCTCCGTTAACACCCTTACCCAATTTTGTCCCTCCTCAATTCGGCCCCCATTTATGTTTGACGGTCGTTTTTGTCCAGTGACCATCTATGTTCAATGACTTCATTTGTGCGTGTAGAAGGGTGGCCACCCAAAATGAACTCAATATCAATTTCATTCATTGACCGTGAGAGCAAAAGAACAAAATCACTTGAAGTTGTTGGGGAATTAAAAGATATATTTTCCTCAAAAAAGTTTGTTGAGGAAAATAGATTAGTTTCGGTAGCAAACGAAATTGTGATGCCAAAGTATTTTTTTTTATCTTTTATAAAATAAGACTAAATATTTTTTTTCAAAGCCTTTCGTAACTTTCACAAAAAAAAACTATCATAACCCACAAAAACTTATTTCCCGAAACTATCCATCCCCGTCACTTTCTACCACAACAATGCCCCACCCACAAACTCTCACACCACCGAACCTCATCAGCACCGACGCCGAACTTCATCAGCCCCGACATAATCAACATCGATCTCACCATCACCGTTTCCCTCCTCCATTAGCACCTTCACCCACTTTTGTCCCTCCTCATTTCGGCCATCATTTATGTTCGACGATCGTTTTTGTCCCGTGACCATCTCTTTTCAACGACTTCATTTGTGCGTGTAGAGGGGTGGCCACTCAAAATGAACTCAATATATTTTACATCCATTGACCGTGAAAACAAAAGAACAAAATCACTTGAAGTTGTTGGGGAATTAAAAGATCTATTTTCCTCAAAACAGTGTGTTGAGGAAAATAGATTAGTTTTGGCAGCAAAGGAAATTGTGATGCCAAAGTATTTTTTTTTATCTTTTATCAAATAAGACTAAATATTATTTTTCAAACCCTTTAGTAACATTCACAAAAAAAAAACTATCGTAAACCACAAAAACTTCTTTCCCGAAACAATCCATCCCCGTCACTTTCTACCCCAACAATGCCCCACCCACAAACTCTCACACCACAGAACCTCATCAGCACTGGAGCCGAACTTCATCAGCCCCGACCTAATCAACATCGAGCTCACCATCCCCATCTCCCTCCTCCGTTAGCACCCTCACCCACTTTTTTCCCTTCTCATTTCGTCCATCATTTATGTTCGATGGTTGTTTTTGTCCGGTGACCATCTCTGTTCAACGACTTCATTTGTGCGTGTAGAGGGGTGGGAAATCAAAATGAACTCAATATCAATTTCATCCATTGACCGTGAGAACAAAAGAACAAAATCACTTGAAGTTGTTGGGGAATTAAAAGATTTATTTTCTTCAAAATAGTGTGTTTAGGAAAATAGATTAGTTTTGGGAACAAAGGAAATTGTGATGCCAAAGTATTTTTTTTATCTTTTATCAAATAAGACTAAATATTATTTTTCAAACCCTTTCGTAACTTTCACAAAAAAAACTATCGTAACCCACAAAAACTTCTTTGCCAAAACTATCTATCCCCATCACTTTCTACCCCAACCATGCCCCACCCACAAACTCTCACAGCACCGAACCTCATCAGCACCGACGCTGAACTTCATCAGCCCCGACCTAATCAACATCGAGCTCACCATCCCCGTCTCCCTCCTCCGTTAGCACCCTCACCCACTTTTTTCCCTCCTCATTTCGGCCATCATTTATGTTCGACGATCATTTTTATCCGGTGACCATCTCTGTTCAACGACTTCATTTGTGCTTGTAGAGGGGTGGCCAGTCAAAATGAACTCAATATCAATTTCATCCATTGACCGTGAGAACAAAAGAACAAAATCACTTGAAGTTGTTGGGGAATTAAAAGATATATTTTCCTCAAAATAGTGTGTTGAGGAAAATAGATTAGTTTTGGCAACAAAGGAAATTGTGATGCCAAAGTATTTTTTTTTATCTTTTATAAAATAATACTAAATATTATTTTTCAAACCCTTTCGTAACTTTCACAAAAAAAGCTTTCGTAACCCACAAAAACTTCTTTCCCGAAACTATCCATCCCCGTCAGTTTCTAACCCAACAATGCTCCACCCACAAACTCTCACACCACCGAACCTCATCAGCACCAACACCGAACTTCATCAGCCCCGACCTAATCAACATCGAGCTAACCTTCCCCGTCTCCCTCCTCCGTTAGCACCCTTACCAACTTTTGTCCCTCCTCAATACGGCCACCATTTATGTTTGACGGTCGTTTTTGTCCGGTGACCATCTCTGTTCAATGACTTTATTTGTGCGTGTAGAAGGGTGGCCACCCAAAATGAACTCAATATCAATTTCATTCATTGACCGTGAGAGCAAAAGAACAAAATCACTTGAAGTTGTTGGGTAATTAAAAGATATATTTTCCTCAAAACAGTTTGTTGAGGAAAATAGATTAGTTTTGGCAGCAAACGAAATTGTGATGCCAAAGTATTTTTTTTATCTTTTATAAAATAATACTAAATATTATTTTTCAAACCCTTTCGTAACTTTCACAAAAAAAAAACTATCATAACCCACAAAAACTTATTTCCCAAAACTATCCATCCCCGTCACTTTCTACCCCAACAATGCCCCACCCACAAACTCTCACACCACCGAACCTCATCAGCACCGACGCCGAACTTCATCAGCCCCGACCTAATCAACATCAATCTCACCATCACCGTCTCCCTCCTCCGTTAGCACCCTCACCCACTTTTGTCCCTCCTCATTTTGGCCATCATTTATGTTCAACGATCATTTTTGTCCGGTGACCATCTCTGTTCAACGACTTCATTTGTGCGTGTAGAGGGGTGGCCACTCAAAATGAACTCAATATATTTTTCATCCATTTGATCGTGAGAACAAAAGAACAAAATCACTTGAAGTTTTTGGGGAATTAAAAGATATATTTTCCTCAAAACAGTGTGTTGAGGAAAATAGATTAGTTTTGGCAACAAAGGAAATTGTGATACCAAAGTATTTCTTTTTATCTTTTATCGAATAAGACTAAATATTATTTTTCAAACCCTTTCGTAACTTTCACAAAAAAAAACTATCTTAACCAACACAAACTTCTTTCTCGAAACTATCCATTCCCGATGGTTTATTCGGTTAGGTATTTTATTTGTCGATGGTTATTTTAGTTAACTGTGATTGTGTATTATTTTATGTTCCGCATGAGTTTCATTTAATTAATGGAAAGATAAAAATCGACACCAGCCTATTTTTCTCACTTAGGTGGTTAGTAATTAAAAAAACGACAGTGATGCTAGGAATGAACAAACTGAGGGACCTGTTCTAACTTGATTTAGGATTGATCACCCGGGATTAATTAGGCGGGGTGTCACAGATGGTATCAGAGCATCAAGTTCTAGTGTCCTTAGGATCTGTGCGGCTTTCTACGTTTCAGCGTAGCACTCGGTTGTTATAGAGCCCTACTATTAGGACTGTTGATTCATTTTTCGCTTGTGAGATATCGTACTTCTACTGTGAATTTTTTTGTGTGTAAACTATGTACTTATTCAATTTAATCTATTTCAGATGCCACCGAGGAGGCTAAGAGCGGAGAGGGCTGAGGCTAGGAATGAGGTCAGGGAAGCTCACCCGAAGCCACAGGTACCGCCACGACCACCACCACCCGAGTTGATTTCCACTACTCAGGTGGCAGTGATAGTGGCCCAGGCGGTCGAGACAGCAATGCGAGCTATGGAATCTCACTTTCCATAGCCCCAGGCACTGCCTCTAGTGGCACTAGCAGTTCAGGCTCCAGTGGGGCCCCCATCTTGGCAGAGAGTTAGGGAGACCTTTCAGAAGGGTCACCCACCTGAGTTCCGGGGTAGTACAGATGTGATAGATGCTTGTGACTGGAAGAAGAACATTCAGTGCCATCTGCGCATGCTAGAGTGTACCGAGGTACAGAAGCAGATGCTTGCTACCTTTCGTCTCTCAGGGGCAGCCTTACAGTTATGGGAGTCAGTTACCACCACCGGGGAGCGAGACTTAATGCCGATAGCAGAGTTTTGGGTGCGGTTCGACCGCAAATACTTTCCACCAGCATTAGAGACTGAGATGAGGAAGAAATTCAGTGATTTAGTGCAGGGTGACCGATCAGTGGCAGGCTACGAGGAAGAATTCACCCGTTTGGCAAACTTTGTGCCAAATGAGGTGAGCGATAAGGAGCGGAAGAAATCGAGGTTTATAGATGGTTTAGCCTGGCAAATCAGGCAACACTTGATTGGGAATCCAGCGTTAGCAACGTATACAGACGTCATTAATGCCGCACTTGTACACTTCCAGGACCATCGCTTCCATGCGAAGGGGAGCAAGCGAACAGGGGAGCCGATCCAACAGGGCAAGGATGTTACTAGTAGTGACACAAGTGGTGCTCAGCAGCAGGCGGATAGTCAGCAAGGGAATCAGGCTAAGAAGTTTAAGCCTAGGGGTTTCCGATAGGGAGGACAGGGGTTCAGGCAGGGGCAGTCGGGCCCGAATCAGCAGTAGCAGGTTCCTCAGGGCCGTCAGGGCCAAGGGAACAATGGGGGAGGCCAGCAGGGCCAGGGCCAGCCGCGTCAGGGCCAACAAGGCCAATGATAGGGGGATGGTCAGAGACGCTGTTTTATGTGTGGCCATCCAAGATATTTTAAGAGGGAATGCCCACAGAGGGGCAGAGGTCAACAGCAGGAGGCCCAACAGGGGCAATTACCACCAGCAGCACCAGCCCCACCCGCCCCACCTCAGCAGGGGCAGATGCACTACGGACATGTGTATAACGTCCGGGATATTCCTAATCCCCCGGCGCAGCAAGCACCGCCAGCAGTTGAGGGTATGTTTCTTATTCATGGTTATGAGGGTAATATTCTCTTTGATATGGGAGCATCACATTCATTCATTAAATTAAATTTTGCTAAACGGGTCGGACTACTAGAGACCGCGAGAGGTCTTCGGTTGTGTGTAGAGTCGCCAGTTGGCAGCGGAGCTACGATTCACTCAATTTGTCGGGGTATGGACATTTTGATCGGGAGACTTAGTTTAGCAGCGAGCCTACTAGTGTTAGATATGGAGGGGTACGATGTCATCTTGGGTATGGATTGGTTGGCAGGTTATCGGGCGACGGTGGATTGCTACGAAAGGATTATCGTGTTCTCTATTCCAGGGCAGGAGATCTTCTTAATAGCAATGCTACTACCCGAGGGAGGATCACGCACACACTTGTATTACATTGAGGAGGAAACCTCACATGAGGTGGCTATTCCGTTGGATTCAATCCCAGTGGTGAGAGACTTTGAGGATGTGTTTCAGGAGATACCAGGGTTGCCACCTAGCAGGGAAATCGAATTTGTGATCGATTTAGCACCGGGGACAAGGCCAATTGCTCGGACCCCATACCGTATGGCCCCTTCAGAGATGCGTGAGCTGAGGGAGCAAATTCAACAGCTTCTGGGTCAGGGTTTCATACGATGGAGTACGTCACTGTGGGGTGCACCAGTGTTATTTGTGAAAAAGCGAGATGGCTCACTACGGTTATGCGTGGACTATAGAGAGTTGAATAAGGCCACGATACAGAATAAGAATCCGTTGCCTAGGATTGACGACCTATTTGACCAGTTGAGAGGGGCCTTATTTCTCTAAGGTCGACTTAAGGTCAGGATATCATCAACTACGTATCCGAGAGGAAGATGTTCCGAAGACCGCTTTTCTATCGCGGTATGGATCTTACGAGTTCAGAGTGATGCCATTCGGACTCACCAATGCACCAGCAGTGTTCATGGACCTCATGAACAAAGTATTCAGGGAGTTTCTCGATCAGTTTGTTATCGTGTTCATTGATGACATCCTGATCTACTCGCGTACCGAGGAAGAGCACGCAGAGCACCTACATATAGTGTTACAGACATTAAGGGATCACCAACTCTATGCCAAATTCGGTAAGTGTGGATTTTGGCTACGGGAGGTTCAGTTCCTTGGCCACGTGGTGTCAAACCGGGGTATTGCGATGGATCCAAGTAAAGTATCGACGGTGAGGGAGTGGGGACAACCCATGACACCGAGAGAAGTGCGCAGTTTTCTGGGGTTGGCCGGTTATTACAGACGGTTCATCAAAGGATTCTCAAAGATTGCGGGCCCTTTGACGAATCTTACCCGAAAAGGGGTACCTTTCACTTGGAATGATCACTGTCAATTACCCTTCGACGAGTTAAAGGACAAGTTGACATCTGCACCCGTGCTTCCATTGCCAAAAGGAGGATTTGAGTATCGAGTTTACACTGACGCATCCTTACAGGGACTTGGGGGTGTGCTTCAGTAGGAGGAAAGGGCTATAGCTTATGCGTCCAGGAAGCTAAAGCCCCACGAGAGCAATTACCCCACTCACGACCTGGAGTTAGCAGCAGTCGTTTTTGCTTTGCGGATATGGAGACATTATCTCCTGGGGGAGCAGTTCACGCTATTCACGGATCATAAATCACTTCAGTATCTCTTCACTCAGAAGGATTTGAATATGAGACAGAGGCGATGGCTAGAATTCGTGAAAGACTATCAGTTTGATATTCAATATCATCCTGGTAAGGCTAATGTGGTGGCAGATGCATTGAGTCGGAGACCGGATGGGGAAATATCAGAAGTCTGGAAAGCGAAGTGGAGAGAACTTCGATACGAGGATGATGTAGGCAGGACTTGCATGTCAGCATTATCCATCACACCCAAGATCATTATGCGGGTTGTGAGGGCTCAGGAAGAGGATCAGACCTGTCGGGAAAGGGTGAGCCAGTTGCTAGCTGAGGGAGCAGAGGGCTACTTGATCAGCTCCCAGGGAGGCTTACGCCATAATGGGAAGTTGATTGTGCCAGAGGATGTGGAATTGAGGCACGCTGTTATGACGGAGTCTCATGGGTCGAGATTCGCGATACATCTCGGTGGGGATAAGATGTATCAAGATATGAGGAGGCAGTATTGGTGGGCAGGGATGAAACGGGACATAGCAGATTTTGTTTCAAAATGTGCCACGTGTCAGCTTGTGAAAGTAGACCATCAGAGACCATCAGGGATGCTACAACCACTTGAAATTCCTGTGTGGAAGTGGGAGAGCATCTCTATGGACTTTATTATAGGGTTACCGACATCACAGAAGGGTCACGATTCCATATGGGTTATTGTGGATCGGTTGACCAAAGTGGCCCACTTCCTACCAGTTCGCACAGACTTTGAGACGATGCGTTATGCACAGCTATTCATAGCGGAGATCATTAAACTGCACGGGGTACCGATTAATATTGTGTCGGATAGGGACAAGATCTTTGTGGCCCATTTTTGGCCAAATTTTCAGGAGGCCATGGGCACGAAGTTACGTTTGAGTACAACCTATCACCCACAGACTCACGGGCAGACCGAGAGAGTCAATCAGATGTTGGAAGATATGCTCAGAATGTGTATACTAGACTTTGGGGGAGGTTGGGAGAAATATCTTCCTCTGGTAGAGTTTACGTATTGTAACTCTTACCAATTCACGATCGGCATGGAACCATTCGAAGCATTATACGGGAGACCTTGTCGTCCACCCGCTTGTTGGTTAGAGGTGGGGTACAACAAACTCTTGGCGCCGGAGATTGTTCAGGAGACATCTTCCAAGATAGAGCTAATCCGAGGGAGGATTCGAATAGCTCAGGATAGACAGAAAAGTTACGTTGATGCTTCACGGAGACACGTGGAGTTAGAGGTTGGGGATTAGGTATTGATCAGGGTGTTCCCCATGAAAGGGGTGATGAGGTTCGGCAAGAAGGGTAAGCTAGCACTGAGGTACGTGGGACCTTTCCCTATTATCGAGAGGGTGGGGCCTGTAGCCTACAGGATGGGATTACCAGAGCATCTTCAGCGAATACACGACGTGTTCCATGTAGCATCGCTGAAGAAATATCGCAGGAGTGAGAGGGCTTTCTGGCACATTCCACTCGAAGAAATTGATTTACAGCCAGACATATCATATAAGGAGAGGTCGGTGGCTATCCTAGACCGTAGCGAGCGGAAATTACAATCCAAGGTTGTTCCACTAGTTAGAGTATAGTGGGGTCATCACAACATTGACGAGTCTACCTGGGAGCGGGAGGAGGATATGCGGGAGCAATATCCCGAGCCTTTCATCACAGGTATGACCTAATTTCGGGGATGAAATTCCTTTGTAAGGGGGGGGAGTATGTAACACACCGCATTTTTCGTGCATTAAATATTTAATTAATTCGGGAATTGAAAATAACTTGTGAGTCGTAATTTAATTGAATTAATTAGGGAAATTTTATTTAAATATTAATCGAGGAGTAAATGGTTAATATTTACGGCAAGTTATATACTAAGTGAATAGTAATTATTTATTTAAGTCATTTCGAGTATTAATGACAGGGTATGCACTTATCTCAACCAGGAGTCGGTATAGACTAAAGGGGTGAGGGGATAAATATTTTTATAAATTAATTAGGATGCCAATTCTGAGTGTACGGTTGAGTCCGTATGGGCCGAGATAGTCAAAAAAGTGTACCCGGGGGTCATAAACGGGTCACGGGGCGTTTTTAGACCTAGCAGGGCCCACACGGGGGCATTTGGGTCACTTGGGCTTGGCCCATTAGGCAAAAAACGGGATTTAGGTAAATTAATAAATGAGAAGAAATAAGAAAATGGTTGATGTGAGTTTAGGAAAAGGGTTTGTGTGTTAAGAAACCCTAACAGCAGTTAAAGGCAGATTTGGGGATCACAAGAGAGCCAACAAGGGTCATTTTCAACCTTGGAACTCATCTCCAAATTCAGACACTACGAAACCTAAGGCAAGTGGATAACTTGCAATAGTATTGAATTTGTTTTTCAATTCATATTCATGTGATGTGTTTGATTAAAATTCGTTTTGGGTGTTGATGGCATAAACATGGGATTTTGGAAAGAATAGTCTGATTTACGAATTTGAATTAGGATTCATGTAAAATCTGATAGTTATAAGTTGATACCTATCTGGTAGGATGATATATGGAAAATTTAAAACGAATTTTGATGATGGAACTTGGGGTGTAAATGGGTTAAGGGTTAAAGATGAATTTTTCCCCAAATACAGAAATTGTAGTTAATTGGCGAATTATAATGTTGGTGGACATTCTGGAGGTCCCTAATAAGGTTTCTAACATGTATTAATGTTAAGAGGGCTTAAGGTTGCTGGTAGAGAAAACTAGGGTTTGGGAAAATTTGTCCATGGCTGAATCTGTCTTTGCGAAGAAGACGAAGACCTGCTCGATCGATCGATCGAAGGTCTGGGGTCGAACGATCGATGGTCGGCAGATTCTGGCAGTTTGCCCAGTTTTCCTTTATATGGAGATAAATTTAATTTAATATTTTTCCATGTCTTAAATTTGAGGAGTACTTAATACATGGATTTAAAATCTAATTAATGGTGTATAAAATTAATTAGGATTTGAAGACGGATTAGTGTGACATCATAATTTAAAAATGTTCTGGATAAATTAGGTGTGACACACTAAGATTGAATTATGAGCAGTTTGTTCGGCAGGATTAATTATGGACATAGGGAACAAGTCCGGGCATAACGGTTGGGAAATACCGAGATATAAAATTTTATTTAGGCATCGGCTAAATAATTTAGAGTTGGGGGTTTGAGACTTGGGTAATGTTAATACGGGCCATGAAAATAAGTCCGAATATATTGGTTAGGGTGACACCAAAAGAAATTTATGTGAAAATTTATTAATATTTCGAGTTGGGCCACAAACTCATTATAAATGGAATAGGCTTGTGTCACGGACAGTACACGGTATAGCCGGGATATTTTTATATTCATATATATATATATATATATATATATATATATATATATATATATATATATATATATATATATATATATATATATATACAGTGTGCGATAGTATATGTATATATAAGGGTGTGCTATAATATCAGTGATAGATAATATTATTATTATTATTATTACTATATTCTCTAGTGCTGTAGGGGGGAGGTTGCGAGTAATGGATGAATCCCCTAGCTTGAGGAGTAGGGCGAGTACAATCCCAGGTCATAGCGTCCGTTATATGGGTGAGGGGCATCTCACTTTCAGGGAAGGAATATGAGCACCTCCAATATTTACGTAATAACCAAGTTAGGGAGAAATTCTGTCTTGGGGTAACTAGGTCAGGTGAACATACCTAGTGGGATAGCACTTTAGAGAATTTATATTTTGTGAGTATTTCTACTCGGCTGGATGTTAGTATTAAATGTTATTTCAGTATGTTTGTAAATACTGCAGTTTGACTAAATATATAATTAGGTAAATAATTATATATGGGGATAATTAATACATAGTGAAAAATGTATTATAAGCATAACAGGAGTGAGTGTTATATGAAATTTAAAAGGGTAATGATTAAATTAAGTTGGTGTTTATAATAACTTAAAAATCATGATTTAAGGCATACTCGGTTAGAGTAGGTAAATTGCAAGGGTTAACATAAGTATTGGGTCAGGAGCGTAAGACCTAGTAAATTAAATGGAAGCGTTCGTAGTGCACATTAGAGGAGGGGTAAGGAAGTCCTCAAGAGAGTGCGGCACTAACTAAAATATGAAGAGCATGCATATTCATTTATTACTGCAAGTTAATCATTTGTTAAATGTTTTCAAATGTTTATGGGTACTAACCCTTGCTATATAAATTTAAAAAAAAAACTTTTAGGTGTCCATCCATAGGGATGCCAGGATTGACACTATTCCAGGTATCCGTTGCTGCAGCACGTGTGGATGTTGCGGGGTTTTCATAGACGCCTCATTCTTTCATTCGTGTGGAGACTCCTTCGTAGTTGTTTGAGCATGTCTCTCACAGTTCATTTATTAGTATTAGACTTATTGAGATTTACTTCTTGTCTTTACGTGTATTGGATATTTGGACCGATGGTTTATTCGGTTAGGTATTTTATTTGTGGATGGTTATTTTAGTTAGCTGTGATTGTGTATTATTTTATGTTCCGCATGAGTTTCATTTAATTAATGGAAAGATAAAAATTAACACCAGTCTATTTTTCTCACTTAAGTGGTTAGTAATTAAAAAGACGACAGTGATGCTAGGAATGAACCAACTGAGGAACCTGTTCTAACTTGATTTAGGACTGATCACCCGGGATTAATTAGGCGGGGTGTCACAACACCTCGCACGGGACCAATGTAACCCGTAGGAACCGATCGATTGGAGAATACAAAGAAAAATTGCAAATAGTTGGATTTAGTCTTAAAAAATGCCGCAAATGGGTGAAAATGTAAAACAGTCACAAAACAGTAAGTCATATGAATTGACCACGTAGTCATTAGACTCCCGATTTTATTATACGTTGTAAATTTCCCAAAAGTTAGACTTAGGCACAAAAAACATGTCATCAAAGGGTGAAAACGCATAACAACCACAAAACGGTCCCGTGAGAGGCACGAACACCTCGCACGGGACCACTGTAATTCGTAGGAATCGACAGCGTACTCAGGGACTCCCGGTTTGAGTGTACGACATAAATTTGTAAAAAGTTAGACTTCCTCGTATAATATGCCGTCAATCGGTGAAAATGTAAAACATCCACCAAATGGTCCCGTATAAGGCACGGACACCTCGCACGGGACCAATGCAACTCGTATGAACCAACATCGTAGCCACGGGACTCACGGTTTGAGTTTACGAAGTAAATTTATCAAAAGTTAGACTTAGGTATAAAAACATGCGGTCAAAGGGTGAAAACATAAAATTGACACTAAACAGTCCGATAAGAGGCTGAAACACCTCGTATGGGACCAATGTAACTCGTAGGAACTGACTGAATAGCCACGACACTCCCGATTTGAGTACACGATGTAAATTTGCAAAAAGTAAGACTTAGGCATAAAAACATAATGTTAAAGGGTTAAAACATAAAACATCCACAATATGGTCCCGTAAGAGGTACGAACACCTAGCACGGGACTAGTGTAACTTGTATAAATCGATCGCGTAGTCACGGGACTCACGGTTTGAGTTTATGACATAAATTTGGTAAAAGTTAGACTTAGGCATAAAAATATGCCGTCAATGAGTGAAAACGTAATACATCCACAAAACGGTCCCGTAAGAGGCAGAAACACCTCGCACAGGACTAATGTAACTCGTACGAACCGATTGTATAGTCACGGGACTTCTGGTTTGAGTATACAACGTAAATTTGCAAAAAGCTAGACTTAGGCATAAAAAATATCAAAAATAGGTCAAAACGTAAACAACCACAAAATGGTCCTGGTCCCGTAAGAGGCACGAACACCTTGCACGGGACTATTGTAACTCGTTGGAATTGATCGCGTAGACAAGGGACTCCCGATTTGATTATACAGAATAATTTGCCAAAAGTTAGACTTAGGCGTAAAAACATGTCATCAAAGGGTGAAAATATAAAACAACCACAAAATGGTCCCGTAAGTGACACGAACACCTCGCACGGGACCAATGTAACTTGTAGGAACGGACCGCATAGTCATGGTACTCTAGGGTTTAGAATATGAAGAGAAACTGCAAAGATTTAAACTTAGTGCTAAAACATGCCATCATAGGGTGAAAACTTAAAACAATCACAAAACAGTCCCGTAAGAGGCACGAATACCTTCGACGGGATCAATGTAACTCGTAGGAACTGACCGCGTAGTCACGGTACTCCCGATTTGAGTGTACGACACAAATTTTCCAATAAGTTGGATTTATGTATAAAAAAATGCCGTTAAAGGGTGAAAATATAAAATAACCACAATACAGTCCCGTAAGAGGACCAAACACCTCGTACATGACCAATTTAACTCGTAGGAAATGACCACGTAATCACGAGACTCTCGATTTGAGAATACGAAGAAAAATTACAAATAGAAGAACCTAGTCTTAAAACATACCATCAAAGGGTGAAAACATAAAACATACACAAAACTATCCCGTAACAAGCATGAACACCTCCGACAGGGCCAATGTAACTCGTAGGAACCGAACGCGTAGTCACGGTACTCCCTGTTTAAGTGTACGACGCAAATTTGCAAAAATTTAGACTAATGTATAAAAACACCTCATTAAAGGGTAAAAATGTAAAACAACCACAATACGGTCCTGCTAGAGGTACGAAAACTTAGCACGGGATTAATGTAATTTGTAGGAACTGATCGGGGTGTCACGTGATTCTCGATTTTAGTGTATGATGTAAATTTGTAAATAGTTACATAAGCATGCTGTCAAACGGTTAAAAATATAAAACAACCATAAACCAGTCCCATGAGAGGCATGGACACTTCGCTCGGGACCACTATAAGTCGTAGGAATCAATCGCGTAGTTACGGGACTCCCGGTTTGAGTGTAGGACGTAAATTTACAAAAACTTAGACTTGGGCATATAACATGCCATCAATCGATGAAAAAGTAAAATAGCCACCAACCGGTCCCGCAAGAGGCATAGACACCTTGCGCGGGACCAATGCAACTCGTAAGAACCAACTGCGCAGTCACGGGACTCACAGTTTGAGTTTACGACGTAAATTTACCGAAAGTCATACTTAGGCATAAAAACATGTGGTTAAAGGGTGAAAACGTAAAATGACCACAAAGCGGTCCCGTAAGAGGTTGAAACACCTCGTACGAGACCAATGTAACTTTTAGGAACCGATTGCGTAGACACAACACTCCCGATTTGACCATACGACGTAAAATTGCAAAAAGTAAGACTTAGGCACAAAAACACGATGTTAAAGGGTGAAAACATAAAACAACCACAATATGGTCCCTTAAGAGATACGAACACCTAGCATTGGACCAATGTAACTCGTAAGAATCAACTGCATAGTCAGGGGACTCACGATTTGAGTTTATGACATTAATTTGTCAAAAGTTAGACTTAGGCATAAAAACATGTCGTCAATGAGTGCAAACTTAAAACAACCACAAAACGGTCCCATAAGAGGTAGAAATACCTCATACTAGACCAATGTAACTTGTAGGAATCGACTGAGTAGACACAACACTCCCAATTTGACCATATGACGTAAATTTTCAAAAAATAAGACTTAGGCATAAAAACATGTCGTTAAAGGGTGAAAACATAAAAGAACCACAATATGGTCCCTTAAGAGATACGAACACTTAGCACGGGACCAATGTAACTCGTAGGAATCGACTGCGTAGTCACGGGACTCATGATTTGAGTTTATGCCGTAAATTTTCCAAAAGTTAGACTTAGGCATAAAAATATGCCGTCAGTGAGTGAAAATATAAAATAACCACAAAACTATCCCGTAAGAGGCAAAAACACCTCATACCGGATCAATGTAACTCATATGAACCAACCGCATAGCCACGGGACTTCCGGTTTGAGTATATAACGTAAATTTGCAAAAAGTTAGACTTAAGCATAAAAAATGACGAAAATAGGTGAAAACAAAAAATAGATACAAAACGATCCCGTAAGAGGCACAAACACCTCGCACGAGACCATTGTAACTCGTAAGAATTGATCGCATAGTCACAGGACTCCCGGTTTTATTATACGGTGTAAATTTGCTAATAGTTAGATTTAGGCATAAAAATATGTCATCCAAGGGTGAAAATATAAAACAACCACAAAGTGGTCCTATAAGAGGCACGAACACCTCGCAAGAGACCAATGTATATTGTAGGAACTGACTGCTAGTCACGGGAATCCCGAGTTTAGAATACGAAGAAAAAATGTGAACATTAACTTAGTCTTAAAACATGCCATCAAAGGGTGAAACTTAAAACAACCACAAAACGGTCCTGTAAGAGGCACGAACACCTTCGACGGGACCAATGTAATTCATAGGAACTGATTGTCTAGTCGTGGTACTCCCGGTTTGAGTGTACGACGTAGATTTGCTAAAAGTTAGACTTGTGTATAAAAACACACCATTAAAGGGTGAAAACATAAAAGACCCATAATACGGTCCCGTAAGAGGCACAAACACCTCGTACATTACCAATTTAACTTGTAGGAACCGACTGCGTAGTCACGAGAATCCCGATTTAAGAATATGAAGAAAAATTTCAACTTGTTGAACTTAGTCTTAAAACAAGTCATCAAAGGGTGAAAATGTAAAACATAAACAAAACTATCCTATAAGAAGCACGAACACCTTCGACGGAACCAATGTAACTCGTAGGATCCGATACGGTACTCCCGATTTAAGTGTACGACGTAAATTTGTAAAAAGTTAGACTAATGTATAAAAACACATCGTTAAAGGGTGAAAATGTAAAACAACCACAATACAGACCGACCAGAGGTATGAACACGTAGCACGAGAATAATATAATTCATAAAAAATGACCGCGTAGTCACGTGATTCCCGATTTGAGTGTACGACGTAAATTTGTAAAAAATTAGACTTAAGCATGGCGTCAAATGGTGAAAACAGAAAACAACCACAAAACGGTCCCATAAGAGGCACGTACACCTCGTACGGGACAACTATAACTCATAGGAACCGACCGCATAGTCACGGGACTTTCGATTTGAGTGTACCACATAAATTTGCAAAAAGTTAGACTTGGGCATATAACATGCCGTCAATCGGTGAAAACGTAAATCAACTACCAAAGGTCCCGTATGAGGCACGAAAACCTCATACGGGACCAATGCAACTCATAAGAACCAATCGTGTAGTCACGGGACTCACAGTTTGAGTTTAAGACATAAATTTGCCAAAAGTTAGTCTTAGGCATAAAAACATGCGGTCAAAGGGTGTAAATATAAAACGACCACAAAATGTCTCATAAGAGGTTAAAACACCTCATATGAGACTAATGTAACTCGTAGAAACTGACTGTGTGGCCACGACACTCCCGGTTTGACCATACGACGTAAATTTGTGAAAAGTAAGACTTGGGCAAAAAAACACGTCGTTAAATGGTGAAAACATAAAATAACCACAATATTGTCCCGTAAGAGGTATGAACACCTAACACATGACCAATGTAACTCGTAGGAATCGATCTCATAGTTACGATACTCACGGTTTGAGTTTACGACGTAAATTTGCCAAAAGTTAGACTTAGGGACAAAAATTCCGTCAATGAGTGAAAACATAAAACAGCCAAAAAATGGTCCCGTAAGATGTAGAAACACCTCGTATGAGATCAATGTAACTTGTAGGAACTGATCACATAGTCACAGAACTTTCGGTTTGAGTATACAATATAAATTTGTAAAAAGTTAGACTTAGGCATAAAATATACCGAAAATAGGTGAAAACGCAAAACAACCACAAAACGGTCCAGTTAGAGGCACGAACACCTCGCACAAGACTAATGTAACTCGCAGGAATTGATCGTGTAGCCACGGAACTCCCGATTTGATTATAAGGCGTAAATTTGCCAAACGTTAGACTTAGGCATAAAAACATGTCATCATAGGATGAAAACGTAAAACAACCACAAAACGGTCTCGTAAAAGGTACGAACACCTCGCACGGGACCAATATAACTTGTAGGAACCGATCGCGTGATCACGGGACTCCCGAGTTTAGAATACGGAGAAAATTTGCAAACAGTTGAACTTAGTCTTAAAACATGCCATCAAATGGTGAAAATATAAAACAATCATAAACTGTTTTTTTATATATAAAAAAACAATTGTAAACTATATATATATATATATATATAAACAATTAAACTATTATATATATAACTATTAAATAATTATATATATAACAATTTATATATGTAATATATATGTAATTGTTATATATATAACTGTTAAACAATTATATATATAACAGTTTATATAAATAACCTATTAAACTATTATATATATAGTTGGTATCTGTTATATATGTAATTTTTTAATAGTTTATATGTTATATATATAATTGTTAAACAGCTATATATATATATATATATATATATATAACTGTTTATATATAACAGTTATATATATAACTGCTAATACATAATTGTAATAATTATATATAATGGTTATTACAACTATTATATAACTATACAATTATATATATAACAATTATATGTTATATATAATTGTTATGTATATAGTTGTAATAGTTAACAGTTTATAATTATAAGCTTTGAAAAAAATAATATATGGGTGTTAATGCTCCAATAAAACACAACGATCACTGCTTGTAAATTATAAATTGTTATTATCTGTTGAAGTCGGATTGATAATAATTTTTTTTATATTTTGTGTAGAATGAAAATGGATTTGCAACACATGGAAAAGTTAATGGATACGGAGGAGCCAGGTAAGTAGCTACTCGGATACTATATTTTTACACTTATATGATGTTTATGGTCGTGCGATCTTTTATATACTATTTTTAGATGTTAAATCGGTGGAAGGGATTTTTTGGTGGTTCAACTGCGTTTTTTTTTTGTTGTTGTTGGGTTTATTTTAATGTTAAAATAGGTTGGATTTCGTGAATAAACAAAGGAAACTCTTCCGTAATTTTTTAAAATTAAATAGTGTTTTAAATTGATCAAGTCAAACATACATGCATTCGAAGTTATACAAACCCATGTAGTCATTTATTTTTTTTATCTTATGCAGGTCGATGATGGATTTTTCTTGGAGTTATTATATTCGTGGTGGCTTAGAGTTGCGGTTTCTTTTGGTGTAGGGGGAGTCATATTATCATCGTCGTTTTATCTTACGTGGATTTTTTTAACATTTTTTTATGTGCTAATGTATTATGTTAGACCATGTTTACAACCTTTTATGCGTTAGGATTGATTATGTTCTTATTTGGGAGGCATTTATTATGTAGCTTTATACTTGGATTTTGATGAAATATTATTTTATAATTCATCCTTATGAGCTTTGGTTGAAAATTGTGGAACTTTGTATTACTTATGATTCTATGAAAAATGCGCAATTTGATTTGGATTATAAGGTTGCAAGTTTTATGTAGTATGGGTTTTGATGAAAAAAGTGCAGGTTTAAAAGTGCTTCCAATTATGAAAAAAATAATAGGTAATGAATAAAAATATAGTACTTTTGGCATCACAATTTTTTTTTGTCAAAAGATAACTTTTGACAACACAAGAGTTGTGTGGCCAAAGGTATAGATTTTGGTAACATAAGAGCTTTGTTGCCAAAGGCTATACCTTTGGCAAAACAACTCTTCTGTTGTCAAAATCTATACCTTGGCCACACAATAAGAGCGTGTTGCCAATGGTATAGCTTTTGGCAACACAATAGCTGTGTTGCCAAAGGTATAACTTTTGGCAATACAATAGTTGTGTTGCCGAAAGTTATTTTTATATCGTTTACCTTACATTTTGCAACATAATTTGTTTCACTGAAAGATTTCTTTTTGGCACCTCAACTATTTTTTTCGTTGTTGAGTGACTTTTGGCAACATAAATAATATTTTTTTATTATAAATTTAACAAATTAAAAAGTACTTTTGGCGACATAATTGTGTGTTGCAAAAAGTATTCCTTCGATAACACAATTCTTCTATGTTTTCAAAGGGTTTCCTAAACATGACAAGTTGGCAACAGAGTGAAATATGTTGTCGTTACCTTTTAGCAACACAATTCTAACTTTAGCAACATAATTTGTATGTTGCGCATATTATTTTTTCTTGAAGAGAATGCCACCAAAAGTAAAATTTCTATGGTCAAACATGAAGACTGTAAGATCCACAGACCCGAAATCATGTCATAGTACAACAAAAGTAATATCACATACAACTTTAATTAAGCTTTTACTTCAAAATTGAACATTGTCACCTAATTTACAACATACATACTTCCAAGTTTAATAATTCGATCAATTTACGAATAAAAATAAAGGACAATACTACGTATATATGTGTTAAATAAGGAATGGGAACATACCCTGTTAAAATGAAGTTTTTGTTTTGATAATTCCACTCAACACAATGAACTTCGGCATTAAGAGCCTTTCAACCTATTCAAGAATATTAAAAACTGTCAATTCAACATCAACAATAGAAATTGATTTTATATTATAGAAAAAGACGCAGTCAAGAAATAAGTAGAAAAGAAGTGAACGAGATTCAAACAATCGGAGGAGTAGGAATAGGGACATTACAATGATGAACAAAATAAGTTTCATCCATCCAAACATTAACAAAACCTTTTCCAGATTAAGAGAAATATGAAAAAAGTACACACATTTGCACACAAAACAGTTATGATCAACAAACCATCAAGTCTGAATCTAGATTATACTATGAGTTTGGGCTTGACATGCAAACTGTGTTCAAAGGTTGAACCAAGCGTATAGTAGTCTTCATTACTCTGTAACCATGGGGATAAACACTAAAATGAGTGGATTAAAGCTAGAACTAGGGTTGCATCTCTATTTAATCTAGAAAATAATTCCACACATTCTTAACAGTTTAGGGTAGATGACTTAATATCAGGCCACCCTTTCACGTAGTGGAAGAGCGCGCGTGCAAACAAATTACGTGATCCTTTTTTAGTAGCCATACGATCCACTCCTATTTATTTTTAAATTTGCAGGAAGAAATGTGGTGGAGAGTGAAAAGATAATGGTGGAATGCACAAGCACATTTCTTTCTTTGAGAGGGATTGGTGAATTATTAATTAATTTATACATATAAAGCCAAAAAATCAATTAAACACACATCTCCGGTGCTTAAACCTCTCCTAACCAACAAAGCACAAAAGGTTCACTCATAGAACCCAAATTAACTTGTCAATACAAAATTTCTTAATATAACTACTCAACAAAAGATACATGAATGAAAAAGAAATTTGGTTAGCACCATACCATAATCCCAGATTAATAATAAATATCCACCCACCATAAAGTCACTAAAATTCGTAAAAAATAATCATCAAACAACAAACAAACATGTCAACATGTACCAAACCCAATTCATAGATCATCAATATAAATCAAGAAAATTGATTAAAAAATAGAACAACAATAAGAATATACATAAAAAAGCTACTCTCTACACCACCACATGCACATTGTAAGGTTGTGTTTATAAATACATAAACCAATGGACCAGTGGTTTTTCTAGACATTCGATGATATATTATTGAATAAACAACGAATAACACCATGAACTATTAACTTGATTACAATTAAGTCCTAAAACTATTAAATACTTCCCTTCAAAAAAGTTGCAAATACTGACGAAAGTACTTATTTAAACCTATTGAGATAATCCATAAAGTTTGTCACAAAATTTGTAATTCAAAACTTAATTGCAATCAACATAATAATTCAATGGTATATTTGAAATTTACCCTATTTTGTAAGCTAAATTTTTGTTGTGAATTTTTTTTTCCTAACGCAACTGATCCACAAATTGCAAATTCCTTGGTCACATAAAAGGCCTTGTGGTCCACTGAAAAAGAAAAAAGAAAATGTCTATGACCAATTAGTTGTCTAATGTACACAAATTAGTGAGCTAAAATGGCATCACAATGATTGTTGTTTTTAAATTTTGACATAAATTATAAGACACTATATAAACCTAAAATCACAATGATTGTAGTTCTTAAAATTTAAAATAAAGTTAATATCACAAATTAGATGAATCTCTGTGAATTTAAGTGATCCAAATAACCAATCGAATTTAGAAGAAGTCAAAAAAGAAATGCCTAATTCATAGTTTATATTCTACCACAAAATCACAGAGAGTACAATCACTACACTTTACAGACAATTAAAAGGGCTATATGCGAATTAAGAACCAATCCAAATTTCTTAAAAAAGACTCGAACCAAAAAAGCACATGATGTCAAACTTAACATACTTTAAAATCCTTTAGCATATAAAAAATTTATTAAAAAACACAATAGTAAAAGAAGAAAAGATACTTGTTGCAATTTCTGAGGCAAGAATGTTATGTCTGAAGTATCGTGTCAACCACCATCAACAACGAAATCTCTAACTTTTTTCCAATACATCGTCGATAAATATTCCAGGGATACTATTAGAATGGTTAGAATACCTTTGCGTGGGCCCACCAGCATTGTCATCCACACAGTTTGACATTCGGTCTTCTCCACAATGAGAAAGGTTGAGGAAGTAAGAATAAAAATCTTTCCATTTGTTTCCCTATGTATATGTACCATCTAAATGCCAAGCTATCATTTCTAGTAGTTTTTCTGTGCCATAGGCTCCTGCATTTTTTTTATAGGGAGGCAGGCAGATGAGTATATTAAGATAATACGAATGTAAATTCGTATCTATGATGAGTCAGTGATTAGCGATAAGTGATGAAGGAATGTAAATTCATTTTTTTCAGTTGATTGATTACCAATGATATGAATGTGGCAGTAGTCCTGAGGAGGGAAGCCTAGTATTTCGACTTCCCAAAGAAACTGGCCTTGTGTTCTGTCCGTCCAACATGGATGGATGATTCGCGATTAGAAATCATCAGGGTTAAGAGACTAAGACAGGGCACGTGGAAAGGCTAAGGTGCTTAACAAATATCAGTAAAAGTGAGAGATTTCAAGTTTACGTTGTGGATTCTCACTTCTTATGCGTCGAATAATTGTCAGAATTTGATTATTTCCTTTTGGCGTGACAGTCGCCTGATTCGTTGCATTTTTTGTGTTTTCTTTTATCACAGTAATGGGAAGTTATTGATCAATTATAATACGGGTGCAGCGCGACATAAGCTCAGTAGTGATGCAGGTTAGGCCGGTTGTGGTTAATACGTCATGGTATAAGAGTGCATTTTTCTTCGGAAGCACCCCGTTCTACACTAGTTTGTGTGTGCACATGGTCTCACGTTTGTTGTATATAATTTCCAAATGTTACTTGATTACTTTAGGTTAACATGTTGTGTAGGTTAATCAGTATAGCCAGTTACGATTTAGTCGTATGTTCCAAAGTTGTGACTTGATAGTGTTATTGGAAACTGTTAAACCTTGGATGATATTGTTGCACTTGGTTCGAATTCTTAGTGATCTAAGAAATGATCGCTTATATATACGCATGTTGTGATACCCAGGGTGACCTTAGGTCAGCATAGGGATATCGTAGGAGATATCGGTTGGGTAGAACTATGTGATAAGGTGAGTATCTTTGTGTATCGAGGAGTGTTTAAATTATATCAGCCTAGGCTAGGCTGATCCAGGATTATTCAAAGAAACATAGGTTGTGAATCTAAACATAGTAACGATCCATGTCATTGGATTCATTGTTGATATTGCTATATTTGATGAGTATCAGTCATCTCGAGGTTTTGTTAGCATAGGCACGTTAGGCATGCTTGAGGACTCGCAAAAGGACCTTAGGGTCCATCGTGAATAGATTAACAGTGATGATTAATATTAATTGTAATCTTTAAGGTTAGTCCATAGTATTGAGAGTGCTTAGGATTGGAAACTAGTTATAGATGGCTAGAGTATCAATTATGAAAAATTAAGAATTTTGAGTACGAAACATTAAAAATTAGATGAGTTGTGATATCCCGCCCTAAATATTTTATTTAATCCCCGCAAAGTTGTGATAGTATGAAACATTAAAAATTGGATGAGTATAACGGGATTATATCCCTAATTTAATTGATGGGGGACTTGATGTTAATTATTGAAAACATGGTGAGTAAAAGATTAATGTAATTTAGGATGATTATGGGTTATAAATTCCCACCCGTTTATTTATGTCGAGTTTTGGTATTCCCTGTGTGAGGTAAGGCCGTTAGCGGATGAACCAGTCAAAGAGAAGCCACGTCATTTGAATGAATAAGGCCGTAATTCGAACAACTAAAGGTTGTGGTTTGAATAACTAAATTCATCGTTTGAATGAGGTTTGGGAAATATTAGCTTTGCCGTTATTTTAACGTTGTCTTCAAGATGACCATAGAATCAGTTTGGGCCAGTGCGTTGTCGATTGATGGGCTAACAAGTTACCTGATATGGGAATAATCTTTGAGGATAAGGTTTCTTATATGGGGGAACATCTATTTGTTTGGTATTTAAGATGAAGGAATGTGGAGTTGGAGGACTCCCTCCCCACTGCCAAAGCTCCAGACACTTCTCCCCCTTCCTTAATCACTCCACCATATTTTCATTGGTAGTAGTAACTATACCCACATAAATAAACATTTGTTTTCCCCACTGTTAAAGGATAGGGTTACAAAATATTTTGATGGGTCTGTTGAGCATATGGTGAAAATCCCTAAATCACAGGCCAGAGCATATGGTGCACATAACTGACGGTGTGGGGCCCGTTAAAGTATGTGGTTAATGTGAATGATTCCGAGGAAAAGTTAACGAAATATGGAAAACATTAAGAAATGGGTTGTGTGGTAAAACGTGTATTAAAAAGTTTTACGATTATGGATTAAGTCAACTAGTAATATGCAAATGTAATAATGTTCATAAAGAAAGTGAAAAGCGTAAGGTATAGTGGTTAGTGGGTGAATTAAGTCAGCAACGCTCGATTACTAATCAGATGCTGTTTGATCCTCCAGGCCAGGCTATCCATAAACCTCGACTTCTTTTGCTCCTCGTCGCTCACCTCATTTGGCACAAAATTAGCCAAACGGGTGAACTCCTCATCATAATCAGCCACTGAGCGATCACCATATACTAACTCGCTGAATTTATTCCTCATCTCTGCCTCTACCGCTGGTGGGAAGTATTTGCGGTCAAACCACACCCAGAACTCGAATATCATCATCAAATCTCTCTCCTCAGTGGTGGTAACTCCCACCACTGTAAATATGCCCCCGACGAAAGGTAGCAAGCACCTGTTTATGCACATCGGTACACTCCAGTATGCGCAGATGGCGTTGAATATTATTCTTCCAGTCACAGGCCTCTACCACATCGGTACTACCCCGAAACTCGAGTGGGTGACCCTTCTAAAAGGTCTCACTAACTCGCTGCCAAGAAGGTGGATCTACTGGATCCACCTCCGCCGGTGCCACTGGAGGCGGTGCCTGTGGCTGAGGAAAATGGGTTTCCATAGCCTTCATTGATGTCTCAACTACCCGAGCCACTATCACTTCCACCTGAGTAGTGGAGATCAACTCGGGTGGGGGTGGGGGTGGCGGTGCCTGTGGCTCCTAATGGGACTCCCTCACCTCATCCCTGGCCTCGGCCCTCTCCGCTCTCTGTCTCCTCGGTGGCATCTGAAAATAGATTGAATTGTATAAGTACACAATTTATACAAAATCTAATAGCAAAAGTACAATATCACAAAAGTGAGAAATGAATCAACAGTCCTAATCATAGGGCTCTATAACAACTGAATGCTATGCTGAAATGTAATAAGACACACAGATCCTAAGGACACTAGAACCTGATGCTCTGATACCATCTGTGACACCCTGCCTAATTAAACCCCGGGTGATCAGTCCTAAATTAAATTAGAATAAGTTTCTCAGTTGGTTCATTCTTAGCATCACTGTCGACTTTTTAATTACTAACCAGCTAAGTGAAAAATTATACAGGTGTCAAGTTTTATCTTTCATTAATTCAATAAAATACTCATGTGGAAACAAATTAATTTAAACAATCACAATTAAGTGAATTCAGCCATCACATATAAATAATAATATGACCAAATAAACCACTAGCTAAAATCTAACAAAAGTAAAGACTGATAATAACAATCGCAAAGTATCTAAGATGAATACTAAATAAAACTGTGAGCCACATGCTCGAGTATCTGATGATAACCCTTACTCTAAGAATAAAAAGAATAGAGGCGCCTATCCAAATCCTGCAACATCCACATATGCTGCAGCAACGAATCCCTGGAATGAGTCAAGTCTGGCATCCCTGTGGCTCGACACCTAAAAGGTTTTTAAAAAATATTTATAGCAAGGGTTAGAACCCAAAACATTTTGAAAACATTTTGCAAATGATTAACTTGCAGTAATAAATATGCATGAATGCTCTTCATATTTTGGTTAGTGCCGCACTTCGTTGAGGACATCCTCACCCCTCCTCTAATATGCACAACTAACGCCTTAATTAAATCCTCTAGTCATTTATTCCATAACTAGATAACCGATATGACCACTTGCAACCACCCTACTCTAACCGAGTGTGCAATAATTATGATTTATAAGTTATTATTAGCATTAACTTAATTAATCATTCCCCTTCTTAAATTTATATAGCTTTCACACCCATTATACACATAATACAATTCACGACCTGTATTAAATTACCCGTACATAATTATTTATCTCATTATATACGTATAACCATATTACAAGATTCACACATATGTTGGAATAAGAAATAATAATAACCATGCTCCCGAGTAATAACTCATCGGATGTATATTCTCTAAAGTGCTATCCCACTAGGTTTATTCACATAACCTTGTTACCCCAAGTCAGAATCGCTCACTAACTTGGCTAAAATCATACATAATGGAGGTGGTCATATCCTTCCCTGAAAGTGAGATGCCCCTCACCCAAATAACGAATGCTATGACCTGGGGATATACTCCCCCTACTCCTCAAGCTAGGGAATTCACCCACTACGCGCAACCTCCCCTGATAGCACTAGAGTGTGTATATTAATAATATCAAATCAATGATATTTATGCACACACCATATATATATACTATCGCACACCATATATATATATATATATATATATATATATATATATATATATATATAGAGAGAGAGAGAGAGAGAAATAAAATACCCCGGCTTTACCGTGTACTAAGTCCGTAACACAAGCCTATACAAAATTTTATGAGTTTATGGTCCAACCCTAATTATGAATTAATTTGCACATTAATTAATTAAATTACTTTTGGTGTCGTCCAACCAATATACTCGGACTCACTTTCATGGACCGAGAATAAAATAATACTCGAGTCTAAATCCCCGACTCCGAATTAATTAGATTTCATCCCTAATTAATTTATTACATTGGCATCGCTCAACCAATATACCAGGACTCGTCCACTCGATCCGTATTTAATTATTTTGGAATATATTTCCCCAAAATTAACCATAATATGTCACACATAAATCCCTCCCAATCCCAATTACTTTCCCTTATAATTATTAGGAATTTATGTTCCATATTTATTTCTCACTAAATAATGTATGGGAATTGAAATTTTAAATTAATTTCTCTTATATAAAGAAAACTGGCCGACCTGTCAAAAATACTGGACCATCGATCGATCGACCCTTTCCATCGATTGATCGATCGAATAGGTCTTCGTCTTCTCCAACACTGTTTCATCCATTAACGAATTTCTCCGAATTCCAACCTGTTCTATGGTTCAACCCAAATGCATACAACATTTGTAATACATGGGAAAATGATTAGGACCTCCCCTAAAACCTCAAACATGACTTAATTCCCACAGATCTGTACTTATTCAAAAATGGGGAAAATTTTGGGCTTTCTTTGTTCAGTCCCAATTTCATCCATTTATCCTAATTGCGTTCATCAATTTCTACTGTATTTTTCACATCTAAGTTAAATATTTACTCAGAATCATCTAACACAATAAATTACTACACCAATTCTCATTTTTGTGTTCCAATTACAAAAACCTCATTTTGTACCCGTTTATACCCAAAACGAATTTTAGATTTCCACATCGCGCATATATGAATTGAAAATATAAATATATGCTACAACAAGTTAACCACTTGCCTTATGGGTTCGTCGGGTTTGATCCGTTGATGTAGAGACAAGTTTGACGACGAATACACCCAATCTCGTTCCTAGTTTTGTCTCCAAAAGGACCCTCAATTTCTCTCAATGCTTCCTATGGATTTCTCTCCAAACCCTAGGTTCTCCTTGTGTTTTTCTGTCATTTCCCTTTTTTCCCAATTAGGTAATAAGATTGAATACCATTTTTAGCCTAATGGGCCAAGCCTAAATATCCCCGTGTGGGCCCGGCTATGCCTAAAAATGCCCCGAGACCCATTTACTACCCCCAGGTACTCCATTCCGACTATCTCGGACCATCCAAACTCAACCATGCACTAAAAATTGGCATTTGAATAAATTTACAAAATTTCTTATCTCACACCTAACTTAGTCTGTAATCGACTTCCGGTTGAGATAAGTAAACCCCACGTCATTAATGCTCTTAAGACGTAATTAATTATTACTATTCACCTAGTAAAATAATTTTCCATAAATATTAACCATTTATTCTCCCGACTAATATTTATATAAAAATTCCATTAAATTACAACACACACGTAATTTAAATTTTCCAATTTAATTAATTTTTAAATGTATAAAAGTACGGGGTGTTACATACTCCTCCCCTTATAAAGTAATTTCGTCCCCGAAATTAGGTCATACCCGTGGTGAATAACTCTGGATATTTCTCCTATATATCCTCCTCCCGCTCCCAGGTAGACTCGTCAATGCTGTGATGACCCTGCTGTACTCTCACTAATGGAACAACCTTGGATCGGAGCTTACGCTTACTACGGTCAAAAATATTTACCGGTCTCTCCTCATACGAGATGTCTGGATGCAAGTCTATCTCCTCAAGTGGAATGTGCCAGAAGGCCCTCTCTCTCCTCCGATATTTCTTCAGCGATGCCATATGGAATACGTCGTGTATCTGCTGAAGATGCTCTGGCAATCCGAGTCTATGCGCTACCGGTCCCACCCTCTCAATAATAGGGAAGGGCCCCAAGTACCTCGATGCTAATTTACCTTTCTTGTCGAACCTCGATACCCCTTTCCCGAACCAGTACCTGATCCCCAACCTCTAACTCCACATGTCTCTGCGAAGCATTAGCATAAATCTTCTACCTATCCTGAGCTATCCGAATCCGCACTCGAATCAGCTCTATCTTGGCAGACGTCTCCTGGATAATCTCCGGCCCTAATAACTTGTTGTCCCCCATCTCTAACCAACAGGCAGACGAACGAAAACATCTCCCTTATAGTGCCTCAAATGGTGCCATGTCAATCGTGAATTGGTAAGAGTTGTTATACGCGAACTCTACCAAAGGAAGATATCTCTCCCATCCTCCCCAAAGTTTAAAATACACATCCTAAGCATGTCTTCCAGCATTTGATTGACTCTCTCAGTCTACCCATGTATATGTGGATGATAAGAGGTACTCAAACGTAACTCTGTGGCCATGGCCTCCTGAAAGCTATGTCAAAAATGGGCCACAAAAACTTTGTCTCTGTCAAACATAATATTTATCTGCACCCCGTCCAGCTTTATAATCTCCGCTACGAATAGCTGCGCATAACTTATCGTCTCAAAGTCTGTACAAACCAGTAAGAAGTGGGCCACCTTGGTCAATCGATCCATAATAACCCATATGGAGTCGTGACCCCTCTGCAATGTAGGTAACCCTGTAATGAAGTCCATGGAGATGCTCTCCCACTTCCTCACAGAAATCTCTAGCATCCCTGAAGGTCTCTGATGATCAACTTTCACGAGCTAACACGTGGTACATTTTGAGATAAAATCTTCTATGTCTGGTTTCATTCTTGCCCGCCAATACTTCGTCCTCATATCCTAGTACATTTTATCCCTGCTGGGATATACCGCAAATCTCAAACCATGGGACTCTGTCATAACAGCGTGTCTCAACTCCTCATCCTCCGACACAATTAACCTCCCATTAAAGCATAGGCCCCCTTCAGAGCTGATCGAATAACCCTCTGCTCCCTCAGCCAATAACTGACGTACCTTAGCCTGACAGATCTGGTCCTTCGCTTGTGCCCTCATAACCCCCATAATGATCTCGGGTATGATGGATAATGCTGACATGCAGGTCGTGGATACATCATCCTCATGTCGAAGCTCTCTCCACTTCGTTTTTCGAACTTCTGATATCTCCCCCATCGGTCATTGGCTCAATGCGTCTGCCACTATATTAGCCTTACCAGGATCATACTGGATATCAAACTGGTAGTCTTTCATGAATTCTAGCCACCGCCTCTGTCTCATATTCAGATCTTTCTGTGTGAAGAGATACTGAAGTGACTTGTGATCCGTTAATAAAGTGAACTGCTCCCCCAGCTGATAATGTCTCCATATCCTCAAAGAAAAAATGACCGCTGCTAGATCTAAGTCATGAGTGAGGTAATTCCTCTCATGGGACTTTATCTTTCTGGATGCATAAGCTATAGCCCTTTCCTCCTGCTGAAGCACACCCCCAAGTCCCTGTAAGGATGCGTCGGTGTAAACCCGATACTCCCCTTGGCAAACCAAGCACGGGTGCAGATGTCAACTTGTCCTTTAGCTCATCGAAAGACAACTGACAATGATCACTCCAAATAAAAGGCACCCCCTTTCGAGTCAAATTCGTCAAAGGGCCTGCAATTTTTGAAAATCCATTAATAAATCGCCTGTAATAACTTGCCAACCGTAAAAAGCTACGAACCTCGGTCGGTGTTGTTGGTCGCCCCGACTCCCTCACTGCTGACACCTTACTTGGATCCATAGGAATACCCCGGTCTGACCCCACATGACCAAGAAACTGTACCTCCCACTTCTAAAATCCACACTTCCTGAATTTGGCATAAAGTTGGTGGTCCCGTAGTGTCTATAGAACCATATGCAGATGCTTTGCGTTCACCTCCTCAGTGCGTGAGTAGATCAGGATGTCATCAATGAACACGATAACTAACTGGTTGAGATACTCCCTAAAAACCTTATTCATAAGATCCATGAACACCGTTGTCACATTAATTAAATTACTTTTGGTGTCGCACAATTAATATACTCGGACTCGCTCTCATGGCCCGAGAATAAAATAATACTCGAGTCTAAATCCCCGACTCTGAATTAATTATCTTTCATTCCTAATTAATTTAATACTTTGGCATCGCTCAACCAATATACCCAGAATAGCCCACTCGATCCGTATTTAATTATTTGGAATATTTTTCCCCAAAATTAACCATAATGTGTCACACATAAATCCCTCCCAGCCCCAATTATTTTCCCTTATAATTGATACGAATTTATGTTCCATATTTATTTCTAACTAAATAATGTATGGGAATTGAAATTTTAAATTAATTTCTCTAATATAAAGAAAACTGTCCGACCTGTCAAAGTTACTGGACCATCGATCGATCGACCCTTTCCATCAATCAGTTGATCGATCGAACAAGTCTTCGTCTTCTCCAACATTATTTCAGCCATTAACGAATTTATCCCAATTCCAACCTCTTTTATGGTTCAACCCAATCGCAGACAACATTTTTAATACATGGGAACATGATCTCCCCTAAAGCCTCAAACATGACTTAATTCCCACAAGTCTCTACTTATTCAAAAATTGGGAAATTTTTGGGCTTTCTTTGTTCAGTCCCAATTCCATCCATTTATCCTAATTTCGTTCATCAATTTCTACTGGGTTTTTCACATCTAAGTTAAATATCTACTCAGAATCATGTAACACAATAAATTACTACACCAATTCTCATTTTGGTGTTCCAATTATAAAAATCCCATTTTTGTACCCGTTTATACCCAAAACGAATTTTAGGTTTACACATCACACAAATATGATTTGAAAACATAAATAAATGCTATAGCAAGTTAATCACTTGCCTTATGGGTTCGTCGGGTCTGATCGGTTGATGTAGAGGCAAGTTTGACGATGAATACACCCAATCTCGTTCCTAGTTTTGTCTCCAAAAGGACCCCCAATTGCTCTCAGCGCTTCCTACCCTTGTGTTTTTCTGCCGTTTACCTTTTTTACCAATTAGGTAATAAGGCTAAATCCCATTTTTAGCCTAATGTGCCCATTCCAAATGACTCAAATACCCCCGTGTTGGCCCGACTATGCCTAAAAATTCCCCGAGACCCATTTACTACCCCTAGGTACTCCATTCCTACTATCTCGGCCCATTCGGACTCAATCGTACACTCGAAATTCGCATCCGAATAAGTTTACAAAATTTCTTATCTCACAACTAACTTAATCTGTAATCGACTCCCAGTTGAGATAAGTAAAACCCATATCATTAATACTCTTAAGACGTAATTAATTATTACTATTCACTTAGTAAACTAATTTCCCATAAATATTAACCATTTATTCTCACGACTAATATTTATATAAAAATTCCACTAAATTACAACATATAAATAATTTAAATTTTTCTCGAATTAATTAATATTTAAATGCATAAAAGTACGGGATGTTACAGTCATTACATTATGTGAGGGCCTGAGAGTAGCCCATTATGATAAATGTGGCATGAACTGTACTTATGCGGATGTAGAGATGGATACCGTCTTCCCTTATATATTCATATACTTGAGATGTATACACTAGTACATTATGGAGCATTTACTTATATTTAGTTGAGATGAATAAAATGTAATCATGGGGTTCACTTGAGTTTTGGATTAGCCTCATGTGATATTTAGGGTTGTCTGGATGAGATAACTTAAAACAACTAAAAGATGAGAGGGATATCCGTAGCCCAAACTTAGTTATATTTCAACTCTTAGTAAACTTGTTGTTGAATTCTCGTTTTGGGACATAGGATGGTGGCACAAACTCACAACTGATTTAATCTTACCATTTCCTCAATTACTACTCAGATTGGATGTAGGTGTCGATCCAGCGTGATCAATCTTTTATTACTATTTATTTTATGTTGTTTCAGATTTACATTTAGTAGTATTGATTGCGTATTTCTATTAAATTGGTATTAGAGATCATGTGTTTCACCATTATTATGTTTCAGTTATTTATTTTTTACGGATAATTTCATTTCTAGTCATTCTTAGAATGATACAAAATTGTGATAATATATTATATTATTTAATTTAAACTTTATCAATCTAATTTAGATTTTATGGGGTGTCATAGTTGGTATAAAAGAATTATAGGTTCTATTGTTCTAGGGATATTGAGTTTTTCCATCGATTTTCAGAGTAGTGTTATTTGATACTTTAGATCTACTCATTATTATACTCAATTTTCGTATGTGTATTTATATGCATTTATTTACCATGATTCATACTGTGAACACACGATGCTGAGTAGTATGGTAGAGATCAACTCTTTGTGCTGAGTTAGAGGTAGAGACACCTCAGCAGTATCCACAACCACAACCACAACCACCACCACCACTACAGCAGGGACAAGTGTCAGCTATCACATAGATTGAC
The DNA here is from genome assembly GCA_949130495.1 of Sambucus nigra. Taxonomy (NCBI): domain Eukaryota; kingdom Viridiplantae; phylum Streptophyta; class Magnoliopsida; order Dipsacales; family Adoxaceae; genus Sambucus; species Sambucus nigra. The sequence continues at coordinate 169,262,182 of OX422214.1, read as the reverse complement.
TCGGCTGTTATTATTGCACAAATAATAGCTACGATTATGATAGCCATGAAATGGAAGAAACCACTGCCGCCACAGCCTATGTCTGCACATGTTATTATTATGCCGATTACATTTTCCTAGGAGTGATCCAACAGGGCCTTTGACAAAAGGCACACACCAAAGTTCTCGGGATCAACATAACCTATTATTGCGCTATAGTGAAGGCAATACATAAAGCATAACTTATGTATAGTATAATTCACTGACATCCAGAGATATATGTTAGCCAACATTAGGATAGTAAGAGATGACCTACAGTGGTGGGAGACTGTTACCACCAAGGAGTACCCATTGCGAGTGAGCATTTCTCACTTTTAGGTAAATTTTGAGGGCATATATTTCCTTTAATCGTAGCAAACAACTTTGAGGCAGTAGTTTGATCGACATAAGCTAGAGGGCCGCATATTAGCAAAGTGTGAGAAAGAGTTTACTCAATTTTTACACTTTGCCTATTCATCGGGTGTTCAGAGGTAATAAATAGGGAGAAATTTATTAGATGCTTGAGGTAAGGGATCATGCGGGTGTCGATAGAAAATCTGACATTCAATACGTACACTCAAATAATGGACGATGCACTCATTCATTGTCAGGATTATAAAGAATTTCAAAAAGATAAAGGCCCAAAAAAAGATAAGGCAAGAAATGCTAAGGGCTAAAGGTAATTGAGATCGGTGAGTCATCATGATTGTAGGGAGGCTTACGATTCCAGTGAGGATAGATTTAGAAGGATCATCCCCCGAAGAAATTTAGAGGAGGAGATGACCAGTGCCATTAGGGCGGCCAAGGACAGAGCCACCCTGGCCATGGGAAGTAAGGACACCATGGCTATAGAGAATTTGGACATCAAGGCTAAGGTTAAAGACATCAGGATAGGCCCCAGGGGTAGGGGCAGCAACATCGTCCTCCGGAACATCCCATCAGGGGAACATGTCATACTTGTGGTGAGTCAGAACATTCTTTCCGTAGTTTCCCTAAGGGAATCTAGGATAGTCATAGCCATCAGTAGCAGTGGTAGCATCAGGTTATTCCATCCCCACCACAGTACCAGGCATTACCACTAGTGTCAGCGTATTCGGCATTGCCTCAGCTGCATGGGATGCCCACATCTTTATTATCGATGTGTTTACAATGTCGGTCAGGAGGACAGTGACACCCCACCTAAATAAATATCGAGTGATCAGGCCTTTATTAAATTAAAACAAGTTTCTCATATGGTTCATTCTTAGCATCACTCTCGAAAACATATTTTATTACTAACCACCTACTAGCTAATTAAATCGGTGCCAAATTTTATCTTGTAATTAAACAAATAGATAAAATATGCGGAACACTTAAAACAACATTCTCAACGTGATAGAATCCAAACCATCTCACACTATATAGAAATGAATTGAATTCCTGCCGAGCAAAGTATTGGCTAACAATAAAAAAAACCAAATAAATAAATAATCCAACACTAGTCTAAATTGAATAATCGAAATGCTAATAGCGGACAACATGCCCATACATGAAATACTGAGAATAATATCCTACACTAGATCTGAATGAATGAAATCGTATAATCAAATTCTCTCAGCATCCACAGTGATACAGCTCCGAATCCCTGAATTGAGGTCGTCAAGTCTGGCGTCCCTGTGGATGGACACCTAAAAGGCTTTTAAAATAGTTTTATACCAAGCGTTAGTACTCAAAACATTTTGAAATTTTTTAACAAGTGTTTATCTCAATTTAAAATCCATTATTGATTACAAATGTTAGCTTTACGTACACTCTCTTGAGTTTCCTCACCTCTCATCTATAGTGCACGCCTAACGTTCTACACTTACCCCAGCAAACTAGACTAAAGTATTCAAATGAACTTATCTATACGTCTAAGTTTTCGTACCGCCCATATAGTACATTATCTTATTAACATCTCATATTATATTTTTGTAAATAACTTTTCACATCTTGTTATCTTTTAAATTCCAAAATTAAGCTTCACTACTTAATATTTATTCTTTAAATATCCATTATCCATCAGTTAAGCTTTAAAATTAAGTTTCTCTACTTAATTTACTATTTAGACAAACAAACATTATCTAGCCATATATTATTCTACTCAAGTAGATTATTCATATGGTATATATTTCGTACACAATATATACTATAAGTGCATACTCTGCTATCAGGTCCCCATATCACACAATAAGGACTATTGGTTCGGGTTGTCTCATCGAACTTTGTTCAGAATGTCTCATCGAACATGGTTCAAAATGTCTCATCAAACTTAGCTCAAAATGTCTCATCAAACATGGTTCAGAATGTCTCATCGAACTCGTCAATAAATCACATACAAGTACATAATAAGTATTCACACAACCTAAGTACCCATATAATTAATAGGTATTCACTCAACCTAATTATATATAGTCGCACGTAATACCTTTATCTCGAGGTCGAACAGATGTATGGCCGACCAGTTCATTTGGCAACCAGATTAGGCCGAATAGGTAAATGGTCAACATGCTCAATTGGTCGATCAGGTTTGGTCATTTAACTCCTTTTTTTGAACATATATATATAGTTAATCTACTCTTGGGCGACTAACTCACTTGGCCAAACATGCACATGGTCGACCTTCTCTTGGCCGATCAGCTTTGGCCGACTAACTCATTTGGCCGAATAGCTATATATCCTACTAACTCATTTGGCCGAATAGTTAAGTGGTCAACCCACTCTTGGAGGAACAGGCATATGGTTGACCTGCTCTTGGCCGACTAGGTTTGGCCGACCAACTCACTTGGCCGAACAAGCATATGGTCGACCTGCTCATTTGGCTGAATAGAACACCTGGGACTTCATCTTCTCCACTGTTACGGGTTTCACCATTTTTTATTAACATATCTCTTAAGTTTTCTTCACCAGATTCAAAACCAATGTTCCTAACCTCTTATATAAGCATTAAGACACTTTCTAACATCTTAAACATATTAAATCTCCACAAAATTTAATCAAGAACAAATCAAAATCCATTAAACCCAAAAAAGACTAATTTTGTGTTCTTCCAACATTATCAATCATAATCCCGGATTTAATTTGTGTTATTGATCATGTCTCCTTTGATTATTAACCCTCTACATAGATAAAATCATTCTACATGCAAATCCTACCTAAATATGTATAAAAATCTAATATTTTCTTCCAAGAACTTTGATTTAATCAAATCTAGGTATAAAAACGCTACACATAGGTATTATAACTTCAAAAACATTGAATATAAACAATTGCCTTATCAGGTAGGTGTAACACCCTATATTTTTAATGTTTTATTATAATTATGGGATTTATTATAATAATGAGATTAATTAAATTAATTAGAGGAAATTAATTGATAATTAATCCAAACTAAAATAAATATTAACTTGCGAGAAAAGGGTTAGTATTTATTGATGAAAATTATATTGAATATTAACTGGTGAATAAAGTAATACGTGACTATAAATATATGTAAATTTTCGAGAGTGAGAAATATGACAGTTTCGATAAATTAAGTCGAGACGCGCGTGTGAGTCGTATCAGGACTAATTTAATGGGTAAAAAAGGTAAATTATTTTTAGTAACTCTTATGGTCATTTTGAGATCACAAATGAGTCGGAAAGGGTCTAGATAGTCATAAAAGTGTACCCAGGGGTTCAGTTTCGGTCCCGAGATAGTTTTAGGGCAAACCAGCATCTCGGGAGGGCCTTTTGATAATTTTCTTTTTGGAGTAAAATTAAAGGAATAATATAACAAGTACATGGGTTAGATTAGGGTTATCAGTTGTTACACATAGAGGGGCCAAAGGAAGAAGAAGGAGGAGGAGGAGCTATTAAGGCTAGAACCCCCAGTTCTACACCATTTACATCACCGAGACCACCGTCGTGTAGATCACTACATCAAAGGATCAGACCTTCACTTTTGAGGCAAGAGTTTAATCTTGCTTAATTAGAGCAATACTATAACCCATGTTAGTGTTGGTTGAAATAGATTTTGAATCACTTGTGAAATTAAGGAAATTAGAGGAATTAAATCATAATTGAAGACTGAAAATTACGTAGGATTGATTCCCCATGATAGGTAGATGATTTCCCATGAAATTTGATTTAAATTAATGAACAAATTTGGGTATCATGGAAGTTATTAGAGAAGATGACAACCTAGGGTTCATAATGATTATTCTGGAATTAAACCCAAATAAATTGATGTCTTTGATGAAATTGCGATCTGTAATCATTAGAACTGGTTTATATATGTTAGTATAACATTTGGTAACGCCGAATTGGTGTTTAGGGTGATTTAATGGATGTTTTGACAATTAAAATTAAAGAAACCCATAGGGATTGTAATGCAGAAGACGACATCTGCTCGCAGAAGAAAAATGAACCTATCTGGAAATTAGAAAATGAACCAATTCAGAATTTAGAAAACGAATCGATCCGAAGAGGAAAACAAATCGATCCAGAAAGAAAAAATGAACCGATCTGGAAGGGAAAATGGACCGGTTCAACAACCCAGTTTTTGGGCCAAAGTTTCCTTTTTATTATAATCCGTAGGAATTATTCAGGATGCGATTATGAGACCAAATTCTAATTAATTTTAGAAGTATGAGGGAATACCAGTACACCTGGGTTGGGCTTTGAGCTAGGTTCTATAAGGCAAATTTAGGAATTAATTTAGTTAGGTTAATCGAGATAAATACCTAATTTGGGTGATGATTCGAGTCACAGGAATTGGAGTGATTCGAGTCACAGGAATTGGAGTGCTATGAGAACTTAGACCAGTAGGTCATAGAGACCCACCTACTAATATTATGTGTAAGAGGAAGGATATAATTTGAGTGGAGATAAATACTCGGAAACTTATGATAATGAGTAAAGTAAGAATCATGAATTTGTAGGATATTCGGGATATAAATATACTACGTATGGGACGTATGATATAGGCTGTGAGTATGCCTATGATGATGATATATATAGGTGGTGTGAATACCTATTGCTAGATTATTTATGTGTATTGACATACCTACGTTGCTTGCTATCACAGGGGGTTGTGAAGGTGACAATCTTATTTTGACAAGCCTTCAGGGGATATTGACTTGTACCTTAGGATATAGGACTTAGGTTGGATTTCCATTTGTGAGAACAATGGTATTGAACAGTTGGTTGGGTGCGTAGGTATGTGCGTAGTCCAAAGGCTTGGACTATGTTCGCCTCCAATATGTGTGATTTATATTTTTGGTTCGTGGAAGATTATGAATCCATCGTCCTTATTCAGTGAGAGATGTTTCGAGACTCGATAGCAGAGTATCCAGACACAAACGTCGAGTCTTGAGGTTCCATTTATATAATATATATATATATATATATATATATATATATATATATATATATATATATATCTTATTATATATACGTATGTAGTGGGCGTGTTGAGAAGCCTCCAAAAGGTGAATCCTGTTTTCTCATAATTTTCATTTTTTAAATTACACGTGCGCTTTTGACATTTGCCTTCCTAAACTCCCCATACACGTTTCTAGATAAATAACAACCTCCACGTTTAAGCAGTTTACACACCCTCTTCTTCTCCAAGTCAGTTTATATTCCTCTCTCTCTATACATGGCCAAACGTTGCCTGAAGCCCGACCGCCAAAATCAATTTTATGCCTCTCCCCGCTGGCCGCTTGATACGTTTCTTCAACCATCTACCTCCTCATCATTCCTTTAAGGTATGTTAGTCTTTCTTTCTCTCTACATGTAGATCCACTGTGCGCATGTATGCATAACAACGGTTTTATAATTTTTTGGGGGAAACCCACTGTGGGTTTTGTAAGAAAATAAAATTTCATCATTTTTAAAAAGGGTCTTCTATCCACACATTATGATCTTTTTCTCGGTAACAATTTTCACTTTTAAACCATCATCAGATCATGAGAAAGGCACTTTGAATCTCAACGATTTTTAATTTTTTTGTTGAAAGCACCAAAGTTCATCATTTTTTAAAAGGGTCCATCCACACACTTTTAAACCACCATCAGATCAAGAGAGAGGCACTTTCAATCTCATTGGAATTTCTTCAAAATCTATGTTTCTTTCTTACTGAGAAAAGCACATATACTGCAGTTGAGCTTTTCAGAATTATGGAATTTGACATATCCATTGACGTCTTTAGAGCTTTTCAGAATCTACTTTTATTTTTTATCGCCTCTCCTTTGGAGCCAAAAGGGCCACAGGTTTGCTATTATTCATGGCGATAATCCAAGTTCAGATGTGAGTTTCTACTCGAAGCAAAATGGGCCGAGTTTGAAAGATTGGTCACCGACGTATCATTTTATTAGTCTCGCTGGGTTGAAGGGTTTGAACGGACATTTGAATTTCTTCAAACCATGGAAACTACTCAGCATTTCATGACAACGTATATATAATAGGATCCTACCGCAAGGTATTTTTTTGTTTTAAAAAAACTGAAAAAAAGTAAATAAGGGATTTGTGTTAAAAAATTAGTTCAAAGGGTTTGTTTATCTAGCTTTTTATTGTATGTTGACGTTGACGTACAGGGGCGTATCCTTGCTTTGGGTCATTGTAGCTATATCAAGTCTACTGACTTGATATAATTTTTTGGTTACCAATCTATTAGATATAGAGGTATATTGGGTCAGTGAAATTATGATGTGATTTTATGTTATTTTTTTATTATCTTTATTCTTATTTCTGTTGTTAGTAAGCTTATATGACATGCTATTAATTTTTTGTACTTAAACTAAAATAAGTGACTCCCAATGTAAAGTGAAAAAGTAATTTTCTTTTTATTGTTTGATGAATATTTCATGCCATGTTTTTCAGTTGGAATGTTTCATGTTTTTTAATTTTTTTAATTTAAAAAAGCACTCAAAATATATTTTCTATTAAAATTAATAAGTTTAAAATTTATTTACATAAGTAACTCATTATTATAATGCTATCTAATATTACATTATCCCAAAAAATTGTTACACTTTATTTAAGAGCTCTAATATTTTCTATTGGGTGTCGAAATGTTTTGCCCTTATTATGAACTTTTTTAAATTTATAATTAAGAATAAGTCTTCCATTGTAGAGGCCTCTCAACTATTTCTCAAATAGTTGTTCTTAAATGGAGTTACTCCTTACAAGCAATAGTTATTCACTTTTATGACAAGGGATGCGCACTTGATGGTCTATTATGATCCAATAGACAAATCAAGAGAAAAGGATCAGGTATTGTCCTTTGGAATGCTTGGACACGCCATCCTATGAGATCTATTTTTTTCTAGCGTAAATGTTATAGCTCATGAATTTTGACTCCCATATGCATTTTTTCCTTCTTAAGAATAAAAAATTATGGCAATGAAAGATTTGTTCTCACAGAATTGTTTATATATATATATATACCTTGACTTATACACCTAGACTTGAAATTTTGAACATTTTTAATTGAGGACTGCTGCTTACCTCAGTATTTAATTAAATAATTACTTTTAATCTTTTACCAGTTACAGGTTTAATGTCTCATGTTGTGTATAATTAGTTGGAATTTTTTTTATAGTTTTATTTTTAAAGATGTGCTCATAAATTTTGCTATTATAGCTGGGACCGAGAGATGCTTTTAAAAACTATGTGGCAAAGACAAAAATGTTGTGCATTATGTTGATGACAAACTCTATGTTCTTACCTCTAGAATTTTCATTTTCAAATTTAGTTTTGTATAAATATTATTTAAAATTCCATTTGTTAATATTTATCTTTATTTTCATGCCTAATTTTGATTGTGATGATGGTTCATTTTTTTAAGGTTGTGTTTATAAACTTTTAACTTGATAATTGTATGCCTACATCATATACTTAGTTCAACAAATGTAAAATTAAGTTTTCATTTCAAACAATTATTCTTTTAGTAAAATCTATACTATGTATATATTTATCCATAATTATGTTGGCATGACACATGTGTTGTACCCAAAAGTATGAAACAGTTTGGACAACGCTAATCGTCCAAAGTGTATCAAGGGGTGAAGGTTAATTTACAATCTGATAAGGTGTGTATTGAAATAAAAATGAGTTCAAATTTGTTAACCATTATATTTCATTAAAAGCAAAAAATTTAACTTATTTTCTTCATTCCCAAATCTATAAAACAGACTAATCCACTCCCAGTCAGGAGAATGAGGTATGTATAGTGTACACGTTTTAGAAGATGTGTCATAACATATGTTGCATTGATATTTACTTTTCATTAAAATCTACTAATGTCGTCTCAACTTTCTATGATATACCAAATTGAAATTTTCATCCCGCAACTCAAGAAAAGCGTTTACATGAAGACATGTGAATTTTGGAACGCTATGTTAAAAAATACGGATTTACACACTACTAATACACTGAAAATTCATATTTGGAATGGATAAAAAAATGAATATCGCTGTCATTTTTGCAAAAAATAGTTTCGCCCGTTTTAAAGACTACCTCATTTTAAAATTGACTTCGCAGTGTATTTTTTTACTCTAACTTGGATTTTTAGGCTATGGTTCGTTCCAAGACATTATAGTTCTTTACATTCTTTTTTGCATATTCATTTTACGTGGTACTCTTCATTGACCACATTTTATTATATTTACATGCTTATTGTCATGGATACTATCTTTAATTCTATTACTGAAAATAATTACATTTTAATTTATATACTAGAATACTATATTTCAAAACGGGTTACACCCCACCGTGCATCGCACGGGTCACCACTTGTATATATATATATACTTGTGATGACATCTACTGTGTGAAAATTGTCGATAAGAAAGATAATGAAAGTTCCTGAATAGCTTAATTAAGTTAATACTTAACTTGATTTGTTAATACTCCAATTGGGAATGTAAAATTGTTGAAAACATTTTATAAAATATTACATGGGGAAATACGGGTTATTATTACGGGTAGTAATTGAAGGATTATGTTGACAGTCTAATTAGGCATGATAACCATAACTAGAATAGTTCAAAATTATGACAGGCGTGCACATTAGATGAGAGGTGAGGATTTTCAAGGGAGAGCTCGAAAGACTAACACGTGTATTATATTTTCTTTAATGCATTTTAAATACTTGCTAAACTTTTAAAATATTTTACACTCGGGTTGTGGCCCGTTTCTCGCAAACCTCTTTCTCCTTGTATATATATGTATTATAACAAAAGCCCAGCCACAGGGGCGCCAGGCTTAGACCGTTGGTCTATTTGACGTGTTGCTACTAGTGTGGGAGTTGTAGTTCCTCATCTTTCGACGCATCCATCGTTGTCCTCTCAGTTCTATGTTTAGTCGTTTCAGTAGGGCATGTGTCGCCCATCCCTAGTTTTATTTTATATCAGAGAGATATTGTACTCATTTGATCTCAATACTTAGTTTTTGTTGGGTTATTGTTATTTACTGTTGGATTTGAGATATTTTACTGGGATGCTTATTCCAGCCCATTTAATTCCGTTGGATGGTTTTTTATTCATTATTACTGTGTTCGTGAAAATGGTGAATATGTTTTTAGTTTATATTGTTGGAATTTAATTAATAAATTAAATGTTTTGACACTAGCTTAACTAATTATTAGGTGGTTAAATAAATAAATATTTTTCGATGGTGATGTTAAGAATGAACCAACTGGATACTTTGATTTAATTTAATAAAGGACTAATCACCAAATATTTAATTAGGCGGGGTGTCACTGGTGGTATCAGAGCATCAGGTTCTATAGTCTTTTAGGATTTGTATGGCTTATTATGCTTTCAGTGTAAATTTTTTCATATAGAGACCTATCTTTAGGACTGTTGTATTACTTATTTGCGCCTTTAAGTCTTCAGCTATTTAAGCTTTAATAATAACTGTGGAATAATAGAAATTACTTCTCGTTGAAGATGCCTCCTAGACGAGCACCATGGGCCCAAAATGCCCCGCGAGAGCCACCGCCAGCCCAGGCCTAGGGCACGATGAATGCTGCAGAGATGGCTAGTATAGTAGCACAGGCACTCAATGCAGCTCTAGCCGTGGTTCAGTAGGCACCGCCCCAGGCATAGGTGGTTGCCCCATCTCAGTCTCAGATATTCTCGTCTGCTTGGGAACGTGTTAGGGATGCCTTTCAGAAGGCCCAACCCCTAGAGTTTGCAGGAAGCTCTAATGTAGTAGCTGCGAGTCTGTGGAAAAAGGATATGCAGAGGAACTTTAGGGTGTACGAGTGCACTAAGACACATAAATAGATACTAACTACTTTTAAGCTAATGGGCATGGCATTGTAGTGGTGGGAGTCCACTATCACAGCTTATGAGAGACAACATGGCTATACAGGATTTCTGGGTACGATTTGACTATAATTTTTCCCCTTCCACCGTCCAAACTGAGATGAGGCGGAAATTACTGGACCTCATCCAGGAGGGAAAGACTACTACGGAATATGAAGAGGAATTAATGAGACTGGTTAATCTAGTGCTGGATGAGGTGCCCACTGAGGGAAAGAAAATTCAAATGTTCTTGGATGGCCTGATCTAGAGGATTTGACAACATCTTATTTATAACCTTTCCTTACAGTCCTACATAGATGTACTTAATGAAGATCTTCTACACTGTCAGTACCACTGATTCCATACTAAGGGGAGCAAATGAGGAGGTGAGTCTAGCCAGTAGGGCAGGAAGGGGGAGGTAGTGCCAGCGGGACATCAACAGCAGAGACAGACTGAGCAGGGTTCTGAGTAGGGGGATTCTGCTAAGAGGTTCAGATCAAGTGGGTTCCTTCATGAACAAGTAGATTCAGGCATGGACACTAGGGTCATCATGGCCACCGGGGACAACAGGGTCGCCCCAGCCAGTAGCAGGGATAATTGGGCCATTAGGGCCAAGGGAGAGGGGGTAACGGCCAGTAGGGTTGAGTCCAGCAGGGGTAGATAGGGGGTAACTATGCAGGCCGATGTTTCACTTCTGCCAAGACTGGACACAAATGATTTGAGTGCCCCGATAAGGTAAAGTTTCCCCAATATCAGGGTGATCGGTAGGAACCCTAGAGGCCTATTTTTTCCACCGCCCTCCCAGCAGCAACACCATTCCCAGCCTTGCCCGCCGCTCTAGCATCTCCGATTCAGTATAGCTAGTTATAGTAAGGGCGTGTTTATAACGTCCACCAGGAAGCAGTCCCATAGGCACCACCCGTAGTTGAGGGTATATTTTCTATCCAGGGGACTATGGGGCGTATTTTGCTTCACCCGGAGGCTTCCCACTTATTTGTTGCCACTAGATTTGAATGTACTTTGGGGTTATTAGATACATCGGAGAAACGGTTACCTATTTTGACTCATCATTGGGTAATGGGATGTTGATTTTCTTAATATGTCATGGAGTGGGTATAGAGATTGGGAGATTTATCTTACCCGTAGATATGCTTATTTTAGACATGTTAGAATATGATGATATTATTGGTATGGATTGGCTTTTCGCGTATAGGGCCATGATCGATTATTTCAGTAAGAGTATTGTGTTTGCAATACCAGGTCAGGAGATGTTTCTGGTGGTGATGCCTCGTCTTGAGGGAGGATCATCCACACACTTATATTACAGAGAGTAGGAGACCTCTAAGGAGGTGGTAATTCCACTTGATTCTATTCCGATCATTCGCGAGTTTTTCGATGTGTTTCAGGTGATACTGGGGTTACCTCCTAGTGGGGAGATTGAGTTTGTGATAGACTTGATGCCAGGAACTCGACCTATAGCCCGTGTGCCTTACCGTATTGCTCCGGTAGGGAGTTACAAGATCGGATAGAGCAGCTGTTGGGATAAAGATTCATTCGTAGGAGTACCTCACCCTGGGGTGCTCCATTTTTGTTTGTGAAGAAGAGGAATGGATCATTACGATTATGTGTTGACTACCAGGAGTTAAATAAATTTACGATATGAAATAAATATCCCTTGCCTCGCGACAATGACTTATTTAACCAGCTGAGAGAAGCAACCTACTTCTCAAAGATAGACTTGAGATCCGGGTATCATCAGCTACGTATCAGGGAACATGATGTGTCTAAGACTGCCTTCTTGATGAGATATGGGTCCTACGAGTTCAGGGTATGCCGTTTGGGCTAACCAACGCACCGATCGTATTTATGGACTTAATGAACAGGGTGTTCATAGAGTTCTTAGATTAGTTTGTTATCGACTTCCTTGATGACATTCTGATTTATTCCAGGACCGAGGAGGAGCCCGTCGAGCACTTACATCGGGTTCTACATACACTACGTGAGCATCAGTTGTATGCTAAGAATGAGAAATGCGGATTCTGGATAAGAGAGGTGTAGTTCTTGGGTCATATTATTTCGGATTTGGGGATATCAGTGAACCCAAGCAAAAAGTGTCAATGGTGAAGGAGTGGGGTCATCCCACGACACTGACAGAGGTGCATATCTTCTTGGGATTAGTCGGTTATTACAGGCAGTCTATTAAAGGGTTTTCGAAGATAACGGGTCCACTGACTAATCTGACATGCAAATTGGTGTCCTTCATCTGGGATGATTCCTACCAGTTGGCTTTCGATGAGCTGAAGGATAAGCTAACTTTAGCACAAGTTCTCGCTTTACCTAGGCCAGGAGTGGAGTACCTGGTTTACACTGATGCATCCTGACAGGGACTTGGGGGAGTACTTCAGCAGGAGGATCAAGCTATAGCTTTTGCTTCCTTCAAGCTTAAGACTCACGAGAGGAATTACCCCACCCACAACTTGGAGTTGGCAGCAGTTATATTTGCCCTTCGTCTTTTGGAAACACTACTTATTGGGGGAGAAATTTTGTCTGTTCACCGATCGCAAGTCACTGCAGTACTTTCTCACTCAGCGAGAGTTAAATATGCGTCAGTGCAAGTGGCTTGAGTTTGTATAACTCGAGGAAGGCTAACATAGTTTTTGATCCGTTAAGCCATAGGCCAGTAGTGAGGTGGCCGAGGTGAGGAAGGAAAAATGAAAGGAGTTAGGACATCAGGGTGCAGTTGTCAGGTTGTTTTTATCAGTTATGGTTGTTACTCCCCAGATTGTGATGAATGTGTTTTTGGCCCAGGAAGTTTTTGTTAGGAGATGATTAGATAACTTTTAGCTGGGGGAGAAGATTCTTACTCAGTGAGTTCCGAGGGAGGCTTGCACTTCAACGGGAGACTGATTGTCCCAAAAGGATAGGAGTTACGACACGCGATGATGACAAAATCATATGGGTCTCGATATGTGATACATATCGGAGGGGATAGAATATACCAGGTTATGAGGGAGAAGTACTGGTGGAGTGGAATGAAGAGAGACATTGTGAAGTTTGTGTCTAAGTGTGCCACCTGTCAGATGGTAAAAGTGGACCATCAGAGACCGCCAGGGTTACTTCAGTTGCTGAAGATTTCCTTGTGAAAATGGGAGAGCGTTTCCATGGACTTCATTATAGGGTTGCCTACTTCTCATAGGGGTCGCGATTCCATATGGGTTATAGTGGATCGGTAGACTAAGGTAGCCCACTTTCTGCCAATCCGGATGGATTTTAGTACAACACAATATGCCCAGATCTTTATTGCAGAGATAGTGAGATTACATGGGGTGCCCTTAGATATTATGTCCGATAGGGAAAAGATTTTTGTGTCTCAATTTTGGGAGAGTTTTAGGAGGCTATGGGTACCGAATTGAAATTAAGTTTAGCTTATCACCCCCAGAAGAATGGGCAGGCAAAGCAGATGAATCAGATGTTGGAGGACATGTTACGGATGTGTATCCTCGACTTTGGGGGAGGTTGGAAGCAATACCTTCCATTGGTGGATTTTGCCTATAATAACTCCTACCAGTATACGATTAGCATGGACCAATACGAGGCATTTTACAGTAGACCTTATCGTTATCCTGCTTGTTGACTTGAGGTGGGGGACAACAACATACTCCGGCCAGAGATAATTCAAGATACATCAACCAGGATTAAGATGATTAGGAGTCACATTCGGATAGCCCAGGAAAGACATAAAAGCAATCGATTGGAAGAAAGGGAAATTGGCTCCGAGGTACGTGGGACCATTTCCTATCATTGAGAGGATTGGATCGGTGGCATATAGACTTGGGCTACCGAAGCACTTACACCGTATCCATGATATGTTCCATAATTCTTTGTTGAGACGGTATCTCCGAGATGAGTTGGCCCACACTCACATTACGATAGAGGGGATAGACCTGCAGCCTAAAAGTTCATATGAGGAGAGACCAGTGGTTGTCCTAGACCATAGAGATAGGATATTGAGGTCAAAGGTAGTCCCACTTGTGCGGGTCCAGTGGGAGTATCATAATGTAGATGAGTCTACTTGGGAGTGCAAGGCCGATATGCACGAAAAGTATTCAGACTTATTTTTACCAGGTATGCCTTATTATTCAAATTTCAAGAAAAAATTCCGTTATTAGGGGGGAAGTATGTAACACCCCGTATTTTTAATGTTTTATTATAATTATGGTATTAATTAAATTAATTAGAGGAAATTAATTGATAATTAATCCAAACTAAAATAAATATTAACTTGCGAGAAAAGGGTTAGTATTTATTGATGAAAATTATATTGAATATTAATTGGTGAATAAAGTAATACTTGATTATAAATATATGTAAATTTTTTAGAGTGAGAAATACGACAGTTTCGATAAATTAAGTCGAGACGCGCGTGTGAGTCGTATCAGGACTAATTTAATGGGTAAAAAAGGTAAATTATTTTTAGTAACTCTTATGGTCATTTTGAGATCACAAATGAGTCCTAAAGGGTCGAGATAGTAAAAAAAGTGTACCCAGGGGTTCTGTTTGGGTCCTGGGATAGTTTTAGGCCAAACCAACATCCCGGGAGGCATTTTGGTAATTTTTATGTTTGGAAAAAATTAGTGGCAAAAATTAAAGGAATAATATATCAAGTACGTGGGTTAGATTAGGGTTATCAGTCGTTACACACAGATGGTCCAAAGGAGGAAGAAGGATGAGGGGTTTCTCAGGCTAGAACCTCCGGTTCTACACCATTTACATCACTGAGTCCACCATCGTGTAGATCGGAGAGCGGGGATCACAACCGTACCAACTACATCAAAGGATCAGACCTTCACTTTTGAGGTAAGTGTTTAATCTCGCTTAATTATATCAATACTATAACCCATGTTAGTGTAGGTTGAAATAGATTACAAATCACATGTGAAATTGATGAAATTAGAGGAATTAAATAATAATTGAAGACTGAAAATTACGTAGGATTAATTACCCGTGATAGGTAGATGATTTCCTATGAAATTTGAATTAAATTGATGAACACATCTGGGCAAGGTTCTAAAAAATGCGGGGCGTGATTGAGGCGTGGAGGTCAAGCCTTAAGCCTTAGAAGCCTAGGCGGGCCTAGGCGTAAAAAGGCGTGAAAAGGCGTTTAGGCCTTCTTAATATATTTTAATATTTTTTAACCATAACAAGGCTATTCCAATACAAAAATTTCACATATCATAAAAATATGTCTGAATATATGCAAATTAAAATACTATTTGATTATTTTGTATGAGATAATGGTCCGGTTTGTAAAGAAATTCTTTAAAAGGCGACATCGTTTCACTAAAGCATTGTTGTTTTTAGAAAAAAGTGCTCCTTAAGGGTTTTACCAAGAATAAGGCGTGAAAGCCTTAAGCCTAGGCGTGCCTAGGCGGAGCCTAGGCGGGTTTTTTAGAACAGTGCATCTGGGTATTATGGAAGTTGTTAGAGAAGATGACAACCTAGGGTTCATAATGATTATTCTTGAATTAAACCCAAATAAATTGATGTCTTTGATGAAATTATGATCTGTAATCCTTAGAACTTGTTTATATATGTTAGTATAACATCTGGTAACACTGAATTGGTGTTTGGGATGATTTAATGGAAGTTTTGATAATTAAAATTGAAGAAGTAGGGATAGTAATGCAGAAGATGACATATGCTCGTAAAAGAAAAACGAACTGATCTGGACCGATTCGAAAATTAAAAAATGAAACGATTCGAAATCTAAAAAAATAATCGATCCAGAAAGAAAAAAAATGAACCGATTCGGAAGGGAAAAATGGGCCAGTGCGACAATCAAGTTTTTGGCCCAAAGTTTCCATTTTATTAGAATCCATAGGAATTATTCGGGATGCGATTATGAGACCAAATTCGAATTAATTTAAGGAGTATATGGGAATACCAGTAGGCCTAATTTGGGCTTTGGGCTAGGTCCTATAAGGGTAATTTAGAAATAATTTTAATTTGGTTAATCTAGATAAATACCTAATTTGGGAGATGATTCGAGTTACGGGAATTTGAGTGCTATGAGAACTTAGACCAGTAGGTTATAGAGACCCACCCACCTACTGATATTATATGTAAGAGGAGTGATACAATTCGAGTGGAGAGAAATACTAGGTAACTTACATTAATGAGAAAAGTAAGAATCATGAATTTGTAGGATATTCGGGATATAAGTATACTACGTATGGGACGTATGATATACGGTGTGTGTTTGCCTATGATGATGATCTATATAGGTGGTGTGAATACCTATTACTTGATTATTTATGTGTATTGACATACCTACGTTGCTTGCTATCGCGGGAGGTTGTGAAGGTGACAGTCTTATCTTGACGAGCCTTCAGGGGGATATTTACTTGTACCTCAGAACATAGGACTTAGGTTGGATTGCCATTTGTGAGAACAATGGTATTGAACGGTTGTTTTGGGTGTGTAGGTATGTGCGTAGCCCTAAGGCTTAGGACTATGTTCGTCTCCAATATGTGTGATTTGTATTCTTGGTTCGTGGGAGATTCTGAACCCATCATCCCTATTCAGTGAGAGATGTATCGGGACTCGATAGCAGAGTATGAAGGCACAGACACCGAGTCTTGAGGTGTCGTATTAGTAAATATATATATATATATATATATATATATATATATATATATATATATATATATATATATATATATATATATATATATATACACGTGTGATGACATCTACTAGGTGAAAATTATAGATAAGAAAGATAATGAAAGTTCCTGAATAACTTAAGTAAGTGAATACTTAACTTGATTTGTAAATACTCCCATTGGGAATATAAAATTGGTGAAAACATTTGATAAAATATTACGCGGGGAAATGCGTGTTATTATTGCGGGTAGTAATTGAAGGATTATGTTGACAGTCTAATTAGGCGTGATAACCACAACTAGAATAGTTCAGAAGTACGATAGGCGTGCACATTAGATGAGAGGTGAGGATTCTCAAGAGAGAGCTCGGAAGACTAACATGTGTATTATTATTGCTTTAATGAATTTTAAATACTTGCTAAAATTTTAAAATGTTTTACGCCCGGGCGTTAAACCGTTTCTTGCAAACCTCTTTCTTCTCGTATATATATGTATTATAACATGAGCCCAGCCACAGGGGCGTCATACTTAGACCGTTGGTCTATTTGACGTGATGCAACTAGTGTGGGAGTTGCAGGTCCTCATCTCTAGATGCATCCATCGTTGTCCTCTCAATTTTATGTTTCTATGTTTAGTCATTTCAGTAGGGCATGTGTCGCCCATCCATAGTTTTATTTTATATCAGAGAGATATTGTACTCATTTGATTTCAGTACTTAGTTTTTGTTGGGTTGTTGTTATTTATTGTTGGATTTGAGATGTTTTACTCGGATGCTTATTCCCGCCCATTTAATTCAGTTGGTTGGTTTATTATTCGTTATTACTATGTTCGTGAAAATGGAGAATGTGTTATTAGTTTATATTGTTGGAATTTAATTAATAAATTAAATGTTTTGACACTAGCTTAATTAATTAAATTAGGTGGTTAAATAATTAAATATTTTTCGACGGTGATGCTAAGAAGGAACCAACTCGATACTTTGATTTAATTTAATAAAGGACTGATCACCTGTTATTTAATTAGGCGGGGTTTCACCGTAGGTCTGAATTCGTTTTGTGATGATGTCGATCCTTTCCTTTCCCTTTCGATTTCACTTCGGTGGTGGTGGATCTTTCAAGAAAGCTTCTTTTCTTCCTCTCAAATGGCCTCTCATCTCATCTCTTTAGATTCTTAGGGTTTGGAATGTGTTATACAGCTGCCTCAATTAGCTAAGTTAGGTTTATACCCCTCAATTCCCAAAATTAGATTAATGGGCCAAGCCCAGATGACTCTAATACTCTTGTGTGGGCTCAAAACCCCCGGGTACACTATTTTGACTATTTTAACCCATCTGGAATCATTTTTACCTCTTTATTATCATTTGAGACACTCTAAATATTTTTCCTATCTCTCAACCTCAGATTAGACCACACACGACTATCGGTTGAGATAAAATCAATTATCCCCATATCACTCGTTGTGTCTTAAATAAATAACTATTAATTATTTTCTATTCACCCTTAGTAAACATTAATATAATTTTACCAATATTAATCAATATCTATCTCTCGATTAATATTCAATTATTTAAATCTCATTAAATTATGTCACTCATGTAATTTAAGTAATAACGTATTTTTCCAATTAATTTTTATATTTATTAAATTTTAAAAGCATGAAAATACGGGGTATTACATACTTACCCCTTACAAAGGAATTTCATCCTCGAAATTAGGAAAATATCTGCTGTGAATAACTGTGGATACTGCTCTCGCATATTATCCTCCCGCTCCTATGTTGACTCCTCAATGTTGTGGTGTCCCCACTAAACTCACACCAATGACACTACATTGGACTGCATCTTATGAGCACTATGATCTTAAAATAGCCATAGGTCTCTCCTCATACGAGACGTCTGGCTACAAATCAATCTCCTCAAGTGGAACGTGCCAGAAAGATCTCTTGTTCCCCCTGTATTTCTTCAGCGATGATACATGGAACACGTCGTGTATTCGCTAAAGATGTTCCAGTAAGCCCAGTCTATAGGCTCTCAATCACAAGAAAAGGTCCCACGTATCTCGGTGCTAACTTTCCCTTCTTGACAAATCTCATAATCCCTTTCATAAAGGAAACTCGCACTAATACCTAGTCACCCACCTCTATCTCAGTGTGTCAGCGGTCTGCATCTGCATAACTCTTCTGCTTATCCTAAGTTAACCAGATACATCCTCGAATTAGCACAATCTTAGTAGTAGTCTCATGTATCATCTCAACACCCAATAACTTGTTGTCCCCCACCTTGAGCCAATAGGCAGGCAAGTGGCTAGGTCTCCCATATAATGCCTTGATTGGTGCCATCCCAATAGTGAACTGGTAAGAGTTGTTATACGCAAACTTTACAAATGGAATAAATCTTTCCCATCCTCCCCCAAAGTCTAGAATACACAACCCTAGCATATCCTCAAGCATCTGATTAACCCTCTCAGTCTGTCGTAGTCAACTGCAAGTCTGTACCCATAGCCTCTTATAAACTCTACTAGAAGTGAGACACAAAAATCTGATCTCTATATGACACAATATTAATCAGAACTCCATGAATCTTAATAATATCATAAATGAATAGCTATGTGTACGGCATCGTCTTGTAGTCTGTACGGACTGGAAATAAGTGAGCCACCTTAGTCAGCCGATCCACTATCACCCATATGGAATCATGACTCCTCTGTAACATAGTTAGCCTAGTAATAAAGTCCATTGAGATACTCTCCCACTTCCACATGAGAATCTCAAGAAGCTATAACATCCCCTAAGGCCTCTGAAGGTTAACTTTTCTAAGCTGACAGGTTACACACATTGAGACAAACTCTGCTATGTCTCTCTTCATGTCGGACCACCAATACAATCTCCTCATATCTTAGTATATTTTATCGCTACCAGGATGTACCAAAAATATCGAATCGTGAGACTCATCCATAACTGGATATCTCAAATCCTTATCTGGGCACTACTAATCTCGCATTAAAATGAAGGCCTCCCTCTAAGATGACAAAGTAAGACTTGGCACCCTTAGCTAACAACTATCGTACCCTGTCCTGACAGAAATGATACTCAGCTTGTGCCCTCACCACTCGCATAATGATCTAGGGAGTAATAGTCATAACTGCCATACATGCCCTAGAAACCTCATCATTATGTCAAAGTTCCTCCCACTTCGATCTCCATACCTCTGTGTAATACCCCGTACTTTTATGGATATTTATTTATGGGATTAATTAAATTAATTGAGAATTAATCCGGATAAAAAACTAACGATATGTGAGTTGGTATTTGATTATAATGTGTATACATATGATGTGATATGAATATTGCAAATATTGAAATTATCGCGAGATAGAAATACGACAATTTGGAAATTTTATCGGGACGCGTATGACAGTCGCGTCAGGAATGTAATTATTATTCAAATTAAAAAGTGAATTAATTTTTATCAACCGTATGGTCATTTTGAGTGCGCCAACGCATCCGGAAGGGTCGAAATAGTCAGAAAAAACTAGCCGGGGGTTTAGTTTGGGTCCCACGGCATTTTTAGGCCATACCGGCAACTTAAAAGGGTAGTTTGGTAATTTTGGAATTTTGGGATTTATGACTAACGAATTTTGGGAGTTTAAAATAGAAAATTTAATGACCCACTAACCCATTACCAGCAATTTACTGATTAGAGGGCTACGGGGGTTTCATGAGAAGTTAGGAGAGGTTTCCCAAAGAGAGAACCCTAACCCCATCTTCAACCTTCAACCTTGGGAGAAAAGGAGAGAGCAACCTACATCCAGGATTCAACACCAATTCAGAGAAAGATCAGAGGAAAGTGGTTTAATTACGTTAATTTCAAGCGAATGTTTCCTCCATGCTTAGAAATTTATATAATCGCATTGTTTTGGGAGATTTATAAAAACCCATGAAATTTGAGTTAGAAAGTCAGGTTTTGATATAGGGCTTGCATGTAGAATTGTTATTGGGTGATTATACTAAAAGAAATATGACTTTTATGATGCAAAAACGGATTTATTTATGGGAGTTGATGACTTTAAATTTCTAGGGTTCATACTCATATGGTTTTGGGAAAATTAGGGATGGATGATAATTTCATGTTGTTTAGGAAGATTCGACCCCTAAATATGTTGAGATTCGACCTAAATCTGTTTAGGAATGATTAGGAACATTAAAACACTGTTGGGATAATTTTTGGATGAGTTTTGAGAAGAGAAAGTTTGAGGAAAAACGATTTAGAAATTCTGGGCTCGAAACTGGCATCTCCTTAGAAGACCTGCCCAGGTCGTTCGAACGAGCTCGTTCGAACGAGCTTCTAACGAGGTGACAGTTTTCCTTCTAATGAGTTGGATGTTCATTAGATGCCCATTTCGTTCGAACGAACTCTCGTTCGAACGACCTCGTTCAAACGAGACTTCTAACGAGTTGACATATTTGCCTTTTTGGCCTGATTTGATTTCTATTGTCCAGTAACCTTGTTTAATTATAGAGATAACATTCCCTTGATGACTAATTGATATAGTTGGGATATTTGGGATATATTGAGGAGTAAAACATAGAAGTTTGATTTGAATCAAATGATAATTGTGGATTAGGATGTGAGTGACTATTACGATGTGAGAACAAGTGACGGCTTAAATATTTGTATTAATGGATATTTGGGATATATTGCGGAGTAAAATATAGAAGTGTGATTGGAACCAAATAATATTTGTGGATTAGGACGTGAGTGACTAATCACGTTGTGATAATAATTGATGACTTAAATACATACGAACCGAACATATGAAAGGTGTAAAATTATAAGTTGGTATGAGAATGAGAAGTATACCACTAATAAATTATGGTAATTACTAAGATGTGTGCATGCTTAGTATATGTATATGATTTTATGTGTATGACATACCTACCATACTTGCTCTCACGGGAGGTTTGCATTCGCTTAGTGCCATCTAATCTTTGTGTGCCTACGGGGGGATATAAATTGGTACCTCTGGGACATAGGTCAGAGAAGGACTTATTGGGAAGTTAATAAGTCTGCTGATCTTGGGAGCGTAGGTATGTGCGTGATCGATGTGATGTGACTGTGTTCGCCTCCATTGATTGTAATTATTATTATCTAAGAACGATTCCTGAGAGATTCAGAATGCGTGATCCTTATGTACGTGAGGTACCGGGATGGATAACAGAGTATGTGTGCACCGCAGCTTAGTCTCGGGGTGCTTGTATTGTATATTTATGATGTGAATGATATACGGTTAAATGAACAGAATTGTCATGTTTAATTATGAGAATAATTTATAGTAACTCCTTGAGAAGATAAATAAGGGGATAACCTCCAGTAAATGGTAATGCTAATAATTGAGAATCCGAGTTTAAGTAAAGCTATTTATTTAAGTGATAACATTGGGAGTTCATATTGTGAATCGAGTAGTTGGGTTAGAACTTATGTCGGTTTAGTTAGATATAAATACCACTTAGATGGGTACTGTACGTTAGGAGTGCACGATTAGTCGAGAGGTGAGTATTTCATGTGAGAGCACGTCCTAACATGTATTTTGCATTCATTATTTTAATGTTATTAAAGCACTTGCTGTTTTTAAAATATTCTCCACATTCGGGCTCTGACCCGTTTGCTTTCAAATCTACTTTTTGTAAAAAAACCTTTTTAGGTGCCCAGCCACAAGGACACCATGCATATGATTTCCATTCAGGTGACGAGCTGTAG
This sequence comes from Sambucus nigra, assembly GCA_949130495.1. Taxonomy (NCBI): domain Eukaryota; kingdom Viridiplantae; phylum Streptophyta; class Magnoliopsida; order Dipsacales; family Adoxaceae; genus Sambucus; species Sambucus nigra. Next base: position 169,239,432 of record OX422214.1, on the reverse strand, counting down.
CTGTTTGTGGAAGTTAAAGGGCCTTGCTAGTAGACGCTTCTTTTGTCTTGACTCTATTCAGTTTTTATCATTTGTAGGGCATGTCGCCCATTTCTATTAGAGACATTTCACATTTCAGTTATTCAGATCGTTGGCATGTAATTAATTCAGGATATACTGTTTTATTTATTTCAGTGGTGGGATTGTTGTGAGGAGTTTTCCTCCGGACTTATTATTATTTGTTGGTTACTTTATTGAGACTTTATGGTGTATGGTTATGATATCCTTTCATAATTCTTTTATTGTATGTTAATCAGACTTAATTTAAAATTTGACATCTTACTTTTTAAATACTAGGTGGTTAGTAATGATTAAAATGTTTTCGATAGTGATGCTGTTAACTGGACCAACTTGACATTTTGTATTAATTTAATAAAGGAGTAGCTACCCGGTATTTAATTAGTCGGGGTGCCACAGGTGGTATCAGAGCATCAGGTTCTAGTGTCCTTTAGGATCTGTACGGCTTATTATGCTTCCAGCGTAATTCTCTTTGATGTAGAGCCCTATGCTTAGGATTGTTGATATCTTTGGTGAGATTTCGTTCTCCTGCTTCGATATATATGATGCTGAATCTTATTTGCAATCAGGTGTGTTCGTGTGCCAAACGATGTAGTACGTCGGGTGAAAACAGTTGGACGAACAGCAGGAGGCAAGAATCAGTTGAGATTAATAAATTAATTAAGGGAAGACCGTAGTTGAGGTCACCCATATCAGGGTACGAAAGTCCTGGACGGTCCAGACGGCCAAGGAGCGACTTGTGACTTCCAAGCACAACAATAGTTGAAGGTAGGATCAATAGAGACTCACCCAACAAGGATGGATTGATAGAGAAAGAGTTGGGTGGGACATCGAGAAAACCAGCGGTGGAAATACTTGAAAGGCGGAGATGGCGTGTGCTAGCCAAACAAACGTAATACACCCGAAGGATTGGACTTGTGTCGGAGTATGGCCAATCGAGAGTGAAAATTTGAGGAAAATTTTTCTTGTCTCGTGAGAGCTGAGTTTCAATGGGGAGAAACAATCACCACACTTATAAGTGGAATGTGACGTCGAGAGAAGGCGTACATGAATGGTTTGACCATAAGTTCCTTGATCAGATGTTTAGGATGAAAACCAAATGTCGTTCTGAACTCACACGAGAGGTCCGGACAGAGGTCACTTTGTGAGAAGAAATAAAATTATTTAGTGAACCCTACACCGGGTGAAGTAGGTGAAACAGAGAAGGGGATATTAAAGGGAGAATTTACATAGAAGAATTGCTAGTCCTTCTGGCAGAATTCTGCTTGGACGATTAAAGCAAATGGTATTGTCGCATAGTGTTAATTTGGAGGTAAACATCCCCGGGTGGGGAGATACAAGAATCAAAGGCTTTATATAAAGTAAGACTGGGGAAAACAGTGTTGGTGAAGCACCACAATGGGAAGACCCAACGGAGAACCAGTTAAAATGATTCGGATAGCTGAATTACTACCGGGCAAAGGTGATTTCAGTGAGAGATGTAGAAATTAGTAGCGTGTTCCTTATGGCCGTCAAAACTAAGGGAACAACGGAGATAGTCGTCTGAGTCGAGACTACCAACGTCCGAGAGATGGACCACCTTAACATGATTTGTGAGACAAAAGATAAGTGGAGTATGTGTAGAGGTATTTCTGCGGGGAGTGAAACCCGTGCGTTATAAAAATTTTCCCGATACAAGAGTAGGGATCAAGGTATTGTGCTTGGCGAGGGCAACAGTTATTGAAATATCCGGTTTGGGACAGACATGTGTGGTAAGTCCAGGAACCATTTGAGGAGCCGGGACGATTATTAGGATAGAAGTATGAGTTATATCCTCAGATGAGGATGCATGTTATTTGTGGCATGAGTGAGTTACTACATTTATTACAATTGTATTTTCACTTGAGAGTCGAGTTTAGTGAGTATATCAGTAAGTTTATTATATATAAGAACATTTTCCCTGATAGTGTGGGGTTTACTTTTATTGTCATCCGCGGAGGATGAATGGGTATGTTAATAGCGGTTTATGCTTTATCGAAATTCCTGGTTTTAGTGTTGTGTTATACGAGTATGATATGATCTTAATTATTGTTTTATATATATGATTATACCGATAGTGTGCTGGTATTGCAAGTTTATTGGGATTACTACATCGGGGTAGCATGTTTTGTTCTGGCGAGGCCCCATCTGTTAGAGGGCCGGGCACGCAATTGTACTTTTGTGCATATATATATATATATATATATATATATATATATATATATATATATATATATATATATATATATATATATATATATGTTGTGATTTCAAAGTATAATGGTCTCGGATATTTAATCCCAGTATGCGTAGGGATTTCATTATTATGAGTCGTATGTAATTGATTTACTAGTCAACAAAGAGTTAGTTGGTTTTTATAATTAACGATAGAGATCTCGTAACAAAAAGAGTGCATTATTTTATCACCCGTTAGAGATTTGGAAGTTTATACTCATAGTTGTGTGTCTGGGGACGGGAATTTGAGGGTCTCAACTATCTCGCATATTGTATATGAAATGTGATTTCCATCACTGTAAAGAGAAAAGTGTCTTTCAGAAGGAGTTCTTTGTTTATGTATAATTGTGAACTGAGATGAAACTTTGTTG